>OU618549.1:3931951-5228179 GCA_914829495.1 Eilema sororculum
GCACATCTGGTAAAGGATAGTCAAATTTATGACCTAGCAATGGCTAATGCTAGTATTCAGAATATTAGTCAATTGCAATTTGGTGCAATACCTCACATAGACACCTTGAGTTTGAGTAATAATAATATATCTAATTTGCAAATCGGTGATTTTGGTGGATTATCGGCTCTTAGACATTTAGACTTGAGTTTCAATCGAATATCGTCCATTCAACCTGGTGTATTTAAAAATAATACAGTTATGAATTCTTTAAACATATCTCACAATTGTTTAGTATCTGTCAATTATGGTATTTTTCGTGGATTAATTTACTTAAGTGTTTTAGACATGTCCTACAATAACATAAAAGATTTAGACAGTGAACGATTTTACGAATTGAATTACTTAACTCAGTTAATTGTAGATTATAATCAGATTAGTTCCGTAAATGCTGAAGAATTTATTGGCACAAGCTTAACAAAATTAAGCATTGGCGATAATCCTTTATCTTGTGAAATTTTAGTGAAACTGGCAAAAAGTCGCATGCCTTTCGAAATAACTGCCATTAGAATAGATGAGCATGCAAATGAAAATGTGAATGGCGTAACATGTAATAAGTTTACGGACATGACAACACCCACTTCTAAGAAAAATGAAGACAGTAGTGATATTTTACTTTATTCACTACAAAATGTTCTCTTCAATTTAAGTAAGAGCAGTATCCAAAAAGATAATAGAGACATACAATATTTAGAGAAGATTTCAAGTCTGTTAGAGAAGTCCAATTCTTTTAATGACGATAAATTAACAAATTTAGTTGATTTAAGTGCCAGTGTAAAAGCTTTAAATAATCAAACTAATAGGATGCTTGAAAACATACTAAACTTATTTAATAAAAATCATCCATCAACTGCTTCTGCTACTGTAGTTCCACCAACCACACTAATAACTTCGACAAGCTCGCATTTGCCAAGTCTGGAAAATAATAACCAATCCGTAGATATAATATCATATATAAATAAAATAAAAAAAGAATTAGAAAATACTATAGCTAGTGAAAGACAAAATATTATGACTGAATTTGAAAATAAAATTGCTTCCAATAGAACAGAATCATTGCATAAAACGAATGTTGGTCATGAAAAGTTAGTATCAAGTAATGTTGTACCTACAACATCTTTATTCACAGAGACATGTGTTGCTTTAACATTGTTGATTTTAGTTGGATTAGTTTTATATAAATTTTATAAGTCCAGAATGTTTATTAGAAACAGATTCTCCATGAGCACTCGGGAGTTACCTGGTGCAATGGAAAATTCAACTCTGTGATATTTTTTATGTTTACTAGATATTAAGATATATTAAGTATAGGATAAATGTATATAAGTTGCCTGTAAGTTTAGGAGTTCTTATCACTATTAAATTTTAGAGTTGTTTTATTTTAGGTTAAGTTCTTGTTATTTTCTCCGCTATGAATTGTAGTTTAGGAAATGTAAATAAAGTTAAAATATAGTTTATTTGTTTGTTTGGTTGGAAAGAATGTGAGAGAGTGGACCTCGAGCTCCAAAGGGCATTGGACGTAACCAGAATTGACGTTCGGATGAAGATGAATTAATAATGTCATTAATTGTTTATGAATGATTTTTTATAGCATTTAGTATGATTACTCAGTTGGAAGAGCATTCCCCCTTTATGGGAAAGGTCCTTAGCTCCAGTCTCACTTGAGCATTTCATTTTTTCCGATGTCATTAATTATTATTCAAAGGTTTTGTCTACCGGAGAGCTATCTGAGTCACTGCAACATAGAATCCTACTATGATTGTAAATAAAACAATAATAATATTTGTATTTAGAACATTTATTTCTCATGGTTACATTTATGGTGACAATTTGTCAGGAGCATTAAGTCTAAATACAATAGGGTAGATGTATAAACGTTACCGTTATCAGTCGTTTCTATGTATACTTCTAGACTATGGAAAAACTATACAAAGACACAGCAAAATGCCAAACAAGATAATAAAGAATCACGAATAAATAGCAAGCATTTTTTTCTTTTGTTTTAAACAGCTCGTCTAGGAGTATACACAGAAGTTTATGATCGTTATCTACAAATATTTGTGTAGAGGGAATCTTATTGCGTTATGTGCCTTCCTCTTCTTGACATCCAAAGGCATCTGCAGGTCTTAAAGTAAGTGTGCTTTTATCAGGCTGTAAAATAAATGTAATCATTAAAGTGAGGTAATGTATAATCTACAAAGGAGATATGGTTGCACTTCTACATCCATATCCATACTAATATTATAAATGCGAAAGTAACTCTGTCTGTCTGTCTGTCTGTCTGTCTGTATGTTACGCTTTCACGCCTAAACCACTGAACCGATTTTGATGAAATTTGGTATAGGGATAGATTAGACCTTGAGAAAGGACATAGGCTATGTTTGGTCGCGATAACCGACATCCACGCGGGCGGAGCCGCGGGCAAAAGCTAGTACTATAATAAATGAAGAAGTACGACCGTCGACTCTCTTGTCGACTGTACCAAAACATTTCCAACAGATAATAACAATCGCGTGTACTGCATTTGTATCTACTTTTTAGTTTTTTTGTTTGTCGACCTAACAAGGCTAATCTACATAATAGATTAATATAGTGATGGGTTTAAATAAAAAATTTGTAGTATTTATTATGCTAACTTATAAATTAACAAAAGAAAAAACAAAAAAAAAACCAAATACATCGGGAAAAAGAAGCTTAAAAATGGTTGAAAAATCATTAATTTGTTCCAACAAACCGTTCGTAAGAAAGTTGGTAGATGGCTCCACCGTCACCCTTAAAGACGCATATAAAAGAGAAGAGAAATTCGAAGTGATTCAGGTGTGGCTCAATAGCTCTGTTGGAAGAGCATTCTCCCTGTAAGGAAAGGTCGTGGGTTCAAGTCCCTCTTGAGCGCTTCTTTTTACCCGACTACGGCGAAGCCAAAAAGAGGGTTATGATTTTGACAGGCTATGTATGTATGTATGTTCATTTGTTCCCTCATAGCTCCTCAACTACTAATTAGAACTGGACAAATGAGGTATCGTTACAAGCGGCTTGATCATCCGATAGTTATAGGCTATATGCCGTGCCACTCAATCTTGTGTGGCGCCCTCTAGCGCTCATACGGTACTGTTAAAACATAAATTTGAGATAAATATGCCGTGTTTGGTATCAAATGAAAGTGCTTAATGAGCACATTTCAAATATGTATACATTATTGGCTTTGCCTTGCCCAAAAATAATTCAAATAAAAAATTAAGTTTAAAATAAAACCCGACTACCGAAAAATCACGCTCCAAAAAGTGACAAACAAGAAAATATCAAGGATAGCCGTGGTCGTATACCACTTTCTCTAACAAAACAATATATTCTAGGGAAAAGCGGCTTAAGACCACGGCTATCCTTGAGATTTTCTTGTTTGTCACTTTTTGGAGTGTGATTTTTCGGTAGTCGGGTTTTAGTTTCTTATAAACTTAATGTTTTTTTCCCGATGTATTTCGAATAGTGATGGGTTTTGCGTAATATCATTAATACGTTCCATATTTGTTTAGACAGTACGTATTCTAGAGAATTCTTTATTCTTAGGTTTTCCGGCAACACAGGTAGGTACTTAAATGTTAGTTGTAAGTAATAAGTTTGGCACTTAGTTCTGGTGTAGTGTATATCCTATGTAAAAAAAATATGCAAAAGAGTCTGAGGATTTCTTTCTTTTTTCCACAGCTGATAAATGAAATACGTCAATTTAGCGGCTACATAAAAAATTAAGCCAAATATTCGCGTAGATTACAAAAATATTACCGTAGATAATAAAATATAATGTGAGTGTGTTGATAAACAATTACCGCTTTATGAAATTCCTGTGATTTCTTGTAGCATATGCATATCTTAATGCCACATGAGTCATAGTTATCTTGATTAATTAATTTTATCTTTTGCATTGACGTATTCATTAATCCTATTATACCTACTTAACAATCGATTTACAAACAAAGCATTTCAATGTTTGTTGGAATGACCTAATTTTTCGATGAATTTTTTCCGTGTCTCTCTGATTCTCATTCACTGCCTATTCTATACCTGGAGATTTTATGCTTGTTTCGGAATGGATTTCGGATAGTTTTTATAGCAAAAGTAGGTATTAATTTGACAAAAAAAAATTAAAGCCTCCACACATTATTCCTTTCACCAGCACATTATTTCAAGTCATTATAATCATAGTGATAGTCATTTATTTTCAATTATCTAATATATAAAATTCTCGTGTCACAGTTTTCGTTGCCATACTCCTCCGAAACGGCTTGACCGATTTTGATGAAATTTTGTGTGCATATTGGGTAGGTCTGAGAATCGGCCAACATCTATTTTTCATAGCCCTAAATGGTGCAGCGGGAACGGGATCTAACGCCGATCGCGGGGCGGGAAAAAATTGGCGGTACGAAGTTCGCTGGGACAGCTAGTGAACAATAAAATTGTTTCTTATTGACGTCAATTTTAATTCTACTTAATCTAAGTTTACCACCGCTTCCAAGGCGCTGGTGGAGAAGAAACGGCGCAACAAAGTCTACTGCGGCATTTTATAAACGTCAATTTACAATATTTTCTTAAAGTTAAATGTTGACGAATGTACATTTCGCGTCTGGATAAACAATACATCACAACAAGTATATAAAACACTATAAAATGAAGAATTATACCAAAGTTACATAATGTAACAAATAAGTCACGTAACTAATACAGTACCATGCTGTAATTATAGCATTTTACGAGGGGCCTGCACCGTGCTCAAGCCAATAAAAAGGTCATACCGAAACTGTATGTACTGTGTCCAAAATCTTTTTATCCAAGACGACATCAGGGTATAATATATTTATATACGCTACGCTATCTACTAATAATATGTGAATTTGCTATAAATTATTAGGTAGCAAAAGTTTGATAAAGAAACTTGTATTACAAAGTACATGAGTTCCGTTGGAATAAAAGCGTCTTGTCTCTTGCCATGGGTATTGTACAATGCAACACAAAGATTTAAGTTATGAATAGCTTCTTCCCCTATTAGGTATGTACATGTCAACCTGTAACATCGTTTTGTACGAACTGTGGGCTCCTTCCTACTTGAACGAGATGGTAAATATATTCATTTCATACAAACCTCCATACATCCCGACATTGCCCGTTAATGAGTGCTTGTCCAGGCGGGCAGTTCGGAGGTACAGTGATCACATTTGTAGGGTCTCCGTTGTAACTGTGGACATAAAGCAAGTTATTAGTACAAGTCTTTTACCCGACTTCACAAGCGAATATACCTATGCGCGTAAAACATTATCCATGTTTTACGCGCATAGGTATATGTGTAAGACTAGAGAAACAAAGCGACCATTACTGAGTTACGTTGCGATAACTAGCGATTATTTTCTCTGTCCTTGTCGCACACGTCACACGTACGCGACAATGGCCGAGCGACATCTGTCGTTACGTGTTTCGTAGTACAGGAAAGCTGTCAGCACAGCTGTTCTAATCTGTCAGATCCACCATCTTTTATACAATTTCATTCCTGTCTGGAATGCACTTGAAGTGATAAATGTTTGGAACCGCTGAAACTTTGCTTATCTTTTTTCTCTCGCTTCATTGGCCTTACTTTAGCTATGTAGGTATGTATAGTTCAATTCATATATCCATACTATAATATTATAAATACGAAAGTAACTCTGTCTGTCTGTCTGTCTGTATGTTACGCTTTCACGCCTAAACCACTGAACCGATTTTGATGAAATTGGTATAGGGGTAGATTAGACCTTGAGAAAGGACAGGCTATGTTTTGTCGCGATAACCGACATCCACGCGGGCGGAGCCACGGGCAAAGCTAGTAATATTATAAATGCGAAATTAACTCTGTCTGTCTGTCTGTCTGTCTGTATGTTACGGTTTCACGCCTAAACCACTGAACCGATTTTGATGAAATTTGGTATAGGGGTAGATTAGACCTTGAGAAAGGACATAGGCTATGTTTTGTCGCGATAACCGACATCCACGCGGGCGGAGCCGCGGGCAAAGCTAGTAATATTATAAATGCGAAATTAACTCTGTCTGTCTGTCTGTCTGTCTGTATGTTACGCTTTCACGCCTAAACCACTGAACCGATTTTGATGAAATTTTGTATAGGGGTAGATTAGACCTTGAGAAAGGACATAGGCTATGTTTTGTCGCGATAACCGAAATCCACGCGGGCGGAGCCGCGGGCAAAAGCTAGGCTAGGACATAAATCGCGAAATATAAAAGGCCCTGACGCACGCAGATGGTTCTGTAATAATTTATTTATTTATTGAACTTTATGCACAAGTGTACACAGGCGGACTTAATGCCATAGGCATTCTCTACCAGTTGAACCAAAGGTGGTGCAGAGACAAATTAGTAGGTGCATGCAAATAAATATCCTACCATAAATACTATACTTATACCTACACATATATTTAGAAGTATGATTTATTTGAGTTCATTGTCTCGATGATTCTGCCAGTTTGTCGAGGGTCGAGGGGTCGAGAGTGGACTAAACCAATTCAGTCCCACGTACTAGGGGTCAAAAATCTTGCATACTATCCTAGGTTCGTAATTCTTATTATGACTAATTTATCAACGTAGAGCATTGACAAGTAAAGTCATCGTGTTTCGCGCTCTTTGACCGTGTTTATGCGTGCGCAGTAAATAGTGCTGTGAAGTGTTATTATTGTGAAAAAAAGAAAAAATAATACATTACATCATGAATGGGTAAGTAATAAACGGTTTTTAATTCATAGATTGTGTATTTAATAAAGATTTGGAAAAAAATAGTCATTTGAACGAACATTCATTGCCATTTGGCGGTGAGTGCCGGCGGTGTGCCTTCTACATTGTAATTTATTCCGAATAATAAATACACTAAAGACGACAAACTGTCGGTATTTTATATATTGTTATGTATCTGTTTATTATTGTCATACATTTAATTCATATATTGACGCAAGAATTTTGCGTAAAATTCAAATGAAACGAGAAGGACCGCTCGCAGCTCACGCACACATACACAGATGTGAGTTCAGTGACACAAAACAGCCGGTTTTGTAACGGTTTTTTGCGATGTAAATTAAGTATGGATAAGACGTTCATTTCATGTCTTTTGAGAAATTAATGAACATGTGTATTAACGTTTTTAAAAATTTTACTACTACGAGGGTAAAATAGGTGATAAACGTTTGTATGGAAAGTTCTTCATTTTAAAAGTTAGAAGCGTGAAACTTCGTACACCTACGTCTTTGGAGAAATAAATGAACATGTTTATTAGCGTTTTTCAAAATTTCACTACTAAGAGGGTAAAATAGGTGATAAATGTTTGTATGGAAAGTTCTTCATTTTCAAAGTTAGAAGCGTGAAACTTCGTACACCTACGTCTTTTGAGAAATAAATGAACATTTTTAGTAGCGTTTTTCAAAATTTTACTACTAAGAGGGTAAAATAGATGATAAATGTTTGTATGGAAAGTTCTTCATTTTAAAAGTTAGAAGCGTGAAACTTCGTACACCTACGTCTTTTGAGAAATAAATGAACATGTTTATTAGCGTTTTTCAAAATTTCACTACTAAGAGGGTAAAATAGGTGATAAACGTTTGTATGGAAAGTTCTTCATTTTAAAAGTTAGAAGCGTGAAACTTCGTACACCTACGTCTTTGGAGAAATAAATGAACATGTTTATTAGCGTTTTTCAAAATTTCACTACTAAGAGGGTAAAATAGGTGATAAACAGTTGTATGGAAAGTTCGTCATTTTCAAAGTTAGAAGCGTGAAACTTCGTACACCTACGTCTTTTGAGAAATAAATGAACATTTTTATTAGAGTTTTTCAAAATTTCACTACTAAGAGGGTAAAATAGGTGATAAACGTTTGTATGGAAAGTTCTTCATTTTAAAAGTTAGAAGCGTGAAACTTCGTACACCTACGTCTTTGGAGAAATAAATGAACATGTTTATTAGCGTTTTTCAAAATTTCACTACTAAGAGGGTAAAATAGGTGATAAACAGTTGTATGGAAAGTTCGTCATTTAGGTCCCTATCAAATATCCAATACGAAATTTTCCCGGACGAAGCCGGGATGGGTCAGCTAGTAGTTATTTATTTGCGTAAAAATACATTTTTCATTTTTTTCCTAACTTTATCAATACTTTATTTTGTTCTTATTTTCATTCAGGTGTAATAGTATTGGTTGTATCTTGAAGGGGCGGGTCTATAAGACCATCATTACCCCATAACCCATGTCTTCAATGAAATTACGAATAAATAAATTTAAAATTGTAATTTAAAGTTAAATTTGCTTGAAATGTTACTATAAAGTCCAAGAATATTTAGATGATAAACAAGCTTTGAAAGAGCTGTTCAACTATGCTACTTATGTACCATATACCAATAAAATTTGTAAGTAGACCACAAAAAGAATAGGTTTTTACATGATAAATGCCTATTTGCCACCATAGTGATATAAAAAATAATTAATTACTTATATTTTGTTCAGATGTAACAACAGTATACTGGTCGCCTATAAAAAGATCATTAGTAGTTATTATTACATGGTACATGCCTGTTTGCCACCATAGTGATATAAACGCAATTAATAAGCTACTACTTATTGTTGTTGTTGTTTGTTTACATGGAAGTAACTATTTATTTTCAAAGTTTTAATTATTAAGTACTTAAATTATGTTCGGTTTACCAGTACTGGTCGTATCCATACTAAGTTCTACGTATACTATAGAAATCGTCACCATCTGTGTCTCGAAATGTAAACATTCGTTGTTCATTGTCGAAAGATTTTTGTATGGCAGCATGCCTTTGTTTTGGGCTTATCGCTTTGTGACCTTCACCTAGTTTTAGAATACTCATTGGTATTTAAAATAAATGCGTCAGAATTTAAACTGTGATACAAAGTTTGAGAGTACCTTTTTTTAGCTGATTTTCAAGTGCCTGATTTATTGTTCGATATCTAATAAAGTAAACACTTGTGGCAGCTGAAACCCTGTACACATTAGGTATGTGGACCATACTTAACTATGAAATAAGAACCCAAGCCATTTGATCTATAGTGTTCTCAAAATTAAAGTATGAACTTATCGTATTTTTTTGCCCGTGCGTTCGGATCGCCTAAATGAGGCGTTTTTTCGAAATCTTGTGCGATGAAAAAAATATATGACGAGGTGTGCCTTTTGCAATGTAATAATGTGAAATAATGTATATTTAACTAAAAAAAATAAAAACTCTTTGTAATATTGATTTACTTTTTTTATTTTAACGACTTTAGTACAAAAAACTGGAAAAAATCTTAAATCCTGATTTCAACAATATTTTAATAGTACATTATCAAGCTAAATTGGCCTATATATATTTTTACGATTAGCCTGTTTCATAACAATTCCAGTGGTATAAGTATCATATACAGCTACCATACAAATGTTTAGAGATATCGTCGTTTAAATCACATGCGTCGACCTTGCGCGAGACCACCCACGAAGTACTCTCACATAAGCTGAGTTGACGCAAAATGGCCGACTCGCTTAAAGGGATAAACTACTGACTCGACAGATTATGTCTTTCCTTAGAATTTCATCGAAATCAGTTCAGTGGTGGTTGGTGGACAGATCGACAGACAGAATTATTAGTATGGATTTTATTTATACAAACCTTGCCCACACCTCGCGACATTTTCCATTTATCCAAGCTTGTCCAGGCGGGCAGTTGGGGGGCACAGTTATTACATTTCTTGAATCTCCTTCTAGCCTATGGAGAGAAAAAAAAAACAGTATTTGGCACCATTCTTTTGAATATTTACTTAAATAGAACACTATGTCCAGCAGTGAACTGTGAAGCTAATTGATTGGTTGATTGAAGTAGACATTTATTACTTAACTAGAGATTTTTTTAAATAAAAACGTTTAACTATATGTCTCATAAAGTTACAATATTTTTTTCCAAACAATACTGTGCTATAAATCTAAACTAATTATGTTGATACTGATTCCCAAACTAGGCCATGTATCTTGGGAAACATTGCTTTTATAAATATAATATGTGACATTTTAGGTCACAGTGATTCTTACGATGGAGCTATTTTAAGAGGTAAGTATATGAATATTAATTTAATTTTAAACTTAATGTAATCATGTTAGTCAGTATATCAAATGGGATTTCAATTACTCAAGTCAGAAACTGGCTAGTGTTGACTTTAATTTATTAAATAATAATTGGTTTTTATATCATATATAAAAAGTATAATTTTTATTCAATCATACAAGGTGCTAGAGACAAAATAAACTAAAGAAAATAAAGATATTAATAAAATATTAATTCCACGACGCATTATGTATGTAAATATCTTTATTTTCTTTAGTTTATTTTATCATATATTAAATAAATTAATAGAATTTCAGATAATTAAAATTGAAACTAAAACTGTTCTTTGAAATAAAAACTAAAATACATACCTTGCCCACACCTCTCGACATTTTCCATTTATCCAAGCTTGTCCAGGCGGGCAGTTAGGGGGCACGGTTATTACATTCCTAGAATCCAGCCCTTCTGAGCTGTGGACACATTAATATTATAGTATATTTATTATATTTCATACCTGTTAATGTTGTTAATTAAATAGGCGATGAGAGAGACGTAACCTTTACGTGAAAGTATATCGATAGTAAAACACTTGCCTTTTTTTTTTTTTTTCGTGCGGAAATCCCCTCGGATACCCCCCCTGCCGGAGCCGGAAGGGGAGGTTATGTCGGACTCGAACCGACTAAAACCGCACGCCGACTGTGGGTCTTGGTGCTAGGCCGGAGGTGAGGTTGTCATAGACATATCCCTCGCACCCCGGCTGACCCAGGGCCATCCCTTACGGTCTGGCCCTCCTCAGGAGGGGGGACAACGGTGTCCCCAACTCGCCCCCGGAATGGGGAGGCGCGCTATTCAGCGCGCCGCCGCCTTGGCCTGCTTCTGCTGGGGTGACAGGCGTCTCCACCCGTCACCCCCAGGCCCGCGCTCATGGGGGACGGAGGTCAGTCAGTGCCCTCCGACGCCCGAGCTGCCTGCGCGCGCGGGTGGCGCGATCCGCGAGTCTTTCTCGCTCGCGCCGCCCCTCCCGCTCCGCCGTCTCCTTCACGACCATTACCTGCTCGAGTAAAACACTTGCCGGGATATTATACCATGTTTCTTAAAGTTTTTAAGTAACCGATAGTGTAACAGCGGCGAAATATCGGATCCTTAAAAACTTTAAGAAACATGGTAAACATTCCGGCGAATGTTTTACTATCAATGTGAATGACCATGTCAATCTCAAATCATACAAGAAACTATAGTTTCTAAATGTAAGACGTGTAAATTATGCCCTACAAAAACAAAAAGAAAGACAACTATAACTTGTGTAGCCTGTACAATATTGGCTGCAAAATTCCAAGTTAAAGCCATTATACGAAAACACAATTAAATACTCGTATACCAATATAAGTTGAAACGTTGTAAAAAAATATGTTTTGTTTATTTATTCGCTATTCTCTATTCTTTATATTTTTTATCGCCTGTGTTTTTGACTGAGAGTCTAGCTTGATTTAATTTTATTTTATTCACTAAACATTGAAATTGAAACAACAATTAGGTGTGAATGTACCTATAATACGCATTATCTAATGAAAACATAAGTCAATTATTATACATACAAAAACAAACAAAAATGAAACAATGTATAAATCTTTTTAAATTGGCTTAAATAAGTTAAAAGAATTTCAGAAAATTAAATTTAAAACTGTGTAAGTATTGAAAACTTAATTTAAATCTTATACATACCTTGTCCATATCTCGCGACATTGCCCGTTAATCAAAGCTTGTCCAGGCGGGCAGTTAGGGGGTACGGTTATTACATTCCTAGAATCCGGCCCTTCTAACCTGTAAATAAATCAGTATTTTATTCATATTATATACCGATACTTAAATTAACTTAATTTGGGGGGACAGGAGGATTACCAAGAAGACTAAATTCAGATTGATGAAATGCCTTGTGTTTCCAATCTTTCTCTATGGAGCTGAAACTTGGTCTCTGAGACTGCAGGATCGCCGTAAAATCGATGCATTGGAGATGTGGTGCTGGAGGTGCCTTCTAAAGATCCCGTGGACGGCATTTCGCACCAATGTATCAATCCTCAAAGAGCTTCACGTAAAAGACAGACTATCGTAAACTGTGCAACTACGAATACTGAAGTTCTTTGGTCACGTCTCAAGAAATGAGAACTCGATAGAGAGACTGGTAGTTCTGGGCCAGGTGGAAGACAAAAGAGCTCAGCTCGCAGCATCTCGTCAGCGCAACCACGACCACTCTGACAAGAGTGTCCGACTGAGAAGAGAGAAGAGAGATCTGCTTAACATTTCTCCTTATTATTTTTATTTATCGGCAATGAACATTGATTGAGTCCATTATTCTTGTAGTATTCTAAATATACACTGACGGACTCATAAACTGCATCAAAGTTCAGGTTTACTCTAAAAGGATTTTTTATAATAAGTATGCAAACTTTTTAGATTAAATTATATAAATATGGAAAGACTGGCTCTTAATCTTAAAAAAAGAAATTAAATTTAAAAATAGAACTGCAGTAAAACAAATGAATATAGCCGGGAAAGGAAATTTTACTTGTAGTATCAGATTTGCGTGTTATTTATAGCAAAGTTTTAAATTGATTCGATTGATTGATCGAGAGTTTTTGAACCATAATATGGATACTTCGTCCAAGCGGCACAAATTGTAGCATTGGTGCGGGAGGGCTTGGATCAACGAACGATTGGTAGAAATTTAAATTTAAACCAGTCTACGGTTTCTAGAATATACAGAAGGTTTGTAGAGACAGGTTCTTACAGGAGGAGACGTGATACAGGCAGAACTCGAGCAACCACAGGTCGTGATGACCGATTTATTGTTATAACTTCCCTGCGAAATCGTTTCCTCACGTCAGTTAACATCAAAACCGAGCTTAATGAAGTGCGTGGAGTAAACGTGTGTGCACGAACAATAAGAAGAAGGTTAAAGGAAGCGGATATCACCCCTTTTAGACCAGCAAATGGTCCAAAGTTGTCTACAGCTCACAGACAAGCTCGCTTAAGATTTGCGCGTCATCACCTGAATTGGACAGAAGAGCAGTGGGCCTCTGTATTGTTCACGGACGAGTGTAGGACATGTTTATATGGTGCAGATGGTCGCAGAAGAGTCTATCGTCGACGTGGGGAGCGATATGCTCAAAGTTGCATTGAGGAGCGTGTTCCTTTTGGAGGCGGTTCATGTATGGTCTGGGGTGGCATATCGATGAACGGGCGAACAGAACTTGTGTTCATAGACATGGTCCGTCAAAACGGTAATAGAGGGGGTTTGACAGCACATCGCTACATAACAGAGATATTAGAAGATCACGTGGTGCCTTACATGGGATTCATAGGCGAAAATTTTACTTTAATGCAGGATAATGCCCGGCCGCATGCAGCTGCACAAGTTCAACATTATTGCGAAGAGGTTGGGATACGTACAATGAATTGGCCAGCACGCAGCCCGGATCTTAATCCCATCGAGCATGTTTGGGACAATTTAAAAAGAGCTGTATATGCGAGAAACCCTTCGCCCACGACAGTGGCAGCACTAAGAACAGCACTTTCAGAAGAATGGGACAATATTCCGCAAGATCTTTTAAAAACCCTTATAAAATCTATGCGGAACCGATTAGAATCCGTAATAAGGGCACGTGGGGGTAATACACCTTATTAAAACACAAATAAACCCTTGCATAAAGTTTGTGTCTATTGTTAAAACCAATTTTTTAATTAAACCAATTTTTCTTAAATTTCTGTTTTTTCTTCAAAAAAAGTCTTAAGGTCCTTTCCAGTGCATAAACTTAAACTTAAAGATATGACCCTACGCTGTTTTAAAGTTCACGAACCAATCTAGAGGTTTCAATTTAAATCTGTATAGAAAGTATGCATACTTGGTTAAAATATTTATTTCAAAGTCGTCTATTACTTTGATGCAGTTTATGAGTCCGTCAGTGTACTTGAAGACGTGAAAGGATGAAGGGGCTATCTGACTTTTGCAAAATATCGAGATAAAGAACTTCAAAGCTGACTGCTTGTTAATATTGTAGTGTTAAAATATTTTCTAAACAGTCATGAAACGTCATAGAAATCTATTTAAGATAACAAATGAGGATAAAAAAAAAAATAAGTAAGCTTTGAAGTTCGTTCTCTCAATATTTTGAAATTGTCAGATATCCCCATTCACGTTTTGTTAATAATATTTTGACTTATATATATTTTCATAAACATTATAATCTTGGTGTTGTTCCCGTTATAGAGCTTTTGGTTGCTCTGTATTGCGCACACGCGTGAGGCTTCTAACGTTAGTTCAAGAAATCTACCGGCACCCACACCCAAGTTGGTAGGGTACCGCGCTTTTTTTACCAAGTACCTGTTTATTCTAGGATATGCCTACTCGACTGACCTCCGTCCCCCATGAGCGCGGGCCTGGGGGTGACGGGTGAAGCCGCCTGTCACCCCAGCAGAAGCAGGCCACGGCGACGGCGCGCTGAGAAGCGCGCCTCCCCATTCCGGGGTCGAGTCGGGGACACCGTTGTCCCCCCTCCCGAGGAGGGCTAGACCGTAAGGGATGGCCCTGGGTCAGCCGGGGTGCGAGGGATATGTCGATGACAACCTCACCTCCGGCCTAGCACCACGACCCAAAGTCGGCGTGCGGTTTTAGTCGGTTCGAGTCCGACATAACCTCCCCTTCCGGCTCCGGAAGGGGGGTATCCGAGGGGATTTCCACACGAAAAAAAAAAAAGGGATATGCCTACTCATTTGTGCCATAATTGAAATTTATCGCCGGAGGGTTAGGCAGAGGTGAATTCACACCCAACTTTCATCAATCATTGTATTCTGTCCCACGTCATAGGGTGTGAGCCTATTACCGCATTTCAGGCACTATTATTGACTCGAGACATGCACCTGAGGCTGAGTCTGGGCTGTATATATATATGCCTGATGTTAAACAGCCCTATCCCTTAGTCGCCTTGTACGACACCACGTATGAAGAGATGGGGTGACCCGAATTCTACTCTGCCGGCAACCACGCGGCTGTTGAGACAATATAGCGAAATTATATAAGATAACTTGTAACATTAGATTTTATCTACTGTAATTTGATTACTACTAGCGCCACCTGGGGCATTCTCAGTGGTACTCACAACAGTTGGTCGGTGCCGCGGTGTAGGAACTTTTGTGCTAGCTAAGCACTAGATGGCGTTCGATTTCCTTTATGTTTTAATTATATGAAATTAGAAATACTCATAGCACCTAAATGGGAAAATTAATTGTTTAATTATAGGCTATCTCATTTAGGTTAAAATTAAATTTCCTCATTTGAATTAAACAGGTTCAAATTCTGCATGCTTAGAACCGGAGTATTCAAGGAACGGAATGTGTGTATGAACCAACCAAGTTAAAAGGTTGCTGTACTTTGTTTGATTCCTACTTAGCTGGGTGATATTAAAGTTGTTAGGACTTCGACCGTGATTTGGTGTTTTTGATCATCGTTCGCACTAATTCAACTTAAAAAAAAGTGTGTTCGAGAACCTTCCAATGATAGGGGTATAAAACTGCGGCCCCGGCTACATATAAATCCTTTTTACTCTCTGAATTGTGACTGGAACGTTTGTATTGCTGTGTCTTGGAAAATACTTTATACTTAACTAAATTCTTTGTTGCCCAGTTTTTGGTAAGTGTTTTTACTTGTATTTATCGACAGCCTTATGCAAACTAGACGATTCTTAGTGTTATTTTGTTCTTAGGGTTCCTAGTTCGGGATTAGAGGACACCTTGGTCTTCAAATTCCTTCTCAGCGTGTTCTGTGGTCGAGTTCCCAACCGCTGTCGGCGCAAGCCTGTAACCTCGACGTGAAGCACCTTGGCTGGTCGAGATTGCGGCAAGAGACGTGCGCAGACGCCGAGCAGGCCGACAACCGGGGTCACGTATTCCCTTTTTGCTCTATTAAAATTTATGTAACTTTCCTATATATCTATATAACTTCACTCTGCAAGAAATAACTGTGTCAACGGTGGGTTGACCGAGGTGTACTACAACTACTAGCCGTAACATTCTGGCTACCTACTGCAAGCAGGTCACCGTGGTGCAGCTGGTGAAGACATACTCATCTTTGTATATCTATCTGTACCTAACTCTGTCTGTAATCTTCCTATGTATAATTTTATCTCTCTGTAATATATGTATGTACAACAGAGGTAATAGTGGTTTTCTCTGAAGTCTCCCTGGTCTCCCACACGCACGCACACTTTTCTCCTCTGTCAAAAGGCGCCCTGGGATCCCATAGAGCTCGTGCATCTCTCTGCTGGGTCAGCCGGTGAGTAGTCCGTCTGACACGTTCAGCGGTTACAAACTATAACTTAGCCTTTAAAAAATTGAAGGAACTAACTAGCCGAAGTAGTCGCCGAGCAAGTTTTATTGCGCTGCCGAAGATACGCACGAACTACGGAAAAAAAATGTTTACCTACGAAGGCGCACAACTTTATAACAAAATACCTTCATCTATTAAAAATATCACTTCTTTTCATATATTTAAAAATAAGTTAATTTTGTGATGTGTGTATTTTTGTGATGACTAATATTAACTCGTAATAATAATACGAGTTAATAAACTCGTATTATTATTATTATTGCGAGTTAATATTAATCATCAAAACGAACGAACTATTGCTATAGTTCGTAAAATATAGCTTGATACCTGTGACGTTTGTCAGAATGACATGTAATAGGTATGGGACGTCTTTAGTATTTTATCGATATTTATATAGAATGAGTTTATTAAAAAAATACATTTTAACGATATTGAAAGAAAGAAAAAAGGAAATGAAAGATGAATTTGAAGGTATTTAAAAGTTTAATTGTCAAATGGTGTACAGCCGAGATCAACTTCAAAGTCAAATTCTGATTCATCACTGGAGCAGTCCTGTAGATTAATAATTAATTCTTGATCGCATATGTTGTCAAATTGAATATCGCGCTCCCAATCTTTTTGAATCACATTTTTTGTCTTCTCAACTACCTTTTTCCAATCATCAGCATTTACATGTACACAAGCTTCATGTAGTAATGTCAACATTTTGTTTGCTGTGAAAGGCGGTGCTACATTATGTCTGGCAGCGTAACCTAGAAAAAAAAGGTATCCGATCAAACAAAAAACCTACTAAATTCTTTGTAAGCTTTTTATGTATGTTTTTTTTAGATTATACGAACCTTTGACTTGAGCCCAGATTAGTTCTATTGCATTGTAATGGCAATGATATGGTGGTAAACGGATGACGGTGTGGCCCATTTCCTTTGCAATTTCGTCTATAATATATCTTGGAGTGGGGGGCTTATGAATGCTTACTAATCTTAGCAATTCTTTCTTGAGCATGCTGTTGTCGGCTTTTACTCCTTTGTTTTGCAGCCAAGTAATAATTTCAATTTTACGATTGCTTGTCGTAGGCGCCTTATCTTTTTGTACTGAATGATACGGAGCGTTGTCCATCAGAATAAAATGTGGTTCACTCAAATTATTTAGAAGAGTTAGAAACCACTCCTTAAATTTTGTAAAATCCATTTCTTCATGGTACTCTGTTGTTTTTACTGATTTAAACGCCAGTAAACAATTGGGCACAAAACCAGACGATGTCCCCGCATGAGTAATTATTAACATTTGTCCTTTGCCTTCGGGCACCTTGGTGGTAGACTCCGCTTTATCGTCTGTCCACGATCTTGAAACAGTGTGGTTTGCGTTGAGCCATGTTTCATCAAGAAAAACCACTTTATGCCAATCTGTTATATTTTTGACTTTGCGCAAAAAGTCAATTCGGGTCAAAGCAATGTCTGTTCGCTCCATTAAAATTTTTCTTTTATCGCTTTTTTTATAAGCAAAGCCGATTTTTTTCAATATTTTGGACAACGATGGTGGACTTCCTTTAAATAAATCCGCGTCTTTAAGCGAAACGGATATTTTTTTTAACGTGGGAAATTCACCACGTGCGTAATACGCATATATATGATTTCGAATTGCGGCAGCATCAAAGTCGTCAATTTCGGTGACTGGCGAAACTCTCTTCCTTTTTTTATTAGGAGTCGATAATATTTTACCTCCCTCATCTTCGGCCACCATCTCCTTTGACGATTCTCCATACTTTTCTTTGCTAATTCGAGACAATGTAGCTCGTCCGATACCAAGAGCGTCAGCAACTCTATTGCACACTTGCTCCAATGGTAGTAGCGGTCCGCCATTTTGATTCTCGCTGTCAAAATACTCGCGCAAACGAATCACAAACTCGCGACTTTCGCTATTCAAAACAGTTTTTTTTGTTCTTTTCGGCATTGTGGTGCAAAAAAAAACAAATAACTAGAAATAACAACAAAACTTAACAAAGCAACAGTAATAACGACAAAACAATATTAATCACGTAGCGATAGCGTATACAAGGCGTGGGCACTCAAAAAAGATGGCGCCCGCTTGTTCGCTGCATGCGAAAGCAGTAGGTATTGCAAGACTAAAAAAATACGAATTTGTTGTGAAAAAATTATTAGATATAATCATTTATACAATTTATATTAATGAAATTGTCATACATTTATTTTATCGATATTCGCTGGCCAGTCGATTACACATCCCTACAAGGCTGCGAAAAGAGTTTACGAAGTAAGCTAACAAAAAAAATATAAATAATAAATAAAATAATATAATAAATAAAAATGTTTATTTCCATTTTCTAGAATAGTACACAAATCATTTTAGTTATTGAGGTCAACTTTTAAGCAAACATATGCTTGTGATAGATGACCCCGAATGAATAAAATATAATAAATATTTTAAATTACCTTTGTTTTTACTAGTATCTCCTTGATAACAAGTTCTATTTGAAAAAAGTGTTCTAGATTTCTATACAAATGTCTTATTAATATTTAAAAAATTAAAACTTTTCCAACAACAAATTTATTGTTGCAGTCTTTATAAACGAAGTCTCTAAAGTCACAGGTATCAAGCTATATTTTACGAACTGTAGTACATTGTGTATTAATAATTATTGTTTCTCAATAAGTGACATGTAAGTCTTTGGAGAAATAAATTCATTAAACTGAATTATATAATATATGACTATGACATTGGTTTCATACAAACTTTGCCCATACGTCACGACATTGACCATTGATCAACGACTGTCCCGGACGGCAGTTAGGCGGCACAGAGATGACATTCTTGAAATCTTCGTTGATCCTGTGGATAGAAATATAGATGGATAATGAATATTTTATCGACTGTTATTTTTATAACTGGGTGGATGTCGGTTATCGGGACCGAACATAGCATAGGTATATATCATTTTCAAAGCTTTAGTGTATCTCTGCATTAAATTTTATCTAAATTGATTCAGTGATTCACACTTTCGCTTTTAATAATAATTAAGTGCCTATTGGATGGATTATGTTCATATAAAAATGTATATATTGTATATAAAAAGTATGTGTATAAAAATGTAGACTGCGGTAGCCTAGTGGTATGGGTAATGGACTGCTGAGACGAGGTCTCGGGTTCGATCCCAGCCCAGGTTTACCATGGCACACACCAATGACTTTTCGATGCTTTTCGAAGTTATGTGTGTATTTATCGCAGGTTTATAAGTGCCCGGTTAATGGCAATAGGCTCGCCACCTATTACATTGGGACCTAAACATAAACTGGCGATATGTGGGTGCGCTAGCACCTCTGCCTACCCCTTCGGGGAATACAGGCGTGAGTTTATGTTATGTATGTATGTATGTTATATTTATTTAAAATGTATTTAATGAAGTCCGCCTTTGTACATATTCTTAAAATTATCTTTTATGTTATACCTTTGTATTATTTGTGTGCAATAAAGAATAAATAATTAAGAATTAGCCTTATTTCTGGTTGTATCCGAGACTCACATTACCTCACATCGGAGCTCAAGAAACATAACTCTTCTTTTGATTTGCCGCATATGGCTTACCTATATCTACCAGATCTACAAGTACATGCTACTCGTATACGAGCCGACAGTGGTGTATGTTTATGTATTCATGACGTGACGTCACAAAATTTACAGCATGCGAAAATGACATCTCACCGTGGATCTCAGCGGTCGAGTCCGTTCGATTAATCGAAATGTTCTTACAACATGTGCCTGCTGGCAGTTCTGCCGTTAGAGAGTGATTGAATAACTATTAAACATCCAGACATCTATTTATTGTTTTTTTTTTTCAACCAGATCACGTCAATTTAATACACAACATTGTACACAACGCTATCTAGACCCATGGTAAGCTTAACTAGTTTGTGTTGTAGAATCTAGAATGCAGATAAACATACTTAGATACATTTTCTTTCTGTATACATAAAGATAAAGATAAAATATTCTTTATTGTACACCATGAAAGTATTATGAGACAAACATTTTACAAATGTATAATGCACAATGGGCGGCCTTATCGCTAGTATACATACTTAATAGAAACACCCAGACCAATGCAAATAGCCATATTCATCCATACAAATATTTGCACTGAGTGGGGATCGAACCCGAGCCTCCTGCGTGGCAGTCGCGTTCACTACCGTCACGCAACAGAGACTGTAATACAAATATCCCCTCGTCTGTTAAGGATCCCATTATGGGACATGGCAAAAAGTTGCTTGTCTGTGTCTGTGGCGTGTCCTGTGGTGGGACTCGCCACTTGACCATATCAGATGTTTGTTGGGGACATAAATGTCATTTTGACTATTATCAGATGGAACGATATACAGATATCATTACAAAGTCACATTAATATTAGCAGGAAGTAGGATAGGACTTACTCGATGGTGTCCTGTGGCTCTCCACTAGGTCGGGCAATGCACAAACTGACTGCAAAGTATAGCAACGCTGCAAATCTAATCATTTTGAGTGTCGCTTATATACTTCGATGGAATTACAAGTCACACTGGGACTTTAATGAAGTAATGATTGTATTTATTTCAGCACAACACGATAAGATATCAATTTAATAGTACGAGATCCGGCAGTCAGATTACTAAAACCATTTATTTTTCATGAAAATACATTTTTTGTAGATTGGTCATTATTGATGCTAATTCTGTGTTGTCAAAACTAACTAAAATACGCTAAAAATCTCTAAAATGGTATTATACACCTAGATTGTATAGAGACGTTTCGTAAAAAATATTTCGGGGCACAGTTTTGATAGCAAAATCGTTAGGTGACTCGAACCGAGTACAAGGACTAATAAGTACAGAAAAATAATAACATTTTCTTAATCAATTTTAGAGATTTTTAGTGTATTTTAGTTAATTTTAACACAACAGAATTTGCATCATTATCTAATCAGGAACATCATTCTCTGAGTCTTTTCCCGCCTCAGTTGGGTCCAGTCTTACTATGATGCTGGGCTGACCTTCGATATTTTCCGTGAAGTGATCCATCTGACCTTCACAACCATTATCGATATCAAAGTTCTGTAGTCAGACTAGACGGGCTCAAACTACACGTAATGATTGCCATAGATGTTCGTTTGACAACTGGGACTCTCGGTTTAACGTGCTCTCTTACTACAAATAGACAGTCATGTATACAAATATTTGCACTAAGTGCTTTTCATTATCTGCAGACACCTGTAAGTTCCCAGGATACAAAATTGTTATTTCATCCAAATTTCATCTAGATGTATTCAGCCGTTTTGGTGATATATAAAATTAAATAATAAACGAGGCGTGGAGGGGTTGATAGAGAATTGTTTATGGTACAATTTTGGTGTATCTGAAAATATTTAGTTTAAAAGGTTACTAGTACCTCCTAAACCACCCTTCCTCCTCCTTGAGCGACCCACGTCCTGAGCTTGAATGCGGGCTGTAGTGACACGTGGAGCCATCTTTCAACTTGCAGAAGCAGGCTGAGGCGGTGGTGCTATGCGCTTTCTGAGAGCAAAATGTGGAAACCGTGGTTCCCCTAGCAAAAGGGATATCTTCCAATTAGTCCCACCCTCTCCTCTCCTTCACAGGACAACATGTGGAGGGCTAAGATGCCATCCATATACGGTGCAGAGCATACCTTCTAGAACTAAGCGTTTCAGTGACTTATTCCTATGCCGCATCATTAAGACCTGGAACTCCTTGCCAGCTAACGTGTTTACTTCTTCCTACAATCCCGGGTCCTTTAAGCGGGGCGTGAAAAGGCATCCTATGAGGCCGTCAAGCTAAGTGCCACCACTGTTAACATGGTACATGTTTACGATGGTGACTCTCTTTCCGGGACTTCGCCTTTAGCTTACCATCAGGCCAGGTGAAGTCAAATTGACGTGTCCTTTATAAAGAGATGACCCTGGGTTAACCAGAGTGCGGGAATATGCTCCAGGTAATTTTACACTCAGTCATGTGAATCTGTAACCACTGCTCGCAACAGGCGCTGTGGGCATTGACTTATGTTTATATAAATATATATATTACATATACGAAAGTGTAATCAGCAAACAGGAGACTGTCGATACATTCTTATCGAATTAATAGATAACAACGAGTTATCATTAATAACACGAATAAGTACAAAGACGCGTCATAACTTAATACATAGACAACAAAAAATCTGTATTGGAAAGACGCTTTAATTTTTATTTCATATCTACAACAACAGAGAACTCGAAATTTGTTTTGTATAGTTATACAGATAAATACACAAAGGGATTTGTGAAAATTATTATTTCGACTTCTAAAATCTAGACAACAGTGAATATCTTGCAAGCTTATGAAATGGGGCCTGGTTCAGAATCTACTGGCTGATGCCTGGCCATGGTTCTCAACCAGGTGCTTTGTAACCCACAGGTATCAATCAGCATCTACGCAACACTGATCCACTAAATTAACTAACAACAAAATAAATACAAGGGCCTTACTACCATCTGTAGCAGTATTATTTTAATCTTACTCTGTGACTTTCACAGTGTGAATCGGAACGTCAGTATCTGTCAGAATACTTAGGATACTAGTCAATATCTTAGTATAAATTGATGGAATAATTTGTTGGAATTTGAATTTGTCAAATAATAATACAGTACACAAAATATCACCGGATGATAACAGTCCGAGACCGATAGACACAAAGTAAGATTGAAATAACATAATAAATAGTAGTAGGTGGTAAGGCCCCTGATAATGGAAACAAAGAACTATTTATGTTATAGAATGTAATGTAAATAGGACTACCCGAAATAAATTTACCCGAAATTGATGAAACTTGGTATAGGGGTAGATTAGACCATGGGAAAGGACATGGGCTATGTTTTGTCGCGATAACCGACATCCACGCGGGTGGAGCCGCAGGCAAAGGCTAGTTACGTATAAATAGAAAGAAAGTATGCGTCTCCACTGTTACTTATTCACCGTAGCTGAATATAATAAAACGCATATGAAACGGTTCATTTACATTACTCGTGCATACATACATATACTCATGTCTATAAATCCCTGAAGGGGTAGGCAGATGTGTAATAACGCCCACGTTTCGCCATCTGTAATTTTGGGCCCTGATTCATGTAGTGTCGTTTATATTTAACATTCAACATACACAAATTCAAATTAATATACTACTAAACAATACATGAAAAAAACATTGAAAATACCTTATTATTTCGTAGCTACTTTATTTCTTTACACAAGTGTTTATCACCTTTAAGATGATAAGACTATTAGCTTTCTAGGTATTCAACACGATGATAAATTATACATTTGCTTAAATAATAGTTAATTATAAATTGTCTTAGCAGTTTTAAATTCATAAGTACAACACCTATAAATTTAAAACTAAAATGTAAATTATCAGAAGAAAAATACATAACAAAAACAAGTCATAATTCTTACATCATTTATCTTTGTATTAAAAATACTGTTTTTACAATGAAGAGTTGTCCATAGCTCCGGGTAATATATGATTGCTTATAGAAAAACTTCTTCGTAATCTATTTTTATATAATCTGTACAACACTAGTCCGATGAATATAAATACCAAAGATATGGACAGTATTAAAGCTACATAAGTTTCTGCAAACAAATATTTTTTGTTCTCATCCCCATTAGAAAAAAGTTTTCCATGATTAATACTTATAGGGAAGGATTCTGTTCCATTACCATTGGAGGCCAGTTTTCTTTCAATTTCATTTATAATGATTAGTTTTTCATTAGCCATAGCATTTTCTAGTTCTCCCTTAACGTGCCCTATGTAAGAAATTATATCAATCGTAGGAGTTACATTATAATTATCTTTTATTAAAGATCCACGAGTCGTTGCATATGTGATAGTCGTGCCTGATGCTTTTGGAGTTGTTACAACATTTTTTGTAGTAACAGTTAAATTCTCTAGTGATCTTATAATTTTACTGAGCATGACAACATTAGTACGGTTATTATTAATTAGGACTTCGGATATTTTTCCCAAAATATTAGATATATTTTCTAAATATTTATTATCATTTGCATCTTTGTCAATATTTTCGTTGCCAACACTTTCTAAGATATTACTTAACTTTTTGAGTATATCGTCAGTATTGCCATCGCTATTACTTACAAGTATTGGCCGAGTATTACGATCTTTATTACACACGACCCCATTTACATTCTCGTTGCTATGTTCATCTAGACGTAAAGCAGTGATTATAAAAGTTCTTTCACTTTCAAGTTTACTTAGTTTCACTAGGACTTGACAAGGTAAAGGATTGTTGCCTATACTTAGTTTCGTCAAACTTGTGCCATCAAACTCTTCAATATTTATCGAATCTATTTGGTTGAAATCTACTATCAACTCTGTTAAATGTATAATTTCATAAAATCTTTCATTTTGTAATTCTTTTAGTCTATTGTATGATACATCTAAAATTTGCAAAGATATTAATCCGCGGAAAATTCCGTAACTGATAGAAGATATCAAATTATGCGAAATATTTAAAGACACCAATAATTCGTTTTGTTTAAATATGCCTGGCTGGATATACGATATTTTATTGTAACTTAAGTCTAAGAGTTTCAATGAACGTAAACTATCAAAATCTCCTAATTGTAGTTTAGAAACGTTATTGAAACTTAAATCTACAGAAATTAAACTAACCATATTGGAGAGACTTAACTGACTGATGTTACAAATACTCGTGTTTGAGATTATAAGGTGCGTTACGTAGCTTTCGTTCATATTAGTCTTAAAATTTATATCAGTTCTAATTCCGGACAAAATCAACGTATTTAATTTTTTCATACGATTTAGCATAGAAGCCGTAAAATTAAACTTCAGATTGTAGGACAGATCTAGGTATGATAAATTAATAAGGCTATAATATGTTTCATTGGATATGTTTTCTAAATTATTATGCGATAGAATTATTTTATTCAATCGAGACATGCCCTCCATTGGGGTAAATACAATGGTCTTTATGAAGTTATTATTTAACAATAATAAAGACAGCATACTCAATTCTGTTGAATTGATGGAAAAATCTTTTAATTTATTGTAAGATAGATCAAGTGCTTCAATGTGTCCTGTATGTATGAACGCATTATATTGTAAATCATTTATTTCACAATCAGTCATATTCACTTCTTGTAACTTACTCATATTAGTAAATGAAGCATTTTGTATTATAGTTAACATAGTATGTGAAATATCTAAACTGGGCAATAAAATTAATCCATTGAACGTTCCAGTAGCTAATGTTCCAACTAATGGATTTTTGTGAATTTTTAAGTTTACTAAGTTCTTCAGGGATTGAAATAAGTTAGGCTTTAGTTGAGAAATTCGATTTTCTGAAATATCCAAAAACTCAAGGTTAGTTAAACATTCAAGTTCTTCATATTTTATTTCTGTCACTAGATTATTTTTTATTATTAAAGATCTAAGATTTATTAGATCGGTTTTATCAAAATCTATCTTCGTTATTTGGTTATTCGACAAATCTAAGTAATCTAGGTTCTTCAAAGTTTTAAAACTTTTATTAGATAAAATCTTAATACTATTTAAATTAAGAAATATTTCTTGTAGTTCGTCAAGATCATCAAAAGCGTAATCGTTTACTTCTGTCAAATACTGATTGCTTAAATCTAATCGAGTAACACTAATACCTTCAAACATTCCTCTTATAAGTGAACCTTCTAATCTGTTTGCGCTAATGGAAAAATAAGAAATATTGTTATTTTTAAACAAATTGATGGGAATAGATTTTATTTTATTTTTCGAAAGATCAATGTTAGTCAACAACTGTAAATTAGAAAAAGTATCCCCATCTATTGTCGCCAACAAATTATTACTTAAATCTAAGGCTTGCAATAAAGTTGTCATTTTAAACACATTGACATCGATCACTTTTATTATATTGATACTTAGATCTAGTGTTTGTAGCTTATTTAAATGTTCGAAATCATTTGGTTGAAGGTTAGAAATCAAGTTTCCACTAAGATTGAGAATTTCTAGTTCACTAAACCTGAAGAGAGATATATTTATACTTGTCAATCTGTTGTTAGATAAATTTAGTTCTATTAATTGTCTTGTACCCTCAAAGGTAACAGGACTTATCGTCTTGATACGGTTGTACGATAAATTTAGTACATGCAAATTATCAAACGATTCAAAAATAGCTTCAGGTATTTCTTCCAATCTATTATGAGATATGTCAAGTTTTTCAAGCTTCTGGTAGATGTTTTGGTCGCTGTTTACTTGAATAGCATTTATCATGTTGTATGATAAATCTATTTCAGTAAGCATGCCTAAGGCATAATAATTGGATAATACGGCAGTGGTTAGATGATTCATTGATATATTCAGTAAATGAAGATGACCCATACTCATTATACTTGGAGTATTTTCGTAGGTATTGTCACTTAAATCTAAACTATAAACAGCATCTATTACACTATCAGTATACGGTCCTCTCATTACTGGTATAAGCGATGATGTTGATTCAGATTTATAGATCAGTGTCTTTATAAATAAATTTGAGTGACCATCTCTACATTTCATATCAGACGACGCATATCCATAATGGCGACGATATTCACGTTGGTTGATCAGTCCTAGTTCATTGTTGTCAACATAACCTGTACAAGTCACAACGCACTGTGCGATGGGTGGGAAGCTGTTGTCATACTCATAAGAAATCGTGCACTCTGCGTTAGTCTTCACAACCAAAGTGAGAAGGAGAATACCTGAAAAATTAAAATTAGTCTTAGCGTGCTATGACTCATCATTATTACAACTAGCTTTTGCCCGCGGTTCCGCCCGCGTGGATGTCAGTTATCGCGACCAAACACAGCCTATGTCATTTCTCATGGTCTAATCTACTCCTATACCAAATGTCATCAAAATCGGTTCAGTGGTTTAGGCGTGGAAGCGTAACATATAGACAGACAGACAGATAGACAGAGTTACTTTCGCATTTATAATATTACTATGGATTTTTTAGCATTTCAAGATCATAAGGTATGAGTCCGATGCGATGAGAAGCCGCAATGAAATGGAACAGCAAACAAAATTATCATTTTCGCATCGCATTGCAGACGATAACACAGCTAGAGAAGGAAAACTCGAAATAAAACCCTGTACCAATCCGGTAGGCCAAAGTCTCCCAACATCGGAAGAGGCTTATGTCTTGAGTAGACAATGATAGACTAATTGCTTGATTATATTCGAGTCTTTGCTGTATCTGCTGCAAGCTTCTGCTGCTGCGTTGCATCAGAATCATACCTTAACTCGTATATTTGGTTTGGCTACGTTTTACAAAGATTAGAAATGGGTAATCCAATATATAAAATTCTCGTGTCACAGTTTTTGTTGCCATACTCCTCCGAAACGGCTTGACCGATTTTGATGAAATTTTGTGAGCATATTGAGTAGGTCTGAGAATCGGCCAACATCTATTTTTCATCCCCCTAAATGTTAGGGGTAGTCCACCCCTAAATTTTAATTTTTTATTTTTTAGACAAAATTTTTAATTTCTATTTTTTTATGATACAACATACAAAAATACATACAATCCTCAATTTTCACCCTTCTACGATCAACCCTTATTTTTTAATAGCCATTTTAGTAATGTAATCATTTTTTCTTTCCGGTAGAAAAATGATCAATCGTCATTCAATTATTATCTATTTTTCATCCCCCTAAATGGTGCAGCGGGAACGGGATCTGACGCCACGAGGGTAGGAAAAAATCAGCTAGTTGACTATATATTTGTAAAATATACAGGTGTGTTTGGCTTGACCTCAAGGTTATTGTAGGTTCCCCTACAGTAGAAGCGGTGTTTAGAGCTGATTCCTATAGTATAAATGCGCTTTGAATAATAAATACACACGGTGACCGCATTAGGTGTCCTTCAAAAGGAGTTCTTTAAAAAAGGTTCTACACGGTCGGCAGCACGAGTGTAACGCCCCTGGTATTGCGTACGTCCATAGGCTACGGTAACCACTTTCCATCAGGTTGGCTGTGCCATCTCCTGCTTATGTGGCATAAAAAACTGTTAAGCATTATTTAAAAATAAAGAAATTACTAATTACATACTTACAGATTTTCTGTGAGGCCGTCATCTCCCTGTGTGTCTGTAAATTAACATTTTAATGAAAAATAGTTCCAACGAAGTTTATAAAAAAACTGGCCAAGTGCGAGTCGGACTCGCCCATGAAGGGTTCCGTAGCAGCAAGTAACATAATGCATTGCATTTTTCCACTTTGGAAGTGTCTCTCGCGCAAACTATTTAGTTTAGAAAAAAATGATATTAGAAACCTCAATAGCATTTTTGAAGACCTGTCTATAGATATCCCACACGTATGGGTACGATTAAAAAATTTTTGACTTTCAGTTGTAAGTATGGAGACCCCCAAAATGTATTGCCTTTTTTCTATTTTTCTGTAAAATTCTTAATGCGGTTCACAGAATACATCTCATCTCTCGTTTCAAGAGAATATGCCTTATAGTTTTGGAGAAAAGGGGCTGTGACATACGGACGGACAGACAGACAGACATGATAAATCTATAAGGGTTCCGTTTTTGCCATTTGGCTACGGAACCCTAAAAAATAAGGATTTCTGTAAAAGTCCCATCAAAATCTGCCCAGCCACTTCAGAGATTATACAGAAGAAACAAGCAGACTAAGAAAAATACATTTGAATTACCTGACGATGTTTCGACCAGGTTACACCGGGCGTGGCCAGCCACAGACTTTCCCGCTAACCTATACCTATATCTATATCACGGAACGCGATATTTTAAAAGTTGTTTTATTTTCATAAGTATGTATATTAACTCACAGTTTTCGTCTTCAGTTACAGCAACAACAGTAGACGATATATATTTTTTCCTTTTTTTCACTGTTGCATTATTTTATAAATAAAACAATTATATTAATTGAAAATATTGTTGCTATATCGTTGTTACACATTGAAACAAATATTCAAGCAACTAAATCACTAAATATGCGAATGAATTCAAATTTTTAGACATTTAATGTAATAATTATAATAAAGTTGCAGTTCTAAGTGAGGCTGTTTATACGAGATATGCAACGTGACGTTAAAGTAACACCCACAACTTTAAAATAACTAATGATTAATAAACAATTGTACCACAGGATGTTACTCACTTTATCACTACTCTCGCGCAGACAAACAAAGAACGCTTGGAACTTCATAATTAAGTACTGATAATAATAATAATTATTATTTATTTTCTACTGATATTGTACTTTGTAGCACGTTAAGCCGTTGGTCCCGGTTGTCATGCGAACATCCATACTAATATTATAAATGCGAAAGTAACTCTGTCTGTCTGTCTGTCTGTATGTTACGCTTTCACGCCTAAACCACTGAACCGATTTTGATGAAATTTGGTATAGGGATAGGTTATACCTTGAGAAAGGACATAGGCTATGCTTGGTCGCGATAACCGACATCCACGCGGGCGGAGCCGCGGGCAAAAGCTAGTCTATGATAATCGTTACGGTTAGTTGGAGCTCTAAAAAGTCCGCTGCTGGTCTAACTATTGAACTTTGATATTGCCAATTTGTTGTGGAGGTCAGATGGCAGTAGCTTCCCGGAAAATATCGGAGTTCAGCCGCGTTGCACTTAGGCTAGAAAAAATAGATCACGGACTCTGAGGTGAATGCCCCGTACTCGGCCTAATAATAATCTTAGTAATTATAGTTAGGTATCCATTTTTTCGTGCGGCAATCGACAGGATTAAAACTCTTTGACAAATACTTTGAAGCCTGAAACCCCACCCCCTATTCAACCCCTCTTTTATATCCTTGTTAATATAATTTATATTTACTAAGTAAGTCTTGGTTTAAAATTCTTTCTTCTTTTTTTTTTAAAAGGATATTAGAACCGAAGTTACTAATATTCCCTCTAACCCCTCCAACTAAGCTAAATTGCTTGTGCTAGGAGTGGGTTCACGTCGGTAGTGTAATGGCCAGGATTCGAACCCAGGACCTCTCAATCATAAGGCCGACTCCTAAACCACTAGGCTACCGACGACGTACAAATACATTAGTGTAGATGATAAGCACAAATTATATTACAGCTTTATCGCCTGGCTAAGTAGTAACCGAGTAAGTTAGTGCATTGTAAGAGCCATACTATAATATATAAATCATTTTTAGTTTGGGTGACCATCACCATCACGTGCCAGAAAGGCTTAAAAGCCGAACGAGTTTCTGGGCGTGCGTTGCACCCGCTGATGGCGATCTCTCCCCGTCCAGAGTGGACCTATGGAGAGCGCGGAGCTCGCCACCAACCCCTTTCTTCCCGCTGTTAGAGAGTTTGCCACCTGGGCACGACCTCTCCTGGATCAGGTAGAAGTCCCTAAACAGACTTCGGACACAGGTCGGTCGAAGCAAGGAGAATCGGTCAAGATGGGATTTCTCAGACGGCGCGGACCTGCAGTGTGAGTGTGGAGTTACTCCACAGACCATATCCCGCCTGCTAACATGTGCTGCATGCCCATCCACTTGTACAGCGGAGGAACTTATAAGCGCATCCAAAAATGCAATCCAGGTGGCGCGCCACCTGGATTGTATGGCGGCACACTGGGAATATAGAATCTGAGAGTTGAGGCGCCTTCGATTCGTTGAAGAAGTTTGGGTGACCATTCCTAACACACAGAGTACCGTGCAGGACGTCATACTAAAAGAATAACGTAAAAACTAGCAAGTGAAGCCGCAAAAAGGAATACTAAAGTAGTGCTATCTTGTTCGCACTCATTGTGAGCACGCACGAGCGCGAGCGAGATGGCACTACTTTGATATTCCTTATTATTCCTATTCCTTAATATTGGTCGGGTTGTGTAGTGACTATCCTAGAAACATTGTGCGAATTATAACTATGCATATATATATTAGACCTAACATAAACATTATGCCTTTAAAATTTATGCAACTCCTTCTTATGGCAAAACATATCGATACCTCCCACGTAAGTTGTTGTATCCCACAAAATGTCATTTAGCGTTTTTACTAAAAAAGAGCTTTATTTTGCTGTAATTTACGTATTCAAAGTGAAAAAATTACAAAAATTTTGTTTTATCAAGCATTTTATAGACGTAAATCGTTGTAACTTTTGTACGAGAACGTCCGTTCCGTACAGCGTTGTATAGTTCTTGGCAATAGTTTACGCGGGGTGCAGGGCTGGGAGGATCACGCGCTCGCGAGTTGTATCGGCTACATACAACAGAATACGCTGGACATTGAGACGAACGCACGCATGTCGAAATATCACTGGTAAGGTACTTTATTATATTATTTCTTATACATTATTGAGTATAATATCTTATTTTTGCCAACTACAACCTAAAATGTTGTAAAGATTACATACAACTGTATACGCTGTTAAGTTTACATTCAAAAAGGTTGTATGTAATACATAAAACATTTTACGTAGTTCAACGTGTATTATTTTATTTATTTTTTATTTTATTTTATTTTATTTGGAAAACAAACAGCATTAAAACTATGTAACATAAACACTTACATAACTAAAGACCATTTATGAGTTTTCACATGTAAATAACAAATAGACACTAAAAAGGTTTTCTGTAACAGTGTTGAAAACAATTTAGAAAATAAAAATAAATAAAAATTGAGAAGTTCAATACAAGAATAAAAATAAAAATTGAGAAGTTCAATACAAGACACCTAGAGAACCAATTCGAACCAGAGATTACCGAGTATACGTTTGTAATTAGCAGGACTTGTGTTAAATAAATCTAATTCCGGATATTCGGAAGTTTTGTTCACAAACTTGGCTGATCTAAGGAAAAAAATAATACAAAATGTTGTATGTCGTACTTACAATATTTTACGTTGTTGAGCGTGGATTATAAAATGTTGTATATAAAACATACAATATTTTACGTTGGAATAAAAACTAAAATAAATGTGGCATGTAGTAAAAATAACATTTTACTTCAGAAGTCGTTATTCAAAACTCAGCTTTCGAGTACTGGGACTTCCTATATTTTTGTACCTATTACTTTTTTCTTGCTTTATCTCAATGCTTAACATAAAGCATTTTTTTAATGTTGTTATATACTATGTGAAACTATTTAAAGCGCTCTTGTCTACCTATCTGACTGACATAGAGCCCTAAACGGAGCACTACTTTGCTCACTTACTAACTAGAAATGCTTGCTTGTTTCCTAACAGTAAAATTTCTTTTTCGTTTAGTTTTCTCCACTTCCAATAAGTTTCAATGAATCGGAAATGAATGCTTTAGCAAATATGATAGATAGTGACATCTTTGATAATGTATCACAAGAAGAAACAGAGTCTAATACAAAAAATAATGAGACACCGCAACCTTCCCCTTCTTGTAGTATCAATCATTTGGATTACGACTGTGATAATGATTTTTGCCCATATTAAATACTAAAGGAAAATATATTGGCGTTGGCATTTTGCCTCAATCCTCACCAGTGCTTTCTAGCTGCTCAACGTGTATAACAGTGAACAATAGTCCACTATCAAATATTTCTAATAGTCCAAGCACGTCAACCGCCAACCGCCGTCGTCAATTAAGGAAAGATAAAGGTAATGTAAGAAAAAGACATTTTAATGAATGGATCGATACCAAGAGAAAGTTCTTACGTAATTTATGAAAAGAATATGTGTCAAGAAAAGATTCAATGCAACTAAGTAGAAAGATGGGCCCGCCATGTTCCTGCCGGAAAAAATGTTCCGATAAATTAAGCGAAGAAAGATTTTTGACAGTTTTTGGAATCTAGGCAATCGAAAAAAGCAGTGGATGTATGTGGCTAACATAGTAAAGAAGCAAAATAAACGTAGAGTGTATACTGATAGCATTTCAAGACGTAAGTATACATTACAATATTAGTTACCAATGGGATATAATGAAGATGGCATTTAAACATTTTATAAGCACTTTGTCCGTCAGTGATTAGGTTATTAATAAGTTTTTAGAAAAGATGGACAAGACAACGGGAGTATTAGTTCCAGATCGAAGAGTAAAACACTCAAACCATCCAGTAAAGCTAACTGGTAGTCTTAAAAACAATGTGTGTGACCGTATCAAGAGTTTACAGTCAGTTGAGTCTCATTATACGAGGCAAAGGTCAAACAAATTGTATTTAGATGGAGACTTAAATTTTCATATGTTATTTGAAATGTAAAGCTGAAACCGAACGCCAATATCGAGATATTGCAAATGAAAACTTTAAGCTCAGTTTTTATATCCCTAAGAAAGATCAGTGCGATCAATGACACATTTTTTAAAATATCCATAGTCCAACTGAACAACAGATTGCAGATCATGAAAACCATGTCTCAAAAAAGAAGTTATCCCGACAACTCATGAAGCCTGCCAAAACTGAAAGCTTAACTTCCCAAGGTAAAATTATTATTAACGATACATATGATTTTCAAAAGATTCTTAATGCAGCGCATGGCCAATTAATATTTTGTATTATAAGCGAAAGTTATCAGTTTTTAATTTTACGTTATTTGATTTGGCAAACAAAGAAGGCCATTGATCCTCACTGTTGGTTTTTTACGATTTTATTGTACTTTTATTATTTTTAAAGAAGAATTTGTTATGTTACTCAAATATCATAGGGAGTTATCATTATAATTCTTAAAAATAATATTACATACCTACCTACCTATTATTACCTAATAGTTGAATACATTACGTACTTGTTTTAGAAGTAAACATGTTAAAACGTAGTTTTTGTGCAATAGTTCTTATAAAACATTTATCCAGTATTATGTTGTTTCCTTTAAAAAAAAGATAATTGGCTTTGACAACATTACTTTTTATTTACTGAGTAATAATACTTACTCAAAATAGTGTTCAATTTATTTTGTTAATGTCACATACAATTGGACTAAAATAAAAAATTCCAATGTATATTGTTGTAACTACCATATACAACAACGAACGTAATGTAAACTCCGCAGTATAATATTGTAAGTATGAGATACAACAACTGAAGAAATCTAGACTGCGCAGTACAATGTTGTAAGTATGAAATACCACAGCTGGCACAGTCTGTATTCCGCAGTAAAGTGTTGTAAGCACCAAATCTCAAAAAGTTCATAATATTTTCTTAATTATCTTTCAACATAGTCAAGAATACCATACAATACATTCATATACCAAGTTTTACAAAGCTACATAAATAAATGCAGTTTTTAGGCCAATTTGAATCTTTAACTCGCTCTCCTGTAAAATTGCAGTTTTAGAGATACAACAACTTACGTAGGAGGTATCGATATTATAGTAATGATAGTTATGCTAACATTCGCATTATTCCAAAGTGTTATTATGCTAATGAAAGTTATGCGAAAATGTGTTAAAATGTTATGCCAAGAGGAGGGATCTCAAGCTTTAACATTACTAAAACATTTCAAAACTTCCAATTTTTAAAATCCTCTAACGTATTCTGTTGGTGACCAGCCCCTCTAGACAGGCCTGGGGGTGACCGGTGGAGCCGCCTGTCACCCTAGCAGAAGCAGGCCGCGGCGGCGGCGCAAAGTGCGCCTCCCCGTAACCGGGGCTAGATGGGGACACTGTGGTCCCCACAACCCGAAGGGGGCCATCTCGAAAGAGATGGTCCTGGGTCTGCCGGGGTGCGAGAGATATGCTTTTGGCAATCTCACCTCCGGCAACCAAGGACCCAAGATGGCGTGCGTTTTAGTCGGTTCGAGTCCGACATAACCACCTCCACCGGCTCTGTGGGGGTGGTATCCGTGGGGATTTATCGCACGATAAAAAAGAAGCCCCTCTAGACAAGTAGTGATTCGCTAGCCGGCGTATTGTAGAAGAAAACAACGAATGTATGGGATTTGACTTATATGACACTAGCTTTTGCCCGCGGTTCAGCCCGCGTGGATGTCGGTTATCGCGACCAAACATAGCCTATGTCCTTTCTCAAGGTCTAATCTACCTCTATACCAAATTTCATCAAAATCAGTTCAGTGGTTTAGACGTGAAAGCGTAACATACAGACAGACAGACAGAGAGTTACTTTCGCATTTATAATACTAGCTTTTGCCCGCGGCTCCGCCCGCGCAGATGTCGGTTATCGCGATAAAACATAGCCTATGTCCTTTCTCAAGGTCTAATCTACCCCTATACCAAATTTCAGAATCGCTTCAGTGGTATAGACGTGAAAGCGTAACATACAGACAGAGTTACTTTCGCATTTATAATACAAGTATGGATTCTCTGACAACTGTCATATACGTCAAATACATCCGCGGCAGCTAATTTACGTTGACTCAATTTATATTGCTGAAATGTGGATGTATAAATCGCATCTGTGGCAACACTGGTAACATCAATCTGGGGATTCCCAGTGTTCCATAATAATCATTTTATGTGATATTGTGTTATCAGCACATTACCAATAACCAAACACAAGTACCTAAAGAGCCCCACAAAAATGCTTACAAAGTATTTTTGTCGTTCCAGTTTTAGTATCTCTATGATCTATAACTATGACTAGCTATGCCTGCGATTTCGCCCGCTTGGAATTAGATCTTGTTATTTATACGCGGAACCATAATCACTACTAACACCTGAGTAAAAGTCACGTGTAAATGGGTCCAGCCTCTTTAGAGAAAGACAGACAAAATTAAAAATAAACATCTTTTTTAGATAGCCATCGTACAGGGTATTAAATATTAAATGCGAAAATAAATGACACAATAAAATTCTTTAAAATAAATACTAAAACATGTTATTTGAAATATAATAATTTAATAGCAACCGTTGTTTCTTCATTCGAGTGAATTAGTACGAAGGATATCCCGCCTGAGCACTTGATAAAATTATCTAGTGTGTTCATAAAATGAGCAATATGGTTCCGTATACTTAGTTATAAATATAATGATGCCATCCATATACGGTGCAGAGTATACTAGCTAGAACCAAGCGTTTCAGTGACTCATTCCTATGCCGCATGGTGGCACTCAGCTTGACGGCCTCATTAGATTGCTTTTTCACGCCCCGCTTAAAGGGCCCGGGACTGTAGGAAGAAGGAAACACGTGAGCTGGCAGGGAGTTCCAGGTCTTAATGGTACGGCATAGGAATGAGTCACTGATATTGATTGAGACATTGATATTGTATTGATCTCAGTGTTTCTGTGTATTAATATTTAACCAAAAAATGTATTTCATTTATTTTAAATGCTAGTTAAGCTATGCTTACTTTGGATTAACGCTGTGAGATCGATCGGTTAATGGTCGATTGACTTACCAATAATGCACAAAAAAATATACTTATATAAAAATCGGTCAAGCCGTTTTGGATGAGTTTGTACACAAACAAAGTGACGAGAGAATTTTGTATAACATTAGACTCATATTTATAATATTGCTTATCAGACTTGACTGAACCCTAGTTTCCGTCGCAACTATAGCACATTCACTCAATGTTTCAAGAGAAGCAGTTCCACAGTTGTTGTTAGGTTAAATTAATAATAGTGTATTGTCAACTATAGCTGTGAGTATTAAACTTTAAACTTATTGAGTTCTTGTAGATATTAATATTTCTGAAACGGCACTTAACTCAGTGGAACCTGAATTAACGCTATCATGGTATAGGAATCTGCGGTATCCTAGAGGTATGGGTAATGGACTGCTGAGACGAGGTCTCGGGTTCGATCCCAGGTTTACCATGGCACACACCAATGACTTTTCGATGCTTTTCGAAGTTATGTGTGTATTTATCGCAGGTTTATAAGTGCCCGGTTAATTGCAATAGGCTCGCCACCTATTACATTGGGACCTAAACATAAACTGGCGAAACGTGGGTGCTAGAACCTCTGCCTACCCCTTCGGGGAATACAGGCGTGAGTTTATGTTATGTTATGATATGTTATGTTATGTTATGTTTACAGGAATATACACATACCTTTGATTTGCCTGACGTTTCAGGTACATTATGTACCTATGCCATGATCGCGTTAATTCCCGTTATTATTATTGTATATCATGGAACGAGAGAGTTTAAAAGTTAGTTCAGTGGAACCTGGCCTTGGCTTTATCAGAAACTGTCATTCCACTGATACTGCAAAAATGAAATGATAGACTTTATTTATATAGTCTAAGTCCCCTGTCTCACTAAGACGTCATAGCCACGTCGCCAGCGACGCAGGCCTCGCTACTTCGCGCATCCAAAAGGTCTAGAGTCAAATGGAATATAATAAATATAAATTGTTGCAATATATTTATATTGTGATATGACAGTGGGAGATACCGCAACACAGTCGTGAACGGCTATTGCTGCCTTATGTCATAATGAGTCCACTACATTATCGTAGCTACATTATGAAACCAAACAGTTCAAAAAATCAGGCTATACTCTTAAGCAAACTGGAAAAAGAAATATTTTGTTCAAGCATCGATTATCACCTGTTAAAAAACGATGACTTTATTAATAACTAGCTTTTGCCCGCGGCTCCGCCCGCGTGGATGTCGGTTATCGCGACAAACATAGCCTATATCCTCTCTCAAGGTCTAATCTACCCAAATACCAAATTTCATCAAAATCGGTTCAGTGGTTTAGGCGTGAAAGCGTAACATACAGACAGACTGACAGACAGAGTTACTTTCGCATTTATAATATTAGTATGAATATGGATTAAATTAGTCAGTAATCATAATATTTGTAATTAAGTCTTTATATATTTTCAGGTATTCAAAGTACCATGGATTACCGAATATTATGTAAGTATTTTTGAATACGAAAAAACATTTTAAGTATTCGCTCTTTAAAATGTTCTAGAAGGGGCAATGGAAAAGCTTTGGAAAGATCTCTCTGCAGTGGTTTGGCAAAGCATAGTCGCTTAGGAAAACCAAAGCAGGGAGATCTTTGCCGACCCTGCAAGAACCTTCTGATGCTCTTCTTGAAGAACCAAGCATTTCAGTGACTGATTCTTATGCCGCACCACTAAGATACTGTATATGGAATTCCCTGCCATCTCACGTGTTTCCTTCTTCCTACAGTCCCGGGTCCTTTAAGCGGGGCGTGAAAAGGCATCTGATGAGGCCGTCAAGCTGAGTGCCACCACTGTTAACATGGTACATGTATACGATGGTGACCCTCTTTCCGAGACTTTGCCTTTAGCTTAACATCAGGCGAGGTGAAGTCAAATTGACGTGACCTTTTAAAAAAAAATGAATACCAGCATCGCGAGTGTGACGTCTTTGGTTTAAGTGGATCCTGGATCCATAGGTTGTGGTAACCACTTCTTAAGTGTAATAAAAAAGCTGTAAAAAACTGAATAAGTGACCATAATGGGTGCAGCTGAGGATTTAACATGACTTATTACATAAAAAGTCTACAGATATATAAATAATATTACTACCTATATTTATATATGTTACCGGAAATGTATGAAATCAAGGAATTGTATACAAATCCTAGGAAATGTGTGTTAATACATAGAATTCCTGCCGTTCCACCGGAAATGTTTGAAAGAAATGGGTTATTGTCTATATTTGCGGATGATTTTGTGGAAAATTTATATTTTTGAATGAATATAAAAAAATAACCACGAAGATTAATGCGGGAGCTTCGCTCCGCTCCGCTCCCGCATTAATCTTCTAACCTAATCTATCCAAGTTAAATTGCGTGGTGTGGACACTGCGCCCCGACCTGGATATATTATAGGTTAGAAGACTGAAGCGAAAGCGAGGCTCCAGCATTAGCCTAAGTGGTTGCATTTTGTATAACCACCATCAATATTCTTTGATACCATTTCAATATACCTGCTGCGCACTCGGCATTGTATAGAATGCCTAGGCATTGTATAGAATTCCGGATTATACACATTTCCGGTAACATATGTACTACTTATGTATATTTGAAGTCATGTTGGTTACCCGTCTGAGGGATAGAGCTGGTCTCCACTTCCTCTTCTTCATCTTTGCGTTAATCCCAGTTGCATCCGAAGCTTTCAGCTTGGAGTCTGGGGTCCGCTTTACCAGTCTAACTGTGGATTTGTCTAAACTAGCGACGGCCATCTGACCTCCACAACCCAAAGGCGATATCGAAGTATTGCAGTTAAACCAGTGGTTGGACTTTTGACGGCTCCAACTACCCGTGACGACTGCCATAGATGTTCGTATGGCAACCGGGACCAACGTTGCTTAACGTGCTCTTCAAGGCACGACCAGAACAATGTAAATACCCATATTATATTGGCACTGAGCGGGGATCGAACCCGCGTCTCCCGGCCACGTTCATTACTGCTACGCCTTGGAGGCTGTCTCCCTCTGACAGTAAACAGAAAGCCCTAAACAAAGTGCCCGTTAGATGGCAATAGGCTCGCCCCCTATTACGTGGATCGAAACGAAAAAGTAAAACGTGGGTGTTAATACACCTCTGCCTATCCCTTAATGTATGTACATATATTTGATAATCCTTACTCGTATTTCTTTTTCAGATTTAATTCTTCTTAAACTATATACGAGTATGATGTACGCACAGTGTTGTGATATTAGCGAACTTCAGTGCACCTACATAGTGACTTGCTCGAATCAAGAAGATTTTACAAATTACGATACATTTACGTATCCACCAAATGGGGATCCTTTTTGTCAAGCCACTGTATCTTATAGAGAACAAAAGTATTACAATGTGGAACTTGAGTATTATCAGGGTAGTTTAGAAGATGACGTTAAATTAGTACCAACAATTATCGAATATTATCATGATTATGGAGATATTACATATGATTTTTTGCACATAATAAATAGTTTAGATCTAAGTCATCATAGGTTTGATAAAACTCCAGTAATAAGAAATATGCAAAATTTAGCTGCATTAGATTTGTCAAGAAATCTTTTGACTACAGCCGTCCTTTCGAACGAACATGAATTGAGTATGTTGACTAAAATAGATTTATCGCACAATATGATAAAATATATAAAGATAAATAGAAACATGTACACCTATAATAACCTTGTTTATATTGATATGTCGCATAACCTACTAGACCAAATTCCTGATTCTATTTTTAGCGGGTTTAAGTCTTTACAAACATTTAATGTATCTTACAACTATATTGACAACTTAAATCAATTTACTTTAAAAAATAATAATAAGATTACAGATCTTGACATATCTCATAATAGAATAACCAGTATAAATTCAAGTTTAGTAAATTTAAGCCAATTAGTGAAACTGAATCTCAGTGATAATAAAATTGACAATATTCTACCAAATGAGTTTGATCGGGTATATAAACTTGAAATTCTTGATTTGAGTCACAACTTTATAAAAAAATTGAATAACAGTTTGTTGAGAAAAGTAACACAACTAAAAGAAATTAATTTAAGTAATAATCAGCTGGAGGTAATTGATAATGATGTATTTTCAAATCTAAGGTTATTATACAGTGTTGATATTTCAAAAAATAAGTTGACAGTTTTGCCTGTCAGCTCATTTCAAAATACTATTTCGAATTTTGTTATCACTGAAAATAGATTCCAAGGTTCTTTAACAAGACAAATGTTAGATAAAGTTAATGTAGACAAATTAAATTTCAGTCATCAATATTTAACAGAAATAAAAGATTATGCTTTTTATAATATCACTAAACTCAAAGAGTTGCTTCTTAATTCTAATATTATTAAAACTAAAAACTAAGAAGAAATAAGAGTTTTAGAACGTTAGTTAATTTAGAACTATTAAATTTATCTGATAATCAAATTAGTGATCTAAATTTCGAAAAAAAGGATTTGAGAAATCTTCAATCTTTGCTATTACAAAACAATCGATTGTTTGAAATAAATTATGAGCAATTTCAACATTTGACAGAAATAAAGTATTTAAATCTCAGCGGAAATCTAATCTATCAATTTGGATTAAACACTTTTAGATCACTTGGGAATTTGATAAAGATTGATATAGCAAATAATTCACTTAGTGGAACATTAATAACTGGAACATTTGATGGTTTGGATTCAGTACCTCATCTTGATATTTCAAGAAATAAGTTGACTGCGGTCCAAAACGCCTCGTTCAATGATATGACTGAATTGAAAGAACTAAATATATCTTACTGTTTAATTAGTGATATGCAATATAATGCATTCATTAATACAGGCTCTATATACACACTTGATCTTTCTTACAACCAATTACAAGATTTTACAGTTAATGCAACACATATAGTAAGTCTGAGGACGCTTTTATTGAATAATAACTTAATAAAAATGATTTCATCGAATTCATTCAATAGTTTGAGTATGTTAAATGAAATTAATCTATCACATAATGCCATTCAAAATTTAATCAGTAGTCGTATTTCTACTGTTTTGGAAAATTCATATTCAAATATTTCAGGCTCATCGGGGATAGATGAAACTATGAAAGCATTACATTTGGTATATTTAAGTTCTTTAGATTTGAGTTATAACAATATTTCATCTTTACAAGTTGAATATTTTTCTGGACTTGGTGCATTAAAATTTTTGAACTTGAGTTTCAATTTAATATCATTTGTGGAGCCTGGTGCATTTAAAAATAATTTATATTTAACTTCTTTGAATTTGTCTCATAACTTTTTACAATCTGTTAATTACGGAATTTTTCGTGGTTTAAGTAATGTGATTGTATTGGATATGTCATATAATGAATTGAGAGAATTAGACGTGAACTCATTTATTGATGTAAGTCAATTGAAAGAGTTAATTGTAGATTTTAATCTAATTCAATCTATAGACTTAGAATTGGTTGAACTTGTTACTTTGTCAAAATTAAGTATAGGCGATAATCCTTTACCGTGTAAAACTTTAGTACAGTTTGTACGAAAAGGTATGGATAAAATTACCGCCATTAAATTAAATGAGCATAACAACGAAAATGTTTACGGGGTTGTGTGTAATAAAGCACGAGATACTGACAACTCTGTAACTGATCACATGTGGGGCAATGATATGATAATAAATAAGCTCTCCTATAATTTAAGTCAGTTGTACAAAAGTAACTATGATATGCTAGAGAAGATATCACGTATTTCTGAACAAGCTAACGAAAAGCTAACCTCTAACCTCTCAATTCACACTTTCTCTTCATATTTATATAATGATACAAAATCTATTATTTACTTGTTGGCTACCTGCGTAGCTTTGATGTTAATAATTCTAGTAGCATTCGTCTTCTATAAAGTGTTTAAATATAGATTAATAGTTCAAAATCAGTGTACGTATAGAGTACGTGAATTTTCTGAACAAATAGAAAATTCTATTTTATAATTTACAAGATTAGATTGGATTAGCTATAATAATAAGGCACCTAATTAAACAAATTATACACTTTTTCTTTACAATTTTCTATCTACGCCAGTATACTTTCGAAATGTTGACTTGGTTACAGACTGAGATATACAACTGTAAATCTTAAATAATGTAACAATAAAATATTTTACATTTTATTTGTGTTTTTATAATATCTACTTCTAATTTACCTAAGTAGGAACTCCTTATACCCCAGCGTGCTGAGTTTTAAAACCTTCTCGCATTGACTTTAGAATGTGGTTTACTTAAGATTAGAGTGGTGTACCTAATCTTCTTATATATCATTTCTTTGAGAATATGGTGTGCAGTGAAATATCCCCACAAGCCCAATTATACCGTTTTTAGTCCCAATGGAACTACTGGATTTTTTTCCCACTAGAACCATTGTACACTTCTCCACGACTAGAACCTTTTCTAACTTTACTCAGCGGTAATAGTTCGGACTGCAGCTACAAGATGGCGTCCTGACTATTATGAAAAGGTTTTATAATGAAAACATAGATGGAGTTAACTCCAAATACATTAAGGGCTTCAATATTTAACTAATTTATTATTGCTATTTATTTAAATAATAGTCTCTAAAATTAAAATAATACCGTTTTTTTCATAGATGTTTATTTTATAAGAGAGAATCATGTTTCGAATCCCGACTACAGTCAAAAAGGGGGGAAAGGCGAGTACACTAACTTGTCTGTAGCTACCCTAAAGGGTCAAAAAATAAAGTTAAACGGCTTGGTGTTTGCCTTTATTTGTATATAATTAAGTTTAAAGCCAGCATGAAACAATTTCAACATTGATTTCACGGGGTTAAGCGTTTTGTGTTACGTGTTGGGCCATAAAACTTTTGTTTTTGTTTCTTGGAAGATACCTTGGCCATATTATCTATTATGTCCCTTGGCTTAAGATTGTTATCACATTTTTACAGTGTATATGATGGTAAGTGATGATGTGGATGAATTTTTACAGCATTAAGTATGCTAACTATTCAAATCGAATATATAGGGAAAAGGAATCTTCTCGGGCGGGACTCGAACCCGCAGTCTTTCCCTTACAGGGGGAATGCCTTGACCAATTCGGCTACCGAGACACGCTTGATGTGATTCAAATTTCCCATCTTATACGTCTTTAAGGCGACGGACGTAACTATCGGAATCAATGAATGGGTTCGAGTCCCACCCGAGAAGATTCTTTTTCCCTATGTATTCGAAGTGATGATGTGGTTAAAAATGAAGCACGTTTGACTAGAAGGAACTTATTCAAAACTTGAAATGTCTGCGGCCCGTATTCAAGCAACGCTCAGTTGTGAACCGACTCTGCTACAGACTAAAGAACTGCTACAGAATAATATAAATCTATACTATTATTATAAACGTCTGTTACGCTGTCTGTCTGTTACGCTTTCAGGCCTAAACTACTGAACCGATTTTGTTAGGGGTAGATTAGACCTTGAGAAAGGATATACAATACAAAGACTACTAGCTTTTGCCCACGGCTCCGCCCGCGTGGATGTCGGTTATCGCGACCAAATATAGCCTATGGCCTTCCTCAAGGTCTACTCTACCCCTATACCAAATTTCATCAAAATCGGTTCAGTACTTTCGGCGTGAAAGCGTAACATACAGACAGACAGATAGACAGACAGACAGACAGACAGAGTTACTTTCGCATTTATAATATAAGTATGGATGTTTGATCGCGAATATACAAGCGAGTGGAGCCACGGGAAAAGCTAGTAATAAATATTTTAGGACATTCTATTCATCACTTTCATGACCCAAAGTAAGTATAACTCTACTAGATTAAGTTATGAGTTCTAGAATGCGGATATATATACTTACACTATACACACTTAAAATAATAATAAAGAGCTTTTTAATCCATATCCGTACTTAATATTATAAATGCGAAAGTAACTCTGTCTGTCTGTATGTTACGCTTTCACACCTAAACCACAGAACCGGTTTTGATTAAATTTGGTATAGGGGTAGATTAGACCATGAGAAAGGACACAGGCTATGTTTGGTCGCGATAACCGACATCCACGCGGGCGGAGCCGCGGGCAAAAGCTAGTAAATTATAATATTATTATAGAACAGCAAATCACTAATTTCGTGGCCACAAACTTAATTCAATTCTCGTCGGCATAACTGGGTTCAAAATTTCAGCACATAACAAACACACATATCATCACGGCAAATTCCTAACAGTGCGGGCTGAAATGAATTACTATTTAACAAATTTACTTGTTTCCTTCAACACTGAGGGCTCTGTTGTTTTTAATTTAATTTAAATCCCCTGTGGCGTGGTGATGGTAAATGTGACCGCAAAACAGGAGGCGCGGGTTCGATCTTCGCTCTGCTCTTCTAGACAAGTAGTAATTCGCTGGCTGGCGTTTGGTAGAATAGAATCACGAATGTATGAGATTTGACATTAATGACATGCGTTCACAACTGTCATATCATGTCATAAACGTCAAGTCCCATACATTAGTCTTTCTATTCCATCAAACGCCGGCCAGCAAATTGCCCCTTGTCTAGAGACTCAGTGCGAATATTTACATACATAAATATGAAATACATCGAAAAAAAAAGCGCTCAAGTGGGACTTGAACTGAAGACCTTTCCCTTACAGGGAGAATGCTCTTCCAACTGAGCTATTGAGCCACATCTGAATCACTTCAAATTACCCTTCTCTTTTATATCCGTCTTTTAGGGCGACGGTGGAGCCATCTACCAACTTTCCTACGAACTGTTGGAACCAATGAATGATTTTTCAACCATTTTTAACATTGATTATTGATGACTCCTCCTAAATATTTGAATTAATTTTTTAGAGCATTTAAATACGAAATACATCGAAAAAATTGAAGTAATTCAGGTTTGGCTCAATAGCTCAGGGTTATGTATGTAATTTCAGGTATTCCTTCGCACGGATAAACGTCAAGTCATTTGTTTGACAATAAAAGGGACACGCCCTATCCCTTGTTAGGACATTACGAATAGTGCGCAAGGTTATCGGAAATGATTATGTAGTTAATGAATCGGGTGAATTCGGGACCCAAACTTGTTACCGAATGCCTCCGATATAATGGTGGTTTAAGTGCTTTTACACAGGAGCTAAGAGTTTTGGATATGGTAAACTAAATTTTAAAGTTTAGTTTCAATTCTTTTGGATAACACAGAGCGTATAACATTTTTTTTTTGGACTAGATTGCACGAGAAAAACCAATATCAGAGTAAAGTCTCTGGTGAAGGTTCCAACGTCAAGAGGAAATCTAGTAAAAGTTACGCGAAAATCGTTAGTTACATACTAGTTCAGACATGTAATGTGTAGCGATGGAAATATTGTTGTAAGGAAGGCATTAACTATGGCAGTGGAGGGCTATGAGGGGAGAGGAATACCTTAGAGGAGCTTAAGCTTAGGAATGAACACAGTGTTTCTTCAAGAAGGGCACTAGAAGATTCTTACGGAGTTGGTGGCGCGAGGGTGACGCCCCTGGTTTTGGAAATGTCCAGCACCAAGGGTTGGGTGCTTGTCTGCCACCAAAATGATATAAAAAAATAATAGATGATGGGACTTGGAAGAGAGTGAAAATTCAAATGACTGCTACCAGAGATGAAATAAAAAAAAACATAAATATTGCATTGACCCCAATTATGTATGGGATAAGGGTAGTAGGATGATAATTGGAAGTTAAAATGAATTTTTATAGCATTTTTATGGTAACTTTTTAAGTTCGAAAAACATCGGAAAAAATGAAATGCTCAAGTGAGACTTGAACTCACGACCTTTCCTTTACAGGGGTAATGCTCTTCCAACTGAGCTATTGAGCCACACCTGAATCATGTCAAATTTTCCTTCTCTTTATATCCGTCTTGAAGGGCGATCAAAATTCAATGTTTAAAAATGGTTGAAAAATCATTCATTGTTTCCAACAGCTTTTAAGAATGTTGGTAGATGGCTCCACCGTCGCCCTTAAAGATATAAAGAGAAGGAAAATTTGACATGATTCAGGTGTGGCTCAATAGCTCAGTTGGAAGAACATTCCTCCTGTAAGGGAAAGGTGTGAGTTCAAGTCTCACTTCTTGAGCATTTCATTTTTTCCGATGTTTTTCGAACTCGATAATTGGTAGGTTTGAAAATAGAGTGTAAGTGCTTTTGTTTGCGATTACCGATATCAATGCGAGCGTAGCCGTAGTTATCAACTAGTAATTTAGATTATAATCATGTTGCTGCCATGTTTCTAGACAGTATTGTGTAAACATCTGCAAATATTATTATTCTAAACTTGTAACAAGAAGAAATTCATACCAGTTCTACAAGTATTATTTCCCGCGGATGCTGTTCACCGTTGATTTCTCTAGGGACTGCAGTATGCAGCTTAAAGAGGCTAAAGCAAGCTAGGTTACCCTTCAAATAAAAAATAGTACTATTTTTAAGATTCCTTATTTGAAACAAGTAATTTTAAGAAAAAAAAAAACGTACTGTTTTACATGTTTTTTTCTAAAGTTTACGCGAATGTCACTCATTGAAATACGAGTAAAACCACTTTTTACGGATTCTATCGCGATATATTTGTTATTATTTACTTTTAAACCGACGTTTCGGCCGCTTTTCAGCAGCCATTATCGCGGATTTAAGCAGCCGAAACGTCGGTTTAAAAGTAAATAATAACAAATATAATCGCGATAGAATCCGTAAAAAAGTGGTTTTATTAAAAAAACGGTTTTATAAATTAAGGAAGTTCTGAAAAAATATGGAAATAACCCTCCATTTTGTGACAGTAGTAATTTTATTTTGAAGTTCCAATGAGCCTGAATTTATTAAATTGTATTGTCATCCGAACAGGAAGGGGGTAAAATTTCATTTAAATACTCAATTTGACCCAATGCTAAGCAAGCCAAAATAAATAAAATCGTTTAGATAGACACGATTTGGTGCTTTCGACCAAACGCGAGTAAAGTTTATTGCTATAAAACAGTATTTTACTATCAGTACCTATGTTAAAATAAGAAATATATTGTAATTCTACTCAGTCAACTCGGTACACCATATTTATTGTTTTACTAGCTGTCCCGGCGAACTTCGTACCGGCAATTTTTTCCGCTCTCGTGGCGTCAGATCCCGTTCCCGCTGCACCATTTAGGGGGATGAAAAATAGATGTTGGCCGATTCTCATAGATACCGGATAAGCACAAAAAATTTCATCAAAATCGGTCAAGCCGTTTCGGAGGAGTATGGCAACGAAAACTGTGAACTGTGTCAACGAAAATTAGATATGTATACACTGTCATGGGTTACAGTCCAGTTAAAATGTTTGCCAGTTTTTTATGTCTTGCTAATGATTTGATCGTAACTTGTTGTGTATCAATTAAAAAAAAAAGAAAACAAAAGTATATACCTATTAGAATAAACAGCCAATTAGTGGGTGATATTGCCTGTTTATTCTAGGAATTAACTATACTCTCGCGTTTGGTCGAATCGGTCCTTATAATAATCAATAATGTAATCAGTTAATAGTTTTTTTTTATAGATCTGATTTTATTTACCTACACGCAAAAATTGTAACTGGCCTTCTTGTACCTGGTTTCATGTTTAAATTTCACTGTTATAGCTGTAAGTTTATTTTAAAGAATAAAATAAATTATGTGCAGAATTTCAGTCAAAGCCGTTCCACCATTTTCGTATGTTTATTAAATTAGTTATTATTAAATAACAAACAAATTAACTTTCGCGATTACGCTATCTAGACCCATGGTAAGCTTTTATAGCTTGTGTCACGGAATCTAGAATGCGGATAAACATACTTAAATACTTTTTTTTTGTAAATACATACATAATATACATAGAAACACCCAGACCAATGCAAATAGCCATATTCATGCGTACAAATATTTGCAATGAGCGGGAATCGAACCCGCGCCTCCTGCGTGGCAGTCGCGTGCACTACCGCCACGCCACAGTATAATATTATACAATATTTTGTACAATATTATAAATGCGAAAGTAACTCTGTCTGTCTGTCTGTATGTTACGCTTTCACACCTAAAACACTGAACCGATTTTGATAAAATTTGGTATAGGGGTAGACTAGGCCATGAGAACGGACATAGGCTATGTTTGGTCACGATAACCGACATACACGCGGGCGGAGCCGCGGGCAAAGGCTAGTAAGGAATAAAAAAGTAAGTTTATAAGTCAGTGTACTTCCCTTGAATGTAATTAAAATAATGTCTTCAAGGTCTCACAGTGTAAATAAGGAAAAATACATACATACAATCACGCCTTCATCCCCGAACCGCCAGGCAGAGGCCCATAGGCTATTTTATCCCGGTTTTATTTAGTTACGAGATTTGTATATAAACAAACAAACAAAATAAATATGAATTTCTGTAACCAGATTATGTAAATAATAAATAAAACTCATTTATTATGAACTAGCTTTTGCCCGCGGCTCCGCTCGCGTGGATGTCGGTTATCGCGACCAAACATAGCCTATGTCCTTTCTCATGGTCGAATCTACCCCTATACCAAATTTCATCAAAATCGGTTCAGCGGTTTAGGCGTGAAAGCGTAACATACAGACAGACAGACAGACAGACAGACAGACAGACAGACAGAGTTACTTTCGCATTTATAATATTAGTATGGATATTCTACAACATTCCACACAACGCACGCTATCTAGATACATGGTATGCATAGCTTAATTAGCTTGTGTTATGGAATCTAGAATGGAAAAATATACATTATTATACATACTTAGGAACACCCAGACCAATGCATATTCACGCATATAAATATTTGAAGTGTGCGGGAATCGAACCCGCGCCCCCTGCATAGCAGTCGAACTTTCTACCGCTAAGCCACAGGCCGTCGAAATAATGTTCCATTAAATACAGTAGGTAGTTACTAGTTCTTTAAATACAGTAGGTATAAACCTATTGTCTAAACCTGTCCTGACAAAAGAAACAAAAAACTGTTATAAAATAACTGGTATCTCCAAAGATATTTGTTGTTCCGAGTTTTCTAAGATGTTTTCTCGGCTCCGCCTCACTGTTTGTAAAGCGACCCCACTTTTTCTGCATAATGACGGCCAATAATTGTAGCTATTCTCTTGCGAGGCCCCGACGAATTACTTTAAGCATTCATGAGGCGGGATGCGATCTTTTTTGACACATTACGGAGAAGTCTGACAGTTGAGTCATGAAATTTTCATACTTTATTCTTCGTATTGTGTAAAATGATTCTGACAGTTCTTTGGTTCTTTGTAAAACAAATTCCAGCGATTCTCTGAAATGGCAGAAATAGGGACAATGGTTGTCAGGTTAAAATGCATACTTTTAATACAAATCAAAGACAATTTTATTTATTTATTTATTACTTTTAGGAAGGCTTACAGAATAATAACATTAATATCTTGATAAAAGTATGTAGACATATTGCTAATTACAAGCCCACACTTATTATATATTTACTTATTTATTACGAATGCTAGTAAGGAATAATGTAATAATGTAATGTAATGACTAACAACAACAAAAAAAAAAGAAGTTTCGTTACGATGCAAAATTAAAAATACAGGTAACAGTTGTAATGGAAAATAACTTAATAATAATAATCTAGAAGATATAGAACAAAGCCTAAGAATAGTCTGCAGCTGGTGTCATTACACTGACTGAGTTCTGCGACGGCTACTAGCACCTTCGCCAAAGAACTTGTCACCCATGCGTCTTTTAATTGTATTCGAGCTTGTACAGATCAAATCTATGTCCAAGGATACTGAGACCTCGATAAACTTTTTTAGACTGCGAATAAGAAACCCACCGCGTCTGTAATTCGTTGAAGTAGGGACACTCAACACTGGCCGCTGTCTGAAGCACAGTAGGTTGGTGTGAAGCCCTACGTTAGCGAGGAGTTCCGGGCAGTCTACAGAGCCATTTGCGATATAATTTAGCACTATTCGGCATTATTGGCATGATTTTGCATACCCTTCAGTTCAGGGAATAGGTGGTTTTTCTTGTGATATTTGATTCTATAAATAAATTACCTACTAACTACAATAATTATACATACGTACGATTTGAAGTCAGATGGATGTCCGGAATCGTAGCCATAATCATCTTTGGATCGTTATCTTTTGCATCCAAGGCTTTTATTTAGACGCCGAAGGCCTATTTCTGTGTTATAATTGTTTTATTACAGGGTTTTAATAGCCAAAATAGCCATTGTGCCATTTGATCTCCTATCTCAAAGTGAAAAGCCTAAACCAGAGTCTCGTTCATCAATCGGCGAATGTACTGGTTTGTAGATGAGGTTGATTTGACAGAAGATTGTGGGCATTCAAAAATAATTATCTCCTAATCAAAATTGTTTATGAATAATGAAACAGCTTCTGTGGCGTGACGATAGTGTACGTAGCCACTACACAGGACGCGCGTGTTCGATCCCCGCTCAGTGCAAATATTGTATGGATGAATATAGGTATTTGCATTGATCTGGCTGTACCTCGGAGAACACGTTAAGTTGTAGGTCCCGGCTGCCATACGAACATTTTATAGCAGTCGTTACGGGTAGTGAGCCCTCAAAAGTTCAACAACTGGTCTAACTGAAATGCTTCAATATCGCCTTTGGGTTCTGAAAGTCTAATAATAGTCATTTCACGGTATATATCGAAGTTCAGCTAAATTCGCAGTTAGACTGGTAAAGCAGACTCCAGAGCCCAAGGTGGAAGCTTCGGATGCGACTGGTATTAACGCAAAGAGGAAGAAACACGAAACTCACATAAGAACACATGGCCAAAGAAATAAGCATACAACTGAAAACATTTAACCCCATGTTTGAGCAGACATGTACCACTAATTAAGCACTAAATTTAAATAACCAACTATCTCACGTGTTACGAGAAGGCTGCACAGAAGCCATTAAACTATATTCAGAGGTAGCAATGTAAATGTTCTTCCAAGCGTACATTCAACGAAATTCTAGGCACGTACTCTCATGTACTGGGGAACTTTCCAAGAACCTCCTGGGTAGAAGCTTGTACGTTGAAATTAACAAACTTTGAGTTTAACAAAAATATACAACGTCTGTAATTGTGAAGTCACGTATTTCTTTTATTAAGATGAAACAGAAGCAGTTGTAGTTGATACAATGGCAGAACAGCAAAGGAATAGTTAAGTGAAGAACTTCTTCAAATGAAACATTTTAAAGGGAGATTTCTTTGATGTGATTTAATTATTGTAAATAATCTGGAGTTTTTGATTACTTTTCACTGCGCGCGCGAGCGTTAAAAAATATTCATTTTTAATCATCCATCCAACCTATAATAGTAACTGATTTGACTATAAAATGTTTATGACGTCACTAAATCTTATTCCATACAATACGTTTCGACGTTTTGTAAACAGTAACTGATTTGACTAGTGAGTAGAATACCCAATTCAGGAGTAAAATGAATATAAATTATTCTAATTCTAAATTATTCAAATTTTAACGAGACTTTTTGTTGAATTCTCAAGTTCTTGGATAACATCTGTTTTGCTTCATTAAACCGTACATAATTTATGAAAAGTACATTTTGTCTGCTTTTATCTAAATGTGAAATTAAGTTTGTGATAATAATCTATCTATTCAGCCATCCAAACTTATTAGTAAGATGTTTTTTTTTACCTAAAATATCTTGATCAAACGCTATTAAAAAACTGAGAGAGGGAATCAAGATTAACTAATAAGTTCGAAAAACACCGGAAAAATTAAATGCTCAAGTGAGACTGGAACTCACGACCTTTCCCTTATACTTTCCAACTAACTTTTCTAACTTTTCGAACTTAAAAGTTAGCATAATAAATGCTATAAAAAATCAATTAAATATTTGGGTGGAGTCATCAAAATTCGAATCATTCAATCGATTCAAAATCATTCATTGTTTCGAACAGTTCGTAAGAATGTTGGTAGATGGCTACGCCGTCGCCCTTAAAGACGGATATAAAGAGAAGTAAAATTTGACATGATTCAGGTGTGGCTCAATAGCTCAGTTGGAAGAGCATTCCCCCTGTAAGGGAAAGGTCGTGAGTTCGAGTCTCACTTGAGCATTTCATTTTTTTCGATGTTTTTCGAACTTAAAAGTTAGCATAATAAATGCTATAAAAAAATCATTCAACAAAAAAAAAATAACTAATAATTTCTGAAAACCCAGCTTTATGTTATAGCAACGTTTTAAAACACCATTGATGCATCTTTAAGTCGGTACTGTACGTGCAAACGATTTTCATTCTTGTAGCTACTTATAACTGTACTTTGTCAATTTTATGGCTATCCGAGCTATAAAAAATTTCAGATCGGTCAACATAAAATGGCAATTTAACGATTCCGTGTAATACCCGCACAGCAACCGATATCCGAAAAAAGGCATTAAGTCCTCTATCGGGACATCTGCGCTTATATTTAATTTCCTTGGAACTTTTAAGTGTGTCGTAACAATATGAGAAGAAAAATATAGAAAGCAATGTAAGGTGTATGTACAAGCTGGTACGATTACTCATTGATGGTCGAGGCTCTAGAGCAGCAATTTTAATCAGGTAGCAGATGCTCAAAGTCATAGCTATTGTGTCTATCTGTTCTATACATATCTGTTATCTCTAGGTTATTTATCATTATAATCTATGTACACCAAACTCCTCTAAATAATTTTCTCCTATTTTTTCTCTCCATCCTATGGTTGCCTGGAAGAGATCGTCGCAGAGCGATAAGGCCGCCAATTGTATGTAACTACCGAATTGATATTATGTACCTATTGTATTGTTATATCCTTGGTGTACAATAAAGACAATTTGTTATGTAATGTTATGTAAAATAAATCAAGAGGAGACGTAAAGCCACCGAAGCAAGATAAAAAAGGTAAACCAAGTTTCAGTTCCAAACATTTTTGTTTAAAAATTATTACGTATTACTTCAAGCGCATTTCAGACAGGAATGAAATTGCTCATAAGATAGCGGAACTGACAGTTTAAAACCGCTGTGCTGACAGCTTTCCTGTACTACAAACACGCAACGACAGCTGTCACTCGACTATTGCCGCGACCGTGTAACATGTGCGACAAGGAAAGATAAAATAATCGCTAGTTATCGCAACGTAACTCAGTAATGGTCGCTTTGTTTACCTTTTGTCTTTCGTCTCGTTGGCTTTTCTTTAGTTGATGGACCCCGCTTTCAATGTCCGGGGTTGTAACCGGGAACAAATAAGCTAAAATGATGACAATACAAGTACCTACAATTCAAAGTTAAATGTTATGTATGCAATATACTTTTTGGGTATATGGAGCCCCAATAAGTTCGTAGAGGCCCAAGGCAACTTCAAGGTAAGTCGATACGACGGGACTCTAGCGCAGGGTCTCCATGCAACGTACCAATATACGTACATACAATATACACTCACGAATTCCTTAGTCTGGGGTTAGCAGAAACGGTATCCAGGTATCTGCTTATATCCTTACGTACTTCACGTGCTTCTATATTATTAGATTATCAGTAAACCTTAACGCAAGGCCCAGCCCCCAGTTTGACTAGAAAAAAATAAAGAAAAAGAAAGAAAAGGAAGAAAAAGAAAGAAAAAGAAAGAAAAGGAAGAAAAAGAAAGAAAAAGAAAGAAAAGGAAGAAAAAGAAAGAAAAAGAAAGAAAAGGAAGAAAAAGAAAAATGAAGAAAAAGAAAGGCAATGTATTTAATTTTCATAGCTGCAGCACATATTCATTATGGAAATCTTCGAGAAGGGTATTAAAAGGTTCTTACAGGGTCGGCAGAACAAGTGTAACGCCCATAGTGTTGTACACGTCCATAAGCCTTGGTAACCGCTTCCCTCGGAGGGCACTGACTGACCTCCGTCCCCCATGAGCGCGGGCCTAGGGGTTACGGGTGGAGCTGCCTGTCACCCCAGTAGAAGCCGGTCACGACGGCGGCGAACTGAGAAGCGCGCCTCCCTATTCCGGGGGCGAGTCGGGGACACCGTTGTCGCCTCTCCCAGGAGGGCCAGACCGTCAGGAATGACCCTGAATCAGCCGGAATGCGAGGGATATGTCGATGACAACCTCTCCTCCGGCCTAGCGCACCACGACCTTCAGTCGGCGTACGGTTTTAGTCGGTTCGACTCCGACATAACCTCCTCTTCCGACTCCGGCAGGGGAGGTATCCGAGGGGATTTCCGAACGAAAAAAAAGAAGAAAAAAGGTTTTCCCATCAAAAGGGGCTGTGAGCTTGTCTACCACCTAAGTTGTATAAAAACGCTTTACCTAATAATACTTTCAAAAAAATCAAATAAAGGTAACTGCAATCAAATCAGATTCATAGTCTAAATTAGCCACGAATTTCGAATTTCAATGAAAGAACCAATTTGTTATGATAAAAAGGGATTTGAACGAGATTTCCTCGTCACTCAGTGGACAAAATGGAGCTTTCTTGTTAAGAAAAATTAAATAAGACACCTAATATTTACAGTTATCTACGGAGCTATTTTGAAGCACTTTACTTTCTTTCGCTCCCCCGGTTTAGTAGGTGGTAAGGATTTTGTATGCATGCCAGCGGGCTAAAAGACAAACGTTATTTTAGTTTTTACAAGTAGTAGTAACATAATCTCGCATTCGTATTTTTGCATTTACAGTCGTCGGTATAGGAGATAAATTTACACCTTATCAGAGATTTCCATAGGAAAAGGTGAATACTTTTCTCCTTTCTCGACTCTTTATTTATGGAATTTGAAAAGGTACATAGTTTGAATGAATTTTTTATAGCATTTATTATGCTAACTTTTAAGTTCGATAAACATTGGAAAAAATGAAATGCTCAAGTGAGACTCGAACTCACGACGACCTTTCCCTTACAGGGGGACTGCTCTTCCAACTGAGCTATTGAGCCACACTTGAATCATTCCAAATTTTCCTTCTCTTTATATCCGTCTATACGGGCGACGGTGCAGCCATCTACCAACATTCTTACGAACTGTTGGAAACAATGAATGATTTTTCAACCATTTTTAAGGTTCCGTATCAGAATATCTAAAATCATTTTAACTATTTTCAATACAACTACGGTCAAAAAAACTACTATTTAAAACACCTAATGATCGTTTCACATATTTTTGTAATAACTACTGGTCGAAACAAATAATGAACGATTCACCTACGGTTTATTCAACTATTATTAATTGTGCTAATGTTGATTGAACTATGTATGAAATACCTAATAGTCGATTCGCCTACGGTTTATTAATACTACCACTTTGTGACAGAAATTTACATTGTTGCAAAACCGACTTCACGTAGTCTTATCTGCCCTACCCCTAGAGTGTAATTTAAGCCCGCGAAGGCGCGGAGGGGCGAGGCGGTCCGCGAGCTGAGGAGCAGGTGGTTCTAACGAGCACAACCGCGGAACAAGCCGAAGCTGCGGTAGTGATCGTCAGATCTATCTGCGACGATAAGGTCGCGAGGGACCGCCGGAGCCCTGCAGCGCCGGAGCCGTGACAGAAGCCATGCTTACTGCGTAATTGCTTGCATGCTACATGCCTGCTTGCATGCTTGGCTCAGCCGCGGCTGTGCTCGTTAGAACCACCTGCTCCTCAGCTCGCGGGCCGCCTCGCCCCTCCGCGCCTTCGCGGGCTTAAATTACACTCTAGGGGTAGGGCAAATAAGACTACGTGAAGTCGGTTTTGCAACAATGTAAATTTCTGCCACAAAGTGGTAGTATTAATAAACCGTAGGCGAATCGACCATTAGGTATTTCAAACATAGTCAACATGTACAATATCTTAAAAGAACATTATATTAAATGAATATTATATTAATCGTCCGTTAGTTCAGATAATTTTAGTTTATTCAACATTATGTGTATTAACCAGTAGTCGAGTCGACCAATATGCGTTATGACAATATGTGAATCAACCGTAGTTGTCTTGAAAATAGTTAAAGTGACTTTAGATATTGTGATACGGAACCATTTTTAAACTTTGAAATTTTATGACTGTACCCAAATATTTAAATGCATTTTTTATAGCATTTATTATGCTAACTTTTAAGTTCGAAAAACATTGAGAAAAGTGAGACTCACTTGAGCATTTCATTTTTTCCAATGTTTTTCGAGGTACATAGTTATTCAGTTATTCAACATTTACTTTCGCAAATGGTAGATATTGGTGCTAAGGTCATAACTACATTAGATTATATTTGTTTGATGATATTTATTTCGATGTATTTTCAAATGTAAATAAATAAAAATATTACCGTGGTCATGGATTAAAAAATACATAGCTCTATTGTAGAATATTGTATTCTTGGTGAACTATAAAAGAGTCATACTACTGATACACAACTGCACACATTGTGTTCACTTGTTTTGTTGGCGCAGAAACGCATAACGATGGCAAAACAAATTGTTGTTTCTAACAGAGCCCTATCGCTCGCAGTGGGACCTTGCCTTACCATCTAATGGTTTCCTCCCCACGAGTCACGTCCCGACTACTTCGGCCGTGTCTTATTTAATTAAAGAAAAATATAAATTAGAATAAATTTTAATGGCGCATTGTACAACTTCCACTGTACCTACGTCACACGAACAATTTGTGGGGGGTGTATTATTATGATTTAGTATTACATTATTTTATGGTTATATGTATTTTTTATGAAGTGATTTTATAATTATCTGAAGATTTTGCATGAATAAATAAATTCGTTAGAACATCGATGGATAACTCCATCATCGACGGATAAAAATAGGGAAATTTGTATCACATCTAGCCGACTTGGTTAAGGCATTCCCCCTGTAAGGTAAAGATCGCGAGTTCGAGTCCCGCCCGAGAAGTTTAATTTTTCACTATGTATTCAAAATTAATATTAATTCAATTTGGTAAATAAAATGAAAATTACGAGTAGCATACATGAATGAACTTATGTGTGCAACATATTATAAACTAGCTTTTGCCCGCGGCTCCGCCCGCGTGGATGTCGGTTATCGCGACCAAACATAGCCTATGTCCTTTCTCAAGGTCTAATCTACCCCTATACCAAATTCCATCAAAATCGGTTCAGTAGTTTAGGCGTGAAAGCGTAACATACAGACAGACAGACAGAGTTACTTTCGCATTTATAATATTAGTATGGATATTGCAGTCTTTTTTCTATGAAGACTGACAATCTGTTTTCCTAGCTAGGCTATGCAATAGCTTGTATTAGAAAGTAATCGTTGATTATTATTTATTTACACTTGATACAAAACCTATAGCTAGTAAGAATTACGTAGTATTAAATTGGAGAAGAAAATTACTTAAACGTATTCTAACCTCTGTGCTTATTATTGTTATTAAGAATTATTAATTAAAATTACATTGGCTCATTGGGTTAGTGACAATTTCTTACTTGGCTATGTTAGTTAAAAATAAATTAAGATATCAAAATAAAATAGGAAATGGTATCCTCCTGGGTCCTGGGACATTCTTCCGAGGGCTTACACGGGGCTCCCAACCATGGGCTGCTGGTGGCTACCGTGGGGGTTTTTAGTCCAAAATTTTAATCAAATTTAAAGTAAGCCTATAATAGGTATGTATATTATGTCCAAATTATTAAAATGGAATAATAAATAATATGCTAATTCAAATATGGGTACTCTAAAATTTAAATATAAATCAATTAGAATTTAAAATTAAATAATCATATCTAATAAATAATCTATCTAATAAATATTCTTTAAAAAAAATATTGAGAGGCAAAACTAAATAGCTTATTCGAATTGGCATAAAAATGAATGTGGTAATCCTATGAATAATATAAATAAAATGTAGAAAACGCTGTCTTAATATTTAATAGCGACCGAAAAGAAGAAAAATGAAAGTAATTTAGTGCCTTTCTTCAGTGAAAGTATATTTATTACGAAACTTAAATTATGGCGACTTTTATTTGTATTTAATTTTTTTTTTCGTTTCGTGATATTTTTTGCATATCTGTAAGCATCTTAGCCGCAGATGCATGGCTTGAGTCAACAAGAGTGTTAGTCAACAACAGCATTAATATTGTTGAAATGTAGGAGTTAATGCTTCTGCCTAACTCACCGGGGATAAATACGTGATTATGTATGTACTAGCTTTTCCTCGCAGCTTCGCCCGCGATGTCGGTTATCGCGACAAAACATTTCTCAAAAGACGTAGATGTACGAAGTTTTATGCTTCTTACTTTGAAAATGACGAACTTTCCATACAAACGTTTATTATCTATTTTACCCTTTTACTAGTTAAATTTTGAAAATTGCTGATACACCTATTCATTTATTTCTTAAAAGATACAGGTATGTGAAATTTAGTATATCTAGCTCTGAAAATTACAGACTTTCATACAAACTACCATCCCTTATTTTACCCTTTAGTAGCAGAATTTCCAAAAATCCTTTCTTAGTGGATGCTTACATCATACAATGCTACTACTGTCAAAATTTATAGTTTGTAGGTCCAGCGGTATAGGCTCTGCGTTGATGAATCAGTCAGTCGGGGCAAGTAATTTTATATGCATGTAAGTACCCTAAACTTCCCCTAGCGATTTCCCAGTTACGCCAAAGGTTTACTGTTTGGAGGTTTGGAGCTTAGGTTTTTGATTAGTTTTGAATTCTATGAAAACGAATGCCACCAGAGCTCCCAACCCAAAAGATAAACATACGAAAAAAGCTCCGTTGATTATCAGGTGACTAGTAGGTAACTTGGGCTCTGAAGATATTGGATAAGATCTTCAGAATACTTCTAGTACTCCTATTTATACTTAGTCATAGTCATAGTCATTTATTTTCAATGTTGAATAATAAAATTGATTCTTATTGACGTCAATTTTAATCTACTGAATCTAAGTTTACCACCGCTTCCAAGGCGCTGGTGGAGAAAAAACGGCGCAACAAACTCCACTGCGGCATTTTTTAGGCGTTTTAAACTCTTAAGACCTTAATGGCCACATAAAGGAAAATAATGGACCTTCAGTGACTCATTCCTGTGCCGCACCATTAAGACCTGGAACTCCCTGCTAGCTCACGTGTTTCCCCCTTCCTACAGTCCCGGGTCCTTTGGGTGGGGCGTGAAAAGGCATCTGATGAGGCCGTCAAGCTGAGTGCCACCATTGTTAACATGACTCTCTTTCCGACACTTTGCCTTTATGTTACTATCAGGCGAGGTGAAGTCAAATTGACATGTCCTTTATAATAAAAAAAAACTAGATTCTTGTATAAAGTAGGGGTATTTCCCTAGCACTCGATAACTACCTCATTTAATAAAGTGATGTTTGCCTCGCAAGCTTAATGTTTCAAAAACAATTCACGAATTTCGCGTGTGAACGTTATAAAATATGAATGGTGAATTATATTGCAGTTATCGCATGCCAGTCACGAACGACTCGGTGCCTGGGTTTTATTTTGACACGCAACGAATTCACTGCACCTATTAGGGAATCAAAAAATGGCATTACTTTTTTGAGGCGTTATCTGAAAAACTAACTCGTATTTGAAGTGTAAAATGAAGATTAAATTGCCAGTTTAAAAAGTTACTGTACGTGAGTGGCTATCTGGTATCTCTGTGAAATAGAAGTACTGGTAATATAGTATTAAATAAAAGAGCAGGGTTACAGAATCAGGCTTTGATAGAAATAACGAAAGCATAGAAAAAAAATTGCCATATTTGCAATTTGCCATTGCATTCGGCCATTCCATTTCTTTCCGTGAAAGGTGACTAAGGGATAGGTCTCTTCTCTTCTTCTTTATTTAGAATGCAGCCTCTGTGGCGTATCGGTAGTGAATGCGGTTACTGTGCAGGAGGCGTGGATTTGATCTCCATTCGATGCCAATGTTTGTATGCATGAATATGGGTATTTTGCCTGGTCGTGTCTCGGAGAGCAAATTAAGCCGCCGGTTCTGGTTGCTATACGAACATCTATCGCATTCGTTCCGGGTAATTGAAGCCCTAAAAAGTCGAACTACTGGTCAAACTGCAATACTTCGATATAATCTATGAGTTGTGGAGTTAATACGGCAGTCACTTCATGAAAAAATATCGAAGATTCAAAATGCGCAGTTAAAATTTTTGGATGCGACTGGAATTAACTCAATGATAAAGAAAGGCTCTTCTTTATTTAATAGTAAACATACAGCTCATGTCAAACAGTCCGCTTAAACCCTTACAATGGAAATCTCCTGCTCCTTCCTTCCATAGTTTGGTTTATTTAGACCTTTTCACTTCTTCAAGTCCACCCCAACACTTCTAAACAGTCCTCAAACTCAAACAAAAAACATAATAAACAAAAAAAACTGTTATAAAAATAAATCTTCCTCTCCGTCTTAAGTAGGTGTTCGTTGGCTTCAACAAAAACTCAATTAAAGACCATTGGTAACAAAGAAGCAAATTATTTTCCGTGACACGAAACCATGTCTTTTTGCACGCCTTTTTATAGGAGGGCCAGAGTTTAATTTATCATTCTGACCAAAAGGACAGAGTTAATTATGTTAGCACAATACCAAGAAGGGTTGAAAAAATATGTCGGCTCTACATATTATTGTTTTGCGCGTTCGTAACATAAAATGAGCTTTTTTTGTTCTGTATTGCGCCCATTTCTTTGAGAAAGTGCGAGAAATGTTTTTGCATGCAAGAAAATGCCATGTTTTGGCCATTAACATTGGGCTCTGCTTCACTGTAAGTCCTTTTTTCGTGTGGAAAGCCCCACGGATACCCCCCCCCCCCCCACCCTATCTACCAGTTACACTACTTAATACCCAAGATTATGTACAGTCAGCATCAAAAAGATGTTGACGTACCAAGTACTCAAACATAACATAAACATAAACTCACGCCTATACTCCCCGAAGGGGTAGACAGAGGTGCTAGCACCCACATTTCGCCAGTTTATGTTTAGGTCCCAATGTAATAGGTGGCGAGCCTATTGCCATTAACCGGGCACTTATAAACCTGCGATAAATACACACATAACTTCGAAAAGCATCGAAAAGTCATTGGTGTGTGCCATGGTAAACCTGGGATCGAACCCGAGACCTCGTCTCAGCAGTCCATTACCCATACCACTAGGCTACCACAGAAGTACTCAAAATGGTCTTAATTTCGTATTTTTCCTCCTTCCAGTTGACTGATGGTTCATATATTTGGTACACATCTTTAGTTGGGACAACAATACCATTTAAAACAATAAAACAGTTTGATTTGCTCTTAATACGAGAGTTTTAAGATCATTGTGAGACTTCGTCGTCAAGATATTTATGACGTTAGCTGTACAATGGAGAAAGTGGACCCCAGGCTACGCTAGGATTATTTCTGTTCTGAGGTGAAAGTCCGATATGACTAATACTCACGTGAAGACTGAGACGATATTTATTCTTTACTAGCTTTTACCCGCGGCTCTGCCCGCGTGGATGTCGGTTATCGCGACCAAATATAGCCTATGACCTTTCTCATGGTCTAATCTACCCCTATTCCAAATTTGATCAAGATCTGTTCAGTGGTTTAGGTGTGAAAGCGTAACATACACACCGACAGACAGACAGAATTACGTTCGCATTTATAATATTAGTATGGATTTTACCTTCTTCTTAACCTTCTTCCTAACCTCAATTTTTATAAAAGTATACACAAAACGAACCTTTTATTCTTTATAGCACTCGTACTCATAAAATAAATGTAACATACTAGACAAAATATGTAAATAATATGTACAAAGGCGAGCTTAACTCATAGCTGAGTTTTCTTCCAAGAAACCTTTTTATTTCAGAAGGATTTAGGGTACCCGTGAGTTAAACAAAAATCCCCAAAATACATGTAACAAATACAAAACTTTAATGATTGTGTATGCTAGAATGAAATGGTGAACATTGGGAGACGCCTGTGTCCAGCTGTGGACTGCAGTGGGCTGATTGATTGATTGCTGTGCATTAGGCTTTCAGTGGAACCTAATAAAATAATTCTAGGAGACTCTCCTGTTCTCAAGAAAAACTAATGCCGGTTTATTCGTTTTTCGAATTAAGATTTCAATTGAATATCTATTCGTACTTTGAGTAGCAGCAAGGAATGCATAATTTTATCTACCACTGACCTAACCCACTTTCTAAATGAACCAATTTTAATCTAACATTCAGAGCAAGCAAATAGCAGTTTATATTAAGGAACCAAAAGGGTATAAAAGTGAATTTCAACGACTACGATCCCGCATTATCTTGTAGTTGTATCGTAAATTGTCTGTTTAAGTAGCGTGGCCAGTGTAGGTGCCGTCTAATGTCCACTTGGAGATAACACACGGTTAACGGTTTGCAAACTTAGAATTATTACTTGAGTAGTTATGGGAGCCTTTACGATCTAATCTTAGGATTTGTCAGCATTTTTTAAACTTTGAGACCTCTGTGTACCTCAGAGAGCATGATAAAGCTTGAATTTTCCCAAATTGATGGTTATTGGTATATAAATATTCTACAACATTCTACACAACGCTATCTAGACCCATGGTAAGCTTTTATAGCTTGTGTTATGGAATCTAGAATGCGGATGAACATACTTATATACGTTTTTTTTTTGTAAATACATATTATACATAGAAACACCCAGACCAATGCAAATAGCCATATTCATGCATACAAATATTTGCACTGAGCGGGAATCGAACCCGCGCCTCCTGCGTAGCAGTCGCGTGCACTACCGCCACGCCACAGAGGCTGTCGAATTATGTTGTGTTATACTAACTAAAATACGCTAAAAATCTATAAAATGGTATTATACTACCAGATTGTATAGTCGTTTCGTAAAAAAAGATTTTGGATATATGTAGTTTCAATAGCAAAATCGTTAGGTGGGCTTATGATAAGTGGGATTCGAACCGATTACAAGTACTACTAAGAACAGAAAAACGATTACCGACCTTAATAACATTTTCTTAATTACATGTTCTGTTTTAAGAGAGGTCAATAAGTTCAAAAATTGCTTGCACTAGTCGGCCAGCCGGCTGTGTGTTCATTTGCTTCACGGGTATAGACGGTCCGGCCAAAATCTGTCGGCACTGACCGGAATCGGCCACACACTATAATAATCTGTTTCTTCGAAACGACTATACAATCTGGGTGTATAATAAATTTTAGAGATTTTAATGTATTTCAGTTAGTTTTGACACAAACAAATTAGTATCATTAGCTAAAAATTTGATAAAAATTACCTTCCAATCACGATTCAGTAACATAACACATGATGCTGCTATTTCCCTTTTAACGAGTCCATTGATTTCCCTGCGGCTTATTTGCTTCGCTGCTTCTGACAAATGCAACATTTCACACCTGATGTGCCCCAGGGTGCCAAAGGGTAAGCAATGATATATTAACATCCACCACTACTCAATACGTCACGTGCGCTATCTCCATAAGCTGCTGTCGTTTAATATCGCACGAAGAGTCATTCACTAATTACTAGTAACCTATGGGACCCTAGTCTTTTAATTGAATACAGGAAACCTCACGGCATAATTGCACAAGCTTCATACCTATAGTAATAAAGAGCCGAAAGGTTAAATAAATAAATTAATAAATAAAATCCTTATTGGAACCGTAGAACACAGGAATAATAACATGTATGTCCTCTAGATATCAATATACAGATGTTTGAAAGGAGGCAATAATAGGGACTATGTTGGACGATACCACTTTCCGCCTTGCCACTTGCCTTCGCTTAGGAGCGCCGTGCGTTTCTCTCCATCGTTGCCACTGCGGTGAAGCTGTTGACAGCCTTGGGCACCATGGCCTTTCATGCAGCAGAAGCGCTGGGCGCATATCGCGACACGCCTGCATCAACGACATTATCCGCCGTGCTCTTGTCACCGCTGGTGTGCCAGCGGTTCGTGAACCTAATGGGCTGGTGCGTGACGATGGCAAGAGACCGGATAGTGTGAAGGTGTCTCTATAAGTTTAGAACTGTGTCGCAGACACTAACGCCACCTCAAGGCCGAACTGGGCACCAGATTTCTATCAAAAACATGATTGTATCACAGTCTTATTGTATCACAGTCATTACTCGACGTACGCCCATACATTTTACTCGGTACTAAGGATTCAGGGCTGTCTCATTTGTAATCACATAAATCACGTGATTATTATTTTTTCATGACTCATGACTCTTTTGTTCGTTAAAATTGTTTTTTTTTCGTCTAAATTTGGCTATCCAAGATGGCGGACACGTAATTTACACAAAGATCGATATGGGTATCGTTTTCTGGGTTTTTGGGGTAGCTGATTGCGAATATAACATCCATTTCGCGATCCAAGATGGCGGCCACGAAATTTTCACAAAAATCGATATGGGTATCGTTTTCAGGGTTTCTGGGGTCGCTGATTGCGTATATAACACCCATTTAACGATCCAAGATGGCGGACACGAAATTTTCACCAAAATCAATATGGGTATCGCTTTCAGGGTTTTTAGGGTCGCTGATTGCGAATATAGCATCCATTTGGTGATCCAAGATGGCGGACTCGAAATTTTCACTAAAATCGATATGGGTATAGTTTTCAGGGTTTTTGGGGTTGCGGATAACGAATATATCATCTATTTCACGATCCAAGATAGCGGCCACGAAATATAAAATCGAAATTTGAAATTCAATTCTAATTCAGATTCAGATATAGATTCGACTCTAAGGCTCAGACTTTTAGACTCAGACTCTCAGACTCAGACTCTCAGACTCAGACTCTCAGACTCAGACTCTCAGACTCAGACTCTCAGACTCAGACTCTCAGACTCAGACTCTCAGACTCAGACTCTCAGACTCAGACTCTCAGACTCAGACTCTCAGACTCAGACTCTCAGACTCAGACTCTCAGACTCAGACTCTCAGACTCAGACTCTCAGACTCAGACTCTCAGACTCAGACTCTCAGACTCAGACTCTCAGACTCAGACTCTCAGACTCAGACTCTCAGACTCAGACTCTCAGACTCAGACTCTCAGACTCAGACTCTCAGACTCAGACTCTCAGACTCAGACTCTCAGACTCAGACTCTCACACTCAGACTCTCAGACTCAGACTCTCAGACTCAGACTCTCAGACTCAGACTCTCAGACTCAGACTCTCAGACTCAGACTCTCAGACTCAGACTCTCAGACTCAGACTCTCAGATTCAGACTCTCAGACTCAGACTCTCAGACTCAGTCTCTCAGACTCAGACTCTCAGACTCAGACTCTCAGATCAGAAAGGCGGCATTTCTGCAAACATCAAACGCGATGAACTACTGTAAAATCTCTCGTTATACTGTGATTGTATTTTAAATATTGATAAGAAGCTCAAAAAACATAACCTAATCTTAAAATTAAATTTAGAATTCTATACCTTTTATGTTAGTGTGTGTATGTATTTGTGTATTAGAGGGTGTATAGTGAAGTGTGTTTGTATCTATGTATGGTTGGTTGAACACGCTGAACTCTGGAACTACAGTGACCATTTTAGTGGCTCTTCTTTGCACTCTTTCTAATAATAGGATGTCTTTTTTAAAGTATGGACTCCAAATTTGGAAGGCGTATTCCAGCAGAGGTCGTATGTATGTTTTGTAAATATTAAGAAACAATTCCTTGGTGATAACATAAAACGCTTTTCTGATCATGTACATCATGGAATTTGCCTTTTTGATTATGTTCATGATGTGCTCTTCCCACTTGAGGTTATGTGTGATGGTTACCCCTAGATCCTTGTGGGAGCTTACGGGTTGCATTACCACTGAGTCTATGGTGTATTGCAATTTTGGGTTGTTACTGCCAATATGGTAACCTATTGAAATATCGAATTTCGGTTACCCGAATCTTAAAACCCCGAAAACGGTTGGTAGAACTTTTAAAAGACAGATGTAATGAATGACAACTTTCTATAATTCCGTTTTTCATTTCCCAGATGAATCAATTTCCAGGTGCACTAAAACCAAATTTTCAAATAGTATTTTTTTGTTTTCCATAGTGTCATAATCCAAATATAGTTATACCAGATTCTCAGAATATTTTTTTTTGTTTCCCATCGTACCATTTTCCAAATAAACTATTACCAAATTTTCAATTGCCAGTCAGTAAATTTATTGTATTAGTTGCCTATTACAGATAGGTTTAAGTGTCAAATTCGACTCAGTAGGTTAGGTTATGTTAGAACTGCGACCCCCGCACGAGCCGAGCGAGCGAAGCGAGCGTGCCGCGTCAGCGGCCGGCGAGTGCTAGAAAAATTCAACTCACTAGGTTAGGTTTGTTTGTTTGTCTGTCTTTGTGTTTGTTTTCATTTGTCTGGATATCAAGAAATTGCATTTCAAAAATTTGTGTTTTAAAAATTCGGCTTTCGTGCATATGGATTACGGTCATCTGGATTTTGTGCATTTAGATTTCGTGTGCCTGGAATTCGTTCGTCTGGATTATAAAACGTCGTACAAATGAATAAATAGGAAAATGAAATTCGGAGTTGCGATTATATGGCAAATAAAACTTCGGAATTTGGAAAACCGGGATTATGAATAAATGGCCAAACGTTTTCTGGATTATGATATTCGGAATATTAAAATTCGGGATTAAGATAGGTAACCTGCCAATATGTAGGACTGTGCACTTTGCTGCGTTTAGTGTTATAAGCCAGTCCTGTGTCCATTGTACTACGCGATCTAGGTCTTGCTGTATATATATAATATTGTGACTGATAAGAGGATTGCCCATTATTTTGGTATCATCTGCAAATAAAAACAAGTCCGATTTGATAATGCTTCGGAGGTCAGTAATGAAAATACCAAATAGGATAGGTCCAATCACAGATCCTTGAGGAACGCCACTGTGTACACTGTGGGCTTCTGAAAGTATGTCCCCCACTCTAACCTTGAATTTTCTATTTCTTAGGAAGTCAGATATCTACTGCAGGAGCTGCCCACGGATTCCAAAATGCTCAAGTTTTGTTAATAACCTTCTGATAGGCACTCTATCGAACGCTTTCTCATAGTCCAAGTAAATAGTGTCAGTTGGTTGGTTATTATTCCAATTCAACGTCCATTTGTCAAGACACGTAAGTAGATTTGTGACAGTGGATCTTTTGGGTACAAACCCATGTTGTTCATCTATTATAATGTTCTCCTGACTGATAAATTTCCGTATTTCTGCCGCTAATATTTTCTCCATGGTTTTACACGCTATACTTGTTAGGCTGCGGCTGATGGGACGGTAGTTGGCTGCCAGGCACTTGTCACCCTTTTTGTATATAGGAGTGACATGTGCCTCTTTCCACTCCTGAGGTAGCTTTCCGGTTTTGAGAGATATATTCATTATATTTGACAATGGATGGCAGAGCACCATGTCACATCGCTTCAAAACTATCGAGGGCAAGGAATCAGGTTTTTTTTTTTTTTTTTTTTTATACTGGACACTTCAATTTGACTTCACCTCGCCTGATGTTAAGCTAAAGGCAAAGTCTCGGAAAGAGGGTCACCATCGTAAACATTTACCATGTTAACAGTGGTGGCACTCAGCTTGACGGCCTCATTAGATGCCTTTTCACGCCCCGCTTAAAGGACCCAGGACTGTAGGAAGAAGGAAACACGTGAACTGGCAGGGAATTCCAGGCCTTAGTGGTGCGGCATAGGAATGAATCACTGAAACGCTTGGTTCTAGCAGGTATACTCTGCACCGTAAATGGATGACATCTCAGCCCTGCACGTGTCGTCCTGTGAAGGAAAGGGGAGGGTGGGACTAATTGGAAGAGCTCGTCAGAACATTCACCATGGTAGAGACGGTAGAAAACTGCCAAAGACGCAACATCTCTACGCATCTGCAAAGGCTCGAGGGTGTTCGTGACCTCAGGATCCCCAATAATGCGGACCGCACGTCGCTGCAACCTGTCGAGAGCATCTAATAAGTACTTTGCGGAGCCGTCCCAGAGATGTGAGCAGTATTCCACGCAGGAACGAATTTGGGTCTTGTATAGAAGACACCGCTGCTCCGGCGTGAAAAAACGTCTCACTCTGTTCAGGACTCCGAGTTTACGCGAGGCTGATTTGATGATACTCTCGATATAGTTTTTGTTATTCAGTTTGCAGCGAACATCCATACCGAGGATAGTGAGGTGATCCTGCAGTGGCAGTGGTGTGCTCTGAAGAGTGGGAAGGGGAAGGAAAGGAGATACCTTTGCTGTAAACGCACATGCCTGGGTCTTCTTGGCATTGAACTCGACCAGGTTCCTAGCGCCCCATTGAGAAATGTGGTCCAGGATCCGGTCCAGGTCAGTGACAAGAAGCTGCCTTTTTTCCGCGAGATCAGACTACTTGGCCGCAGGATGTGCGTAATAACTCCCGTGTAAGGTGCTGTCGTCAGCATAGCAGTGAATGTTTCCGTTACAGAGCATGTCATTGATATGCAGAAGAAAGAGAGTGGGAGATAAGACGGAACCCTGCGGCACGCCAGCATTTACCTGCAAGAACTCCGAAGCTCGTCCATCACAAAGGACGCGAATACGGCGCCCCTGCAGGAAGCTTGCAACCCAGTTACACAGTCTAGGAGGCAGGCCGAAGGCTGGTAGTTTGGAAAGAAGCGATTTGTGCCATACCCTATCGAAAGCTTTGGCGATGTCAAGACTAATTGCCAGTGACTCACCGTGCTTCTCCATAGCCTCACCCCAAAGGTGGGTCATGTACGCCAGAAGATCACCCGTTGACCGTTTCGGTCTGAAACCGTATTGCCGGTCACTAAGCAAGGAGTGATCCTCTAGGTGGCGCATGAGCTGTGTGTTAATTATGTGCTCGAACACCTTGCACAGCACTGAGGTGACGGCTATGGGTCGATAGTTGGCTGGGTCCGAGCGATCCCCCTTCTTGGGGATCGGCTGGACATTCGCCTCCTTCCAAGCCGAAGGCACTGTACCCGAACTGTAGGACAGTCGGTACAGCCGCGTTAGCATAGGAGATAACTCCGCTGCACATTTTTTAAGTACGACCGCTGGAATACCATCAGGACCACTGGCTTTCCGGACATCGAGTGATTGCAGTACTGCACGGACATCGCGTTGCCTGATACGTATATCAGGCATTGCGTGGTCACCAGTGGGCATTGTCCGTGGTTGCATACCACAATCATCGACTCGGGAGTTGGCCGCGAAGAGATTGACCAGCAAATTTGCTTTCTCTTGCGGCTCATGGGCCAGAGATCCATCGGGATTGCTCAGCGGGGGCAGCGAGGGCTGGCAGAAGTTGGCTTGCACGGCTTTGGCCAGTTGCCAGTAGCCACGGCTACCCGTGGGATGCGCCACTAGCTCTTGGCCCAGCCGTGCTATGCGCTGGGCATCCGCTCTGACGCATGCCCTCTTGCAGACCTTTGTGGCTCTGTTGTACGCCGCCTTGAAGTGACCCACGTTGGGATCGCGTGTGGCGCGCGCCCGCACCCAGGCGCGGTACGCAAACTGTTTATGCTCAACAGCCTCCGCGCACTCGCGCCCGAACCACGGACGCGCTCCGTGGACTCCGGTGACATCGGTGTATGGGATATAGTATTCCATACCTAGACCGATCTCACCGGCGACGGCAGTAGCGCTCTCAGATGGGTTCTTACCCTCAAAGCAGCGTTCAACCCACGGGATGGACGCATAGTAGTCGCGCAATCCATCCCAGTCCGCTGACGAGTAGTGCCATAGACGCCTCTTCCCCTGCACGGGTCGTGGGGGCGCTACAATGGGCACGGTGGAGCGGACCAGACAGTGGTCGGAGTTACCTAAAGCAGCACTCACCGAGACACTGTACTGGTCCGGGCGACTCGTCAACAGAAGGTCTAGCAGAGAGGGCTCTAGGCCGGACTCTCTTGGTATCCTCGTGACCTTGTGCACCAATTGAGTCAAGTCATGCGCCAGGGCAAATGCGTGAGTGGCTCTTCCCGCATGGTTTGTTATGGCGGAGCCCAACCAGATCTTGTGGTGGGCGTTAAAGTCCCCCAAAAACACCAATTCGGCGTTCGGAAACCGCTCCTGTGCATCATCTGCCGCCTGACTCAGGTATTCGAATAGTCGAGTTATCTCTGCATCTCCTGTATGGGAACGGTAAAGGCACACATAGATCTGACTCGCGGAGCCATGGTCTACGTGTACCCACAGGATGGAAAAGGATGGGTCCTCTAGACAGCGCAAACGGCGACAACAAATATCCGCCCTAACAAACACGCACACCCCGGCTTTTGCTCGGAAATTTTCCTCGATAACATAGCCGGGGTAAAGCAGGTAGGCCATGTCGTCAGGGCGGCGTATTTGTGTCTCCGTTAGAAACAGCATAGCTGGTTTCGCCGTCTCCAGGTGTTGGTGGACGGCGTTGAGGTTCTTATGGAGCCCACAGATGTTCGTGGACTCCACCTCAAATAGAGTTTTTGTGGGAGAGTCCCTAGCCGCTGTTTCAACAGATTTTGTTTTGTGCGCTGCCATGAGGTGAAGGGTAAGGGAAGGCGTGAAAAAGAGGTGATTGTCGCCGCAGCACCGCGTGACAAAACATGGGAGATTGGTTTTATCTATGAATGTGAGGCGTGACGAGAGCCGACGCGCCGAACGGAAGGGCCCCCGTACCCTCCTGAATATGGTCGCCGGGCTCCCGTCCGGTCGCCAACCGGCACGACGAGCCATGTCGGGATTATGCGCGACCTGGTGGGGCAGCCTCCCAGGGTGGTTAGTCCCAGTTGGGCCCCTGTACTATGCCGCGGGCGGCCAGCGGCACCACCGTTTCTACGGGTCTCCCTGCCCGGCGCGGCGCCCCGCGTCACACCCCACTAGACTACGCCAACACCCACCGGTCCCACTAGTGCTGCGACTACCATCAACTCGGCCCGGCTATGCACTTGCTGACCCCTGAACGCAATCCAACCGAGATTGGATTACTATGGAGGGTTTTTCGCACTTGTGCACGGTGGTACCAACCCGGTCGAAATAAGTGTCAAATTTGTGCCATCAAATTTCTACCACCAGTAAAATTCCATCCCATTGATGTAGTATCACTAAATGTTTTGAGGGTTTTGTATACAATGTCTGGTGTAATTGTAATTGTCTCAATAGAGTCAACAATGCGAGGCATGTTTATAGGTGGAATTGGGGTGTGCAGTGGTTCTACAGTGTAAGACTTTTCAAATTGCTTGGCGAACAGATTGGCCACTGTGTTCTGGTCATTTGTTAAGTTCATAGTATCATCCTTCAGTGAAGGGGGTACAGCTATCGTTGAAGAAAGTTGTTGGCGTATGTAGGAGTAAAGGATTTAGGTCCGCTATTCACAACCTCTCTTTCAAATTCCATTTTTAACTTCCTAACTAAAGACACAAGTTTATTATTTAATCTACGGTAATCTTTGTATGACGCCTCAGTACCATTTAGTGAGTATATTTTCCACAATCGTTTTTTACTATCTATCATATCTAAGACCTGGTGATTCATCCATGGTTTATTTATGTTTCGATTCAACCGTCTTCTTGTTACAGGTACATGGACATTAATTGCATCATGAGTAATCTTAGTGAATTTACTCCAAGCCATGTCAGCATCAGGGCAACTGCAATCAATTACATTGTTGTGTATAAGTGTCTCACTCATTTGTTCATAATTAGTCTTGAAAAAGTTGCGCCTTTGTGAATGTGTGAGGTGCTTCGTGGGCCGTTGGTTTTGTATTTGTATTGTGGCTAGGAGGACAAGATGGTCACTCTTACCTATGTTAGGGTGATATTTTAGTTTAGTACACAAATTTTCCTCATTACAAAGGATTAAGTCCAATAGGGATTCCTCATTATTCCGCTTCCTTGTTATGTTTGATACCAATTGGTTCAAGTTGCTATCTAAATACATATCTATAAATTCACCATGAAGTTTATTGTAATGGTTAATGTCAACATTGCTCAATGGCCACTTCAAGTCAGGTAGGTAGGTTGAAATCCCCCACTACAATCAAGGGAGTTTTCCCTCCAGAGGCTTCCTTAATAGTATCAAACAATAACCGATCAGCATCCTCAAATGTGTAATGTGTTGGTCTATATACACCTGCCAAAACAATTTCAAAATGCCCATATTTCAAGTTCAACCAAAGGGCCTCAACCACGGCGTAGCGGTTATATGTTGGATGGAGACTAACCTGTATAGGTATATCACAAAGCTTATATAACACATAGATAGCCACTCCTCCCCATCCCGTTCCCTTTAATCTGTCATGCCTAAAAATTCTATAGCCAGGGATATCCACTAAGCTGTCGGGAATAGTTGGTTTTAGATGTGTTTCTGTTATAATTATACATGTTGGTTTTAAATTATTTACCTCAGCGATAAGCAAATCTCTTTTAGCCATTAACGATGCCAGGTTGGTGTAAAGGAATGTAAACTCTACAATGGAATTATGCAGTACTACTGGTTTTTTGAGGTCACAATGGTTGGAGTGCCACTAAGATACCTTATAGTCAAGTTTGTTTCACCAGCCTCAGTCCGACGGTTCAGTTCCTCACGCAGGTTTTTCAAATAGTCGCGTTGGTAGGGTGTCAAATCATTTTTTGCCACAACATGTGTAGGTAGCTTTTTATTATTTTTCAACACATTTATTGCTGATTTCTTTTTGGAGAAGACTACCTTGAGCGGTCGTGGCGAAGTGCCCTGGCGCTTACCCAGACGGATGACGGCAATTGGAGTTTCGGAATCTGAAATATTTGAGAGTGCTCGCTCCACTTGGGTTCTATCATGGTTCATACATACCTCTTTATCCCGTGCATCATCTCCTGTCTTAAGCTGGCACTCACCCACACCAAACATGATGACATTAGCACTTCGTTTCTTCCTCTCTGCTAGTTCCGAAAGGATAGTTTCCATGTCACCATCTCGGTTTTGTTTGGTCTTCAGATTGTCGACTCCAGCTTTTAGTTGGGTAACCATATTCCTCAACGCGGGTAATTGACGTACTCCTAACTCGCAATCAGGACACAAATATTTCAATGTAGGAGATTGCAACACTACCACTTTTAACTCCGTTGCCAGCAACCCACTACACTTTACACATATTTGCCTTTCACAACCATAACATTTAATTTTAGGATTCTTATCATCCACAGTAGGTACATTTTTTCACATTTTAAACACACTGCCATTTTTATTAGGTAAACTATTGGTTTTAAGATTTTACGTTTTACTCATATCACAGCCTTAGCAGGAAGACTTAGCTCAGCTGCCTATGCGGTTAGAAAAATGAGGTCATTAACTGATGAGGAAACGGCACGATTAGTTTATTTTAGCTACTTTCATAGCGTTATGTCGTATGGTCTGATGCTGTGGGGCTCAGCTGCCGATATTGAGACTATTTTCATATTACAGAAACGCGCGATACGAGCAATCTATGGCCTCGGACCCCGTGACTCGCTGAGAGAAGTTTTTAAGGAAATTAATATTTTAACAGTTGCTTCCCAATACATTTATGATAATATCTTATATGTACGCAAGAATCTAGATCTCTTCAAAAAAAACTCTGACCAACACAATTATAATACCAGAAACAAAAATAAACTTGCAGTGCCAAAACTCAGGCTTCATAAGGTTGGTAATTCGTTTGTAGGCAATTGTATAAAATTGTTTAATAAAATGCCTCAGGATCTGATAGACATGCCACTTAATAAATTTAAAATTCAAGTGAAAAATTGCTTAATAAAAAAAGGTTACTATAAATTAGACGAATATTTAAATGATAAAGATGCATGGTCATCCTAATCTCATCTCTTGCTCGCACTGTTAAAAATTGCTATAAATAAAACCATATTTAAAATAAATAAAAAAAAGAAGGATAATCGAGTTCACTGAGTTTCTTGCTGGTCTCTTCTCAGTAGAACCACCTACCGAACCAGCGAAAGAATCATTTTCTAATGATTTATTTTATTAATTTTTTCTGTGATTGACATTACCTACTTGTAAAATTCTGACGTTCATATGTGCTCTTTATGTGCCTAAACTGAATAAATGAAATTGATTCTTTGATTCTTCTTTGATTCTACGAAATGCTGATAATCTCGAGAGTAGTTGTGAGATAACACTTTCACTGTTGTGTGGGTCCAAGATATATGCAATGACAATGAATTTTATGCAAAACAACTAGATAAACTGATTTCAATAACAATTATTTTAAGAACCTGCAAAAACACAAGTGCACTTTTTAAACGCGGGTAGACGAAAAAAGAAATCGTTTGCGGGAATGTTAGAGCTTTGTTACTTTATCTACAAGGGCCGATTTCAATTTCAAACCCGGTATTCACGTACGCAAGATACGCAAAAGAAATAGAATTCCCTTATTCTTAGTGAAAATAAAGTGATTTTCGTTTGGCTATTACATTGTCTTTGAAAATAATGGTATGTAGGAATATGATAACAAAAATCATGTTATAATAGAGACCATCTAGCTGGAAACCAAGCTGAGGAATAATACTGGTGTCTATTATGGCCTCTTTCTTAAAACTTTACCTTCACATTACTGTCAGACAAGGTGAAGCCATATCGACATATTTCCTATTTCCTTCCATAATTTCCTTCTTCCTACAGTCCCGTGTCCTTTAAGCGGGGCGTGAAAAAGCATCTGATGAGGCCATAAGCCGAGTGCCACAACTGCACTTTGCTCTACACTACACACTACAATGCACTGTAAAATAAAACTGGCTCTTAAGATACGTATAGATACGTATTTCACTTTCTGTGGTAATACAATAATGGCAACATTGAAAAAAAACATCAGGCGAGGTGAAGTCAATAAAAAAATAACCATAATAAAAAAGTTAGTTTTTTATTGTCCATAACAGAACGTTTTCAATATCTTCCTTTCTTTTATATCATGGAAGAACATATAACATGCTATTTTCTTCCCAGGAAATAATCCGCTAGTAAAATATCAGCGTGAAAATGCACTCGCTCGACTGTAAATTAATTTTACAGGAGTGTAATAACTGAGTCTAGTGAGATTAATAATGTATCAGGAAAACCTTTTAAATGTTATGCCTCGTTTAAACGGCGAGTAAATTAAACGCAAGTATAATGCGTATGCCAGAAACGTGATTGAGTTCATTTAATTTAATGTGAGTAATATATTACATTAATGCATATACACGAACTAATAATTATTATGAATAAACAGGAAGAACCCCGTAGCTGTGATTACTTACAAGAACATTACTTTATTAAAATCAAACACAAGGTTTTTTAAAAGTATGTATGTCCCAACACCGAGTTGCCTGGTAACCTTTTCTCCCAGAGACAATGGGATGCGTCGCTCTGCAAGCTGGTAAGGGAAAGATTATTACACACATCTTACCATGTTTCAGAGCGTGCGCGCCTGCTGGCTGTGGGGGAATGGGAGTCAGGCCTGTGGATTCAGGCACTCCCATCGCCCAACATAGGTACTATGTTGGACGATACCACTTTCCGCCTTGCCACTTGCCTTCGTTTAGGAGCGCCGTGCGTTTCTCCCCATCGTTGCCACTGCGGTGAAGCTGTCGACAGCCTTGGGCACCATGGCCTTTCATGCAGCAGAAGCGCTGGGCGTATATCGCGACACGCCTGCATCAACGACATTATCCGTCGTGCTCTTGTCACCGCTGGCGTACCAGCCATTCGTGAACCTAATGGGCTGGTGCGTGACGATGGCAAGAGACCGGATGGTATGTCGTTGCTACCTTGGAAGATGGGTAGGCCTTTGGTGTGGGACGCAACGTGTGTCGACACCCTTGCGCCTTCACATCTTCCAAGCACAGCAGGCTGTGCCGGCGCTGCTGCTGCATCTGCGGAAAACCTCAAACGGCGCAAATACTGTAACTTAACAGGTGATTATGTTTTTGAGTCGTTTGGGGTTGAAACGTTGGGGACATGGGGCCCAAGTGCCCGTTTTCTTTATAAAGATCTAGCAAAGCGGCTGATCGACGCCACACGTGAGCAGAAGGCTGGTTATTACCTTGCACAGAGGTTAAGCATTGCCATTCAACGTGGCAATGCAGCCAGCCTTCTGGGTACGTTACCGGTCGGTGACGATGCGGAGGAATTCCACGACGCATTATGTATGTAAATATTTTATTAATATCCTTATTTTCTTTAGTTTATTTTGTCTCTAGCACCTTTATAATAATAATATTAAAATATAAGTATGTTTAAAAGTATGTTCAATTCCAACCTAAGATGTTTTAATTTACTTGAGGGAAACTCTAATGTCTATTTTAATAGTCAATGTTGCCACTGATTTTTTTACAGAAATAGACAAAAAAACTGCCTGCTCGTTTCAGGAATCGAAGAAGACTTAATTTATTCGACTTATAAGTAGAAAAAAGCATTGCAGCATTGCATTTTCAAGACATAATATTTTTTAGAATTTATTTTTATTATAAAATATTTATGGCATCAGGTGGTCAAGGGTTTTGCGGAGGAAAGAAAAGTATGGCGATTGCACCACCGACAAAAGCGCAGCTTTTAAGTTTTAATCAATTAACCTAATTGAAATCCACTTCTGGATATAGGCCTCTACAAATGTGCGCCATTTCTGCCGATCTCCGCTTTCCGCATCCAATCTGTCCCAGCCACCTGAGCCAGCAGCACTTAAGAAAGTTTAGCAAGAGATAAAATATTATAACTATATGGATAAATTTAAATGAATTTTTTATAGCATGTATTATGCTAACTTTAGAATTTGGTTGGTTCATACATAATGGGTCGTGGAATTCCTCCGCATCATCACCGGCCAAGCCTGGCTGCATTGCCACATTGAATGGCAATGCTTAACCTCTGTGCATTGTAATAACCTGCCTTCTGGTCACGCGTTTAATCAGCCAATTAAACTTTAAAATTTGAATATATCGGGCAAAACCCTTGAAAACTTGAAGTGGATGAAAAAAAAATACAGCAAAGTTTGTGTTACTAGCTTGCCAAGCTAGCGCAACTATCTAGCTAAGTAAACGAAGCACAAGACTTGCATGGGTAATCATTCTCAGTTAACTCCATTTCTAGTACCATAGGGATTCAAACGGGACAAGAAAAAATGTACTTTACACACGTTATTTTTAAAAGTGTAATGTGTGGTAAGTGGAAAGTATGTTCCGGTTAGTGTATCTTTTGGTAAAATGGGCACTTTTATATAAAATGAACTAAATCTTTCTACCTTTATTATTATCAAGTATAATTAAATTCGGTGTGCGGTGTTAGAAAAGAAGAAAGAAGAAAGAAAATACATTTTATTGTTAATGCAACACAGACATAACATAACATAAACTCACGCCTGTATTCCCCGAAGGGGTAGGCAGAGGTGCTAGCACCCACATTTCGCCAGTTTACGTTTAGGTCCCAATGTAATAGGTGGCGAGCCTATTGCCATTAACCGGGCACTTATAAACCTGCGATAAATACACACATAACTTCGAAAAACATCGAAAAGTCATTGGTGTGTGCCATGGTAAACCTGGGATCGAACCCGAGACCTCGTCTCAGCAGTCCATTACCCATACCACTAGGCTACCGCGGTTATTATTATACACAGACATACTTAAATCTAAACAGCGTTATTAATTATATTATTTATTTCCTTACATTGGGCACATTTGTGTTACACCAAGAAAGGAACCAGTTCAGCATAATGCTGTGCACGACGTACCCAGCGCTGGTTTTCAACTGGCCCCTAGTTAGTTCCCGGTGTCGTAGAAGGCGACTAAGGGATTTTTTTTCGTGCTGAAATCCCCACGGATACCTCCCCCGCCGGAGCCGGAAGGGGAGGTTATATCGGACTCGAACGGACTTAAACCACACACCGACTGAGGGTCGTGGTGCTAGGCCGGAGGTGAGGTTATCTTCGACATATCCCTCACACCCCGGTTGACCCGGGGCCATCCCTTACGGTCTGACCCTCACCGGGAGGGGGGACAACGGTGTTTAACAATAACAATTTACTTCTGATTAGGTTGCTGCTTCCAAGATATCTTCATTTTTCTGGGAATTTCCTATTGTCATTATTTGGGTCATCCTGCTGAGTAGTGGTTACAGATAAAAAGCAGTATGTTATAGTGTTGTTTTTTGACAGCTTCTGTGGCGTGGTAGTGTACGCGACTGCTATGCGGGAGGTGCGGCTTCGATTTTCGCTCAGTGCAAATATTTGTATAGGTACATGAATTATGGCTATTTGAATTGGTCTAGGTGTTTCTATGTATAGTATGTATTTACAAAAAGCTATCTAGGTATGTTTATCCACATTCTAGATTTCATAACACAAGTTAAGGCTTTATCTATCGAAAGTTTTGGCGATGTCAAGACTATTTGCCAGTGACTCGCCGGGCTTTTCCATAGCCTCACCCCAAAGGTGGGTCACGTACGCCAAAAGATCATCCGTTGAGCGTTTCGCTCGGAAATTTTTGTTTTTTTTTTTACGTGCGGAAATCCCCTCGGATACCCCCCTGCCGGAGCCGGAAGGGGAGGTTATGTCGGACTCGAACCGACTAAAACCGCACGCCGACTGTGGGTCGTGGTGCTAGGCCGGAGGTGAGGTTGTCATCGACATATCCCTCGCACCCCGGCTGACCCAAGGTCCGGAAATTATGCTTACAATGGGTCTAGATAGCGTTGTATAGAATGTTGTGTTATCCATACTAATATTATAAATGCGAAAGTAACTCTGGCTGTCTGTCTGTCTGTCTATCTGTCTGTCTGTCTGCCTGTCTGTATGTTACGCTTTCACGACCTAAACCACTAAACCGATTTTGCTGAAATTTGGTATAGGGGCCACAGTCGGCGTGCGGTTTTAGTCGGTTCGAGTCCGACATAACCTCCCCTTCCGGCTCCGGGTATCCGAGGGGATTTCCGCACGGAAAAAAAGGGGGTAGATTAGATCTTGAGAAAGGACATAGCCTATGTTTGGTCGCGATTACCGAAAACCACGCGGGCAGAGCCGCGGTCAAAAGTTAGTATTATTATATTTCAAACCCTTTTGGTCTCATCTTGGCTTCTAATTTCATAGGTCACATCATTTGATTACTCTTTGCTAGTGCAGTAATCAAATATAGACCATGGTCACTCTCAAAGAGCATCCTACTTCATAGATTCGATTTCAACTAAGAGGTTGGCACTTACCCAGTTTGGGGAAAACGTGGTTCTACAACTTACTAAAATGAATTTCAAATCTAGCTATTGGCGGTAGTTCCGCCCGTGTGGAGTTCTAATCACGTTCCCACGATTGTGGGAACTTATTCCCGGGATAAAGATAAGCCTATGTGTTTTTCCAGGCTGTAATCTATCCTTGTACCGAATTTTAACGAGATCCGCTCACCCATTTGAGAGTGATTGAGTTTCAAACGTCGGTAGCTTAATGGGTAAGGAGTCAGCCTTACGATCGAAAAGTCCCGGGTTCGAATCCTGGCTACTACACTACCGACGTGAACCCAGACCTAACACAAGCAATTTAGCTTAGCTGGAGGGGTTACAGGGAATATTAATTAATAATTTCATTTCTAATAATCTTCTTAAAAAAACATCTCCTAACTACACATATCCATACTAATATCACAGTCTAACGATTCATACTACGTGCAGTCTGTCAACGAAGCCGTCTAGACAGAGCAATCGTGCGGGGGAAGAGGGGTGGTGGGGGACGGGGTATTACTCGGTACGCCCATACATTTTACTCGGTACTAAGGATTCAGGGCTGTCTCATTTATAATCATACTAATCACGTGTTTAATTATTTTTTTTCATGAATCCTTTTGTTTGTTAAAATTGTTTTTTTTTTCTGTTTTCTATAGGTATTTAGCGATCCAAGATGGCGGACACGACATTTTCTCAAAAATCGATATCGTTTTCAGGGTTTTTCGGGTCTCTGATTGTGAATATAACATCCATTTTGCGATTCAAGATGGCGGACTCGAAATTTTTACCAAAATCGATATAGGTATCGTTTTTAGGGTTTTTGGGGTCACTAATTACGAATATATCATTTATTTAGCAATCCAAGATGGCAGATTCGAAATTTTTACTAAAATAGATATGGGTATCGTTTTCAGGGTACATACTCGGGTTGCTGATTACAAATATACTATTCATGTAGCAATCCAAGATGACTGGATGGATGATACATTCGTAATTAGCAACCCCGAAAACCTTGAAAACGATACCCATGTTGACTTTGTGGGAAATTTCAAGTCCGACATCTTGGATCACTAAATGGATTTTATTATTAGTCATCCCGAAAACCAAGACTTTTTTTTTAAATTTCAAGTCCGCCATATTTGATCGTCGTTAAAATGGTCGTCAATCCCGATATCAGACAATTGCCGGTAGGCAATCATACGATGGGAAACTGTCGACTCCCAACTGATCGTGTGTAGCCGCAAAACTGACAGCAGGGAATGGCCGGCAGGCCAAAATCGCTTTCGTGTGGGCGATGTCAATTTAGGATTGCAGGCCGCTCGCTGCAGACGCTCTGAAACTGCAGGCGGACTGATCGTGGATAGGCTCCTTGAGAATATATCATCAATATTGTGAGCCCAGCGATTAGCGAAATTTCATCGAAATTAGAACCAGAACCGGAACCTGAAACCGAACCTAAATCAAAAATTGAAATCGAAACCGAAACCGAAACCGAAATCGAAACTGAAACCGAAACCGAAATCGAAATCCAAAAACTCAGAGTTCAAATATTACGTTTGCTTGATCATAATTGGTTGAGTAGAACCGGACATATAACCAAAAGTCGCAATAGCCGACATCCATGCGGATCATGCGAAGGCATCAGCTAGTAATTTATATTAACGTGAGTTGATGTGCCTTGACAGAACAAAAAGATCAAAATAGGGGTTATATGACTTTAATTTCAAACAGGGTATTCTACAATTTTTTTTTTTTTTTATAATTATTTTTTTTGGTTATATATAAAATGTTACGAAAAAATTATTTATAAATAAAAACTGAAGTGACAACCCTGACAAAACTGCAAAAAGCGGCATTTCCGCAAAAATCAAACGCGATGAACTACTGTAAGATCTCTCGTTATACTGTGCTAATATTATAAATGCGAAAGTAACTCTGTCTGTCTGTATGTATGTTACGCTCTCACGCCTAAGCCACTGAACCGATTTTAATGAAATTTGGTATACGGGTAGATTAGACTATGAGAACGGACATAGGCTATGTTTGGTCGCGATAACCGACATCCACGCGGGCGGAGCGGCGGGCAAAAGCTAGTCTATAATATTCGTAGGACACAATGCCGTGGTGCTCCCCGGTGAAGTAGGAAAGGGCTACTCCATCTCTTCCTGTGGGTGTCGTAAAAGGCGAATACGGGATAGGGCTGTTCTTCATCCAACAGTAAACATACAGCCCATGACTAAGTGCCCGATTGATGGCAATAGGCTCGCCCCCTATTACGTAGGAGTGGGACTGAAAACGATAGTTGGCGAACTGTGGGTGTAGGTGCACTTCTGTCAACACTTTCGGGGTTACATATAATCACATATATATCCATATATATATATTATTTTACGTGCAGGGCTAAGATGCTATCCATATACGGTGCAGAGTATACCTGCTAGAACCAAGCGTTTCAGTGACTCATTCCTATGCCGCACGACTAAGACCTGGAACTCCCTGCCAGCTCACGTGTTTCCTTCTTCCTACAGCCCCGGGTCCTATAAGCGGGGCGTGAAAAGGCATCTAATGAGGCCGTCAAGCTGAGTGCCACCACTGTTAACATGGTACATGTTTGCGATGGTGACCCTCTCCCCGAGACTTTGCCTTTAGCTTAACATCAGGCGAGGTGAAGTCAGATTGACGTGTCCTAGCTAAAAAAAAATGTTGTCTAAAAATTCAAATCTAACTGTAACACTAATTCTGAAGGTAAATACAAGAGTACCGTTACAATTATCATAAAACTCCATTATGTACTTAATACTAGATTATTAGAACAATGTTTTAACCTGTATACTGCAGAATATATCTGACAATAGCCTCCAGCAACTATTTGCTGACGATGTAATGAGGCTCGCGGTCAGTTCTACCTACTAACAACAACGAAGAAAATACAAAAAAATTAATTTTCATAATACATTGACGTTTTAATTCTTAACACCTATAAATTTATAGAACGAAACACGCAATGGATATGAATCAATGAGATGTAACAACAGTTATAGTTCGACTAAGGAGAACTTGGTAAAGGGTCGTTATAATTTCAGAAGTAAGGGCTGTAATAGACGCGACACCAAGCTAGTTATGAGGGTGAAAATGTTAACCTCTGGGTGTAATGTGTTGGGTTTTTGTTAAATTCGACTTCTTTTTTAGTTAGAACGGTCTTTTTTTGTTTGTGTAATTTAGTTTTATTGTACGGGGGGAATTTCGCGAACAAACCTGTAGGAGAGCTCAAACGGTAAAGTCTTGCAATCATGTTGTAGAATAAGTTGAATTAATGTTTGGGTTGTTCAACGATTGAACGGCGATATTTTGAGAAAAAGGCTGATTCATTATTAAAACTTCAAATAAAAAATTAAATCTAATCTGAGACTGAGTGATTCCGAAATATTGGCTGATGCAGAAAAATCTCATTTTTGAAACGTGTGCTTTAAAAACTTCATATTTTAAATTTAATTGCTAACGAATCGAACAGATTTTGGCACTGAGTGATTCGGAAGGTTGAGTCATTCATCAACTCGCGGGCAATAAACTTGCGGGAAACCGCGAGTTGGCAACTTTCAATTTTTGATTATTTTCCTGTCGTCAACTCGCGCGATTGTCAAAATTGGTGTATTTGTGTACAGTCAGTTACGAAAACTTTGTAATAAATTTAATATAGTTTGGTACCTATTTAAAATGTAGGTACTTTATAAGATATTTTAGGCTATGTTATAGAAATAGTTTAATAGAAGAAGTTTGTAAGTGGTATCAAGGAATGAAAAAAAAAGCGAGTGACTGTCGTGGTATGGACATACTACGAAAAAGGATCAAAGTAATATCACAGAATAGGTAATAGTACTAGCGTACAGAATGGAAGCTCACACCCCCGCGCAGATTTAATTTCCTCACCCCGCACCCTCCACCAGCTCCGTGGGGATTTTTCGTACGATAAAAAATAGCCCTACGCTTGTCTGTCTGCCACTGTGATATAAAAATATAAACTTATCTCCACAATACATAAAAACACAAAAAAACTTCCACATTTTTGCTAGACGAAATCTTAAATGTATAAAAAATTAATTGCACTATTACTTTTTACCCCTAGTTTTATCCTATTTTGGTCTTATCAATATTTAAGCTTATTTTTCATTAGCTTAAAATGTACTTTGTCTTATCCTACAATAAAATTTAATCACCACAAGAAGAAGACGATGTTTCATTCATATGACATCGTTGTCATAACCATAACAAATAGCATGTTTTATGCATCATTGGCCGTCTCCCCGTCAGCTCATTTTGCACGTCTATATCGAAATCTAAGATAAATTAATATAAAAAAGTAAACAGTTACTTTAACCAATGCGGGTGCATAAATGCGCGAGCGTAAAAGTTGGTTTTATATTAATTTTTTGGTTTCGATCCATTTTTCTGACTGTACTTTAATATTCACGCGAGTTGACGACACCAAAATAAAATTAAATTCAAAAATGCCAACCCGCGGTTTCCCGCAAGTTTATTGCCCGCGAGTTGATGAATGACCCGTAATAACCTCAGAAAAAAGTAGGTAATAGATTTTGTTTTGAGAAAGATAGGTATAGTATTTCAAAACGATACTTGTTTTTATAAATATACCACAACATATTAAACAACGCCATAATAAACTTAAAGAAACAAGAAAGAAAGACTTAACTAGCTATTGTTATGGAATCTAGAATGCGGACAAACTTACTTAGATACTTTTTTTTTGTTAATACGTACATATTATACATAGAAATACCTAGGTCAATGTAAACAGCCATATTCATGCATACAAATATTTGCACTGAGCGGGGATCGAACCCGCGCCTCCTGGGTGGCAGTCGTCACTACCGCCACGTCACAGAGGCTGTCAATAGAAGATATTTCTGACTCTGGCTAACATATAACTTTGGGCCTAGGTTACGCTCTGCCATAAAACACAATATTCACATAGATTCACCTTTTTTATTTGTGTGGAAATCCCCACGGATACCTCCCCCGCCAGAGCCGGAAGGGGAGGTTATGTCGGACTCCAACCGATAAAACCGCACACCGACTGAGAGTCGTGGTGCTAGGCCGGAGGTGAGGTTGTCTTCGGCATATCCCTCGCACCCCGGCTGACCTAGGGCCATCCCTTACGGTCTGGCCCTCCTCGGGTCACACAGATTCACCAGTTATTCCACTCTGTACAACTAAACTGATCAACTGAAAATTTACCAAATATTTTATTTCCTAACGGCTCAACTATTTGGTTGGACGGTTACACCAGTTTGGACCACTTTCGAATACATAGGGAACAAGAATCTTCTCAGGCGGGACTCGAACCCGCAGTCTTACGTACAGGGGGAATGCCTTGAACAATTCGGCTATCGAGACACGCCCGGTGTGATTCAAATTTCCCATCTTATACGTCTTTAAGGCGACGGTGGAGTCATCTACCGAATTTTCTTACGAACTATCGGCATTAATGAATAATGTTACAATCATTTTGATAACTCCACCCAAACGATTGAATGAATTTTTACAGCATTAAGTTATGCTAACTATACAAATCGAATACTTAATGCTGTATTATAGTTAGCATACTTAATGCTGTAAAAATTCATTCAATTGTTTGGGCGGAGTTATCAAAATTATTGTAACATTATTCATTGATTCCGATAGTTCGTAAGAAAAATCGGTAGATGACTCCACTCCATTCAATTGGACCACTTTTCCTCCATGTCGGTAACAATATGAGCTGTTCCTCAACGCTGCTGTAAGGATCTTCTCATTCAGTTTTATTATAATAATCCAATATAATTCATACAAAAAACTGTTAAACAGCTATTCAGGCGATGAATAGCAATGAGCCAGAACACATTTTTCCTAATAATTTTAACGATCCCATCCAAAAGTTTGCTACACTCAATTTATTCCCTTGAAAAAATTACTAAAACATATTTATTATTACTTCCAACTTTGTACTGACAAAAGTTGGGTCCGCGGGAAGAGCAATTAGCCAAATAAAAATGTGTTATACGTCTCTGAATTAAGGTCCAGTATTCTTTGTGTAAAAGAACATCTTGTTCTTCGCATTTTCTCTTTTTTAAATGATGATGTAAAGCTATGAATTTATGGCAGTCTCTAGACGTCAGAGCAATTTTCTTCCTCAAGTATTTGCAGTGAGGTTTTCACTAACTGGAGGTAAAATTATGCGGGCTGCCCTTTATTTTGTACCGCGTTTAGACGTTACCATCGATTAGAAAAGATACAAATAAAAAAAAAACAAGAAAGGAATTTGGTTATATATTGAAAACAAATGAAATCATAGAATTAAAGTTTGAACTGCCTTGAAACCGTCATTGTAGAAAGTTTCTCGTATATCTTACTACTAATATTATTAATGCGAAAGTAACTGTGTCTGTCTGTTTGTATTTATGTTACGCTTTCACGTTAAAACCACATAACCGATTTTGATGAAATTTGGTATAGTGGTAGATTAGACCATGAGAAAGGACATAGGCTATGTTTGGTCGCGATAACCGACATCAAATAAGGCAAAATCTTGTAATTAATACACATGCAAAATAGTTATGCCTCTTCTCCAAAGGGATAAGCAGAGTTCACATTATTTTCACTTGCAACGATCCTGGTACGAGTATACATCTGGACCTCGATTCTGCCAAAGCCAAACCACAGTGGTACCACCGCTACTGCAAAAAAGGTATTAAATAATAGACTTTAAAGCAATGCGGTCAAAGTTTAAAATTAAATTTTATTTTGCAGAGTAATTGAAAATGTGTAATGAAACTAGTTTTATTTCATTTTGGACTTTACTCGTATAGAAATAAAGTTTAAAATTTAATGAAATTTTTTGCAGTGGCTGCGACACCACCGTGCTTTATCTTTAGCAGAATAGAGAGCCTGGTGTCGAGGCCATGGCTGTTGAAAAGTTACCGAAACATCAGGATCAGTTTCAATTATAAAATGTGTAGTTCCGTGATGAAAACCATAAGGACCCGTAAGGCCAATGTCTAAGAACCATTAAAAATGCATTTACTGAAAGGTTATTTGTAAAATTGTTTTTGAAACGAATTATTTATATAATTAACTCTGTGGCGTGGCGGTTCATTATATAAATAGTTTGCGACTGCCACGCAGGAGGCGCGGGTTCGATCCCCGCTCAGTGCAAATATTTGTATGTATGGCTATTTGGTCTTTCTTTCTATATATTAACAAAAAAAAGTATCTAAGTACCTATGTTTATCCGCATTCTAGATACCATAACAAAAGCTAGCTAAGCTTACCATTGGGTTAGACAGCGTTATGTAGAACGTTGTGCAATATTTATTATTAACGAACTATAAAACTCTAACTTATTTATTTATTTTTTATTTATTCGTTTATTGCAGAAAAATGCAAACTTATAGATGTAGTAAACTGTTGATATTTTAAACTATTGACCTAATGGCATTGATTTAATTGGTCCAATGAACTGTTAATCTCTTGTATGTCTAATTGATCCTTATAGATAGATAGCACACCTTTTACAGAGTTTTTGTATAGCCATTATGATACACTAAGAAAATAATAATATTATTGTTTTATTTAATAAGAATTTGCATTTAATTGTTTTTTTTTTTACCTAATTAATCCAAAATAACGTCGTATTGTGTTCCGGCGGTGACTAAAATAGACAGAGCTCACTGAAGAGGTTTTGTGCTGTCAGTGTGAAGACCTTCTGCACTGAGGGCACAGAAACTCTCCGTTCTACCGGCAGCACAAGTGTGCCTCCCCTGTTGTTGCATCTATAGGCTACGGTAACCATTTACAACTTTTCATCCGGTGGGCCGTGTGCTTGTCTGCTACCTGCTACTATAAGTGGTATAAAAAACCCTATACAGCAAAACGTCTAACATAGACTATTTATACTGTTGATTGATGGCACTTGGTGGAATTCATTGTTACACATATTGAGAACACTTGTACTTTTTCCATAGTACTTAAATAGTGTGAAAAAGGTACAAGTGTTCTCAATAATTGTCTAACATATAATTTAAAGTTTATCTAAACAAAACATTCATAGATATTAATAAAACAAAAGTCAAGAATGAAATTTGAAATGATCATTATACCGACTGCCTCCAAGTGTTACAGGAACGGACCCCACCGGGGACGGCCATTTTTGTGATTTACAGATTCATAATTATTGTCCCGAGTCGGGCTGGGCTTACTTCATGTTTGTTAATGAAAACTTGTAAATTCACGAGACTGACATATGTTTCTACTAATTAAAAAATTTCATTATGTTATTGTAAATGAATTGTAAAGTAAGCTTAATAAATGCTATAACATTTCTTTCAAACATTTTATCAAGGCAGGGCAGCCTCTAATCTCTAATGGTGACTACTATTCTTTGGATTGCAATCCAGTCTAACATCAGGCGGGGTGCAGTCAATTTGATGACTGATGAATGAGGTATAAAAAACAATTGAGGTAAACGATGCAGATTTTTGCATAAGTTACTAGAAGAAGTGTGATGTATTGACCAAAATGATAGAAAAAGAAAATTATATTCTTTCATAGAGATTTTTATGCTTTGATTTTTTGATTTTCCCGCAGTCGTGAAATGAAAATTGAATACATTGGTTACAGCTAATTTCACCTGAAATCAAAAATTTACTGATTGACAAAGCTTTTGTAAATTAAATTGTAGTCTCAGCGATTTTTGTGTTGAACTACCTTTAAGTGATGTTAAATTCCACAGATGTACTAATGACTAAATAGATAAAATATAAATAGTAAAGAAGATAAAAGATTAATATGTCACGACTAAAATCTAAAGTTATAATTATGAGTCTTACTAGCTTTTGCCCGCGGCTCCGCCCGCGTGGAAGTCGGTTATCGCGACCAAACATAGCCTATGTCCTTTCTCAAGGTCTAACCTATCCCTATACCAAATTTCATGAAAATCGGTTCAGTGGTTCAGGCGTGAAAGCGTAACATACAGACAGACAGACAGACAGAAAGACAGACAGACAGACAGACAGAGTTACTTTCGCATTTATAATATTAGTATGGATTCTTAAGTTCAGAAAGCATTCATAATTATAACTTTTAGACCTTTCATAAAAGTGGAGGCAAATAACAGTTACAAATACCAGTTGTTTGACTTTTCAGTTTCAGTATAAGGGTGACTTTGGTATGCCGAGTAGAAATATACTCTATTTTATATCTGAAACACCTTAGACTATACTTACATAAAATTTACAGACGCAGTAAATGACATTACAACGTAGTGTAAAAAGAATCTACTATTTTGGTAAAAATTGACAACAAGTGAGGTTTGGTAGCTTAGTGGTCGAAAGCATTCACCCTGTAAAGAGAAGGATCGCGGATTCAAATCCCGCCTGAACCGATCACAAAAAACAATCCTTTCTAAATTGATTTGAATTAATAAGCATAGTAAATAAACCAACTTACATCACAATAACATGCACACATTTACAGTTTAAATAACAATGTTGACATTAGTTTAATTAGCTTATTCACACAAAATGCATAATTTTATGTTACAGTGTGCCGTCTTTATTTAGTACTAGTTTTTGCCCGCAGCTTCGCCCAAGTGGATGTCTGTTATTGCGACTAAATATGGTTAAATATAGCCTGTGTATTAATCCAGGGTGTCCGCTAGGTCCATACCAAATTTTAAAATCGCTCCAGCCGTTTAGACGTGAAATTCGCGTTTATAATATTACTAGTTTTTTATGTCTGCGGTAGCCTAGTGGTATGGGTTGCTGAGAAGAGGTCTCGGGTTCGATCCCAGGTTTACCATGGCACACACCAATGACTTTTCGATGCTTTTTGAAGTTATGTGTGTATTTATCGCAGGTTTATAAGTGCCCGGTTAATGGCAATAGGCTCGCCACCTATTACATTGGAACCTAAACATAAACCGGCGAAATGTGGGTGCTAGCACCTCTGCCTACCCCTTCGGGGAATACAGGCGGGAGTTTATGTTATGTTATGTTTTATGGAATAGGGAGGCAAACGAGCAGCCGGATCACCTGATGGTAAGCGATCACCGCCGCCCATAGACACCCGTAACACCAGAGGAGTCACAAGTGCGTTGCCTTCCTTTTGTCACTATACTTCTCACTCATGCCAACAAGAAATACAATGACGTGAGAGTAACACACATCCATCCATACTTACATACTTATACAAACTATGGCGTTTATAATATTAGTAGGATATAAAGTAAAGCCAACGAAGCGAGAGAAAAAAGGTAAACAAAGTTTCACTCGTTCCAAACATTTTTATTTGAAAATTCTTACGCGCATTCTAGACAGGAATGAATTTGTTCATAAGATGGCGGATCTGACAGAGGACCGCTGTGCTGACAGCTTTCCTGCACTACGAAACACTCAACGACAGCTGTCGCTCAGCCATTGTCGCATACGTGTGACGTGTGCGACAAGGATAGAGAAAATAATCGCTAATTATCGCAAAGTAACTCAGTAATGGTCGCTTTGTTTACCTTTTTTCTCTCGTCTCGTTGGCTTTACTTTAGTCAAGTCAAACACAATACAATAACTCAGTTAAGGCACGTATTTTTTTTCACTTTTTTCTTTCAATCACTTCTATGTAGGTATAATAAAAGGCTGGTTAAGTATTTCGTATCGATTTAAGACCATTACTTGACTAGGAACGGCTTATTTACTCCGTTAATTGATTGCACCATGCTAGATGGTAAAAATCTGAGGTGCAGTCCAGAAGTAGGGACCACCATTTCTGATGCTATCAGTCTTAAAATGGTGGTTCGTAACTTGACGGCCTTTATAGATGACTAGCTTTTGCCCGCGGCTCCGCCTGCGTGGATGTCGGTTATCGTGACCAAACATAGCCTATGTCCTTTCTGAAGATCTAATCTACCCCTATACCAAATTTCATTAAAATCGATTGAGTAGTTTAGGCGTGAACGCGTAACATACACATAGACAGACAGAGTTACTTTCGCATTTATAATATTAAAGTATGGAAGTATGGGTTTTACATGCCCTGCTTGACGAACCCAGAGTTTCTGCTATACCCACGATGACAGTGAATAAAAAATTTAGGGCAAAATAGAGGGAAAATAAATGGTCTACCTAGGTCTACCCTTGCCTTGAAATAAATTGGTTAAAACAGTAAAAAGTTAAGAAGAAAGTAAATAACGAAATATTCAAGGTCCGTGTTTTGTAAGTTTTAATGACTTTTGTTAAAAATTGTAATGGTTGCCGAAAATGGCGAAAATTGTGAGGGATAGCCAACTTGACCAACGTTAATGTAACAAAGCCAAAACATTTCACAAGTTAACTTTTTAATACAAAAGTTTGAGGGCTAGGTAGACTAATTAGGTTTGCCAAGCTGATAATGGAATGGCTACATATGTTGAAGTCAAAATCAAATCAAATCAAATTAATATAATTGCATGAATATGGTACAAGTTAAGATGTTACAACAATGTTATGTTACTACATATCCTGCCACATACGGCGTGCAAAATTATTTATGGTTTACAACTTTCACAAGTAAGATTAGTGTTACATGCAATCAATATTTCAGATAACATAGGGAGAGCAAACATAGTTATAATAGAAAATAACAATTTTATTTGACAATAATCATTACAATATTTAATCAAATATTCTATAGCCTGCCTTCATATTCTTGCAGGTATTCTTTTACTGAATAGTATGTCTTTTCTACCAGGATAGCATGAAGGACCGGTGACTGAATGAATGTATCTAAAAATTACTTTATAGTCACGAATTGAGTACTTGTCTGTCTAGTGAAATTAATTAGTTGCTTTTATGTTTTTACTAAACGTCAAAACAATTTGTTTGAATTAAAAAGTACGGCGTCTCCCTTTTATTTATAAATTGACTATATGAAGTAATTTCATAACCAACTTTGCCCCTGTTTATTTTAGAGCATTAAAATCCTTAGAATAAACAGCCTATTTAAAAAAAATAAACAGATTGCACATCGCTAAAGAACAGTTTTGCCTCATTAACAGGTTAACATGACATTTAAAACGCGTTCTATTCAAGTTTAAATAAAACGGCTTTCAGCCACAGAGTAGCTGTAGGCACAGATATAGAGGCAGCCATTTTTGTCCTTTCGCATGTCGTTGGCTGTAAATGTGCTGCACCGTTGTGAGTGTCGTTGAAACGGCAGTCTCTCACTAATTGGAGCTATTCATTACTCTGTGAAACGATGCCTTTACAAGTACTGACGACATCAGTCCGCTTGATACAGTTCAAGCGGTAAGCGCTGCATCGCTTTTTTTACTAAAATTTATTTCATTGGTTCAATTTGTACCTATTGTTCGAGTTATCTAAATATTGCAATATTTTAAGAGAGTTTATTTGAGATGCCTTTGTATTTTCAAGCCTTCATGTTCGCGATATCGCTATAAAACGCAGGAGAGTTCATGGATGAAACGCTAGGCTACGTGGGTAACAAAAAAGTCTGTAAATGCAACCCCTGTTGGGTCCTGATATTGACAACAGAACCAAGATGAATGGATTTTACAGCATTAAGTAGCATACTTATACAAATCGAATACATAGGGTGTACATAAACTTCTCGGGTGGGACTTTTCGCTTTAAAGACGGATAAAAATAGATGGAAAATTTGAATCACATCAGGTATGTCTAGGTAGCCCAGTTGGTCAAGGGAGTCCCACCCCAGAAGTTTAATTTTTCCCTATGGTATTTGAATCATAGATGATGAAAATTGTGTGCAAATTATGACCGAGATGCCCGTGGTTCCTGCTATCTGTTTTATGAATGGTTTATTTTGACTATTACGAGAGTAATTACCGTCTAACTTTCCAACTCCGAGAAGAAAGAACACCAGAGCCTCGTTTGTTAATCAGCAGGGATACTAACTAACACATGAGATTGCTTTAGGCCCAAAAATATAAGTTCAACTCCGTTATAGTTATCGATATCGAGCAATTCAAAAATTAAATCAACTCATTCGGTAATTCTCCAGTTATCATTCAGATACCTCCCAAAAATACTGAGAAAGAAATCAAATGAGTAAAAATAGGAGAAGGCAGTGAAGGGAAAACACGAGCTAGATTTCGAAGTAAAACTGGTTTATTTGTGCATATGTCAGAATCAATTTACGCGAATACGAATGATAGGAATATGAACAGTGGATTTTGTCGGAATCTGAAAATAACTTCAGAAATATGAGGTATTCCGTACGATAACATATGAGATGGAAATGAGGCAATCATTTCAAGCGATTTATATTTTTTAAACTATTTCTCTATAATACATGATAAAGTGACTGGATGTGTAAGGCAGATACCTAATTGGGTGCTATAGCGCGCATTAGAAGTGTATGTTTAGCAGCATATAATATAATCCAAACCATTTCTAAAAGGGACAACAGTTATGCCCGTTAAAGTCTAAGTTATTCTCTGTACTACTGGTAAACATTTTATCTTATTTAAGGATAACCATTATTACATACAATTTTTTATCCCAAAATTTAGCTCTTTGTAAATGTACCAAAGGCAAATGTTTATGTAATAAATGAATTCGTTTGAGAACTGGCGACCCATACTGCCAAAGAGCAATGAAATCAATCAATTTGTTTAAATATACAATGCTCAATGAAATAAGATTCAAAAATAATTTAAACAAAGTGAAGAATATCTATATTCGTGAAAAAGTAATCGTTGAGTACAAAAACTGAGTGTTAGTAGTTGGCCTAACGATGAAGAGGTTCCAGGTACCTATAACACGATCGCGTTAATTCCCGTTAATATTGTTGTATATAATGGAATGCGAGAGTTTAAAAGGCCCGTATTCTAGAATGACACTCAGCCTGAATCTCGATTTATCTGGGGAATTAATGTACAGGCCATTATGTCAAACTATCAATCTGTCTATACAATCTGTCCTCAGATAAATTGTGATTCAGGTCGAATGTGATTCTAGAATATGGGCATAAAAGTAAGCATTACACTACCGACGTGAATGCATAACATACATAACATAAAGTCACGCCTATATTCCCCGAAGAGGTAGACAGAGGTGCTGGCACCCACATTTCGCCAGTTTATGTTTAGGTCCCAATGTAATAAGTGGCGAGCCTATTGCCATTAACCGGGCACTTATAAACCTGCGATAAATACATACATAACTTCGAAAAGCATCGATAAGTCATTGTTATGTGCCATGGTAAACCTAAGATCGAACCCGAGACCTCGTCTCAGCAGTCCATTACCCATACCACTGGGCTACCGCAGTTCCACTCTTAACATAAGCAATTTAGCTTAGCAAGAAGGGCTAGGGGGAATATTAGTAATCTCGGTTACTAACATGATTTCAAATCGAATCGAATCAAATTACTAATCGAACCGAAAAATCATTTCCAGTTTTAGGGTCCTGTACCTCAAAAGGGAAAAACGGAACCTTCATAAGATCTCTTCGTTGTCCGTCTGTCTGTATATCCTGAAGGTATAAAGTTGAAATTTATACCAAATATTTAGGTCTTTTTTCGCCTCAAAAACATATTAAGTACGACTCCATTATAGCTATCGATATCGAGCAATTCAAAAATTAAAACAACTTTTTCGCCAATTCTCCAGTTATCATTCAGACAGATAGCTTCCAAAAATACTGAGAAAGAAAACAAATGAGGCGAATTTTTTTTTTCTCCGTGCGGAAATCCCCTCGGAACCGAAGCCTGCCGGAGCCGGATGGGGAGGTTATTTCGGACTTGAACCGACTAAAACCACACGCCATGTGTGAGTCATCGTGCTAGGCCGCAGGTGAGGTTGTCTTAGACATATCCCTCGCACCCCCTTGAGGCTGTGAAAAAATCAAACTTATAAATCAATGAGATTAAAAGATTCAGTCATTTATGTAGCAATTTTTGGAAATACAAGGGTATCAAAACCGGGTGCATCCCTCAATTCAGGTTTTTACAGAACCCTTCGTACGCGAACCCCACTCGCACTTGACCGGTTTTTTTACTATCAAATTGCTAATGGAAAGTGTCTGGAGAAGATGAACGTGACTCACTGCTGAATGAACTAAATCTAATTGAACTTACATCTAGATAGGTTTCATTCAAAGAACAAAATCGGAGTGGTTGACCTGTGTCGTTTAGTGAACGTGGTACATTTGGTACTATTAATGGTACAGCTGGTAAAGATCCGGTTCAGCAATAAATACCTAGCTTCATTGAAAATGCCTACAGTCATCATCGGTAGTAGCTAAACTAAACCCTAGCTTCTTTCCGTCCAGCAGTGCATAGTCAATTTATGGGCTGTTTATCCACAGCGTAGGTATATTAAAAGTTGTACAGCAAGCAATGTCTGGTCGTGTTTAGTCGTGTTTATCACGCAGTGCCAGACGAATTTAGACATTTACCCAAAAAAGTTTTGTAGAAAAATTAAAAAAAAGTAGAAAATGTAGTCGCCTAATTAATAAACTTATTTTATAAAAGCCGTCTTTTAGAAAAATAATTTTATTCATTAGGCGACTACTTTTTCTTTTTTTTTATGAAATTTTTTAGCCTCTGTAAGGGAAAGGTCGTGGGTTCAACGTCCCACGGGTTGAGCAATTCTTTTTCCTGATGTATTTCGAATTTAAAAGGGGAAGGCCGGACGGTATGACTCTGCTGCCGTGGAAAAACGGCAGGTGCCTCTTGTGGAACGCCACGTGCGTCAGCACCGTCGCTCCCAGCCACCTGAGCCGTACTGTCCTGTCTCCAGCCGCCGCTGCCGAAGATGCGGCGGAAAAAAAAACGCGGCAAATATGCGGCCCTAACGGAGCGGTATATATTCACGCCCTTTGTGGTTGAGACGATGGGTAGTTGGGGAACTGACGCAAAAAAATTGGTTAGTGAGGTGGGGCGCAGGTTGAGAGATAAAACCAACGACTCTCGCTCCGCTTCGTACCTGAGGCAAAGGTTGGCCATCGCTATCCAGCGAGGCAATGCCGCCAGCGTGATGGGCACTTTTGCCCCGGGTGCGACGAGGGGCGGGTTAATAGATTAGATTTAATTTGACCTAATTAATTTTTATTTTTGACATTGTAATTCTGATTTTATCATAAAAATAATATTTGTAAGGTTATTTAAAAATAATTTAATTTATTGACATTAAAATTTGTAATAACTATTGTGGTCATTATTAATGTATTTATTTTACATTGTGAATTATATAACATACATAACATAAACTCACGCCTGTATTCCCCGAAGTGGTTGGCAGAGGTGCTAGCACCCGCATTTCGCCACCGTCACGTGCTACGCGGACGACACGCTAGTGACGGTGAGTGGCGCTACACACCGCGAGGCGGCCCAGAGGGCCACGACCGCTGTTGCTCAAGTCGTGGATCGGATCCGGCGGCTGGGTCTCGAGGTGGCTCTGCACAAATCCGAGGCCTTGTTCTTTCATGGTCCTTGGCGCGGGCCACCCCCGGGATCCAGCTTGACAGTAGGAGGTACTCCCATCGACATCAAGCCCCGGTTGAAATATCTGGGGCTCGTTCTCGACGGTCGGTGGGTCTTCGGAGAGCACTTCCGAAGTCTGCGCCCCAAACTGTTGGTGTCAGCTAACGCGCTGATGCGGCTGCTGCCCAACTTAAGGGGCCCAGAGGACTCCTGCAGGAGACTCTACGCGGGTGTCGTGCGGTCCATGGCCCTGTACGGGTGCCCCGTGTGGGCGGACGCCCTGCAGGCCAGGTTCGTGCAACTGCTGCATGCTCCGCAGCAGACGATGGCCTACAGGGCCATTAGGGGGTACCGCACGATATCCTTTGAAGTGGCGAGTCTCCTAGCCGGATCGCCACCGTGGATCCTGGAAGCGAGATCCCTTGCGGCACTGTATCGGTTCCGTAAGGAGGCGCGGGAGCGGGGATACGATCCCGAGCCCGAAGACATTCGGGCCGAGAGGTCCCGGCTCCACGGGATCGTGGTGGCGGAGTGGGAGCGACGACTTGAGCAACGACGCGCAGGGCATGCCGTCATAGAGGCGGTAAGGCCCATCATGGGGGAATGGCTCGAGAGGCCACATGGCAGCCTCTCGTATCGACTGACGTGCTTCGGGAGATATCTGTGTCGGATCGAAAAGGAGCCAACGTCCGAGTGCAATCACTGCCGCGCGAGCGAGGACACAGGGCTGCTCACGCTCACCGAGTGTCCGGCATGGGCCGGACCGAGGCGGGAGCTAGTGGCGGCCCTGGGAGTGAGAGTTCTCACCCTCGCCACCCTGCTCACAGCAATGGTCCGCTGCGCAGACGCGTGGGCGGCCGGCGTCTCCTTCAGCGAGCAGGTAATGGTCGTGAAGGAGACGGCGGAGCGGGAGAGGCGGCGCGAGCGAGAAAGACTCGCGGATCGCGCCGCCCGCACGCGCATGCAACTCGGGCGTCGTAGGGCACTGACTGACCTCCGTCCCCCATGAGCGCGGGCCTGGGGGTGACGGGTGGAGCCGCCTGTCACCCCAGCAGAAGCAGGCCACGGCGGCGGCGCGCTGAATAGCGCGCCTCCCCATTCCGGGGGCGAGTTGGGGACACCGATGTCCCCCCTCCTGTGGAGGGCCAGACCGTAAGGGATGGCCCTGGGTCAGCCGGGGTGCGAGGGATATGTCTACGACAACCTCACCTCCGGCCTAGCACCAAGACCCACAGTCGGCGTGCGGTTTTAGTCGGTTCGAGTCCGACATAACCTCCCCTTCCGGCCCCGGCAGGGGGGGTATCCGAGGGGATTTCCGCACGAAAAAAAAAAAAAGCACCCGCATTTCGCCAGTTTATGTTCAGGTACAAATGTGAATTATCTTAGATATTATGACTAGGAGATACTGTCGTACTAGGAGGGCAAACATGTTGTCACGGAGATTTGCGCGATGTTCCGTCGAAGTGAAGGTTACTCTCTTCCGGGCATACTGTACGTCCTTATACACATGCAGTCTTTGGGCCAAATACACGCGAAAGGCATACAGTGCCCTCCGTGTCCAATTTAATAATACATTTAGGGTGATGGTGGGGCTACCTCGAGCCTGCAGCGCATCGGGTATGTTTGCGGCGGCGAACACCGACTGCTTTCGCGCGTGTATGCGCAAAAGAGCAGCCTCTCTGGTGCGCAGGGTACGGGATAGCTCCAACATTGTCCTGGCAATGATTGCCGATAGGCTGGACTGCCCTCACATCAGGCACTGCTGTCAGAGACATGTCCTGCAGTGCCGGGTGGAAAGGCAACTGTAAGTTGACAAGAATCCCTAAATTGTATTGACTGATATCTAATATTTTTAATGACTGACTGATTATCTATTCCATTTATTTGTAATCTTTTGACCATATCTGTTAAATTTATTGAATTGAAAATTTATTAATTATTGTAATCTAATTATCTTATTTGTATTCTAGTTTTTTCAAATTCAAATTAATCATTATTGACATTTGTAAACAAAACATTTTTTTTTCTGACATATCAATATCAAGTACAATATAATTCTGTATTAATATGGGTTTGTGATACCTGAAATAAATGAATTTTAATTTTAATTTAATTTAAAAATTATTAATTATCCTATTATAATAAATAATAAATAAATAAATAAATCTTTATTTAACAACATACATACAGCAGTTTACAGGTAATTTCCTTTTAAAGTTTACTTTGGAGTAAGTATATTGTAAAGCCATTCCGTTGAAATATTTCTAATAATTTCCACACTAGACTCATGGTCTGTATCGTGGAAATCATACATGATGAGTTACCGTTTTTTTATTTAGAGCTCTGAACAACATTGTGTACATTTAGGAATTTGTATGTAAGTAGTTTATCTAACTAAACATCTAACCTAAGAAAGTAATACATTTTATACCTTTATTAATCTTTAAAAAAAAATATCATGGTCATGAAATTCTATAGATATTGTTATCATTACATTTCGTATCCGTGTGGTTTCCGGCATAGAATAGGACCACTCCCTCTCTTCTCGTGGATGTCGTAAGAGGCGACTAAGGGAACACCAAAGGATGGGCAGCGGCGTCCTTTGTGATACATCCTCACTTAATACCGCGCTCGCCAACCCGTCTGCCAAGCGTGGCGAGTATGGCAAAACCTCCAAATGGACAGACAGAACAAGACCAGGCCCCTAGTCCCCGGCAGTCCTGGCTCCGGTAGCGGTCATGGTAACGGCGGGGCAGGGGGTGCGAAGAATCCCCGGCAGAGATTCGGCTACCACCCCAAACGGAAACTGGCCCTGGTAACGCACAACGTTAGCACGATGAGGACAGACGAGAAGCTGCTCGAGGTGGAAGACGAAATGAGTAGGCTGCACTGGGACATTGTGGGGTTGTCCGAAGTGCGAAGAGCGGGGGAAGGCACGACAACCCTGAAGTCCGGCCACCTACTCTACCACCGGGAGGGTGACAGAAAGTCACTGCATGGTGTCGGGTTCCTCGTCCACAGGTCCCTTATTAACAACGTCATATCCATCGAGAGTATCTCGAGTCAGGTGGTATACCTGATACTCAGAGTATCCAAAAGATACTCGTTGAAGGTCATCCAGGTATACATGCCCACCAAATCATATTCCGATGAAGAGGTTGAGGAAGTGTATGAGACATAAGTAGGGCCATACATGCTTCCAAAACCTATTTCACTTGGTGGAGCGCTTATGTACTTTCTTAATTATTTCCACATAATTTAATTGTATTTCAATTTTGTAATTTAAGAAACCGCTTTTATGAACGAATAATGTTTGAATATTGGCGCTCATTTGTTGACCACTTAGTGTTGAAGAAGGCCAATGGATGGCGATGTGAACGGATCTTTTCGAACTATATTTTGAGAACAAAGTTTCACGGCTGACGTTCAACCCGTTCATTTTTTAATCAGTCACTAACCCGCACCCAGCACCGAAGGGTGTCTATGACTCCGCTCCGCACCAAACGGAAGTTTGAGTAATTCAACTCCTCGTTTCCTTTTCTGTGTAATTCTATAAGTTCCTTTGGCCACATTCTCAAGTCAGTATAAGTGAAGTGTATCGGAAGAAAACGACAAATTCAAGAAAATAACCGACCGGTCGAAAACATACCTACCTACCAGCACGTGCCAGGAACCACGCCTGTCTGCAGCTGAATCCTCACGAGGTGGAACACAGGTCAGTGCCGGTTCTCTTGCGTTTTCATTCATAGAAGCGGTCACATGTGTATTTCCTTTCTATTACAACCAAACGCCAGGTCATAGGTTCTTATACGCTTTGTGTGCAAACACACCAGTTTGGTAGGACTATTTTACACGTTCTACCATAATTTATGGTCCTTACGAGTCGGATAGGCCAGTAAATAACATATTCACGTAATTATTGGTGAATAATATTTCTTTCCTATTCATTTAATTAAAAGATTCACGTAATTTTGGTGAATTCTTTCCGCCATCTTAGTTTCATTACTTTCTTTCGCTAACAGATTTACGTAAATTATTTGGTAAATTCTGCATTTAAAACGCTAAATCTACGTAATAATTGGTAGATAGTTATAATAGTTGGTGATTTACGTACTAATTGGTAAATACTCATCATTCTATTCACATACGCGTAACCTTGTAGGTACTTACCTATCTAGGTACGTAGTTAGTTACATTCCCGCTCCGCTGTGCTACTTGCGCTATTATATAATAAGCCGTAGTACAATTTTCAATAAAAAGTAGGTATATCTAAACTGTTTGTGTTGAATTACTATTATATTATAGTAGGTACCTTACAGATAATCTTCTTGTTATATTTCAATAGGTAGGTCCTACCTATAGTTAATTTGCAAACATGTCGTCAGATCTCGAGACGAAGCTTATTCTGTTGAATCAAAAAAAGGAATTATTGTTTGCACGCATTAATCGTTGGTATAAATCGTCGAAATCAGTTGTGTGTTTTGATATAACGACGCGAGCGAATGAGGATTTTCTGTCTGAGACCGAGAACATCGATGTCGTTCGCGATAAGTTCGAGTTCGATTGTAGATCAAATAAATAGCTTAAATTTGTCATTGGAACCCCCTGTGGAGTCCGACTATTCTTGCCTTGACTCATTTGATGAATTGTATTCGAGAATAAAACGCATTAGAAATAAATTATCTACGCCCAAGGTCAGGGAGGTCGCCTCACACGGGGCGAGTAATTCGAACGCGTCTGTAGTGAAATTGGAAATGCTTGTTATTCCGAGTTTTGACGGACGCCCTGAAAACTGGAATACATTTTATCAGTCCTTTAAGGCCAATATTCATTCGAACAAACAATTGTCTGATTCGCAACGTGTGCAATACCTATTCTCAAAACTAAACAATGACGCATTAAAGTTCACTGCCGGTATTGTTCCGTCAAGTGAGACCTACAGTATAGTTTGGGACGCCTTGGTCAAGAAATACCAAGATAAACGCTCATTAGGTTCATATTATCTTAATAATATATTAGACTTAAAGAATTGTTCACCTAGTGTGAACTCACTTGATTCATTTATAGGTATATATTCCTCCTCTATCGCCGCTTAACGGACGATGACGATTTAACGGACTTCATGTTTCTACAATGTGCCTTGAGGAAAATGGACACGCTAACCATCCAAGCCTTCGAACTTTCTGTTCGAGGTGTCGATATACCTACGACGCAACAGCTGATCGACTTTGTACAAGATTATGCTAAGATGATTGAACGGTCAAACCCGCGGTCTTCGTCATATGCGAAGTCGCCCACTGCTGGGACGCCACAGTCTAATGATAGGCGTGTACAGCGTAATTCTAAGTCGTTTGTTGTCAGTGTGCCGATTAATAATAAGTCGAATGCGCCCGCCGCAGTTGACGCGTCATGTTGTTTATGTGGCGGCGGCGACCACCGACACCTGTATAACTGCGCTCAGTTTAAAAATATGCAAAATGCAAAGGCTAGATATGAGTTTATTAAATCTAAGCGTGGTTGCGTGAATTGTCTATGCACATTACATAATCTCCCGCAATGTAAAAGTACGTCAGTTTGTTTCTGTCAGAAAAAACATCATAAATTATTGCATTTTTATAATAATGTTAATAATTCGCACTCGCATGCTACGAGTGCTGTCCCTTTCTCGCCGCCCCAGTGCGACAATGTTAGTCCCACTCCTGAGTCACCGCTCGCTTCAAGCACTGTGCATTCGTATGCCTCTAGCCATAAGGGTGATATTCTCTTGGCAACCGCTCAGGTGTATGCTCGCCCTAAAGGTAGCACTGGAAATAAATCTGTAGTCAGATGTCTAATTGATAATGGCTCACAGAATAACTTAATAACATTGTCCTGTTGTCGTTTATTAAATTTACCAATAATACCAATGAGTAATTCTGTTGTCAAAGGTGTTGGCTCCACTTCGCACACGATAATAGGCTATGTGTATTTGGACATTGAATTTCGTATTTATGCAGATCATAAGTATACTATACATGCGTTAGTTATGAATAGCCTTACGGATCAATTGCCCTCGCAATTAATTAAGTGTGATAGCGGGTTAAATCTTCGCGATTTACCACTTGCTGACTTAAGCTGGAACATTCCAGGAAACATTGATATAGTATTAGGTGCACAGCTCTTCCCGTATATTTACTTAGGAAATAGAGTCGAGTGTGGTCCCAGTGCCCCTTGTGTACTATCAACCGCGTTTGGGTATGTACTTATGGGTGATTACCCACGTAAAGTTGTTGTGCCTACAACCGCATCCTTTTCTGCGCTAGCACTAAATGATTTAGTGCAAAATTTTTGGGAACTTGAGGAAGTTCCTGTGAAACGCCTATTGTCTCCAGAAGAAACCGAGTGCGAGAATATTTTCACATCTACTGTGACTCGCGATGACGTAGGTCGTTATTCTGTTGCGCTGCCGTTCTGCAAGGATCCCTCTGAACTAGGGAACTCGCGCGGCGTCGCTCACCGCCGGTTTTTGTCGCTCGAGCGTAAACTTCGTCAATCACCAACCGTACGCGAAAATTACAATAAGGTTATTCGGGATTGTTTGGATAACGGTTGTCTTGGTCTCGTTGATGACTCTAATTTGTCTATGGATGGTTATTACATACCACATCACGCAGTAGTTCGACATGACAAACCGATGCCGCGTATTGTGTTAGACGCGAGCGCTAAAACCCACACTTGTCTTTCGCTCAATGATATTTTACATATTGGTCCAAATTTACAGGCAGACCTGTTTTTATTATTATTAAATTTTAGGCTATTTCCTATCGCAATGAACGCTGACATAAATACTCACCGCAAATCGCTTGAGTTTGATGTTGGCAGTCATGTCGCAAAGGTTTTAGGTCTCTCGTGGGAGCCGTGTGGAGATAATTTTTATTTCACATCCACCTTGGTAGATGAGAAGTGCACTAAGAGAAATATACTCTCTATAGTTGCGCGACTATTTGATGTGCTCGGGTTGGTGGCACCTGTGATACTCTACGCCAAGTTGTTAATTAAGGAACTTTGGCTTAGTAAGAGTGATTGGGATGACCCTGCTCCAGAGCATATACGTTCACGCTTTTCCGCTCTCGTTCAAGAATTAAAATTGCTTGACACATTAAAAATTCCGCGACATATAGGTGTCGAAGTTGATTGCGAATTACGTCTTGTCGCATTTTGTGATGCCAGCCTGAATGGCATGGGATGTGTTATTTATGCACATTGTACCTACCCATCTGGCATTCAAACTCGCATTTTGTGTGCGAAATCAAAGGTCACTCCGACAAAGATTACTACGCTTGCTCGATTAGAGTTATGTGCTATTTTGCTTATGTCAAAGTTAATAAGAACTGTACGTGATTCTTATGCATTACGCATTCCCGTTACTGACATTTACGCCTTTTCTGATTCCACGATTGCCTTATCATGGGTTCACTCGTCACCACATCGGTGGTCGATTTTTGTTAGCAACAGGGTCGCTCAGTGTCAAGAAAACTTGAACGCTGAACATTTTTATCACGTCGCCAGAGCCATTAACCCGAGTGATTGTCTATCACGCGGCATGCTCCCCTCGCAACTTTTGACTTATGATTTGTGGTGGAACGGTCCAGCATGGATCCGCGGGCCCCCCTGATGAATGGCCTATTAAGTCATTCTCTCCCGCCAACTGTTCTGACTTACCTGAGCATAAGGCAAATGTGTTGAGTGTGACAACAAAACACACAGAGTCGCCATTGTTATGTACATTAGCACAACGTGTTTCTTCTTGGCAGAAACTACTACGTATCATTACATACGTTTTAAAATTCGCACGATTTAAATTTAAGATCGAACCTCATTCTGTATCAGGATTACATCCTGTCCTTCTCCCTAAACGCGATCACGTTGTTGATCTAATAATTCAGCATTTTCACGTTGTCAATTGTCATACTGGACCTGGACTCCTCATGTCTATCATAATATATAAAACGCGTACTGGTACTTACAAACTCGCTGTAAGCAAGTTGTATCCTATCCCAACGCAATAACTTACAACGCTAAATAGAATCTTAAACTTTAATTTTTAACTCAAGCTTTAAACATACTTTAGATAGAATATTGTTAGTCTAAGTTGTTATTTTAGCTATGTGTATTATTATGTTATACAAATTCACTATGGGCTCTAATCAGCCAGTGTTCGCTTGTTTGTTTCGTAACGTCTTGCGACGTTCCAAAGCCGGGTGCATGGTGGAGCGCTTATGTACTTTCTTAATTATTTCCACATAATTTAATTGTATTTCAATTTTGTAATTTAATAAACCGCTTTTATGAACGAATAATGTTTGAATATTGGCGCTCATTTGTTGACCACTTAGTGTTGAAGAAGGCCAATGGATGGCGATGTGAACGGATCTTTTCGAACTATATTTTGAGAACGAAGTTTCACGGCTGACGTTCAACCCGTTCATTTTTTAATCAGTCACTAACCCGCACCCAGCACCGAAGGGTGTCTATGACTCCGCTCCGCACCAAACGGAAGTTTGAGTAATTCAACTCCTCGTTTCCTTTTCTGTGTAATTCTATAAGTTCCTTTGGCCACATTCTCAAGTCAGTATAAGTGAAGTGTATCGGAAGAAAACGACAAATTCAAGAAAATAACCGACCGGTCGAAAACATACCTACCTACCAGCACGTGCCAGGAACCACGCCTGTCTGCAGCTGAATCCTCACGAGGTGGAACACAGGTCAGTGCCGGTTCTCTTGCGTTTTCATTCATAGAAGCGGTCACATGTGTATTTCCTTTCTATTACAACCAAACGCCAGGTCATAGGTTCTTATACGCTTTGTGTGCAAACACACCAGTTTGGTAGGACTATTTTACACGTTCTACCATCACTGTTGTTATGGGGGACTTCAACATGAGACTGGGCAAACGAAGCGATGGGGAGTTGAGAGTGGGGCCCTTTGAATATGGGCAGCGGAATGACCGGGGCCACATGCTGGCGGACTTTATGGAGAAAGAAGGTCTCTTCGCGATGAACTCTTTCTTCAAAAAGCCACCCCAGAGAAAGTGGACTTGGCTAAGCCCCGCTAACATGGCGTATGAGATTGACTACATCTTGACGACAAAGAGGCAAATATTCAATGATGTCTCTGTGATCAGCCGTGTAAAAACCGGTAGCGATCACCGTATCGTAAGGGGTACATTGAATATTAACCCTAGGCTAGAAAGGTCAAGTCTGATGAAGTCAACACTCAGACCGTCACATGCCAATGTCCAGGACTCCGAGAGCTTTCAACTTGAACTATCCAATCGCTTCGATTGTCTACAGGATCGCGTTTCAGTGGACGAGGTAAACAACGCGCTGGTAGAAGCTGTCCAAACGGTGGGATCTAAATTCTTTAGGTCTCGCTCTAAACAAAAACCTCAGAAGATCTCGACCCAGACCCTTGATCTCATGACCAAACGTCGATCTATGCCCCTACAGACCTCCGTTGATGCTGAGGCACATAGGCAGCTCAACAGACGCATACAGAAATCCTTGCGACATGACATTCGATCCTATAATACTAAAAATATTAAGGAGACGATAGAGCGAAACAAAGGCTCCAAAGTGTTTGCAAGGAATACGTCCGTTGGACAAAGCCGGTTGACGAAGCTGAAGACGGAGGATGGCAGCATGGCAACGACAACGGTAGAGGTACTTAGGGAGGTCGAAAGGTTTTATGGGCAGCTATATCAGCCCGGATGCACGGCGAATTTGACCTTGAACGCCGACGACGACGTAATTCAAATCCCGGCCGTCGGAGTTTAGATAAACAAATCATTTGACGAACACTTCACAACTTTATAAGCTGAAGTGTTATTTTTTATAAAGGATATGAGTCATTCTTTCAATTCTTATAAGAATCTTGTTGATAGTTATCACTGGATTTATTATAAGCAACTGTAAACATTGGCGATAGTGAAAAATGACTATTTTATCTTGAATCTCGTGTTTATTTAAAAAGTATATACGAACCTTACTTAAATCTATCGTAAACCTTTTATCACATACACATACTTCACTTATAACATGTACTTATTTTACAATAAACAGCATTTAAATTTTTACACGTCTGACAAACTAACACACGCAAAACAAAACTAAACAAAACTTTAGAACCATAAACATTCAATTTTTTTTTTTAATCGAATGAACTAGTGCCGTACTGTATAACGTATTTTTGGGACGAAGGGATCTATATTTAATCGAATAAAATTACTAAAACCGATACTAAGTCACGCGTTAAAAAGAAAAAAAAAGAACTTGTGCGAATGGCAATTTTCCCGCCAACTGCCAAAATGCGCAAAGGGACTGTAGTCCCTTTGAGCATCCGGGCAGATTACATCGGTTAAACAGCCCGCGGGCATGGTTAAAGATCCTAGAGCCAAGCTTACCCGACATTATACCGAAGACATCCCGGACATCAGCCTGTACGAGATTAGAATGGCCCTCAAACAGCTAAAAAATAACAAAGCGGCAGGTGAGGACGGAATTACAGCAGAGCTTCTGAAAGCGGGCGGAACGCCGGTACTAAAGGTCCTTCAGGGGCTCTTTAATTCCGTCCTACACGAAGGCATAACGCCGGAAGCGTGGAACGGGGGCGTGGTGGTCCTTTTCTTCAAAAAAGGCGACAATACCTTGTTGAAGAATTATAGGCCCATCACGCTCCTGAGTCACATTTACAAGCTGTTCTCGAGGGTTATTACGAACCGTCTCGCCAACAGGCTCGATGACTTCCAACCTCCCGAACAAGCCGGATTCCGAAAAGGCTACAGTACCATAGACCACATCCACACGCTGCGACAGGTTATACAGAAGACCAAAGAGTATAACCGGCCTCTCTGCTTAGGATTCGTGGACTATGAGAAAGCCTTCGATTCGATCGAAATATGGGCCGTGTTGCAGTCTCTCCAGCGGTGCCGGATAGATCACCGGTATATCGAAGTTTTGAAGTGTTTATACCAGAACGCCACTATGTCGGTCCGAGTACAGGAACAGAGCACGAGGCCAATCCCATTGAAAAGGGGCGTTAGACAGGGAGACGTTATCTCTCCGAAACTGTTTACCGCTGCCTTGGAAGACGTCTTCAAGCTACTGAACTGGAAAGGACGTGGCATCAACATAAACGGCGAGTATATCACTCACCTTCGGTTTGCCGATGATATTGTCATCATGGCAGAATCGCTGGAAGATTTAAACACCATGCTCGAAGACGTCAATAGAGTATCCCAACAGGTGGGCCTTAAGATGAACATGGACAAGACGAAGGTTATGTCAAATGTCCATGTTGCGCCTCTACCGGTGCATGTTGGGAACTCAGTCTTAGAAGCTGTTGACAAGTACGTCTACTTGGGTCAACTGATCCAGGTAGGCAATTCCAGCTTCGAAGACGAGGTAAATCGACGAATCCGACTCGGCTGGGCAGCGTTCGGGAAGCTACGAGATGTCTTCTCGTCCGACATACCTCAGTGCCTAAAGACGAAAGTCTTTAACCAATGTGTGTTACCAGTGATGACTTACGGATCTGAAACGTGGTCCCTCACTATAGGTCTCCTACAAAAGCTCAGAGTCGCTCAACGAGCTATGGAGAGGACTATGCTCGGTATTTCCCTACGTGATCGCGTCAGAAATGATGATATCCGTAGGAGAACAAAAGTAACCGACGTAGCCCAGCGGATTAGCTCGTTGAAGTGGCAGTGGGCGGGACACATAGCGCGCAGAACAGATGGCCGATGGAGCAAAAAAGTTCTGGAATGGCGACCGCGTACGGGCAGACGTAGTGTGGGACGCCCAACGGCCAGGTGGAAGGACGACCTCATCAAGGTCGCCGGGAAGCGCTGGATGCGGGCTGCTTTAGATAGGTCATTCTGGAGGTCTATGGGAGAGGCCTATGTTCAGCAGTGGACTATGTGTGGCTGATATGATGATGATGATGATGACATTTCGCAGAGCAAAGAGTGTCTTTCTAATAATAGTCATGTCAGTATGGCTTCTTCCCGCCTGATGGTGAGCTGAAAGTCTCTATTATAGGTATCAATAATGCAAAAACGGTGGCCCTCAGCTTGATGGGCCTCATCAGATGGTTTTGACGCCTTGTTACAGAATTTCAAATCTTTATGGGACAGTATGCCGGTATTGGTTTTCCGGTGGAGTGTAATAGGGCTACCCCATCTCTTTCCATGGGTGTCGTAGAAGGTGACTAAGGGATAGGACTGTTCTCCATCCGACAGTAAACATACAGGCCATGACTTAGTATCTGCTTGACGGCAATAGGCTCGACCTATTACGTGGGACTGAAGATCAGTTGAAGGATTTTTTACAGCATTAAGTATGCTAACTATACAAATCGAATAAATAGGGAAAAGAATCTTCTCGGGCGGGACTCGAACCTGCAGTCTTTCCCTTACAGGGGGAATAGTTCGTAAGAAAATCGGTAGATGACGCCATGTCGCCTTAAAGACGTATAAGATGGGAAATTTGAATCGTATCGGGCGTGTCTCGGTAGCCGAATTGGTCAGGCATTCCCCCTGTAAGGGAAAGACTGCGGGTTCGAGTCTCGCCCGAGAAGATTCTTTTTCCCTATTTATTCGATGAAGATCAGTTGATGAAATGTGGGTGTTAATACACCTCTGCCTACCACATTGGGGATTTGCAGGCGTGAGTACATGTTTGGTACATTAAAGGAAAAATATACTGAACCGGTTGGTTCTTGATGGAAATGGGTGGTGAAATTTCAGCCTTGACTATATAACAGGAGATGGTGGGGACTAATTGGATATAATCATAACATAAACCCACGCCTGTATTCCCCGAAGTGGTAGGCAGAGGTGCTAGCACCCACATTTCGCCAGTTTATGTTTAGGTCCCAATGTAATAGGTGGTGAGCCTATTGCCATTAACCGGGCACTTATAAACCTGCGATAAGTACACACATAACTTCGAAAAGCATCGAAAAGTCATTTGTGTGTGCCATGGTAAACCTGGGATCGAACTCGAGACCTCGTCTCAGCAGTCCATTACCCATACCACTAGGCTACCGCAGACTTATCCTATAGTTGGATGGATATTATCCTATAGTTAAAATACGTTATCTAACCCTGCTTATAAAATTAAGAATGGTAAAAGAGCGGTAAAATGGCGTCGGTTCTTATTTTATAGTTTTCATATATTTTTAATCATCCACCTAACCTATAATAACTAATTTGACGTTTAAATTTTATGACGTCACTAAATCTTTTTCATACAAGTTACCTTATAACTTATTGTTTTGACGTTTAGTAAATAGTTACCAATTTGACTAGTCAGTACAATACCCAATTGGAATACCTCATCGGAACACTCGCCATGAAACACTGCCAAATGAACAAAATAGATAAACTATTTCTATGTTCTGTTATATTTACATTATGTCACGTATATTCAGGGGACCATCTCGAAAGAGATGTTCCTGGGTCTGCCGGGGTGCGAGAGATATGCTTTTGGCAATCTCACCTCCGGCAACCAAGGACCCAAGACGGCGTGCGTTTTGGTCGGTTCGAGTCCGACACAACCGCCTCCACCGGCTCCGTGGGGGTGGTATCCGTGGGAGTTTTCGCACGATAAAAAAATGTCACGCATATTCTAGTCAAAATCTTATATTTCATAAAAATGTTTCATCTTTATGATAACGGACTTGAAGTGATTACTTTGTTCCACGATGGCGCGGAATTTATTTTTATATTTACGTGATACTGTCTCGAAACTGCGGGGTGTGTGAGCTAATATAGATATGAAGTCAAGGCCGTAGTTATTTTTATTGGCCGCGTTAGTGCTGCCTTGGACATGGTTTTAAGACTGACGCTTAAGTGTGGTACAAGCGGTTATTATCATTGTGGTGTAAGTTATAAACTTACAGTGCCTTCCTCCAGGCTTCATCATCCACATAAAGACGTTAGTCCTGATTGCATCCGAGGCCACGGTGCCCTCGGAGCTCAGGGTCCGCCTTCCGGCTCTTCCTCCTCCACTTCGCACGATCTTGGGCGTCCAAGGTAGTGAGACCGTTTTCACGCATGTCACCCTCCACGACGCCAAGCCAGCACTTCTTGGGCCTACCCCTTCTACCTGAACCGGGTGGGGGCGCCATTGCCAGGCATTTGTTACCCACGTAGCTGGGCGGTTTCCGCAAGACGTGGCCGCACCAGCGGAGGCGGCTCTCTTGCATTTTATCTGCGATGTCACGGACATGAAGGCTGCCGCGGATGCGTGAGTTCCTCACGCGATCTTTACGCTTGACTCCACACATCCACCGCAGCATTTTCATCTCCGTGACACGCAGCATCTGCTTGTGTCGCTCCAACAGCGGCCACGCCTCATAGCCGTGTAATAGGACAGGTCTAATGATCGTTTTATAGACCTGCCCCTTCAGCCTGACTGGCATTTTAGTATCGCAAGTGACACCAGTCATTTCCCGCCACTTAGCCCACGCGGCGGCAATACGTGCCTTGACGTCGTAGTCGATGTCACCAGTAACGTGAAGTACAGATCCCAGGTACTTAACCTGATCCGTGCCCTCGACCAAGTCATCGCCTATGCGAACAGGTGTGGGATCTGTTGAGTTTAACGCCAAGTACTCTGTCTTCGCCACATTTAGCTTCAGACCGCCGTTCTCAAGCGCCTCCTTCCACACTTTCACACGTCGCACCAATCTGTTCCTGTCTGCGTCCATCAGCGCAATGTCATCAGCATACATAAGCAACCATGGAGACTGCTCATGTGAGTCTCTGATACTGTCCGACAAAACGTCTAACACTAAGCTGAACAGGTAGGGACTAAGTACGGATCCTTGGTGTACCCCGACGGTGATGGGGAAGGTTTTCGTGTCGCCAACAGCGGTCCGAACCACGGAACCGGAATCTTGGTACATGTCTCGGATGGTGTCGATGTAAGCCTCTGGGACTCCTTTGGACCGCAGTGCCCACCAGATCACCGCGCGAGGCACACAGTCGAAGGCCTTCTGCATGTCTAGGAATAGACAGTACAGAGGCGTGTTCCTCGCCCTGTATCTCTCCGCGACGATCCTTAGGGCGAACGCCGGATCCATAGTCCCGTGTCCGGGGCGGAACCCATACTGACACTCCGAGAGGGTATTCTCCTGTCGGATCCGGGAATCGATTATACGCTCGTAAAGCTTCATGGTGTGGGACATTATCTTTATACCTCGGTAACTACCACACTCTTGCACCGATCCCTTGCCCTTGAAGACTGGCGTAATAACACTCAGCCTCCACTGGTTTGGGATTTTTCCGGTGAGGAGGATACGGTTATAAAGATTAGCGAGGATGCCCACACCACGGGCACCCATTGCCTTCCAAGCCTCAATGGGGACTTCGTCGGGTCCGACAGCTTTCCGGTTCTTCATGCGACGAATGGCAGTCTGGATTTTAGCAGGCGTTATCGGTGGCACTAGTCCTTGATTTGGAGGGAGATCTGGTGGCTGCACCTCTTTATGCTGCTTATTCAGCAGATCGTGGAAGTATGAGCGCCATCTCTCCTTCACCACGACTTCCTCGTACAACAGGTTTCCTCCAGGCTTCAACTAGCCCAAAAGTCGGATTATTTGCTAAACGACGGATGATACTTTAGAAAAGACTTACAAGATGAATTTGTTTTTTAAGGATTCCTACCGAGTTTTCTGGCAGTGTTTCTCAGTAGTTGCCATGTCATGCACTGCACGGTAGGGGGAAAATAATGAGAGTTCCAAACAAATTAATATTTTTTATGGATTATCTGATTTTCGAATTGTTGTTTGTATTTGAAGGTTTTCCTTTTAGGGTTGGAATGTTTTATATATGTAGGTAAGTAGTAACGCGCGGCGCGTTGTTACCACCTATCTCGATGAACGGAGCTAACGAATAAATCAGTGCATAGTAAGCCAGCGATTATTTTGCTTGTCCCTCTCACCTGCATATATCTAACAGAAGGTCACACGGCATTGCTCCCGGAAAAGTCAACATGCCAATAAAAAACTGTAAGTGGAACTCGGGTTCCAAAGTCTGAAGTGTACACAAGCCAATATTTCTACTGCAGCACGTATGAGGCCTGGAGCAGCCTTTCTTCTCGAGGTTGGAGGGTCAGCGCACGGTAGTCACTGCTGTAAAAACCAAGATAAACTATTATTCATTTAACATGACCCTCTTGATCATCTTCATCTATCTAATTAATATATAACTCAAAGGTGACTGACTGACTGACATAGTGATCTATCAACGCACAGCCCAAACCACTGGACGGATCGGCCTGAAATTTGGCATGCAGGTAGATGTTATGACGTAGATCCACTAAGACAGGATTTTGATTAATTCTACCCCAAGGGTATGTTTGTATGAAACTTTGTCAATTTGACTCAACACTAAGCGATAACCGACATCCACGCGGGCGGAGCCGCGGGCAACAGCTAGCAAATCAATATGACTGTAAAAAAAACTGCATAATATATGAAAATGGTTAAAACTAAGCTTAGTTAAGCAACCATATTGCATTGAAAAGGCGGATTTCATAAACTAAGTCCAAACGACATCACGATAAATTTATGCAGGGAGACCTAAATTACGATGAGAAAAATTGACATGCGGCTCACGAATGAAATGGCTTACGCCTTTACTTTGTACCACCTAAAGCGAATGCCCCAAAAGGCCAGTCATGCAAGATCTGTGACGATCTCGGTTATAGCCCAATAAAATACCTCATACTGTTCCTATTTAATGGTCTCCTGCCTCAGGGAACTGGTAAATTTTATCTGCAAAGATGGCAGACTGAAAAATGTCTTTTAAAATTTGATTTTGAATTTAATTAGAGTAGAACTCAAATTTAAATATTTGGTAAATTCGATAATAAAACACACGTCGGGATATAACCTGAACAAACTACATATCCCAAAACCTATGCAAGTCGACACTGTGAGTGTTGTGTGTCGCGAACGTATTCGAGTGCAGTGCGAGAACGCGGACAATGGTAGGGACGACGCGCGTCATAAACGAGTGCGGAAGAGGATAGACTGATACGGTCTGCCTAATAACAACTAACTCGGCGGTCATCATTGCATCCGTGATAATGGCGCTTGTAACAGCACAGCAATATCGGATCCTCAAAAACTTTTACAAACATGGTAAATATCCCGGCGAGTGTTTTACTATCGATGTGAATGACCATGTCAATCTCAAATCATACATTTGGAAAATTTCACCTATTTTAAACTATAGTTCGTTCGCGTTAAGAATGCAGTGAGTCATCAATAAATAAATCATGTCCATGAGTATCCCTTTGATTTGAGCCAGTCTATTGCAATGTCTTTAACTGGACACCGTGAACTTGACCTTGTAATTTGAAAAGAATTGGTTGGTTAGGGAGCGGGGCTAGGCCGATGGACAAAGATGACACTGCATTCTTAACGCAAACGAACAATAGACGACGTGATGACGACGATGCCTACGTGGTGTAGTTCTCTTTCTTACCCACAGTAAACTATTTCCGGAATTTAAACTAAAAAAAATACCCTATGTTTAAAGTTGATCAAGATTTGGATATATTTTTTTGAGCCTACACAGTGAAGCCAGCTTTTTGGGCAAACCAATACATCTACTGGTTAACAGACGACGCTCGGTCACAGGTTTTCCTCCGAGATTAACAGGTCAAACGACAGTTACTTTCATCAATATCATATAAGCTGAAGTGATAAGAACAGTGATAAGAACTATTCTTCGAAAATATTTTTCATTTGAAAATTTTGGCACTTTTACATTCATTATCCGCCATCAAATCGTTAATAAGTGTTAGCTGCGAAACGTAAAACGAAAAAGGTTTGGGATTGAACTGCTCAAAAATTAATGAGCAATTGTCGGTTTATAAGAAAAAAGGAAAAAATGTTTCCACTCAATTTCTTGAGGAAGTTTATAGTCAGGGTTATCGGTGGGACGGTGGATTAGCAGTAATTTAAGGAAAATGGTGCTTTACAAGAACCAATAACCGATATAGTGTCTGATGAGATGGATACTTTGATTTTGTAAGGGGTGGGTATATCTAAAGAGGTTTTAGTCCATACTAATATTATAAATGCGAAAATAACTCTGTCTGTTTGTATGTTCACGCCTAAACCACTGAACAGATTTTGATGTAATTTGGTATAAGGTTAGATTAGACCCTGAAGCCTAGATTAGAGAAAGGACATAGGCTATGTTTGGTCGCGATGGGCGGAGTTTACCATGGTTTAAGGTTTTGTACCTAAAGAGAAAAAAGGAATCATTGAGGATAATTTCATCGTCCATGTGTCTGACAATTTTTTTTTCTCAGGAATGCATGGAGGTATCAAGTTGAATTCAAACTGTCCAAAAATCAAATTTCTAAGTCAACGCAGTTAAAATATATTGCGGACTTGTGTTGGGAACCTTCGGAGCGCAAGTTGGACTCGTACGGCTTGCCGGTTTTTTATTTATATTGAGTAACAGATCTTTCAGCGTTGCTATAAGCGCCATGGTGTAACATGTTGAACTTCCCGGTGAGTGTTTATACTGGAAATTGATGGCACTTGGTGGAATCTAGTACACATATTGAATAACACACTTGTACTTTTCCCCTGAGTTTAATTTTATTTCTGAACCTGACCGGTTTCGTCTTACGGCACTCTCAAAGGTTTACATTGATGTTTTAAATATTCCAATCCCCAAACACTACCGGTCTGAATCAGAAATAAAATTAAACTCAGTGGAAAAGTACAAGTGTGTTTTTCAATATTCCCGGTTAGTGTTACATTACACTATTTATGTGCATGACCATGTGGATCTCAAATCATACAATGTTTTAAATAATAAGACATTGGCCCAAATATTATACATTTGTTGTAAGGCTTATTTGTTCAGATTCATATCAAGCCATGTTTTATCCATGGGAATTCATGATCTCGTTCCAAAATTATGTTTATTGTGATTCTATGTCTTACTTCGTTATGAAGATTGTTGGTAGATGGCACCACCGTCAGATTCAGGTGTGGCATTGAGCTCAGTTGGAAAAGCATTCCCCCTGTAAGGGAAAGGTCGTGAGTTCAAGTCTCACTTGAGCGTTTCATTTTTTCCGATGTTTTTCGAACTTAAAAGTTAGCATAATAAATGCTATAAAAAATTCATTAAAAAAAAAATTACTTTGTTAAATTTATTTTCTAATATACCTACTACTTAGCTGTACAGTTGCTCACAGTTCCACCTGCGTCGTATAGTTTTTCCATTTCCCTTCCTCACAGGGAATTGATTCCGATATGTAAACATGGAGTAACAAACATGTACACATCTAAATATCTTCGCAATATTTCACATTTATATTATTAGTAGGATTCATTCCGTAAACATCCTGCTTCCTGAATTACATCTAAATATTGATCAAATAAAGCCTTGCAATTGTTTTGTTCGTAACTTATTGTTTCAACCAAAATAGAAAAAGAAGTTACGTCTGTGATGACAAACAAAATTACATACAGGGGCTTGAGGACGGTGAGTTGGCTGCTCACCGTCTTTACAGAAGCAGATCTAGCGATCTGCTTCTGTAAAGACGGTAGCACCGTGCTGGGCGTTACCGTGGGGGTTTTTAGTCGATAAGAGTCCGGCATAACATCCATGAAGGATTTTCCCCCACGGTTAAAAAATAAAACAAAATTACATACGGTTTATCTTTTATAAGTTATTTAAGCTTTATAGTTTATAATAAATAAATATCATAAAATATTAGTTGTATTTTTTGAGAATAAAAAAATCTATTTAACGTTCGTAAAACTGCTTCTCTTCATATTTAAATGCTGTGACAAGTACTAGGTATAAAGTTTGTTATATTTCTTGTTAGCAGATAACAAGGCTCGATTGAGAAGCGCTTCAACAAGCCAGTTGTTACTATTGGATACTACAGTCGGACTCGAACAAACTTATACGGAGACCTCGTTATTTTATGTATCAGAGAATATTGAGCTGGAAATAAGGTGGTCACCATTTTTTTCTGGTGAAGTGAATTGCTGCACTGGGCAATAAAAATTATGCATTTATCAAAAAAAATAACTAACTGTTGTACATATTGAAGGCTCCTAATAAAGATCTATTCAAAACACAGCCTTGAATCATTTGAAACTCTTTTGATTTTAACAGATTCAATTATTTTTAAGCTATCGCGGTGTAAACTCATGGTAATTTATAACTATTCGGGACTTCACGCGATAAATAGGCAAAAGTAAGACAATTAGTAACTTCGGTTATATTCTTTAAAAAAAAAATTTTCATCGCATTAAGTTACCAATAGTTATAAATAACTATGAGATTCAATTATGATTAGATTTTTATTCGGAAATTGACCATCTGATTTTCAGTCTGCAAGCGGAACCTGTTCTTGGGTTAAAAAAAAAAGCAATTTTAACTTCAAGCGAGTATGAGTTGCTTGATAATCGCAGAGTATACAGACTAACCACTCCACTTGTTAGCACAAGTTTTGCTCAAAGATTTGGCAGTTTCATTGGGTCACACGTCTACAACATAGTTGCTAAGTGCTGCAAAATCAAAGGCAAATCAATAATAGAACTGAAAAAATTAGTATATAAATGGCTGGCCTCACTTACATACCATGACACGGAAGACAAGTTACACATTGCATGTTAATGTTTATAATTTACATTACAATAATAATATTTATATTATAGCTTATAAGTATATTTGATTTGCCTTATGTATTCTTAATATTGCCATGTATACCAATTTAATATATTGTATGTTAGTGTATGTATGTATACATGTATGTATGTATACATGTATGTATGTATACATGTATGTATGTGTATGTTTATATGTGTATGTATATGTATGCGGATATGTGTGTGTGTGCATGTGTGTGCGTGTGTATGAACATGTATATATTATTTATGGTAACTTTTTCTGTCTACTGGGGATCTTTTTGTATAATCTAAACTGAATACAGGCTTCCTCGATACAGGCTTTGCCTAGTGAGGAAACCATCAGATAGTTAAACCTTACCAAATCTAGTCTGCAACATTTATGCATAATGTCTTACATAAACTAATGCTATACCTATTATACCTTTTTTTTTTTTTTTTTTTTTTTATCGTGCGAAAAATCCCCACGGATACCACCTCCACGGAGCCGGTGGAGGCGGTTATGTCGGACTCGAACCGACTAAAACGCACGCCGTCTTGGGTCCCTGGTTGCCGGAGGTGAGATTGCCAAAAGCATATCTCTCGCACCCCGGCAGACCCAGGACCATCTCTTTCGAGATGGCCCCCTTCGGGTTGTGGGGACCAAAATGTCCCCATCTAGCCCCGGTTACGGGGAGGCGCACTTTGCGCCGCCGCCGCGGCCTGCTTCTGCTAGGGTGACAGGCGGCTCCACCGGTCACCCCCAGGCCAGCGCTCATGGAGGACGGAGGTCGTTCTGCGACCTCCGACGTCCGGTTCGCCTTCGCTCTGCACGGGCTTCCCGGGCCCGGAGTCTGGTCCGGACCCGACCGGCCGCCTCCTTCTCGAGCATTACTTGCTCGCAGAAGGAGGCGGCCGCACCCCAAGCGTTTGCGCATCGTACCATCGCTGTGAGCAATGTGACGAGTGTGAGGACTCCCACCCCTAGAGCCGCCACTAGGACCCGCCTCGGCGTGTCCCACGCCGGGCACTCGGTCAGCGTGTGCAGCTCTGTGTCCTCGCTCGCATCACAGTGATGGCACTCGGACGTTGGCTCCTTCCGGATCCGACACAGGTAACTCCCGAAACACCCGTGTCCGGTAATCACCTGCGTCAGCCGGTACGAGAGGCTGCCGTGTGGCCTCTCAAGCCACTCCTCCATGATGGGTCTTACCGCCGCTATTACGGCGTGCCCTTACCTATTATACCTTGTAAGTCTTCTAGTTAATAAGTGTGAGCATTTTTGTATTTCATTGTGTATTGGTGCAGTAATAAATAAATTTTCATTTTCATTCATTTTCATTCAAAAGGGTTTTAAAAAATAATTATAAGAACCCCGTCACCAAAAAATACCTCTAAAAAGAGGAAACCTAGTAATATTTTGATTCAAGCGTTGTCATGTCGGGGGACTCTAACTGGTAAAGCACTCCGTAATGTTATCGGAACATCCAAGGTTTCGTATCTCTAGGGTAAATTACATTCAGATCTGTTCAGCCGTTTTGGTGTCACTAATAAATAACATACTCCCAAACTAATGGACTCTATTCTGTGAATCTATTCTGTGCTAATGGGTAGCACTCCTTTTTTTTCATTTAATTTTAATCTCTTATACGTAGGATGGAAAGCAAACCCTGGACTTCGAAGTTGAAGGTCTTGGATGCCACTGGTATTAAAGCAAGGATGACAATGATGCAATATATATAGGGGACAAAAGTTTTGAACATAACTTATATTACAATAGAAACACTTAAGACTTTGGGACACACAAAATTATATCAGACATAACGTGGCAGTATTTTATACTAGTCCCACTGGGTATTCAAACTGATCTACAACAATATCTCTTTCTGTACCCCTGAGACGGTGAAGCCTGAAACAGAATCACACTTGTTTTCTCGAGACTTGAATCTTGTAAGTTTCTATTAAATCCCCTGGCATTCTTTAGATCATTGAACTTCTTATATACAATGGATAATAAACTGGAAATATTCTGTCCTTAATTCTTGTTAACATTCTTTGCATGTTGCGTTTAATAAGACACCTAATTTATTACGCTTTATAAAATTTCGTGAGTAGACTTTAGGGCTCTGACACATAAACATCAATATTATCTATTCCTGTGTAAAATACGATGTCGCGTCGCGCTTTGACGCGTCTTGAACATCATGCTGTGTAGTGTCACAGAATAGATAATAGTACTAGCGTAGTAGTGTATACGTTGCAATGTCTTATTCCGAATATTCCAACAAGAATCAAGCGGTTCGGGGAATCATTCCTGTCCCGCACCATTAAAACCTGGAACTTCATGCCAGCTCACGTCTTTTCTTATTCCTACAGTCCCGGGTCCTTTAAGCGGGGCGTGAAAACGCATACATGAGGCCGTCAAGCTGAGTGCCACCATTGTTAAATGGTACCTGTTTATAATAGTGACCCTCTTTCCGAGACTTTGCCTATAGCTTACTATCAGGCGAGGTGAGGTCATAATAATGAGGTACCCTTTTATAATTATTTTTTTGGTTGACCGTTCTCGATTGCCACGAAACAATAATGTCGTATTGTGGAACGATGCAGTATCGTAGCACAGATTCTATGGCCTCGGACCCCGTGACTCGCTGAGAGAAGTTTTTAAGGAAATTAATATTTTAACAGTTGCTTCCCAATACATTTATGATAATATCTTATATGTAAGCAAGAATCTAGATCTCTTCAAAAAAAAAAACTCTGACCAACACAATTATAATACTAGAAACAAAAGTAAACTTGCAGTGCCAAAACTCAGGCTTCTTAAGGTTGGTAATTCGTTTGTAGGCAATTGTATAAAATTGTTTAATAAAATGCCTCAGGATCTGATAGACATGTCACTTAATAAATTTAAAATTCAAGTGAAAAATTGCTTAATAAAAAAAGGGTATTATAAATTAGACGAATATTTAAATGATAAAGATGCATGGTCATCCTAATCTCATCTCTTGCTCGCACTGTAAAAAATTGCTATAAATAAAACCATATTTAAAATAAAAAAAAGAAGGATAATCGAGTTCACTGAGTTTCTTGCTGGTCTCTTCTCAGTAGAACCACCTACCGAACCAGCGAAAGAATCATTTTCCAATGATTTATTTTATTTATTTTTTCTGTGATTGACATTACCTGCTTGTAAAATTCTGACGTTCATATGTGCTCTTTATGTGCCTAAACTAAATAAATGAAATTATTTCTTTGATTGATTCTTTGATTCTTGATTCTTGTAGCAACGTCGTATTGTGTTTATGTGACAGGGCGAGGTTACACTACAACTATTATCTATTCTATGCTACAACTGCTTATATTTACTGTTTGTATGTTTATTATTTATACCGTAAGTACCTACTAGATCAATACTTCGAGCACCTACCTTGACAAATCTCTGCATCAACCAAAAGTTGACTGGTAGAAAATGCCCACGGCATTAAGTCCGCCTTTGTACATTTAATTTGTGCATAAGGATTAAAAAAAAAACCGCATTGCGAAGTCGTTTTGCAAAAATCTACAATACCGCAAACCTTGTAATATGTCGTTTTTTGCGTTGTGACGTTGCAATGCAATTTTGTTTAGTGATGATGGGCTGAGCTCCTATATATTACTATACTCTTTAGCTAAACTATACGGTGTATTGTAGTATGAATATAAAATAAATAAAAAAAGAATACAAAAACAACGCTTTTCTAATATTTATTTCAATGGCGCGAGAACCTACCCGCACACTTGCGACAACTCAGTGCGTGATGGCCATCGGCTTCCACCGTGGAACCGCAGGTGCATCTATGGGATTCACACACCCTGCAGCCCAGGCGGAGCGCCACCGCCACACGCAGAGAATCGTCGTCCAGCAAGGTGCCGAGGTGAGGTGAAGGTAATGCATGCAGCCATGCCCCTGACTCCGGCTGAGCCACCGCTATGAGTCTGGCCACATCGGCCCCGGAAGCGCCCTCCAATAGTTGTGCCCTGACCTGCCCCACTAAGACGTCATCCCACGCTCGCTGAACACTGCGAGAGGTAGGATTCTCTGCCCCTGAACTACGGGCCGCCCAAACTGACTCAGCATCAGCTACAAAAGGCACTCGCGCCCCGTCACCGTTGGAACCTAGGATTAAAGTGACGAGACCGGACACCCCGTGCACCGACGCCAAGAAAGCCGGTACGCCCACATCCCGAGCGCATCGCACCCCCACGCCCCCGCATCTGATAGGGAGTGTCGCCTGTCCCCACTGAGTCGCATCGAGGGCGACATTCAAGATGGACTCAGTGATCGATCTCAAAGTATCGTCGAACTCCGCGATCTCGGTGGGACACAACCAAGTAGGTGTCGTTCGCAATAGGTACATCAGCTTCGGGAGGGCAAAGCACATACGCAGTAGCACGAGCGCTACGTGAGCAGACAGGTCCCTGAGATGCTCTTGAGCCGCTAATAAGAGGTCCTTTCGGGAACAAATAGCATCCGGCAGCCCGTCCAGGAAGATAGGTGAGCCTAATAGGAGGAAAGAAGAATGAGACAGCTCTTTAATGTTGGGAAGCAGGGAGATGAAAGGTGTAAGGTGCTCGCGGGCCTCCACACTGCAAGGGAAAATCTCGCATTTTGATGGGTTCACCTCTAAACCCAGAGCTTTGAGTCTCGGAATAAGAATCTCTAGGTCCTGATAAACGTCCTGAGGTGCACCCCCCAGGGTCCCATCGTCCAGGTACCATAGGTTCAGCTCGGACTTAAGGTCCATAATGACCTTGTGGATAGCTAAGCTAAAAACAAGAGGCCCCAACGGGTCCCCCTGTTGCGCTCCCACCCGCGACGCGATGAGGCTTTCGCCAAAGAAAAGATTGGAAGGAGAATAGTACATTTGATATAGGAAGGGATAGAGGGATGGAATTTGTTCCCGAACCTCGATCAGTAGAACATCTCTCTCCAGGCTATTGAAGGCGTTTCGGATGTCCAGCTTTAGCACCACGCTTCCGGAATGAACGGGATTTAAAACAAACGCTCGTGTCGCATGGATGGCAGCCTCGCACCCCCGACTCGTCCCGAAGCCCAGCTGATGCGGCTGCAAGTAATCGGCCATCGCTTCCCTCACAGCCCGGCAGCCCAACTTAGCCGACAACCTGCGAAATACACTGCCGATGGCTATTGGCCTAATTCCACCGTCCTTTTTCCCAAGCGCGCAGAGTGAGCCTCCGTATAAGTAAGGGCATACCTCAGGGTTCAGTTGCCCGCTTAATAGAAAGTTGGTCAGCTTTGTTAGGCACTCCAACAAGCGCCGGCCGTTCTCACCTGCGGAGCCAGAGGTGAGCTCCTTCAGATGGCCTGGACGTAATCCATCCAGACCTGCCGCTGACCCACTATAAAAACTGTTTAGGGCTGATGCAACGTCCTCCTCCGAAACAGACAATGCTCGAAACGACGGGTCCGGCGCGGGAGGAAAACTGAGCGGGCGCGATGGGCTCGGGTGCTTGAGCTCTAGGGCGTTTAGAGCATCGGTATTGTGTTGTGTGAACGACTCACTGGAGACAAGCAGTCTAACAGCCCCTCGAAGGTCTCCCTCGAATACCTTGGCCTCAATAGCCTTTCGCTTCCCACGGGTCCCCGGACGACGCGCTATAATTTCTTGTAACTCGCCCGTAGTCTCACTGGTCCCAAAAGACTGGATATTGGCCTTCACTTTGGCCGTAACATTGCCTGGAGCGTCTCTTGGAGGAATTTTTAAAGCCCCATAAGCAAAGGTGAGCAGCGCGGACCACTCATCTACGCCATTACGGTCTACGCAACTATTAATGATGTCGGACAGCCTACCTGCTGCCTGATTCCGTGCCCCCTTCGGGATATGTCTGAGGACCGCGGTACCTGCCCTTAAGGAAGGGACCCTTCCGAGGGTACCGGCATCCGATACCTGTGGAATCCGAGGACTCGGTGGAGTGGGAGGGGTGTGTAATGTAGCAGCCGTTGATCTAATTTCTTTGTGTACCCGGGTTATATGGGTTTTGAGACCTCGCGCAGTAAAAATGCGCGAAGATTGTGGGCAATACGGACATGAACTAGGCGCAGAACCAGAGTCCATCTTGACTCGCAATGTCACAACACAATATGAGTTGGTGCAGTCCAAGAATTGGATGATTGCACTATCGATAGATTAATGATAGAAGAACTTTTGGCGCTTTGACAAAAAAAAAAAAAATACACCACTATGTGTATATATATCAAAGACAATTGATTTACAAATTATTAGTCCATGGACTAATCAAATAACATTCTCGTAATATACGTACCTACATACTTAATCCATAAATAAATCAATCAATTATTAAACCAAATATAACAGTAATTAATCATTAAAAATTACTATGTCAAAGTTATATTATAAATTAAATTAAAAAATCATATAATTAAATATTAAAAAAAAATTAAAGAAATAATAATGATAATTAAAAGTCAGGAAGACTGAAATGTTTTCGCGAATGATGAAAACAATAGCAAAAATAAAGATACAATTCTAGGATTCGAACCGGGTGGCAGCCGTACAAAAATAAAGGCGTCGCTTTATCCATTCAGCTATCTGGGTTCGCAGAATCTTGTACAAATAATGTAATTACATTATAACATATCGGTGTATTCAGCATTCGGGGTAAAGTTTGTGATTGTGACCATATAAGGTAATGTTGCGCCGCACTGTGTTCTTCGACTCACCACCAATGGGGCGCAGTTTCAAGCAATGAGTCACTGCTTGCTGGTCGGCACACTCGTGGGTCTTCGTGTTCGGTTGCGTAGGCGATTGTTGACGACTTCACCCGATGACTTCCGATGGTCCTTGGCGACACGCTGTCTGCCGAGCGAAGGACGTTATCTAGGGTAATTAGTCGATGACTCATGCGCCTCACTTGCGATTTTGAAAGATTTATCCGTATGATTTGGATGAAAATGATGGTTTCTTCTCCGTCTGTTGGCGTATTTAAACACCGCCAAGGGCACCTCAGAGCCCGTATCACTATCTTTAAAATGGTATATTTCTCTTCCCAAGCTGATAACTTTTTACCACAGTTTTTATTTTATAAAGTAAGAGACGAACATAGTACGTGTGAGCGCTTTGAGAGACCGTACGTAGTAAATCTCTGGCTAGTAGTTCTTAAGTCGAAAGACTTTGTCTTTCTTTGCACAAAAGTAAATTGTTCAAGCAGTCGTAGAATGCCATTTTGAAGTTTCATCCACTTTATATTTTGGAATATACAACAAAGCATGACATAAAATATGGAAATATTTATGATTTTAAATCATACTGTGGCATGCAGGGATTATTTTTGAATAAGATTAGGTACTAGTAATGTTTGTACTAGTAAGTACAATTCAGATGTAATGGTGAGTCTCTTTAATAAGAATTTGCATTCAGCTTGCCATCAAGCGAGGTGAAGTCGAAAACGAAATTACGACTAGTCCTATTAATTGCTTGTGTTAGAAGTGGGTTCAAATCTGTAGTGTTGGCGACGATTCGCATCCAAGACTTTGCAACCGTAAGGGGCCTAGGTAGTCATTTATAGTACTCGTGTATGAAGGAAAGGAAGGAAAAGCTTTCCAACACTCTCATAAATCAATAAACAATCAACAGATATAAAGGGAACAGCAATAATTGTCAATATAAGAGAGAGAGTGAGAGAGAGTGTGGTCGTAGCGGCACGTTCGTACCAGAAAACATGGCTGTAGGTACAATCGCAGAGAACATGTTTTGTATTTGTGCAGAATGGAACGGAGTGGTTCCTTTCTGCATAAATATGGCCATTTTATAAAATGTTCATTGAGTTGCGATATATTTTATACCATCAATTTCAAACATTAGTTTATAATCATTTTTTAAATTCGTCAAATACCTTAAGCCGTAATCGATTGGTTTCATTAAAAATACTGACGATGTACAAATAAACGGCAAAATCCGCCATTTAAATATTCAATTACCTGTTTTATGACACCTGGGTTTTAAGACCAAAGCAAAACCTTGATTGCAGTACTTAATTTGGGTAAATTAAAATTATAATTAATAAGTAAATAATATGTACATAGTTTAATAAAGTTTGAGGATTCCAAACAGTATAAAAAATCTAAAAAAAAAACAAATTGGGTAAATAAGGTACTGCAATCAGAGCTTTACTACTGGGTATCTTCCAAATGAACAGGTATCTATTTGGAGATACCCAGTAGTAAAGAAACTTACAAACATACAAGATACACACTAAAACATAACCCTTTCTTGGCAGTTCGGGTAAAAAGGTCACTTGCGGTCATGACACGACTGGCCCTTATTGAGCAGACGAGCAGATATCGCAAATCTCAAGATCAGAGGTGAGGTGGTGAGGTGAGTCAACTGCGCAAAGCTGTGAGCTCTGAGATATTACTCAATTTCATTTTTATAGATCAATAATGGTGTTGATTTTTTGTTGGTTAATCTTTCATTTAAAATTAATTTTAATTTATCGCTAATAACTACTGTAATTATGATGATTTAAAAGCATAATATCATAATAAAATATCATGTTTATTGATGGCTCATAAAAAAGTACATCATGAAAAAAATAGCTTTTTAAAAGTACGATTGACTAAATAGTCCGGTCAAATTAGACCAAAAATAAGAGCAAAGTTTACCTAAATTCCCACCAAGCTGAAAATCGGTAAGATTGTTTAAAATATCATTAAAAAAAACCCCCGTCACAAAAAACACCAAAAAGTTGAAAATAAATGAATAAATTTTAATTCAACGGTTGCCATGTCGGGGGACCGTAACTGGTTAAGTACTCCTTTATATCGTAAGGTCCCCCGACATGGCAACCGTTGAATTAAAATTTATTCATTTATTTTCAACTTTTTGGTGTTTTTTGTGACGGGGGTTTTTTAAATTTTTAATTTAATTTTTATTTTATGCTTTTTAAATTGATCTACTAGTCAAGCTCTTTCATTTGATACCCATATTGAGGGAATTATAAAGAAATATGTATTCCAACATGTTGTGGCGGCGGCCATCTTGGACCAATTTTTTTCAAACATAGCTAAGAACACTCCCGACTAATATACTTTTCAAACAAAAAAAACTAAATCCAAATCGGTTCATCCGTTTGGATGCTACGATGCCACAGACAGACACACACACACACACACACACACACACACAGACACGTCAAACTTATAACACCCCGTCGTTTTTGCGTCGGGGGTTAAAAACAAAATTTGAAAGTTCCCCATCATTCCCGTGTAAGGAAAAAAAAAATTCAAGGTCAAAGGTAAAAAAAATGAGCTTTTTCGCGATTTTCAGCAAAACCGTACGTTTATCATAAAAGTACTTCAGACAAAAATTGTAGATTATAAAATTATCTATACAAAATGTATCAACAGTTAGCATACTTAATGCTGTAAAAAAAATTCCTTAAATTTTTATGACTTTTTGAATCGCTATATCTCAGAAACGGTGGCTCGTAAAAAAAAACTATTGATACATTTTTATAGATAATTTTGTAATCTACAATTTTTGTCTTTTTTTTTTGTATATTTAGTTCAGCTATGTATGACGCATTTTGCTGCTAACTTTATTTTATTGAAATCATCTGACTAATTAATTACATTAATTACTTTTATTTTGTCTGAGGTACTTTTATGATAAACTTACCGTTTTGCTGAAAATCGCGAAAAACTCAATTTTTTTACCTTAATATTTTTTTTCCTTACACAAGAATGATGGGGAACTTTCAGGTATTGTTTATAATTATGTTTTGAACAATTTTACTCAGTTTCAGCTTGGTGGGAATTTATGTACCTTCGAATGTGTAAATTGACCGGTCTAAAATAAACCTTTATTTTATTTAAACAGAAAAACAAATGAAAACTGCAGTTCTTAAACAGATTACTCCACTGAAATGATAACATTTCATCAATATTCATGTACTTAATGAAAAAATATGAATGTCGTTTATCGCGACCAAACATAGCCTATGGTCCTTTCTCAAGGTCTAATCTACCCCATGGCTTAGACGTGAAAGCGTAACATACAGACAGATACACAGACAGAAAGATGTTACTTTCGCATTTAAAATAATAATATGGATAAAGATTCCAATTGATAAACTCCTCATTTTCAGAAGTTGGTTAAAAAATAATTTCATAACGTGATTTATAATAACGGTAAATTAAGAAAAGCCTAATCCAAATATCAAAGACGAGGAAACAAAACAATAAATCATTAAATAAACACGCGCCACTTGACAAAGGAAACAAAGTTATTATCTTCAAAGACGTATTCTCTTAAGTGCACCTTATTTAATAAGCAACTAGAGGAAGTGAAAGAAAATTAATTAATATTACGAAGAAGGAAAGCCGATGTAAACAAGCTCTCTTGGATATATTTATATTCGAAACATTCGACATCAACATTCAGATTAAAATTTGTAGCGCTTCGATTGGTATATATGTTTTTTTTATTAAGGATTCCTCAATTTGACTTCACCTCGCTTAAACCAGCTAAAGGCAAAGTCTCAAAAAGAGGGTCACCATCGTAAAAATATACCATATTAACAATGGTGGCACTCAGCTTGACGGCCTCATCAAAACCTTTCACGTCCCGCTTAAAGGACCCAGGACTGTAGGAAGAAGGAAACACGTGAGCTGGCAAGGAGTTCCAGGTCTTAATGGTGCGGCATAGGAATGATTCACCGAACCGCTTGCTTCCAGAAGGTATATTCTGCACCTTATGCGGGTGACATCACTGAGCCCTGCACGTATTGTCCTGTGGAGGAAAGGAGATGAAAAAGTAATACGAACAGTAAAATTCAACAGTCAATTTATGGTGGTCGTTACGGGTAGTTATGGATCCCTAAAAAGTCCCACAACTGGTCTTAACTAAGATACTTGGATATTGCCAATGAGTTGTGGAGGTTAGATGACAGTCACTGCAGTGATTGAAGATCAGAGAAACCCGCAATTAGAATGAAAAAAATTTACCTCGAACTTCGTAGTAAAAGCTTCAGATGCGACTGGGATTGACGCTAGGGTGATTATGGAATGGAGGATGAAGTAGATGCAGTTTACAGAGCCCTATCGTCATTTTTGAGGTCCAAGTTAACTTCACCTGTTATTTGGTGCCTGCTACTACTGGCTTTCCTCAGTCAAATCTCCTGTTGAGGCTCGAAGGGCGTTCCTAAGTGCAAAGTTTATGCACAACTGAGAAATCACTGTAAATGTAGGGCTTACCATCTTTTAGAGATTGAAAGAGTTATTTGTGAAGTAGTTGCCATTAAGTGGTTGCCTCTTCGGCTGAGCTAAATCAGAACACCGTAAAGAACATACAACAAAAAAGTAATATATATATTACTTGTTTCATTTGCAAAATATTGAATGCCCAAAATCTAGAAATTGCAAAATTCTGAATCCTGAACTGTAATATCTTGACTTCCAATTTTACAGAAGAGCGATATAACGTGAAAAATGTAGCCTTATTTTTTTGGAACTCATTGAAATACTGTATAAATTCTTACTAAGTATTCAAATAGTGCTTTGTATGTATTAGCAGTACTTGGCAAGTTAGTTATTTAAGAGCTAACAAGTAACAATTTCTAATCCAAAACAAATTAAGTCTGTGTTTATCGTGCATTAAATTAGTAGCTGGGACTTGGTGAAATTTTAGTTGGGGATCTTGGGTAAGATTTTGCGCTCACTGGATCAGCTGAGACAATACGTAAAAGAAACTTAATAACTACAGTTTCTTTTAAAATGATTCTCATTGACATTTTGTGACATGTACTGGTTATGACGGCTATGTCAGAAATTGCATGCTCGGATGCAAAAATATTCTTTTTTTTTTTAATTAATGACTATTTGAATAGATCTAAGATTTTCTAAGTACCTATATAAATATTCCCAAAATAAATTTATAAGCAGGTATATGCCTTTTTCCCATTCTAGAACCTATATTACAAAATTTTATTTAATTATTTTCCTAGATGTAAAATTTGTTTCTCTAAAAATTCCTGTCCCTAAAAATATATAAATTCAACTAGGTACGTACTAGTAAATTGTCACTTACAGTATTCTGATTGTCGCGAGTCAAATTATTACCACGATCAAGTTTTAGATGGATTCTTTTTCGTAAATCACATTATCCCAAAGCCTCGATATTAATGGGGTGTTGCCACCCTCAAATGTCCTTATAATCTAATAATATCATCTACCATTTACGTCGCCAGAATCAGATGGATGGTGCGCTATTAGGAAACTGACAATGTTTCCGATAAAATTGGCTATATTTAAAGACTAACTGATGACTGCAGCTTCACCCGTTTCTTTATTGGCTATCGTGACTTAAGGCATAGGCACTTCCCATTCTAAACAACCTATAGCGATCAAACATACGACAGATTTACGACCTTTTTAAAAAACTGCATCATATAATACGTTAATAGTTTTCGTCTCATTCGCGAGCTAACAATTCTAGTTGATTGAATTTTTGTGATCGAAGACGTACATAAAATCGGGTCCTCCGAAAAATTTTCATGGGTCCAAACTTGTGGATCGTACGAGAACGTAGCCCAAAAAACATCTTTCTTAAAATAATTGTGTGCATAATCGTTAATCTAACATAACCCTAATATTTTGTTCCATTGTAATTGTATAGTTTTTTGGTAATAAATATTTTTTATTTTTATTTTATTTTATTTTTATCGACGGAGTGGAGGAAAGAATATGATTTATGGTACACTAGCTTTTGCTTGCGGCTCCGCCCGCGTGGATGTTGGTTATCGCGACCAAATATAGCCTATGCCCTTTCTCATGGTCTAATCTTCCCCTATACCAAATTTCATCAAAATCGGTGCAGTGGTTTAGGCGTGAAAGCGTAACATACAGACAGACAAACAGACAGACAGAGTTACTTTCGCATTTATAATATTAGTAAGGATTCGACCAATCGCGAGTAAAGCTTATTCCTAGAACAGACCACCCAAACACCAGACACAGACACCAGAGTATCACCCATATATTGGCTGTTTATTCTAAGAGTAAACTGTACTCGCGTTTGTTTGAACCGGCCCTTAGTGACACCACCTATTTGCAATGTTTTTTTAAACTATTTATCATCTCTATTCTGTGAGAAATGTCCCTTTGCCGTACCATAAAGACCTGGAATTCTTCACCAGCTCATGCGTTTCCTTCTTCCTTAAGTCCCGGGTCTTTTAAGCGGTGAGGAGGGCCAGACCGTAAGAGGAGGGCCAGACCGTAAGGGATGGCTCTGGGTCAGCCGGGGTGCGAGGGATATGTCTATGACAACCTCACCTCCGGCCTAGCACCAAGACCCACAGTCGGCTTGCGGTTTTAGTCGGTTCGAGTCCGACATAACCTCCCCTTCCGGCTCCGGCAGGGGGGGTATCCGAGGGGATTTCCGCACGGAAAAAAAAAAAAAAAGGGTCTTTTAAGCGGGACGTAAAAAAAACATCAGATGAGGCGGTCAAGATGAGTGAGTTTTAACATGGTTCGTGTTCGAATACATCGGGAGAAATGAAGTGCTCAAATGGGACTTAAACCCACGACACGACCTTTCCTTTACGGGGGAATGCTCTTCTAACTTGATCTGCGGTTGCCTAGTGGTATGGGTAATGGACTGCTGAGACGAGGCCTCGGGTTCGATCCCAGGTTTACCATGGCACACACCTATGACTTTTCGATGCTTTTCGAAGTTATGTGTGTATTTATCGCAAGTTTATAAGTGCCCTGTTAATGGCAATAGGCTCGCCACCTATTACATTGGGACCTAAACATAAACTGGCGAAATGTGGGTGCTAGCACCTCTGCCTACCCCTTCGGGGAATACAGGCGTGAGTTTATGTTATGTTATGCTCTTCTTACTGAGAGAGGGGAACTTTGAAGTGATTCAGGTGTCGCTCAATAAGCGACACCTGAATCACTTCAAATTTCCCTTCTCTTCATATCCGTCTTTAAGGGCGACTGTGGAGCCATCAATAAAGTTAGCATAATAAATGCTATAAAAATTCATTCAATTGTTTCGTGTTTGTAATAGTCACTTGCCTGACTTTGCCTTCAACTTACCACTTGGCTACATGTCCTAAATAAAAACAAACAGAAATCGTTTAAGTATTAAAGCATAAAAAAACATTATTTTTATAGCAACAAATCACTAAAAATCGTACGTTTGTGTTAACATTTCCTCGTTATAACACGCGCTGGACTAACAAAGGCTATTATCCAGGCTCGATCTCACATGATCCAAAAGCTAACGACTACCTCTAACGAGATTATGAAACCTGATGGCAATTGATTTTGCACCTTGTTACTTAGTTTTTAGAGTACAAATTGAGTTTCGATTCGAGTATTGTATTTAACAGTGTTTGAGCTTTAAGGTTTAAAAGGGATTTCATTTTTCTTTTTACTGAGATGTAAAGTATATATCGGAAAAAAAAGAGAAGATTATATTGTTAGATCAGTTTTATATGTAGGTTTACGGCTGTTCCCAATAACGTATCTACTTCAATGAATTTTTACAGCATTAAGTATGCTAACTATACAAATCGGATACATAGAGAAAAAGAAGAATCATCTCGGGCGGGACTCGAACCCGCAGTCTTTCCCTTACAGGGGGAATGCCTTGACCAATTCGGCTACCGAGACACGCCCGATGTGATTCAAATTTCCCATCTTATGTTACCTATGTTTAAGGCGACGGTGAAGTCATCTATCGATTTTCTTACGAACTATCGGAATCAATGAATGATTCTTAATTCTTAATTCTTAATTCTTTATTGTACACAAAAAAGTACAGAGATTATACACAAAACATTTCAGATAACATGTACAAAGGCGAGCTTAACTCAAAATGAGTTCTCTACCAGCAAACCTTTGAGTGACAGAGAAGTTATGGTCGTGAAGGGGGATGTGAAGTGTACATAAAGAACAGAAAATATACATATATAAAGGAACATGAATAAGAAAGTGTACCTAAACGGGTACATTATACACAATATACACATATTATAGCATACATACTATCATATTTATTCATACATACATACATACATACATACATACATACATACCACCTAGATGTTGTTGTTGATGATGTTACAATCAGTTCGAGTCCCGCCCGAGATGATTCTTCTTTTTGCGTATCTACAGTCAGTTTTGGGGATACTAAAGATAGAAAAAGTTATCAATCTCTGATTTTAGTGTCCCAATATTTCTACCATTGACCTGTAATCCTACTGCCTATCTATTGTAGGGCCTGTCTCATGAAACAGATAGAGATTTGTAATTATACTTTAAAGATACTTTAAACTTATTTGTTTATCTGGAAGTGCAATCTATAGTTAACTGTAGGTTATGTTATTGGGAACGGCAATTAGGATTTCTCACTAACGCCTAATCATCAGTAGTAGTAGAAAACAAAGTCGCTTTCCGCGTCTGTCCGTCCCTATGTATGCTTATATCTTTAAAACTACGCTACGACTTTCGATGCGGTTTTTGTAATAGATAGAGTTTTCAAGAAGAAAGATTATATGTATAATTTATGCTTAATGTAGTAGAGGGTGTAGCGGGAGTGGGATCTGACGCCACACGGGCGGAAAAAAATTGGCGCAACGAAGTTCGCCGAGTTGAAAGATAAGATTTGTACGAGAGAGTATCTATGCCAATTTTTGCTATTTCTACAATTTCCAGAATAAAATATATAGTCTATGTTATTTCAGGCTATAATTTAGCTGTAGGTATTTGTCTTTTGTTTAAAATTTTATCCAAATTCGTAAAGTCGGTAGGGCGTAATTGAATAACTAACATCCAATCATCTTCACAAACTTTCAATGGTAAGTAAGATAGGATTAGTAGATAGTCTCGGAGACACCAGAGGTAAAAAATGGACAGACTTGTTTGTATCAAGAGCTGGGGTGCACTGGATGAACACAGCCAGAGACAGGACTTGTTGAAAGGCAATGGGGGAGGCCTACGCCGCGCCAGAGAGGCGACTGCTACCTAAAGTAAAAAAAAAACTTTGTACTATGCGTCAAACTGACAGGATTTTCATATTTACATGTTATTTTATATTTCAATTTGACTAATTTAAATTGTAATTTTATATACCTAATACGACATACTCGTACATTCAGACTGATAATACAATAAAACAAAAGTGACTAAATAATATTGATAATTAATTGTTGACGCATATTGTATCTCCAGGTAGTAGAATACATGGCTTTTTTATTTATTTTATCTATAAGTAGTATAAGATTTGCCCAGTTTTCCACACGTTTGTATCATGTTTTTGCTTATGATGTATTACTGGTTAAAATAGCGGTGTTCATGTATTATTAATATGAAAACATGTTCGATAAGCTGAACAATAAACGACAGAGGAATTTAATTCTCGTGAAACCTCCTAAGGCGGCACTTTATGCAAAAAGATTGGTTGGCATGTCAGCAGGAATTTTTAATAAATTGCTGAACGAAATCTTAATGACTCTATCAGAATTTATTTTAGAACGAGAATTCAAAAAGCTAATCATTTTTTAACTCGAATGGGGTTTCTATATTGAAAAAGTATCATGAGTGGAACAGAAAGCATAATACATAACCCGGTTATTGTTTTAAATTTCAAAATACTAGGAAAAACTAACTACTTAGTATTTTTCATGTAGGACACCGTACCTGGCCCTCGATTCTACTAAAGCTTAACCATTGTGGTGCAATAGTCAGCGCAAAAAATGACATTAAATTTTAGACTTTATTTCTATACCCATAAAGTCCAAAATGAAATGAAAAAAGTTTCATTCCACTTTTTCATTCACTCTGCAAAAAGTCATTTAATTTTGAACTTTAAAGACATTGTATTAAAGTCTATTATTTACTGCTGTTTATTGCAATCGCTGCGGCACGACTATGGTTTGGCTTTAGTAGAATCGAGGCCCTGGTGGTTAGAATATAGCAAAGTCTCAGAAAAAACGGTCACCATTGCAGACACTAACAATGTTGAAACGGTGGCCCTGAGTTTGATAGCCTCGTCCGATTCTTTTTCACACCCCACTATTGTGTGAAGAAACAAACACGTTTGCTGGTAAAGAATTCCATGAGTTTATATTATAATGATTGGTGCTCGATGGAATATTCTGCACGGTATGCGGGTGACATTTAAGCCCAGCGTTGTCCTGTACAGGAAACCAAATATCTTCAGAGATTCAATATTAGGTACTACATCAAAACAAAAATGCTAAATGAACACAATAAAGTCTCGACATTCAATGTATCTCACGTTAGAGTAGGCATGAATACTTTATAGAGCTCTGACGTACATAAATACCCTCCCGAGTCAGCGGCTGTCAAACTTTTTACGATGACTAGTTGCTAAGTTGGGAAAGAAAGTTAATAATGTTTCACTATCTGTTACTTGTATGTCGTGAAACAAATCTTGATACTTGTAATTAATAAGGAAAGTTTATAGGTAAATATTGTTGTGGTATAAGTAATTTGTTTTTGAGTTATGCGAGCCGTGATCTTATGATTAACAGGGAGTTTGTTGAAGATACGAGGTGGTAAAATTCACAATCCTCCAAGGATTTGTTTGGATTAGTCGCGTTGATACAGTGTAATCCGTAATACAAGGGCTCTTTGCTGAAGGGGTTATGAATTTTATCTCTTTACCTTTTAAACATGGCAGTACAAGCAGCGTGTTTATGCCTCACTAACTGTTGCCGGCATCTCCACACTTGTCAATTTAGACTAATCGATCCCTATGTATTGATTTAACAAACATTTTTTCACATTTTAAAGTTAGTAGGATGTCACACAGCCTTCGTGGACTCCTTCTAAATAGCTCCGAACCCGTTGAACATGAAAAATAATTTCCATAATTTTTTTTTCACAAGATTTCAAAATAAATTTACTTTCAAGCTCACAACAAATAAGTATCCAGATAGTTTGTGTCCCATGGGGAAAACCGTGGATGGAGCAATAAAAGGGTATTGTGTAAATCTGTCTTTTCTGTAGGTAAATAAAATGCTTTCAAACATTAATAAAATTCGGACAAAATTTAATCTATCTATGTATATATATAAAAATCAATGCCACTTTTTGTTGTAATGTTATAACTCAACAACGCCTCTACCGATTTGGCTGATTTTGGTCTTGAATTATTTGTGGAAGTCTGGAAAGGTTTGTACGTAGAGAAAAATTCAAATAACTGCCAGGAACCGACATCCATGTGGGCGGAGCCGCGGGCAAAAGCTAGTATAATATAAATTATAATTGATATCTATCTGACTAGTTTCATACGAAGATGAATATGGTTTTGGACCACTTATGTAGATAGGTTCTTGTAGGTCATAGGAACGGAATCGGGGGATCGAGGAACGGGAACCAAAAATAGGGATGGCTATAGGGAAAGCTGGGTGTAAATTCTTGTTTGCCTTACCCTACAGGGATACAGAGACATGAGTATAATGAACTTTACTGTACTATATTGCCAGTGATAAAATCCTGTTACTGATGAAATAATTTAACATTAGAGTGCAAAGCTTGAAAACAGAAATTGAGACTGACACATCACACGATATCAATTGATTCAGAGCGGTCATGACAAGCAACATTCAGTACACGTTATAGCATGTCATGGCGTTCATTTTGCTACGTCAGTGACTGTCAAACTTTTACCTACGCTATTAATTTGAAATTTTATTGAAAATGCTTGTAATTGTCGTGACGTATTCTTTTTAAAGTTCAGGGACTTTGAAGCTTCAAGGTCTTGGATGATTATGAGGTAATGGAGGGAATCTTACTTTCTAATAATATTATGAGTGTGAAAGTTGATGTTCAAATGTTTTTATATTTGTTTTTAATCACGCTTAAATGGCTGAATGGATTTAACTGAAATTTGCAACAGGGATTATAGTCTTCAATCAATAACGCGTTAGTAACTTTTGATCCCTGGAATAGATTCCCATAAGTAGCAGACAAGCATAAGGCCCACCTGAAGGAAAGTGATTACCGTGGCCTACGGACGTATGCAACACCAGGGGCGTTACATACGCTTCCTACCCTGAAAAACCTTCTGATGCCCTTCTTGAAGAAGATTACCAAAGCTCCTTAGTAAAGAGTTGATTATGGAACGGATACGATAGTCCATCTCATAAAATACTTGTAAATTAAACGAAATCTAGGAAAACCAGTGGGCAAAAACCAGATTCCAAACTTTGTATACAACGGGTAAACAACTACTAGATGATGCTTAGGATGAAACATTTTCTGGAACCTAAAGAAGCGCCGAACTGTGATTGTGGAGCTCCAAAGCAGACAACGATGCATATAGCAGAGGAGTGTCCACTCCGTCGTTTCCTTGGAGGAATGCGTGAGCTACATGATCTCACACCGACAGCAATAGACTGGCTTCGCCAACTGGACGTCGAAATATGAGGACTCGAGCAAACGCCATGCGACATGACAACTTAAAATATTTCAGACAGTCGTCCTAAAAACGGTAATCTTTGAGCATCAGTGTCCACATCGCAGTGCCGTCGCTGTCACTTTGAATGAACCTCGGCAGTAGCTAATGAGACGGAAGGGTCCTTTGAAATGATCATTTGAGCCCAGCGATACACCACCGTTACTGAGTATTTAAAGCCCTCTGTGATTAAAAAAAAGTACGGCCTTTTGTTTTAGAAATGCTGGATTTTATATAAAGCTAACTTTAACGAGTCTACGGTTAATGAAAGCAACTAATTATTAAAAACTGGAAAGAATAACATGAAGCTTTTCTGAAGGTCAATGTTCTTTATAAAATCGATTCAAAATTATGTATCTCGATCTGTCATAATCAAATTAAATGTCAAAAACAGTTTTTTCTTTACGATTAACAAGAAAGAAATTGACATCCTGATCGTTTTTTTAAACAATTATATAACCTTAGATCCAGGCTTGAAACTAAAAATAAAAAAACATTGAAAGCATGATCATGATCATTTGTGATATTTCAGAGTTTGAGATGAGACTGATATTTGAATAATGTTTTTAGAACACTTTCAGCCGCGCGCATTCGTACCTACGTGTCGTGTGTGCAATGAAATGCAAAGTTTCATAAAATGTCGTCTACGCTAAAATGTAATTATTGTAACATCGTGATTAACGAATTATTATCATACATACAGAATAAAATTTTCGATTATTGATGAGGAAAGTTTAGTGCGAATATGTGTGTCGACTTTTCAAAGTGAGGATATTGAAAAATCTAAAGATTTGTTATTTGATTCGTTACCTAGTCAAACTAAACCTGTACGCAAAGGCCAAGGAAAAGAAAATAGGGCCTTAAATGATATAATTCGAGTGTTTAAAATTACCGATCCCGATGAAATGCCGACTTTCGTGGCCCGCAGCCTGGAGAAACTACCGCCCATTACATTCGATCATCTTGATGTGTCAGATCTATTGAAAAAGCTTGTGGTGGTGCAAGCTGATGTTAAGCAGATCAAGGAATCCTATGCGTCTATGATGGAGATAGAAGTTTTAAAGAATGAGATTAATAAATTTAAAAACTCAACTCCAAAGAGCAGCAAGAATAATGTACGGCGAGGGGCACATAGCAGGAATAATAACGAGTCTGTAAGTTCTATAGAAGACTCACAACAATTCAAGTCTTTGGACTTTGCTGGATCATCATCATCACCTAAAATTGAAAATAAAAAGAACGTTGATATAAAACAAGCTGAGGGTAGTTGTGCGGTACATAATAAAACTATATCGGAGCGGAGCCGGGTGGACGAGCCCCCGCTGCCGCTAGATGCATCGAATAACGGTACTACAGTGACGTCATCGCTACCTGTTCATACTCGATGCCCCGAACAGCTGAGCACTGTGCCTACAGAATGTAAACAAACTTTTGCGAATGTAATAAAAGGAAGCAAATGCAAAACTGATAGCGGTTGGACTGTGGTTAAGCGGTATAAGTCTGCTACGAAGAACAAATTAATAGGATTAAGGGGTACTGCTTGCGAGGTATTCTGGGGTGGACAACCATTGTTTGAGCCCGGCGCCGAGCTCTAAATCCGGCCCCAACTCAAAAAGTAGCGCGAAGGTCGCGCTACCCCAGGACGATTCGTCCTCATCGACGGTGGCGGTGACGTCAGTGGAATTTGGCGTCACCGCCGAAGAAGACAGGCAGGCGCTGCCTGGGATGCAGACGAGGTCTGCAGCCAAAAAGCGCAAGGGAAAGGGGAACAAGAAGGTTCCCCTGCCGCTGGTGGTTGAGGTGGATGAGGTTTCCATCCCTCCCGGGCTCGAGTCGGCTGCCATCGGCAGCAGTAGCAGCAGCAGCGGCGAGGAGGAGCGGGTGGCCAAGGTGCAGGCCACCGGCCGCGAAAGGGCGAGGAGGAGCGGTAGGGAGGCCGCCCCCCCTCGGGACTCCTCCCCGTGGGCTGGATCCAACCCGGAGAAGGAGGTGCCAATGGGCTCGGCCAATTACCGGACGGTCGTGTTCCTCAACCATCGGCTCGGCCGAATGATGGCGAGGCAGGCGGAGTCTCCGACTCCCGAGCAGGCCGTAATGCTCGGAGTCGTTGAGCAGATTGCTGCCGCCAGCAAGGGTCTGGCTGAGCAGCTGGTCGAGCGGATGAAGGGAGAGGCCGAGGCCCGAAAACGGGAAGCTGAGTCCTGGCACCAGCTCCAGAGGGTCACAGCTGAGCTGGAGGCCCTCAAAAAGAGGGTGGAGCGCCTGACCGAGTTGCCGGGAGTGGTGACTCGGTCAATGCGGAGAGCGGCACTTGCGCAGCTGGAGAAGTCGGCGCACTCGGCTCCGGCGGGGCGGCCGGTGCAACCGGAGCGGCCGGCGCAAACTGCGCAACCGGAGCGGCCGGCGCAAACTGCGCAATCGGAGCGGCCGGCGCAAGCTGCGCAACCGGTACGGCCGCCGGTTCGACCGGCGGAGCCGAAGTCCTGGGCCGAGTGCATGGCGGCCATACGCGCCGAGATGGTGGCGCAGGAGGAACGCACCAACCGACGGATGGAGACGATCCTGGACATCGTCCGCCGTCCTCCTCTCGCACCACCGGCCGGATACGCCGCCGCAGTGAGGGGGGGCCTTGCCTCCCCGGCGGTGCTGGCAACCCCATCGGGGCCGGCTCGCCGCCCCTCTCCGGGTCCTCCGGGCCCCGCTCAGGGCGCACAGGGCGCTCAGGGTAAGGGTAAGGGGAAGGGCAAGGGTAAGGGGAAGAAGTCCCCAGCCCTGGCCTCAGCTCCGCCCCCGGCTTGGGCTTCAGTCCCAGCCCGGGCCCCAGCGCCGGCTGCCTCCTTGAGCCCCCCGTCGGGGGGCTGGGAGGTGGTCGGCGAAACCCGGAAGAGGCGGAACGCCAAGAGGAAGGCAGCCAAAAAGGCAAAGAAGGCTAAGGCTGCTGCGAAGGGAGCACCGGGGAGGCTGCGCGTCCCCCGCACAACGGCTGTCGTATTAACGATGACGCCGGAGGCGGCGGAGAGGGGACTGCAGTATCCCGACCTGGTGAAGCGGGCCAGAGGCCTCATAGACATGGGGCCCCTCAATCTGGCTAGGCCCCTCCGAGTGACACAAACTCGGACGGGCGCCCGGCTTATCCAGGTCCCAGGTGCCTCCAGCGGTCCCCAGGCTGATGCCATAGCGGCCAAGCTGAGGGAGACGCTGGATGCAGCCGACGTCCGGGTGTCCAGGCCTACCAAATGCGCAGAACTGCGCATTTCCGACCTGGACGACTCCATCACGGCCGAAGAAATTCGGGCCACCGTGGCGGAGGCCGGGGGCTGCCCCCTGGAGGCGGTAAAGGTCGGAGCGATCCACTACGGCCATCGCGGACAGGGGGCGGCAGTTGTCGGCTGCCCCATAGCAGCAGCCCAAAAGGCTGCCGATCGGCGGGTCCTCGCGGTGGACGGCGTTGTTGGGGTGCGGGTTCAGCTCCTGAAGGCTCGACCGGCTAGGTGCTTCAGGTGCCTGTCGGTCGGGCATGTGGGGGTGCAGTGCACGGCGGAGGTGACGGTCGGTGACCGCTGCTTCCGCTGTGGGCAGTCCGGTCACAGGGCCGGTGGTTGCGAAGCTCCGCTTCACTGTTTTAGGTGTACAGCGGAGGGCAAACCGGCCGACCATCGGGCTGGGAGCAAGGCCTGCACCGGAGGGGAGCCGAAGCCGCGAGGTGGGCGTTCCGCCAATAGTTCGCAGCGGGATGCGGAGATGGTTCCATAATGGATCCTCAGCTCCGCATCCTGCAGGCGAACGTGGGCCACGGTGTCGATGCTCAGGCACTTCTGCTTCAGAGCATGGCACAGTGGTCCATACACGTCGCCGCTGTCGCCGATCCATACACTTACCGGCCTCCCGGGCCTGCCTGGGTGTTCGACCTGGATGGATCGGCGGCACTGGTGCGTAACGCCGCTGCGGGTGCCCCTCCCTTTGTGGTGATCGCAAGAGAGCATGGCATCGTAGCGGCGCGTGTGGGGGAGATTGCGGTCGTGGCCGTCTATCTCACGCCGGCATTACACCGACGCATAGGGCAGTATTGGCGGTCGCTGGAGCGGCTGACCGACGTCGTCAATGCCTGTCACCCTCGCCCGGTTCTGGTGCTTGGGGACTTCAATGCCTGGTCTGAGGCTTGGGGGTCCCGGCACACGAACCCGCGAGGCAGGGCTCTGGAGAGCTGGGCGGATACTCTCGGTCTGGTTCTCCAGAATCGCGGGGCCGAAGCCACGTTCTGGGTGGCGGAGCGCGAATCGATCGTAGATCTCTCGTTCGCGAGCGCTTCGCTGTCGCAACGTGTGCGGGACTGGCATGTCGTCGTGGAGGTGGAGACACTAGCGGATCACCGATACGTTCGGTTCGATGTCTCCCCTCCCGAGAGTGATGCGCCGGTCACACCGGCCCCACGCGAGCCGCGCTGGGTGCTAAGGGGTCTGAATAGGGAAGCTCTCCTGGAAGCCGCCTCTGTGCAGGCCTGGGCCATGGTGCCGGACAGGCCTGACGATATCGATGACGAAGCGGCGTGGTTTCGGGAGGCCATGACTGTTGTTTGCGATGCGGGTATGCCTAGGGCTCCAGCCTATAGTCCGAGGCGCCGGGTCTACTGGTGGACTGCGGAGATCGCGAGGCTGCGGCAAGCCTGCGTGATCGCGCACCGCCGGTGGGCCAGGCTCCGTAGGAGACGTAGCCGCCCCGCAGACACAGATCCCCTAGTGGCGGAGTTACAAGAGGGATACAGGGAAGCCAGGAATGCCCTCCGAGCAGAGATCAAGCGGTCCAAGGCAGCTTCCTATAGGGAGCTGCTGGAGACACTGGAGTGGGACCCATGGGGGCGGCCTTACTGCTTGGTAAGAGGAAAGCTGCGCCCCCGGGCCCCACCGCTAACCCAGGTTCTCGAGCCGGCTCTGCTTGGAGGAGTGGTGGAATCCCTGTTCCCGGTGCGAGCGGAACACGTTCCGCCGCAGATGACTCCACCACCTCGGTCGCCTGTTGCGCCCGGCGTGGTTATTGACGACGACGTGCCCGAGGTCACTTGGGTAGAACTAGAGCTGGCGGTGCGACGGCTTAGAGCCAAGAAGAACACCGCCCCGGGACCCGACGGCATTCCAGGCCGTGCGTGGGTCCTAGCTCTAGGGGAAGACGGTCTCGAACCCCGACTGCGAGGGTTCCTCAGCGCATGCTTGGAGCGGGGCCAGTTTCCGAAGATGTGGAAGACGGGGAAACTGGTCCTCATCCGCAAGAACGGACGCCCGGCGGACGAGCCGTCTGGGTACCGGCCCATAGTGTTGCTCGACGAGGTGGGCAAGCTCTTCGAAAGAGTCATTGCCAAGCGCCTCGTCGAGCACCTCTCTAGAGTGGGGCCGGACCTAGCGGACACGCAGTACGGCTTCCGCCGGTGGCGTTCCACTGTGGATGCCATCATGCGCGTGAGGACTCTGGCGGAGGATGCGGTCGCCCGGGGCGAGGTGATGTTGGCGGTGTCCTTGGACATCTCCAACGCGTTCAACACCTTGCCCTGGAGTTGCATCAGGGAGGCGCTCGTGTACCACGACGTGCCTCTCTACCTCCGCCACATAGTCGGGGCGTACCTGACGGAGAGAGCCGTCATCTACCCAAGTGCGACCGGCGTCGGTAGGCGTGAGATGTCGTGCGGTGTCCCACAGGGATCGGTCCTGGGGCCGCTCCTGTGGAACATCGGATACGACTGGGTGCTTCGCGGTGAGCTCGCGTTCGGTGCCACCGTCACGTGCTACGCGGACGACACGCTAGTGACGGTGAGTGGCGCTACACACCGCGAGGCGACCCAGAGGGCCACGACCGCTGTTGCTCAAGTCGTGGATCGGATCCGGCAGCTGGGTCTCGAGGTGGCTCTGCACAAATCCGAGGCCTTGTTCTTTCATGGCCCTCGGCGCAGGCCAGCCCCGGGATCCAGCCTGATAGTAGGAGGTACTCCCATCGACATCAAGCCCCGGTTGAAATACCTGGGGCTCGTACTCGACGGTCGGTGGGACTTCGGAGAGCACTTCCGAAGTCTGCGCTCCAAACTGTTGGTGACAGCTAACGCGCTGGTGCGGCTGCTGCCCAACTTGAGGGGCCCGGAGGACTCCTGCAGGAGACTCTACGCGGGTGTCGTGCGGTCCATGGCCCTATACGGGTGTCCCGTGTGGGCGGACACCCTGGAGACCAGATTCCTGCCCCTGTTGCGTGCGCCGCAGCAGAGGATGGCCTCCAGGGCAATTAGGGGATACCGCACGATATCCTTTGAAGCGGCGAGTCTCCTAGCCGGATCGCCACCGTGGATCCTGGAAGCGAGATCCCTTGCGGCACTCTATCGTTTCCGTAAGGAGGCGCGGGAGCGGGGATACGATCCCGAGCCCGAAGATATTCGGGCCGAGAGATCCCGGCTCCACAGGATCATGGTGGCGGAGTGGGAGCGACGACTTGAGCAACCACGCGCAGGGCATGCCGTCATAGAGGCGGTAAGGCCCATCATGGGGGAATGGCTAGAGAGGCCACATGGCAGCCTCTCGTATCGACTGACGCAGATTATCACCGGGCACGGGTGCTTTGGGCGGTATCTGCGTCGGATCGAAAAGGAGCCAACGTCCGAGTGCCATCATTGCGACGCGAGCGAGGACACAGAGCTGCACACGCTCACCGAGTGTCCGGCATGGGCCGGACAGAGGCGAGAACTAGTGGCGGCCCTGGGAGTGAGAGTTCTTACCCTCGCCTCCCTGCTCACAGCAATGGTCCTGTGCGGACGCGTGGGTGGCCGGCGTCTCCTTCAGCGAGCAGGTAATGGTCGTGAAGGAGACGGCGGAACGGGAGAGGCAGCGCGAGCGAGCGAGACTCGCGAACCGCGCTGCCCGCGCGCACAGGCAACTCGGGCGTCGGAGGGCACTGACTGACCTCCGTCCCCCATGAGCGCGGGCCTGGGGGTGACGGGTGAAGCCGCCTGTCACCCCAGCAGAAGCAGGCCACGGCGACAGCGCGCTGAGAAGCGCGCCTCCCCATTCCGGGGGCGAGTCGGGGACACCGTTGTCCCCCCTCCCGAGGAGGGCTAAACCATAAGTGATGGCCCTGGGTCCGCCGGGGTGCGAGGGATATGTCGATGACAACCTCACCTCCGGCCTAGCACCACGACCCACAGTCGGCGTGCGGTTTTAGTCGGTTCGAGTCCGACATAACCTCCCCTTCCGGCTCCGGCAGGGGGGTATCCGAGGGGATTTCCGCACGGAAAAAAAAAAAAAAAAAAAAATACAACTTTCGTGCGGCAGATAGAAAAATCCCCATATTTATAACGAATGTACACACTGAAACAAATGAGGTTGATATTGCAGATTATATCTTGAAAAAAACGCAAGAATCAGTGAACTTAGAAAAAATGAAAATAAGAAACGAAAATTATAGTGCATATAAATTTTTTGTGTCACAATCTAAGGTCAATATGTTTTTAGATGAGAAAATATGGCCGCAAGGTATTATCTTTCGCAGATTTGTGCATTTTAAACCAAAAAAGGTGTCTACTGGTACCATGGAACGGCCTCATAAAAATGAAATAAATGGATAACAAAACGCAGAAGCTCAGTAGTTTTAATTGCAAGAATGCGAAAACAGCAGTAGAAAGTATCCGCAGCCTGTGCAGAACTGCGGATATAATAGCGCTACAGGAAACATGGCTATATCCACACGAACTATCTTTTCTGGATTGCATTGATGAGGAGTTTGGCTGCGTGAGTACTTCTGCTATGGATACTTCTACCGGGATGCTAAGCGGCCGCCCCTACGGAGGTATGGCCCTGTTGTGGAGAAAGAACGCGTTTCACAAGGTATCCGTAATAAAATGTGATAATCCGCGAATATGTGCAATAAAAATTATGGATCAGTTGAAGACAGTGTTGGTGTTCAATGTGTATATGCCTATAAACAAACCTGAAAATCTGGCCGAATTTACGGACTGCTTGAGCTGGGTAAGTGCTACTATGGACATTTGTGACACGGAATGTTGCTATATACTGGGTGACTTTAATGCTCATCCGACGAGCCGATTCTACAGTGAACTTACGCATTACTGTGACGATCTAGGTTGGACGTGTGTTGATACTGAACTAGTAAGCTCTGACACTTTTACTTTTGTTAGTCAAGCTCACGGCACCACGAGTTGGCTTGATCACTGCGTCGTAACAAAAGCGGCTCGCTCTTCGGTGCATGATGTTTGTTAGATACGATATACAATGTTCTGGTCATTTTCCTATTGTGGTGGAATGTCAGTTAAATCTTGTAGTACCTAAGTTACCTATGATGAACATAGTACCCTGTAAAGTAATGTGGGGGGAGAGAAATCCGAATGACATAGATACATATGGGAAAAATTGTCACAATAAGTTGAAATGTATTGATTTTCCTTCTGTTTTCAGAAACTGTTGTGATAATATCTGTAATAAATTGGAGCATAGACATCATATAGATCTATTATATGGCAAAATTGTAGATGCTCTCAGGGAGTCCGCTGTGGTGGGTCGGGGGGACATCAAGTATAGGAGTAGAAAGAAAATAGTTGTTGGTTGGAATAGGCATGTAGCAGCCGCGCATGGTGAGGCCAGGCAGTAGTTTATGTGTTGGGTGCATTGTGGCAAGCTTCCCTATGGAAGAGAATATGATGAGATGTGTGAGGCAAGGAGAGTATTCAAATCACGTCTCAAATTGTGTCAAAACCATCAAGATCAAATTAAGATGGATATTCTGGCTACGTATCACAATAACGGGGACTTTCGTTCTTTTTGGAAGCATACCAACAAGATAAACGGAAGGCCTGGTCTTCCTGTGACAGTAGGTGGGGTATGTGGAGCCAAAGAAATCGCAGATAGGTTCAGGGATCACTTCACTGTATGTTCGCCACTACGTCTCTCAGACAGAGGTGTCGATATTGACGTCCATCGTGACTTGGGTACCAGATATACTGCCAAAGATGTGAACAAAATAGTTAAAAATATGTCAAGAGGCAAGTCACCAGGTCATGATGGACTGAGTATTGAACACCTTAGGTATGCTGGACCTCATTTGGCGAGAGTGTTAACAATGCTTTTTAATCTCTGTGTAGGACATGCTTACTTGCCTCCAGCGATGATAAAGACTGTGGTTGTGCCTGTGATTAAAAATAAAACCGGGGATATCTCAGATATTAATAATTACAGGCCTATATCGTTAGCCACGGTTATATCAAAGATGTTTGACGGGTTGCTTAATGAGCAGTTAAATAAATACATTAGGCCTCATGACAACCAGTTCGGCTTCCGACCGGGGCTATCAACAGAAACTGCAATATTAAGTGTCAAGCATACCGTTAAATACTACACAGATAGAGGTACTCCTATATTTGCTTGTTTTCTCGACTTATCAAAGGCTTTTGACCTGGTTTCTTACGATCTTCTCTGGACAAAGATGGGACAAGTGGGTATACCGTCTGAGCTAATAAACACATTCAGATATTGGTATGGAAGCCAGGTCAACTACGTAAAATGGTCGGGTGAACTGTCGGACTCATACGGTTTGGAGTGCGGGGTGAGACAGGGAGGCCTGAGCTCGCCCACGCTTTTCAATCTTTACATCAATGACCTGATTGGGGAGCTTAATGTTGCTCGCGTGGGATACCATATCGATGGTGTCTGTGTAAATAATATCAGTTATGCGGATGACATGGTGCTTCTGAGTGCCTCAATATATGGACTTAGAACACTCATTGAAAGATGTGAAAGGTATGCGAGGCATCATGGACTGACGTACAATGTCAATAAGAGTGAAGTCATGATCTTTGAGGCTGCAAAGAAACAGGTAGAATTCGCTCTTACTGTAAATTTATATGGTATGCCTTTAAAGAGGGTATACAAGTTCAAATATCTAGTACATCTGCTGGTCTCCGGCTTCAGGGATGATGATGATATAGAACGAGAGAGAAGGGCGCTGTCAGTTCGGGCTAATATGATAGCTCGCAGGTTCGCGCGATGTTCTGCAGCTGTAAAAGTAACTTTGTTTCGTGCTTACTGCACTTCGTTTTACACGTGCAGCTTGTGGGCTCATTGTACGGCGCGGGCTTACAGCGCCCTTCGCGTACAATATAATAACGCGTTCAGAGTGCTGATGGGGCTGCCCCGATTCTGTAGTGCGTCGGGGATGTTTGCTGAAGCCAGGGTTGACTGCTTCTATGCAACAATCAGGAAGAGGTGCGCATCCTTGGTGTGCCGGGTGCGGGCCAGCCCCAACAGCATCCTGAGCATGGTTGCCAGCAGGTTAGACTGCATATTTATAAATAGGTGCTGCAAGGTTTCTTCTTCAGTGATAACCTTGTAGCAAGTTAAATGTAATTGGTTGACATTAATCATATGGATTGGTAGTGGGTGAGAATTGAGAATCTTAATTAAAGTAATGATTAGATTAGATTAGATTAGATTATTTGTAAGATATTATTATTTAATTTAAATTCGATAATGAAATTGATTTATTTATTTAAACTTTAGAGTACCCATATTTGTATTAGCTTATAATTTATTATTGTATTATAATAATTTGGACATAATATACATACTTTTATTAAATACTGACTTTAAATTTGATTTTAATTTTCATTGCACATTTTAATTACCCATCTTATGTACCTAGTGTCAATACCATTATTTCCTATTTTATTTTGACATCTTAATTTTATTTGAATAACTAACATAGCCAAGTAAGAAATTGTCACTAACCCAATGAGCCAATGTAGCTTAAATAAAGAATTATTATTATTATTTATTATAGAATTGTATTTGTCTAGTTTAGAGTTTCTTGTATTAATAAAGTAAAATATAATATACATGTATTAGACAAGAACTTAAAGTTAATAATGTCTAGTCCTTATTAACAATGTAATATTGCTGAATGCTACAGTATTTTAAAAGTGCGCGCTCAACTATGAAATTGGGTATTCTACTGACTAGTCAAATTAGCTACTTTTTACTAAACGTCAAATTACCGAGAAATATTTTACGTACAATTTTTTTCTATGTAGATTTTATATGCACTATTTTTGAAGCATGTAGTATTTTCACTCCATTATTTTTCCCCCTTCTTTCAGAAGAGTCAGTTCTGCATTTTTTATAATGATCTTATTAGCTTTAACTAAGGACCCAATGAAATTTATTTTGGAATATTAAATTTTGTTTTTGAATTTTATGCAATACTTTTTTAACTCTTTTTCATTTAATTTTGTATTTTTAGTTAATTATACATAACATAAGGTACTTACATTGAACAATTAAATTAAAATAAAAACTAAAACTAAAATACTTATACAAATTATAGCAAAATATTATTAAGAGGGGGTATAAAGGAAAATCGCCGATCTTTGATTTGATTTTTATACCCGAAAGTGTGCCTCAAATGAGCTTGTTTTTTTTAAATAGAAAATACGTTATATCTGAGAGGTACTCAATTTGGTGAAAACATAAAATAATGATATTTTGTCGATAAAATAAGATCACAAAGTTAGGCCTAATTTTTGCTTACAATTAATTTATTGTCAAGATTATTCATATAACTGAGTCAATTTTTATGTACAAAGTATAAAATTATAAAACCTAGTGACTCAATTTTTCACTTTGTTAAAATTATCTGGAATTTACGAGTAATTAAAAAAAAACTAATTCGGCGCTTACGACGTTCTTATTCCGCGCATAACGGTCTCTTGCTATCGCACCTGACCCGAGGTGCCGGCCATCTGTTGTTTCACCAATTAGTCGGGGTCGCCCCGTTGAGACAAGAGGACTGTTTTTCTGTTTTACGTCGAAAAAGTTCGTCGAAATTATGGGAAATAAAAAAAATCAAAAGATAAACTCTTAAAGAGAATCTAAAAGACTAAGAATTCCACTCTTGGCTAATTGTCGAAAGTAATATTTCTTTATTTTCCTTACTTAGTTACTAAGTACAGTTTTTGTATCAACCGTTGCCAGGGAGCCCGGGTATAGTATATGAAAATCAAATAGATGTCTTAGACCACATCACGTTTGAAGTATGTAACTAATGTTATTTTTTATAGCAGTAATATAATTATATTTTGCGAAAGTACTTATACATTGTATTATCAATTTTAATGCTTTTCAGAGTTGCTTCAGCTCGTAATAATAATAATAAAGATTTATTTCAGGCAAGCCCATATTTTTGTTAGTTACATTGCTCTTATGATCTAGTGTTAGTAAAAAATAAAAATAAAATAATCAAAAATCTTAAAATCTGCACTTGTAATATAACATAAGATGATGAATCCGATCCAGTCGCATCGCTTAGTAAAAACTGTAACTTGTAAGCTTATTGCAATTTTTTTTCTCACATTCAGTAAACATTTAAGATTCTATTCACTAAATAGAATTAAAAAATATGCAACGTTGTAAAATCTAGACACGCAGTAGCGTGTAAGCTAAGTTCAAGCAAAGGAACTGGCTAGCCAGCGCCGAGTGTAATAAAAACAAGTAGAGTGGTTTGAGATTCACATGGTCATTAACATTAGTTATGTACATCCCGACTAGTACTGTTTATAAAAAAATATATTAGATAAGTGAGTTTCAAAATCTCACTACATAATAAGCCATTTCCTTTGCTTTGCTTAAACATTCATTTATATAAATCAAGCAAATCAAATATAAAACAAGTAATAGAAAAATTCGACCACATGGAACACGGACGACCGCCCGTGGAAGGCTAGCTCAGAGTAAGAGCACTGGAACGCCAGGGTTCACGGCTCTGGCGTTGAAGTCCCATTGTGGATTGAATTTTTCGAAAAATTTGTCCAAATTGAATATTTTTAGTTTCATATTCTGTATGAACTAGTTAAAAGTAATACACTCAAGTAATAGATAGTTTTGAGGAAAATACGTAGTAAGTTTTTCATACTGTTTAGCCGTCAAAACAATAAGTAATAGGTCATTTCCTAAACCTTTTCCACAAAAATTCACAAATAGGCGTAGGTTTCAGGTAGAATAATCAAAATCATGTAATAAAAATAAGTAAATACCGTACCTAGCTCATTTTCTCATTAGTATTTGAGATGATCTTTCTTATTTATTAATTTAAACTCGAATTAATACAGTTTTTAACTATGAAATCACATTTCTAAAATCACATGTGTCGAGCAAAATGACAATATTTCGAAAACGGCCTCATAATATCCACATTATTGACGTCATATGCATAGAATAGCTTCAACTCTTTTTGTATTTCCAATTATAGATTAAACAGATATTTTTTCAAATTAAATTTCTACCGTGATCGTCTACTTTTATAAACTGAAAGTAATATCTTTAGGCGTCTTGAACCAATTTCAGTATGAAATATACATTTATTTACCTTATTCTTATCTTCTCATAACAAAATTACAAGTATATTACATGTAAGCATTTTGTAATTATTATTGAAATAAATATTTCTATAACTTACTTTTTCGTATTATTTATGCACTACCTGTAAAATTATTCAGCGAATCGTCATAGTTCTTAGGGTGATTTTATCTTAAACACAACAAATTATAATAATACAGTGAACATTTATTAAAATTTATATCGTGATAAAACTGTCTTAGTATAAATATTTGACGATTTCAAAAAATATGCATTTTTTGACCACTATATTTTAAGCTGTTTATTAAAGCTAAGCTGCTTATGTTTATTTTACAAATCGCACTCATTTTATCCATCACCAAAATAAATTTATATATTAATATTAATTCAAATTCCAATTCAAATATATTTTATTGCGATATACGGGTATACAAAGATACAAAGATGTTTATAAATACATCGATGTTCTTTGGCGAGTATCTGAAGATACTCGCCAAAGAACATCGATATATTCCTAGAATGATCCACGAGGCTATTGAAATTAAAAAACACCCAAATTTTATTAGAGAGGATGGATGGAACGTACCACCAGCTTGGGACCCAGTCATCCACTTAATCAAACCCAGTAAGCAGCAAAATCCAGCAAGACTTAACAACACAGTGAGCTCATTCTGCGTAAATTTGCAGCAGCTGAAACGTCGGTTTAAAAAGTAAATAATAACAAATATACGCGATAGAATCCGTAAAAAGTGGTTTTATTTCAATGCTTATGTTTATTTTACAAATCCCACTAATTTTATATATCACCAAAAATAAAATTATTGTGTGTTCAAAGTATACCTTATATAGATAATGATCCAGCTCGTACTTTGCCAAATTTTATCTGATTATTTTGGGTATACTGTGCGCCTGCGTACTAAACACAGCGGTTAGCTGCCACACAAAATACTGCGGGGCGATAGACGTGTGGACAGACGAGAGCGGGACGTATGAAGTGTGCGGGTGAAATCTGACTTTTTTATAGCTTTATGCGCGCTCTTAAAATGCCTCATGAAATTCCTCCGCGTCACATGCCTCTTTAATTTTATATTATTGAGTTACACACTTTGTACTTTTCCACTATATTTTATTTTTCGCCTGATCGGTTTCGCCTCACGGCATTCACAAAAGTTTGGTATAAAGTCATTGTTTCTAAGACTTCAATATTTTACATGTGGGTAGTCATAAAATTTATGCATAGGTACCAGTTTCAACTATTTCCCAACATTTGGGGAAAATATTTAATTTTCCCTATGTTTTTGAATCAAAATAATGAAATTATTGTTATGTCAGTCAATATGAGTAGCAGATTCCACCAAGTGCCATCAATCAACAGTTTTAAACTGAATTTTATATTAGTTTTAAACTGAATTTTATATTAGGTACTTTGCGTTTAAAGGATTCCACCAGAATGAACATCTATACACCTGTGGAAGGGGCTGTCGCGCAGGCCTTCCTATGGCAATCACTTCCATAAAAGCCAATGCAAGCTTTCGAAATAATCTGGGCTAGTACATTATCACAACAACATAATAACCTCCGTGTTGTTTTTCCGGTGGTGAATAAGGTATGCGCTCACTGGAGAGTTTTTGTGCTGTCATTAGGAAAGCCAAAGGCTTGCCCTGCTCCGTTTTCTGCACTGACGACACAGATATTCTCTGTTCTTACAGTCTCCACGGTTGTACACGTCCATAGGCCACGGTAACCACTTTCCATCAGGTGGGCCGTGTTTTTATCTGCCACCTAAGTGATATAAAGAATAGTAAAAAGGCTTGCCTAGTGTGGGGCCAACGGACACTTTGTTAAGAAGCCTTATTGACAATAAAATATTTTTCATTTTTTCATTTTCATTTTTTTCATTCATAAAACAAAAAACACACTTCATTCTTTCACTATCTCATTGCCTCTAATCTTGAGTTCCAGACAACGCAATCACATTTTAATTCAAAGCTGCTGTTTTGTCACTAAATAAAGATGACAATAATTAATTATTCTAAAACGTACGCAAACGTGTACAAGCGCTGGTGTTTACCCGGCATTAGCATTTAGCGCTGAGCTGACGAAATTCCAACGTACATAATGTTTTGTTACATATATGTGCGGTTATGGAAAACTTTATGTGGCGTTGCAGTAGAGCGTTCGATGGATAATCAGGGCGCGTGGGTTCGATCTCCGTTTGTGTATACGAATATGTGGTATAATTTGCAATGCAATGAGTGTGTTATGTATCGAAGCCGACGCATGAATTCTCGCCGTGACCTCAATCACTACAGGACGCCTGAACCAGCAGTTTCAAGTAATCACGCACGAGGCGCCTCATCAGCGCTAGTGACCGGCCACAGTTCGCGTACATTCAACCTCATTAAAACTTATATAAAGATATCTTTGCAGGGGAAAAAGGGCAGTTGTTAGCAGTTAGAATAGATACAATGTAGTTCTAACATCGAACTCATTTGCTTAGGCTAGTCCGATGTAATGTAGCTCCAAAAATTGAGCGCATTCACCCCTAGGCTAGTTAGATTAAATTAAATAAGTATAATAAATATCGTTTTAAGTTATTCTAGTTTTCTTTTTGTACCCTCTGGTTGCGGAAAAACACAATTAGTGTTCCTGTGTATAATTTATGTATGTTAATATACAAAAAATAACTTATGTTGATACGGGGCCCTACGGGGTCAAGGATGAAGAAAACGATTGGTACGAGATCCACAACTTTATTCCGTAGGTCCTGCTTTACAATAAAAAAAACTACTTTAAGTCAAAGTCGAGTGTCGGTTCGGGTATAAGTACACGCCACTATAAACGGAAGGCTGAGTAATGTACTCAACTTGGGGTTCCGGACTGGCCCCGTGCGAGTGTGACGTTGTCTTCCCCTCAAGGTCACCAGGTTTCGCAGCTGCTAGTTCGGTCCGCCGGAGTCGTCGCCAAGGCCGTCTTCAAGACGGTACGGAGAGGGCAGGCAACCTCAGCTGGTTCGGAGGTGGGCCGGTACGGCGCGGTGCTGATATTCCAGCCGGTATGTAGTTGGACCGGTATTCCAGCTGGTACCAAGTTCCCTTATATTGGGAATTGCTTATATTTAACAAGACAATATAGTATAGTGTCTAGTATAGTATAGTAGTATAGTCTATAGTAGACTAGTTCGTATAGACACTTAGAATATAACTAGCAGAATCTAAGATGCACCTAGAATTCTAGCTAGGCTTTAGGACCACGACGTGTACGTTTCGCTGCGAAGTCTCGCGATCGAATCAATCCACTGTGTACGCCTCGGCGCGCGCGGGGCGTGTTTTTTTTGTTGTGTGTTAGTGTTGAGCCATCAGTTGTTTCTCCGTTTGACGGGATGCGCTGATTGGTTATCAATTCGTGTGACTCATTTTATATGTGCGTTAGAACGATGCATTACCTTAAAAGGTAATGCTTGCGTTCACTTCCCAGTGAGGGGACACGTGCTGCAATCGCGAGATACCGATATTTACCGTTTATTACTGCTATGTTCAAATGTTTTCATTTTTTATTACCGGAACCAGTGTTCACGTAACAATGTATGTTTATTCGCATTTTAGATTTCATGATTACTTACTTACTTACTTACTTACTTACTGCCAGCAGGGGACGCCGCGGCCGGACGGGTGATCCGCCCTCTTGCGTAGGACCATTTCACCCATTTCCCCTATTTCCTTGGGTGGGATGTGGGATGTCCCGCAATCACGGCGCTTCGTTGAACCTACCTGTTTCCTTGCAAAAACTTACGATCTGTTCCATCTTCAGATTTCCGATGTCTTCTTGTTCTAGTCTGTCTGTTCCCATGATTTCCCATCTTTTCAGCGAGTAGATAGGGCATTCGGCCAGCAGGTGAGATTTCATGTTTACTATCCGCCGTTCCCAATACCATACTGACAGTCAGATATAGATCGCATCTACGGATAAAGTGCTCGGCTGTTTGAATTCGAAACATAGTAACTCCTATTTCACACCAATTTCGGAAAATAAAATAATACCACGGTGCGCTTTTCCGCAAAAAAATCAGTTACCATGTTTTGAATTTAAACAGCAGATACGTCAAATTTGACTATTGCGATCTATCTTTAACTGTAAGTATGTTGTTGGGAACGGCCGTATGTGGGTCTACATGGAGGTGTGTAGAATATCGTAGAATATAATTATGTATTTATTATAGGTCGTTTATGTGAAATAACTAGCTATATACAGGGTGTCCAGTGGAAAATTTCAATTTTTAAACAAACATAGTTTCTGAACGCAACGGTTGAAAAAAGCACGGGAAGTGTCATTCGAAGCGCAAAGTCTGCGGATTTTTTTGTAACCATGGAACAGTGGAGTGGAGATCACCGTGCTTTTGCCGTCGAATCGTACATTTCGAGTGAATTTCGCTGTCTGAAGCACGCCGTCGTTTAATAATCGGTACGGCATGCGTCGAATGCGTGATGGACCGTCAATCAACCTTATCCAATCATGGGTAGCAAGGTTCAGGGCAACAGGATCAACATTGAATAAACCCAGACAAAGACCTACACCAACGGTAGCGACGGACGAACACATTGAACGAGTTATGGTTTCTGTCACTAAAAATCCCCGTTTATCACTTCGCGCACGGTCATCAATATTGGGGATTGCGAAATCAACATTACAGGTAATAATGCGAAAAAATTTGAATGAATTATTTATAGCATTTATTATGCTAACTGTTAAGTTCGAAAAACATTGGAAAAAATGAAATGCTCAAGTGAGACTCGAACTCACGACCTTTCGCTTACAGGGCGACTGCTCTGCCAACTGAGCCATTGAGCACCACTTGAATCATTCCAAATTTTCCTTCTCTTTATATCCGTCTATAAGGGCGACGGTGCAGCCATCTACCAACATTCTTACGAACTGTTGGAAACAATGAATGATTTTTCAACCATTTTTAAACATTGAATTTTGATGACTGCGCCCAAATATTTGAATGAATTTTTTATAGCATTTATTATGCACCGTCGCCCTTATAGACGGATATAAAGAGAAGGAAAATTTGGAATGATTCAAGTGGTGCTCAATGGCTCAGTTGGCAGAGCAGTCGCCCTGTAAGCGAAAGGTCGTGAGTTCGAGTCTCACTTGAGCATTTCATTTTTTCCAATGTTTTTCGAACTTAACAGTTAGCATAATAAATGCTATAAAAAAATCATTCAAATATTTGGGCGCAGTCATCAAAATTCAATGTTTAAAAATGGTTGAAAAATCATTCATTGTTTCCAACAGTTCGTAAGAATGTTGGTAGATGGCTGCACCGTCGCCCTTATAGACGGATATAAAGAGAAGGAAAATTTGGAATGATTCAAGTGGTGCTCAATGGCTCAGTTGGCAGAGCAGTCGCCCTGTAAGCGAAAGGTCGTGAGTTCGAGTCTCACTTGAGCATTTCATTTTTTCCAATGTTTTTCGAACTTAACAGTTAGCATAATAAATGCTATAAAAAAATCATTCAAATATTTGGGCGCAGTCATCAAAATTCAATGTTTAAAAATGGTTGAAAAATCATTCATTGTTTCCAACAGTTCGTAAGAATGTTGGTAGATGGCTGCACCGTCGCCCTTATAGACGGATATAAAGAGAAGGAAAATTTGGAATGATTCAAGTGGTGCTCAATGGCTCAGTTGGCAGAGCAGTCGCCCTGTAAGCGAAAGGTCGTGAGTTCGAGTCTCACTTGAGCATTTCATTTTTTCCAATGTTTTTCGAATGCGAAAAAAACTTAAGTTACATCCATATAAAATTCAAATCGTGCAAGATTTACAAGATTCTGACTATGCATTAAGAAAAGCTTACGCAGAAGAGATGCTGTTGAAATTTCGTACTGCTACTCGAATGGGCAACATATTCTTGAGCGACGAAGCTCATTTTCATATCGGAGGGTATGTGAATAAGCAAAATTTCCGCTACTGGGATGTCAATAACCCAAGACAAATGCATCAAAAGCCTCTACATAAACCAAAAGTCACTGTCTGGTATGTGCAATATCTGCATCTGCCATCATAGGGCCTTATTTTTATGAAAACCAACGTGGTCAATCTGTAACTGTATATTCTGAGAGATACGTAGAGATGATCAATAATTTTTTTAAACTAGAACTACAGAATAATCCATATTTCAACCGAAACACATGGTTCCAGCAAGATGGGCACAGCACATAATGCTAATGTGTCCATGAATGCATTGGGGCAGTTATTTCCAGAAAAAAACATAGTTCAAAACGGTACCATACTCTGGCCACCTAGGTCACCAGATTTAAGCACTTGTGACTTTTTCTTGTGGGGATACTTAAAATCTTTGGTATACGAAACAAATCCGAGCACTGTAAGCCAGCTTAAAGAAAATATTCAAGCCGAAATCAACAGGATTCCCCAGTCGCTGTTTAAACACGTCTTTGAAAATATGCGTGCTAGACTCGAAGAGTGTGTAAGAGTTAACGGCCGCCATTTGGACATAGTGGTTTTCAAAAAATGAAATCCGCACTTCTTGTCTATAAACTGCAAAAAACATTTTTTGTAATTGTGGCGTAGTTTATTTTTTACAGCATTTCAAAGTTTGAAATCGGGGACTGGACACCCTGTATAATCGTAACTGTACTTAATTATTTTTTATACCACCCAGGTGACAGATAAGCACACGGCCCACCAGATGGAAAGTGGCTCCCGTGACTTATGGACGTGTGAAATATCAGGAGCATCAATGGATTACTAGAATTCGCCAGCGAAAAAAAGTTCAAACTAATCAAGTTTTCACGTCTGAAATTCATTGGGTAAAGTCTGAATTAGGTACACAATACAATATTTAAAAAGAAAAAATCATAAATGAAGCATTAATAAACAATTGCTCATTTTGTTCGAATTTACGAATTAATTTCTTATTTAAAGAAAAAAATCGCTTGAAAAGTCTTAATTCCTTTGTCACAAAATATTATTAGAAATGACAAAGTTTTAATTTTGTAAGAATCAAAGTATTGTACAGTCAAGAAAACAGTTGAATAGAAAAAAAAACATGCAAAGTTCGTTTGCTAGGCAAAGTTTAGAAGGTTTAGATACGTCAATTTGACTTCACCTCGTCTGGAGGTAAGCTAAAGGCAAAGTCTCGAAAAGAGGGTCGCCAGTCGCCTCCCACGTAGAGCTTTATCAAGAAATATTTTATACTAGCTTTTGCCCGCGGCTCCGCCCGCGTGGATGTCGGTTCAGTGGTTTAGGCGTGAAAGCGTAACATACAGACAGACAGACAGACAGACAGACAGATAGACAGACAGACAGAGTTACTTTCGCATTTATAATATTAGTATGGATCTGAATGAATTTTTTATAGCATTTATTATGCTAACTTTTAAGTTCAATAAACATTGGAAAAAATGAAATGCTCAAGTGAGACTCGAACTCACGACCTTTCCTTTACATGGGGACTGCACTTAGCTATTGAGCCACACTTGAATATTCTATATTTTATTAATACTAATCACTTAATCATGTAATTATTATCAAGAAAATCATTTCAAGGATTTACAGTTTATTACTAGGCAACACACCGAACAAACTGCCTGTAAATTCGTCATGATTTTATTTATCCATTTTTACTTAAAATGATTTTAAATGTAACCTGTTTTTCACTTTTCAATCTTAATATTTTTTTTTGTTAGCGTTGTGTAGAATGTTGTGGAAAAAAAATTTTTTTTCCACAACATTCTACACAGCTATCTAGACCCATGGTAAGCTTTTATAGCTTGTGTTATGGCTTGTGTAACCTACTTTTTTTTGTAAATACATGCATATTATACATATAAACACCCAGACCAATGCAAATAGTCATATTCAGGCATACAAATATTTGCACTGAGCGGGAATCGAACCCGCGCCTCCTGCGTGGCAGTGCGTGCACTACCGCCACGCCACAGAGGCTCAGTATAATAATATAGCAACGTGTCAGTACCACCACACTTCTATTGTATGAGCCTTTATAGATTGCTTCATAATAATTTTAATTCAGAAATGATTTGAAATGATAAACCGAAGTTGAATTTTTCTCGTTTTCTTATAATTTCATAACTGATCTAAAAGTTCAATAACTCAGAACTGGAATCAGATAGAGTTGTATTTGCTGACTGTACAAATTCAAATAAATTAATAAGAATTTGGAGTAACTCAATAGATCATTCTTAATTCGCGTTTATTATGACTCGAACAATGAGGCCTTTAATTTTAATGATAAATCACCGTTTTCCGTAAACAAGATTAAGAATCAGTGGGTGCTTTGTTTAACATCTTTTTAACTAGGTTTAATTTGGAGGTTCAAAGACCTGTTTAAAATAGATTAGATCGGTTATCACCAGTGAACATAATTGTCTTCATGATATAGCACGCATGAAATTATGTACCTGCAATCCGCGGAGATCTTATAAGGTACAAGAATAAAAAGTATTGTTGTTCCAAACTACAGTCTATTTCTGTAGCAGATTTCAGCCAGATTCGTTCAGCCGTTTGAGAGTGATTGGGTCACAAAAATCCTCATAAACTTTGACAGAGACGAATTAGGATTTAGGGTGATAACTAGTATCATACAAATCATACAATATCATTAACTAATACCGCCATCTTCTAACCTGCTATTAAGTTCAATTGTACCTAAATCACGAAATATAAAAGGCCCTGCAACGTGCAGACTGTTTTGTAATTCACACTAATATAAATGCGAAAGTAACTCTAGTCGGTCTGTATGTTACGCTTTCACGCCTAAGCCACTGATCCGATTTTGATAAAATATAGTATAAGGATAGATTAAACCTTGAGAAAACACATATGCAAGGCTATGTTTGGTCGCGATAACTGACATCCAAGCGGAGCCGCGGGCAAAAGCTAGTAATATATAATTGGTGAATTTGTGATCATCCACCGTAGTAGCACCCTGTGCTATCTTCAAAATGCAACCAAGAAACGTATACTGCACGTATAGAGCACATTTTGAGCACAGCGTTTCAGTGACTCATTCCTATGCCGCACCACTAAGACCTGGAACTCCCTGCCAGCTCACGTGTTTCCTTCTTCCTACAATCCCGGGTCCTTTAAGCGGGGCGTGAAAAGGCATCTGATGAGGCCGTCAAGCTGAGTGCCACCACTGTTAACATGGTACATGTTTACGATGGCAACCCTCTTTCCGAGACTTAGCCTTTAGCTTAATATCAGGCGAGGTAAAGTCAAGTTGACGTATCCTTTATAAAAATAAAACATTTTAGGTTTAAGATAATTATATGGTTCGACTTATATCAACTGCAGTAATCACAATAACACGTAACATAACCGTTTGTACCATTTGTGACACTTACGTGACATTTATTAAGTGTCATTACAGCCAACTGCAACTAACGGAAATAATATTCCCAAATGGTACCAATTCGTACATGTTCCATCGGAATATCCCGTCTTACTTGGTACTAGTGCACTTTGTCGGAACACAGGTGCATATTACTGCTAATGTAGTAGGATCCTGAGGGACTTATTCCGTTAGCTTGATGTTAGTTCATCCAAGATGTTATACATTTATAATTAAGTTCTGCATTTATTGAACTAATCACGTGTTTTTGATACTGTTGTGAACTAAAGCTGGTTACAACGTAATGACACTCAGCCTGAATCTCGATTTTTCTGAGGTCAGATTGTATAGGCAATATTATCAAACTATCAACCTGTCTATATAATCTGTTCTCAGATACATCGCGATTCAGGCTGAGTGTCATTCTAGAATAAGGACCTTAAAATGTAATTTTCATAAGTGTTACAATGTAACTTAGTTGAGATATTATAAAAATGTACACTCATTTTTTGTTAAGCTTCTGTTGTATTTGTGTATGTGGTGTGTGGAGCCCCAAAAAGATTTTTGGGCACAAACAAAGCTCTACTGCAAACCGTTTCAACAGAAGAGGCTCTGACGTACGTTTTTTTATGGGGTGAAGAGCTCAGACGGCAGTTACTCCTGCAAAATACATAATTGCTTAATCAGATCGAGAAAGAGTAGATGTGTGCAATTAAGACTAATGCTATGGTGATGATGAAATTTAAGACATTTATAGAGTAGTTGAAACCTTTTCTGTTTTTCAGATGTTACCATACCTCGGAATTTAACTATTAAAAAGATATTCAGCTGTAGACACGCACTGTATGATAGAGATAACGCTTTACAAAACCGAAATAAGCCGACCTTTGCCGAATTCTTATTCTTCTTCCCGATGTTTCAAATCAAAAGCCAGGGTACGAGTATATGTCTTGTATGTATGTAATTTAATAATATAATCTTTTAGTTCACTAGAACGCGACTGCTACGCAGGAGGCGCGGGTTCGATCCCCGCTCAATACAAATATTTGTATATTTTAATATGACGATTGGCATTGGTCTGGGTGTTTCTATGTATATTATATATGTATTTACAAAAAAAAGTATTTATGTATGTTTATGCGCATTCTAAATTCCATAACACAAGCTAGATCAGCTTACCATGGGTCCAGATAGTGTTGTGAAATATTTATTTATTTATTTATCATTCTCTGTCACAATTACCATAACAAATGTTCTATTAATTTTTTCGCCCCAAAAAAATAAACATGGTGCGATCACAGAACAAGACGGTAGAAAACAATTTCGTTCTAATTAAACCCTTAAATCGTTCTCCGGAAAATATTAACATTGGGCTCATAGGCCACTAATCAAGATAATTACTGACGTGTCGAGCGCTGAGTACCGCTGTACAATATAAAATCGTGTTGGTTAGGGTTAGACCACTGTGCAAAGAGAAGCGGTAGCGATATCCATAATATAACTGTAAAATGATCTCGTCTGTGCATTGAAGATGTTGATAAAATAAACATGCGGCCGTCTTTGGGGACTGCCAATAGAAGAGAAAAAAAAAGTAAAAGTATTTACTTCATAATTAAATTAATAATTTAAAAAACCCCCGTCACAAAAAAACTCCTCCAAAAATTTCAAAATAAATGGAGTTAGCCTTTTAACTTTTGACATACCTAGTAATATTTTGATTTAACAGTTGCCATGTCGGGGAATCCTAACTGGTTAAAAACTCCGTTATATTAGCGGAACAATTCAAGGTTAGTCGTTTTTGCGTCGGGGGTTTTCACTACAAAGAGGTGTCATTTGTGAATGCTTTGTCTCAATTCGTCAATTAGGTAGGTACTCCTGGCCATATAGACTTTAAAAACTACATCGTTGTATCGTCGTGACGTGCCGTATGCAGTGACGATGTCGCGAGTCCAATGTTTTTTTTTTTCCTCAAAATTTTCTGTGAAAACTACACCCAGTGCGCCTAAAAATGTTTTCATTTCACGGTCATTCTCCGATTCAGCGTTCTTTGTCTAATTACCGTAACGTTTTTTATTTTTCATTGATTTGACTCAAACACATTAAAATATGAAACTAATCAAACGTACGAATTTAATAATTAATGTGGCATGTAAAAATTACTGATAGTTTTTCAGATACTAAGACTTAAAAAAAATTATGAGTATGGTAATTAGTAAAATAATATTTAATGTAACGGTAATTAGAAAAAATCACGAGGTCTATGTAAAATATGATATAATGAAATTATAATAACACATATTAATAATTGGTACACGTATAATCATAATTAAAGCACTAGAATTAAAAAATAAGTAGGATAGAACTTACAATAACATAAATCTTCTTGGATAATATCTAGCTTAAAGCTACTCACAGCTCTTTTAAGATTTGCTTATATTAATATCACTGAGTACTTTTACCTATTTAATAAAGAATCATCATAATTGGACTAATAGACTAGTATGTCATAAATTTTAATCAGTCTTGTATTATAGTTTTTTCTATTTAACAATAAAAAACAATAAAAAACAATAAAAAAAATCAATATTTAAAAAATAGATTCCTCAGAATCAGACAAATTTGAAAAAAAACCTCTAGTCTTCTTATCCTTAATACTATTATTTTGAGCATTTTTCATTGTTTTAAAGGAAGGTATTGTAAGACTAAAATCAACAGGAGACACAGGAGCCCAAAAACTATCTGTGTCAGATAAATTAAAGCTACTTTCCGCTTTTTCAAACTTCTCAAACCTCTTAGACATTTCACATTTGGAAATAAGAGACTTCGAAGACCCAGGAAACACATCAGCTGGCTTTACTAGCTGATTAGATAAAATTTTAGGTTTATCTGAAGATTTCTTAGCACCAATGAACCGTGATGTATCGCCATTATATTTGTTTTTGGCACGTGCAGATAAAATAAATTTGGAAGGTGGAGAAGGTCTAGCCTCTTCTGCCTTTTCCAGATTCAAAGAGTAAAATCCATGATGTCTACCATGCTCACACTCAATAGCTTGATACATACACTGTTGGTCATTACAGCTTAACTTACGCATTGCAAGTAGGTTCGGTTTTGATGAATTCCAAACGACTTGATGGACTTTCATTGTGCCCCTATACTCTCGTATCTCTTTAGGGATCAACAGATCTTTTTGAAGAATATCTGCTTCTTGTACAATATCTGTAATGACTCCCTTGACAGCAGCTTTCAATTTTTCAGAAAGAGTTTCGATATCAACAATATCGCAGCCCTGAGCCACGATCCTATCTGCAGTTCGTTTTATCGTTGCTCCTACACCATCTGCTGAGCTTTTGCCATGACCAGCCTCTGTATAGTTCCAGGCAATGACTCTTAGATTAGAAAAGTGCCACTGGAGTTGAGAGATAATATAAAACATTTTTTTATTTCGATATTGGCCAGTCGGAGAATCTGATATAAAATGGATGACATTTATATGAGGAGCTTCATTTTCAATGAAATTTAAGATAGGTATAAGATGACTCCAAACTGCAACTGCGTCATGTCGGAGTGAAGAACTCAATGTGCAAAACGACTGAGTCCGCAATACTCCACTTTTCTTGAAATAAATAACAGACGTGTGCAATGTAATTTGCTTACGGCTGCCACCAAAATGGAATGATTGAATTTCATCTGTGTATTTTGTATTATAATTTTCACTAAAATCAACGTTGATTACACAGTCATTTTCAGGTAAATTTTGTTTTAAATGTTTAATGTAATTATTTTGAGAAACTTTATTAGCACAATGGTTCATGTATGGTGGCAGCAACTTTTCAAACTTTTCGATTATTTCTTTAGGGCTAGCTGTAATTTTCTCCTTGACCGTTTGATTACTGGTTTTCTCTTTCCCATCTTTAATGTAAGTTACCTGTTTTGTTATCCAGTGGTAGTAAAAAATCTGCTTTGCATTATCGAATTCTTTATAATGAATATTCCTATTTGCGCAATCTATACATGTTCTTGAAAGACACTCCGTACTTTGAGAAACACAGCATAACGATGATAGAACTTTGTGAGCGGAGCTTTCATCGATTAGGTCAAATCGTTTGAGTGACGATATGATCAAGTCCATATTAGTGTGGGTCTTACACATGCAAGTCTCTCTTGCTCGTGAATCTGGAATTACAACCCAAAATGGTCGCATCTTGCAAAATGTAGAGTAGCTGATTTTATAAGTGTGAAACTGAAGAAATTTAGTGTGAAGATTTAATAAAGTGTCTGTCAAGAAACGTTTTTGCTTTTTTGTTGTTTTTCTTGAAATGTATTCTCTCTTGCCAGAACAAATGCGACTGTTCTCATCTTGTTCTAAAAAAATTTGGACGTCTTGTTTGATTTTCTCTATGTTATTCTCTTTATTATTATTATGTAAATACTTTGGTTCATTTTCGTTATAATGACTTTTATTTGATTTTGCATGAAGTGTGTTTACATATTTCAGTCTTAATGCTTGCTTCCTATACTTTTCTTTTGCTCTTTTTAACTCCTCTATTTTTTTTCTCATGTATGATATTTCTTTATTTGTTTTATATACATGTCTTCTTAATAACAATAAGGGTGAGATTTTTTTCCGTTTCGGTTTCTCAACAATTCTCTTCGAAGATAGTGAAGTTGGTGTTGAACACATAGAAGACGCGCATTCCGTAATATTGAAACTTGTATCTTTATTTTCTGTCAATTGCTCATTATTGCTTAATAATAACATACTTTGAGTAGAAGATGATGATAGAGCACTAGAGGGACGTGGCGTTGATGTGATTAAGGTAGGTTTAAAATTTAATCTCTTCTTCAAGGGAACTAATTTTTTTTCAAATGAAGTCGACGGTGGACAAATTTCGTCTTGCTGATTATCTAAAGATATTCTTCCAGTGTAATTTTTTGAGCGCAGCGAGTATGATAAATTATGATGTAGTGGTGTTGATAGAGTTTCAAGAGGATCTGTTATATTGTTATCAACCACATCTAGATCTACGATCCCTTCTTCCTGAATTGTTTCCAGTTGTCCCTTTTCCTTTTGTCTTTTATAGTAAGCTCTGAAATTTTCTCTATTTCTTTTTTGAGTTTTCTTACGATTTTTTGGTGACATTTCACAGATTGGAAGTATTTTTTTATCTGTTTTTCTTTTATTATACCTTTCTTTCTCTTTTTCTTTTGATTGCTGATATAAAACAGGGTCATTTTTAATTCGTTCTCGGCGTTGTCGTGCGGCGAGTCTTCTCTTTTCTTTAACTTCCTCTTTGATCTTTTTAGGTTTTCCCATCCTAAAAATTAAATAGTTTGATGGATGATAAGCATAATAATATAGACATATTTACGGACAATGATAAAAATAATAACAATCTACAATAACCGCGGGAAAACTTTCCATTTGTACAACATCGCGGCTAACAATTAGTAAACAAGTATTAATTTTTCATACAACGGTAATTAGAAACATATGGTAATTAGACATACGGTAATTAGAAAACGATATATTTTCTTAAAAATGTCGAAAACCGATGCAGTGTGCAAATATTAGTTTAATATAACTTACAGAGGTCAAAGTACTGTCTCCATTTACATGATCAACTTGGTCTAACTTAAAAAAATCAAGTATTAAAATAAGTAGAACGGTAATTAGAAAATATTTTAACCAAAGCTACGGTAATTATATACTCACGTGTTTCATTGGCGGTACACTAACGTTAGAGACGTGCAACTGCTGATCGATCACGGCACACACTGAGGAGATGCGAAGCGCACGGTAGTGATGTGCCAAATGCTGTTATTTAGGGATGTGCACCCGAGAATAGAAACTGTCACGGCAATTATGACTTTCGACTGGACATGCGGTTACTTAATTATAATTATTTTTAGACTGGTTCTATTGGGTCGATATTTTGTTATGCGATACTCTTCACTTAATATCGTTTAAAACATTGAATGGATCAAAGTAAATCTGTACGTTATAAAAATTACAATCAAGTTTTAACATTAAGTTGGTGTGCGGACACGCCACGGTAATTAGAGAATAGATGTTTTTTGAACATAATTAAATTAATTTAGTCTTAACTACTTAAAACAGAAGCCTGTGTTTTTGTTTACGGCTCGATACGGATGCTATCTAACATATAAAAAAATTACATGATTGAATTATGATAATATTACGGATTTTGCAAGCCCGGACATGTAAAACTTGCTAATCGGAGAATGGCCGTTCAAACATACTTGATGTTATTGTTAATAATGATTTTAGGTTTACGTGTTGAGACAAGATCGTTACGTCAGATCTAGTACTACATTTTTATTAAGGCTCATATTCGTGGTTCTATAATAAAGTAGTGCTATCTTGTTCGCACCCATTGTAAGCACGCACGAGTGCGAGCGAGATGGCACTTCTTTAGTATTCCTTTTTGTGGCTTCCCTTGCTAGTTCTATAGGTTCCGTCTATGTTATTCTTTTAGTTTGAGATTAATTATATGTGCAATAAACTCAATTTAGGTACTTTAAACATAGATGAAAAAAAAATGGGGAAATTTATTAAATAATAATAAAACCCTAGTGATGTTACAGTGCCAAAAATTCAAAAACTCAAGATATGGTTACCTTTTATTTGAGACTTCTTCTTCAGTCGTTAGATCCATAGAGGAAACAAGGAAAAGTACTAACATACGTAAAAACATTGCCCTCGCTAACGCAGTCGGGTAAAAAAGGAAAACGCTAACATCGTTACAATCTACCAGTGTACAAACTGCTCCAAGAAATGGCTCATGAAAAGGGTGTTGATTCTGCACCTCTTAACCCTTTCAAGGGTTATCCTTACAACCACCATTTTATTTGGTCGATTAACAGAAAATGGTTAAAGGTTGGGTATAAGCGTGCGAAGAGATTTTAGGTTAATCAAATAGTTTAAAGAAAGAATCGGTAGCATTTAGTTACTAAAACACTTACTGATATTGTTTGCTTTGGTGGGAAAATGTAGGGCTGTTTTCCATTCGACAGTAAACATACAATGGGAAATTGCCCGCTTAGTGGCGATAGGCTCGCCCCCTATTACGTAAAGTAAAGCCAACAAAGCGAGAGAAAAAAGGTAAACAATGTTTCAGCGGTTCCAAACTTTTTTATTTGAAAATGATTACGTATCACTTCAAGCGCGTTCCAGACAGGAATAAAATTGCTCATAAGATGGCGGTTCTGACAGTTAAGAACCGCTGTGCTGACAGCTTTCCTGTACTACGAAACACGCAACGACAGCTGTCGCTCGGCCATTGTCGCGTATGTGTGATAAGTGCGACAAGGACAGAGAAAACAAAATAGTAAAAAGTTATCGCCACGTAACTCAGTAATGGTCGCTTTGTTTACCTATTTTTACCCACAATGCCTCCTTTACCTATCCGTACGGGTATTTAAAGGCGTGAATATATTTAGATGTATGAAGGTGAGTAATATTTTATCCATAAAGGTCTCTTCTTCATCCGAGCACCAATTCTTTTAGCTTGTGGGTACAGAATGGAACCATTCAACCCAGTGGCATCCCATCATGAATGAATCAGCAGGCTCCTATTCTGATAGGGCTGTTTTGGCTTCTAAGGGAGTAACTGTCGTTTGACTTCTTAACACATTTTTTTTACTGTGGGGGAAAATCCTTCATGGATGTTATGCCGGACTCCTACCGACTAAAAACCCCCACGGTATCGCCTATGGTTGGGAGCCCCGGGTAACCCCTCGGAAGGGTGTATCAGAACTCCCATCAGACCCACAGCCACGGCTAAAATGCGGCCTAGTCTAGGGGGTGGTCCGGGTGCTGCTATCCCGCGTCCATGAGGGGTTTTCTGGTGTTATCCCGCTTCTTAGTGGGGGACGTGCGTGAATCCCTCACGTCATTCTCTTAACACCTAGAGGAAAACCAACGCCAGATCCATCAGCAAGTGTACCGCTAGAGTCTACATCAAGAAGGACTTTAGATCCTTTTTTGACATAGTAAAGTATTTGTCAATTTAGGGAAAATAAAAAAAGAAAATCTTTAATCACTCCACCCAAAACGGACCCTTACAACAAAAATAACAGGCTCTTAATTCAAGCTGGCAACCCTTTTAGCGCGTTCTCAGTAAACAGCCCTTTGCGAAGGTGGGTAGATTAAAATTATCAACATGTTTGCCGTCCGCCTATGTGGTTTTATTTGCTTATTCATTACAAATATACTTCTTACCATAAAATTTTCAAATGACCCCTTTATTCGTATAGTTTTAAAGTCTATTATCGTTTGGCCTATTTGTAGGGAAGTCCTAAAATTTCTTTTAACAATACGGTCCATTGTTTCCGAGTCCTTTTATTTGGTCCAATGGGCACTGTGATCAAATTTTATGGACGTATGTAATGGAAAATGTATTTGTTGAACTTTATTATTTTTAGTGTAGTTTGTAGTATTGGGATTAATTGGAATAGTTGTCTTGCCGTAACATTAATTCTTGGATTGGAACTCTTTACCAGTGCACGTGTTTCCTTCTTCTTACAGTGCTAGGTCATTTAAGTGGGGCGTGAAAAAACGTCTGTCGATGGCATTAATGTAGTACCGCCATTCTAAAGACAGTATCTGTAATGGACCGGACTTTGGACTTTAGACGCAAAATGTACATTCCTCCATATTTAGCCTTAAGGAAATAACTACTGTAAATTGACCTCTAAAAATGCCGCAGTGGAGCTTGTTGCGTCGTTTCTTCTCCACCAGCGCCTTGGAAGCGGTGGTAAACTTTGATTAAGTAGAATTAAAATTGATGTCAATAAAAAACAATTTTATTGTTTAAGATTAAATAAAATAAATAATAAATATTCTACTACATTCTACACAACGCTATCTAGACCCATGGTAAGCTTTAATAGCTTGTGTTATGGAATCTAGAATGCGGATATACATACTTATATACTTATTTTATTGTAAATACATACATATTATACATAGAAACACCCAGACCAATGCAAATAGCCATATTCATGCATACAAATATTTGCACTGAGCGGGAATCGAACCCGCGCCTCCTGCGTGGCAGTCGCGTGCACTACCGCCACGCCACGGAGGCTGTGTTGAGAATAAATTACTTTAACTTCAACTTTGACTTTAGACAGTACCCCAACTAAGCATCAGGCGGGGTGTAGTCAATTTGGTGACCTAAATATAAAATAAAATATAATTAACTAACGCAATCGATAATTGTAAACAAAAATACTGTTACTTGATTTTTTATTTGTGTTTGTTTTTAGTTTGTTGAAGTAATAGTCACTAATCATAATTTTACTTATTCTGTATGTTAGTTTGCTACCTTAAACATTGGCAATCACGTACAATGGTCCAAGAAGGGAGGCTTAGTGCGGATAAAAGAGTCCCCTATCCTATCCTACCTTAAACATTATTAGTCGTATGAAGATAAAAGTACGCACATACATACATATCGCACCCTCAGTGGAAAAAAGGCATAAGATGAAAATGCTGATTTTTCAGTATGGTGAAAAAACTGAATTTATGGGCATATTTACTTTATTTCCAAACGTAGAAGAATTATTCTTATATCAAAAAAAGGAGAAAAAAATGTTGCACTTCGTGTTGTATTTAAGTTAGTGCTAATGTTTATAGTTTATTAGGAATTGTTAAAATAAATTATTATGCTATTTTTCAGAATACAATAAAATAAAAGATTTTGAGTATCAAAATTTATGCCAGACTTTGCCAGAAAAGTAAAATATATTTCAAAAAGTATGTTATATTAAAGCAGTAATGAACTTGTGAATATGAACATTTATGGTAGTATAAGTAAGATTACTGCATTATTTCCTTTATAAAAATTATGTTTGAAATGCACAAGCAATACTTACCCCTTTTTTCAATTTAAGAGCTTGTTAAGATAACTTAAGTAAACAATAATAATTACTTATTCCATTATATGTTATAGAAAAGTTAGCTGCATATTAAGACATATTACTTAGAGTTATTATTTATGACTACAGGGAAAAAAGGCAATGCCTTTTTTTTATTCACTATTTTTTATTTCAGGCAAAATACTAATTATATTTTGGTAACAATTAAAGTTCGTACTAGCAACAATAAAATTGCACAATAATATTCAGAATTGTAGAGTTTCGGTGAGGATTACTACCGCTATTGATTTTTTTATAAACTCTTAAATAATCAGTAGATAATTTGTTAGGACTAAACTTAAATAAGTTTTTATTGGCTCCGTACAACAAAATGTTTATGTTCTCTCAATAAAAATCAAAGGTACCAAGCAAAAATTATTAACAAATCAAGGTAACGAGTTATAATACATATTTTGTTATTACACATGTTATTATTACGGCTAGGCACCTCGAGTGGTGGCATTATCCTTCACCTACTAGTTTATTTTAGTTTAGAGTTTATTAATATCATTAGTATAAATTAACATAAGCCTATGTTATGGCTATTTTTTTATGCAAATAGATAGTGAACCCTTTACAAGTTAAAATAGAAAAGGATGTTACACGTTAGTAACAGACATTAGGTAATGTTATGATAATAGACTGCGAATCATTCATCAGCCTAGTGGTACGAGTCATCGTCTTGTACTCATATTACAGGGGTTCCCCTACTTGGAGACCAAACGATTGCTATGATATACAAAACTTGTACCACTAGCTCGGCGGTAAGCGAAAACATCGCGAGGAAACTGCACATTCATTCATATTTAATATGTAACCAGGATCCTAATGGTCTGGTCTGGGTGTTTCTATGTATAATATGTACGTATTTACAAAAAAAAGTATATAAGTATGTTTATCCGCATTCTAGATTCCATAACACAAGCTATAAAAGCTTACCATGGGTCTAGATAGCGTTGTGTAGAATGTTGTGGAATTGTGGAATATTGTTAAGGTTCGCCTTTCCGGTTACGAAGGTCAGACGATAGTCGCTTCAATGTAATTACCAGACTATATAAACCCAGATAAATCATTGTTTAAGCGGACCCCGGACTCCCCAAGAGCAGCCGGGAAAACACTAGGAGGATTAGACAGGAAAAACAAACATCAAGCATTACAGGATATCAAGAGAGTCCGGCATAGAGCCCTCTCTGCTAGACCTTCTATTGACGAGTCGCCTGGACCAGTACAGTGTCTCGGTGAGTGCTGCTTTAGGTAACTCCGACCACTGTCTGGTCCGCTCCACCGTGCCCATTGTAGCGCCCCCACGACCCGTGCAGGGGAAGAGGCGTCTTTGGCACTACTCGTCAGCGGACTGGGATGGACTACGCGACTATTATGCGTCCATCCCGTGGGTTGAACGCTGCTTTGAGGGTAAGAACCCATCTGAGAGCGCTACTGCTGTCGCCGGTGCGATCAGTTTGGGTATGGAATACTATATCCCATAAACCGATGTCACCGGAGTCCGCAGAGCGCGTCAGTGGTTCGGGTGCGAGTGTGCGGAGGCTGTTGAGCATAAACAGTCTGCGTACCGCGCTTGGGTGCGGGCGCGCGTCACACGCGATCCCAACAAGGCCAAGGCGGCGTACAACAGAGCGACAAAAGTCTGCAAGAGGGTTTACGTCAGGGCGGATGCCCAGCGCATAGCACGGCTGGGCCAAGAGCTAGTGGCGCATCTCACGTGCCGTGGCTACTGGCGACTGGCCAAAGCCGTGCAAGCCAACTTCTGCCAGCCCTCGCTGCTCCCGCTGAGCAACCCCGATGGATCTCTGGCCCATGAGCCGCAAGAGAAAGCAAATTTGCTGGTCAATCTCTTCGCGGCCAACTTCCGAGTCGATGATTGTGGTATGCAACCACGGACAATGCCCACTGGTGACCACGCAATGTCTGATATCCATATCAGGTAACGCGATGTCCGTGCAGTACTACAATCACTCGATGTCCGGAAAACCAGTGGTCCTGATGGTATTCCAGCGGTCGTACTTAAAAAATGTGCAGCGGAGCTATCTCCTATGCTAACGCGGCTGTACCGACTGTCCCACAGTTCAGGTACAGTGCCGTCGGCTTGGAAGGAGGCGAATGTCCAGCCGATCCCCAAGAAGGGGCATCGCTCGGACCCAGCCAACTCAGAACAACCCATAGCCGTCACCTCAGTGCTGTGCAAGGTTTTCGAGAACATTATTAACACACAATTCATGCGCCACCTAGAGGATCACTCCTTGCTTAGTGACCGGCAATACGGCTTTAGACCGAAACGGTCAATGGGTGATCTTCTGGCGTACGTGACATACCTTTGGGGTGAGGCTATGGAAAAGCACGGCGAGTCACTGGCAATTAGTCTTGACATTGCCAAAGCTTTCGATAGGGTATGGCATAAATCGCTTCTTTCTAATCTACCAGCCTTTGGCCTGCCTCCCAGACCTCCCTTGCCTGCCTGCCTTTCTGCAGGGGCGCCGTATTCACGTCCTTTGTGATGGACGAGCTTCGGAGTTCCTGCAGGTAAATGCTGGATATGCTAACGGTAGCATTCATTGCTATGCAGACGACAGCATCTTACACGGGAGTTATTACGCATATCCTGCGGCCAAGCAGTCTGATATCGCGGAAAAGAGGTAGCTTCTTGTCACTGAGCTGGACCGGATCCTGGACCACATTTCTCAATGGGGCGCTAGGAACCTGGTCGAGTTCAATGCCTAGAAGACCCAGGCATGTGCGTTTACAGCAAAGGTATCTCCTTTCGTTCCCCTTCCCACTCTTCAGAGCACACCATTGCCACTGCAGAATCACCTCAGTATCCTCGGTATGGATGTTCGCTGCAAACTGAGTAACAACTATATCGAAAGTATCATCAAATCAGCCTCGCGTAAACTCGGAGTCCTGAACAGAGTGAGACGTTTTTTCACGCCGGAGCAGTGGTGTCTTTTATACAAGACCCAAATTCGTTCCTGCGTGGAATACTGCTCACATCTCTGGGGCAGCTCCGCAAAGTACTTACTAGATGCTCTCAACAGGTTGCAGCGACGTGCAGTCCGCATTTTTGGGAATCCTGAGGTCATGAACACCCTCGAGCCTTTGCAGATGCGTAGAGATGTTGCGTCTTTGGCAGTATTCTACCGTCTCTACTATGGTGAATGTTCTGACAAGCTCTTCCAATTACACCCACCCTCTCCATTGCTATACAGGATGAGACGTGCAGGGCTAAGATGCCATCCATATACGGTGCAGAGTATACCAGCTAGAACCAAGCGTTTTAGAGACTCATTCCTATGCCGCACCATTAAGACCTAGAACTCCCTGCCAGCTCACGTGTTTCCTTCTTCCTACAGTCCCGGCTCCTTTAAGCGGGGCGTGAAAAGGCATCTAATGAGGCCGTCAAGCTGAGGGCGACCACTGTTAACATGGTACATGTTTCCGATGGTGACCCTCTTTCCGACACTTTGCCTTTGCTGAACATCAGGCGAGATGAAGTCAAATTGACGTGTCCTATAAAAAAAAACATTGTGTCATAATCTCTTTTTAGCTTATACTCACCTAATAACTTCAAAATTCTTCTCGCCCCACTGTGCTGCGTCCGGTTATACATTTCAGGTCACTTTACTTTAAAATAAGAAGAAAAACCACTCAATTGTTCTTGTTTTGCTTTCGCAAATGCGTTAACGCAGGTATTACCTTGACCTAGAAATGGGCACTGACTGTCAAGCGCGTGGATACGCACCCGCCCCGTCCCCTGCATCGATGTATTCACACTTATGTTAGTACTGTCTACTCCCACGCCGCAGTATCTATTCTTACTTCTCGGTGAAAGGAAAATATTCTAGTGAAAGAAAGAAGTAATCGTTCTTATTTTACAGCCGCGCCGCAGTATGTAGTCTTATGTTTCGGCGTATAGAAAAGTTTTGAGTGGAAGAAAGCAGTATTTATTCTTATTCTAATTTATTTTATGTTCATAAAAAGTAAACAGTCATACAGCTGTTATTATTTTCTAAGTTTATCTTTTAGGCTAAGTAAGCGCATTTAAGATAATTTCCTTAGCTAGTTAATATAACAAATAAAAAAATAATCGTGTATACAAGACTAACGATGTAAAAAAAACAAACGCATTTAAATCATAATAATTGTTACTTTTAATTTTCTACATAAAATATTAGGGATAAACGTAATAATAAGTAATACGTCATATTTCTCAATTTATTCTTTGCGTTATATCACATAATCTACTAATCCGTAAGAAAAAATGTAATGGAACCAAAATTCTCAAAACGAATTTCTTGTTTTAATTCGTCAAATTTAACAAGAAAAATATGAAAAAAATTTAGCATATGTATCTTTAAACGTACCTTTCAAATATGATAAAATCGACGAATCAAAGTAAGATCACTTATGCCTATTTTCCACAGGGGGTGCGATATAATCACACCTTTATCCCCGGAGGATAAGGCAGAGGTGAATTAAAATTCACATTTCATCAATCATTGTATTCGGTTCCACGTAATAGGGGGTGAACCTATTGCCATATTTCGGGTACTAATTGTTGACTCGAGCCTATATCTGAGGCTGTGTTTGGGCTGTATATATCTGTCTGATGATAAACAGCCGTAACTCTTAATCACCTTGTACGACACCGCATGGGAAGAGATGGTGTACTCTGCCGGGAACTACGCAACCCAAAAATAAAAGTGAAGGTTTAAAATAAGCAAAGTCGCTATGATTAAGTCTACATTTTATAATCCCAGTAACAAGCTTGTAGTCTATTTTTGGGGTTATACGGCAGCAACTGCTGCTAACCCCATAACCCCCAAGCGCAGGGCACGCCGTAATAGCGGCGGTAAGACCCATCATGGAGGAGTGGCTAGAGAGGCCACACGGCAGCCTCTCGTACCGGCTGACGCAGGTGATTACCGGACACGGGTGTTTCGGGAGTTACCTGTGTCGGATCCGGAAGGAGCCAACGTCCGAGTGCCATCACTGTGATGCGAGCGAGGACACAGAGCTGCACACGCTGACCGAGTGCCCGGCGTGGGACACGCCGAGGCGGGTCCTAGTGGCGGCTCTAGGGGTGGGAGTCTTCACACTCGTCACATTGCTCACAGCGATGGTACGATGCGCAAACGCTTGGGGTGCGGCCGCCTCCTTCTGCGAGCAAGTAATGCTCGAGAAGGAGGCGGCCGGTCGGGTCCGGACAAGACTCCGGGCCCGGGAAGCCCGTGCAGAGCGAAGGCGAACCGGACGTCGGAGGTCGCAGAACGACCTCCGTCCTCCATGAGCGCTGGCCTGGGGGTGACCGGTGGAGCCGCCTGTCACCCTAGCAGAAGCAGGCCGCGGCGGCGGCGCAAAGTGCGCCTCCCCGTAACCGGGGCTAGATGGGGACATTTTGGTCCCCACAACCCGAAGGGGGCCATCTCGAAAGAGATGGTCCTGGGTCTGCCGGGGTGCGAGAGATATGCTTTTGGCAATCTCACCTCCGGCAGCCAAGGACCCAAGACGGCGTGCGTTTTAGTCGGTTCGAGTCCGACATAACCGCCTCCACCGGCTCCGTGGGGGTGGTATCCGTGGGGATTTTTCGCACGATAAAAAAAAAAAAAAAAAAAAAAAAAAAAAAAAAAAAAAAAAAACCCCATAACCCCGAAAAGAAATCCTACGCCATAACCTTTTCTATTACTCACCTTTTCTTATCCAGTATCTGCGGTAGCCTAGTGGTATGGGTAATGGACTGCTGAGACGAGGTCTAGGGTTCGATCCCAGGTTTACCATGGCACACGCCAATGGCTTTTCGATGCTTTTCGAAGTTATGTGTGTATTTATCGCAGGTTTAGAAGTGCCCGGTTAATGGCAATAGGCTCGCCACCTATTACATTGGGACCTAAACATAAACTGGCGAAATGTAGGTGCTAGCACCTCTGCCTACCCCTTCGGGGAATACAGGCGTAAGTTTTATATCCTATCAAGTTTTTAAATCATTACAGAAAAAAAAGGTAAGCCGTATTTTAGCTTTAATGCCCCTGCGTACAAAAAAACAATATTTTAGAATAGTCTGCAAAATTTTCTATTGCTTTCATGAGATTGGGCATTTAGGGGATTTATGTTAGAAGTTATACGCGACTAAAACCACATTACATGCTGTTATTGGTTTATTTGGACCATATTTGGACCTAAATGGAACACTAAGGGTTTTAGGTATATTGAATAGAGATTTTATATCTATTGTTTTAATATCTTTATGGCTTGAGCGTAATTTGTGAGAATCTTTTTTTGTAGAAATAAAGTAATTCTCAAATGGGTTTCAATGATAAAATTTGTATTACGTTTTGATAAATTCTGTTCTATAATATAATAATATCATTACACAATATACTATATTTTTTTTTAGGTGGCAGACAAGCACACAAGTGGTTACCGCGGCCTATGGACGTATGCAATACCAGGGGCGTTACACTCGCGCTGCCTACCCTGAAGAAACCTTGTAATGCCCCTCTTGAAGAACCCCATATTGTAGTCGCTTGTAGTATCTTAAAGTATAATAATATGAGGTTTGTGTTTGACAAACTGGTTCTCGGTTAACTGTGTGGTGTAAGCGGTTCGAGTCTGAAACAACTCTCAAAAACGACAAATGAAAGAATTTTTGTTCTTTCATTTTGTCGTTTTTGAGAGTCGTTTCAGACTTGAAAAAAAAAGAAAGAAAATATTTTTATTCGGCACATTACATGAAGTGATAACAACATAAAAATGTATATAAGAAAAGAAATAAAAGCTAAGCAGAATAACGGTTGCCTCTCAGCGTAAATGCTGTCCGCGTGGTAGTGCAGGTGGACAGCGCTGGTCTTCAGAGGCGGCCGCGAGTATAAAATATGTAAATATTTAGCATACATACATATAATCACGCCTTTATTGCCGGAAGGTTAGGCAGAGGTAAATTAACACCCACATTTCACCAATAATTGTAGTCAGTCCCATGTAATAGGGAGTGAGCCTCGAGCCTCTATATCTGAGGCTGAGTCTGGGCTGTATGTATCTATCTGATGTTATTTTTTTATCCCTTAGTCGCCTTGTACGACACCACATAGAAAGATATAGGGTGGCCCAAATTCATCTCTGCCGGGAACCACGCTCTAAATATTTAGGAGCAATTAATTATGGATTTTTTTCAATAGGTACATTTCGAAGCAGTTTCTTTGTTCTTTTGTAAAGTTAACATTTGAACTCCTTTATTTGCCTGGAGGTTAAAAAAACAATAGACTATGAACCATAAAACGCGGTACTATTTTGGCATCGCAATAGTCTCTCGAGAGTTATTTCAAAAGCGATGTCAAGGAGAGTAACTAGCTCATTTAGTACAAGATCATACAGTACACCCATTTTTTCGCATTAAAAATTCAACACGCGTGGCGTCTTACGTTTAGAAAACGCGTATATCTGGTCCGGAACAAAATGAGAGACCCACGTCACTTTAATTCAAAAACGACCACACCTTTAGATCCCCCACCCTCCCCTCAACCTTCTTATTATTACTAAGACGAGGGGCAAATTATATTGGGGATAGAGGTCTTGATAGACTGGTCGATGTTAGGTTATATTGTGACGGTGTAATAATGTATGTAAGTTATGTGGTTATGTGTAGGTATAAATAGTTAAGTTTGCAATGACGACAGTTGAAGGCTCTTTTTGATACGACATGGACGTTATTCAAAGAGCCATCTATATTTTGTCGGGAAAAATAATTATATCTTCTGACGTGTCTCTATCGGGGGACAAAATTATGGAAAAGTATGCAAGCAAAACCCTAGCTCTATAATATAATCTTTGGATTTAACCAGCATTATGGCTCGGAGCTTTCCTTTTCAGGGTCAGATGGCAGTCGCTCTCACAAAAGACTAAATAGTCCAAATACATCGGGAAAAATGAAATGCTCAAGTGGGAATTAAACACATGACCTTTCCTTCATCACTTCACATTTCCCTTCTCTTTATATCCGTCTTTCTTCTTTCTTTCTCCTAGCTATTATCCCATTTTAGTTGGGGTCAGCTCTCCTAGTACTTCTGCGCCACACCGTGCGGTTGCGGTTTGTCTTTTCCTCTATGTTAGTACTAGTCATATCCCTCTTTAAAGTTTGTAGCCATGTCGTCGCTGGTCGTCCTCGGCCTCTTTTCTCCTCCCCTATGGTCAACACTTTCTTGGTCATGGGGTCATCATCTCGTCTTATCACGTGCCCGTACCAGCGCAGGCGGTTTTCGCGTAGTTTATCTAAAGTTAGTAAAAAAAATCAGGTTGAATCTAAGGAAGAATATGAGAGCGAGCCCCGAACTCCTAATTCCTCGGTTTCAACATACAAGTTTTGCATGTAATCGGGACTAAAATAATGAAACATATCCACTATTAAGCTTATAAAAGACCAAGTATTCACATTACATTAATATCTGCCATATTTCTCATCAGAATGAAATATTTCTCATCTAAAAACCTATGTTTACTAATGGGAAAATATTACCTGACGGCGTTACGGACATCAGTTACGACCAAGTTACGTCTATTTTTGTTAGATGTCTGTGATAACTTCCCGTCGAATGCAAAAACAATCAGCTCCAAGATTCGAAATTAATATTCAAATGGTCTGCAGATAGAAGCAGAATATCTTGTTCTAATTAATCGACGGTTATTCACCGAATATCTGCTCGTAAATTAGCATAAGTGTGATCATTTAAATTAACCTTTATCTTCATAATGTTTAGTACGAATACACTATTTGAAGATCTGAATACCTATTAGTCATTACTCAATTTCTACATTGTACTATATTATAATCCAAGGAGTTAAAAATCTAGTTTTTGAATATCTATTATATTATTTTTGCACTTCCGATTGAGCTAAAATGTCAACTAATTTAAGCTTGCATTTATGTGAATGTTCTATCCGGTCCTTTTTTTTCCGTGCAGAAATCCCCTCGGATACCTCCCTTGCCGGAGCCGGAAGGAGAGGTTATGTCGGACTCGAACAGACTGAAACCGCACGCTGACTGTGGGTTGTGGAGCTAGGCCGGAGGTGAGATTGTCATCGATATATCCCTCGCACCCCGGCTGACCCAGGACGGGACGGGGGACATCGGTGTCCCCGACTCGCCCCCGCAATGGGGAGGCGCGCTTCACAGCGCGCCGTCGCCGTGGCCTGCTTCTGCTGGGACGCCCGAGTTGCCTGCCCGCGTGGGGCACGATCCGCGAGTTTCTCGCTCACGTCGCCTCTCCCGTTCCACCGTCTCCTTCACGACCATTACCTACTCGCTGAAGGAGACGCCGGCCGCCCACGCGTCCGCCCATTGCTGTGAGCAGGGTGGCGAGGGTGAGAACTCTGACTCCCAGGGCCGCCACTGGCACCCGCCTCGGTCCAGCCCACGCCGGACACTAGGTGAGCGCATGCAGCCCTGTGTCCTCGCTCGGTCCTGGTAGGTTGACTGTAATCGGCCTTTTAAGGATTCCTCAACAAAATTTGCCTGTACAAACCCAGGATGGAACAACTAGCTAAAAATAATATACAAACTTGTGCTCAGAATATTGTTTCGGAACTATTTTGGGTAGTAATAACTGTCTGAACAACTCATAACCTACAATACTCATAAGGCCTCGTTTAATTTACAAGTTAGACAATACACGTTCCTACTGAATAACATATTACATATTCTAAAGCTTCGTTTCCATTAGACTACATTTGACAAGCGTCATGTTGCACAATATTGTTGACAAGGATAAAAAGCAAAAATTAAAAATGTTGAAAAAACCCACGACTTATTAAAAATAATTCAAAAAAGGTTTACCGCAACACCCCCTAGTGGGTAGTCACCGTAACACCTATCTAAGAACATGCACCATACAAACCCAAACCAATAATTGAAAACTGCATCAAAATCGGACTAGTATTCTTGGAGAAAATTGGCAACATTGATTTGCATTAAAAATGCTTAGTGTAGCAGCCCCTGTTGAGTTGTCATTGTAACCTATTTATCTAAGAACATGCTCCAATTAAAGCCAAAAAAATTAGATTGGTAGTTTCGGATAAATGGCAACATGGATGTGCACAAACAAACAAACACAAACATCCTCTCACCCCAAACGCATATACCATCTCCGTTCCGTCGTGGGTGCAAAAAAGCATGCGGCAAAGTGGATCTTTGTTTCACAACTATGTCTGTTCACTGTCCAATATATTGCCAAGTAAGATAGCATTGATTTCAGCGGCGATATTGTTGCGCGTCACTTCTGCACTTGACAAAATTTATGCCCAACTACGTGTTACACGGAAACAAACTAAAATTTGCATGTTACTCTGACACTGACTGACCTGAATTGACACCTGAGGTGATCAGCCCTTACAAGTGGGTCATTTTACTTATTTCCTCTATATAACAACTGTTAAGATTTTTGTAGGATAACCGAGACCGACGGTCTAATGTACTTCACGAGGTACGGTGGCACCCAAACCAATGCAAATAGACATTTTCATACATATAAATATTAGCACTAAGTGGGAATCACAGTCAAATGCAGTACCCCCACGCACAGATGCTGTCAAGCTGCACGTTATATTGCGCCATAAATGAAAACACTATTGTACACATGGTTGCGTGGTATCTAGCAATCTCACTCGTTGCTGTGTACTAATCTAGTTGAGCGTCAATGATGTGCGTCAATCGTTACCTGGTGTATACGAGGCTTTAGTTTGACTCAAAGATCGTACATGAAAGATTGCTAACAAAAGCATTACATATCGACGCCTTCGTGACTTGAAAATGTACTAAACAGATATTCTAACACCTTTGTGCTCATAGATTATGTATATCGTACTCGTCGTAGTAATGCTGAAGAGGATTTTTGTAGATATTTCTGTCAAAAAAGTTATTTAATACACATAGTTTTTAGTTTTTGCCCGTGGGAAAAAAAAATGTACAAAGGCGGACTTAATGCCATGGCACAAATACAAAATAAATGTACAAAGGCAGACTAAATGTCTGCCTTTGTACATTTATTTTGTACTAGCTGTTACCCGCGACTTCATCCGCGTTTAGTTCGGAATAGCTCAAACTCATTATTAAATATGGTGGAAGATTTTCATCCCAACTGGAACGGAAGTACTCGAAATACTGGAAATAGTGAATTCTACGCAAAGGAAACATTTCTTTATTTTAAAAAAGAAACAAAACTGTATTCAAATCATTTCGAAAACTCGCTTGACATCTTCCACCTTGTATTTTAAATTAAATATTATGAAAACAGTATTTTGAGTGTCTGACTTATAAATACAGGGCTAAACTACTGAAAACTACGAAAATTGACAGACTTCTTCTATGGGCTTGGCAAATATCGCGGAAGGATTTTGAAAAATTCAACATTTTGCTGGACTTGGTAATGTTCACCAGTTTTAATGGTTTAAATATTCTTCCTTCCTCCCAAATTCTTAAAACATGCTGCCACCACTTACGACCTGAACAAATTAAAATAAGTACATCAAGTATCACACAAAATAGTTTAAAGAAAACCCGGTGCCTTGCACGCCCTGAGCAGTGAGCAGTGGTTCTCTTCTTTGCCGAGCCAATGGTGGGTAGTTCCAGTTTTATGATAAATTCCATCGACCACAGTCACATCGTTGTTCATTGCTTTATACACAGGTAGAGAAAAGGGGCGCAGTGGGCAGGAGGGCTAATACAGCATTGACTGGGATGGGGTCATATAGCCTCATCTATATTTATAAAAATCAATGCCACTTTTCGTTGTAATGTTATAACTCAACAACGTCTTTACCGATTTGGCTAATTTTGGTCTTGAATTATTCGTGAAAGTCCAGGGAAGGTTTATACGTAGAGAACAATTCGAATAATTGCCGGTAACCGACATCTACGCGAGCGGAGCCGCGGGCAAAAGCTAGTTTTGCTATATATTCCTTGTATTGGTAAGTTTGTTTCCAGCAAATGATGTAGATACTTCCAAATTGATACTGGAGTTGATGTCCACATGGCGGATTTTTTTCGTCTGACGAAATTTACCGGGAGTGTTTCTCTGCCCACATTCAGTCTCTTTTATATAATAGGAGCAGCGGTATCTTTTATATACCTAAGTAATACATAGATTGGCTTCTCCTGGCGTACTGTTATCATTTCTGGGATAGATTTACGTATTTACTATAATAGATACCTACTTAGACAGAATCGATAAAATCGCAGCGGCGTGCGGTAGTAGTCATCAGGTCACTAACATTGTATAATGTCTGCAGTTGCATAAAGACGTTGTCTCTCTGGCTGTATTTTACCATTTCTACCGCACCACGGCGAGTGAAAGAGCCTCTTAGGAGTCTTTCAATTAATCTCTCCTTCCTTCCGTCAGTCACATGCCTACGGTAGAAATAATGCCACCTCGAACCAAGCTGTTCGGAACTTCATTTCTTTATCAGGCGGTTAAGAACTGTATTGCTCTGCTCACACATGTGTTTTCTTCTTTTTAAGATCCGGAGTTTTTTTATATAGGACACGTCAATTTAACTTCACCTCGACTGATGTTAAGCTAAAGGCAAAGACTCGGAAATAGGGTCACCATTATAAACGTGTACCATCTTAACAATGGTGGCACTCATCTTTATGGGATCATCAGAAGCCATTTCACGCCCCTTTTAAAGGACCCGGGACTGTAGGAAGAAGTGTTAAAGTGAAGTGAAGTTAATGGTGCGACATAGGAATGGGTCACCAAACCGCTTGGTTCTTGATGGAATATTCTGATCCGTATGTGGATGACATCTGAGCCTTGCATGCGTTGTCCTGTGTAGGAAAGGAGAGGGTGGAACTAATTGGAATAGCTCATTAGAACATTCACCATGGTAGAGACGGTAATACGATAGGGACAACTATCTCCCAGAATACGTAATGTGCTTCAGAGAAGGTGGAACGATTTACTTCCTCCATGAGCGCGGCTTTGATGGTGACAGCTTAGGCTACCCATCACCCTAGCCGAAGCAATCCCTACTCTTCACGTTGAGACCGCCTATTTATGATAGGTAACCAAGGCAGTTATACTGGGGTACCTAACCCCAGAATACCCGCAATGCCCCATTCCTCTGTTAAATTTTAATCGGTCTGATTCCAATAATGCGCTTGCCCCGATGTGGTGGAATCGGTTGATACCGATTCCACCACATCGGGGCAAGCGATAATAATCCACTAATCCACACCACATGGGGGATACCAGTTTCAGTTCTATGACTTCTCAGGCTGGTGGGACCACTATTTCATTCTCCGAAAGGAAGAATTTTGTAAAGATCTAAGAATATTATATAATAAGTTCTACTATTACTGTCACACAGCCTAGTTTTATGTGCTACCTATAGAATACTAAGCATAGAATTTATATTTTACTTCAAATAAAACTATAAATACAACAAATACACAATGAAATAAAAAAGTAAAACAAATGTAAATAAAAAACCATAAAAAGGAAAATTAAATTTTAGATAGATTCGAACGCGACTCAGCTAAGTTATAAGTCCTCCGCAGACGTATTGAGCCACAGTTACCATGAAATCATAGTGTGAAATAGACGTTTACATATTATGTCATAAAAACATTCTGTCCCATTCCTTATCATAATAGCGTGATGATATTAATTATGAAAGCCAGGAGTCTTTTTACCGAACCAGCTGCTTACTAATTTGTTGAATTCGAGAGAAAATCTTTCGAAAACAATGTGAATTCTATCGAGACACTTGCTGTGCCGAAGATTTTGCAGTAACCTGACCTGACTTGGCTGAGATGTAGAACTCTGGCCTCTCGAAGTTCTTTAGATTCCTATGACCGAAATAATATCTTCTTGTAAGCATTGTTGCTTCTTTATTGGTTCGATCTATTCACACAATCACAAATTGTTAGCCGTGATATGCTATTATTGACATAAGTTTTTTATTTATGAACAGATTCCAATAAAACAAACACTAAATGTTAAGTGAAGCCTACCACAATATATTAGTGAAAACCGCAACCAAATCCGCTCAGCCGATTCTGAGATTAGCGTGCACAAACTCACAGACAAACAGAGAAACAGATAAACAGATAAATACATGTCGCTAGTGGATTCAATAGTCAGTTATACTCTCGATAGCTATGGTCTTACATTTAAGTCATACATTGATAAACTAGAAGCAATTCAAATGAGATTTATAAAACTACTCGTCAACAAAAAGGTTAAAGAAAAATATAAAAATGATTACACTAAATTATATAAAATATGTAAAGTCCTACCAGTTTCAATAAAACATAAGTACCTACTGTTATTGAATAATCATGGCGATCGAGAGACTAACTTGATGAAAGTCACTAACGAACATAACACCCGCTCGATGACCTCCGGCAAATATATTGTTCCTAGAATACACAATTATTACGGTGACAGAACTTTAAAAAAACGAATACCTTACCTTTTAAATAGGCTGCCGGAGGACATTAGGGAAGAACCGGACAAATTAGTATTTAAGAAGAAACTTAAAAAATATTTTATAAACTCACTTTAATAGTTACATTCCGTTATCATGTAGTTGTTACTCGTATTATAGTTCTGAGTAGTAAGTAGTATAGTAATGTAGAACGAAAAAAGAAAATTGTACGGAGACTAGATCCCCCAGTCAAACCATCTACTCGGTTTTGGGGGACAAAGTATGTATCCATATGTATTAACCTACATTAAATAAATAAATAAAAAAAAAAAAAAAAAAAACAGACAAACAGACAAAAATTCCAAAAAACGTTGATTTGGCTTCTATTACATTTATATAGTCCCCCTATAACAATTTTTCTCATTTCCTTTTCATGTACAGACATCGATCGTTTACAGATTTATTATATGTATAGATTTGTGCAAAAAAAAATAAAAAAAATAAATAAATAAATAGTACATTTTAAGCCTCCACAGCCTCCGTGGCGTGGTGGTAGTGAACGCTCAGTGCAAATATTTGTATGCATGAATATGGCTATTTGCATTGGTCTGGGTGTTTCTATGTATAATATGTATATATTTACAAAAAAAATAAAATAAGTATGTTTATCCGCATTCTAGATTCCATAACACAAGCTAGTTAAGCTATGGGTCTAGGTACCATGGGTCTAGATAGCGTTGTGTAGAATGTTGGGAAATATTTATTTTATTTTATTTTTATAAGCATTGTTGTCAAAAATTATGTCAGTATCATCATATTTACGGAAGATCGCAAAAATCCTCAGGACTAAAGAAAAGGTCACCATAAGCCGGTATACCAGCTGATTTACGGATGAGGTTTTGAAGTAGGCTTACTTATTGAGGTTGAAAGAACAGACCGCAGTCTCTACCATAAAAACAATATGTCATACCAAAAAGAAGAAAGAATACTTACATGGAGCTCGGGATCCGAAGCGAAAGTTTTGGAATTTGACGGATTATTCTTAGTTGTATACGCTTAGATGATATTTTTGTCATAAACAGGCGTCCTATGGTATTCATGGCAGTTTATTTGGGATGAATTTGTTCATACCTTGACAGTAGCACTCGGCGAGTTATATTATAGTGTTTTGTCTCCTCACCTATCGTGGTAACTTCTGGTGTCCCTCAAGGTTCTCATTTGGGGCCATTATTCTTCGTTATTTTTATCAATCGTTATTATCAGTTAAGGCCAACTGCTGTACCGCGCTGCACCGTATAGTTACGCGCGTGTGGAGAGGGACGGGGTAAAGAAAGAAAAAGAAAGAGCCTGATTCGAGAGCGAGTGAGACACCGCAGTAAGCGTTGGCGGTGGTCTGACCAAATCTGACGTTGATATTCCCGCGCTCTCGCCGCGCAAGGTGCAGTACAGTCAGCATCAAATCGATCTTGATGAACGAAGTGCTCTAAATGATCTTAATTCCTTGGATTTCCCCCCTTCCTCTTGACGGATTGTTCTGATACCTACCTTTAGCTTTTTTTTAACCCTTAAAAGAGCGATATAATTATTTTTTGTGAAATTAATATATGTTGTTATTTGTATACTTAGGACACAGAAAAAAATGCAAAAAAAAATCTAAATTAAATAATGTGCCAGTTTTACAAAAAAAACATTACGTTGTTTAAAAACAACATTGCGTGCTTATCTGAGATCACGAAGTACTAGACGGAACGAGCAAAGAGGAAATTGAATAAATACTCATTTTAATATATAAACTATTTTAATATATTTTATTCGTTATGGTATTTAAAAAAGCAGTTTGTATTTTTAGTATCGCAAAGAGACACACTGCATTTCATACATTTCCTGTAAGTAAATCCCGAACAACTGGGATATTTGCACCTCTCTTGCTTTTCATTCCAAATAGCCCAATGGGATATTTGGTCCAGTCGTACATCCTTTGCTGGAGCTGATTGTGCCTGACCTTTGCGTCTTTTCTGCTCTATTTCAGCTTGCAGATTGGAACTAGAAGGACGACGTTTTCCACCATTGTGTATTAGCAAACCAACTCTGCACAATGCCTCTGCTAATTCTAATCTGAACTGACATAAATTCAAAAGTTTTGAAGAAGACATATTGTTATTTCGGTTAACTTTCTTGTATATTGCTTGCTAAATCCAGTAGGTGATAAAATAGCCGCATAGTCCACTTGCGGCTTTTTATTCTTATGTGATATCGCCCGATGAATGAATCTAAGAGGTCTACTCCTCCCATGTGAATATTATATTCTCTAATTGCTTTAGGGCAAGGAATTTGTTTTTCTTCCTCGAGGGCATCTTCGAGATCTTGTTGAATTTCCCGTGTAGATCGGTAATAGTTTACTTCATCTTCGGGTTCATAATCTGAAGATTCTAAGTCATCTTCAGATTGATCCCAATTTTGTAAGAAATTATCAATGTCTTTATCCCATAAACCAGCCATACTGCAAATTAAAAATAGGTACGATGTATTCTTGACACAAACACAACACACGAACACAATGAAACGAAGAAATACTACCCACAAATATTTCCATCGGTCATACTTCACAATGTGCGAGGAAGGCGCAGTGTTGTTTTTACACAACACAACTATTCAAACCTTATTGATACCACTGCATATTACGTTTTTGCAAAATATATAAATAAATGAGTAATCAAACATATTTATAAGGATAATAATAAAAAATATAGAACTTACCTGTAAAATTACAAATTTTATTCATAAGTTTCCTCCTACGATATCGGTAAATTATTTTAATGCTACCGCCAAAAAAAGTGACACACGAAAATAGTTTTAAAATGTTAAAATGTATCAATGTTGCCAGTGTATTTATTTATTTATAGAGATAAATAATTATTACATATAGTTAAAATTAATAATATATATTTATTAGTTAAGACAAAATTCATTTTAATATTATGTTGTTTAAAAACTACATTGCTCCTCTAAGGGTTAAATTAGAACGAAGTAACTAATATTTCCTCTTACGCCTCCAACTAAGCTATAGTAGATTGTATAACAAGGGAGCAAAGTAGTATTTTTACTGCGAGGGCGCTACTTTGAATCAAGAGCAAAGCGAAGGATTCTAACGTAGAATCCTGAGCGCAGCGAGGGATTCAAAGTACACCGCCCGAGGGAAAAATAATTTGCTCCCGAGTTATACACTCTACTTTTCATCACCGTTCTATGAGAAAATATTTCTCCCTAGATTTCGTGGGTAACAAGTTTTGTACGGCGTTGTTAGCTTCTATAATAATTGTTCCAGGAGTTAATGCATTCAATACTTCCATAACTCGACGTAGAACTCATATTATTTTGCAAAATACAACTTAAATAGGTAATGTACTAATTAGAACAGAGAGGTTATTGGCGCTCTTTGGTTTTTTTTTAGTTAGCACAGGTCACCCCGCGCAATGCAGCCAGCACGTACCAGCCAGTAATCCGCGCAATTTGCGTTCAATTTCTATGAACGTTAATGTTCCAAATTCAAATCACTTTGCCGGCCCGCTGCTTGGCACTGAACAGAAAAGAGCTATTTTGCGCCCCGCTACAGTGACAGTAAAGTGACATTTTTCGAATAGAAGGGATGAACAATTAATTGTTTGTGCTCACGTAGTTCAGACAATAAAACAATTTAAATCAATAAAACGGTTTGATTTGCTCTTAAGTTCTTGGTTTTAAGATCATTTTGAGACTTTGTAGTCAAGATAAATCTGAATATATTGACTACAAAGTTGACCTACAAAAGACCGTTGCAATGGTTAGGGTCAAACAATAGAAGAATCCAAAAAGTAATAAAATTTTGTTTTATACATTTAATTTCTTTGCTTCCTGATTTTATATATTCAACTGCAACGGCAGGAAACTTCCGAGTAAGGGAACGTTCATATCTGACGGAACTTGCGTCGCGTATTATCGGTCGCGTAACGCCAGAACAGACAAATGTATAGAAAAACACTTGACCGTTCACACTCGACGCACTAACGTAACAACAATACGCGACGCAAGTTCTGTCAGATATGAACGTTCCCTTAGTCACCGCCCACTTCTAACTACAGCATCCGTGAACCAAAGTGAAGTACTTTTAGTTGAGTCTTTGATATTATAATTTCAAAGAACGTACATTCCCGATTCCCACAGCAAGTTACGTGCAACGTACGTAAGATCTCAAACGCGAAATTTTGATGTGGAATGGCGAGTTAAAATAAATTTATTAACATGTCAGAGGGTTTCTCAAGGCACTTCCGTGAGCGAAAGTATTTTCTACTTAAGTTACTTTAAGTTCACAAGTCTCTGTGGAAAACCAAGAAGTTTTATAAGCGTATTTGCTTATGATATTACGTTTTTTGGGGTTTCCGCGATGTTTTTTTTACTGTGAAAGATTTTTAGAACGATAATTTGTGGAAGTTTGTTATTAGGTGCTGCTATTTTAATTTTGTGTTCTTAGAACGGTTTCCGTAAATAAATAAAAGTAAACATTATTGAATTTATTTCAAGTACCTATTTAAAGTCATCGTGAAAGTAATAGTGTAAATAATAAAATAAAATCAAATAAAACTGAATAAATTTCATGTGTAATATTCGCATCAAATTCTGACAATATCATACACAAATTGTATAGGTTTGTAAATTCTGTCAGACAAGGTAACTCAACCACAAAACTATGAAATCACACTACGTCAAGTGAGCTTCAAAGTAGCCCGTAATACACATAAGCTTCGGGAGAGAGTCGTCTAAGATGGTATGAACACACAAAGAAAAGAGAGTTCGATCATCCTTAGCCACCCGAAAAAAGCGCGACTCTCGCCACGTGGCTCTCTACTGTGATCCATGACTTGCAGACCCTTGATTTTGACATCAAGACAATCAAGAATAGACTACCTATCCTGGTGACGAGCAACGGGGATTCAAAATATAAAAAGGAATAAACTCGACAAAGGAGATACGGTTGCTCCTTTACAAACAAATTCATTGTAAAGTGCTAAGCCGGGACTGGGACTTCTGTCCTCTAAAGGAGGCCAGACTTCCCACTAAACCACCACGGTGTCCGTCGTCACTAATGATCTGTAACAAGCCCATCTCTGGTGCGACAGAAGAGGAATCCTTCTACCGCCCGCCTAGGTAAGGCACATGTGACAAGAAAATGTCTAGTAAACCGAGAGCGAAGTCGTTTAAAACCTGTTATACATACTCAAAAGTGCAACCGTATCTCTTTTGTCGACTGTACATACTGAATTAATACCAGCAGGTAGAATAAGGCAGACCAACACATCTCGAACACAAAAAGGATAAGACAGTATATATTGTCCGCAACATCTGCATCGAATAGTATTTCAATTTGCTGCATTCCTCCAGACAGAGGCTGAGTCAAATTTTTCAATGCCAGCAACCAATTGGTAGTCATACGCTTTATGCAGTTTCAGCAATAAATTCTCCCCAGCTTGCGAGCGAAGCTGCAATGGACTTTACACCTTAATTTGGTTGAGTTAAAAGCTATTTTGTATGAAGTGATGGAATGAAACAGTTTCTTCGATAAAAGAGAGGTTCTAAAGGATCTTGAATATTGTGATAATCTAATATAAAGGAAATCACAATATTTCCTTTCACAAGTTCAGTTTAATTAAACAAAATGTTAAAGATGATAAAAACACCAGTTGTTCTGCGGTAGCCTAGTGGTATGGGTAATGGACTGCTGAGATGAGGTGTCGGGTTCGATCCCAGGTTTACCATTGGACACACCAAATACTTTTCGATGTTTTTCGAAGTTATGTGTGTATTTATCGCAGGTTTATAAGTGCCCGGTTAATGGCAATAGGCTCGCCACCTAGGGCACGCCGTAATAGCGGCGGTAAGACCCATCATGGAGGAATGGCTAGAGATTCCACACGGCAGCCTCTCGTACCGGCTGACGCAGGTGATTACCGGACACGGGTGTTTCGGGAGTTACCTGTGTCGGATCCGGAAGGAGCCAACGTCCGAGTGCCATCACTGTGATGCGAGCGAGGACACAGAGCTGCACACGCTGACCGAGTGCCCGGCGTGGGACACGCCGAGGCGGGTCCTAGTGGCGGCTCTAGGGGTGGGAGTCCTCACACTCGTCACATTGCTCACAGCGATGGTACGATGCACAAACGCTTGGGGTGCGGCCGCCTCCTTCTGCGAGCAAGTAATGCTCGAAAAGGAGGCGGCCGGTCGGCTCCGGGCCCGGGAAGCCCGTGCAGAGCGAAGGCGAACCGGACGTCGGAGGTCGCAGAACGACCTCCGTCCTCCATGAGCGCTGGCCTGGGGGTGACCGGTGGAGCCGCCTGTCACCCTAGCAGAAGCAGGCCGCGGCGGCGGCGCAAAGTGCGCCTCCCCGTAACCGGGGCTAGATGGGGACATTTTGGTCCCCACAACCCGAAGGGGGGCATCTCGAAAGAGATGGTCCTGGGTCTGTCGGGGTGCGAGAGATATGCTTTTGGCAATCTCACCTCCGGCAACCAAGGACCCAAGATGGCGTGCGTTTTAGTCGGTTCGAGTCCGACATAATCACCTCCACCCGCTCTGTGGAGGTGGTATCCGTGGGGATTTATCGCACGATAAAAACAAAAACCAAAAAAAAGGCTCGCCACCTATTACATTGGGACCTAAACATAAACTGGCGAAATGTGGGTGCTAGCACCTCTGCCTACCCCTTCGGGGAATACAGGCGTGAGTTTATGTTATGTTTATGTTTAATATCTACAGTTACGCTTCTTGTTCCAGTGGAGTAAAATAAGGCCACCCCATCTCTTCCCGTGGGTGATGTAGAAGGCAAGTAAGGGATAGAACTGTTCTCCATTCGACAGTAAACATACAGTACATGACTATTTGTCCCCTGTCGGCAATAAGCTCGCCCCCTATTACGTGGGACCGAAAATTATAATATGCGAAATGTGGGTGTTAATACACCTCTGACTACACTTTCGGAGATTCACAGGTGTGAGTATATGTATGTAAAATATAGCAGACAAGTAAACAGCCCACCACCACCTAAAATCAAAAAGTTATTTACAAAAAGAAGTTCAGTTTTATTTTACCTCCTAACTCAAACCAACAATTTACAACAGTGCAAATATTTGTATGCATGAATATGGCTATTTGCATTGGTCTAGGGGTGTTTCTATGTATAATATGTATGTATTTACAAAAAAGTTTATAAGTATGTTTATCCGCATTCTAGATTTCATAACACAAGCCATAAAAGCTTACCATGGGCCTAGATAGCGTTGTGTAGAATGCTGTGGAATATCTATATATATAAAAATCAATTGCTGTTCGTTAGTCTCGCTAAAACTCGAGAACGGCTGAACGGATTTATCTTATCTTGGTCTTGAAATGTTCGTGGAGGTCTAGGGAAGGCTTGAAAGGTGAGAATAATTCGAATAATTGCCGGGAACCGACATCCACGCGGGCGGAGCCGCGGGCAAAAGCTAGTTTATTTATAATTGCTACCCTCAACTTTTCGTCAACATTATCTAATTCTTTCACACAACACATGTACTACTTCCTATATGGATTGGGCCATAAATTGTGAAACAAACCATCAATAAGCTGCCGAACGCCCTTCATGCTTCAATCCGAAACATTAGTGTGAAATATTCAACGCCGAACCCGTTAATACGGTGATTCAGTTTCAATCGACAGTGGAGGGGTACTACTGTTATGATCGAACCTATTTGATACTGTCTGAAGTTAATGATGTGAAGTGGCTCAATAGCTCAGTTGGAAGAGCATTCCCCCTGTAAGGGAAAGACATGGGTTCAAGTCCCACTTAGCGCTTTATTTTTCTCGATGTATTTCGAATCGTCTTCTAGTAAGTTCCAAGGGAGCGATCGCGGGTAGTAGGCAACGTATGTACTGGTTGGTGTCACAGATGTTATTGCCGCCCCGACCGCCCTCTCGCGTAAAACATACCTATACTAAAATGTACGTAAGCAATACAAAACAGGTAGTTAAAGCTAAAGTTGTAACGTTCTATGTTAGCCTAATAGGATCATTGTAGTTCCAACAGAATTAAAATTGCTAGTGCGTCGCTTACACTTAGTCTAACCTATTTAGTACACTGTACACATGACCAAAGAGATAAGTGTACACTCATACACATAACTCCACATGTAACGGTGAATACTTATTTTCTTACTACTCTTGTGTACATATTAAATACTGGCTACACAGATAAATTCACTTAAGATTAATAAGAGAAACATATAGGCATAAATATATAAATAAATAAATAAATAAATATTCCACAAAATTTTACAATGGAATTAATTTATTATCGCTATAATAACTAAATCGACTACATCGTTAATATATCAAACTATCAGAGAATATTCTAGACGGTATAGTACGTGTTTTTTAGCATGTAACAGTACCAAATATTAATATGGATATAGTATCATCTATAATGGATTTTAAGTAATTTTTTTGTCTCAAATTGAAGGATAGTTCCTTCGGGAGCTAGACTAAGTCATTTCACAGATCATGGTTATAATACACAATATTTACATGTCTAAAATAAATTGAGGTTCAATAAAACTCTGACAAAGAGTTCAGACGTTTCAAGTTGGGTTTAACGAGGGTTTCCCAAGAGACGTATTCTAATTTTAAAACGAAATATCTTTCAACGTCTCAATCCTTTCAGATCTTGATTTTAGACTCTCATCATTTGTCTGATTTGATAAAGTTCTGTAACTTACCATTCGCACTATTGAAGAAACTCTGCGGTTCATTGTTTGAAGAAATATGTATCTCATGTGCACATGTGGTAAATAATTATGAGATATAAAAGCTGGCTGCGTCATTTCAAAACTTAGTGAAGGGCATCTGCTAGAAAATACGGAAACATGTATTTGGTTTAATTTACTATAGTAAAAGATATGCGGTTACTTTCACGGGCATGGTTCATTAGTAGACCCCTTATATTCGGCGCGGTAAGATATTGGTTCGTATGTGAATTTTCTTGTCTACAAAATCTGTATCACCCTTTTCCTTATTAGACGAAGGTAGAAATTATAAAATGGCGCTGGCGTGAGAAGACTAAATTTAACTTTTGTATTAAAGCACTTAAGAAATCAAAATTCACTGCCTTCATTCCCAAGATTTTGTTTATCTTAGTTTCATGAGAGTTAACGCCTTTGGTTCCCCCACTATGAAAAGAAATCATGAAGCTAAGGAACTGAGCGATTTCGGATCTTAAGTGAAAAGTCTGCAATGTAAGCTCATAAATTATTTTGTGCCTAGTATTTGTGTTAGTAATTCATGGAACATTAAAATCAGGTGTTGGATGGAGGATGGACAAGTTCCACATACATATGAAACTTGTAAGCATCTGACTTTAATGCCCCATTCTGTACAGTAGTTGACTAATTTAATATGTCACACAACCATCGTGTGACGTTTTTAGCGTTCGAGTAGCAGGCGGTTAAAAGAGATGCGCATAAAAGATATTTCTAACATTGGATTTTTTTTTTTTTTTTTTAAAGAATAATTATTTGCCAGTTGCTTCTTAAGGAAAGGAAACTTAAACATTGTTCAAGCATTAGGAATGCCCCATATAATATTTCAAATACCTCACTGACAAGTTACTCCCAAGATTTCCATGTAACAAACTTTTAATGTTAAAGAAATGTAATTTATTTTGCGCATACATTGCCAGATGTCGTGGAATGAAGTCACAAAGTTCAACGGTACTGTGGAAGTACAATCATCACGAAAATACTTAGTTTTAGAACATCGGATGTACAAAATAACTCAGCCTTGTCTGCGGAGTCGCATCACCGGTACATATAAGTACTGTGAGTTTGTTAGGCAGCGACTTAGGCATGAGCGGAGCGGAGAGTAATTTGCAGGAAAATGGTCCAAACTCTCTAGAGGAATCACATCACAATGACATCACTAGCATAGGTAGGTGATTAAGGGCCCTGGTGTAAAAAAGACTGGGATCCTTTTTCATATGCAGAAATCACCTCGGGTTTCATAGCTATGTGGAGGAACGAGATGTGATGTTCCTCCAGCACTAAGAGAGGATCCTCTGACCAGGCAATGTGATCACGTCTGGCGGGCCGCGGCCGAACGATTGTCATTGTCATTTATGTATATTTTACCAGCGCGAGAAATTCACTTTCGCGATGCAGGATTTGTAGTCGCGTAGTAGTTCGGCTTGCTGTCGCTAGATGGCGCTAGGTACATGTGGTATCGCCACAGATCTAAAGATGGTGAGGGAAGTATATCACATTCGAACCCACTTAAACAACACGCTATGAAGCTAGGCATCCAAATATTCCTTAGAAATCCTCGAGTCACCAATAGGCCTTGGCCATCAAAGTTGCAGAACCCGACGTGTTGTTGGAGGTGTTACCGATAAGCTTAGACTACCTATAGACTGTGAGGAGGGCCAGACCATAAGGAGTGGCCCTGGGTCAGCCGGGGTGGGAGGGATATGTCGATGACAACCTCACCTCCGACCTAGCACCACGACCCACAGTTGGCGTGCGGTTTTCGAGTCCGACATTCCGGCTCCGGCAGGGGGGGGGGGGGTATCCGAGGGGATATCCGCACGGAAAAAAAGACTACCTATAGACTGGTAAGGTTTGAATTATTCTGGTATAGTCAATCTATAATTTTGTACCTACCTATAAAAACCTAGTATACTAGTATCTGCTAGTATTAAAACTCGCAAAAATAGTTCTAGAATAGAAATAAAAATAAATGATTTCTATATATATTAGTATCTCAATGTGTCCGCTTCACATACCGTAAATGGCTTGTACGTCGTACAGGAGTACGTACTTACTCGTATATAGACGATATTAAATTGTTCATTCCATGCAGAACTAGTGAAGTAGAACTGTTGAATCGTAATAATGGATTAACATTTTGTTGCATATATTTATTTTATTTAATCAGACAGGCTAAGAAGGAAACTAGTGTAATATAATTTTGTTTTTATATAAGCATTATAGCCCGATTCATATGAACCTAAATCGCGAAATATAAAAGGCCCTGGCGTACGCAGATTGTTTTGTAATAATATATGCTTGGTGAATTTGAGCCCGTCCACGGCAGTAACACTCAGTGCTATCTTCAAAATCATCCAAGAAACATGTACTGCGCGTGTAAAGCACATTTTGAGCATATTTTAGATCCAAGATACGTGAATTGAGCTATACCTTAGTATAATGATTTGTTGGCTTTTGTTTTATTTATTTAAAATTATGTTTATCCATACTAATACTCATAAATGCGAAAGTAACTCTGTCTGTCTGTATATCTATAATCACGTCTAAACCACTGAACCGATTTTGGCAATGTTAGGCTGCATGTTGAGCTACGTGGGTAACAAATGCCTGGCAATGGCACCCCCACAGGGTCCAGGTAGAAGGGGTAGGCCCAAGAAGTGCTGGCTTGGCGTCGTGGAGGGTGACATGTGTGAAATCGGTCTCACTACCTTGGGCGCCCAAGATCGTGCGAAAACGAGGAGGAGGAAGAGCCGGAAGGCGGACCCTGAGCTCCGAGGGCACCGTGGCCTCGGATGCAATTAGGACTAACGTCACTATGTGGATGATGAGGCTGCATGTCGAATCAAAAGCTCAAATCGTCAACTGTCAGGATGTTTCAAATCGGCTAGACTCTTTGGCACTGCGTAGAGTACTATGGGGAGTGCTCCAAGGAATTGTTCGGATTGATCCCCGCCGCCTTTTTCCGCCATGCATCGTTCCACGCGACAGCAGTTCCACACTCACCATCTGGACAGCTGGCGGTCCACAACTGTGCGTTTCTCGAGAAACTTTCTGCCTCGCACACCTAAACTGTGGAATGAACTATGGTATTTCCGAACCAATACGACCTTCAAACCTTCAAGAAAAGAGCGTACTCTCTTCTAAAAGGAAGGCAACGCACTTGAGACTCCTCAGGCGATCCGGCTGCTCCCTATTTCATAAAAAAAACCGACATCCACGCTGGCGGTGCCGCGGGCAAAAGTTAGTACGTGATATTCATTAATTTGACATTCTATTTCAAATTTTCTTGTCAGAAATTTGAAAGACAGGCGATAATAAACATGATATCTAAATCTTACTGAAGTAGTCCGTCTTTTATCTCATTTTAATTGATTCGTCAAATATCGCTCATAAATCTGTATTTCACAATCTGTAATCTAAAGATGAAACATATTTACCCTTCAATGTGAGTGTAATCATTTTGCTATCGTCTGTACACGCCAAGGTATAACACTTGTGTGCCAGTTGTGAAGTTCAAAGAGATCTCCAGTTTGTTAATGAAATATTTTCTTTACATACCATCTAATAATAAATTCTTGGCTGGATTTGAGCGTGAAAATGCCATTATCTCCGTGATTGAATTTGCTATTTTTATGAAGAAAAAGTGTACAATGTTTCACGCTCGTGTAAAATTTTACCTTTACGCTGAAGAAAATAGATTTCTCAATGTCAAATTATGAAAGCAATATTTCAATTATTGATTAAAATGGTTACAATTAAGCTGATACTTATTGTTTTTTGTGTTGATTGAATATATCTACGAGTAACTTGATTTCTGATAAAACTTGTTAAAATAAAACTATTTATTGGATATTGCTATGCGGTTTATTTTATGAATAAATAAATATACTACGATGTTGTACAGAACGCTATCTAGACTCAAAGTAAGCATAACTAGCCTGTTCTTCCGTATTCTAGATCCTATAGACCTGACGTTTATTATATTCCTGACGTTTTTTTAGAAATATAGATAGACAATTATTTATTGTATATCAATAGATTTATATTAGAACAAGTAGGTATGATGTATACAGTTTTATGTACAATGGGCGGCCTTATCGCTGGAAGCGAATTCCTTCAGGCAACACAAATTTAGCGAAATAAAATAAATATACGGCTTAACGTAAAGTATTATAACATATACAACTAAGTATAACATATAAATATATGATGCCACAGACAGACAGACGGACACATCAAACTTATAACCCTCTCTTTATTTCGGGGTTTAAAAATGATACAGATTGGAATTAATTTTGTGTAGGTATTATAACAAATATTGGTCTACACCTTATAAATTGTGGATCGTAAGTCAAACACGAGAGAGACCAAGTGATATTCTTCTTATATTATTCACAACCATGGAAAAATTATAGACATATTTTTATTTTACATAAATAATGTGAAAAGTTTCGCGGTCCCCTGACAATCTGTGTAATGACTTTAGCATTTCTTCGTGTATAATTTTTAACGTACAGCAAACAAGTTTATGTTTCTTTGCAATATTTACAAACATTTTTTATTATTAGGACACTTGAAATTACTAACCTCTAAACAGTTGAATTCCAAGATCAGAAGTAGTTAAAAATGTAATTTATATAATTCTCGTGTCGCGGTGTTTGCTGTTAAACTCCTACTACGTGTTAAGGTGCAGCGGGAATGGGATCTGACGCCACCAGGGCAGGAAAAAATTGGCGGTATGAAGTTCGCCGGGTCAGCTAGTATACTATAAATGCTTTTGTTACTTTGACAGACTCGTGACGCAATCTCAAACTTCAAAGATCAATTTTATGTAGTTTTGGGACCTTTTTGGATCATCGAACGGTATCATCCAAACCAAATAAAAAACATTTTAAATGTCATCTTGATGCATCCGAGGCTTTCACCCTGAAACCCGGGACCAACTTGCTCCTTCATCTTTTGTGAGACTCATGAGGCAATAACTTTGAATATCAGTTTCATGGAGATTTAAGTCTTGTTGCATTACTCTAAAGAGCGTCTTACAAATGGAAACGCATCGTTCGGAAAATAGAAGAAAAACAATGAATGATCTCAAACTATTTTCAACCAAACTCTTGAAGAATTACACTGGTAACTTGTTTTCCTAAGACGAACACCTCTTGCCAAGAGCTAGCGGTGAGAATTAATCTTGGACCGAGAACACACTCAAGACCTTGTTGAAATTAAACAATGTTCCATCTACCGTCCGTTCATTTTTTATCTCTCCTAAGTACTAAATCGAATGAAGAACATTAATTGTACGCAAGTGTTTCATGCTCTTAACTTTTGAATAGGATCAAGGTCATTAATTATAATCTTAAGTGTATTTTGGCGGTTTATTCACAGTTCTTTTTTTAATTTGACCGTTTTTGGAATGAGGGTAGTCGTGTTATTTATTCTGCTTTTAAGAGGTGGTTAAATTAAATAATTTAAATGTCGAATGCATCGTTGGATGTAATTCGACTTGATTTAAAGTTGAAAGAATAACGAAGAGGACTTTTGACTACAATACCTGAGGGGAGTTAAGATTTTCCCCGCCTTTATCCCCGGAGGGGTAGACAGAGGTGAATTAACACCCACATTTCACCAATCATTGTATTCGGTCCCGCGTAATAGTGTGAGCCTATTCCCGCATTACTGGCAGTATTATTGACTCGAGCCATGCTAATTTTAAAATTCGAATACATCGGGAAAATGAAATGCTCAAGTGGGACTTGAACTTGTTTATAAAGAGAAAGGAAATTTAAAGGGATTCAGGTTTGGCTCAATAGCTCAGCTGGAAGAGCAATCCCCCTGTAAGGGAATGGTCGTGGGTTCAAGTCCCACTTGAGCATTTCAATTTTCCAATGTATTTGAGCAATAGGATGGTTGATAATAATAGTTGGGGGAAACGTAGGTGTTACTACTGCCCATTTCTTTGAAGATTTACAGCCGTGAATGTATGTTCCAAAAATATAACGTCGAATTCTGCAATTTCGTCATATCTACGAGGTTCATTAGCAAAGTTATTAGCAATATATTCTTTCGAGCAACCGACGAATCCTTTGAAATAATGAAGCGAAATTACAAAGGAAAGAGGCTCCATAGCAAATAGGAAATTATCTTGATTGGATCAGTATCGTTGCTCTTCTTTGGGTACCGTATTCGAATACTGAAGAACAGAATCTTATTACTGAGACTCTGCTGACATCCTCGTAGCTTATTCTGTTAAGTTTTTTATACCACTTACGTGGCAGACAAGCACACGGCCCACCTAATGGAAAGCGTTTATCGTGGGCTTTGGATGGGTGCAACACCAGGTGTCAAACTCGTGCTACCAACGCTGTAAGAACAAAGAATTTCTGTCCCTTCAGTGCAGAAGACACAGCAAGATAAGCCTTTGATCTTCTCACTGACAGCATAAAACTCTCTAGTGATCTCTAGCTATCCTACTCACTACCGGGAACATAATACGAGGTTATTGTAGTTGCAGTGTTCTGTATATTTATAATTTGTATTTGGAGTATGCTTTTGATCGATATGAGCGATCGTACAAAAGATTGAAACTCGAAAATTGAATGATTTTTTATTTTATCGTGCGAAAAATCCCCACGGATACCACCCCCACGGAGCCGGTGGACGTGGTTATGTGGGACAATATGAGCGATCGTAAAAAAGACTAAGGCCCGTATTCTAGAATGACACAGCCTGAATCACGATTTTTCTGATGTCAGATTGTATAGACAAATTGATAGTTTGACTTTTGGCCTATTCAATTTGTCTTGAGACAAATTGAGATTCAGGCTGAGTATCATTCTAGAATACGGGCCTAAAACTCTAAAATTGAGTGACTGACGATATTGTCTTGCGATGTTAATCTACTAAGGGCCGGTTCGACCAAACGCGAATATTTATTTATTTTTATTTTTTTTATTTATTTCTATCAAATCATACATTGTACAGACTAAGTCCAATACAACAATGTTGTATCCTAATATAATAATAACTATTACTTAAAAAAAATATTTCTATACAATGAATTGTCACCCTTTCGAATTCCGCCAATGTACAACAAAAAAAATCAATTTTTTGCGATATCGTATTTAAAATGTTCAATACTCATACGTCAGGCGCGTTCTTTAATATATTTGTTCGAGCTACTGTGACTTCAAATGTCTTGACCCTTGGCGCTAGCCGCAGTTGCGTCGCACCTCCAGCTTGTAGTATCCAACCATCCCAATTACGAAGAGAGTTGGATACATAAGTGGGTAGAACGGGTATACCCCATATAGCTTCAAATAAAGATACCTGGTAAATTTATTCTGCATCTTTTCCACCATGGAACTATATTAAGTTTCATAAGGATTCCAGATTATAGCACTCGTCTCTAACCTACTCCTTACTAATTGTTGCTTGTTGATGATTCCTAGAATAAACAACCAATATTATGTGAGTGATATTGCCTGATTATTCTAGGAATATACTTAACTCGTGTTTGGTCGAATGTACCATAAGACTAATAAGTGTAGTATCATCACTTAGAATTTAGAGGATAGATATTCGCGGCGTAGGAACGGCCTGGTACCGATTTTAGATCGCTTGACGTTAAAAAGTTACATTATCATGTTCACTACTCTAAATCTGATAGTAAATAATGATATCTATTAATAAAAAAATCTGATAAGAGCAACTTTATTTCGTAAATTAAAGGTTATAGAAATGTCGGAGGTCACGGGTTCAATTCCTTCGATACTTATTACATAGTTTTTTTGGAAGATGGATGTTGAGTCGATGAAAAAAAAAAACTTGATCAAAATATAACTTAACATGGTTAGGGTTAGGGGTTTATTATTAATTAAATTAATAGGGTAGTATAAATAAACCCCTGACCCTAGCCATGTTATGTAGTAGTAGTAGTAGAAGCGTTTCACATAAGTAACATTACTATTGAAGGAATTTTTACAGCATTAAGTATGCTAACTATACAAATCGAATACATCGGGAAAAATAATCTTCTCGGGCGGGACTCGAACCCGCAGTCTTTCCCTTACAGGGGGAATGCCTGACCAATTCGGCTACCTCATTCATTGATTCCGATAGTTCGTAAGAAAATCGGTAGATGACGCCACGTCGTCTTAAAGACGTATTAGATGGGAAATTTGAATCATATCGGGCGTGTCTCGGTAGCCGAATTGGTCAGGCATTCCCCCTGTAAGGACAAGACTGGGGGTTCGAGTCCCGCCCGAGAAGATTATTTTTCCCTATGTATTCGATTAGTAATATCACTTATGTGAAACGCTTCCATCGTCTTATTATTTGCATTTAGCGCGGATGCGAATTGCGCGGATAATGGATTTTTTATTTTTTTCGTGCGGAAATTCCCTCGGATACCTCCCCTGCCGGAGCCGGAAGGGGAGGTTATGTCGGATTCGAACCGACTAAAACCGCACTACGACTGTGGGTCGTGGTGCTAGGCTGGAGGTGAGGTTGTCATCGACTTATCACTCGCACCCCGGCTGACGCAACTATTATCCGTCCCGAGGAGGGTCAGCCAAAAAAAAAGGGGGGCGGATAATAGTGCGAAATGTGTCAGTTTTGGTTATATATCAGAACTACTATTATTGCTAGTAGTAATAGAGCCGTGTTGGTTCCCGGTGGAGTAGAATAGGGCCACCCCATTTCTTCCTGTGGGTGTCGTAAAAGGCAACCATAGGGCTGTTCTCCATGCGACAGTAAGCACACAGCCCATGACTAAGTGCTCGCTTGACGGCAATAGGCTCACCCCCTATTACGTGGGACTGAAAATCATAGTTGGCGAAATGTGGGTTTTAATACACCTCTGCCTACCCCTCCGGAGATTTACAGGCGTTGGTGGTATGTATGTACAATTATTGGAGTCGGAATAAAGTCACATTACTTGTAAAATTCTGACGTTCATATGTGCTCTTTATGTGCCTAAACTGAATAAATGAAATTGATTCTTTGATTCTTTGAGTCACTTCCGTAAAAGCCAAATCAATAGATATTGGCAACAAATTTTGAGTGAATTTTATGTTATGTTTTCGATTTGTATAGAAGTTAGCATACTTAATGCTGTAAAATTCATTCAAGTATTTGTGTGGAGTTATCAAAAATCAATGTTTAAAAATGATTGTAACATCATTCATTGGTTCCGATAGTTCGTAAGAATATCGGTTGGTGACTCCACCGTCGCCTCAAAGACGGATAAAAATAGAAAGGAAATTGGAATCATATCGGGCGTGTATCGGTAGCTGAGTTGGTCAAGGCATTCCCCCTGTAAGGGAAAGATCGCGAGTTCGAGTCCCGCCCGAGTTTACTTTTTTCCTATGTTTTCGAACAAATTTTAAGTTCTGGATGCAAACAGAACTGATGCTGTGATAATGATCACATGTATGGTTTATATTAAACTTTAAGTAGAAGTCCCTAACGACCTATTTCAAAACACAACTCCAACAAAATACACCTTCCATATTTGTTACTAATTAAAAAGCAATTCGTGAGGGGGATACCCCTGGTCGCGACCTCAGACGAAATGAGACGCCCTTTAATTAAGGCTCTACTGCCGTAGGTATTGCAGACATGTGTCGCTATGTCGAGATACCCTTTTCATTGTCAGTCGGGACACAGTACTATACATTCTCGAAGTTTCTGTACGTTCGAGAATGACATTATCGGGACCTGTTTCAGGTTTGACAATATTGGGGAGTGATCGAATGGTTTTATTTATTATTGAGTATTTCATGAATGAGATTTTCTTGTTTTTTCTTGACCTTGAGATAGTTGTAGGTTAGGTCATGCTTTTTTGCATGAATTAGATGGTTTTCTATCTATACTTACTATCCATACTAATATTATAAATGCGAAAGTAACTCTGTCTGTCTGTCTGTATGCTACGCTTTCACGCCTAAACCACTGAACCGATTTTGATGAAATTTCGAATAAAGATAGACTAGATCTCGAGAAAGGACATAGGCTATGTTTGTTTGCGATAATCGACATCCACGCGGGCGGAGCCGTGGGCAAAAGCTAAAAATTACTGGACCGATTTCAAAAATTCTTTCTCCATAAGAAACCTACGTTATCACATTATCATGGGCTATATAATTATTATCATGACGCTACTATCAGCGATGAACACGTGGAAGGCGGAGCCACGAGCAACAGCTAGTATATAACAAGTATCTTCTGATTAAATATGTAAGAAAGAAATAAATAAGGCCCTCGGGGCTAAGCCTGCATTACTTACACATAGGTAAGTACACTTGTTCATTGAAAGGCATACATTTCCAGGAATATTCTTCACCGTGTTGCCTTAATTCAATTTTACATATTTCTCTCTATACCATATTTGCTTTTTACAAAGATTCCACGAATTGTTTATGGTACTGAAAATTATAATTAAGATTTACCCTAATCTTCTCATGTAGTAAAGTCAAATATTCTATGAAGAGACTTCAAATTCACTCATTTTATTTGAAGGTAATTAAAACACGTCATTCCCGATAACACTTCTGGCTGACGGAATTCACACTAATAAATACAGAGATAAATCATTAATGAAGAACTTAGTAGAAGATTCTTCAGTCTTTATGTCCGTGATATCACAAATATAATGCAAGAGAGGCGCCTTCGCTGGTGAGGCCACGTCTTGCGTAACAGTTAGGTACGTGGGTAACAAATGCTTGGCAACCCGGACCCCCACCGGGTCCAAGTAGAAGGGGTAGACTAAGAAGTCCTGGCTTGACGTTGTGGAGAGCGACATGCGTGCAAGTGGTCTCACTGACATGGACGCCCAAGATCATGTGAAGTGGAGGAGAGCGAACCCTGAGTTTCGAAGGCATCTTTACCTCGGATGCAATCAGGATAAAGTCTAAATATAGATGATAATGGTAATTAGTAGAATAGAAAAACTCCGAAGGCTTTGAATCTTAATTTATATGGGAGCAGAGTCAAAAAAATGACAATCGGTCTATGTAATCTATCCTCAGATAAAAAGGGGCCTTTTTTTTTATCGTGCGATAAATCGCCACGGATATCATCCCCACGGAGCCGGTGGAGGTGGTTATGTCGGACTCGAACCGACTAAAACGCACGCCGTCTTGGGTCCTTGGTTGCCGGAGGTGAGATTGCCAAAAGCATATCTCTCGCACAGATAAAAAGGGGCCTAGTCTTGAGTTAGTCAAAATCAATAGTAAGATTTTATCTTTAAACTAACAACCATTTATGAAATAGTGTCCTAAATAAACCAACTTTACCCTCTAATGAATCAAAAATAATCTGATATCAACAAATTATTAATTCGAGTCATGACAGTTTTGTAATCTATTTTTGATGCTGACTGTACCCGAGTTACGTCACAACCCGACATTATATTAAAAACCGTACTTATTCGTCCAGAAATATGTAACAAGGGTTGTCGTGTTACGTCATAGGGAAAATTGTCTTGCCTATGGAAAAAAATTGTCATTTTTTAAGTCAATTATTTTATGTGGGTCTCGGTTTTTACTCAGCTTGCACACGACTTCGTCCGCGTGGACTGGATTTGGTTTAAATTTTTTTGTGCGGAACCTTTTTAAACCGACTTCAAAAAAGAAGGAGGTTCTCAATAATTTGTCTGTATGTATATCATTTCTTTTAAGTATGTTCACCGATATTTCCGTCAATTATAGACGGTTTTCATATTTTTTTTTGTAATAAAAGTAATCTGAGCCTCCGCTATCTACTCCGGTTAAAATCCTATCGAAATCAATTCAGCCGTTTCGGAGATTAGCCGTTACATAGAAAAGAAATAGGGGTTTTTGGTGCATATACATATTATAGGTATGCGTATGTATTTATGTCCATTCATTAATATGCTGTTTTATTTCACGTTACAAATACATAGACACATTTTTTCTGATATATATTTTTTCTTATATGTATAGTATGTATGTGAATAGTACTATGCAAAGTGATTCATTTAACATCGTAACTCATGTAAGACACAATGAGTTACGACTTTAAGTGAATTTAGGAAAAAAAATATTAAAACATTTTTTATAATGTCTACATATCTGCTGAAATGTATTCGCTGGAAAAAATATTTTCATCAAAGTTAAATGTATTTCACAGAACATAAAACATGATTCAAAATAATTGAGTCGATCAACTGAGTCAGAGTTCACCTTTGCCATCGTTTGCCAAAGGTGAACTTTGACTTATATCGCAAACATAATACCTACACTTAATCTTGTAAAAGATGTTTTTTATTTATTGAAATTATTTGAAACTAGCTGGTGCCCGCGACTTCGTCAGCCGTATTGTTTTTTTTTATACCACTTAGGTGGCAGACAAGCACACGACCCACCTGATGGAAAGTGGTTACTGCGGCCTATGGACGTATGCTACATCAGGGGCGTTACATTCGCGCTGCCTACCCTGAAGAAACCTTCTAATGCCCCTCTTGAAGAACCCCATATTGTAGTCGCTTGGGAAAACGATGCCGGCCGAATTTGACATTAATCATCACTGCTCCGTTCCCTTGGATAGTAGCGTGATGATATATAGCCTATTTGTTTTCTGATGTATAAGCTATATTATGCTAAAATTTCATGAAAATCCATTCAGTAGCTTTTACGTGAAAGAGTAACAAACATCCATACATACTCACAATCTTTCACGTTTATAATATTGGTAGGATGAGATTTGTATGGGCATTAAGTAAAAAAAAACAATACCAAAATAATCTCGTGTTTATCGATCTTTACAAACTTTATTTGAGTACTAGCTGTTGCCCATGACTCCGCTCACTTGAAATGCTTCTTCTGTTCCTGGAAACAATGGAAGTCTATACCAGGGATTAAACTTGTAGTCTGGAATAACATTATGGGCTACCCTATTGGTTATTTGAGACTATGACTTATCTCAATACCTGCCATATTTCATCTAGGCCCATTTAGCTGTTTGAGCGTAACGTAGGAAAAAACATCTAGCCTCTGCTAGCTTGGCGGTAGTGCACGCGACTGCCACGCAGGAGGCGCGGGCTCGATCCCCGCTCAGTGCAAATATTTGTATGCATTAATATGGGTATTTGCATTGGTCTGGGTGTTTCTATTTATAATATGTATATATTAACAAAAAAAAAACATTCTAGATTTCATAACACAAGCAAGTTAAGCTAACCATGGGTCTAGATAGCATTGTGTGGAATCTAAACAAATTCATAAACATGTAAAAAATATACAACAAATTTCAATTGATGGCGTAATTTATTTAACAAATAGAACAATTTCCGTATTACTCCGTATTTTTATACAAGGTAAAATTACTGGTTCAGTGAGCAAAAGCGTCAGGTGAAATAACAAATAGCAGTTTCATTAATTAAAACATCGTTTCGTTGGAATTTTGTTAACTGTTGAAATTTCTGTTTTACTTTTGAGGTAGCGCAACAGTATGAACGGCTTGGCTCGTACAATTTCTCACTAATATTGACTTTTTGAAGGAGCATGTCTTTTTATTCTTTTTTCTATATCCAACGGAATAATTGGTATTGGTAACTACATTGTTTTACGTTTGTGTTAATGGAGTATTTTTTACTGTGGAAGTTAAAATCCATACTAATATTATAAATGCGAAAGTAACTCTGTCTGTCTGTCTGTCTGTCTGTCTGTATGTTACGCTTTCACGCCTGAACCACTGAACCGATTTGGATGAAATTTGGTATAGGGGTAGATTAGACCATGAGAAAGGACATAGGCTTTGTTTTGTCGCGATAACCGACATCCACGCGGGCGGAGCCGCTGGCAGAAGCTAGTCTAATATATAAAATTCTCGTGTCACAGTTTTTGTTGCCATAGGTACTCCTCCGAAACGGCTTGACAGATTTTGATGAAATTTTGTGAGCATATTGAGTAGGTCTGAGAATCGGCCAACATCTATTTTTCACCCCCCTAAATGTTAGGGGTAGTCCACACCAAAATTTTATTTTTTATTTTTTAGACAAAATTTTTAATTTCTATTTTTTTATGATACAACATACAAAAATACATATAATCCTCAATTTTAACCCTTCTACGATCAACCCTTATTTTTTAATAGCCATTTTAGTAATTCAATCATTTTTTCTTTCCGGTAGAAAAATGATCAATCATCATTTAATTATTATCTATTTTTCATCCCCCTAAATGGTGCAGCGGGAACGGGATCTGACGCCACGAGGGTAGGAAAAAATTGGCGGTACGAAGTTCACCGGGACAGCTAGTGTACATATAATAGATTTGCATAGAGATTGAGAGCCCATATATAAGTTCTATAAGTCCCAACTTTAAAACGAAAGAAGAGTATGAACCCCTTGCACTGTATATAGACCACGGTAATCACTTCCCATCAGGTGGACCGTGTGCTTGTCTACCACCTAAATGGTAGAAAAAGAAAGGAGAGCAGCCTCGCCACTTTCCAAGTTTGCAGGCGAGAGTGGCTTTGCCCCGAAAGTTTTGAAGGGCTTTGTTAGATTCGGACCTCGGAGATCACGGTACACCCATTGCAGTCATTACAGGTAGTTGAAGCCCTAAAAATGTTTAATAGTTGATCTATCTGTAAAACTTTGATATCAACAATGGGCTGTAGAGGTCAGATGGCAGTCGCGATGAAAAATAATGAATTTCAGCCGCATCGCATTTGCATTAGAAGATGCAGACCCCGGACTCCGCGAAGGCCTCAGATTGGACCGGGATTAACGCAACGACCAAATGACCCTAACTCATAAAAAATAAGCATATCACACAGCTAATCACGCAAGAAGTAGGGGTAAGTAGCACATCACTAACGCCGGGGTATTGTTTACCGTGCGGAGACTAAGCACACACGCCCGTCTGTAATCCAGTGGAAGAGATTCTCTAGGGATGGGCCACATCCTAGTTTATTGATATTGAACATGTTGTCACTACTGTACAGCTGTTTCTTCCCACGGGTTTATGTCTGCTAACTAGGTGGATACATTTCTTTATTAGTACTAGTACTTGCCCGCGGTTCCCTCCGCATGGACCTCGATTGAAGAAACTTTTGCTCATATTTTTTGGAATCTATTGTGTATCTCTGATTCTTCAGTCAATTATTGTGATCAAATAGACATAAAATTTGAATCTTACCAAGTCCTTTCAAACTAAGAATACCACATCCAAATATGTTTAGTATTTTTTGTCGATTGTTTTCATTAATAATTAGCTATTTTTGAAAAGTCGGTATAGCACCTTTTTTATGGAATAGGGAGGCAAACGAGCAGACGGCTCGTCTGATGGTAAGCGATCACCGCCACCCATGGACACCTGCAACACTAGAGGAGTCACAAGTGCGCTGCCGTCCTTTCAAAAGAGATCAATTTATTTTACACAATGCAATTAAAAATAGTACTTTTAAATTACTATAAGCTGTAGCTTTATTTGTTAACAGTTAGGTTCCTACCTATTTCCAAATCTTCTCATAATATTATGTACTAAAAGTTTAGTCTTAGGTTGCATTTTTATTTTTAAAAGAGACAAGACACGTAGCTCTTCGTAGTAGCTGTGGCCGCATGTAGCACTCGTAGCTCTCGTAGCAGATAGCATTCATCATCCTTAAACTTTGACAAGTTTAAATTGATACTATCGTTAAGGCAGTATTAGATGCTACAGTAGTTCAGTAGATTTTGATGGAGCCCCGTGCACCTGTAATTCCACTGTTCTCCTAACAGATGGCACTGTGGGGATCAGTAAAGAGGTGGAGGGGTCTAGTGCCAAGACCCTTCAAACCCTGTAAACTCCCTGTCAATACAAAAGCCATAAATAAATAACAAAATACAAGCCATATTATTTTAATTTATAATACGAAATTAAAGCTTTGCATCGCTTACATCATTAAATAAGCCATTACATTGCTGCAACATCCTAACTGCATACAGCAATGGAATGAATAATCGCCTGAATTTATAATATCTACATAAACTATTACGTCATTATACCCTACTGTATTTATAACTTACAGTTTGTTACTAGCTGACCCTGGGCCACCTCCTCCGAGCTGGCCCTGAATATGGAGGGCCCCCGGGTTTGGGGAGGTGCACATTGCACCGCCGCCTCAGCCTGCTTTTGCTAGGATGACATGCAACTCCACCTCTACCGTGAAATTCTTTATTGTTTTATTTCATTGTGGCTTCTTAATGCCCGCCGCTTGCCCGTATCGAAGTTTAACAAGTAATGCTGTATGTTACTTACTAAAAAATCGTACTTTTACCCATTAAGTGACTTTTTTCCGGGTGGAAATCCCCATGGATACCTCCCCCGCCGGAGCTGGGAGGAGAGGTTATATCGGACTCGTAGCGACTAAATCCGTACGCCGAGTGAAGGTCGTGGTGCTGGGCCGGAGATGAGGTTGTTTTTGACGTATCCCTCGCACCCTGGTTGACCCATGGCCGTTCCCAATAACATACTTACAGTTAAAGATAGATCGCAACAATCAAATTTGACATATCGGCTGTTTAAATTGAAAACATGGTAACTGAGTTTCTTTGCGGTAAAGCGCGTCGCAAAATAATTTTATTCCGAAATTGGTGTGAAATAGGAGTTACTATGTTTTGAATTTAAACAGCCGAGCACTTTATCCGTAGATGCGATCTATCTTTAACTGTAAGTATGTAATTGGGAACGGCTGGTAAACAGTTTCATTGCAGTAACATCCTAACTGCAGCCAGAAATGGATTATGTTATCTAGTGAATTTATAACTACATAAACTGTTACATCATATATCCGACTAAGTTTATAACATACAGTTTATTGCTTCCCGGATTCAACTGTTCTTTTGTTGTCAAATTTATTGATGTCATAAAATGGACCGGGCTCATAAGCTGGACCAGCGAACTTTGTTTTCAACTATTGTTGAGTGTGTTGCATCAGGGAGTATTGGTATCGGACTATTGTTCGATATCGGACTAAAGTTCATAGGTGCTGTGGTTATTACAATTCCTATTATATTGCTAGTGTGTTTCTAAAGACTATGTTTGTGGAATGAGTTTTGATTGCTTATTGTGTGGTCCAGGGCTTAATGTTCCAGTTCTAATATAGTGTAATTAAGTATATCTGTAAGAGAATTCTTAAAGCTACAGCTTTAGTGCAGTCTAAATGATAATATGTCATTTATATTAGCGTGTTCTAAAAATAGTATACTATGGTAGATGGGTCCACCGTCGCCCTTAAAGACGGATATAAAGAGAAGGGAAATTTGAAGTGATTTAGGTGTGGCTCAATACCACAGTTGGAAGAGCATTCCTCTTGTAAGGGAAAGGTCGAGAGTTCAAGTCCCACTTGAGCGCTTCATTTTCCCGATGCATTTCGTAGTATACTTAAATTATGTATACTACTGCTACTTGTATTTAACTTAAAGCTATATATGCTGGCAAATGAGTTTTAATTGAAACTGTTATTTTACTGTAAGTACGTAATGTTCCAGTATAATCTATTTCTATGGTTTTCAGAATTTGGTTCAGCCCATTTCTTCCCATGCGGTGTCGTAGACTAAGGGAGAGGGCTGTTTAACATCAAACTGATAAATACCAGCCCGGACTCAACCTCAGATATAGGCCCGAGTCAACAATAGTGCCCGGGATACGGCAATAGGCTCACCCCCTATTACGTAGGACCGAATACTATGATTGGTGAAAAGTAGATTTTAATTCACCTCTGCCTAACCCTCGTGGGATGAAGACGGGATTGTATATAGGTCTATATTTATACCAATTTTCAACCAGATCAGTTTAGGCCTTCTAGCGTGATTAAGAAAAAAAAAAACTATGTATATTCATGCAACGTCCGCGGTCCATTATAGTTCAGTTTACCTCCTCAAGAATACGGGATCAATTGCTCGGGGCTGTTATTACTTACAACAAAGGGAACCCTGATAAGAAGCTCAACACCGCAGACTTGGGATATGCGGGCACACGGTCACCAGTCTATGTGACCGAGCATCTCTCACCTGCTAACAAGGAGCTCCATGCCATGGCCAGGCTGAGAGCACGAGAGAAAGGGTATAAACATATCTGGATAAGAAACGGTAGGATCTTTGTTAAAAAAACGGACGATTCTGACGTTATTTTAATAAATAATCGTGAGAATGTAAATAGAATCTCTTAACCCCGCTTTTATAATTACTTTGTATGTTATTGTGTTATTAACTTTAAAATTCAAAAGTTTACAAATTTACTACCAGAATTGTGGTGGTTTACGTACAAAAGTTGATACTTTCTATCGCAAAGTTTGCTGTAACAACTTTGACATTATAATTATCACGGAATCATGGCTGAATACTTCAGTTCTCACTAGTGAGTTGTTCGACGACCGCTACACTGTATACAGGAGGGATAGGGAAACAGCTAGTACACAAATTAAAAAACAAGATGGTGGGGGGGTATTGTTTGCTGTCAAAAAGAATATTAAATCCAAGCGCGTAGTGAAATGGGAAAGTAACAGTGAGGACGTTTGGATTGTTATAGATGTACCTGGGTCGCGTAATAATAACAATAATACTGCTCGTAAAATAGTCTTTTGTGTTGTTTACCTACCTCCACCCATACGGAGACCTATCTTGGAAGCTTATATTGATAACTGTAATTCCGTATTTGAGCAAATAACAAACTGTGAAATATGTGTAGTTGGTGACTTCAATCGACGAGAAATAGACTGGCAACCTACGTCCCGCCTTAGTAAAAACCCGGGTCTGTCTGGCATAAGTGAAATACTAATAGACTTTATTAATGTTAACAAATTAAAGCAATTTAATTTTATTAAGAATTCTGAAGACCATATTCTTGATCTTGTCATTTTATCTGTACCGTCTTGCGAAGTCACCTATAGTCTAAGTAGTTTGAGTAAAATTGATAAGCGTCACCCTCCTTTAGAGTTTGTTATTGACTTACAAACCGAGAATGGACTAGAGTATAACAATTCAGTTGAAAGACCAAACTTCCATAGAGGAGACTACTCAGCAATAAATAATTATTTAAGTGTAATAGACTGGGATACCTTGTTTTCTGGATGCAGTGGTGTGAATGGAATGCTTCAGATCTTTTATAACATTATCAATAGTTCGATAGTAAAATTCATACCTAAACACGTTCCTAAAACCAATAAATACCCACCATGGTTTAATCGCTCCTTAATTAAACAATTGAATTACAAAAATAAATTAAGAATTCGTTATAAAAAGTATAGTAACCCGCTGGATGCTATTGAACTACGTTGTATTAGTAAAATTTGTGAACGGATGTCAATAGAGTGTTATAATAAATATATTGAGATTACAGAAGATGGTATTAAAAATAACACTAAAGTTTTTTGGAGTTTTGTTAAAGCAAGAAGAGGAGGATCTAGTGTGTACCCAAGGTCGATGACCAATGGATCGAACGTAACTTCAGATGGCACGGAAATTTGTCATCTATTCGCAGATTACTTCTTTTCAGTATACAACTCTAACCAAGATACCAACGATGAATATCAATCGGAGTATATACGGTCGTTGCAGAACCACAGCGTGTCCTTAAGCAGCTTATAAAGCACCTAATAAGATTTTAAAACATGCAAAATTTTAGTAAGTATTTTTTTAATAATTGTTACCATTCCACACGTAGTACTTTCATTAAAATCTTCTCCCTTTACTTTGACAACATAAAATTTACATTTTACATACCTAATGACGTCACGAGATAATATAAAAAGTTAACTCAAATACATTTAGCTACGCGTTTCGGAATTACATTTATGTTTACCAACCCTGGCAGTCATGCCACCCTTTGACACCTCAAAGATCCCTTTTTATTTGTGTTTATTTTTTTCACTTTTGAACACGAATGTACCGACGGTTGAGCGCCTCTGTTTACACCAAACACACCACTTTTTGCCGACTGATTATAATTATTATTGCGATGTAATGTTCGTGGTTTACTTTTTAATTTATTTCGTACCCTTTTTGTGATTTGGTATAAATATGAATTCTGAAGCTGTTTAATATTTAACTGTGTGTATAGTGTCATGAGATTAAAATTACTACTGTGTTGAGTAAGCGTTTGGATGGATGGACAGATGATGTTTCTCATTCGCACCAAAACGACTGAACAGATTTGGCTGAAATTTGGCATAGTGATGTACTATGATTATAAAGTAATTAGCATAAAACACAGATGTTTTATTCTCGAAATAGGTCTTCACAATGGATACAGTATCAGGTTAAGATAGCTCCTTTTTATTTCTTTTGTATTAATTTGTTTTTAAGATTTAAGATTTTTAAGATTTTGCTGTATACCTAACCAAAATATGTAAAAAAATATGCGCTGTGTTTTTCAAATAAACCATATTTTCTTTCTCCTTCACGGAGCAATTTTCAGCCACGTGCGCCGTGTGAGTGTGATTCTCAGATTTTCTCCGCCATGGTCCGCGGCCCGGGGCGCGTCCGCGGAGAACATCTGAAAATCGCCCGCAAGCACGGCGGGTGCAGTTGAAAATCGTTCCGTGAGCTCTTAGCCTTACACTCATGTGCACAGCAAATTTCAAGATTTTGTATATTTCAAATGATTTAAAATTAGCTTTTGCCCGTGGCTCCGCCCATTTAGTAGCCCATATTAGTATGGGTATATTCCTTCTTTCCAAGATTACTTTAAACTTCTGTTGCTTATTTCGTGTTTTTTCATCTAAAGTTACATAATTAAGACTATTTTAACTAACTGGTCTCGGAATCCAAAATTTCAGATATAGCGTTAAAATGTGAGTTAATAAAGATTATTATCATTTGGCCATAAAGCAGGTCGCACCTTTGCACATTTTGGCGAACATAATGACGGTATAAATTTCAACTGTGTGAGTTTAAATCAAAACAGTGCAACATCTGTTCTGCGCTAGACTGACGTCTGTGGTACCCACATTTCCTGTATAATTGATGTCACAAAAGCTGTGTCTAAATTAACATACATACCCTAATTTTGCATTGAAATCCATAATTATCCCACCAATATTATAGACATGAAAGTTTGTAAGTACGGATGGATGAATATTTGTTATTCTTTCACGTCGAAACAGCTGGAGTGATTTTTTAATAAAACTTAGTATGGAGTTACCTGACACCCTGTGTTAACATATAGGCTATGTTTGGTCATGATATTAGATTATATGACAGTAATTATGTCTGTTTGTCAGTTACATTTTCACTAAACCGATTTTCATGAAATTTGGTGCAGTAAATAGGACCTTGGGAAACGACATAGGCTATGTTTGGTTGCAATAACTGACATCCACGCGGACAGGACCGCGGATAACTGCTATTCATCTTTCAGCCGTTTAGGCTAAGAGTAAGCTTAGCATGTAATAATATAGGCTCTAGAATGCGGATAGACATACTTATGTACCTATATGCTTTTGTGAAAACAGACATAATTAGCATGTACACAAGTAAAGAGTGACGTAAACTTGAAATGAACTGAAAACCTCGCTATCTACCACTAATTACCCTTTTCCCTAGTCTAGCTGTGGTCTTGTTGTTTGTTACCTTTCTTTGTAATCTAACCGACATTGTTAAATAAACTAACATTCTAGAATATTCACAATGCTATCCAGACGCAAATTAACTATAGCTTTTCCAGCTTGATTTCTGACATAGTTCCGTCACGAAGCGCCGTGGGCAACAACTAGTGGTCTATAGAAGCAGATTAGAAATGATTATTCCATTACAACACAATTGTCAATAATATTCACATACGCCGCATTGCAGCACAATTCACGTGCCCATTATGATCGTTGTCCTTTGTTTTGCGATCACATTATTTTTAATGGCTAACTTAGTGATTATGTCATTAAAACTTAGCCTCATTTATGACAAGACTTTTCCATAATTAGAATGTTTATCGCTTTCTGTTATTCATATATATACGTCACTATCGATAAGGGGTAGGCAGAGGTGCTTTACATATTATTATATATTTTGTCAAAATTTTTTTTTTCGTTTACACGCTATCCGCATCTAATACTCCGAATCCTTAATCCCCCATCTCCTAAAATAAGATGTTTAAAGAAATTTCAGGTATCATTTCTATTATATAATATTACAAAGTGGTCATGTTTCCACATTGGAGCGATATATTTAAAAAAATATTTGGGCTATGTTATAGAACTGACAGCACAAATATTCTTTTTGGAATTTTTGTCTGTTTATTTGTTTGTCCGTAATGGATACAAAATCAACTAAACGGATTTTGATACTGTTTTATGGTTTGAAAAATCTTGTTCAAACTTAAAAAAATAAGTTTGATCGCAATCGGTTGAGTAACACCAGAAATAAGAATAAAGGCACCATAACCGCCATCCACGCGGACGAAGCCGCGGCCGCCAGCTAGTCCATACTAATCCATACTAATATTATAAATGCGAAAGTAACTCTGTCTGTCTGTTCGTATGTTACGCTTTCACGCCTAAACCACTGCACCGATTTTGATGAAATTTGGTATAGGGGTAGATTAGACCATGAGAAAGGAAATAGGCTATGTTTGGTCGCGATAACCGACATCCACGCGGGCGGAGCCGCGGGCAAAAGCTAGTATCCATACTAATATTATAAATACGAAAGTAACTCTGTCTGTCTGGCTGTATGTTACGCTTTCACGCCTTAACCGCTGAACCGATTTTGATGAAATTTGGTACGTGGCGTGGGTAGATTAGACCTTGAGAAAGGACATAGGCTATGTTTGGTCGCGATAACCGACATCCACGCGGGCGGAACCGCGGGCAAAAGCTAGTATATAATATATAGACGAAACATCCAAAATATTTGTTACTATTTTATTACTTGTACAATATAGCACACGAAGCTTGTTTCTCTAGGGCAAACAAAATAATAAGTTAAACAACAAGTACGGCAAACAGCGGCCACACTGCCAGGTTAGTTTATTCAAAGAGAATTCTCATACACAAACTAGATGTGACGGTATTCAGTAAACGAATTGTGCGCCACCAACGTTTAAGTTAACATCCAAACTACATGACAAAGCGTTTATAACGCAAACTTTTGCGTCAGCGGAATCACAGCGTGACCTAAACGCAATTTTGTCGTGGGTATGATTTAGTGTCGGACGGTCCTTTGAGGAAATTCAGAGGAGGTTATTATGTGATCTCACCTACGTTTGTGCGGTTTATGACTTTATCTCCAGTGTTGACGTGGTCTTATGTAGTACATACGTATATATATTTACCTCTTCACGCGTCTGTAAATTCTAGAAGGGGTAAGCAGAGGATTAACGGCCACTTTTCGACACTGATATTTTTTTAAAAGTGAAATCAAGGTCTCTCGAGCACTTTTTAGTTGAAAAAAAGATCATGGAATTCACGTTATTGTCATCAAACGCTTTGGTCGTGGTGAGAACGATACAATTCACAATTAGCTACTCAGTTTTCAATTCTCTTGGTAGTCCAGAATGAGTGCATCGCGTGTTTTTTTTTATATAGAGCCATGTATGGTAAGAAGCTAGATAATAAGGTCCATCATTCTAGTTCGGAACTCCAAAATGGTGGTCCCTACCTTGACGGCATTACGCGATGCTTTTTCCTGCTCCGTTTGAAGAACCTCGTAATAAGGGGAAAGCCTATTGCCGTCAAGTGGTAACTCTGTAATGGGTTAAGTTTACTGTTGGACGGAGAAGAACCTTGTACCTTAGTCACCTTCTAACACACCAAAGGGAAGAGATGGGTTGACTCTGTTCTACTCGTGAAGTTTGTTTGAATACATCTGCGGATATTCGTGTTGAGTCGTGTAAGCACTGATATTTGCGTTTTTGAGTATGTATTTAGGCAGTTTTACGAGTATGTACCTACATTATGTTTTGGTATATTCGTGAGGTTTCTGGTAGTATTATAAGCATTGCGCAAAGTTTCATAACCCGTGACACAATAAATACCAGTGTACATTTCACAATGTGTACGCAAAATTCATACTTTCATACTCATATTATAAATGCGAAAGTAACTCTGTCTGTAGGTCTGTCTGTCTGTATGTATGTTATGCTTTCACGCCTAAATCACACTTCGAAATCACTTGATTTATGTATACTTCGCGGGAATGAAGCAGCCTAATAATGATCAAGTGTACCCATATTCATGAAACATCAGAATACCTGCCGTAACGCAAATATAACGCGTAACCACATTACGTATCCAAAATATTCAAACACCCGTATGATCTATCCGTCTAAGGGTCATAGGTCCCAAGTATGTTATAAATTCACCACCGTGTATACCTCGGGAGATTTATCTTGGACTTAAAATGGGCTTGAGATGTGCTCTATTATATTCAGTGCATGGAGAAGGAAATGATAGCGGAGTTGTTGCAAGGCAATCGAGTCGCGTGCCATCCAAACGTCAAAAGGACTCATTCGGTAGAAACGTTATACCTATGAAGTCCTTCGACTTTTGACACCCCACACGTCTCTCTTCCCACCCGCATTTGGCGCGCGTTTTTATTAGGAGAAATATCAATGGGGCATCTCCGTTACTTAATCATATTCTGTCCTCCGTGATTCAGTGTCTTTTGTGGATAGCATGGGGTGCTATGGCTGTGGACGAGTTCCAATTCACCAAGCACAGATATTACAAATCAATCTGTATGCCTCATTTATCTCGCGATTAGATTCAAGATATGTGTCCTGAACTATACGTAGGTAAGCTCACCGCTAATAATTTGTGGCATACAATCGTAGTGCCTTTGGCTGGCCGTTAATTAGTTTCGTTGACGAGGGTACTTGCAGTACCGACTATATGGTTAATGATTCTACAAGGAACACCTAAAGGGACTCCTATATATTTTGGGGGACATAAATTACTGCTTCTGATTATGACTTTTTTCGGTGAAGGGGTTTCAAAATATATTTCGCAGGAGAACTAGTTGCAGTGACATAATGTGTATTATAAAACCGGCATTTCGAGTGTATTATACATTACAAAACGTTCTATTAGAATGTCACTTTGTCTAGAGACCAAGGCACTTTATTATTAGCAGTGTTTTTTTTTGTAAGGGACACGTCAATTTGACTTCACCTCGCCTGCAAGCTAAAGGCAAAGTCTCGGAAAGAGGGTCACCATCGTAAACATGTACCATGTTAACAGTGATGGCACTCAGCTTGACGGCCTCATCAGATGCCTTTTCACGCCCCGCTTAAAGGACCTGGGGCTGTAAGAAGAAGGAAACACGTGAGCTGGCAGTTCCAGGTCTTAATGGTGCATGTAACAATCTTTCCACTTTTCTACCCCGATTAGAAAAAGTGAAAAAAGTCCAATCTGCACTCCCAGATGGGATAGCCTAATGTGATAGATGAATAAGGTCCTATGAGATGGAGAATAGTTCTTAAATGATTTGATGACACTTGTAGACATTATTTGTACGTGTATTAGGCGGAAGGTTCTTTAGTAAGGGTCTTCAACTTCTAAATTGTTAATGTCCCTAACTTTAGCGACTCATAAATTACTGCCACTGATTACGATTTTTTCAGTAAAGCGGTTTAAATATTATCTTTCGGTTTATGAGTAAGAAGCATCATCAAGGTTTATGACTGTAATATTTTATTTTATGGAAAAATCACGCGATGTCGCATGATGAAGAGTATTTTTTTTATGTTGACTTGGAATTCAATTAAGAGTTATTTTTGCAAATGAGATAAAGCTATGGAATAGATTTTAAGATACTAGCTATGCTTATGGTAGACTAGCCAGCCCGCTCTGATTTTGCCCATGGCATTGCTTCGAAGCCCTGTGGCATCGCTTTCCTCTTGTAATGCTATGCAATCCACTCTCATAAAAGCTATTAAGTAAAACCGCAGTGGCGCTCTATATACCTAGTTTAATTTAATAGCACATAATAAGTGAAATACAACAAACGTAAAGCTCTTTCAGTATCTAGTTTATTTACTCGTATTAAATTATTTCCTCAAGATGGAGGAAAATAAAAACTATCTTTCTATATAATAATGTTAGTGGATTACCGCCAGAGTATCTGGAAGCCAAAACCTTGCTTCAGTGGAGTCATTAGAAATGTACTGGTCCAATGTTACGAAACATTTCTTTTCAAGTTTCATATAAATTATTTATAAATACTGAGAGAGATCAAGCAGCTTTATATTACTCCTAGATCATACCGCTCCGCCCACGTGAATCAGATTAACACCGATTTTCCGATAACGTCTATAGTTAGGATTTTGAGGCTCGTGGTTCACTTTATGATTAGATTAATGACTTTTACGAAAGGAACTTTTGTCTGCCCTCCAACAATGAATAAAAACCCTGCGCTATATTAAACCAGCATTCAATGTAAAAATCATACAAAATATTCAACCAGCCTACTACACCGTGTTCCTTTCTTAACAGTAGAAAAGTAAAACTTGCTCTTTTGAACGAACTGTGTTGCACTGAAGCAAAAAAATATTCCCTAGTATTGTTCTTATAAAAAGCTTCAACAAAAGTGGGTAAGTTGCAAAGGAGTAACCGTTGAATGCCCACTTCTTATTCCTATTGTGTAAACTGCTGCAGTTTAGTGTTGAATTCCTCTTTGTTAAGTTTTTACAAATAGATAAGTATGTCGGCTGGGAACTTAAATTGTGGTAAAGTAATATGATGAGGATGAGGCTATATCTTGCCCCACTAGTAGGGACGATTGGTGGCGAAAACAGGAAGTACCCGGACCCCACACATGCATGAAGACAATCGTGCACGCACACTCACACACGCACAAACACTTTTCCAACCTAGGAATCGTCCAAACTTCGAACTGTTACGGGAGACTTTGGAGTTCGCTTTTTAAAAAAAAGATTTAATTGATTTCACTGGTATATTACTTTTAAACACATAAAATAAAATAATTATTGAGAACTGGTAGATTTAGGAGATGGAAGAGTTCGCGGTCAGAGTTGAGACGAGACTGAGACTCAAGTCCGGAGGATCTTGGGACAAAGCAAAAGTGCTGACTTGAACAGTAGGACGGGGCGAGAGCTGACACAGCCCTTTCGCTAACATTAGGGATCCGTAACAGAACCAAAGTTCATTAAAACTTAATAACCTCTGTGGCGTGGCGTTAGTGAATGCGACTGCCACGCAGGCGGCGCGGGTTCGCTCCCCGCTTAGTGGAAATAATTGTATGCATGAATATGACTATTTGCACTGGTCTGGGTGTTTCTATGTATAATATGTACGTATTTACAAAAGAAAAGTATCTAAGTATCTATCTGTATTATAGATTCCGTAACACAAGCTAGTTAACCTTACCATATGTCTAGATAGCGTTGTGTAGAATGTTGTGGAATATTTATTTATTTATTATCTTGAAATACACCTTGCTTCAAAACTACTTGCTATATATTGTAATGACAACATTCATATTATTTATGGGAAACGTACATTCTACATACTCCTCCCTGCCGATACGTCACGTCCCCAATAGGTGAGTTTGACAGATTATTTTTATTTCATTCTCTCAGAGTTTTCGTCACGTACGTTTGATACAAGATATAAAATAAGACCCACAGTGTTTGTAGAAAAATACTTTGTATATCAAAAATTGGCAGTGCAGTGATAATGACTATTGAGGGACCAGGTTTGATTACGGGGACCGGCAATTGTCTTTGGAATTTGCTGAATGTATTTTTTTGATACACGGAATCTGTGAAAGTGTTTAATCAGTAGTAAAGTTCAATTCAGAGCAGGCTGGAAAATACTCGAGCAGATTTTCATTGGTAATTAAATATCAGCCTGATTCTATATAATGGAAAGCTTAAATTTGAATGAATTTTAATAGCAGTTTCCCGATGTTTTTCGAATTTTATAGTATACAATAGTAAATGTCGTATGTCTTATGGGATAAAATTTTAATGTTACACTCTATTTTCCACATAATCAATTTTTTTTTGCAATAGAAACTTTGTGATATTAAACATGAAGCTTTACAATACCGCCTAAACACACTGTTTTGTGAAAAACTATGTTACATAGGTATGGAACTGCTCGGTACTGGAGGTAGTGCCTCTCTTTACAAACCTTAACCGATTTTGTGCCGATAACAATTGAAACAAAACAGCGGCCGAGAGCGGCCTCCGCAGTTTCCACAGCTGTTCACAGTGCTGTATTGTTCACTTTTTCTTTCTTGCTGCTCTGGTTCAGACCAAACTAAATAACCGTAATAGTGTGCTATTTTACTGTATGTATGTATATACGTCTGTGTATAGAATATATACGAACTCTATAGACACTGTAAGAGGCATTATAACGCGGCGTAAAAAAGATCTACTTTGCCTATAAGTTTATATATATGTTACCGGCAATGTGTATAATCCGGTATTCTATACAATGCCTAGGCATTCTATACAATGCCTAGGCATTCTATACAATGCCTAGGCATTCTATACAATGCCGAGTGTGCAACAGGCAATGTATGAAATGGTATCAAAGAATATTGATGGTGGTTATAAAAAATGCAACCACTTAGGCTAATGCTGGAGCTTCGCTTTCGCTTCAGTTTTCTAACCTATAATATATCCAGGTCGGGGCGCAGTGTCCATACCACGCAATTTAATTATTTTTTATTCTTTCACAAATATAAAATTTCCACAAAATCATCGGCAAATATAGAAAATAACCCATTTATTTCACACATTGCCGGTGGAACTGCAGGAGTTCTATGTATTAACACACATTGCCTAGGCATTGTATAGAATGCCTGCATTATACACATTGCCGGTAACATATACCTACATAACTTAAACACATTTACAGTTTATAAAACAATATTGAGATTATAGGATCATTTTTTTATTCTTAGGATACTGGTTATCAAACTCTGGTTACATACGCAGACGATTCCATATCACGAGTGCCTAGGAGCTATTAATTTTTATTCCCTAGAACTCACTAGAACTACTATAATTCTTTGTGATAACCTTTGCGGCATAGCGGTAGAGCGTTTGACGGCTAAGTCAGAAATTGCAGGTTCGATTTTTGCTCAGTGCAAATATGTATTTTTCTCGAATCTGGGTGTATCTATATATATGTATGTATTTACAAATGAAAATGTATAAAAGTATGTATTCAAGAGACCACTTAAGATATGCTTACTTTGGGGCTAGGTAGCGTAGTGTAGACTGTTCTAGAATATTTAAAAAAAGGATTAGACATTGCCAATTCATGTAAAGGGCTTGAAGATGGGCGGAGCCTCCTCATCGGGGGCTTTCAGAAGGTGCAGGTACGGCTCCTGCAGGCCCGACCGGCACGGTGCTTCCGTTGCCTGTCGGTGGGCCACGTGGGGGTGCAGTGCACGGCGGAGGTAACGATCGGTGACCGTTGCTTCCGCTGTGGCCAACCCGGACATAAGGCCGGTAGTTGCGAAGCTCCGTTGCACTGCTTCAGGTGTGCAGCGGAGGGCAAGCCGGCCGACCATAGGGTTGGTGCCAAGGCCTGCACCGCGGGGAAGCCGAAGCCGGGAGGCAGGCGCTCCGTCTCTGATTCGCGGCAGGGCGCGGAGATGGGGGTTCCATAATGGATCCTCAGCTCCGCGTCCTGCAGGCGAATGCGAACCACTGTGTCGATGCTCAGGCACTTCTGCTCCAGAGCATGGCACAGTGGGGCATTAATGTCGCCGCTGTTGCCGAGCCGTACATTCATCGGTTTCTCGGGCCTGCCTGGGAAACCGACCTGGACGGGTCGGTGGCACTGGTGCACAACGCCGCTGCCGGCAGCCCCCCCCTTGTTGTCGTGACAAGGGGGAATGGCTGCGTAGCGGCACTTGTGGGGGGAATAGCGGTCGTGGCAGTCTACTTCTCGCCGAGCCGAGTCATAGATGAGTACCAGCAGTGGCTGAATCATCTGACCGTCGTCGTCAATACCTGTTACCCTCACCCGGTTCTGGTGCTCGGGGACTTTAACGCCTGGTCTATGAACTGGGGTTCCCGGCGCACGAATCCGAGGGGCAGGGCAGTGGAGAGCTGGGCTGATAGTCTCTGCCTAGTTCTCCTGAATCGCGGGGCCGTCGCCACGTGCGTGAAGAGCTGGGGCGACTCAATTGTGGACCTTTCGTTCGCGAGCGCCCCGCTCTCAGGCCGTGTGCAGGGCTGGCGTGTCCTTGAGGAGGTGGGGACAGCGTCGGATCACCGATACATTCGGTTCGACGTCTCCCCTCCTGCGGGCGCCGCGCCGTTTACACCGGCCCCACGTGAGCCACGTTGGGTGCTTAAGCGAATGGATCGGGAGGTCCTCCTGGAGGCCGCCATCGTACAGGCCTGGGCCTCTGCGCCGGACAGGCCTGTCGACATAGACGATGAGGCGGCGTGGTTCCGGGAGGCCATGACGCGTGTCTGCGACGCGGCTATGCCTAGGGCTCCACCCTATAATCCGAGGCGTCAGGTCTACTGGTGGTCGGCGGACATCGCGAGGCTCCGACAGGCCTCCGTGATCGCTTTCCGCCGGTGGACCAGACTCCGAAGGAGGCGTAGCCGCCCCGCAGATACGGAGCCCCGAGAGGCGGAGCTTCATGCGGGCTACAGGGAGGCCAGAAAGGCCCTCCGAGTGGCCATAAGGCAAGCGAAGGCAGCAGCTCATAAAGAGCTGCTGGAGACGCTGGAGCGGGACCCATGGGGGCGGCCTTACCTTATGGTAAGGGGCAAGCTGCGCCCCCGGGCCCCGCCATTGACCCGGTGTCTCCAGCCGGAGCTGCTCGGAGGAGTCGTTGGCTCCCTGTTCCCAGCGCGGGCGGTGGAACATATTCCACCGCAGATGACTCCGCCACCTAGGTCGCCTATGGCGCCCAGCGTGGATGACGACGACGTGCCCGAGGTCACTTGGGTAGAGCTAGAGCTGGCGGTGTTAAGGCTTATGGCCAAGAACACCGCCCCGGGACCAGACGGCATTCCAGGCCGAGCGTGGGTCCTAGCTCTGGGCGAAGAAGACGCTCTCAAGCCCCGACTGAGAGGGTTTCTCAGCGCATGTTTGGAGCGAGGCCAGTTTCCGAAGATGTGGAAGACGGGGAAACTGGTCCTCATCCGAAAGGCGGGGCGCCCGGCGGACTCACCGTCTGCCTACAGGCCGATAGTGTTGCTCGACGAGGTGTGCAAGCTCTTTGAAAGAGTGATTGCAAAGCGCCTCGTCGAGCACCTATCCAGAGTAGGGCCTGACCTGGCGGATGGCCAGTATGGCTTCCGCCGGAGGCGCTCCACCGTGGATGCCATCATGCGCGTGGGGACTCTGGTGAAGGACGCCGTCGCTCGGGGCGAGGTGGTGCTGGCGGTGTCACTGGACATCGCCAACGCGTTTAACACCCTGCCCTGGAGCTGCATTAGGGAGGCGCTCGTGTATCACGAGGTGCCTCTCTACCTTCGCCGCATAGTCGGGGCGTATCTGTCGGAGAGAGCAGTCGTCTACCCAAGTGCGACCGGGCTCGGTCGGCGAGAGATGTCGTGCGGTGTTCCGCAGGGATCGGTCCTGGGACCGCTACTGTGGAACATCGGTTACGACTGGGTGCTTCGCGGTGAGCTCGCGGACGGTGCCGCCGTCACGTGTTATGCGGACGACACGCTGGTGACGGCGTGCGGGGCTACATACCGCGAAGCGACCCTGAAGGCCACGACCGCGGTTGCCCAAGTCGTGGAACGGATTCGGCGGCTGGGTCTCGAGGTGGCTCTGCATAAAACCGAGGCCATGTTCTTTCATGGGCCTCGGCGCGTGCCACCGGAGGATTCCAGCCTCATAGTGGGAGACATTTCCATCGGCATCAAGGCCGAGATGAAATATCTGGGGATCGTACTCGATGGCCGGTGGAACTTCGGGGAGCATCTCCGAAGACTGGCCCCCAAATTGAAGGACACAGCTGCCGCTTTGGGGCGGCTGCTGCCCAACATGAGGGGGCCGGATGACTCCTGCAGGAGACTCTACGCGGGAGTCGTGCGGTCCATGGCCCTATATGGGTGCCCAATATGGGCGGACACCCTGACGGTCCACAATGCGCGTCTGCTGCGTGGACCGCAGCGTGCAATGGCCAGCAGGGCCATTAGGGGGTACCGCACGATATCCTTCGAGGCGGCGAGTCTCCTTGCTGGATCCCTACCGTGGAACCTGGATGCGAGAGCCCTTTCGATGCTATATCGGTATCGTAAGGAGGCGCGGGAGCAGGGACGGGAACCCGAGCCCGAAGAAATTCGGGCCGTGAGGTCTCAGCTCCACAGGGACATGGTAGCGGAATGGGAGCTACGACTTGGGCGACCAAGCGCAGGGCACGCCGTAATAGCGGCGGTAAGACCCATCATGGAGGAGTGGCTAGAGAGGCCACACGGCAGCCTCTCGTACCGGCTGACGCAGGTGATTACCGGACACGGGTGTTTCGGGAGTTACCTGTGTCGGATCCGTAAGGAGCCAACGTCCGAGTGCCATCACTGTGATGCGAGCGAGGACACAGAGCTGCACACGCTGACCGAGTGCCCGGCGTGGGACACGCCGAGGCGGGTCCTAGTGGCGGCTCTGGGGGTGGGAGTCCTCACACTCGCCACATTGCTCACAGCGATGGTAAGATGCGCAAACGCTTGGGGTGCGGCCGCCTCCTTCTGCGAGCAAGTAATGCTCGAGAAGGAGGCGGCCGGTCGGGTCCGGACCAGACTCCGGGCCCGGGAAGCCCGTGCAGAGCGAAGGCGAACCGGACGTCGGAGGTCGCAGAACGACCTCCGTCCTCCATGAGCGCTGGCCTGGGGGTGACCGGTGGAGCCGCCTGTCACCCTAGCAGAAGCAGGCCGCGGCGGCGGCGCAAAGTGCGCCTCCCCGTAACCGGGGCTAGATGGGGACATTTTGGTCCCCACAACCCGAAGGGGGCCATCTCGAAAGAGATGGTCCTGGGTCTGCCGGGGTGCGAGAGATATGCTTTTGGCAATCTCACCTCCGGCAGCCAAGGACCCAAGACGGCGTGCGTTTTAGTCGGTTCGAGTCCGACATAACCGCCTCCACTGGCTCCGTGGGGGTGGTATCCGTGGGGATTTTTCGCACGATAAAAAAAAAAAAAAGGGCTTGAAAAAGTTTTTCAGTAAACACTAAGAATAAACTCCCAAGATTAATTTCAATGTATATTCCTTGCAAGTTCGTATGTGAAGTATAATTTTAGTACATTCTGTCTTAAGCTTCGTCTCAAAGGACAAACACCCTTATAATGAAGTTTGTTGTTTGTTCCCTCGTCTGTTATGTGCGAACTTAGACTTTCATTCGCAAATTAGAGGAACACAAAGATTGTTAATTGTGATTACAGAAATATTGTGTTTTACATTTATGTTTAGAACTTTCTTGTTGCATTATTTTCATATGGGCTTTGCGACATTTTTATTAAACAGTATTTTGTAATGATTGCCTTTGGAAATTTTAAACCTTACGTGGCTAAGCAGTATTTTGTAATGATTGGAAATTTTAAACCTTACGTGGTGTAAAGTCTCCTCAGTTCAGAAATTCAGTAGGTATTTAGCAAGTAAGGTAATGCAGTAAGTGGAATAGTTACTAAGTAAGTGACTAAAAAATGGGAACGGTTTATTAGTTTAAGTAATTCAAAATCCCTCCTGGGATTCCGTTCGTACTTTTTCTAACTATTTTGTTTATCTTTACAGTATCTTGACTATTATGAGAGTGACCATAGTCTAACCCTTTAACTCGGAGGGGAAAGCCTGCACCTTTTTTTTTCATGTAGAAATCCCTCGAATACCTCTTCCGCCGCCGGGCGGGGAGGTTAGGTCGGGCTCGAACCGACTAAAACCGCACGCCGACTGAGGGTTGTTGTGCTAGGCTAGAGGTGAGGTTGTTCGACATATTATCCCTTGCACCCCGGCAGACCCAGGGCCATCCCTTACGGTTTGGCCCTCCTCGGGAGGGGATAGCTTGTACCAGTACCTTGTCCGATCAATCTATTGACTTAGGGCCCTAAGACTTTAATGTAGCACCATCCCCCATATGTACTACCAAATAATTAAAGAAAAAATAGGAGTAATTATTATAAAATCCGACTGCAACTGAAAAGATCGAAATAAGTTTAATAGCAGGGGTACTCATTTGCCAATTATAAACTGAAAGAAAAATAATGGGTACCGCCTGCTATCAAACTTATTTCGATCTTTTCAGTGTCAGTCGGGTTTTTTTTTATTTTTTAATCATTTTGTTTTATTTTATACTTTTTTTTATATGACATGCATATCTTTTTGTAATTTCTTTCTAGTTTCCTTTCTTTTTGAACCCTACTCGATAAGTTTGAGTCAAAAATATTTTTCACAACATACGTTTTGGCGCCAAAAATCCTTCATTTTGATTTTCTCAAAGTTTTAATATACCTGGTGTCAATCAGTAATCTTAAAATCAACATTAAAAATATCATTACTGCTAATTAAATTCTATATAGGTTAATTGAGAGACTGCTACTTTCTGATTTAATTTTTCCAATAATGTTTAAATACATACAAATGTAGATCTGGATTCCAATCTAATATACGTCACTGAAATATCTCATAAATATGTATGGCCGATTGGAGAATATTGGTAGATAACATTAAGTATTCAAATGTGATGCGATCGGCTGCAGTATTAGGAGATACGTAGTACCTACTGAGAATTTATGAGTACCTACTATATACGTATGTAGGTATTACGTCATGACATTGCGGTATCTGCGTTTCAATATCTAGTTATTGCCACGGCTAAATCATTATGCCAATGTTACGTCATAGGCCGTCATATATTCACGGCTGTAGATTCCAGAAGGAGTATGCAGAGGTGCAGTAAGACTTACATATCGTCAACCATGATTTTTAACTCCACATAATATCTGGTATCTGGTATTCGAACACATACAGGAAGATGAGAGTGTTTGATAGATATACATAGATGTAAAGGGGCGAGCCTATTACTGGCAAGCGGGCACTTTGTTATAGGCTGTATGTTGTCTTGAGAGCAGGCTTGTTTTTCTTCATCTTCTATCGTGGCACCACAGCCATCTAATTATCTTCTTCTCCCAGTGTGCTGCCACCTGTATGGCGTTCTCGGAGGCGCACATAAGGTCCTGCGGTGTTCATGTGTATGGGCATTCAGCACATGTTAACAGATGGGCCATTGTCTGTAGAGTAACTCCACATTCACATCGCAGGTCCGCCCGCTCCGAGAACCCCCCTCTGGCCCGGCATTCCTTGCTTCGGCCAATCCGAGTCCGTAGTCTGTTTAATGACTTCCATCTGGTCCAAGGCAGATCATGTCTAGGCGGGAGCAGGCTTGTTATTTAGTTCCTTTCTATGACACTCACAGAAAGGGATAGGGTGGAAATATTATACTCCACTAGCAATCGATTTTTAGTTATAGAACAACCACCTGTGGTAGTGCGTGCTCATATTAATTGTTCGACATGATAAATAAATAAAAAAATATTCCACAACATTCTACACAACGCTATCTAGAACCATGGTAAGCTTAACTAACTTGTGTTATGGAATATAGAATACGGATAAACATACATTGATACTTTTTTTGTAAATACATACATAATTATACATAGAAACACCCAGACCAATGCAAATAGCCATATTCATGTATACAAATATTTGCACTGAGCGGGGATAGAACCCGCGTCTTCTGCATGGCAGTCGCGTTCACTACCGCCACGCCATAGAGGATCCCCACGGCTAGATTCTATCATCCCATCTTTCACCACAGGCAGGGAATCCATCTTCACACGTTGCGATCTTAAACAGGACCCACTCAGGTATGAAAGGAACTTCATCCGCCGTACGCTTAAGCTGTGGTTAGATCTCCCTGCCATGGCTTTCACAAGCGACTACAATATGGGGTTAATCAAGAAAGGCATTAGAATTTTCTTACATAGTCGGCAGGCGTATGACTCCCCTGATATTACACGTCTATATGCGACGATATTCACCACTCTCCATTAGATAAACCGTGTGTTTTATAAGCATCGATTGCTTAATGGTTTAGGAGTCGCCTTACGATCGAAAGGTCCCGGGTTTGAACCCTGGCCATTACACTACCGACAATTTAGCTCAGTTGGGGTGGTTACACGGAATTTTAGTAATTTCCGTTCTAATTTTTCAGCCACCTATATGGTATAATGCGACATTCTCTGTTTTTACCTCGTCCCCTACCGCCGCGGACACTATGGGAGCGGTACAGTATTCACGATTGGTCTATATAAACTAAAATAGGAGCGAACATATTAATAAAACTCCACAGTCCTTTATGAGAGAAAAATGTTAATGCAGTCAATAAATAAGCTATTTAATAGTGTCGTAGTTCTCGCTGCAATTCCTCGTGAACTAAATCATAAGTAGGACAATTGCGCTGAGAATTTCCTCTATCTCTTCGTAGATAAGGATGTGTGTAATCTTATTCATGACACAATATGCTGCTTTTGTTTACCTGGCAGCTTAAGGGAAGGTTCATATCTGACGGAACATGCGTCGCGTATTATCGGTTGCGTAACGCCAGAACAGACAAATGTATAGAAAAACACTTGACCGTTCACACTCGACGCACTAACGTAGCATCGGTTGAGTGTGAACGGTCAAGTGTTTTTCTATACATTTGTCTGTTCTGGCGTTACGCGACCGATAATACGCGACGCATGTTCCGTCAGATATGAACCTTCCCTTACTAGAAGATAAATTTATATAAAACCTGCTTACCTACATTTTGTTCAGATGTTCTTAGGCTTTATACTTTTAATAGCTAACGTAAATTATTCTGTGGTATTAATTTTAATAGTACAAGTACATAATATATAACATTGTGATCAATTAACGAGGTTTAAAAAGCATTATTTGTCAAAAAAATCTCAGTACCAAAACAGGCTCGTGTTTATTTATTACTTATTTTCATATTTTTTTAAACTATAGTGATATTGTGTATTTTATATCTGTCTCTACCTAAGTACCTACCTACAAGCATGAATAGATAAAATAATAAAATAAGCACATATTGTAAAACAGAAAAAACCGATGCTCTTCTAAAGATTACCCATATTTGGTATTTAGGTTAGGTTGCATAGTTAGTAGCACTCCAAATCGCTCTACGCGGGTGTCGTGCGGTCCATGGCCTTGTACGGGTGCCCCGTGTGGGCGGACGCCCTGCAGGCCAGGTTCGTGCAACTGCTGCATGCGCCGCAGCAGACGATGGCCTGCAGGGCCATTAGGGGGTACCGCACGATATCCTTTGAAGCGGCGAGTCTCCTAGCCGGATCGCCACCGTGGTTCCTGGAAGCGAGATCCCTTGCGGCACTGTATCGGTTCCGTAAGGAGGCGCGGGAGTGGGGATACGATCCCGAGCCCGAAGACATTCGGGCTGAGAGGTCCCCCCGGCTCCACGGGATCATGGTGGCGGAGTGGGAGCGACGACTTGAGCAACGACGCGCAGGGCATGCCGTCATAGAGGCGGTAAGGTCCATCATGGGGGAATGGCTCGAGAGGCCACATGGCAGCCTCTCGCATCGACTGACGCAGATTATCACCGGGCACGGGTGCTTCGGGGGGTATCTGTGTCGGATCGAAAAGGAGCCAACGTCCGAGTGCCATCACTGCGACGCGAGCGAGGACACGGGGCTGCACACGCTCACCGAGTGTCCGGCATGGGCCGGACCGAGGCGGGAGCTAGTGGCGGCCCTGGGAGTGAGAGTTCTCACCCTCGCCACCCTCCTCACAGCAATGGTCCGCTGCGCGGACGCGTGGGCGGCCGGCGTCTCCTTCAGCGAGCAGGTAATGGTCGTGAAGGAGACGGCGGAACGGGAGAGGCAGCGCGAGCGAGCGAGACTCGCGAACCGCGCTGCCCGCGCGCACAGGCAACTCGGGCGTCGGAGGGCACTGACTGACCTCCGTCCCCCATGAGCGCGGGCCTGGGGGTGACGGGTGAAGCCGCCTGTCACCCCAGCAGAAGCAGGCCACGGCGACGGCGCGCTGAGAAGCGCGCCTCCCCATTCCGGGGGCGAGTCGGGGACACCGTTGTCCCCCCTCCCGAGGAGGGCTAAACCATAAGTGATGGCCCTGGGTCCGCCGGGGTGCGAGGGATATGTCGATGACAACCTCACCTCCGGCCTAGCACGACGACCCACAGTCGGCGTGCGGTTTTAGTCGGTTCGAGTCCGACATAACCTCCCCTCCCGGCTCCGGCAGGGGGGTATCCGAGGGGATTTCCGCACGGAAAAAAAAAGGAGGGCTGCTGACCTCCGTCCCCCATGAGCGCGGGCCTGGGGGTGACGGATGGAGCCGCCTGTCACCCCAGCAGAAGCAGGCCACGGCGGCGGCGCGCTGAACAGCGCGCCTCCCCATTCCGGGGGCGAGTTGGGGACTCCGTTTTCCCCCCTCCTGAGGAGGGCCAGACCGTAAGGGATGGCCCTGGGTCAGCCGGGGTGCGAGGGATATGTCTATGACAACCTCACCTCCGGCCTAGCACCAAGACCCACAGTCCGCGTGCGGTTTTAGTCGGTTCGAGTCCGACATAACCTCCCCCTTCCGGCTCCGGTAGGGGGTATCCGAGGGGACTTCCTCATGAAAAAAAAAAAAAGTAGCACTCCAAATCGATACATAATTCTTATTTAGGAACACAGAATCTTATAGTTACCCTAAAAATAATAACTACACAAAAATGATTTTGTCAGCCTTCTGAATTGTTTTCAATAGAGTAGTCTTTATTACCACGTACAAAATCCAAAAAAAGACAACTCAAAACGAAAACCGTTCGCGAATGTTATTTCAAAAAGGAAAACACACCGAAATATCCTAATCCTATCACGAGGCTGGAGGCATACGCAAACATGGACACGGTACAATAATCGTTTACACACACATACACAAGTTTATGAACACACACAATAATCGTTTACATTTGCACACACGCACAATAACCATTTTGAACACGCACACCTTTTGCAATTCACAATTTGTAAGAACGCTCTCAAAATCAAGAATTGTTCAATGTATTATTAAACTGAGGAACAATAGAGTAAAACACCGGGATGTATAGATCCCGGGATTAAAATATGTAAAGGAGTACCAGTGACGTTTGTTTCAATCCGTTTCAGTGAATAGATATCGGAAACAATGGGGGTCTTTTGGTGTTTCTTGAATGCCCTTTGGATAAAATTAGCCGTGAACGTTTATGAGAGAGAATTTCGATATGGAATGAGAATAAAGGTTGTAAAGTTGATTGCTTGTGTTGCTTCAAGAATAGTAATATTCTTTTTAGTGGATGTGAAATACTTATTGACTTTTTTACCACTAAGTATGGACCAATACAATGTTGCTTGTATAGGTACTATTTAGGAGGCAATTTGTCAGTATAATTTTATAAAATTATACTGCATGTAATTTTGAGTTACTTTTGTAAATCGGCTAGTGATGCAGTTGGCTGAGGCGATTTATTTTGTGAAGTGACTTGCTGCACGGCGGAAATATACCAGAGTAAATCCCCCACTTCTTAGTAAAACTAGATTATCAAATCAAAATCAATTTAAAAATTACCAATTTTTCACAAAACGACTAGCGAAATACACTTCAGATTCTAATTTAAATATTTTATTCTAATCACACATACACCACCTACTTAAACGCGACGGATTTCTTATGAATAAAAAATTCTAATTAAACTTTGTGTATGATGTATTTTTAGATTAAAATATATTATATTGCGAAAGCATGTGTTTAATCTGACATTTCAGACATACATTCTGCCTCAAATATCTCGCTTTTCCCAAGGGTATTGTGAGATATTACTATGTAAGGAGATTGGATAGCAGCATCCATCTTTGTATTGGTAATCGCCAATGTTCGCTGAATAACTTTGATTGTGCAATTTGATCTTTGATTGTAATTCTCAGAGGAGTCATATCCATTGACGCATAATGTACACATTACATGTAAATGGTTAAGTATGGCTGCGTTAGCAAGAAATGATAGTAATGAAACGGATAGAAATATGGATTATTTCCATATTAAAAACAGAAAGTAATATATAGATAAATACTAATTAAAATCATCTTAGCATTGTTCTCGTTTGCATCCAAAACATATCTAGGAACACGGAGATCAACAAGCAAAATTATCTGGAGAAAAACTTCAGCTTTTATGCGAGGGACTTCCATCTGACCTGAGTTACAGGAACCTATCCTTAATATCATTGTCCTCTTAATAAAATGTAACCTACTGTGGGTCATGTGCGCTAAATTTTACCCAAATTCATGTAACCATTTTTAATTAATTAGGTTACAAGCAAACTCATTTCACCATTTTATAGTTCCGAGTTAGGATTGTTATAGTGACAGTCTGCCAAAAAAAAACAATTGTACATTATACGCTGACAAGGCGAGACTGTTTGTAAAAATGTAAATTTTATTGCCCAAAAGCAAACAAGTCTCATATAAATATTTAAAGTTAAGCCTGGTGCACACTGGGCATGCGCTATAAGGATTTTATTTGGTTGACTGTTACACCGATATGTAGCCTATTATTATCGTGTGGTTGAGACAGAAAATTGAAGAGATTTCCTTGCAAAAAAATTTGAATTTATCTACTAGGTAATAAATGTCGTTGATTCTGATCATGTTTCCACGCACAATGCGTAAGTATTCCAGAAATAAAAAGTGGTGTATATATAGCAGAGTGGCTGGTGGGGAGTGGAGGAGGACAACCGAAGACCGGGCTAAGTAGCGTGTCATGGGAGAGGCCTATGTTCAGTAGTGGACTGCCGCGGGCGGATGATCATATTTATTCCACTTTTTGCAATATATATAGCAGATTACATCTATCCCTGTACCATATTTCAGTCAAATTCTTTCAGGCATTTGAGCGTGATTGATTAATAAATATAGGGTTAGAAGTTCAGACGAAAGGTGTTCCCAAAAAATTGATGCACTAATCCTAAAACAATCAGAAACCTCCAAAGTGTAATCTTTCATTATAGTCAATCAATTAGTCCACTAGTCCTCTACTGGACATAGGTTTTTCCTAATGTGCGTCATTTCGCCCGATTTGCATATCACTTTTTTGTATCCAGTCTATCCCAGCCACCTTTTTCAGGTCGGATTTCAGGAATGATTATAGTGAATCCAATTAAATAGTTACTGAGAATTCTGTTGTACTCAAATATTAAATTCACAGCTACATCGTATGTTATCATGCATGATGACACTTGAAAAGTTGGTGAAGTAATCACTTTGCATGAGCTGGCACATACCTAACCTCATCTCGTACCATACTCACGCTGGTTTTTCCCTGAAGTCGTAGACAGATGTGGTTTATTAGAATTATCTCTCTCAAATTTTGTTCAGGTTTGTATGTTTTTTTATTTACGGTTTGTTTAATGGCTATAAATCTTAGTAGTAATAAACTGCAGCATAAATAACATATTTTAGGTATATCTTAACCTGCGGAAATAATTGATTTTGCTAGTTGTCGTAATGCTTTTCTTTTTTGATATTTAATAAAAATAATAATTACAGTAGTTACATAATTCATAACTATGTCACGTCAAATAACCCACCCCGTATCGTTCGCGGCGCAAAGGTGCCCATGACGCTGGCAGCATTGCCACGCTGAATTGCGATGGCCATCTTTTGCCCCAGAAACGAGCCGGAGCGGCAGTCCCCGCCCTGCTCGTGGATACGGCAGCCAATTTCTGTGATCAATCTTTTTGTTTTAAATAATATAAATAAGGTATATACTAACAGCTATACAGGTTGGAAGATTTTCACGCCCCTTGGAGGGGAAGTACTCAAAATACTGGAGATAGAAAAATTCACTCAAAGGAAATGTTCCTTTATTGTTAAAAAGAAACAAAACTGCATTGAAAGTTTTTCGATACCTCGCTTGTCGAACGAACCCGACCCAAAAAAATTACATCCTGTATTTTTATGACTCCGATCGATAGTGGTAATCATAAGGGTCAAATCTCTCTGTCAAACATGGAAATCCCTGAAATCTAAACTTACTGTATAGTTTAAGAATCGAGTGCTAAAATTGTTTCTATAGCTTAATGAAATTTTAAAGCAATATAATATGCTAACTTCACGGTTGCGTCGTCCTAAAGAAGTTTGCCCGCAACTAAACTGGAAAGAAGTTTGTATAGGAGAATTTTGCGTCCAAAATGTGGTACTTCTAGGTCAGATAGTCAGAGCATTCTCCCTGTAAAGACCTGGTCGCGGGTTCAAGTCTCGTCTAAACCATTCACTTTTCCCTATCTAAATTTATATTAGCTGTAACTATAAGATGTGCAATTTTTTACTACTGTCCATCTGATGAGGCCTTCATACTGAAAGCTTCCATTTCTATCTTCAAAATTACCCTCATTCTCGAGATAGCTCTTATAACTTACCATCAAGCTAGATAAAGTAATAACACAAGACTCTTAATACTCAAAAATAAGTTATTCAACAAAATATTTCTCATTTTCTTTCAATATGTAATCAAAGTAACAAAAGAAAAGAATTTCTAATAAACAGATTATGGATAGTGAGATACAGAATGCATGTACATTTAAATGACTAATATAACAATGAACAATCCCATGCGAGAAACAAGACAGACTCGACACCAACTTTTATGATCTCGGAGCTAAGCTCGAGGGATAAATGTGGAAGCAATATTTATTGATAGTTTATGTTTTATTGCTAGAAGTTATGTTATGTTTGATTACACAATAGGTATATCAGTTTATAGATATGCTTAATAAGTAATATTGTATTAAAGCAATTTTGATGTAACAAGGACAATTATAAGCCTTCTCTAAAGAAGGTAAATTATTTCATCGTCTAATATATCCATACTTCCATACTAATAATATCTGTCTCTGTCTCTCAAGTCTGTCTGTATGTTACGCTTTCACGCCTAAACCACTCAACCGATTTTGATGAAATTTGGTATAAGGGTACATTAGACCTTGAGAAAGGACATAGGCTATGTTTGGTCGCGATAACCGCGACATCCACGCGAGCGGAGCCGCGGACAAAAGCTAGTATAAAATAAAGTCTTGTTAGTTACACTATTTACAATTACAAGAACGGCTGTACCGATTCGGCTGAAAATTGGTGAGGATGTAGCTTAGAATCAGTTGACGACATAAGATATTTTCATCCCGTTCCACCTATGTTTTATCCCAGGTATAGATTTGCATGAAGTACCAGGCTCACAGAAACTTTATCTGGGTCGCAGGAACAGGAGCGGTGTGTCCTATACCGTTCTATTCCGAACTTAACGCGGACCAAGTCGCGGGTAAAAATTGTGGTCTGCTGTAGGCTAATTGATTATTTGAATAAAGTACCTACTAGTAGTGAATTTAAACGTGGACTGCAAACAGATCAATATTTTGTACTGAAAAGATGTAAGAAGAAAAAAAAAATCTGTGGTAGCCTAGTGGTATGGGTAATGGACTGCTGAGACGAGGTCTCGGGTTCGATCCCAGGCTTACCATGGCACACACCAATGACTTTTCGATGCTTTTCGAAGTTATGTGTGTATTTATCGCAGGTTTATAAGTGCCCGGTTAATGGCAATAGGCTCGCCACCTATTACATTGGGACCTAAACATAAACTGGCGAAATGTGGGTGCTAGCACCTCTGCCTACCCCTTCGGGGAATACAGGCGTGAGTTTATGTTATGTTATGTTATGAAAAGATGTACAGGGCCCTACCAACGCTATTGAATCTCAAAGAGGTTGGCAGGACCCTATAATAACCCTTTTATCGTATCTGCAATATAACATAATGTTCGCTACAGTGGAATCGCTTCCGAAAGCCGGTCCATGTGCACTTACATCACTGTCCACGAAACGTGCCTCCTTATGCATCGTTAATCTTGTTTATTATACTATTTATTATATCCAACAGCACACGACTCCGTACGGAAGGAATTTTTAGAATTACACCCGAATATATTGTGATTTAGATGGGGCAGTCTTTTACCTGCTAAGTTTTATTATGTTTTTATATTGTCCTTTTATGTTTTTGGGTTTAAATAGCACTATCCCATTCATTCCAGAAAATTAATATTATTGATTTTAATACTGGCTTTTTTCCACTACTCCGCCCGTTTGGTTTTCGTTTATCACGACTTACGCTCATATCTTTGGTAGAACCAAACCGTTCGTGATCAAAAATATATTATTTACTTGTATGCAAGTTTTTAAGTCTGACTAAGGCCCGTATTCTAGAATGACACTCAGCCTGTATCTCGATTTATCTGGGGACAGATTGTGTAGACAATATGTCAAACTATCAACCTGTCTATACAATCTGTCCTCAAAATATATAAAACGCAATTCAGGCTGTGTCATTCTAAAATACGGGCGTAAGACTTTTCAAACATAAATTAAAAATTTAAAAAAGCCCCGTCACAAAAATCCAAAAAGTTAAAAATAAATTGTGTTTGCCCTTTAACTTTGATATACTTATTAATATTTTGTTTCAACCGTTGCCATGTCAGGGGACCCTAACTGTTAAAGCACTCCGTCACATTATCGGAACGAAACATGGCCCCCCCGACATGGCAACGGTTGAAACAAAATATTAATAAGTATATCAAAGTTAAAGGGCAAACACAATTTATTTTCAACTTTTTGGATTTTTGTGACGGGGGTTTTTTATTTTTTTATTTTATACTTTTTAAATTGGTCTACTAGTCAAGCCCTTTCATTTGATACCCATATTGCGGGATTTGTGAAATTTTTATGTACTCCGCTATTTTGTAGCGGCGGCCATTTTGGACCGATTTTTTTCAAACATAGCTAAGAACACTCTCGACTAACATACCTTTAGAACAAAAAAAACTAAATCCAAATCGGTTCATCCGTTTAGGAGCTACGATGCCACAGACAGACACACACACACACACACAGACACGTTAAACTTATAACACCCCGTCGTTTTTGCGTCGGGGGTTAAAAACAAGCCGCATCAAAACCTGTTTAGTAGTTTTTGCATCCATTGCAAACTTACAGAAAATCCGACAAGATTCCAATAAAAATTATGTGTTCTATGTGGTAAGTATAACAAAGTAAAGTTTTTTTAATAGCTAAAATAAACAGACACGACTAGTTTACAAATCTTCTTCATATCATAATTATATAATAGTAAAAAAGTACTCACGCTCTTCTCCACCCAGAAAACATAGTGAGAATATGCCGCCATTTGCATCTGTTTCTACAAACTTCACTTCAGTTTACAATATGCGTTTCATAACTCAAGTGCAAGAAGTTAAGGCAAGTATATTCTCTAACAAGTGCACTTGTGCAAGAATCCATTCACTCGTAAGTTTGTTCAAGTGCCTGTGATTGTTCAAACATCTGCATCAGATTTTTATTAGGCATATATTTCTGATATATTATGTTAGTCCCGAGGAGAGCCAGAGCCTGGGGATTTCCCTGGGTCAGCCGGGGTGCGAGGTATTCTTCAGTCCTCACACCACGGTTGACCTGTGCGAGGGATATGTCGAAGACAACCTCGTCTTCGTCCTAGCACGAAGACACAGACGGCGTGCGGTTTTAGTCAGTTCGAGTCCGACATAACCTCAGAGATTCCCACACGAAGAAAATAAATCACTAATTTTAGTAAAGAGTTGATTAGATTAACCCTGAATAACCATATCACCATATAGCTTATGATTTAACAATCAAATTGCCCTTAATTAATTTTAAACATCCAAAAACATACATACATGCATATACTGGTCTTTAAATCCCCGAAGGGGTGGGTAGTGGTGTATTATTAGCACCCACGTTTCGCAATTATGATTTTTTGTCGTAGGGGGCGATCCTATTGCCGTCTAGTGGGCCCTTTGTCTTCACCAATCCACAAATCCAAAATTGTACATCATTAGAAATATTTGTACTGAGTGGAAATCGAACCCATGACTTCTAACTTTGCTGTCTAATACTCTATTACTTAGCCATAGAGGTCATCCATTTATGTCTATCAGCTTCGATTTTTATAATGTAAGAAAATACTATGTTACAATTTATAATGTACGACCACTATGCAGGAGGTGTGGATTCGCTTCCCAATCAGTACAAAACATTTTGCACGAATATGTACTTTTTCTGGTCCTGCCTCGGAGAGCACGTTAAGCCGTCGGTCCCAGTTGCCATAAAAACTACTATAGCAGTCGTTACGGGTAGTAGGAGCCCTAAAAGTCCAACAACTAGTCTAACTGGTCTAATTTCGATATTGCCAATGGGTTGTGGAGGTCATATTACAGTCTCTTCACGCAAAATACCGAAGTTTAGCCAAACCTAAAACTAAACTGGAAAAAGCGGGCTCCAGACTCTGAGCTTCAGAGGCGACTGGAATTAACGCTAGGATGAAAAAGACGAGAAATTTATTTGTAACAACACAATAGAAGCTGTAACATTTTGTACGCCCAGCATTTCTGTAGATACTGTGATTAATTTTGTCACTATTCCCCAAAGAGCGGTGTCCTAGAAATGTTGTTTTGTGAGTGGAATGTTTATTTAACGAACAATGAAGTTTACGACTTTAGTCTGTCTCCTAGGAATAAGTTCAATGGCTAAAATATTAAAATAAGATACATTTTACGAAACATACATATACCTCCATAAAACGGTATTAAAAACTATTAACATCAAATAAATAAAATTAAAGTGTATAATTATTTGTAAAGTTCAGTGACTCTTTATTTTGCCCCATTAAGAACTGGAACTCCCTACCAGCTTACGTGCTTCCTTCTTCCTAAAGTCCCAGGTCCTTCAAGCGGGGCGTGGTAAAGCATCTGACGAGGTCGTCAAGATAAGCGCCACCATTGTTACATCGTAGGTATCAGTAAAAAGTGATTATCTTTCCTAAAACTTTGCCTTTAGCCTTCCATCAGACGTATTATACATATAAAAGTTAAAAAATCTGCTTTTTATTTAAACGATATCTGTAATAAGAACGCCATTTAATCATTCCTATGCCGCACCATTAAGACCTGGAACTCCTTGCCAGCTTACGTGTTTCCTCCTTCCTACAGTCCCGGATCCTTTAAGCGGGGCGTAAAAAAGCATCTATGAGGCTGTCAAGCTGAGTGCCACCATTGTTAACATGATACATTTTTATATTGGTGACCTTCTTTGCTTAAACTTTGCCTTCAGCCTACCATCAGGCAAGCTGAAGTGAAATAGACGAGTCATACATAAAAAAGTTAATATTTCAGGCTTTTTAATGATTGCATATGAATGTATGCACGATATCTATAACAGAAATGCTTTGTATTATTTTTTGCCAGTCGTCTGTCTGTCTATTTCTGAAATGACAGAGATGAAAATTTTAAGATACACTGAAATCGATATTCTTGCTTCAAATAAAATTTAATAATATCCTTTGTAAAGGAAATAGTACTGACAAGGTACAATATGTATTGTAATTCAGTATCCTCACTGCACACTTCGCAACAATTTAATGATTTGGAAGCTTGTAAATTTGAACCTTGCACCATTGGATTAAGGTATTATATTCTATGATTTGTCGTTTGACGTTGCTATGCTAGAACTAGAAGTGAAACTGGTGATGTTTCACTTTGATTCAATAATTGAACAGTCTAAAAAACATACATTCATCAAGTAGAACGTCTCTTTTCAGAGGAAGTAAGACAAAAATAGTGCAAAAAGACCAATGGTGGATTACAGTGAATCCCAGAGTATTGTTTACTCCAGTATTGAATTGGGGTGGTAGATCCTAGTAGACTGGACAAAATAAACTGTCTTCTCTTGACTTCTTTTCTCAACCCTCGCTGCCATGATTGCAGGGATGTTACATATTCCCTCGATAGTAATCATAATCATTTTTAAATAAAATTATTGCCGCTGTGGTTTGCTTCTGCTGGGGTGACAGGCGGCTCCACCCGTCACCCCCAGGCCACGCTCATGGGAGACGAAGGTCAGTCTGTGCCCTCCGACTCCCGAGTTGCCTGAGCACGCGGGTGGCGTGATCCACGAGTCTCTCTCGCTCACGCCACCGCTCCCGTTCCGCCGTCTCTACGACTACAAGTTACGGAGGGGTTGAATGTCTTAAGAAAGGTCACTCATCCTATCCTATTTAGTCACAACTCGCGGAATAGTTTAATAAATAATGCTGGAGTCCCTCAACTCTCTATAAAGGTAATAGATTCTAGTCACATCCAGGCGCTATAAAATCTTTATTCTATGTAATAAATTGTGAAGTAAAACGGATTCCAGAAGACTAGACGTCATACTAAGACAAATTTAGGATGTTGATGCACTGTTATAGTTTTAGGGTAAGCTTTGAGATAAGCGGAGCGGACTGATGTGTTTCTTGAAGGATATGGATCTGTTTTATTAAATAAGCGGGGTGTGAAAAAGCATCTGATGAGACCTTCAAGTCAAGGGCCACCATTGTAAAATTGTTGGTGTACTTAAAGCTGACGTTATTTTCTGAGACTTTACCTTCAAGCTCACCATCAAGCGAGATAACCTTATTTATTTTAGCAATGTGAAGTATATATTTGAGCAATGCTGTTGATGGTGGGATCCCCCCATACTTCGAAGAACACAAACTAATGGCTTCGTTAATTTAATTCACCTGAGCTTTTTCACCTAGGTGCATTAAATATACTTTTAGTAAATTTTAAGCACCTGTACTGCCATTCATTAAACAAAAGAAATTATTGTATTAGTTTACATTATATTATCATCCAGATAAATATTTGCACATATTGGGAATTAAACCCGCAACCCTGACGCTCTTATATACAAGTCACTTTATTCAATAAGCTAAGTCATTCACTATTATACAATTAACAACCATATTTTACAAATACGAAAATGTTGACTACTTACTTATATTTGAGCAGCTGAAACAAACAACCTACTTTGAATAACAAACGCAAATGTTAACATTCTTATTAGTATGCAGTGCGTTTGCAACGAGATCATCGTATGCAACGAAATAAACTGCAATTTTAGATATTACTCAAACGGTTCCCCGATTTTATCTTCAAATGTAATTCTGCGACCATGTTTTGGAATGGTTAGACATTGTGTTGAATTTTAAAATGGTTTCACTGATATTGTACGCGAAGTGCATTTAAAAATAAATATTTTGATTTATAGCCTTGTTGTAACACCAGTTGCTTTTTAGATCATCTAAGTGGCAGATTAGCACACGGCCCACCTGATGGAAAGTGGTTACCGTGGCCTATGGACGTATGCAACATCAGAGGATTCACACTCGCGCTGCCAATCCAGTGAGAACCTTCTATTGCCTCTCCTCAAGCCCCTTTTAATGAAGTCACTTGAAAAATCCACGGCAGCGAGTTCATTCCACAGCTTGATCGATAAGAAGTCATTTGAACATTGGAGCTCGGGGTCCACTAATTGTTTTCTTTATTCGAGTTATCAGTAGATTTTTTTTTTCAACAAAGCACAGCGACCGGGGTTGTGGCCGCCGAATACGCGTTCACTTTAGACGCGCTCACATTTTGGCATCTTACCTCCATATAAATAATTTTATAACTTGTGTTTAAGAATCTATTATCGTAATTTAATTGAACATTGGTGGCACTTATGCATTATGTCCAATAAAAAGTAGTTATGTTTGCAAGGTAAAAAAGTAAAGTAAAAAATAACTGCATAAAAGTAATTGCAGGGGACACCCGGATTTGAACCGAGGACCTATCGATCTGCAGTCGATTGCTCTGCCACTGAGCTATATCCCCCATGTACTTTTTCGTTATAAATTATAACCGCATTTGGCATGTAGGCTTCTATACCTATTATGTACAGTCACCATCAGAAAGATTTGACGAACAAAGTACTCAAAATGATTTTCGTTTCTTTACCCCTTCCAGTTGACCGATTGTTCTGATATTTGGTACACACCTTTAGTTAGGATAATAATACCATATAAATTAAAAAAATGCTTGATTTGCTTAATACGAAGAGTTTTCAGATCATTTTGAGACTTCATCGTCAAGATATTTATTTCTATACGGGTAAACGGTACCATTGAAAAGCCTCAATGAGATAACACAGTTAACCAGTAAACAATATCAAATTCCTGTCTATGTCACGTTGCTGCTGCGGTAGCGGGGCGTGAAAAGGCCTCTGATGAGATCGTCAAGCTGAGTGCCACCACTGTTAACATGGTACATGTTTACGATGGTGACCCTCTTTCAGAGACTTTGCCTTTAGCTTACCATCAGGCGAGGTGAAGTTAAATTGACGTGACCTTTATTTAAAAAAATGTATTTTCCTGATTGCATCCGAGATTTACGTAATTCCGACATTGACTTTTCCTCCTCTACTTCGCTTGGTCGTGGGCGTCCATGGTGATGAGACCATTCAATTTGTTCAGGTTTCTAATAGACATGGAAATAAGATTATAGTATTAATTTACGGTGTGTATACGTATAGGGGATATAGCTCAGTGGCAGAGCAATCGACTGCAGATCGATAGGTCCCCGGTTCAAATCCGGGTGTCCCCTTCTAGCAAAGTATCTTTTTTTATATATATTTTTCTGTTTTAATATTTAAAAAAATATTTTTTACTATTAAATATGCCGTATTTTTAATATTTTATTTATTTTACTTACTTTATATTGACTTACCGAATTGCATAATGAATGAATAATAAGTGATTGGAAATAAGTTAAGGCTCTTTTCAGGTATATTAATCATCATCATCATCACAACATTAATTCTGGATATGATATCCTAATTGTAATCAAAATTATCGTAGATAATGTATTTCTGGGGCCGTTATAACAGGCTACGTGGTTCTCGGCAGAGAAGAATTTGGGCCACCCCATCTCATTCCATGCGGTGTCCTACAAGGCGACTAAGGGATAGGGCTGTTTAACATCAGACAGATATATACAGCCCAGACTTAGCCTCAGATGCATGTCTCGAGTCAATAGTAGTGCCCGGTACACGGCGATAGGCTCACTCCCTATTACGTGAGACCAAATACCATGATTGGTGAAATGTGGGTGTTAATTCACCCCTGCCTATTAAATGCATGTATGTATTTTATTGTGTGATTGGTGTATAAAAAATCTCAATATAATATTTGGAATCTATGATTTTTTGTGCATGTGGAAAGTCCCTAGGGCATAACAAACTATTAGACAGTATTATGTATTATAGATATGGTAAATGGTTAGTTTTAAATTGTTAGACTTTTTTACGAAATTCATGACTGTGTCTTACAAAATATTATAATTTTAGAATCCACGAGATTTGCTAGGTTGGGTCTAAATAGCTCTATGTATAACCCCTCAATTTTTATCACAATGTTTATATATTTCCAGAATCTTAACAATGTTTAATAAGCAAATTGCCTTCGCATCCTATCATTATTCTGTACAAAATTAATAAGTGTACAATCCTCTGATTATCTGTATAAAACCCAAACGGTTTACTCAAGAATTTTCTAATAATCATTAAAATATGTTTGTCTATCTGTTGCTGTCAGATAAGGCTGTGTACAAACGTACGATTTTTATTCTGTTTACCTTGCGTAAACAAGGAACGAGACCGCATCTGGGAATTATATTTTTGAAGAGATTTTCATTTAGAAGTGAGAAAATGTAATTGGTGATCTTGGAGTCAAAACTGCTAGAGACTCTTTTCTTTAGCATACCAAATATATAATGCAAAAATAGCATGCGGTTTTAGTCGGTTTGAGTAAGAAAACTCACCTCAACGTTAGCTCCGGTAAAATGAAGCCCTAGGGAGTTTCCACATGCATAAAACATCATATATTCCAAAATATTACATTCACATTTTTTATACACCAATCACACAATAAAATACATACACACATCAAAAAAAGTTTGCGATCACTTTGAAAAACTGAAATCTTTTTGTTACTGTAGATTATATTATGATTTTTTCTTCTTTTTAGATTCTTTATTTAAAAATAAAGAATTAGAACACAAAACAATGACACCGTTCAATTGTTTTTTCTTACCAAAAGGCTTTCAGTCCTAGCTTACGCTCATTCAGAAATCTGATTTAGTGAATTATAACCGATTCAAGATATTTTTCGCGGAAAGTAGTGATTGAAAAAATGCCAAGAGGATTATCAGAGGTTTTACGAGCTAAAATAGTAACTTTGAGGGAAGAAGGATACACCACGAGTGTAATAGCACGCAGACTTGCTATATCCCAATCCTGTGTCGTGGCTACGTTGCAGATGTACCACGGAATGGAGAATTTAGCTGACCGACCCCGCAGCGGTCACCCAACTGTTTTTATAGCTGCCCAAAAGCGCTATATTAGATTGCTGGCAACCCGTGATCCCACTATCAACGCCACTAAAATAAAAGCAGAAGTAAGGGCCGCCTCGGGGCTTGAAGTTAGCACGCAGACCGTTCGCAATTGCTTGCACCAGGCTGTATTACGAGAACGGAGGTCATGGCGAGCTCCGCTCTATTCCCGGCAACGTCAACAACGAAGGTTGCAGTGGACTAGACTTCGGCAAAATGAAGAAGGTGAGGAAGAAAACATTTGGCAAAACTGTCTCTTCGTTGACGAATCCCGAATCTCCACTCATCCAGATAACCGACGTGTCCGTGTCTGGAGAAGACCAGGCGACCGTGAAAGACAAAGAACTGCCACTGGAACAGTTCAGCAAGGCGGAAAATCGGTGTCTTTTTGGGGTGGCATTATGATTGGAGCTAGAACGCCTTTGATCCCGTATCGGGGCTTCATGACAGCAGACATGTACAAAGCAGTTGCTATTGATGATCTCGTCAAACCATTCCGAGTAAACCATGGGCACCAATTTGTACTGGTCGATGATAATGCGCCCGCACATCGAGCTCAACGAGTCAATGCTGCTCTTCAAGAATACGATATCACACGATTAGACTGGCCTGCCGGCTCGCCCGACTTAAACCCAATAGAGCACGCGTGGGATGCTCTTAAACGAGCTGTATGGAACCGTGAGCCACATCCCCAGACAGTTCCAGAGCTCCGGGAAGCCGCTATTGAAGAATGGGATAGGTTACCCCAGGAAATGCTGTATCACCTGATCCTCAGCATGCCCAGGAGGATCTCCGCATGTGTTCGAGCCAGGGGAGGAGTTATTTTATATTGAATTTACACCTTTTAGTAATAAATTGTAGTTTAAGTTTAATTAAACAGTCTTTTTCTTTTCATGAAATTTCTATCACAATTGCATTATGATTAATGGCTCATTTTTTTAAAATAAATAATAAAAAATAGATTTATATTTTAATTTCAAACAGGGTATTCCTATTTAAAGAAAGCATACAACATAGATTTTTTCTTGATAAAGTTAAATTTAAAGAATTCTAGGAGCTTATGCCATTGATCGCAAACTTTTTTTGATGTGTGTACATGCAATTAAATAGGCAGGCGTGAATTAACACCCACATTTCACCATTCCTTGTATTTGGTCTCACGTAATAGGGGTGAGCCTATTGCCATGTCCGGGCACTACCTAATATTGACATGACCCATGCATCTGTGAGTCTGGGCTGTATATATCTGTCTGATGTTAAACAGCCCTATCCCTTAGTCGCCTTGTACGACACCGCATGGGAAGAGATGGGGTGGTCCAAATTCTTCTCTGCCGAGAACCACGTAGCCTGTTATAACGGCAACAGAAATACAATATCTACGAAAATTTTGATTACAATTTGGATATTATATCCAGAATTAATGTTGTGATGATGATGATGATTAATATACTTGAAAAGAGCCTTAATTTATTTCCAATCACTTATTATTTATTCATTATGCAATTCGGTGACTCAATAAAAAGTAAGTAAAATAAATAAAATATAAAAAATCATATTTAATCGTAAAAAATATTTTTTTAAATATTAGAGCAGAAAAATATAAAAAAGATATTTTGCTGGAAGGGGACACCCGGATTTGAACCGGGGACCTATCGATCTGCAGTCGATTGCTCTGCCACTGAGCTATATCCCCTGTACGTATATGCGTCGTAAATCAATACTATAATCTTATTTCCATGTCAATTAGAAACCTGAACAAATTAAATTATATAATCACCATGGACGCCCATGACCAAGCGAAGTAGAGTAGGTAAAGTCGAAAGGCGAAATTACCTCGATCTCGGATGCAATCAGGAAAATAGGTATATCTTTTTTTTACATAACGCACACTTCAATTTGACTTCACCTCGCCCGATGGTAATCTAAAGGCAAAGTCTCGGAAAGAGGGTTTAGTTCTCTCGTTGCATTTAAAAATTGGCTTTACTAAAGATGCTAGCATCAACTTAAAGATCAAACTGAAATAATAAAAAGTACAATTTGCATAACCAACCATAATTGCAGCAAAACTTTGCACCACAATATAAAAACATCTAGAAATAATTGAACAATTTACCCACTGAATAATTAATAACCGTCAGACTGCAAAGAAACAGGTTAAACTTCGCAAACGAGTTCGTTTTTTATTGCAACCTTATCTTAATAGTTGCACCGGAACTACTTCGCTTATAAAAGTTTCACAGATTAAATATTTTTATGGTTGATGCTTATCTGTATAGTTTATTACTGAACTGCATCCTGTTATGTGAGATATAACTTAATTCTGGTTTTAGAACGGTTACCGTGATTTCTCTTTTATGAACGGAATGCACGATAAAGAAAAATTAAGATTTCATTCTTCAAATTTTGCCAGCAACAATAAAATGATTAATGAAAAAAATTAGGAAAACAAATAGAGTATTATTACATTAAGGTCTTTTTGCCCAAGAAATCTTACTATTCTGTACACCTATGTAAAATTCAAATCATTTATTCTTCATAGACCATCCGGAATTTACAAAACGTCAACATGAAAATAAATATTAAATTCGGAACGAAGTAATTCGGCAGAGAACTAAAGTTATCGACATAGCTCAACGAATTAGCAAGCTGAAGTGGCACTGGGCTGACCATATCTGCCGTAGGACCGATAACCGTTGGGGTAAACGAGTCCTTGAGTGGAGACCGCGAACCGGTAAACGTAGTGTGGGGCGCCCTGCGACTAGATGGAGTGACGATATACGCAAAGTGGCTGGTGGAGAGTGGAGGAGGACAGCCGAAGACCGGGCTAAGTGGCGTGTCATGGGAGAGGCCTATGTTCAACAGTGGACTGCCGCGGGCTGATGATGATGATGAGTTTAGCAAATGGACGGAGAAGACCGGCAAGAAACTTAGCGGGTATTTTTTTTTGTCTATGAGGTTCTTGGTAGGCTCTCATTTATAGATTACGGGATCAGATGAAAGTCACTCCCATAAATGGCTTTTTCACCAAGTGTAGTTCCACAAAAGGAAGTAAGAAGTTGGTTATATCTATATTAAAAATTGTTCTACATTCGATTTAAAAGTGAGGCTATAAAACATGATAAAAAAGATGGCAGACCAGCATCATAATATATTTTTATGTCAGACTTTAACTTAGGAAAAGATGTTAAGCTTTATAAATATGTTCCATTTTTTAATAATTACCTACTGACGCTGTCTTGATGAATAAACAAGGTTAACTTTAAAAGGAAAATCGTGTAAAAAAAAATTAATGCCCGTATTTTTTGTTAAGCCCTTGTTGTGAGAGGCAAATTGTTATACTTCAAGGCAATTACTGTTCCCATAATTCTTAAGATTATTTTCTAGGCAGTAAATGATGCTCCTACTGCCTAATCTTACTAAATTAATAAACCGAAATCTTTCGTAATACTTTTTTTAGTATCGTGGCGTAGTTATCGTGACAAGACGTGTCTATTATACAGGGTGATTTTAAGTCGTTTTGGATAAAAAGAGTTTGGGTACCTACAGTTTCGATAGCATAATCATCTGGAAGTATTAATTTGGCGAAAGAAAATTTTCTTTTTGATAATGTATAGGATTAATGTTCAGGTGAGAAGAAATAGTAGATTGTATAACAAGGGAGCAAAGTAGTATTTTTACGGCGAGGGCGCTACTTTGAATCAAGAGCAAAGCGAAGGATTCTAGAATAGAATCCCGAGCGCAGCGAGGGATTCTAACGTAGATTCCTGAGCGCAGCGAGGGATTCAAAGTACACCGCCCGAGGGAAAAATAATTTGCTCCCGAGTTATACACTCTACTTTTCATCCCCGTTCTATGAGAAAATATTTCTCCCGAGATTTCAGGCGTAACAAGTTAATGCATTGTCACTTCCATAACTTGAAGTAGAACTCATATTATTTTGCAAAATACAACTTAAATAGGTAATGTAGGTACTAATTACAAGAACAGAGAGGTAATTGGCGCTCTTTGTTATTTTTTTTAGTTAGCACAGGTCACCCCGCGCTATGCAGCCACCACGTACCAGCCAGTAATCCGTACAATTTGAGTTCGATTTCTATGAATGATAATGTTCCAAATTCAAATCACTTTGCCGGCCCGCTGCTTGGCTCTGAACAGAAAAGAGCTATTTTGCGCCCCGCTACACAGTGACAGTAAAGTGACATTTTTCGAATAGAAGGGATGAAAATTGTATGGTGGTTTTAAAAAAAATGTTTTTTCTTTTGCCAAATTTTATTAATACTTCCAGATGATTTTGCTTTTAAAACCCAAATTATTTTTATCCGAAACGACTATATTATCACCCAGTATAGGCTATGTATACAATATGTTAACATTAATGTCCCATCCCAACATTCACGTCTGTAAATACTCGAAGGAGTAAGCAGAGGTGTATTAGCACCCACATTTCGCCAATTATGATTTTCGATCCCACGACGTATTAAGGGACGAGCCTATTGTCGTATGGCGGGCTCTTTGTCTTGGCTATAATGTAAGTGAATATAATAAAACAAAGCTATCAAGTAGATACTAATATTTTACTAAAACTCGAAACTAAAGAATGGCCGAGGGTATATACCCAGAGCGCCATACTGTATTCAGAATCAAACTTTATCCGAGACAATCTGTTTGTTCAGTAAGAAAGTTGGCAAAATGAATAATTAGATATTTACAAAGTATTTTTGGGGAGTTATAATGAAGAGGGCGTCCACAGCTCCCATCAATTTGGGAATATCAAAAAGTTAAGCATAATTGTGTTTTCGTTTGATTTCTGTGGAAAAGTTTTTAATCGATTCTAAGTACGATAATATCAACTTTGTATAATAATGATGATACTAGCTTTTGCCCGTGGCTGCGCCCGCGTGGATGTCGGTAATTGCAACAAAACGTATCCTATGTCCTTTCTCAAGGTCAAATCTACCTCTGTATCAAATTTAATCAAAATCGGTTCAGTGGTTTAGGCGTGAAAGCGTAACAGATAGATAGATAGACAGACAGACTTACTCTCGCATTTATAATATTAGTAAGGATCGGGCACGTCAATGTGGTTTCACCACGCCTGATAGTAAACTGGAAGTAAAGTCGACATAGATCGAACAGGTTATGTATTGAACAAATAGTAGGTGAGAAGCACTCTATCCCGACGGATTAGCATTGACAACAGATCTCGGCTCGTGGAGAGTATATGGACAGTGGTTATTGAGCAGATTATCTGCATAGCCAGAACGAAGAAAGAATATCTGGAGAAGTGGATTATTTCAAACATACCTTTTTTTTCGTGCGGAAATCCCCTCGGATACCTCCCCTGCCGGAGCCAGAAGGGGAGGTATCCGAGGGGATTTCCGCACGAAAAACCGACCAAAACCGCACTCCGTGGGTCGTGGTGCTAGGCCGGAGGTGAGGTTGTCTTCGACATATTCCTCGCACCCAGGGTATTTCAAACATATCAAAATTTTATACAACTATTATCCATCGGAGGTACATAACTCTATACCTATACTAGTTATGATGGAGAATGTTACTTGGTGTGCAAAATTATTTGAAAGTTTGTTACAATATCGCTCTTATGATATATTATACCTGATTTTGTTTCATTCAAACATACCAAGTGGTTTATGATTTTACAGGCATTCAAAGTTCTGAAAAATATCGAGCTTGTCGAACTACTCGGACACGTCGATCTGATTTAAAAAATAAATCAGACCAGTTGTACAGTAGTAGATTTCTGGTGAAACGTAAGGCAGCACCAACTAAAGCAATTGGGCTACATAACATGGCATCGCGTCACACGCATCTAGCGCGAACCGTTCGGGCTTACCACTGATGACCGAAATTCATTTGATCATTTGACGCGTGACCGATAAAACAATGAGCGAAACGAACCAACATTTGGTATTTTGAATACTGATCGAATAAACGTTTGGTCGAAACACAACAGTTGACTAAATATTTTTTTTTACATGGTTATAAAAAAATAAGGCTAATTGCGGGAGCTCCGCTCCACTCCGCTCCCGCATTAGCCTTCTAACCTAACCTAACCAAGTCGGGTTGTGCACCTTTCTCAATAAAGTTATCACTAACATTCCCTGGTGCCACACTGTTTTTCGACCAAACGTTCATTCGATCAGTAGTAAAAATACCAAATGTTTGTTCGATAAAAACTCTATTGGTCAATGGCTCATTCAATCAGTAGTAGAATGGTCTAATGTTTTATCGGTCACACGTCAAATGATCAAATGAATTTCGTTCAACAGTGGTAAACCGGAGCCGTTCACCAAGCGGTCACTTCAAGAGTCCATATCTTGGAAACTAATTGATATATCGAAATAATTATTTCACATGTATCTTTTATTTTCAACACAAAATATAATAAGCTAGAATACAAAATTAGTGCACATTCTCCATTGTTTTCCTGAATGTGAAAAAACTATAATATTCTTGCTTCAAAATTTTCAAACCTATCTATCAAAGAATATACAAGCAATTTAGCACTCAATTTTAATACTATATCTACCGAATTTTCATCTGCATAACGTGAACTATTATCTACTTCAGTAAAGTTTTTTCCAATACTCATAAATAACTTCACAGATTTGATTTGTGTCTTGATAATATTATATGATGAGTTCAGTAATTTAGTTCCTCTTCTTGGTAGGATGCCAAATGTTCTAGATAATAATTTAAGTGAGCGATACATTACTATGTTGTGGTATGTATTCATAAACACATGGCTTTTGTGACATTAAATTGCTGTGTAGTGAACTTCCAGTATGCAACAAACTATAGCTGCGGCCAGTAACGTTTACACGAGAGCCATTACGGTTTACAATGCTCATGACAGCCCAACTACCGTAAGCGTAGTCACGTGATCCCAAAATGACTCTCGTGTTAGTATACGACTCTCGTTTAAAAACTCATAGTAGACCACAGAGTAAGTAATATACTACGTAGGACAGTAGACTTACTGGTACCCCCGTTATACTACAAGTGAACAATCTTGATCTATTGATTGCTGTAATGATCCGGGATCGCAATATTACAGTCTTAATAACAAAAATTACACAGGGTATGAAGCTGTTTTAACAAAATGTTGTGTAGTAAAATTGACACAAAATCAAATTTTTATTGGGAATTAATATAAGATTCTGTTGAAGTTCTGCCTTGGCAATATTCGAGAACTCTGTATTAGCTGAATTATTACTAGTATAACGAGACTGTATAATTAGTAGAGGATAGGATTTTCATACATTTCATAGTTTCAATTGCTTATTTTTTAACGTCGGAGGTATGATAGAGATCTGATTCATGTTGAACCTCTTTCTAGGGTTCCATGGGGATACTGTGTTTCCACATTGGATGGGGTGCCTCCACATAAATATAAAATCAATATTCCACAACAACCCACCCACCAAGCTTGTATTATGGAATCTAGAATGCGCATGAACATACTTAGATACTTTTTTTTGTAATTACAAAAACACTCAGATCAATGCAAATAGCCATATTCATGCATACAAATATTTGCACTGAGATCTAACCCGCACCTCCTGCGTAGCAGTCACGTTTACTACCGCCACGCCACACAGGCTGTCAAATAACCCAGGGTCAGCTAAAGTGCAATGGAATTAAGACGCAAAACGGTGTGAGGTTTTAGTCGGATCAAATCAGACATAACCATCCCCGAAGTTTGGCTTTGATTTCGGTACGAAAAAAAGGTATACGCTGAAATGCATATCACAAAAAGTGCAGCAATTAAAGCGTGACAAGGTTGCATGGAATGAAGCACATCATCAACTTCAGTAGTTCTGCTTACATGAAAAAGCATCTATCGAGGTCGTCAAGTTATGGACCACCATTTTACGTTCTATAGCATCGAGAATGGTGATCCATATCCTCAGCTTTTTTACCATCTGGCGGGATGCAGTCAACAGGACAGAATATTTAAAAAAAGGTTGGACCTCATCGTGTATAGTAAAGATATTCATTTTGAAACGAAAATTTTCAGTTAAGAACACAATGAAGTCAAATTAATTAATATTACAGCACTCTTCACATAAAAATCCAAGCTTCATAGCCCAAAGACAATATTAGAGGTATGTACTAAAGAGTCCCGCGATCTTCCACACAATGTCGGGGCATATTGTATATAAAATTACTGTTTAATTAGCTCAGCGGAGCTTCTTGTAATATCGCGCAGCGTCCCGGGAGAAAGCCTTCGTTTATAATAGAACATGTCGTATCTTGTGTGTGCAGGTAGGGGGAACATTCTATAACAGTTTTCGCTAGTCGAGATTTTGTTGTCAGAATTAATAACCTTTTAGTCTGTGTAAGCGTTTAAAGGGTTGTTTTTGTTGAACATTTCGTTTGATATTCTTTTAACAATTTTTTTTTAATTTAGGTTTTGAAATAAAAATTTTGCATGTTTTGATGATACTTAAAAAGTTGTTTAAGTAGATGGTAATGAATAACCATTTATATAGTTTTTTTTTTCATGGAAATTGTGAATTTGTAAATATTTTTTAACATTATTAATATCGATCTCCTTTTCGATTCGGAGTTTAAAAATGAGAGAATAAAAATGACGTGTCCTTTTATAAAAAAATAAATGAACTTCTAATAACGTTTTTATTAATATTTTGTTTTATAAATCCATAACAAAACACAAAGAAAAAATCTACCCTTCCAAAACCCATAAAATTAACTTTTCAAAATCAACTTATCGTGTAACACACATAAACGTGTTACAATGTAACATTGTTTTAAAGCCAAAATCCCGAACTTTGTAACGATTACATGTAGTAATTAATGACTCCGATGTAATAAAATCCCCATAAATGGATTCATACCATAAAAGGTTTTACACTTGAGAGGGATTTAAGAGGTACTTATTAACCATAAATTAACCTCCATCCTTAAAAGGCTTTTATTAACATCTGCTTGTCTGGCATACTGGTTCGTTTAAGTTTGAAATTGGAAGATTCTTTTTATAAATTGGAGTGTTAGCGTTTGACAGCAACTATTATTAGGCGTGCATTACACGCTCATGCAAGCGTCATTCATGCCATCAATGGTTAGAACAAAATAACCGACTTCATTCAACTGTCAGTCACCGCATTGGACGATAGGTTAGCGTTGGAGCACACCAAACTGCAATTTGCTCGCGTACTTTTTAAATGTTAGTTGAATATTAACTTAATGTATGTATAATATATTGCAAAATTGAATTGAAGCTAGATAATCACGACGTATATTAATAACATAAACATAACATAAACTCACGCCTATATTCGCCGAAGGGGTAGGCAGAGGCGCTAGCACCCACAACGTATATTAATGTAGCAATGTATTATACATACATAAGGTTGATATTTAACTGACACTTAAAAAGTGCGCGAGTAAATTACAGTTCAGTGGGTGCCAACGCTTATTCGTCAATCACGATCAATCACGGCTGTCTATGGTAAAACTGACTGCAAAACCTACCGTGTAGTAGATGCCTTACGAATTGTGATTATAAAATTACAGTTTGAACCCAAACAGTACAAAACAGTGTAAAAACTGATAAGAAACGCTCGTTTGTTTTCTAAGAGCCTGCCTTAAATAGATAAATATGCCACAACATTACGCACAACGCTATCTAGGTACATAGTAAGCTTAACTAGCTTGTGGTAAGGAATCTAGAATGCGGATAAACATACTGATATACTTTTTTTGTAAATACATACATATTATAGATAGAAACACCCAGACCAATGCAAATATATAATATATTCATGTATATAAATATTTACACTGAGCGGGGATCGAACCCGAACAATTACAGGATGGATATTGGTGGAGCGCTTATGTATTTTCTTAATTATTTCCCACATAATTTAATTGTGTTTCAATTTGTAATTTAAGAAACCGCTTCTATGTATCGAATAATGTTTGAATATTGGCGCTCATTTGTTGACCACTTAGTGTTGGAGGAGGCCAATGAATGGCGCTGTGAATGGATCTGTTCGAACTATATTTTGAGAACGAAGTTTCTATGAGCGAGACTCTCAAGCACCACGGCGGATCATCTACCCGCTCGCATTTTTAATCAGTCACTAAAACGCCCCAGCGCCGAAAGGTGTCTTTGACTCCGCTACCGCACAAAAACGGAAGTTTGATTAATTCAACTCCTCGTTTCTTTCTGTGTAATTCTATAAGTTCCTTTGGCCACATTCTCAAGTCAGTATAAGTGAAGTGTATCGGAAGAAAACGACAAATTCAAGAAAAAACCGACCGGTCGAAATATACCTACCCACCAACACGTGCCAGGAACCACGCCTGTCTGCAGCTGAATCCTCACGAGGTGGAACACAGGTCAGTGCCGATTTTCTTACGTTTTCATTCATAGAAGCGGTCACATGTGCTTTTTCTTTTCATTACTACCTAACTGCTGGCCATAGGAGCTTATACGCTCTGTGTGCAAACACACCAGTTTGGTAGGACTATTTTACACGTCCTACCACAATAACATATTATATAACATAATAACATATTCACGTAATTATTGGTGAATAATATTTCTTTCCTATTCATTTAATTAAAAGATTCACGTAATTTTGGTGAATTCTTTCCGCCATCTTAGTTTCATTACTTTCTTTCGCTAACAGATTTACGTAAATTATTTGGTAAATTCTGCATTTAAAACGCTAAATCTACGTAATAATTGGTAGATATTTATAATAGTTGGTGATTTACGTATTAATTGGTAAATAATCATCATTCTATTCACATACGCGTAACTTTGTAGGTAGGTACCTATCTAGGTACGTAAGTACATAATTACATTCTCGCTCCGCTGTGCTACTTGCGCTATTATATAATAAGCCGTAGTACAATTTTCAATAAAAAGTAGGTATATCTAAACTGTCTGTGTTGAATTACTATTATATTATAGTAGGTACCTTACAGATAATCTTCTTGTTATATTTCAATAGGTAGGTCCTACCTATCGTTAATTTGCAAACATGTCGTCAGATCTCGAGACGAAGCTTATTCTGTTGAATCAAAAAAAGGAATTATTGTTTGCACGCATTAATCGTTGGTATAAATCGTCGAAATCAGTTGTGTGTTTTGACATAACGACGCGAGCCAATGAAGATTTTCTGTCTGAGACCGAGAACATCGATGTCGTTCGCGATAAGTTCGAGTCGATTGTAGATCAAATAAATAGCTTAAATTTATCATTAGAACCCCCAGTGGAGCCCGACTATTCTTGCCTTGACTCATTCGATGAATTGTATTCGAGAATAAAACGCATTAGAAATAAATTATCTACGCACAAGGTCAAGGAGGTCGCATCACACGGGCCGAGTAATTCAAGCGCGTCTGTAGTGAAATTGGAAATGCTTGTTATTCCGAGTTTTGACGGACGCCCTGAAAACTGGAATACATTTTATCAGTCCTTTAAGGCCAATATTCATTCGAACACACAATTGTCTGATTCGCAACGTGTGCAATACCTATTCTCAAAATTAACCAAAGACGCATTAAAGTTCACTGCCGGTATTGTTCCGTCAAGTGAGACCTACAGTATAGTGTGGGACGCCTTGGTCAAGAAATACCAAGATAAACGCTCATTAGGTTCATATTATCTAAATAATATATTAGACTTAAAGAATTGTTCACCTAGTGTGAACTCACTTGATTCATTTATAGGTATATATTCCTCATCTATCGCCGCGCTTAAAGAGTTAGGTATAAATGATTTAACGGACTTCGTGTTTCTACAATGTGCCTTGAGGAAAATGGACACGCTAACCATCCAAGCCTTCGAACTTTCTGTTCGAGGTGTCGAAATACCTACGACGCAACAGCTGATCGACTTTGTACAAGATTATGCTAAGATGATTGAACGGTCAAACCCGCGGTCTTCGTCATATGCGAAGTCGTCCACTGCTGGGACGCCACAGTCTAGTGATAGGCGTGTACAGCGTAATTCTAAGTCGTTTGTTGTCAGTGTGCCGATTAATAATAAGTCCAATGTGCCCGCCGCAGTTGACGCGTCATGTTGTTTATGTGGCGGCCGCGACCACCGACACCTGTATAACTGCGCTCAGTTTAAAAATATGCAAAATGCAAAGGTTAGATATGAGTTTGTTAAATCTAAGCGTGGTTGCGTGAATTGTCTAAGCACATTACATAATCTCCCGCAATGTAAAAGTACGTCAGTTTGTTTCTGTCAGAAAAAACATCATAAATTATTGCATTTTGAGAATAATATTAATAATTCGCACTCGCATGCGACGACTGTTGCCGCATCCCCGCCGCCCCAGTGCGACCTTGACGGTCCCACTCCTGAGTCATCGCTCGCTTCAAGCACTGTGCATTCGTATGCCTCTAGCCATAAGGGTGATATTCTCTTGGCAACCGCTCAGGTGTATGCTCGCCCTAAAGGTAGCACTGGAATTAAATCTGTAGTCAGATGTCTAATTGATAATGGCTCACAGAATAACTTAATAACATTGTCCTGTTGTCGTTTATTAAATTTACCAATAATACCAATGAGTAATTCTGTTGTCAAAGGTGTTGGCTCCATTTCGCACACGATAATAGGCTATGTGTATTTGGACATTGAATCTCGTATTTATGCAGATCATAAGTATACTATACATGCGTTAGTTATGAATAGCCTTACGGATCAATTGCCCTCGCAATTAATTAAGTGTGATAGCGAGTTAAATCTTCGCGATTTACCGCTTGCTGACTTAAGCTGGAACATTCCAGGAAACATTGATATAGTATTAGGTGCACAGCTCTTCCCGTATATTTACTTAGGAAATAGAGTCGAGTGTGGTCCCAGTGCCCCTTGTGTACTATCAACCGCGTTTGGGTATGTACTTATGGGTGATTACCCACGTAAAGTTGTTGTGCCTACAACCGCATCCTTTTCTGCGCTAGCACTAACTGATTTAGTGCAAAAATTTTGGGAACCTGAGGAGGTTCCTGTGAAGCGCCTATTGTCTCCAGAGGAAACCGAGTGTGAGAATATTTTCACATCTACTGTGACTCGCGATGACGTAGGTCGTTATTCTGTTGCGCTGCCGTTCTGCAAGGATCCCTCTGAACTAGGGAACTCGCGCGGCGTCGCTCACCGCCGGTTTTTGTCGCTCGAGCGTAAACTTCGTCAATCACCAACCGTACGCGAAAATTACAATAAGGTTATTCGGGATTGTTTGGATAACGGTTGTCTTGGTCTCGTTGATGACTCTAATTTGTCTATGGATGGTTATTGCATACCTCATCACGCAGTAGTTCGACATGACAAACCGATGCCGCGTATTGTGTTAGACGCGAGCGCTAAAACCCACACTTGTCTTTCGCTCAATGATATTTTACATATTGGTCCCAATTTACAGGCAGACCTGTTTTTATTATTATTAAATTTTAGGCTATGTCCTATCGCAATGAACGCTGACATAAATACTCACCGCAAATCGCTTGAGTTTGATGTTGGCAGTCATGTCGCAAAGGTTTTAGGTCTCTCGTGGGAGCCGTGTGGAGATAATTTTTATTTCACATCCACCTTGGTAGATGAGAAGTGCACTAAGAGAAATATACTCTCTATAGTTGCGCGACTATTTGACGTGCTCGGGTTGGTGGCACCTGTGATACTCTACGCCAAGTTGTTAATTAAGGAACTTTGGCTTAGTAAGAGTGATTGGGATGACCCTGCTCCAGAGCATATACGCTCACGCTTTTCCGCTCTCGTTCAAGAATTAAAATTGCTTGACACATTAAAAATTCCGCGACATATAGGTGTCGAAGTTGATTGCGAATTACGTCTTGTCGCATTTTGTGATGCCAGCCTGAATGGCATGGGATGTGTTATTTATGCACATTGTACCTACCCATCTGTCATTCAAACTCGCATTTTGTGTGCGAAATCAAAGGTCACTCCGACAAAGATTACTACGCTTGCTCGCTTAGAGTTATGTGCTATTTTGCTTATGTCAAAGTTAATAAGAACTGTACGTGATTCTTATGCATTACGCATTCCCATTACTGACATTTACGCCTTTTCTGATTCCACGATTGCCTTATCATGGGTTCACTCGTCACCACATCGGTGGTCGATTTTTGTTAGCAACCGGGTCGCTCAGTGTCAAGAAAACTTGAACGCTAAACATTTTTATCACGTCGCCGGAGCCATTAACCCGAGTGATTGTCTATCACGCGGCATGCTCCCTTCGCAACTTTTGACTCATGATTTGTGGTGGAACGGTCCAGCATGGATCCGTGGCCCCCCTGATGAATGGCCTATTAAGTCATTCTCTCCCGCCAACTGTTCTGACTTACCTGAGCATGAGGCAAATGTGTTGAGTGTGACATCAAAACACACAGAGTCGCCATTGTTATGTACATTAGCACAACGTGTTTCTTCTTGGCAGAAACTACTACGTATCATTACATACGTTTTAAAATTCGCACGATTTAAATTTAAGATCGAACTGTTTATACTGTAGATTGATGGCGCTTGGTGGAATCTGCTACACATATTGAATAACACACTTGTACTTTTCCACTGAATTTATTTATAGACCTGACCGGTTTCGCCTTACGGCATTATCAAAGGTTCACATTCCGAATTGTAATTTTTAGAACATCAATGTGAACCTTTGATAATGCCGTAAGGCGAAACCGGTCAGGTCTATAAATAAATTCAGTGGAAAAGTACAAGTGTGTTATTCAATATTTAAGATCGAACCTCATTCTGTATCAGGATTACATCCTGTCCTTCTCTCTAAGCGCGATCACGTTGTTGATCTAATAATTCAGCATTTTCACGTTGTCAATTGTCGTACTGGACCTGGACTCCTCATGTCTATCATAAAATATAAAACGCGTTCTGGTACTTACAAACTCGCTGTAAACAAATTGTATCCTATCCCAACGCAATAACTTACAACGCTAAATAGAATCTTAAACTTTAATTTTTAACTCAAACTTTAAACATACTTTAGATAGAATATTGTTAGTCTAAGTTGTTATTTTCGCTATGTGTATTATTATGTTATACAAATTCACTATGGGCTCTAATCAGCCAGTGTTCGCTTGTTTGTTTCGTAACGTCTTGCGACGTTCCAAAGCCGGGTGCATGGTGGAGCGCTTATGTATTTTCTTAATTATTTCCCACATAATTTAATTGTGTTTCAATTTGTAATTTAAGAAACCGCTTCTATGTATCGAATAATGTCTGAATGTTGGCGCTCATTTGTTGACCACTTAGTGTTGGAGGAGGCCAATGAATGGCGCTGTGAATGGATCTGTTCGAACTATATTTTGAGAACGAAGTTTCTATGAGCGGGACTCTCAAGCTTCATTACGTTCAACCCGCTCATTTAGAATCAGTCACTAAAACGCCCCAGCGCCGAAAGGTGTCTTTGACTCCGCTACCGCACAAAAACGGAAGTTTGATTAATTCAACTCCTCGTTTCTTTCTGTGTAATTCTATAAGTTCCTTTGGCCACATTCTCAAGTCAGTATAAGTGAAGTGTATCGGAAGAAAACGACAAATTCAAGAAAAAACCGACCGGTCGAAATATACCTACCCACCAACACGTGCCAGGAACCACGCCTGTCTGCAGCTGAATCCTCACGAGGTGGAACACAGGTCAGTGCCGATTTTCTTACGTTTTCATTCATAGAAGCGATTACATGAGTATTTCCTTTCTTACAACCAAACGCCAGGTCATATTAGGTTCTTTACGCTTTGTGTGCAAACACACCACTTTGGTAGGACTATTTTACACGTCCTACCAGATATTTTCTTTGTGTTTTGTTATGGATTTATAAAAAAAAATATTAAAAAAAGCAATACGTTATTAGAAGTTTTTTTTTTTTATAAAAGGACACGTCATAATATATTTTATTCTAGTGTTTTGTATTAGTTGTTTTAACGGCAACAGAAATACTTCATCTATGAAAATTTTAACTTTCTAGCTATCATGGTTCAAAAGATGCAGCCTGGCAACAAACAAGATAGAAAAACTGACAGTGGAGTCTTAGAAATTACCCTTTAGGCACCGAATCTTAAAATACTACTTAAATACCTTTTTACAGTTAGTTCTGCAGTCAAAACATTAATAGATTACTTTCTTTGTTGAACCTTAGGTTCATAAATATTTTTTTATTTTTTTGAAAACAAGTTGTTCCAATTGCAACTGATGTTTTAACTGATTAATACTCACTGTATTTCGGTCAAATAATAAATTATTTTGCTATCAATAGTAACGTTTTTAATAATAAATTGATCTATGATATGTTCTCATTAAATTCTAATCAATCCAAAACTCAACATACATAAAATTAATTAGAACGAATTCTATCGCGTACTATGTGTAAATACACATTTGACAATATAATAATATCAAAATTTATAATTGATACATTTGTAATTGGTTCCCTAGTAGAGTCAGCGTCAGAACTAGCTTGAAATACAAAGTCTCAAAATGATTTAATACCAAGTTATTAAGAGCAAATCTAACTGTTATATAGTTTTAAACTAGCTTTTGCCCGCGGCTCCGCCCTCGCAGATGTCGGTTATCGCGACTAAACATAACCTATATGTCCTTTCTCAAGGTCTAATCTACCCCTATTCCAAATTTCATCAAAATCGGTTCAGTGGTTTAGACGTGAAAGCTAACACAGACAGACAGAGTTAATTGACAGATTTGTAATTGGCTCCCTAGTACAGTCAGCGTCTGCACTAGCTTAAACTACAAAATGTCAAAATGATCTCAATACCAAGTTATTAAGAGCAAATCAAATTGTTTTATAGTTTTAAATAGTATAATCGTCTAAAAAAGTTGTGTAGCAAATATAAGAACAATCAGCCAACAGGAACGGGAGGAAATCAAGGTTTTAAGATCTTTTTGAGTAATTAGTTGCTTTTTTGTGTAGTCACTTTATTTAAGAGGGGAAATTTGAAGTGATTCAGGTGTGGCTCAATAGCTCAGTTGGAAGAGCATTCCCCCTGTAAGGGAAAGGTCGTGGGTTCAAGTCCTACTTGAAGATTTCATTTTTTCCGATATATTCGAGGATTTATTCGTCTAGATCGTTCTGACGCAGACAGTACATGAAAGCTTATTATCCTCTGATTAACAACGTTGGAAGGTATTTCACTTTGTTTATCTTTTAATCAGTCAAAATTCGCTGCCAAGTGGAAGCTCTGGCAGAAGTATTTAAATAAATAATTACGATCCCTGAAACAATATTTATTAGATTTATTTACATAGTACTAGCTATTACTCATGGCCTTGTTCGTGTAAAATTCTTAAAATAATAGGTACTTAACTTTACGTGAGACCAAAAATAAATTAGCAAAATGTGGATGTTTAATACATTTCTGCCTACCCCTTCGGAGATTTACAGATGTGACTATCCATACTAATATTATAAATGCATGCATGTCTGTATGTTACGCTTTCATGCCTAAACCACTGAACCGATTTTGCTGAAATTTGATATAAGGGTAGATAAGACCTTGAGAAAGGACATAGGCTATGTTTCGTCACGATAACCGACATCCACGTGGGCAGAGCCACTGGCAAAAGCTAGTATGTATATAAACTCTAAATAAGGTCGACCCTGTTTGCCCAATTAACTAATCATGGTCATTCATTGAATATGATACTAAAGCAAGCTGAAATTGTATGACATTCTTTTGATAAAATAAACCTTGTGGTTCTCGTCTACTTTGATGAAAAACAACCAGTTAATATACGTATACTAAAAGCTTTTGATCCAAAGTCAAAATAATTAGCCTTATAGAGAATATTAAGTAAAACCGTTTAGCAAATGGACAACCAGCTCGCTCTTATCCCAAAAATTAGAATACGAGATAAAAATGCTATAGAATGTGCACCACATTTTACAATAAAAAGGTTATCTCTAATTTTCCTGTCGTACCTTCAAAGAATTCTACATTTTATCCATCAGATTTATCTTAAATCATGCATAGTAATGTTCTTTAACACAACACAAAATATTGCCAAGGTATCAACGTTGTGTTGTTGGTTGCCATTTCAAGATGCGAGACAAACATTACATCTCTGAAAGTAATATTCTTAACAAACAACAATTTATATACGCTTTGATTTAAACATAGGTACTAGAGTTTACTTTGTGAAACCAAATACTGTTGTAAAATGTATGTCACGTCTTCAATCATAAACTTAAAGAAATGTTTTAAATGAACTGTGGTTTTCCCAAGCGACTACATAATGGGATTCTTCAAGAAATTCATTAGAAGGTTTCTTCAAGGTTAACCGCACGAGTGTAACGCCCGTGGTGTTGCAAACGTCAATAACCCGCGGTAAACTTGTCTGCCAACCAAGTGTCATAAGTAAAAATTAACGGATGCGTAATTCAGCCGAATGGTACCTGTGCAAGTAGCTCCTAGCCTAGTCTATGAAGGGCACCTATTCGCTGCGGAAAATAGCATGATCTAAAATAATTTTCACTCTTTTATTATCTACCAGTGGCCCTAGATCAGGGCTTCACCAAAGAATACATTTCCAGTGCTTTTGACTAGTACTTTTGAGTTTTCGAAATCAACTTAACATTTAAATAATCATAAATAATTGTTTTATCGGAAACAAAACAATTATTAACAAAAACAGTGATAAACGTCACCAATCAATCTAAAATAATAATAGACTGATTCTCTCTCAGTAAACAAAGCATTACTGCATTCAAAATTAATAACATAAACTCAGTTTTCCCAAAGGAGGCTCCCTAATTAGCGACCACAGTGAAACAAACTGCATTGTTTTGTTTTTTTTTTGTTTTCAGGCACGGAGCGCAAAATAATATGATTCACAGTTCTACTGGGATTCGTACGGAACCAACAAATGCAATATTTAATTCATTTGGATATAATTTATTTTCGTGCCGACATGTAATGTTCTGTTTAATAATTTATTGAATACGTTAATTATTTATGTTATAAATATTTAATAAGCAAGAAAATTATTTTGATGCATGGGACTCGATCAATACCCTCGAGGCCAGACCAATCTCATTTGTTAACCAGTATAGATGAGATACTGGCGAGGGGTTTCCTTTAGTATTCGGGTGGTCAGATGACAGTCTCTCCCATAAAAGCCTTATACGGCTAAACCAAGAGGAGAAGGAAACGGACCATGGGCTCTATAAACCTGGAACAATGCTAAGAAGATGACGAGAATGATCAGTCCTACATCTCAGTCACCTCGATTCACTTCTATGTGGGTCGTTTATAAAAACCAAAATTTAGATAATAAACTTATTTTCGTTTCCATTCTATCGCTACACGAAAATCGTAAAAAAAGGCACACAAAAGGCGCTTGATTGAACTTTGATATTCATCTTTGAATTTAAATCCTTGGTATAAAGTGCATACACGCTTTACACTGTGTTAACCCGTTAATAGTCTCACATTGTTCTGGTGGCTCCGAGGCCCCCTGAGGGCTGGCGAATGACAGCTTAATAACACTAAATCAAGTATCGGGCCGATGTTTTCATTCGAGGGTTAATAACGTGAGAAATATAAGTTTATTGTGTACCGGCGGCGGTTACGGGTTGTGACGTATGATTAATGAATGGGGTCTTTTTATTAATTGAAAAAGTTCTTTTGATTGTTGGTGGACTATTTTGTGTTATAGCCTTTCTGTTAGGTTTTTGTCAATCGGATGAATGGTATAATTTATGTTTTGTCTGGTTTTTGGTGAGGTGGTAAGAGGTTGATGACCTGATTGATTGACGGACCAACATATAGACAGACAAACAAATCATGTTACGAGAGTGTGATTTTGCTTTTGAGTTCTGGAACCTTAAAAACTAATCAAGTACCAGTTGGACTCGTTTACCAAAGGTTCGTACCAATGCGTTTTTTATTTAAATTTTTACATTGGTTGTTATAGCGGCAAGAAAAATACATAATCTTTAAAACATTTCAGCTGTCCCATATAGTACAGTTTATGATATACATCCTGGTGACAGAAAGACAGACAGACAGCGGAGAATAGTAATAGGGTTCCGTTTTTACCATTTGTGTACGGACCATGTAGTGACCATCTAGTGACCATCTAGCAACCATCTAGTGACCATCTAGTGACCCTCTAATGACCATGTAGTGACCACATAATGACCATTTAGTGACCTCCGTAATCCAGATTTATATTCAGCACGGTTAAACGAAACAACCAGATTTATTCAAACATTTTGAATGTCCATAATGCACATAGTCCATCAAAAACACGACCTAAATCCGACCCATAGTTTATTCCGAAAGCTAATGCAACCAAATTAACTACACTCAGAGGGACTACCACGGGTATTACCCACTCCATTACCTATATTCAGATTGTCATACAACATATAACAAGCCTGGAAGCTCCCTGGGGATAGCACTACGTTTGTTCATGTATTATGTATGATCACATTGCAGCTGACGGCGCCAATTCTGATGTGATGTGCTGGGAAATGTATTTGGTTTCGGTATTAAATGGATGAATTTGCTCTACCATGATAGGGGATTAGCTATTGGTCTATTTGCTAGTAGGTGGTTTGGGTTTTGGCTAAAAATAAAGGGTCAAGTCAACCAACCTATAAGCCTATACATCCTATTGAATGATGAACGAGGTTTTTCCTCGCGAGTGAAGCCGTAGGTAAAAGCGAAAGTCTAAGACGGCGAGCGGTTTTTCCGGTTCGATTCCAACATAACCACCATCTCCAGGCAGCGAGAATTACCGCTCGAAAGAAAAGGTATAAGCTAAACTAAGGCTCTCGATTTATCTGAGGACAGAATAAATTGTGATTCAGACTGAGTGTCATTTTAGAATACGGGCCTAAAAGGAGAACGAAAAGAAAATTGACCCCGAACTCCGAGGTGAAAGCCTCAGATACAACGGGAATAATACAAAGACGGTGACAAAAGAATTTTCGGATAAATTATGATGGCAATATACCTTTTTTTTTCCGTGCGGAAATCCCCTCGGATACCCCCCCTGCCGGAGCCGGAAGGGGAGGTTATGTCGGACTCGAACCGACTAAAACCGGTCCGGCCCATGCCGGACACTCGGTGAGCGTGTGCAGCCCCGTGTCCTCGCTCGCGTCGCAGTGATGGCACTCGGACGTTGGCTCCTTTTCGATCCGACACAGATATCTCCCGAAGCACCCGTGCCCGGTGATAATCTGCGTCAGTCGATACGAGAGGCTGCCATGTGGCCTCTCGAGCCATTCCCCCATGATGGGCCTTACCGAATGTAGTGTAATAAATATAATTATACCAATGTTATCTGTTACGTTCAGTCCAATGCGCTACGATCTTGCTACGATACTTGAGCTACAATGACGGTGCTACGATTTATTAGCTACGACATAAGTGCTACGATCGCCATTCTAATTATTTTGTACTAGCTTTTGCCCGCGGCTCTGCCCACGAGGATGTCGGTTATCGTGACCAAACATAGCCTATGTCCTTTCTCAAGGTCTAGTCTACCTTTATATCAAATTTCATCAAAATGGATCAGTGGTTTAGGCGTGAAAGCGTAACATACTGACAGACAGCCAGAGTTACTTTCGCATTTACAATATTAAGTATGGATTCTTCAGAATATGATTGTATTAATTCTGTTTTAGCATTTAGGAGCTCACTAGCCTCCCTTATTCTGACTGTTTTAATGTTAAGTATTTAATAGCATGTCAAGTTAATGAAAAGTCTGTTTATTTTGTAACATCAGAATCAACTCTGTTTAGTGCTAATATAGTTGGTGTCTTCATTTACATCACTAATTCAGAGCCAACAACGTCGAGATCGTGAATGGATTTAACTAGACTTATTATAAGTTATTTTACTTTTATATGTTTTAATAAAAATTAAAATAAATTTTATTTGTTTTGCTTTGTTAAGCAAAAAAAATATAGGTGGTAATTTTAAATGAATCAGACTTACATAATAAAGAAAACATTATTAGTTCTCTGATGGGTACCATACTTTAACAATATAAATGCAAAAGTAACTTTGTCTGTCTGTATGTACGAGTATGTTACACTTTCACGCCTAAACTACAGAACTGATTGTGATGAAATTTGGTATAGAGGTGGATTAAACCACGAGAATGGACATAGGTTATGTTTGGTTGCGATAACTGACATCCATGCGGGCAGAGCCGCGGGCAAAAGCTAGTAACATTATAATTTTAATCACATTATTAATAAATTAGTAACAAAATTTATAACTATACCTCTCTTGTTACATTATATTATAATTGTTCATATGGAAACTAATATTTGTTCTTTCTAATGTACAATTACAATAATACTACATATTTAGGTATGTGTATTCATTAATTTCAATAGTCAAATTCAATCTGTATTCTAATAATGAATTGAGCGAATGCAAATAAAATCGGGTCGTGTTTCCCACGTGCAATCAATTGTGTTTTGAGCAAACATACTGCTGATTAATATGATTTGTAAATTATGTTTATTGCACCAAATACTGTTGCAATCACAATATGGGGCAGAATTTTGCAATCATACCTAGAGTGAAAGTACTCTAAATATGGATAAAAGCGAATATCACTCATAAGAGGCCTTGTTTTTAAGGAGAAACAAAAGTGTATTCAAACATTTTTGCAAACTCGCTTGGCATACGTTAAATAGCCTATAGCAGTCCACTAGGCCTCTGCAAACATAGGCCTATCTCAATGTTCGGAGGCGTTAGGACGGCCAGACCGAAAGCGATGGCCCTGGGTCAGCCGGGGTGCGACGGATATATTATGTCGAAGACAACCTCATCTCCGGCCTAGCAACACGACCCTCAGTCGGCGTGCGGTTATAGTCAGTTCGAGTCCTACATAACCTCCCCTTCCGGCTCCAGCGGGGAAGGTATCCTTGGGGATTTCCGCACGAAAATAAAGGGAGGCGTTAGCCTACTGTTTTCACGCTGGCCAGATGGGTTGGTACAGGTTTTTATTCAAGTTTTTCCTAGCAGTGATTATCGTCTGCGTATTTGCACGTTAGTCGCACGACATCTTCGGATGAGATGGGCTGGTGATACTTCTATTCTTTCTCCATCATCACACGGGTTGGCATACCCGATCCAGAAAAGAGGATCGTAATCACAGACAATAACATTGTTACTCAATTTGATCCTCAGTTTGACGGTCTCATCAGGTACCTTATTCTGAGTAACATTGTGTTTCTAAAATGCAGTAGTAACGTGAGAAGACACGTTACAATTAGTTAACATAGAAAAGAAAAAAATAGCTCAAAAGTAGACCACTTGAATCCGTCGGCTTTTACAAACGCGCTAGTTACGAAACGGCTGACCTCCGTCCCCCATGAGCGCGGGCCTGGGGGTGACGGGTGGAGCCGCCTGTCACCCCAGCAGAAGCAGGCCACGGCGGCGGCGCGCTGAATAGAGCGCCTCCCCATTCCAGGGGCGAGTTGGGGACACCGTTGTCCCCCCTCCTGAGGAGGGCCAGACCGTAAGGGATGGCCCTGGGTCAGCCGGGGTGCGAGGGATATGTCTATGACAACCTCACCTCCGGCCTAGCACCAAGACCCACAGTCGGCGTGCGGTTTTAGTCGGTTCGAGTCCGACATAACCTCCCCTTCCGGCTCCGGCAGGGGGGGTATCCGAGGGGCTTTCCACACGAAAAAAAAAAGTTACGAAACGGCTTGTCACTCAGAATAAGGGGCCAGTTGCATTACAGGATACTTTTCCACCTAACACTTGCACAGACCACCTTTTATTTTAATTAGAATATTAGAACTGAAATTAATAATATTCCTTCTAAGTCCAGCCAAGCTAAATTACTTATATTAGGAATGGGCTCACGTCGTCGGTAGTGTAAAGACCAGGATTCGATCCGGCCAACTCCATAAGCACTAAGCTACCAGCGCTTCCATACCTGGGTGGTCTATTTATTTCACAACGGTTCATCTCTCAAATAAGTCATAAAAATTCTTACGCTCGCTAACATAATATTGCATTATTAGTCAGTTAACTTTACACTGTGATATTAAATCATCGGTATATATTGGTAAACTCCGTATTCATACATTATTAACTTTGTCTGTATAATAGTATTCGAGTGTAGAACTCATTTGAATACAAATGAACGCGAACCTTGAAGAGATTGCTTGCTCCGTACGATTGGAGCGAATGCACCGCGTTTATTGATTTTATACACAAGAATGACTATAGATAGGACTTCTTGTGTACTCGTAGTCTCGACCATGAATTGAGCGTCGTTTATTGCGAACAACGTCAAGAGCTCTCGTATCAACTTTTGAGTTCTCATTGAAATTGTATTTTAAATTTGCTGTTGACGTCGGCTTCACACATAAAATTTATTTTGTGGGAAGTCGACTCCTCGTACTTCCCGACACCAGTTAGGTATCTAGGTACTAAGTCGACACCTATTTATATTCTCGATCAGAAGGAGTGGAAGCGAAGGTAAGTGATGATGAGATTGAATAACGAACACCAGGTATGTATAACGATAGTTCACTATTGATATAGTTTTATGTTTACAAGCACTGTATACACTAGTAAGAATCACAGGTAGAACTTAGTATATTTAACGAAACTGTAAACAAAATATAAATTAGATTATTCTAGCAGTTATTTCTATTTCTATTTCTATTTTGTTTATGGCAATCGTTGCCGATATGGGTATCGGCAATTCTGCCAAAGTCAAACGTGCGATGGAGAGATTTGTGTGCGGTCCGAATGGGGGGAAAGTGCTTGAGAATATTGGACTGGTTGTGTGTCTCCTTTTTCGGTGTTAGTAAGCACACTGAAACAAAACGTTACAGATACACAAAAGACATTCACAAATTCGATTACATATAATAAACATAAATAACCAAATTATAATTAATATAATACATAAATAGCACAATAATATCAACATTTAAGAATCAGATCATAGTCTGATATTATGGCCACTGATAAACGACATCAGGGTTCTTAACAGCCGTGGTGAGGGGTAAGTTAGTAGGGAAGCAAAGTTAATAGGGAGGGGAATGTTTAACTCTGTAAGGTAGTTGTAAAGGTTAGGGGGCAAATTATATCGAGGACAGCTGAAGAAGATGTGGTCCAGGGAACCTTCATCAAGTCCACACTCACACAGACTAGAGTCTCGTACGCGGATTTTGTGTAAAAACACTGGAGAACAACAATGGCCCATGCGAAGTCTACAAATAACAGATATTACCGTTTTCGATGCCTTTTTGTACTTGAAAAACCAAGGCCTTGTTGGAATGTCTGGTTGTATTGCGTAATAGTGCTTGCCTTTCAACTTACCAGAGTCAGCCCAATAGGACTGCCAAGAACATAATAGTGTCTTTCTGGGAAGGCCCAATATATCATACCCCTGGTAATTGTAGTGCCTGAGGTCTGCAGATGCCGCTGATGCGGCACTTTTGGCGAGCATATCCACAACTTCGTTGCCCCCTATCCCAGAATGACTTGGGATCCATGCCAATTGCACAATTTTTTGTTTTTGGTCACTGTCAAATAGGTACTTTTTGATCTCCAATAGGAGAGAGCTGTGTAGTTTGCTCTTGTATGGATTCTGTTCCAGAGCTTTCAGACAACTTAAGGAATCTGTGAATATGACAGCTTTAGTGATGTTATGACATTCTATATATCTGCACGCCTCAAGCACAGCCACACACTCACCAGTAAACACAGAGGACTCTCTGGGGCATTTGAACTTGAGAATTATTCTAGAGTTCTGATAGTATACCGCAGCTCCAATGTCATGATCCTGTGTCAGTTTTGAGGCATCGGTGAAAAACCTTTGGAAGCCAGGCCACTGAGTATCCACCTTTGCACTAAAGATTGCACCCGCTGAAGTACTCCCTTTGGGGATGCCTATATCCAAAAGTATGTTTGGTTTAAAGCATAATACCTTGTAGTCAAAACTAAATATGGGGAGTTTATCAGAGCTAACCAAGGGGAATTCTAAATTTAGTGAACACTGAAAGGCTTTAAGGATCAAGGGAATGTCCTTATGTCTCCAATATTGAGTAGAATGGGTTAGAGAGTTTAAGTGGGTTAATTTCTGAATAAGGGGGTGGGTATTTTTACATACAAGGCGGAATATAAAACGAGATGCTAGATATTGCCTTCTCAATGCTAGAGGGGGCTCTGCGCATTCCACCTGCAAAGCATTAATCGGTGATGACTTCATACAGCCAGTTATGGCTCTAAGGCACCTACTTTGTACCCTGTCTAGTCTTGTCAGAGCACCCTTATTGCAGGGGATCAGTAGGAATGTGCCATAGTCCATAATACTACGAATAAGCGCATTATAGACTAGCTTCATAGTATAGGGGTGAGCGCCCCACCAGACTCCAGCGAGGGCTTTCAAAATTGGGAAGACCCGTTCACACCTTTGTACAAGATAATTTAGGTGATGTATGCCAGATAGTTTAGAATCTAAAAATACGCCCAAAAATTTTGCTTTATTTTTTAGTGGTATATTCTGACCCTGAATATTAATTTGGATCTGTGGGGTACTTCTCTTTCGAGTGAAAATAACCACTGTGCTCTTTGCTGCAGACAGACTCAGTCTGTGGTCCAGTAACCACTGGTTTAGAGATCCCAGGGAGACAGAAAGTGATGTGGCTGCATCGGTAATTGACGTGTCATTAACATAAAGAGCCAAATCGTCAGCATACTGTAGAATTTGACAATTACTGTTAAGACACTGACCAATATCTGCAGTATATAGGTTGTACAGCAAAGGACTCAGAACAGAGCCTTGAGGCAACCCTTTCCAAGTCCTTCGCTGTCCAAACTCTTCTCCCTGCACTCTCAAAACCAGTGAGCGGGACATAATCATTCTACATATGCATCGTACCATCCTCGCCGGAATTCTCAGCTCTTGCAATTTTTGCCTGAGAATGGGAAGAAGGACATTATCATAAGCAGATGCTATGTCTAGGAAAGCCACTACCACCGATTTTTTCTGAGATAGGAAAGAGCGGATATCAGTGGTTAATACCCCAACACTATCCATGGTTCCGAGCCCCTTTCTAAACCCAAATTGGGAACCAGGCAGACTAGACTCCACAATCCATTCCAGCCTGTTCTTCACTAAGTGCTCAAGGATATTAGCTAGAACAGATGATAAGGCTATTGGCCTGAATCCGTCTGGGTCATCAGAGTGTTTACCGGGTTTTAAAAGTGGGATAATAATTTGAATTTTCCACTGCTCAGGGATCCACCCATTTATGTAGCAATAATTGATGATATTCAGAAAATACTCTCTGGTATTATCCCCAAAGTGAGTAAGGAAGGAATATGGAATTCCGTCGATACCCGGGGCTGAGTCCCGGACATGACCAAATACCATATCCAGTTCTCGGAGTGAAAATGGAGAGTCATAAGGATCCCTTTCACAGTTAACACGCCAAAATTCAGTCTCCTGAATGGAGGGTACGTAAGGAGGGGCGACCTTATCAAAAAAGAGTTCGGCAGTCTGGCAGCTCATGGGATATGAGTTAGTGCGTGTACGACCATACCGGAACCTATTAATACTTCTCCATACCACCGTCGATGGGGTAGACGGGGACAGCGAAGTACAAAATTTGACCTACCCTGCTCGTTTCTTTTTTCGGAGTAGCCTCCTACATTTTGCGCAGACCTGTTTATAATGCAATAGATTCTGCATGCTCATGTTTCTATTGTATGCTTTCTCTGCTTCTTTCCTTTCCCTGACAGCTCTGGTGCATTCCTGATCCCACCAGGGTGGGGATGGTACTTTCCCCCGCGCTGTGTTTTTTATTGGGAATGCTAACTCTGCTGAAGAGTTGATAGCCTCCATTAGGCTGTCTAAACAGGTCTGCACATGGCAGTGACCAGATAAGTCTAAATTTTCAAAATCTAAATTTGGAAGGGAGTTTACTCTATCCTCCAAGAGTTGAGAATATTTATCCCAATCTGGGTTACTTAAATTAAATTTTAGAAGTGGAGGAGAGCTTTTTTCTTGAAATGTTTTGTCTGGAAAGGAAATAATGATAGGGTAATGGTCACTACCATGTGTCAGATCTGTGCACTGCCATTGGACCAGTGGAGCTAGGTCTATTGAGCAAAATGTGAGATCTACGCAACTCCGTCGCTGACCAGATGAGCGGCGGGTAGAACACCCTGTGTTCAAGATGACAAGGTTGAGTTCATCTAGGATATCCACCAGACCATTCCCATATTGATCACATAGCTCGGAGCCCCATCTATAGTGATGAAAGTTAAAATCTCCCATAACCAAAACTGGTCCCTGGATGCACCGGAGTGTGTTCCCCAGGATACGTAAATGGTTACGATTAGGGTGAGCAATATAGATGGAGAGGAGTGTGATACCTTCCACTTTACACGCTACAATATTTATATCATTTGTGAAGGGAGGGATGGATACAGGTAACTGTACTACCCTATTGTTGACTAGGAGGGCCGACCCTCCATATCCATCTTGTCTATCGCATCTATAAATATTGTAGTGTGGTACATTGAAGTTGAGCCCTGGTACTAACCAGGACTCCGCAATAGAACAAGCAATAGGCTTAAATTTATTCAAGAGGAATATGAGGTCATGCTTCTTATGGAAGATGCTCCTCACATTCCATTGCAACAGATTCAGTTGTGGAGCCATTTTTAAAATCTAAAAGAAGTGAAATCAGTTTTTCTGCAACGTTGGACGGTGATGTGGGGTTACCAAGGGGGATAAGTGATCTTACAATTTGTATAATTAGTTCAATTAGATGTGAAGATGAGTTTGATGATTGGGTATTTGGGTTGACCAAACCGCAGCCATTTGACTGGGCTGACTGGGGGGAATTTACAATATTATTGTGTGCAACTTTGTTGTATGAAGGCGAAACAGGGGTGTGGGTCCTAGGCTTCAAAAATATAGTCTTGCGGTAAGACTGTGCGGAAGACTGTGCGGGTACACTCTTTGCTGCATTGGCATAATTGCGAGAAGCAGCTGGTATTATTTTACTGGCCTCAGCATATGAGATTGACTTTTCAGCCATAGATGTCTTTATAGCTCTCTGCCTCCCATACTCCGGGCAATCCCTGCTATAAGCAAAATGATTGCCAGAGCAAAGGATACAGAAAGCTTCCGCAGGAGTAACAGTACATTCATTAGCTGGGTGTTCATGACCGCATTTCGCACAACGAGGCTTGGACCTGCAAATTGCCTCAACATGGCCAAACCGACAGCACTTACGGCATTGTATTGTGGGGTAAATGTACGGCTGTACTGCGAGTGATGTGTAACAGCAAAATATCCTTTGAGGTAATACTTGGCCATCAAAAGTTAAAACACATGTCTCAGTGGGTCTCCATTCTGTGGTACCTTCAGTTATCACTTTGCGGTTGATACGTCTGAGTTTAAGGATTCGGCCGCATCCTGGTGGCACTGAGACATATGCCATAGCCTCCTCTTCGGACATATCTGCTGGCACTCCCCTAACAACACCCATACGTGATACTTGGAAGGATGGCAAAGCAGCCATATAATTATTCGCAGGCAGGATATTATTACTTAGGAACGCATTAGCGTCTTGTGGGGTTACGAACTCAACTGAAACACGGTTCCGGCCAACTCTCTTCACTCCGTCTCTCACTACATTGGTGATGTTATTATTGACTAAAAATTTTCCCAGTGATACCGGGTGTAATGTAGTGCCTGAGTTGGGCTGAGGCTCGTTACGTGACACATGGACAACGAATGGTGCCTTATCATTACCTGTGTAGTATTCGCGAGCAACCTGCGTCTTAACGTGCTTAGATGGACGAGGGTGGGTTTCCTCCACAACCGTGCGTTTTCGGGTTTGCGAATCAGAGACACTGCAAACTACGTCAGCGAATTGTGTCAGTTTGGTGGGCGGTGCAGCTGGAGTATCAAGGAAAAAGGGAGGGGTAGAAAAGGTTGGGGTTCTGGGAGAAGGGTCATCGGGAGGATCAGGAGGCTTTGTATTATCCATTATCAATGGCTACAATAATCATATAAATACTAAAATAGAATAAAAGGACAACACAATACCTTATACCAGGTTAAGATGTTTACAAACAAGACGAAAAAGTCACAGATTTGTCACAATAGTCACCAAAACACTTAAACTTTCAAGGGCATACGTGCTAACCAAACACACGCCAACTTGACAGTCCTCTAGCAGTTATGTCTCAAAGCGGCGAGCAAACAATCCTGTCTGTAACTACCTCCTTTTTCTCAATGCAGGTGCGACGCGAGAAACAACATCGGTTGTTTCACTCGCACTCATACGCAAAGCGGTCATGGAGGCGGCGCATGCTGCATAAGGTTGTGGTACAACAAATAAGCGGGAAGCGGAGAGGAAGCGTTTATGAATATTAGATATTTTTGTTAATGATAATATATCACAATATTAGTAGTAATTTATTTATGATAGTTATGTAAGTATTTAATTTATGGTATATTTATTACATAATATTATATAGGCATTAAGATTTGTAAATAGTTTGTACATACATAAATAAATATATATAAGGTAGGATAGTAAATATAAGTGTAGGATTTAGGTATATTAGGTAGGGACAAGGTCACTACATCACTCCCCCGCCGAGACCATGGCTATGGTTGATATCTATCGGGGAAGTGTATTCTTCTACCGCTACGAGTCCTTCTCTCCGTTGGCGGTTGAACTTCCTCTGGTTTTTCCGGTGAGTTTACAGGTGAAGCAGGATTCACGATTGGTGTGGATATGGAAGCTGGCGAAGAAGTAGCAGTTGGTACATCATCATCTTTCGTCGGTCTTTCAGTCGGTCAATGCTAACGTTCGTTTTTCGACCCTGGACGTCTAATGTGAAATACTTCGGCTTTCTTTCGATGACCTTGTATGGTCCAGCATAAGGGGGTTCCAGGGGCCGGCGTACGTGGTCTTGACGCAGGAAGACATGTGTAGATGACGAGAGATTTTTTGGGACATAAAAGAGGCTTGATTTGTGCCATGACGTTGGCGTTGGAGTGAGGTGCGCAATATATGAGCCCGAAGGCGAGAGATAAACTCGGTAGTATCAGTTACCAAGTGACTGTCTGAGGGAGAGAGAAACTGGCTAGGTAAGCGTAGAGGTTCCCCATAAAGAAGCTCGGCACTTGATGTTTGAAGATCTTCCTTCCAGGCGGTTCTTGCTCCTAGTAGAACGAGTGGAAGTACTTCCGTCCATTGCGATGTACTGTGGCACATGATGGCTGCTTTCATCTGGCGGTGAAAACGTTCCACCAAACCATTTGCGGCAGGATGGTACGCAGTAGTTCGTAAGTGCTGTGCGCCTATCATGGTTGTGAGTGAGGAGAAGAGGTGGCTCTCGAACTTGCGTCCGCGATCCGTTGTGATTCGGCTCGGGCAGCCAAACCGGCCAAACCAGCCTGATACGAGAGCGGTTGCGCAGGTCTCTGCAGTGATGTCTTTGATTGGAATTGCCTCAGGCCAACGGGTGAAGCGATCGATGACCGTGAGGCAGTATCTGTAATCATGAGACAAAGGTAAGGGCCCTACGATATCAAGGTGTATGTGGGAAAACCTTGACGGAGGGATAGGGAAAGTGGATAAGGGAGAGGAAGTATGACGTTTGACTTTGGATTTTTGGCATTGTAAACAATGCTTGGTCCACTCTCGACAGTTTTTTCTGATTCCTGGCCATACAAATCTGTGTGTTACCAGGCGTACTGTAGCTGTTGTTCCTGGATGACTGAACTGATGAAGGGATTCAAAGACCAACCTTCGGAGGTGAGCAGGCACAAATGGTCGAGGAGGCGTAACTGATACATCGCAGTACAGAGAGGAATCGCCCTCACCGAACGGAATTTTCTTGAGCTGCAGCGACGATCCGTTACGAAGTAGCTCTTTAAGCTCAGGGTCAGATTCTTGTGCAGATGCCAATGTCATGAAGTCAACACCGACAGAAAGCTCTTCTATGCGGGACAAGGCATCCGCTACGACGTTATCCCGGCCTGGTAGATATCTGATGTCAGAGGTAAACTGGCTAATAAAGTCAAGGTATCTGAATTGCCTGGGTGCCATGTTCTCACGATTAATAGAGAAAGCGAAAGTCAACGGTTTGTGGTCAGTGTAAATGGTAAACTGCCGTGCTTCTATCATGTACAGTAAGCTGCAAAAATGCATGGATAGCTTAAGATCGATAATCCTATGAACTGTCAAACCCCAGTTTATAAAAAAAAAACTAGATGGCGCCAGTGGTTTTACTAGCTATGAGCGTATTTAGAGAGCGACATTAATACGGTTGTTATTATTATGCTAACTACCGTTTCATTCTTAATAGTAATATTGTATACCTACCTCCGCAAATATATTTGTCATCTTAATAAAAAAGTAGATAGGTTTATTTTGGACCAGTGTAATAAATTCGTAACTTGCGGCGGTAGTGCATGCGACTGCTACGCACGGGGCGCAGGTTTGATCCCCGCTCAGTGCAAAAAAGTTGTATGCATGAATATGGCTGTTTGCACTGGTCTGGTCGTGCCTCGGAGAGCACGTTAAGTCGTCGGTCCCGGTTGCCATAGTTGCCATACAAACTTCTATGACAGTCGTTACGGGTAGTTGGAGCCCTCAAAAGTCCAACTAGTCTAACTTGGAACTTTGATATCGCCATTGGTCATTGGACCATTGGTTGTGGAGGTCAGATGGCAGTCGCTTCACGGCAAATATCGAAGTTGCGGAAAGCCGTCCCCAACTGAGTTGGGAAAAAGGTTCAGAGAATGATGATTATATTCGTAACTTAGAAATCATACAACAATTTAATCAAAAATATTTATTTCTTATTTATAAACGCTTTATTCTTTCTTTCATAAGTTTACACAGTTTTTCCATATATATTAATAATTTTTATTTCTTAGTGGTAGTATAATATTAATAATTTTTATTGAGAACATAGCTTAATTTTTCGTTTCCGATATCAGAAAGAAGATTGAAGCTTTTTGTAAACTCAATAAAAATAAACTGGAGACCGAAATACTATAAATCGTTAGTTTCCTGTGATGTAATTTGATAGGTATAGCAAGTTTAACTTGACTACACATAAAATGTAAACAAAAGTGAATCTAGCCACTAAAAAGTGAAGATAAACCTGAAATATTTTTTTTTACAACTGCATCGTTTTCAATGAAACATTGTTATTTAAATAAACACTGATCAATTAATTATTATTACTCACGCACTACAAACATATAGTTAAACTTATAATAAATTGTATAACAATTTACTATTCATAGAATATCACATTTCGGTCAGCACTTATAAAATACTACCACTAAATAAACTAAACAATTATGTTAGTACTTCGTATAACCACCGTTCTGATCGATAACAGCTTGCAAGCGGGAACGCATTGAGCTAATTAGGTTCTTACATATATCAGAACCACGTATTTCGTCCCATACTTTTAAGCAATGCTTCTCTAAGGCATCTGGGGTCCGCTCGTTTTGATTTTCCCATCGTTGGACAATAATACCCCACAGGTTTTCAATGGGATTTAAATCCGGCGATCTAGCAGGCCATGGAATAACAGAAATGTTATCATGCCGTCCAAACCACTCTTGCACACTACGCGAACGGTGTATGGGACAATTATCCTGCACAAATTTTATTATAGGAACTTCTTCCTCAGGAAACACGTTTCGAACTGTGGGCAACATAGTCTCCTCCAACACATCTATATAATGGCCACTATTTGCTCGACTAGGCACTCGAATCAGTTCTCCTGGGTCAGCAGCACTCATCCACCCCCACATGTTCACTGTTATACGACCAGACTCCATATTGGGCACTACGTGATCTCTGCTGTGTCTGGTATTGTCACGACGCCATAAATGTAAACGCCCATGTTGACTCGACTTAAAGGATTTTTCATCAGTAAAGATGACGTTACTCCAGTCGTAATTGGAGTACTCCAACGCGAACTCAAGTCTGGCTCTTTTATGGGTGTCCGTCAGGAATGGTTTTACAGCATGCCTCCTAAAATGCAAACCTTCACTGTGCAAGACGCGACGAACAGTATCCACACTTGTGTCAAACAAACCGGCGTAATGCTTTGTCGGCATAAATCCATTTTCCTCATAGTCCCTTATCATTGCATGCCTTTGCGTTGTGTCTATTAATTGTGGTCTGCCACTTCTTTGACGGTGTTTCAAAGAACCCTCTTCTTCGAATCGTCGCACCCATAAGACCACTGTTTTTCGCTATAACAAAGAAATAGAAATAGTAAAATAACAATTGAAGTAGCTTTTACATTGAAATAAAAAAATAGGATTATTTATATGGAAGTTATATAATAGGATACACTTACGTTTATGCCAATCTCTCGTGCTATTTCAGACATGTTTTTGCCTTGATCATGCAGAGCAATTATTTTTGCTCTTGTCGTCATGTCAATATTGCATCTCGTACTCATTGTAGTAAAAATTATTTGGTTAACTCAGCTCAAGGATAATAGAAATAGGAATGATGTTAGCGAACGAACAAACTAGCAAGTCACTGAGTTTAAGCAGCTATTAAATAAACTGAACTACCCACGTAATTGATTTAAGTATAAATTAAGTTCACCCTCTAAGATTAAAACATTAAGTTAAACTACAAAAATCTAGTAGTATTCTATTTCAACGCAATTATCATGTGCAATGTTAGCCAATTGATGTGCCTATGCGATATATCGTGAAACCAAGTTTTAGAGTTTCGAGTTCGAACCCTGCCGAGAGCATTCTGTTTTTGTAATTATATTATGTTGATTCATTTGTGTTTGTATAAATTAATGTAATGAAAATATTGATAATATACAAAAAGAAGTAAAAATGATGTTTCGTATATTTATTAAACTACTTTGATATTTTTTTTTTTTCAAATTTGAAAGATAGCGCGGCGCCATCTAGTTAGATATTTATGAACCATTTTTTTTCGTCAACAGATGGCGTTGAATACCGGCGCAAACGATTTAGTATTTGTAATGGCCATGCACTTTTGCAGCTCGCTGTACCTGAAGTATTTAATTTATGGTATATTTATTACATAATATTATATAGGCATTAAGATTTGTAAATAGTTTGTACATACATAAATAAATATATATGAGGTAGGATAGTAAATATAAGTGTAGGATTTAGGTATATTAGGTAGGGACAAGGTCACTACAATTTTATACAAATCTTGCCCCGAAAACAATTTAAAAAAATAACTATCCAATTGATTGACTGAAATAGTAACAGTTTTGGAGGATGCCAGTGATACCACTTGGTCTATAACAGCATATTATTTGACATCAAAGAGCTGTAGTAGTGCTACACAATTTTGAATAAATACTTTGACTTTGACATTACCCAAAACTGGTGCCGTGATCAAGTTTATATGGTACTAGATTTTGCCCGCGGCTCCGCCCGCGTGGATGTCGGTTATCGCGACCAAACATAGCCTATGTTCTTTCTCATGGTCTAATCTACCCCCATACTAAATTTCGTCAAAATCCGATCAGTGGTTTAGGCGTGAAAGCGTAACATACGGACAGAGAGACAGATAGACAGACAGACAGACAGACAGATAGACAGACAGACTTTACTGTCGCATTTATAATATTAAGTATGGATTTGTTTAATTCATATTCAATCTTGCGTTCATTTAGTTGACTGATTCAAAAAATATGCGTGGTTCATAAAGATTCATAGAAAACATTTCAAATTAGTACACTAAGCTCAAGTCTAGTATTCTTTGTGACTAATTAATTATATTAAACATAATTAATGTCTATAAAATTAATTAACTATCCAACTTTGACAATTTAAGTGCACAAAGTTATACAAATTAAGCTTAAAATCAACAAAATGAATAAATAAGAATTAAAATAAGCTTGATGTTTTATTTTAGCGTTGTGGTCGAAAGCGAGCGAGTATTTAATCAGAGTCGACCACAATCTGGTCGGTACTGGAACAGTCCGACCACATTATGTACTTACTGTTATAGAATCAATTTAAAAATAAATTCGTTTTTAATTGTGTGGTCTGTTTATTGTAAACGCTAGGTTTCATGTCAAAATAATGATGATAAGTTTGTGCATAATTTATGCGAAAATCTACGAGTGATATATTTAACGGCTCATTTTATTTCAGTATAGAGATATGTACTGTCAGAGGTATTTAAACTTAAATAATTTTGTTTAATAATAGCTGTTCCCCGCTGCTCTACTGGCGTGGATATTGGTTATCGTGACCAAACGTAATTTATGTCCTTTTCCAACGTCTGATCTATCTCTGTACAAAATTTCGTCACAAATCGGTTCGATGGTGTGAAAGCTTAACAGATCAGTATGGATTAACAAATAAACGATACACTTTCAAGAATTTTCTTAGTTTTGGAAGTTTATTATTGAATTAATATCATCATCATCACTACATATAAAGCAGTAGTTTTCCGCGTCTGTCTGTACCTATGCATGCTTATTATCTTCAAAACTACGCTACAGATTTTGATGCGGTTTCTTTTAATAGATAGAGTAATTCAAGAAGAAGGTTAAATGTGCAATATATGCTTAATATGGTAAAGGGGGTAGCGGGAACGGGATCGGACGCCACGCGGGCGGAAAAAACGATAGCGGTGGCGGTACGAAGTTTGCCGCATCAGCTAGTCCTTCCTACTAATAATATAAACGCGTAAGTTGGTGAGTATGGATGAATGTTTGTTACTCTTTCACGTAAAAACTACTGAACGGATTTTCTTGAAACTTTACGATAATATAGCTTATACATCAGAATATCACATAGGCTATATATCATCACGCTACTACTCATAGGAACGATGCAGTGATCATTAATATAACAAATTCGGCCGGCATTGTTGTGTTTTCTACGCCACTCTAATAATAAGCTACTCGAAATACTAATCCTGCGCAGATGAAGTCGCGGGAACTAGCTGGTAATAAATAAACAAGTGTATTGCTTAAGTTCCCCATAGAATCCTACCGCCCCTAGGTAGTTGAAGCAAACACCACGAGCGCTTCTTATTCCTGCCATCCTACTTGCCAGGCTTCCTTCTCTAGTTTTCATGATCCTCGGCGTCTCTGTTATAAAGTTAAATCAGTACTTATTAGATCTACCATTCCCAGCAAAAGCAGCATCGGTGTTCACTGCGCAGACTGAGCTACAATAGCTAATCTGAAATCAATATCACCTAATCATCTTTGAGCTTATTGACCCTAGATTATAACTGTGTGATGGGTTGCCAGAATAATTAGGTCAGGATCGAAGATTAATTATGTTCTGAGACTAGCTCTTGAGCCACTTTTTATCGTTAGTTATTAATTATAAATAACATCCATCATAGTCGCGATGAAATTTTGTGGAGCAGTAATTTTTGATAAATCACGTAATAAAGAGAATTGTTAGTAGTAGCCTTAGCTTTAGGACAGTTAGGAATTTAAAGTATAGATATGGAAGTATATTGGGGGTTAAATGGCAGCCGTCTTCGTAAAGCCAAGATACCATGTATAATTTCCAAAAACGTCTTGAGGGCCGCCAAGGTGATATAGTGAAACACACTTGCTCAGGACGAGATAATTTTATTAGGAACTACACGGTGAGGTCATTCCATTGCGAAGAATCTTAACATCGACTTCTAATTTACGCCATCTATAGACACTTGATGGAACTAATTTTCTATACAAACTTAATATTTGTGTACTGGTACTACTACCACTACTGCCAGTGGGGACGCCGTTTGACCGGATGGATGATCAACCCTTCTATGTGGTGTGGGGACATTTCACTCAATTCCCCTGTAACGACTGCTTTATAAATATATTCGTATGGCAACGGGTACCGACAGCTTAACGTGCTCTCCGAGGCACGACCAGACCAATGCAAATGCCCATATATAAGCATACATATATTGGCACTGAACGGGGATCTAACGCGCCTCCTGTATAGCGGCCGCGTTCAATATCGCTACGCCACAGATGCTGTCAAGTTCAGTTCTAAGATAGTCTCAACCCGGGTTAGTTCTAACCGTAGTTTAACTTCCAATGGTTATCGATAGGGCATCCATAAAGTAACCTTTTTGGAATCCTTTACACAAATTTGGTTGGGAACTGCGGAGTCAAAGATTTAGGGTCGGTAAATGTCGTCCCTTGAAAAAGAGGTACAAGTAGATAACCTTTGCGAATTTGTGTGTATTAAAGGATTTTTGTAAAAAATGTAGTTACTGATAAATGTAGGTTAGTCCATTGAAAATTCTCATCCAATTTTGTAAAATAAAACACAAGTGATTATTATGAATTCTCCATTCGAGAGAAATATAATTTTATAGCATTTAATATGCTAACTTTGTAAGTTCAAAATACATCGGGAAAAAGAAGCGCTCAAGTGGGATTTGCACCCCCGACCTTTCTCTTACAGGAGAATGCTCTTCCAACTGAGCTATTGAGCCACACCTGAATCACTTCAAATTTCCCTTCCCGATGTATTTCGAAGATATATTTAATATAAAATTGCTATATAATATTACATTGTAGCTGTTTGTTGTCATTTATTAAATAAATAAATAAATATCTATAGATCAAGGGAACGGAACAATCCCGTACAGTAACCTTGAATTGGCAATACAAAAAAATCTAAAATAATGTATTGTGTGTGGTGGTGATTCATCCCATACTATATTGTCCTCTGTTATCGGAAGTCCTAAAAAGTCCAACGACGGGTCTAACTGCTGATAACTACCACCTGCACTGCTGCATAAAAAGTAACAATAGTTCGAGGCCGTTTGATAACCAAGTCTGGTCAACCGGAGTACTGAGGCTAAAGGCAGTACTTCGATGTCATCAATGATTTGTGGAAGTCATATGACAATCGGTCCTTGGAAAATATTTAATTGCAGCTGTGACGCTGTTAGACTTGAATAAATTGCCCCTTTTCTACGACATGTAGGCATAAGAGGCGACTGGCATTAACGTGGGAACGGAATGGTGAATGGAATCCAACCATACGATCTAAGCATACTTTCATCTATCTCAAATTTCTGAGCATCTGAGTAAAATTTATTAACACTTAACTGACTTATATCAAATCTATAGCCTTTACCAGTCGCAATTGATATTTCTGTTCCCCTAACAGCTTATAACTCAAAGTAAAACATCCAACTTTAATGGTCTTCACAGATCACAGGCCCGATCTTTTTGTACTTATGTAAATGTGAATATTTCTATCTTATATCCGCCTTCTCCAAACCAGTTTGATCTCCTTAGTTATCAAACTAGGGCTCAAGTTTTAATTGAAACGCCGGGATGTGACTGTGAAATCTTATGGCCCATTACGATCAATGTTATCGCCAAAATTAGAAGTCTCTCCATCTTGGAATCGAACCTTTTATTGTGGAGATAAGTATGTGTTATCTACCTAAAATCCAGTTCAAATGGTTTGTTTTAAGGAGAGTGTGCCCATAGAAGTACGTGGGAGTAATTTGTAAGCCGGAAAATGATAAAAGCACCGCTTTTGCTCGTTTCTTGTTTTATTATTTTTGTGATACCAATGATATACGAGAATTTAAAAAAAAATCACAACATTGTACATAACGCTATTTAGATCCACGGTAAGCTTAATAAGCTTGTGTTATGGAATCTAGAATGCGGAGAAATATACTTAGATACTTTTTATTATAAATACACACATATTATTCATAGAAACACCCAGACCAATGCAAATAGCCATATACAAATATTTGCACTGAATGGGGATCGAACCCGCGCCTCCTGCGTGGCCGTCACGTGTACTACCGCCACGCCACAGAGGCTTGTCTTAGTAATATAAACGACATACTTATACCTAGAGAGGCTTGTAGATACGTGGTAACAATGTCTGTCATTATATTACGAGGTCGCAATCCAAGCCAGATAAGTCTTTAGAAGCGTGACAATTATTATAAGCCGCATTGACAAGCCTGAATCCGCTCTCTCCTTCTCATGATTTGGCGTATACGGCTATTAAGGGAGCGACCACCATCTGACCTCTTTCCTTCAAGAGAAAAATCTGCATCAGAGCGATGATTCATCATCATGATTAATCAACAAGTGTACCACCTTGTTGATGATCTGAGTCTTCTGTCCCAGAAACATCCACACATATACACACACCGATAAGTTAGGTCGGTAGCTTAATGGTTAAGGTGTCGGCTTTACGATCGAGAGGTCCCGGGTTCGAATCCTGGAAATTGGCCATTACACTATCCACGTGAACCCATTCCTAGCACAAACAATTTAGCTTAGTTGGAGGGGTTAGAGGGAATATTAGTAACATCGGTTCTAATAGTAAAAAAAAAAAATCAATTAATAAAACAGATCATAAATATTGCTTCAGTAAATTACATCCTAGATCAATACCAGACGCAAAAAATCAAGCCCAGCCTCAATTCACGGCATTGTCACGTTTTCAATTCGGAACCTGATCTATATCTAGGTGTATCTCAGCCTAAGGCCTCATTTAAGGTGTCGCGAGGCGTCGCGTGTTTGGGAGACACAGCCCGCTCTCATCATGTTTTCGGAAACACAACGGATGCAGCACGACAATATTACGCGTGTTTTTACCGCATTTATAGGGAAGTGATGTATCTGTTACAAAATTGAAGACAATAAGATCAAATGCGTGTAGTTAATAAGTACGCCAGTACTCTAACGGCTCCAAATAAGCTAAATTGCTTATGCTAGAAATGGGTTCACGTCAGTAGTGTAATGGCCAAGAATCGAACCCGACGTGAAGCCGACTCCTTAACCACTAAGCTACCTTAGCTTCAAAAGACACGTCAACAATATTTTGTGTCCTTTTTTCTTGAATATTCATACCTTTCATTTCTTGCATGACGTCATTGATATGTCTTTCGTATAAGAATAATAGAATGCAAGTATAATGCTACTAATCTAGATTCTATACTCAGCCAATTTATAAACATCATAGCCTTTCTACAAACATCATATATTTGGAAAGATGTGTTTAATATTTGCACCTATGATATTAGTGGTCGTTACACGTGCCGCCGCACCGAGGTATTGTCCTATGTGAGGGTCAAATGCGCTAACGCGACGCATTTCGGCGCCATGCGTAAATATCAAACGGTCGGTGTTCTTTATTGTGTCCTACGTAGTGTCACGTGAAAACGTTACTTGAAGTATGGAACATGATCTCACGCGTGGCGTCGTCGCCAGCGCGCGCTGTCGCGTTTGTCACTTACGTAGGACAATGGGTAAAACAATTAATAAACGACAAACGAGTCGCGAGACTCCACGCTTCACGAGCCGCTTGACGCCCCGCCTCTCTATAAACGAGGCCTAAGCTGGTACCTGGGAGCTTCCACTTAATTGACTATTTTGGCGAGTTCCGAGCCGATATCCGATCTCTCGACGACCTTCTGAGAAAAAATTCTAAACTACTTTGAGAGTTAAATTCGGAGACATTGGGAGTTCGAATAATGTTTAATAAGATTACACCGGAGACTTTCTTTTATTTGAAGTGTAATTTAATATATATTTAAGTGTAATATAATAATAATATTTGAAGAGTTTTATATACTTGTTGACATTTAGCTTTAAGAAAATAAATATTGTAAATTGACGTCCCAAAAAATGCCGCAGTGGAGTTTGTTGCGCCGTTTCTACTCCACCAGCGCCTTGGAAGCGGTGGTAAACTTAGATTAAGTAGAATTAAAATTGACGTCAATAAGAAACAATTTTATTGTTCTATATTGAAAAATAAATGACTATGACTAATGTGAGTGATTTATTTAGACTAGGCTTAAAACAATCTAAGAATAGAATACGTAATCTAAATAAATCATTCACATTACACTTCAAATAACTAAATAACAAAAAACTAAATATTGGCTATAGCTAACTAGCCTTTAGCCGCGGCTCCGCCCGCGTCGATGTCGATTATCACGACCAAACAAAGCCTATGACCTTTGTCATGGTCTAATCTACCCCTCTACCAAATTTCATCAATATTGGTTCAGGGGTTTAGGCGTGAAAGCGTAAAATACAGACAGACAGACAAAGCTACTTTCGCATTTATAATATTAGTATATGGATATCACCGGTACAAACTAAAATCATTATTATTTTTTAAAATATTTAAACCCGTTGCATCTAAAGTTTGCACTTTGCATCCGGAGGTGCACTTAACGTTTCTGATTGGTATGTTGTCAGTTTTTCCAGAAACAACTGCCACCTGACCTTCTCAGCTATAAGAACAAAACCTATACCGTCGTCCATTTTTTTAGTATATGCAAAGACTTGCAGGTCAGGTTTACTTAGACCATAAAGAATTCCCTGTTCATGTCAGTAAAAATATACAATTATTTCGTTTAGTAATTTTCAAAAACATTATTAACAAAAATAAATTCCGAAAGTACTGACAGAAATTAAAATAAATGAAATTAATACGAAAATACTGTATTTACATTTAATTGACCCCGTGACACCTCTGTATATAGTTACATTCAGAGATGTCAGTTATGGTTACAGTAACAGTGTCGTTAGTTCAATTGTTTTTCTCCATCTCAAAATGAAATAACCATCGGACGATAAAGCCACTTGTAACGATACCTCATTTGTGCAGTTCTAATAAGTAGTTGAGGAGCTATGAGGGAACAAATGAACATACATACATACATGCATACACAGCCTGTCAAAATCATAACCCTCCTTTTGGCTTCACCGTAGTCGGGTAAATATCATAATGCCCGACGCGCTGAAAAAAGGTTTCACTGTAAAAATGACATCGAAATAAATAAGAAATCAAATCCCAAACCACCGCTGTAAGTGACTCTTTACACACACTACATTTCCTTCTATTAAGAGCTTACAAGAAAAACGTTTTAAATCGAACGCAGTACGCCTTTTTTAAGTACTTTCTACCAAGTAGATATATATTACCTACGGGTGGTATAACAAGTGGCTATATATTTCTTTTTAATAGCCAATCTAGAACAAAGTGTTTTGAAAACTTTATTTATAAGGATGTTTGAATGACCTTTTAGATCAAATCGGGAACTATAGTGAAGCCAGTAGTCCCGTCAACAGAAGGAGGTAGCCAATTTCTCTTCAGTAATGTCAAATCATGCTAAATTATAAAAAACATTGTGTTGGCAGTGACAATCATAGTTCTTATTTTAGCGATTTCACGGATACAAAAACCGATTTTATACTGACTCTGGACAAAAACTGCAAGTATTTGGACGTATTTTGTGGAGAATAAGGTACAAAAAACTGCAACAGACATTGATAATACCACTGATTCTTAATTAGCCATATAGGAATCGTTGGTATTCCTTTCCCTTTGCCAGATACTAAGATTATAACCAGAGTACATCTCACCTGTCAGTCGTACCACAGTTAGATCAAAGTACATGGTACAACCAATGATATTTTATAAACTATAGATACGTTGTTCACACTTTAAAATGTCAATAATAAAATGACGACCAAATGGTCAGCATTTCTTCCACCAATTAGAGACGTGACAGTAGGCCAAAAAACCCAAAAAACCTTGACCTCATTAATTAATTAGAATCAGTAATAATATTATTAAAATCAACAATAATATAATTCGAATAAATTAATAATATCAACATATTATTATTAAAATGCTATAATTATGTTATATGTAAAATCTGCGGTAGCCTAGTGGTATGGGTAATGGACTGCTGAGACGAGGTCTCGGGTTTGATCCCAGGTTTACCATGGCACACACCAATGACTTTTCGATGCTTTTCGAAGTTATGTGTGTTATTATCGCAGGTTTATAAGTGCCCGGTTAATGGCAATAGGCTCGCCACCTACTACATTGGGACCTAAACATAAACTGGCGAAATGTGGGTGCTAGCACCTCTGCCTACCCCTTCGGGGAATACAGGCGTGAGTTTATGTTATGTTTTATGTTATGTTATATGTATTTTTTGCGCCATTTTTGAAAGCGGCCATGTTGCATGACGTATCTACAGTTTATAAAACATCATAGCCATAGGGTACAACCTCATAAGGTAATAATCGCAGTACGTATGGTACTGTCGATTAGCCAAGGTTACATAAAGGTAACAGTGGTACAACCGGTGGTTCTATAGGGTGTGCCACGGATACCAAACGGAAGTTTTAAGGATGTGAACTATACCTATAGTGGAAAAGAACCTGCTGCGATCAAGAACCTACCTTTTTGCTATTAATTCTTTTTTCTTATTATTCGAATTATCAGAATATTTACCATGTTGTATTGTTTCGGGTTTCCGATATTTCGGCGCTGTTGGAAGCACCAACGCCTGTGTTTTGTTTGCTTCTTATAAGTTGTACCTATTCTCTTGCAGTAGAAACATTAATTTTAATAGTCTAATGAAGGTTCATATCTGACGGAACATGCGTCGCGTATTATAAACGCTGTACGAACGTAGCATCGGTTGAGTGTGAACGGTCAAGTGTTTTTCTAAACATTTGTCTGTTCTGGCGTTACGCGACCGATAATACGCGACGCATGTTCCGTCAGATATGAACCTTCCCTAAGTGTTACTCTTTGACCTAATTACTTTGAAATAAATAAAGATTTATTTTTCATCAAAAAACTACTTAATAAGTTTATCCATATATGTAGAACATTACGAAAGCATCAACAAGTAGTATTAAGAACCTTTGTCATATATTTATTTGGAAGAGAACTTCCTGCGCCCGAGGTCATGTTTCTTAGATGTTTGACCTTGTCAAAAACATATCTTTGCCAGGTTTGATCATATTTCCTCCTTTAAAGAGGGCTCGGCTATAGAATTAGTTGAACATTTTTTGACTTACTTAATAATATTTGTTTGAATTATGCTTTGTATTTAAATACATTTATAAATACATGAATTTCGGTATGCCAACTCAGTGGTTGATGATATTTTCGCTGTTTGTTAGCGCTATTTTATGTATGAATGAATTTTTCAAGGACATTATACCACTCTCTTACCTAAGGCGAAATATGGGTAGTTAATATTCATCTCTACCTACCTCTTCAGGGAATTACAAGCCTGATTATAATCTATGTTTGTAGTATAATATGTATGACTAGCTTTTGCCCGTGGCTCTGCTCGCGTGGATGTCGGTTATCGCGACCAAACATAGCCTATGTCCCTTCTCACGGTCTAATCTACCCCTATACCAAATTTCATCAAAATCGGTTCAGCGGTTTAGGCACGAAAGCGTAACATACGGTCAGACAGACAGAGAGAGTTACTTTCGCATTTATAATATTAGTATGTATTTGACTACCCTCGGTTCCAAATTACGAGATTCAACCTGAACAGTAGTACAGTGTGATAATGACTATGTCTCCTGAAAATATGACTATCAGCCTTTAAAATCTGTATACCGTAGATACAAAAATAAATAGAATCATTGGATACCGGATACACCACGGAGGACAAAATATGCTCTTCACCATGGGATACACACATAACACAGTTTCAATTATGTATTCCATAATGGTAAAATTCCCATACATATTAGTATCAAAATCACAATATAAATAAATCACAATTTTAAATTGAAATATCATTTACTTTATCCCACTGCAAAATATTACCATTACGAAGAGTCTGTCATTAAACTTTCTTCAGTAAGTTGGTGTGGAACTCCTCACAATCGTAAAGTTTTAATTGAAACCTCAACGTCTCGTCTATGAGTTTATGCCAGGCTTTGTAATATACAATCGTTTATACTATGTCCTGAACTACATTAATGTGTACCGTGTGGTATACAATGAAATAGAACTGTTTTGTCTTCCGGGGTCTACTATTATCTCTAACAACATTATATCTGTTTATACTGTTTATTGATGGCACTTGGTAGAATCTGCTACACATATTGAGTAAGACACTTTGTTCTTTTCCACTTAATTTTATTTTTCACCTGACCGGTTTCGCCGTACGGCATTTTTTATTTTTTATTTTTATTTCAAACTTTATGCACATAAGTTTGTACAAAGGCGGACTCCTCTCTCTCTCTCTCTCTCTCTCTCTCTCTCTCTTCATACCTTTGAGAATGCCGTGAGGCGAAACCGGTCAGGTGAAAAATAAATGAAGTGGAAAAGTACAAAGTGTCTTAGTCAACATTATGTCTCTCTTACTTTGTGACTTTTATAGTGTGAATTGCCGGTTGCCATACGAACATCTATGGCAGTCGTTACGGGTAATTGGAGGCCTAAAAGTCCAACAACTGGTCTAGCTGCAGTACTTTGATATTATCAATGAGCTGTGTAGGTCAGATATCAGTAGTTTACCTGAAAATATCGAGGTTAAGCTGCATCGCAGGTGAACTGGAAAATGTATATCCGGGATTCATTAGTGCAAGTTTCGAATGTAACCGGTACGAACGTATTGATGAGGATTGGTGTTATGTGGTTTAACTGGACTTAAGAGTATCTTTTACTGTGGTGAACATAATTTATTTTCTTTCATTTTATAGATTATTCGAACAACAAACGGAAAAATACGCAGACGATATCGCAGGAAGAGAAGGAAATCCATACTAATATTATAAATGCGAAAGTTAGTCTTTCTGTCTGTTTGTATGTTACGCTTTCACGCCTAAAGCACTGAACGGATTTTGTTGAAATTTGATATTGGGGTGGATTGGACCTTGAGAAAGGATATCCAGCAAAACTTATCTTCTAAACTACATTTAACAAATCGTTAAGCATAATTTACAAACGCATACAATATGATAGCACATCTGTGTCTGAACTAGATAAGGTTAATATCTGTATTTCAGACAACTCAGCCCATTTTAAAGTAGATTAATTATGTAAGATTATGTCAAGAGCGAAATTGAATCAGCAATATTAATAAATGAACAATATTATTATAAAATTAAAAAAATTAAACTAAGATAAATAAAATTATTAACAAACAACATAATTTCCTTGCTTGTGTGTGTGTATGTGTAGGAGGATGTTTTGGTTCATTTTGGTATGTCCAATAAGAGTTCGGTTTCTTCATAACTAAGTTTACTAATATATTCTAGTATTTTATTCTTACATTCTCTAAGATTTTGACTTTGAATATCAATGATTTTACTAATTTTATTATAGAGGTATGGACCTAAGAAGGTCATAGTCATAGTCATAGTCATAGTCATAGTCATAGTCATTTATTTTTCAATATAGAACAATAAAATTGTTTCTTATTGACGTCAATTTTAATTCTACTTAATCTAAGTTTACCACCGCTTCCAAGGCGCTGGTGGAGAAGAAACGGCGCAACAAACTCCACTGCGGCATTTTTTGGACGTCAATTTACAATATTTATTTTCTTAAAGCTAAATGTCAACAAGTATATAAAACTCTTTATAATTAAGAATTAAAACAAAGTTACATAATGTAACAAATAAGTCACGTAACTAATACAGTGCCATGCTGTAATTATAGCAATTTACGAGGGGCCTGCACCATGCTCAAGGGGAAATATTTATTTACATATTGATGTTTAAATGCTGGTCTATTTGTAAAGACTATATCTTTACGTCGCTTGGCGTTCATGGCAGCTTTGTCAAAGGTAAAAGTTGAGTGTTGTTTTATTAGCGTAAGTAATATGAATAACTGCCGCACAGAAAGAATATAAGCTATGTTTGGTCGCGATAACCGACATCCACGCAGGCGGAGCCGTGGGCAAAAGCTAGTATCGAAATAAAACCCTGTATGTACCTACCCGTCTAGCTTGCGAGGAAACAGTAGGCCACCGTCGCCTTAAAGACGTATAAGAAGGGAAATTTGAGTCACATCGGGCGTGTCACGGTAGCCGAATTGGTCAAGGCATTCCCCCTGTAAGGGAAAGACTGCGGGTTCGAGTCCCGCCCGAGATGATTCTTCTTTTTCCCTATGCATTCGAGTAGGCCAAAGCCTCACAATACTGGGAGAGATCTATGTCTAGCAGTGGACTGCAAAAGGCTTATTAATTAATAATGGATTGCTAGATTTATAACATAATTAATAGCATATAAAAATATCCTCAAGATGTCCTAAGAAAGTCAAAGTTTGATTCACACAATGAAAGCAAAGTAAGATTGAAATTATATTGCTAGAGATGATAGTAGGCCACCAATTTAATCTATTCGTGTTAGCTAAGGTCTTAACACAAATCTAATTTAGTGTCTTGCGCCGAACTGGGCAGTGTTGAAGAGAACTACTATAACTTAGTTAAGTTTATGGATTCATGAGTCACTACTTCCTAAATATGACTTCTCGTCTCATTCTCAGTAAAGAGGGTCATCATTACAGTCACCAACTATGTTACTATGGTCGTCTTTAGTTTGACGGCCTCATAAGATATTATTTCACGCTCCGCTTAAAGAACAGTAAGAAGAAAGAACCACGAAGATAGGATTAAATTCAAATATCGTTTTCTTTGGCGTTTTATTATGACACTTTTGAACGTTTTAATGTAGATGCGCATATACACTGACGGACTCATAAACTGCATCAAAGTTCAGGTTTACTCTAAAAGGATTTTTTATAATAAGTATGCAAACTTTTTAGATTAAATTATATAAATATGGAAAGACTGGCTCTTAATCTTAAAAAAAAAATTAAATTTAAAAATAGAACTGCAGTAAAACAAATGAATATAGCCGGGAAAAGAAAATTTACTTGTAGTATCAGATTTGCGTGTTATTTATAGCAAAGTTTTAAATTGATTCTCATTGATTTTTTTTGTTTTGTCAATTGAATTATTGTTACCAGCATAATTGTTGGGTTAGTTTTTTAACACATCGAGAGTTTTTGAACCATAATATGGATACTTCGTCCGAACAAGCGGCACAAATTGTAGCATATTGGTGCGGGAGGGCTTGGATCAACGAACGATTGGTAGAAATTTAAATTTAAACCAGTCTACGGTTTCTAGAATATACAGAAGGTTTGTAGAGACAGGTTCTTACAGGAGGAGACGTGGTACAGGCAGAACTCGAGCAACCACAGGTCGTGATGACCGATTTATTGTTATAACTTCCCTGCGAAATCGTTTCCTCACGTCAGTTAACATCAAAACCGAGCTTAATGAAGTGCGTGGAGTAAACGTGTGTGCACGAACAATAAGAAGAAGGTTAAAGGAAGCGGATATCACGCCTTTTAGACCAGCAAATGGTCCAAAGATGTCTACAGCTCACAGACAAGCTCGCTTAAGATTTGCGCGTCATCACCTGAATTGGACAGAAGAGCAGTGGGCCTCTGTATTGTTCACGGACGAGTGTAGGACATGTTTATATGGTGCAGATGGTCGCAGAAGAGTCTATCGTCGACGTGGGGAGCGATATGCTCAAAGTTGCATTGAGGAGCGTGTTCCTTTTGGAGGCGGTTCATGTATGGTCTGGGGTGGCATATCGATGAACGGGCGAACAGAACTTGTGTTCATAGACATGGTCCGTCAAAACGGTAATAGAGGGGGTTTGACAGCACATCGCTACATAACAGAGATATTAGAAGATCACGTAGTGCCTTACATGGGATTCATAGGCGAAAATTTTACTTTAATGCAGGATAATGCCCGGCCGCATGCAGCTGCACAAGTTCAACATTATTGCGAAGAGGTTGGGATACGTACAATGAATTGGCCAGCACGCAGCCCGGATCTTAATCCCATCGAGCATGTTTGGGACAATTTAAAAAGAGCTGTATATGCGAGAAACCCTTCGCCCACGACAGTGGCAGCACTAAGAACAGCACTTTCAGAAGAATGGGACAATATTCCGTAAGATCTTTTAAAAACCCTTATAAAATCTACGCGGAACCGATTAGAATCCGTAATAAGGGCACGTGGGGGTAATACACCTTATTAAAACACAAATAAGCCCTTGCATAAAGTTTGTGTCTATTGTTAAAACCAATTTTTTAATTAAACCAATTTTTCTTAAATTTCTGTTTTTTCTTCAAAAAAAGTCTTAAGGTCCTTTCCAGTACATAAACTTAAACTTAAAGATATGACCCTACGCTGTTTTAAAGTTCACGAACCAATCTAGAGGTTTCAATTTAAATCTGTATAGAAAGTATGCATACTTGGTTAAAATATTTATTTCAAAGTCGTCTATTACTTTGATGCATTATATATAAGATTATTATCTTAAAGTTAATCAAGAGTTAATTATTCGACACGAATACATCGGAAAAAATGAAATACTCAAGTGGGGTAAGGGATACAAGTTCAACTTGAGCATTTTATTTTTCCCGATGTATTCGAATTTGAAAGCATATTAAATGCTATAAAAAAAACAAATTATTCGACCCGATTCAGTCGTCTAAATCTGTTCTCACTGATAGATTAATTTCATGGAAACATACGGACAGATGTACATAATAGGTCGAACGGCCAACCTTATTCCTACTAGGATAGTTAAATAGCAGTATGGCTACTCTACTGACTAGTCTAGTAGACTAGACTAGTCAAATTAGTTACTTTTTACTGAATATCAAAACGTTAGTTATAATAAGGTTACTTGTATGAAAAAATATTTAGTGACGTCAATAAATTTAATAGTCAAATCAGCAACTATTTAAGGTTGGGTGGATGATAAAAGTATAAAATAAGAACCGACGTTAGATAATTTATTTTAAACTAGCTTTTGCCCGCGGCTCCGCCTGCGTGGATGTCGGTTATCGCGACAAAACATAACCTATGTCCTTTCTCAAGATCTAATCTACCCCCTATAGCGGCGGTAAGACCCATCATGGAGGAGTCGCTAGAGAGGCCACACGGCAGCCTCTCGTACCGCCTGACGCAGATGATTACCGGACACGGGTGTTTCGGGAGTTACCTGTGTCGGATCCGGAAGGAGCCAACGTCCGAGTGCCATCACTGTGATGCGAACGGGGACACAGAGCTGCACACGCTGACCGAGTGCCCGGCGTGGGACACGCCGAGGCGGGTCCTAGTGGCGGCTCTGGGGGGTGGGTGTCCTCACACTCGCCACATTGCTCACAGCGATGATACGATGCGCGAACGCTTGGGGTGCGGCCGCCTCCTTCTGCGAGCAAGTAATGCTCGAGAAGGAGGCGGCCGGTCGAGTCCGGACTAGACTCCGGGCACGGGAAGCCGAACCGGACGTCGGAGGTCGCAGAACGACCTCCGTCCTCCATGAGCTCTGGCCTGGGGGTGACTGGTGGAGCCGTCTGTCACCCTAGCAGAAGCAGGCTGCGGCGGCGGCGCAAAGTGCGCCTCCCCGTAACCAGGGCTAGATGGGGACCCTGTGGTCCTCACAACCTCAAGGGGGCCATCTCGAAAGAGATGGTCCTGGGTCTGCCGTGCGAGTCCTGGGTGCGAGAGATATGCTTTTGGCAATCTCACCTCCGGCAACCAAGGACCCAAGACGGCGTGCGTTTTAGTCGGTTCGAGTCCGACATAACCACCTCCACCGGCTCCGTGGGGGTGGTATCCGTGGGGATTTATCGCACTATAAAAAAACCCTATACCAAATTTCATCAAAATCGGTTCAGTGGTTTAAGGGCGAAAGCGTAACATACGAACAGACAGACAGACAGAGTTACTTTCGCATTTATAATATTAGTATGGATAATAATATTTTTTACCTAAGATAAATTTATACCCAATTCATTTTAAAGTTATAGAATTAAGGCAATCAATGTATAAACACCTAAGAAACTTTGATATATGTCTGACGTTTGAACCAAATTACACTCACCATGTTCGTGTGAACACTGTGAACACAGTCAGTTTAATTGCTAAAATCGCTGACTGTGGTTGTATGTGCAGTGGCCTAAGTGTCAGTCGTCAATTCTGTGAATCAGAATGATATTTGAACCATCATGTTTTGTGTTATGGAATGTGAAATTTATTATTACTTTGTGGTTGTGCTACAGCCACGTGGTTCCCGGCATAGAAAAAATTTAGCCACCCCATCTCTTCCCATGCGGTGTCGTACAAGGCGACTAAGGGATAGGGCTGTTTAACATCAGACAGATATATACAGCCCAGACTCAGCCTCAGATATAGGCTCGATTCAACAATAGAGCCCGGAATATTATGGCAATAGGCTTCACCCGCTATTACATGGCACCGACTACAAGTATTGGTGAAATGTGGGTGTTAATTCACCTCTGCATTACCCTCTGAGGATAACGACGTGATTATATGTATGTATTACTTTGTGGAAGATCGTTATGGGTAGTTGTGCCCTTAAAAACCCAACTTGTCCAACTAAGGACCTTCAATATCGCCAATTAGCTGTAGAGGTCAGAAGGCCACAATATTGACTTTCAGCCGCATCACAATTAGGCCGAAAAGCCGACTTCAACAGTGTTGCAAAAAGACTGAGAGAATGTTTGTAATAATTTCTATGCAAATGGAGTCACTAAAAACTTCTATATTTTTCGGGTGGCCCATTTATCCACTCCAAACTCCATCCTAATAATGGAGTCACGTTGCAAGTCAGACAAAAATGGGCTACTCCCGACAAACCAATAGAAATCGGCACCGTCGTTCTTCTAGAGCAGGAAAATTCTGCTCCGTTGAGTTGGCCGTTAGGAGTCATTACTGACGTGTTCAGAGGCTCTGATGACGTGGTTCGCGTAGCAATGGTTAAAACGCGTACTGGTACTTACAAACGCGCTGTAACCAAATTGTATCCTATCCCAACACAATAAATTATAACACTAAATAGAATTTTAAACTTTAATATGCAACTCAAACTTTAAACATACTTTATATAGAATATTGTAAGTCTAAGTTGTTATTTTTGCTATGTGTATTATTATGTCATACAAATTCACTATGGGCTCTAATCAGCCAAACTTTTTCAAGACATAATTTTGTTTACTTTTCTTGCGGTCCCGTAATACTCCTCAAAAATATTAATGAATTATAAAAGGGGTATCCAGAACCGTGGTCTTGGTCCCAAAAGGCCGCCGACCCCAAAATTCAAAAGCGTGATGTAAGAATAAGTTTCAAAGTAGTAGCCTATCGTCGTAAAATGGCACTAAATAAATGGCTTGTAGCCAACTCAATATAAAAACGGGTACTTCAATTTCTGTTCCCTGTTTTTTCGCGCAAATTATACTGAAATCAGTTATATTAGGCAAGGCGGTTGAGGGATGAAACTGTCACAATCTATTTGTGTGATCAACGTGAGATATATTTCCCAAGTCTCGTATATTGATGTGAGAATAATTGGATGTAGGTAATGTGTACATGCTTTAAATTTGTAATCAGCTTGTTTAACCCCGAAAGTGTATGCAGTTTTTTTTATAAAGGACACCTCAATTTGACTTCACCTCGCCTGATTGTAAGCTAAAAGTCTTGGAAAGAACATCACCATCGTAAACATGTACCATGTTAACATTGGTGGCACTCAGCTTGAAGGCCTCATCAGACACCTTTTCACGCCCCGCTTATAGGATCCGGGACTGTAGGAAGAAAACACGTGAGCTGGCAGGGAGTTCCAGGTCTTAGTGGTGCGGCATAGGATTGAGTCAGAAAAACGCTTGGTTCTAGAAGTTATATTCTGCACCATATACGGATGGCATCTCTAGCCTTGCACGTGTTGTCCTGTGGATTAATAGCCCCTTTACCCCCAACTATCATTTTCGATCCCACCTTATAGGTAATTACAACAGTAGTATAAAAAAGTCACGCTCATCCCAATTACTTGCAACGTTTTATGCATAATTCAGTTCTCAAACTCTCGGTCACCAGCAGAAGTAAGAGATAATTTCTCATATTTAAATTTACTAAGTTTGTTGAAACCGAAACTTGCACCGCGAGCACCTTCCGAAGTTTCTTTAACTGTATTAACTAGTTTATATTCTGAGATTAAACAATAGGAATATGAATTATATAACGGCCACTTTGAACGTCTGCAAAACTAGATTTGCATCTCGGCGAGGTCGCGATGTTGATTTCTCGGTTGCAGTTAGCTGACGAGATAGTTCGTTACCGAGAGGTGAGAGATTAATAATTTGTACTGTTCCATATATACATAATACTCACGTCTGTAGATCCTCGAAGGGGTAGGCAGAGGTGTATCAACACCCACGGTTCGCCGACTACGATTTTCGGTCCCACGTAATAAGGGGCGAGCCAATTGCCCTCAAGCAGGCACTTAGTCATGGGCTATATGTTTACTGTTAGATGGAGAACAGCCATATCCCTTAGTCACTTCATACAACACCCACAGGAAGAACTGGGGTTGCCCTATTCTACTCCACCGGGAACCTACTCGGCCTCTTCTACTAATACTAAAATTGACTCTTCCCGTGACCGTAGGGCTGGCCTTTACCTCCTTTAATTGCTATCGCTATTCAGCGGGGTAATTCCGTCGGCCTTTTGGGCACGGTACCGGTAGAGGTCGATGGGAAGGAATTCTACGATGCCTCAAGTTACAGTCTCTTCCACCCCTGTTTTTTTTTCTCATTTTTGTATATATCGTACATTTAGTTATAATATCTACTGTAAATAAAATACTAAAATACGATAGACTAGCTTTTGACCGCGGCTTCGCCCGCGTGGATGTCGGTTATCGCGACCAAATATAGCCTATGTACTTTGTCATGGTCTAATCTACCCCTATACCAAATTTTATCAAAATCGGTTCAGTGGTTAGGGCGTGAAAGCGTAACATACAGACAGACACACAGACAGAGTTACTTTCGCATTTATAATATTAGTATGGATATGGTCTGCCCAGTAACAACTAAGTAACTCGGCGGTCACCACTAGTACATCCGTGATCATGGCGCTTGAAACAGCGCCGAAATTTCAGGTCCTCGAAAACTATAAGAAAGATGGTAAATATCCCGGCGAGTGTTTTACTATCAAAACTAAAATATAAATAAATAAATACTAAATTCCACTATCTTCTCGTCAATGTTAACCGAGTTATACACCTTTTGTTTTTCCACCACACGGTGTCGTCGGTACGGCCGATGCAATCCGATAGAAACGACGGGGAAACAAAAGGTATCGTACCTTTTGTGTTATCGCGATTTAAGCCCCGTTTGGCATTCAATTATGTGGAAAAATTGTGCAATTTTAAAAGGATTCATTTTATTAAATTGTTATGCGAGGCCAGTTTTATGAGGTGTACGAGGCCCCATAAACATTTTTGTTTTGTTTGTTGGTCTGGGTCTCCCTCGGCGTCCAAGGTCTAGGTAAAGCTATATGGTGGCTTGGTTTTTTCGACTGCGTTTTGGTAAGTGGCCAACTACTGACAGACTTAACCTAACGATTATTGGAAGCTGCCAGTACCGACTTTTAACGTGACTACATAAAGTTCTTTTGTGATAAGAATGCAGTAAGTCATCATTGTCAATCAGCCTAGCTCCGCCCCCTAGCCAATCACATTTTTTACATTACAAAATCAATTTCCCTACAGTGTCCAGTTGAAAACATTGCTTCGAATGCAACGGTTGTGTCAGGACACAATTTGAAATATAATTTCATTGCGTTCTTAACGCGAACGAACTATAGTGAAATTTCACCTGAGCGCTTCCAGCTCAGGTGAAATTTCACTATAGCATGGCAACTGCACCTAGGTTGATGTTGTAGAATGTTCATTTAGGTACCGAGCAGTGAACGCACCTGGCCATGAGTAATTCTTCAATATTAACAGACCGCTAAATTGTATTGTATACTGTCATCATCTTCCTGAGGTTCATTTTGGTCGCACCGGAGGCCTGCACCTCGAAGCCCGGGATCCGCTTTTATTCTCAACCTAACTGCGAACTTCGATATTTCCCAGGATCAACTGGTATCTTACTTCCAAGACCCAATGGCGATATCGTAGTATTCCTAACGTAGTATTATTATCCCTAGACTAATGGCAATTCGTGGATCAACGTATTGTAAGGAACAATAACACAAAAATAAAAAACAAAACATGTATCAATCCCATTGATAATTTATGGCATGGCAACACCATAATATTGGTCAATCTAATCTACATACGTATTGCCATTTGTATAAATGGGTAGTTGCTGGACTTTTCAACGTTCCAACTACCCGTAAAGACTCCTAAATTATTTACCGCATTGGGTTGAAACCCGCAACCTCTCAATCGCTCCAAATTAGGTAAACCAGTGCGGTTTTTTTCGGCAATAAATAATACAAAAGTAATTTATTCTATCCCAACTTTGGAGGGTTTTGTCGCCAAAATTAATGCGGTTTTATCGTTCTTGTAAATCACTTGTTAAACAGTAGGAGCATGAAAATAATTTACTTTCGGACAGGAAGCCTGTCGCTCTCGGCCTCGCGCCACCTTAACGGCGCGCCGTGTGGTTTTTATTCTATTCGCTTGGATCTCTAAGTAAATATAGAACATTCCAGATTGTATTTTTATCTGGAGGGTTCCTATGTGGAGTTCATGTGAAAAATATTATACATACAGACGAATGAAGAACCTCCTCCTGTTTTGAAGTTGGTTAAAAAGTCGAAGGTATAGTGGAAACGGGTCCTGAAGTAAAATACGCCATACAAGCAAATAAACTTAACAAAGAACATAATAACTAGTTAACCACGGTAGCAGGTTAAAAAAAAACAAAATTAAAATAAGAATTACATATTAGGATAACATTGAAACCTTTTACAAGAACTAGATCCATATTCAAAGTTGTTTGTCGCCTTAGAGAGTAGGAACAGAACTAAAATGCAAAACTTTAAAACAAAACGATGGGTAAAGGTTTCAGAAGAGTAGAGGCAGCCCGTGAAGTTTGATAGTAAGCAGACGGTAGAATATTGTCGCTGCCTACTCCAGAGAGAAAGAACGGCGTGAGTATATTGACATGTACGTTACAAATTACAGATGATATATAATTTGTACACACGCAACACAAATCAATAGGAATGATATTTCTATGTAGGTAGTTCATTCAACTTCATCATCGATCTTAGTAAAAAACTGTGTTACATTCATAATATTATTATGTTGGGTTTTATAGAGTAGTACGTTGTAATGTTTTTGTGTAGTGATGGAAATATAATGTTAGAGCTGCTTCACACTACGATGTAAAAGAAAGAAAAGAAAGAAAATATTTTTATTCAGCACACATAAAATGATAAAAAGAATATCACATCACAACTGTGCAGAATAACGGTCGCCTCTCAGCGTAAATGCTGCCCGCGTGGTAGTGCAGGCAGACAGCGCTGGTTTTCAGAGGTGGCCGCGAGTATGACATGCAATTATCATACATTTTATTGCTTGCTGCTCATACTCGCGATAGAGGGCCAGACTGATAGGGATGGCCCTGAGTCAGCTGAGGTGCGAGAGAATTCAGCGAAAACAGAAAAGTTTCTTTGAGAATGCCATTTCAAAATTAATTCATAATATTATGGTGCGTCCACACTTGTGACACGGACAACGGACCGGACATCGTGACATCGCTACAGTACATGTACGCTAAGTACCATAAACTTAAAATGCTAAACGGACAAGAGCGAGTTGGCGGGAGGCGGGAGGCGGGAGGCGGGAGGCGGGAGGCGGGAGGCGGGAGGCGGGAGGCGGGAGGCGGGAGGCGGGAGGCGAGAGGCGGGAGGCGGGAGGCGGGAGGCGGGAGGCGGGAGGCGGGAGGCGGGAGGCGGGAGGCGGGAGGCGGGAGGCGGGAGGCAGGAGGCGGGAGGCCTTCGACTCCGACTGCTGGACGTCATTTGTCAAGCAGACAACACCGAACATCCTTTGAAAAAATCCGACTCCTACACCGACTCCGACTCCTCCGACACCTCGTGACACGTAACTATGATCCGTGACAGTACACAAATCAGCGTCCACACCAGACCCGAACAGTACATCGTATCACCGTACATTGTCTTGCCGTTTGTTCCGTGTCTGACATTTCCTTTGAGTGTTCGGTTTGGATAGAGGCGTGTCGGTAGCCTGTGACATTGTCCGCGTGACAAAAACCCGTCCACACTAACGAACTGACACGCGTGTCTGACACGTTCACGGAGTACTGTACGGCGTAAATGTCACAAGTGTGAACGCACCATTACACATTTAGAATCATAGACTAAGAATACACTACGTTTAGAATAGAAAGCAAGTATGATAAATACGAACTTTTCCGAATGAAACCGATGACAAAACATTATTCATACATAACATATTATGTATTGGATGACTGATAAAAGAAAAATAGTAAAGAACTTACACTTAAGATGACAAAAAAGTGCAAAAACTATTTAATAATAATTATACTGCCCTTATTTTGATTATAAGTATCGCGAATTTATATATATTAGGTTCTTACATATGAAATTGGCGTTTTTCGTACTGGCCACTTTAATCACGTTTTTCTCCTCTTTGGTAAGGAATTCCAAATTCAAATTTGTACAGCTATTTGAATATTCTACATTCTAATCTATTTACTCATGTATTTGTGCTTCGATGACCGTCATTCATTTGTTTTTTTTCTTCTGTTTTTTCTGTTTGCGTCACTCATTTTACAAAATGGAAAACTTTAAAAATCGCATTATTTACGAATACGAGTTCCGCCGTGGCACTAGTGCTGCGGAAACGACTCGAAGGGTGAATGATGTATACGGCGGTTATGTTGCAAAAGAAAACACAGTTCGTTTTTGGTTCCAACGTTTTCGTTCTGGAAATTTCGACCTGCAGAACAAGCCCCGTGGACGGCCTGAGACCCAAGTTGATAATGAAGTATTGAAGGCTATTGTGGAAGCGGATCCATCGCAAACCACGTCCGAGTTAGCTGCAGGCTGCGGTGTTAGTGATAAAACTGTTTTAATTCACTTGAAGCAAATTGGGAAGATTAAAAAGTTTGAAAGGTGGGTACCTCACGAATTGACTGAAGCAAACCGGCAAACGCGCGTCGACTGCTGCGTTACATTACTGAACCGGCCAATAATGAAGGTATTTTAAACCGAATCATTACCTGTGATGAAAAATGGATTCTTTACGATAATCGGAAGCGCTCAGCGCAATGGTTGGATCCTGGCCAGCCAGCCAAATCCTGCCCCAAGCGAAAATTAAGCCCAAAAAAGTTACTTGTGAGCGTTTGGTGGACTAGTGCCGGTATTGTTCATTACAGTTTTCTCAAATCTGGCCAGACTATTACGGCTGATGTCTATTGTCAGCAATTGCAAACAATGATGGAAAAGCTAGCGGCTAAACAACATAAAAACAATTTGATTTGCTCTTAGTACCAGAGTTTTGAGATCATTTTGAGACTTCGTCGTAATTATATTTATGACGCTGACTGTACCCGTACGAAGTGGTCACAATGAATCATTGTAAGTGCTATATAAAGCAACGTCGAAGCACAGAATACACATTGTTCTGTGGTCGAAGTGTGAAGCTGCACCCGCAGTGCGAGACGGATGGTTGATGGAATTCTGTTTTAGCCAATATCCGAAATGGATTTATTTCGGTTGCAGTGTTATTTTTAATAAAAGCTATTTAGACATTAATGATCATTTTGTAGTGATAACGGTTGCATCTGGGACACCTTGGAGGCATCCATTTATAATTTTATGATTGACTTATTTTGAATTTTATGGGATTAGACGGTCATCTGATCCTCCAACTTTGAGAGATAGCCCTATGCCAGAGCTTCGTCTATTGATTATCATGTGTACCAGATAAGCTTAGTTTTTGACTTTGGTGGGATCGCCCAAAACCCAAAAACATGTAATACATTTTATCAGTTACTTAAATGAGGTATTTTCGTTTCCCCACTTATGCGGATTATAGTTTGATTAAACATCGAATCAACAGCATCTAAATAACTCCTAAATTGACTTTGTATTAGTGTAATAATCACTTTTATAAATCAGCTGTTGATTATTGGACACTAAAAAAGGCCATTCAAAAAGTGCAAGCAACATTCCTACTTTCCAACGGAAAGAATGTTAAGTAACATTTTTTATTACAAACACGGCACCTCGCGGTACTCGTACGTGCCCGCCTCTAAAAAGCTTACGTGGAGCTGTGTGAACACCCTGTATAGAATAGAAAGAGTCTGGATTTTTACGCCAGATTGGAGTAAAGGCTTGTTTCCGTGATGTATTAGGTACTAGATGCGGTAGGAAGGCATAATTTTTTCTCTTAAAAAAAGTTAACAAAAGTTTGTTGCCTAAGGTCTTTGATTTTGTGGACGGTTCTGTAGTAAAGTAAAGCTAACGAGACGAGAGAAAAAAGGTAAACAAAGCGACACATACGTACGCGACAATGGCCGAGTGACAGTTGTCGTTGCGTGTGTCGTAGTACAGGAAAGTTGTCAGCACAGCGGTTCTAAAGCGGTCATAATAATGAGCAATTTCATTCCTGTCTGAAATGCACTTGAAGTGATAAGTAATAATTTTTCAAATGAACATTTTCATTTTGGAACCGCTGAAACTGTGTTTACCTTTTGTCTCTCGCTTCATTGGCTTTACTATTTTTATTTTACTACTTTGCGTACATAGATATTGAACAGAATAGATTACTGAGAAAACAGAACTAAGAAAGTTCTTTAAATAGTACGATATGAGTATCTTTAGAGCCCCGGTAAGATTTTCGGGGCTACATACGGTCAGCTCTTGATTGTTAGAAGTAGCCGAGAGCATGTTTTCCTCTCGAGTTTGAGAGGTGAGCCAGCAGTCCCCTACAAACAGTAAAGGAAAGGAAAGCCAAGAAGAATTTACAAACAAGGCTTACAAACAAATAAGTAAAGTACAATCCTTGGTTGCAACCGTGACTAGCGGGTAATGATGATGAATATAAATTGTACGAGTATATCATTCAACATGACATGAAATCAATCTAAATCTAAATATATATATAACTCAACGGTGACTGACTGACTGAAAAACCACTGGACGGATCAGGCTGAAATTTGGCATGCAGGTAGATGTTATGACGTAGGCATCCGCTAAGAAAGGATTTTTGGAAATTCTGCTACTAGAGGGGTAAAATAAGGTATGGAAGTTTGAATGAAAATCCGTCATTTTCAGAGCTAGATGCACTAGATTTCCTAAACTTATGGCTTTTAAGAAACAAATGCACACGTGTGTCAGCGTTTTTCGAAATTAAACTACTAAGAGGGTAACATTGGTAATAAACGTTTAAATGGAAAGTTCGTCATTTTCATAGTTAGAAGCATGAAACTTCCTACCTACACCTACGTCTTTTGAGAGATGTTTTGTCGCGATAACCGACACCACGCAGGCAAAAAAAAGGCTAGTATTGTAATAAAATTAAACATCAAATACAGTAAAACGTAACTGTCTTACGAGATGTCGAGAAATGTGAAAAGAGTCACGTTATAAATATATGGTTATGTAGTTTGTCATGTTTGTTCTAATCGTGATACGTTACGTTCTATGACTTTGGACATCTGTCATTATGCTGCGTTCTCCCGTAATTTTCAGGTTTTCCTCAATTTCTCCAGGATCTCAGCATCAGATCCGGACTTCAGAGATATGGGACCACTCTGACAGTATTACCTAAAGAATAATAATTTCGTTCTTAGCTGGCTTTGATATCGCGTAACATACATACATAAAAAAATAAAAATCTGTCGAATTGAGAACCTCCTGTCTGATTGAAGTCGGTTAAAAAGACATACCCAACGTGTCTCTTCTTACAAAATCTAGAGCTGTACATGAAAGGCTTTACAGGAGTAATAAGGTGCACCTTTGCACCGCGAAACTATTTCTCAGACGGTATGACAATACTCTTTGTATTGGCCGATAGAAAGTCGAGATTAAAAAGATAATGCGGCGTGTTTACACTGAACGTTATACTTATAGAATAAAGGTACAAAGAAGATTAGGCCGCTCGAGAAATTGAGATATATTTGGTATTTTAATGTTTTACTGAGAAATTTCTAAGGGCGTGATCTTTTATAGTCTCATTTCGTTTTGATTGTAGATTTATTTTTATTATTTTATGGAAAATACCTTTGTTACTGTATGTATTATGTACTTATGGGGCGTGAAAATCATAGTGTACCAAATATATGTGGCCACGACTAATTTAGTTATAAACAACCTTTGTTAAATCAATAAGAATAGTATCCTTGGCACTTTTCGGGGGCACAAATTAATATTCTACAATAATTATTGCGGGAATTCAAGCGATAGACAGGTACAGGTACATACGTACCTTTGACTTGCCTGACGTTTCGACCATGTTACACCAGCCGTGGTCACAGGCTGACTTAGATTTTTGATTATTATTCTAGTTCTTTTAGATAATAGCAAAGTTTCGCTATGGTATATGTATAAGGGGGTGCGGGTTGGGTAAGGGGTGCGGGTTGGGTAACCTCCACGTTGGCCTTTCCGTTTCTTCTCCCTTTGGACTGCGGTCCTGGGGAGCGGAAGCGGAGGGGCTGGTTCATCCTGGACAACGGCTAACAGACTCCCACCTTAGGAGTTCTGTTGGCCGTTGACGAATAACCCAACGGCCGACCTCATTGTACGAGGAGGTCGTGGGATGGCGGGCCTGCAAGGCCCGCGGGAAGGGATCCGTAGGATTCCTTCCATTCAAACAGCCCTTTTCAGGGCTAGCTGACCCAGAGGGGGTCGTGGTATGGCGGGCCTGCAAGGCCCGCGGGAAGGGATCCGTAGGATTCCTTCCATTCAAACAGCCCTTTTGAGGGCTAGTCGACCCAGAGGGGGTCGTGGTGTGGCGGGGCTTCAAGGCCCGCGGAGAGAGATCCGGTTCCCGCTAGTCGCTCCCAGTATCCCTCTGCTCTCAGAGGAGACAGGGGAGAGGCAAGGGTTCCGTGAGATCCAGGGACGGGTTGGCCCACTGCTCGCGCAGGGGCTGACAGGCACTCGTGCCACCGTCGGTGTTGGGAGAGTTGGCTGCTCCCCCGCGTCGCGTAACCTCCTAGATATCGACAACGATCTGAGTGCTAGCCACACTCAGTATGCCGGTAACCTGGAGGCCGCGGGGCTTGCCTTAATTGGCCGGCCCGCGACAAGGAAAAGTCTTAAAAACCCGACAGCTAAGTCGATTAAAACCTGTGGACACCAGGGGACCTCCACAGTATGTACCCCGCTTCTCGGAAAGAGCGTCACCCGGGAAGTGTAACCTTTCGTCTCATGCTCGTGGGAACATTTATGCATACTTCAAATAACATAAAACCCCCCCCCCCTTTACCAAGCGAAATAGACTGCGCGGAGGTCGCGCAGTGCCACGACGCGGAGGTCGCGTCACCAACTGCGGCGGTGTCGGAAAACTTCGACACCGCCACCGAGAAGAGCAGGGCGAACAGCCCGGTGGGTCTGCAGACCCGAAAATCTGCACGGAGGAGGAACGGCGGCAAAAAGGCTGCTCCTCCTCCACGGAGGACTGAGTCGGACGCAGCCGTCACCTTGACCGACTCGTCCTCCAACGAGGAGCCCAACAACGGCAGCGAGGACTCCCCCCCGCCCAAGGTTGCCATGGTTGGTCGGGGGAAGACGCGGGGTGGCAAGAGGGCCATCCCCCAAACGCCCTCCTCTCGGGCCCCGGCCCTGAGAGATGCCGTAGCGCCGCCGAGTCCCTCCACCTCGGCGGCGCCCACGCCCATGCCCCGTACCGACCCTACTTCTAAGGAGGTACTGCAGGCCCTGGAGGAAGTGATAGGGACCCGTGCGGGGTCTATGGGGCCGGAGGAAGTCCGGCTGCGACGGGCGACGACGCGCCTTATCGATGAGTTCGGCCTGCTCAGAGCGGAGCTGGTTGAGTCGCGGGACGAGCGGGCTCAGCTAGGCAGACGACAGGTCGAGCTAATCGATGCCTCGGAGCGGCAGGCGGCAGAGTACCGCAAAGAGATGGCCAAGATGGCGGCCGAGTTTGCGGACCTGCAGAAGGTCGTCGCCGGGCTGCCGGAGGGGCGCGTCACGCGGTCGGCGCGGCGGAAGCCGGTCGCGCAGTCGGCAGCGCCGAAGCCGTCGGCTCGGCCGTCTACACCGGTGCGGTCGGTGTCGCCGGTGCGGTCGGTGTCGCCGGTGCGGTCGAGGTCGCCGCTGCGGCTGGAGGCACTGGTGCAGCCGGAGTTGCCACCGTCACCGCCTGTCCGACCGCGGCCGCCAGTGCCGATGCCGGTGCAGCCTACGGACCCACTGGCGGCAGTCGTGGCGGCTCTGGCCGTCATGGAAAGGCGGCTGGAGGCGGCGCAGGCGGCGCAGGAGGCGCGGCAGGCGGCGCACGAGGAGCGGACAAAGCGCGGATTGGAGTCCATCATGGACTCTATCCGCCGTCCGCCCCTGGCGTCGCCTACAGGGTATGCCGGAGCAGTGAAAAGGGGTCGCCCAGCAGCGACGGGGACCCCGCAGGAGTCGGCCAGCAGCCCATCCGCTGTGCCATCTGCTCCGGCCGCTGCCACGCAGGGCGCCCAGTCCAAGGGCAAGGGAAAGGGGAAGGGCAAGGGGAAGACGTCCTCTGCCCCAGCCCCAGCCCTGGCCCCAGGTTCGATCCCGGCCCCGACTGCCTCTACAGGCGCCTCACCGGCAGGAGGCTGGGAGGTAGTCGGCGAAACCCGGAAGAGGCGGAACGCCAAGAGGAGGGCAGCCAAAAAGGCCAAGAAGGCTGAGGCTGCTGCAAAGGGAGCACCGGGGAGGCTGCGCGTCCCCCGCACAACGGCCGTCGTTTTAACGATGACGCCGGAGGCGGCGGAGAGGGGACTGCAGTATCCCGACCTGGTGAAGCGGGCCAGAGGCCTCATAGACATGAGGCCCCTCAACCTGGCTAGGCCCCTCCGAGTGACACAAACTCGGACGGGTGCCCGGCTTATCCAGGTCCCAGGTGCCTCCAGCGGACCCCAGGCTGATGCCATTGCGGCCAAGTTGAGGGAGACGCTGGATGCAGCCGACGTCCGGGTGTCCAGGCCCACTAAGTGCGCAGAACTGCGCATTTCGGACCTGGACGACTCCATCACGGCCGAAGAAATTCGGGCCACCGTGGCGGAGGCCGGGGGCTGCCCCCTGGAGGCGGTAAAGGTCGGAGCGATCCGCTACGGCCGTCGCGGACAGGGGGCGGTAGTTGTCGGCTGCCCCATCGCAGCAGCCCAAAAGGCTGTCGATGGGCGGGTCCTCGCGGTGGACGGCGTTATTGGGGTGCGGGTCCAGCTCCTGCAGGCTCGGCCGGCTAGGTGCTTCAGGTGCCTGTCGGTCGGGCACGTGGGGGTGCAGTGCACGGCGGAGGTGACGGTCGGTGACCGCTGCTTCCGCTGTGGCCAACCCGGTCACAAGGCCGGTGGTTGCGAAGCTCCGCTGCACTGTTTCAGGTGTGCAGCGGGGGGCAAACCGGCCGACCATAGGGTTGGCAGCAAGGCCTGCACCGGAGGGGAGCCGAAGCCGCGAGGCGGGCGTTCCGCCAACTGTTCGCAGCGGGATGCGGAGATGGTTCCATAATGGATCCCCAGCTCCGCATCCTGCAGGCGAACGTGGGCCACGGTGTCGATGCTCAGGCACTTCTGCTCCAGAGCATGGCACAGTGGTCCATACACGTCGCCGCTGTCGCCGATCCATACACCCACCGCCCCCCCGGGCCTGCCTGGGTGGTCGACCTGGATGGATCGGCGGCACTGGTGCGTAACGCCGCTGCGGGTGCCCCTCCCTTTGTGGTGATCGCAAGGGAGCATGGCATCGTAGCGGCGCGTGTGGGGGAGATTGCGGTCGTGGCTGTCTATTTCACGCCAGCACTACACCGACGCATAGGGCAGTATCGGCGGTCGCTGGAGCGGCTGACCGACGTCGTCAATGCCTGTCACCCTCGCCCGGTTCTAGTGCTTGGGGACTTCAATGCCTGGTCTGAGGCTTGGGGGTCCCGGCACACGAACCCGCGAGGCAGGGCTCTGGAGAGCTGGGCCGCTACTCTCGGTCTGGTTCTCCAGAATCGCGGGGCCGAAGCCACGTTCTGGGCGGCGGAGCGCGAAGCGAGTTCGATCGTAGATCTCTCGTTCGCGAGCGCTTCGCTGTCGCAACGTGTGCGGGACTGGCGTGTCGTCGTGGAGGTGGAGACACTAGCGGATCACCGATACGTTCGGTTTGATGTCTCCCCTCCCGAGACTGATGCGCCGGCCACACCGGCCCCACGCGAGCCGCGCTGGGTGCTTAGGGGACTGAATAGGGATGCTCTCCTGGAAGCCGCCTCCGTGCAGGCCTGGGCCATGGTGCCGGACAGGCCTGACGACATCGATGACGAGGCGGCGTGGTTCCGGGAGGCCATGACTGTTGTTTGCGATGCGGGTATGTCTAGGGCTCCAGCCTATAGTCCGAGGCGCCGGGTCTACTGGTGGACTGCGGAGATCGCGAGGCTGCGTCAAGCCTGCGTGATCGCGCACCGCCGGTGGGCCAGGCTCCGTAGGAGGCGTAGCCGCCCCGCAGACACAGATCCCCTAGTGGCGGAGTTACAAGAGGGATACAGGGAAGCCAGGAATGCCCTCCGAGCGGAGATCAAGCGGTCCAAGGCAGCTTCCTACAAGGAGCTGCTGGAGACACTGGAGCGGGACCCATGGGGGCGGCCTTACCGCTTGGTAAGAGGAAAGCTGCGCCCCCGGGCCCCTCCTCTGACCCAGGTTCTCGAGCTGGCTCTGCTTGGAGGAGTGGTGGAATCCCTGTTCCCGGCGCGGGCGGAACACGTTCCGCCGCAGATGACTCCGCCACCTCGGTCGCCTGATGCGCCCGGCGTGGTTATTGACGACGACGTGCCCGAGGTCACTTGGGTAGAACTAGAGCTGGCGGTGCGGACACGCAGTACGGCTTCCGCCGGTGGCGTTCCACTGTGGATGCCATCATGCGCGTGAGGACTCTGGCGGAGGATGCGGTTGCCCGGGGCGAGGTGATGTTGGCGGTGTCCTTGGACATCTCCAACGCGTTCAACACCTTGCCCTGGAGTTGCATCAGGGAGGCGCTCGTGTACCACGATGTGCCTCTCTACCTCCGCCGCATAGTCGGGGCGTACCTGACGGAGAGGGCCGTCACCTACCCAAGTGCGACCGGCGTCGGTAGGCGTGAGATGTCGTGCGGTGTCCCACAGGGATCGGTCCTGGGGCCGCTCCTGTGGAACATCGGATACGACTGGGTGCTCCGCGGTGAGCTCGCGTTCGGTGCCACCGTCACGTGCTACGCGGACGACACGCTAGTGACGGTGAGTGGCGCTACACACCGCGAGGCGACCCAGAGGGCCACGACCGCTGTTGCTCAAGTCGTGGATCGGATCCGGCGGCTGGGTCTCGAGGTGGCTCTGCACAAATCCGAGGCCTTGTTCTTTCATGGTCCTCGGCGCAGGCCACCCCCGGGATCCAGCTTGACAGTAGGAGGTACTCCCATCGACATCAAGCCCCGGTTGAAATACCTGGGGCTCATACTCGACGGTCGGTGGGACTTCGGAGAGCACTTCCGAAGTCTGCGCCCCAAACTGTTGGTGTCAGCTAACGCGCTGATGCGGCTGCTGCCCAACTTGAGGGGCCCAGAGGACTCCTGCAGGAGACTCTACGCGGGTGTCGTGCGGTCCATGGCCCTGTACGGGTGCCCCGTGTGGGCGGACGCCCTGCGGGCCAGGTTCGTGCAACTGCTGCATGCGCCGCAGCAGACGATGGCCTGCAGGGCCATTAGGGGGTACCGCACGATATCCTTTGAAGCGGCGAGTCTCCTAGCCGGATCGCCACCGTGGATCCTGGAAGCGAGAACCCTTGCGGCACTGTATCGGTACCGTAAGGAGGCGCGGGAGCGGGGATACGATCCCGAGCCCGAAGACATTCGGGCCGAGAGGTCCCGGCTCCACGGGATCATGGTGGCGGAGTGGGAGCGACGACTTGAGCAACGACGCGCAGGGCATGCCGTCATAGAGGCGGTACGGCCCATCATGGCGGAATGGCTCGAGAGGCCACATGGCAGCCTCTCGTATCGACTGACGCAGATTATCACCGGGCACGGGTGCTTCGGGAGATATCTGTGTCGGATCGAAAAGGAGCCAACGTCCGAGTGCCATCATTGCGACGCGAGCGAGGACACGGGGCTGCACACGCTCACCGAGTGCCCGGCATGGGCCGAACCGAGACGGGAGCTAGTGGCAGCCCTGGGAGTGAGAGTTCTCACCCTCGCCACCCTGCTCACAGCAATGGTCCGCTGCGCGGACGCGTGGGCGGCCGGCGTCTCCTTCAGCGAGCAGGTAATGGTCGTGAAGGAGACGGCGGAGCGGGAGAGGCGGCGCGAGCGAGAAAGACTCGCGGATCGCGCTGCCCGCGCGCGCAGGCAACTCGGGCGTCGGAGGGCACTGACTGACCTCCGTCCCCCATGAGCGCGGGCCTGGGGGTGACGGGTGGAGCCGCCTGTCATCCCAGCAGAAGCAGGCCACGGCGGCGGCGCGCTAAATAGCGCACCTCCCCATTCCGGGGGCGAGTTGGGGACACCGTTGTCCCCCCTCCTGAGGAGGGCCAGACCGTAAGGGATGGCCCTGGGTCAGCCGGGGTGCGAGGGATATGTCTTTGACAACCTCACCTCCGGCCTAGCACCAAGACCCACAGTCGGCGTGCGGTTTTAGTCGGTTCGAGTCCGACATAACCTCCCCTTCCGGCTCCGGCAGGGGGGGTATCCGAGGGGATTTCCGCACGAAAAAAAAAAAAAAAAAAAAGGTATATGTATAAGGGTATCGCACTTTATTCAGAGAAACATTTTTCAATCATCACCAATTAAATTTAAAGAATTTTTACTATTACAGTAGGTATTTTTACCCTACTAGAAAGAAGAAAGAAAGAAAATTCGTTTATTAAACACTTACACTACACCACTACTGGCTAACATTCGTAGTTAGGCTTATTTGAAATTTATTTAATGATAAAAAGAAGTTTATCTCAAATAGGTAGGTACAACAGTTGTAAACTTCAAAAATATTAAATACTAGCTTTTGCCCGCGGCTCCGCCCGCGTGGATGTCGGTTATCGCGACCAAACAGAGCCTATGTCGTTTCTCAAGGTCTAATCTACCCTTATACCAAATTTCCCTTTACGGTGCAGAGTATACCTGCTAGAACCAAGCGTTTCAGTGATTCATTCCTATGCCGCACCACTAAGACCTGGAATTCCCTGCCAGCTCACGTGTTTCCTTCTTCCTACAGTCCCGGGTCCTTTAAGCGGGGCGTGAAAAGGCATCTAATGAGGCCGTCAAGCTGAGTGCCACCACTGTTAACATGGTAAATGTTTGCGATGGTGACCCTCTTTCCGAGACTTTGCCTTTAGCTTAACATCAGGCGAGGTGAAGTCAAATTGACGTGTCCTATGTAAAAAAAAATAAAAAAAAAAGTCATCAAAATCGGTTCAGTGGTTTAGGCGTGAAAGCGTAACATACAGACAGACAGACAGAAAGACAGACAGACAGAAAGACAGACAGACAGAGAGACAGACAGAGTTACTTTCGCAATTTTAATATTAGTATGGCTTTCAACAGTCAAAAAACATTTAATCCAAGAGAATAGCAGTAGCGGGGCGTGAAAAGGCATGTAATGAGGCCGTCAAACTGAGTGTCACCACTGTTAACATGGTATATGTTTACGATGGTGACCCTCTTTCCGAGACTTTGCCTTTAGCTTAACATCAGGAGAGGTGAAGTCAAATTGACGTGTCCCGTATAAAATAAAAAATAAAGTTTAAAACTAAAACCCGACTACCGAAAAATCACGCTCTTAAAAGTAACAAACAAGAAAATATCAAGGGTTTTAGTTTTAAACTTTATTTTTAATTTATATTATTTTGGGGCAAGGTAAAGCTAATAATGTATACATATTTAAAATGTGCTTATTATGCCCTTTCATTTGATACTAAACACGGTATATTTATCTCAAATTTATTTTTTATGACAGTACCTTATGAGCGCTAGAGGGTGCCACACAACATTGAGTGATACGTGATTATAGCCTATAACCATTGGACAATCAAGCCGCTTGTAACGATACCTCATTTGTCCAGTTTCAATAAGTAGTTGAGGAGCTATGAGGGAACAAATGAACATACATACATACATACATAGTCTGTCAAAATCATAACCCTCCTTTTGGCTTCGCCGTAGTCAGGTAACCCTCCTTTTGGCTTCGCCGTAGTCGGGTAAAAAATAGAAGATCAACCCATATTTTTTCTGACACTCCTTAACGAACTTTTGATGAGAAAAGTATTTAAATAGTCACTTACACTACCAGCCAATAATTTCACTATGCAGGTTGAATCTCTTTTTTTGTCTCAGTTTATTGGCGATGATTAAAGTTTTTTCGTGAAATCCAGCATCAGTTATTATCATCTACCTAATTCTGACCTGTTGAGTTAATTATGTACTTTTGCATAGAAATTTAATGTTGATATTAATGTGGATCTTCCCGGGTATTCTGATGGACAAACTTGTGTGGCCAACAATATTACATTACTTTTTCCTTGCAATTTGTTTACTTATTGTATTTTATTATATTGGTTCGTGAAGATCATAATAAAAATTAGGTGTAAAGCCATTTTGGACCTAATCAACTTACCGAAAAAATGTTTTGAATGCATTTCTGCACATTTAGGACCATGGTATGTTAGAAAGATACGAAATATTTTATTTTTCTGCTCTTTTATTTAAAGATTTTGAGATCCACGGGGAATATGCCTCAAAGCTGCATAGCATGAAATCAGTGTAAGTACATGAATAACTCTACCTAATTCCGACCTATGGTTATTATTGCGTTTCATAACATCAATCGTCATCAAATGAACATAATTGTAGTGGATGCCATAGCAACCGTTTCACCATATTCCACATTAAGTCTATCTATTATTTTATGTTATAATTTTTACTGAAGTATAAGTCTTTTGACCACACGGAAGATTAGATTTTTCAAAAATAATGGGCATAGAAGAAGAGCAATGGAGCTATATATTATGGTGTAAGACTCTTCTAATCTCTCTCTCTCTCTCTCTCTCTCTCTCTCTCTATCTCTCTCTCTCTTTCCCTACTGGAACACGGGTAGTTACAGTACGTCATAAGCCGGGTAGACTCGTTTTGCTAATAATAACTAAACAAAAAATCTAGAAGTTGCTTATGAACTTGCCTTTACAAAAATTCTTAGAAGGTTTTCTATGTAGAACGCGGAGTTCTAAATTGAAATATGGTTATTCTTTTGTTTTTCTTATTTGTACTTTCTAGATCGCGGTCAGTAAACAGTAAAAAGCACTAAAGATATTATCGCGAAAGTATATTTCAGTGTTTTAGTTACGGTTTCTTACGGTTTCAGTCTAAAAATGTAATTAGAACAGTTATTATTTGGCGTCTAGTAATTTACTTTTATGGTTCGAAGTCTGAATAATTTTTATTACGACGTCTTACGCTGTTACGAAATAAAAAAGTAATTTATGCATGACAATTTTCATGAAGTTATGAAACACATTATTGTACTTAGATTAAGATTTACATTTATATGTAAAGTAGAATAATTACTGTGTTGAAATTTTATGCGAATCTTACACATTTATGATTGAAATTAACTTAAATATCAAAAAAAATCGAACAAAAGTTTACCATCTTTTGAAAATATAAAACGAAAATTATCGATGCTAGGAGAAAATGAAAAGGACCAAAATTGTAGGAAATTTATTTCTAAATAACTTGATGTTTCCATTTTCGTGTAACATTAAAAATATACGAATTATTCAATAAATAAAAAATACCCTTAACCCTTAATTTGATACTGTCCGCTGGGGCGGACATTCATTTAAAAAAAGTATTTTTCATTCCCAGTGCACTTTATAAAAAAGATATATCGTGAAACATATTTCTCAATACATATAATAACAGTAAAAAAATAGATTTTTAGTGTAGCAATCATTTTTCTGTCAGTTGTGACACAAAATGTCGGCGATGCAGCGGTCATGTGTTTTGCTTAAGGTAATCCCTTTATTCTTTTTATTTACCAATAAATAATTTCATTATATGTTCAGCTTGATTGCTTGCTATTTATCTGTATTATAGTGTACAATAATGAAACCAGGCAAATATACAAATTTTCACTAATTTTTTTGCTTCCGAAGGGCTTTGTCCGTCCCAGTGGACATTGCTAATAACGTAGAAATATAGTACCACTATACTTTGTCCGCTGTGGTGGACAGTGCCAATTCATGGGTGCTTAATTATTTATATTTTTTGTTTTCATTCAATGTTGGTTTTTGCCTGTCAACAGTCTAATCATGCTACATTACCACGAGTAGGTCTTGTACCTTCGGTTCGCAGACGACATCGTCATAGTTGTGGAGTCGCTGGTGCAACTGGTTGAACTGATGCGCAGCCTAGGTATATGAAGCTTCTTGACGCATCGGCCTGGGTGTAAACTTGGATAGAATAATATGTTGCACTGAGATTAGTCCGAGATATAATAGACGACACTCGAAGTTGTTCAAAAATATGTCTACCTGAGGTAGGGTATCCAGCTAACTAAAAACAATTTCAAGGTGGAACTGGGTTAAGCAGAATTTGGCAAACTCTTCAGGTCTGTCTCACCCCTACCGCAGTGCCTGTAAACAAATCTCTTCGACCAGTGCGCCCTACTTATAATGACTGACACTGTTGGACGGTGGGGTTAGTTTATGACCTATAAGTCGCGCAGCGGGCTATGGAGCTAGCTTTGCTTAGAGTTTCTTTGAATAGGATTCGAAACGAGGTCCTCCGACGAAGAACTAAAGTTTCCGACATAGCTCGTAGAATAAGAAAGCTGAATTCTGAATTGGGAGTACGCTGGCTTTATCTGTCAAAGGACAGATGGCAGTTGGAGCAAACGAGTCCTAGAGTAGAGACCGCGAAAAGGCGAACAAAAGTAAGACCAGATGAACCAGATGAACTAAAAAGGGTGGCTGGGACAGACTGGATGCAGAAGACGGAGGATCGGCAGATATCACGCACATTGGTACAGGCCTATGTCCACCACTGTAAAAATTGTAGACAGTAAAAATGGATGGATTGACCCGATAATATCCTTCTTTCACCTGTTCTGCAAGAAATTGAACCTTTATTTCCAGTAAACTGGTATCATTTTTCGTCAATGAAAGAAGAAGGAGAAAGAAAGTAGTCTCATGTTGGCTATGTTTTGTTACAAGCAAAACTCCCAGAAATTGCTTCCTGAACTCTCACATAAAGTGAAGTTGGGACACCAAAGGTCTTCATTTCTTATCAATTTTTAATTATATTCGTTTTAAAGTAATTTATCATTGCTTTTACACTTTTATTCAATTAAAGTTATTGTAAATATGCATTAATTGTCTCATGTAAATTATTTTCCCTAATTTGGCATTGGCCATCCCGGCGGACATGAATTTACGTTACCAAATCGCTACGTAATTGGCAATGTACGTTGTGGCGGACATGTGTTTTCACGAAAATGGAAAAGTGCAGAATTTATTTTTCATTTTTCTAAACACAGTTACATAAATAAAATCATAAATAAATAATTTTATACATGTTGCCAAATTAAGGGTTAAATTCAAGATGGCGGAGAATGCAACGAACCGAGTACCACACAAATCTGAATTTAGACTGCCAGTGACCTCCCTCAACGAATTCTGAAAGAAAATTATTTCTTTGACAATTCCTATCTATATTGACCCATATGGCATACAGTGAAAATATGTTTAAGGTACGAGAAAAATGTACAAAACAAAGAAATTGTTCTCGTCTATAAATGAGAACAATTTCTTTGTCTTAAAATGAGCAATATCTTTTGATCAGAAAATACCAGTATTTTCCCACCTAAAGTAAGATTACACAAAGCGTTACTTAGATTCGAATCGAATATCGATTTTATGAAAATAAAATAAATAAAAAATCTTCGCCCAGTTACCTATTGAATAAACTTCCGAAAAAGAATAAAACCATCCATTCGCCTCTACCATTATCATATTTGTCATTCAAATTCGTCGTAGCAAATAAAATAGCAAGCCACGATGAAATGTTACCGGAAAATGACCGTTATAGCAGCGATTATGTGCAATATAACTATTACCGGTTTGAACGATGGCGTTAAGGGTGAAAATACTTAATTGTGATATAAATGTGTTTGGTTATTTACGAGGGTGTACTGTTTAAGTTTTTTTGAAAGAAGTTTTCGTTTTAAGTAGATGTATTCGCAGTAGTATATTGGTGTAAAATAGTTCTGGCTATTTTGCTTGATTACCTACCTACAACTTTTTTTTGTTGTTTCATTACTATAAAAGACTAGCTTTTGCCCGGGGCTCCGCCCACGTGGATGTCGGTTATCGAGAGCAAACATAGCTTATGTCTTTTCTCATGGTCTAATCTACCCCTATACCAAATTTCATCAAAATCGGTTCAGTGGTTTAGGCGTAAAAGTGTAACACACAGACAGACATACAGACAGAGTTACTTTTGCATTTATAATATTTGTATGGATACTGTTGTTTTGAAAAGTATTGGCATGGTAGGTACGTATAATATATATTTACTTAATCAGGAATACAAGAACTGAAATAGTCATTCAGATTATTATGGCTATTTTTGGTACTCTATGAGCTGCGTTGTATGTAAGTAATTACGATAGAACTTTGCTACGATAAAATTTGCACTAAATTATGCAATAAGTATTTTATAGAATGAGTAAAATTATTCAGTTAATTTGTAATTTCAAAAGTATAATGTTTAAAATATTTTTATAACATTAAAACTATAAGCTGAAATAGACCTTTATCTACAATCAGTGTTACCAATTGATCTCGATCTGGATACCCTGTAAATCTAAATAAACCCTATAATCCCCAATCAAGGAATTCATAAAATCAATATCCCTCACATATTCCCCACAACTTTTCATATCGGGTTGAAAATCCTCATAGTTTGGGGAATTCCCCGAACATTGGTAACGCTGTCTGCAATATACTTAACACCTATGCTTATATGAACGAAATTTTACACATAAGCTACATGGGACCTGAATGTTATTAAATGCTAATAATTTCATTACAGTACAGTAGTATTTTAACCTGTGGATATACGGATTTATGTAAGGTATAGACCTTGACTAACTCTAAGATATTATAAAACAAATAGCCTTAAGTTCTGGACTCTGGTGTTTTACTTAATAACTGTCTTGAAATTCTAAATTTTAATCTCCATCCATTGTTGTGTGGTGTGTGTTGTAGCACACGTTTTGATGACAATGCGTAGGTATGTCATATACACATTATTATGTGTCCTCCTAAAGTAAGGTAACTGAACCCTAATTGTATTATTATGTAAAATAACTGGTATTATAGGACATTACATGGCACTATCTAGACCCAACTAAGTATAGGTAAGTTGTTCTAGATACACTTTTCATAGTAAGTAAATACGTATTATACCACCCAGACTAATGTAATAGATATGCGTACAAATATTTTGTACTAAGCAGGAATCGAATTTGCGACCTCTGATGTAGCAGACAAATGCTCTACCGTTACACACTACAAATCATCACCGTCACAACTGCGTTAATTAATTAAAATGTTAAAAATGTAAAAATAATTCCAAAAAATAATAAAGCACTCCGGCAGTGTCGATGGAAGTGAAAACCATCCGTATAGAAAGAAAAAAAGTATTTACTTCACAAAAAGGGCTCAACGCGCTTAAAAAAGGTTGTATTATTTCATAGATATCACGTCAATCAGGAACATTGCAGCTGTCAAAAATGGCGCAAAAAATTAAGGTTATAACAATATTGCTACTTACTAATAATACGCCAATATTATTAATCTAGATGCATTATATTATTATTTACATTAATAATAATATTCTTATTACTAATTTATTATTATAGACGTAATTTTTTTTTCTGTCGCGTCTCTTATTGGTGGAAAAAATTATGACCATTTGGTCATCATTTTGTTGTGGATATTTTAGAGTGTGAACAACCTATCTATAGTTTATTATAAATCATTGCCTAATAGCAGAACAATCAGTCAACAGCAAAACCAAGAAATTAAGATTATTTTTAGCACTTTTTTAGTTAACTTTGATCTGTATGGATCGCTGACTGTACAAATACGATTGCATATTGTGACAAACAAACAAAGACAGAACATCTCATAACTTTTGAGAGGTAGTAAAACCACTTCCCCAGTAAAAGTTTTCTGCCAACTAGTAATTGAATCTGGCCTGGTTATTGGTGCACAAATTATGATGATGAAATTCCACCTGCATTTTATTAGCCCCGGGTTATTGATGTCAAACCGTCTGTTTTAAATGGTTTGTAGTAAAGTTTTTAATGAATACCTCACCTTATTTCAGTAAATAACATACTCGGACATAGCTCCATACATATAATCACGCCTTTATCCCCGAATGGTTAAACAGAGGTGAATTAACACCCATATTTCACCAATCAATGTATTCGGTCCCACGTAATAGAGGGTGAGCCTATTGCCGTATTCCGGACACTATTCTTGAGTCGACCTATAAATCTGAGGCTGAGACTGGGCTGTATATGTCTGTCTAATGTTAAACAGCCCTATTCCTTAGTCGCCTTGTGCGACACCGCATGGGAAGAGATAGGGTGGCCCAAATTCTATTCTCCCGGGAACCACGCGCCAATAAGTATGGGTTTTATCCAGAATATAATATAAATTACACTTTATTGTACAATAGAACACACTAAATTAGCGATAAGGCCGTTAATGGCACTATTGTATATCAAATATGCAGTAAATAGTAGATTTTTGAATTGCTTATTAAAGAAAAACGATAAAAACATATTGAGTAGTTTACTCTAATAAATAGCGTAAGTATTTCCTTAAAATAAAGTGTGTGCCAATAGCCTACTACATATTATATACTACATACATACATATAGGTGACAATTCGCACTCTAATAAATTAACTTAGTGCGAATCGCCTACAGAAAAAATTAAAGTAGTCGATTCGCGCGTTTTGTACGAGTTCAATTCGTCCAATCGTCTAAAAAGTCACTCAAGCCCATATAGTGGAAATTACTTACCAGCAGAAGCTAGTAAATACAAAGATTCATACATACATTCACACATTTACATCACAGAAATGGTAAACAAAGGTATATTACTACCCAAATTTCGCCAACTATGATTTTCGGTGCCACGTAATAGATTTATATCCCTAAATATTATTTAAGATTCATACCCACACTACCCAAATTATAGTTATTGGCAAGTCAACTATCTCAACGTTCCACCTTTATCCATACTAATATTACAAATGTGAAAGTAACTGTCTGTCTGTCTGTATGTTACGCTTTCACGCCTAAACCACTGAACTGATTTTGATGATAAGGTTGGATTAGACTTTGAGAAAGGACATTTTTTTATACCACTAAGGCCCTTTGCAGAGGCCCTAGACATAGGCTATGTTCGGTCGCGATAACCAAAACAACCACGCGGGCGGAGCCACGTGCAAAAGCTAGTGTTCTAAACATTTAATAACTAATTGCTTGGTACGAGTAGATTGATCACAGAATCCGTACAGTTTTCATTTGATTTCCATAATATTATACCTATTTGTGTTTCTACGCCAACGGTACTGATACAGTCAGCAGAAGAAAGATGTTGATGAACAAACTGCTCAAAATGATCTTAACTCCTTGGTTTTCCACGCTTCCTGTTGACTGATTGTTGTGACATTTGGGTAAAGAACTTTAGTTAGAACATTAATACAATTTAAATCAGTAAAATAGTTGCGCTACTGCTGCATCAGTGAAGACTCTCAAACGGCGCAAGTATACCAATTTATCTGGTAATTATACTTTTGAGCCGTTTGGGAGTCGAAACGTTGGGTCCGTGGGGTCCAAGTGCGCGCGCGCTTTTCAAAGAATAAGCGACTAATCGACTCTTCCCGTGACCATGGGGCTGGCCTTTACCTCGCGCAAAGAATTGATATCGCTATTATGCGGGGTAATGAACCCAGCCTTTTGGGCGCAATATACCGGTAATATATAATAATACCAGTAGAAATCGATAGGGAGGAATTCTACGATGCCTAAAGTTAGTCTCTCCCTCTTCTTTTTTAATTATAAATTCTTTTTTCATTTTTATATATACATTGTACAGTTAGTTTTTAGAATTTCTTTGCGTATTTTAATTTAATAAAATTATCATTGTTCACTTCGTAAATAGATAACAATATGATTTGCTTTGTTCTAAGATCATTTTGAAATTTTGTAGTCAAGATATTTCTTTCTGAAATGGCGATTCGCAAATATAAGCTTTCACTTTTGAACATATAGGTACAGACAACCATATGTTTTTTTCTAATTTTTGTATATTTATTTTTTTATTTTCTTATTTTATTTTATTTTATTTTATTAGGTATAGAAACGGAAAACAGATTGAGACGGATTTAGTTAGCATATATTGTAGTTATACTACTGTAATTAATTAGTATGTTGATAAATGACCATATATATAAAATAATATTTCACATTCATCATACGCATTGGTCGTGGGTAGTTTCAAACCGCAAGCAGTTCGAGCAGTGGTATGAATTGCCCCAGAGCTTTTTTTACTGGGTCATTTCACACCGTGAGTCCTTGACCTTTTAGGAAATCAGAAGTTTCTGCGAACATTACACATGAAATGGAACTATTTTAACACAGTCTCAATGAGTCAGATTGCCGAAAAGCAACAATAAAAGAATTAGTGTTAATCATAAAGTAGTATAGATCAAACTGCAATAAAAAATAAATAAATAAACAAATGAAAAATTTCGAGTCAATAATAGCGCCCAGAATAAGGCAATAGACTCATCTTCTATTAAGTGGGATCGAATACAATGATTGGTGAAATGTGGGTGTTAATTCACCTCTGCTTAACCTTCCGGGGATAAATGCGTGATTATATGTACAACTCGTGCGAGTTAACATGGCACCTGGCTCGGGGCTTTGCGCGGGGGAGCGGGAGGCGTGTACACTGACGCTACTAGCCTCGCACGGCGAGAGCGGGGTCGCGCGCGGGGAAGCGGGCGGAGGGTGTCTTCGAGGCAGGTGCCATGTTAACTCGCACGAGCTATATGTCTGATGTATGTATGTATACTGTGTGACTAGAATTAAGGAAGATATTATTTGATCTTGGTTATAAAATACCAAACGAACGCTCATGTCTATATTCGTGAAATTTCAATGTTCTGTAATTGCATTACTGGTTTGTCACGAGTTTCGTACGACAATCTGTCTTGTATGTACCTAAATTAATTGCTTATCTATGTAAGCAAATATCAATCTCCAATCACAAGAGCATTACTGATTAAACCAACAATACGGCGGTGTTGAACTATTGTCTCCAAAGCCTCGAGAATTATATTAAACTAGATTTAATTTAGAACATAAGAATGTGAGGCTTAGAGTTCTTTTTCTATGTTCAAAGAATATAGAAACACTACTAATAGTGTTTCTGTAATCTTGATAACGTGTTTATAAAATGAGGGTCATTTCAACTATGGTCGATTCAAATACGGTTGACTCGCCTACGATAAAAACGTATATTATTATGCGTTTTAATCGTAGGTGAGTCAACTATTACGACTCGATTCATTCGCTTATGTTTGGTTGAACTAACTTCAATTGCACTATTGAACGATTCGGGTAACGGTCGTTTAAATATTGTTATTTTAATTAATGTGCAACTTCTGGTGGGTTTTAAAAATAGTTCTATTCGAAGAATATAAATTTGTTCATATATAGCAGGTGCAAAATAGCTCTTTTTAACCGCCGCCTCAAAGAGACCCCTCTCTTTGTTGTTGTTATGAATTTGACATATCTGTGGCATCATAGCTCCCGAATGGATGAAGCTATTTCAATTTAGTTCTTTTTGTATTAAAGATGAGTTATGTGCGAGTGTTCTTGGACATGTTTGATGAAAAAAATAAAGTTTAAAACTAAAACCCGACTACCGAAAAATCACGCTCTAAAAGTAACAAACAAGAAAATAGCCGTGGTCGTATGCCACTTTTCCCTAGAATGTATTGTTTTGTCAGAGTGAGTGGCATACGACCACGGCTATTTTCTTGTTTGTTACTTTTAGAGCGTGATTTTTCGGTAGTCGGGTTTTAGTTTTAAACTTTATTTTTTATTTATATTATTTTGGGGCAAGGTAAAGCTAATAATTTATACATATTTGAAATATGCTTATTAGGCCCTTTCATTTGATACTAAACACGGCATATTTATCTCAAATTTATTTTTTAACATAGTACCTTATGAGCGCTAGAGGGCGCCACACAAGATTGAGTGACACGTCTTATAGCCTATAACCATCGGACGATCAAGCCGCTTGTAACGATACCTCATATGTCCAGTTCTAATCAGTAGTTGAGGTGCTATGAGGGAACGAATGAACATACATACATACATACATACATACATACATACATACATAGCCTGTCAAAATCATAACCCTCCTTTTAGCTTCGCCGTAGTCGGGTAAAAATCAGTTGAGCCGTTTAAAAATTTATGGGGGTTGAAGTGGAGATGGGTAGTGACGGGGGCTTATTAATGTTTTAATTTTAAAACTCTGTAATCTGTTAAGAACATTTTAGCGGGCGGAAAAGTGATTTGAATTTAGAACATAAATCAATCATAAAAATCGAACGCAAACTGTATGAGTACTATGAGTTACTCGCTGATACGTGTGGGCCGCACGGTGCGAAGACCCATGCTAATAAAAAAAAACAAAGCCGCGCGAATGACGTCTTCGTGTTTGTAATCGGGAGGTTCATATTTTCTCATAGAAAGGGGATGAAAAGTAGAGTTATTCTGTATTATAAATTATCTCTATGATGTATTTTGAATGCCTCGATCGCTTAGGATTTTACGTTAGAATCACTCACTCGTTCATCGTTATCACTCAATCGCTCGTGGCTCAAAGTTGGGCCCTTGCCGTAAAAAATACTATTTTGCTCCCTTGTAATAATCTAATAATTAATAGTAAAATCTTGTATCACTTTCGTTTTATAATCAACTGAGTCACGATACCTTTCTAGCATCGCGTTTCAGCTAAAACTAATTATAACTGTGTCAAAAATTTGCCGCCACTTCGAACTCTCAGTTCAGAAGAACTTTCTAGAATATATACCCGGTAAGATAATTACTTGTACCCGGTTAGTTTTCAGAGATGTAGGCAGATGGTGGACCTCTAGGAAGATGGTCTGATGAGATTACAAAGATTGCTGGAAAGTATTGGATGGGGCTTGGTAGGGATAGAAAGCAGTGGAAGGAGATGGAGGAGGCCTATACTCGAAGTGAGGTCCTCAATAAAAAAAACTTAGAAGCAAATAAAAATACATATTGAATAACACACTTGTACATTTCCACTGAATTTATTTTAATTCTGAACCTGTTCGGTTTCGCCTTACGGCAATCTCAAAGGTCAAAGGAAAAAAATGAAAATATTGTTAAATAAAAAATTTATGATTTATTGAATTATTATTGTAAATTGAATGTAATTGACTTATTGAAAGATTAAAAATGGCTATAATAATAATAGGTATAAAGGTCATAGATAAATCTGTCCGAACAGGAAAATACCAATTTACAATACAATACAATATTCTTTATTGTACACCAAAAACAATATTGACATAAAAGTTACATACAAATGACAATATAATAAGAGGCAGTACAAATGGCGGTCTTATCGCTAGGCATGATTTCTTACAGACAACCTGTGACAATGGAATTTAGGGTGGGATGAAATGAAATTTTATAGCATTTATTATGCTAATTATACAATTCGATTACACCAGGAAAAATGAATTACTCAGGTGAGGCTTGAACCCACGACCTTTCCCTTACAGGGTGAATACTCTTCCAACAGTGCTACTGAGCCACACCTGAATGAATTAAAATTTCTTTTCTCTATATATCCGTCTTTAAGGCGACGTAAGGCCTGTAAAAGAAAGGTCGTGAGTTCAAGCCCCACCTGAGTAAATCATTTTTCCTTGTGTAATCGGAGAGGGTACGTTGCTAATTATTCCTAAAAGTGGATTTGGATCGGAAAAAGTGAATTTCAATTAAAGGAATTGAACCCGCGTGGTCCAGACGAATTTATACAAAGGGAGAAAGAGCTCTGACCAACTGAGCTACATGATTGCAGCCTCTGTGGCGTGGTGGTAGTCAACGCGGTCGCTACGCAAGAAGCACGGCTTCGATCCCCGCTCCGTGCAAATATTATATGCATGAATATAGGTATTTGCATTGGTGAGTGTTTTCTATTTATAATTTTTATTTTTATATAAAATTATAATAATCCATCAATCAACAGTATCAATAATATGTATGTATTTACAAAAAATCGCATCTATCTTAGTATGTTTATCCGCATTCTAGATTCCATAACACAAGCTACTTACTATGCTTACCATGGGTCTAGATAGCGTTGTGTAGAATGTTGTGGAATATTTTATTGCAATTTTTTTTATGGATTAGGGAGGCAAACGAGCAGACGGATCGCCGGATGGTAAGCAATCACCACCGCCCATGGACACCCGCAACACCAGAGGAGTCACAAGTGCGTTGCTTTCCTTTTAAAAGAGAGTACGCTCTTTTCTTGAAGGCTAATTGTAATGATCGAACACTAAAAGTGTGATTAGTTAGGTAAGGTAGTTAGTTTATAGCTGACTAGTTGAACAGTCGAAGGAAGAATATAACACACGGGACTCAAAAGTTCGAAATCACCGCGGTCACAACGGGACAAACTATTATCCATACTACGAAAATTTCACTATTATCAGATTATTAAATATTAAAATTAATTTATTAACTTGTACACTGTTTTGAAATTTTGACTGATAATTTATTAATATTGATGCAGTTACGAAAATATTATAAATGGGAAAGTAACTCTGTCTGTCTGTCTGTATCAAAATCGGTTAAGTGGTTTAGGCGTGAAAGCGTAACATACAGACTCTGTATGTTACGCTTTCACGCCTAAACCACTGAACCAATTTTGATGAAATTTGGTATAAGGGTAGATTCGACCATGAGAAAGGACATATATGTTATGTTTGGTCGCGATAACCGACATCCACGCGGGCAGAGCTGCGGGCAAAAGCTAGTCTCAGTAATAAAATAATTAAAGGCATAAACATGGGACATCGACATTATGGCTATGGTCAAAAAAATTGAGATATGCTCAAGTGTATTATCACCCACATTTCGTCATATATGATTTTTAATCCCACGTAATTTCAACACCTCTGCTTACCTCTTTCGGGAGGTACAAACTTATAATTTTGCTTTCCTTCCATCTACAACATAACTACAATAATTGAATATTCCTATATTGAAATGGACATTCCCGAAATGAGACATCAATACGTTCAATTTAACCGGGTCCGGCTCCGTTCCGGTGAAATTTCACGGCACTGTAAGCAGTACTCGAAGTTTGGCGATTGGATCCACGTACACGGAATTTCGGGTTCCGCATCAGACTGCACTCGAGTAAACAAATCTCGAACACAAAATGAATGTACATTTAGGAGGACAAATTCTTTCTAGGTAAATCAAGAATGTTACGTACTTATCAAATTCTTAATGATTGATTTGATTATTGTGTACATTCGTCCACATTTAGCTCTAAGAAAATGAATATTGTAAATTGACGTCTAAAAAATGCCGCAGTGGAGTTTGTTGCGCCGTTTCATCTCCACCAGTGCCTTGGAAGCGGTGGTAAACTTAGATTAAGTAGAATTAAAATTGACGTCAATAAGAAACGATTTTATTGTTCAATATTGAAAAATAAATGAATTTACTATGATTTGATTGATTTTAATGTTAAAGTCAAAGTCAAAGTCAAAGTCTTTATTCGTTGAATATGGTACAAAATGGTGTTTAGGTACATAATGTACAGATCTCATATTCTGCCGGTTCTGGCGTACAAAATTTTTCATTGAATACATTTCATTATTTATCATTAAAAATCAACACATGCAATAGGTACAATTTAAAATTAAGATGTCAGTGTTTAATTAGATTGTATCATTTAAAAAATCGTCAATATTATAATAACATTTATCCTATAGCATGTCCTTTAAATTCTTTTTAAACATGTCAACACTCAATTTTTTCCAGCTATCAGGTATCTTATTGTATATTTTTGGAGCTAAACAAAATATACTACTCCACATAAGGGTTGACTTAGCTTTCCGAATACATAGTGCATTCCTACGCCTATTGCGATTCACCACATCAGACAGCTGTGGAAATAGATGTGGGTTCAATTTAACAAAGATAGCTGTTTCATAAATGTATATAGACGGAAGTGTCAGAACTTTGTATCTTTTAAAATATGGTACACAGCTGTCCGTTACTTTAAGATCAAACATAGCCCTGATACATCGCTTCTGAGACTTAAAGGCTATTTCTTTATTTGTGGAATTGCCCCAAAATATCACACCGTATCTCAGCACCGACGCAACCATACCGTGATACGCAGTAAGTCTAGCATCTACATTTACTACCTTAGACAGTTTAATTGAAATGTTAATTTAAATTGTAATTTGAAACAGACTTTATATACCTACTTATTGTAATTTGATATTATTTATTTGATTAGTTGGTTTGATAATAACTTAACTTAAAGCTGATCTAACTAAAATTGAAATATTGAAGTTACTTCAATCGAATTTAATGTATAAGGAGATAGTAAATTCGATTATATGACAGAAAAGTTCTGGTCCTGAGATACAAGTTTATAATAAACTTAGTTCAGGTGAAGAAGCAACAATTTGTAATGCATGCAATTAATATTAGGTACCCATGTAAGATAAATTAAGTGATGTATATAAAAAACTAGCTTTTGCCCGCGGCTTCGCCCGCGTGGATGTCGGTTCCCGGCAATTATTCGTTTTAATTATTTATTTTTCTCGCCGTAATAACCTTCCCTGGACTTCCACAAATAATTCAAGACCAAAATTAGCCAAATCGGTAAAGGCGTTCTGGAGTTATATCGTCAGGAAGGAAAATCCGACTTATTTTTATATAGTAGATGTACTTTATGATGATGATGAAATAAATAAAATAAATTATTACTATCTAAACTAACTTTAAAACTCTCACGTTCCATTATCCACACTTATATTTTTTTAAAGAGGAAAAATTTGTTTTTTTTGTTTGTAACAAATATGCTTCGAAACTACTGGATAGACGCTTCTGTGTGGGGCCATTTCACCCAATTGCCCTATGATGACCATACATGTTCGTATGGCAACCGGGACCGACGGCTTAACGTGCTCTCCGAGGCACGACCAGACCAATGCAAATACTCATATTCAAGCATACAAATATTTGCACTGAGCGGGGATCGAACCCGCGCCTCCTGCGTAGCCGCCGCATTCACTACTGCCACGCCACGGTGGCTGTTATGTAACAGGTGATTCTAGATGAGTACTTCTTTTTTTCCTTTCCGTATTTGTTTTGTAAACGATGTCCAAAATACCTTTAATCAAACTTACCAAAATCTACGCAAGAACTGTGAAAACTTTTTTAATCAAGAATTTCCATTTTTGCATAATATACATACTCCTACTACAATTAATTAAAAGTAACATTTTAAAAGTGCAAAAGATAACAACACAAATACTGTTTAAGGATTCAACGAAAATTGTTTAAGTATCCTTAAATTTGTTTGAAGTAAACCAATACTAACTTTATTCTATGAACGTAAAGCTCAAAGTCGCCTGGCACATCATTATTATTACTCTCCGAGAGCCCGATTGTAACAATAAAGTCCACTTTGGAAGTATCTCCTAGTATTTTCTTGAGTGCGATCTCGGCGTTGCTTCAATGCATTTAATGGCGAGCGTTTCTAAGTGGTCAGTTTTGATAATGCAGTGTACGAAGATATCGAATATCGAAAACGAAGACTTTTGACCGCGAGCCATACTGTTTCATCTTAAGCTTTTAGTTCTCCGTTTAGATTTCTAGGTCAATCCATTAATTAGCCTATAGCAGTCCCCAGCTTTGGCCCAATATTAGCCTCCCAACATTGGCCCCAATGTTGGGAGGCTTTAGCCTTTTGTTGGTACATGGTTTTATTTCAAATTTTTCTTCTCTCACAGTGATATTATCTGCGTATTTTTTCCGTTAGTCGACACTTACGACTCCTACGATTAGACGGGGTGGTGGTGATACTTGTATTTGTTTTTTTCTTTGGACACGTGCATTTGACTTCTACAAGAGATTTTTAGGAACTGATTGTAAATGTGGACTGGTGCACTTTTTAAAATTGGTTTTTTTTTTTTCATACAAGTGGTAACTCTGAAATTTTGCAGTTGTCACCTCAGTTTATTCCGATTATTAAAAATGGAGCGCTTTTCGAAAGAATAACCCGTTACAATTGTAAAAACTCATTACAAAACAATCGATTTATTGCAGCAACGATTTCCAGAACACGATTCTCACGAAATTCTGATGTCAACTGGCCACCAAGATCGTGCGATTTAACGCCGTGCATTTTTTTTCTTTGGAGTTTTGTGAAATCTCGGGTTTGTGCGAATAAACCTGAAATAATTCCTGAGCGCAAATCGAAAATCCAACGCGTCATCGGTGAGATACAGCCACATCTCTGTGCAAAAGTCATGGAAAATTTCATGAAAATGCCGGATATTTTATTCCATACATAATCGGAACATGTCTTCTTTAAAATACAATAAAATATCACAACTCTATCATAAAATACTTGCTTTAATTTTAAAATTAAAAAGTGCACTCTTATTGAGACACCCTATATATAAGCTTTGGCAGAGGCTGTTGATAATAACTCCATGCATACATGGGCTTTAGTAAAATATTTGGAGCCTAGGCAATAGATGCGGATAGGGCAAGATTTATTTTCAAGGTTAGTGGTTAGATGGCAGCCGCATCAGTCGATGACAAGAGCCAACTAAACTAATAATGGTGGAGCAGGCGAGTGGAATACGAGTCCATTTTCTACATTTACAGCTAGGTTATAACCAAGCCAAATGATAGTAAAATTTGCTAGAAATCACAAAGGCAGACCAGACACTACAAAATAATATAAAAGTATGAAAAAAGGTTTTCATTTTTCAACTATTTTTAACTACTATTCAGTATCGTCTAAAGTGTATACAAGTTTGTTATGAACCTCTTGTAAAAATGGAAATGAAAACAATTTTAAAGGAAACTTCAACGTCCAAAATAATGAGAGCCTTAGCTTTCTATTAAAATTTTCTATTCACTTCGCAATTCGCACGTTAGAAGGCTAATTCTCCTTAAATTCTGTTCTAATTTCAAACTTCTACAACTCGTGCGAGTTAACATGGCACCTGGCTCAATCAAGTGACGTTTAAAGTACTGACTGCAAAAGAAATTTTGAATTTTCGAGAGCGCCATATTTTATTAGATAAATTTCTTAAATTCTTTAATATTGATTAAAATAATTAATAGATTTCTGATCGTAAGATTAAAAAATAAACAATATTCATGGCATGTTTTTCTTATAATAAGCTTGTGTTATACTTACATTGTTGTAAAGCTGAAAGTATAACGTATTACAGGTTTATTCAATAAAATCACTGTTGGTGAAAGTACTAGACATTTTTTATTTCTAAAAATGAAATTAATAATATATATATATTAATCAACAATCACAATATTTTATTGAGATAACATATCTCAATAAAATATTGTGATTGTTTATATGTACAATTTTCACATCCTTGTATCGCACCCCTTATTATTAAACCAGGTTAAAGCTATTTTTATCGGAAAGGATATCAGAGATCACAGCAGTGACTAAACATGCCAAATTATAAAAGGACATAATAATTTTATTAGCGTCAATTCCTTCAGTGGTAGTTTACTGCCTAAATTATGACAGTACACGTGCATACTAAGAGGGAAAAAGTCCTATTCATTATTTTTATAATATTATATTGATGGATTAGTTTAGTTTTTACTACGGTGATGATTACCGCCGTTGTAATAAGATTCTATATTGATAATGAGATTTATTGAAAGTGTGGATGCATGTTTGTTAGGTATTTAATCAAACCACACAACGGTAGAACGAATCTGGATGAAATTTGGCAGAGATAGAGAATTTAAAAAAAAGGAATACTTCATAATCCAATCAATTCAATTCGAAAAATCCAAGAAATCCATACTAATATTATAAATGCAGAACATAGTAAATCTGTATTTTATAAAGTATTATGACGAAAACTCAATAAAATAAATCAATATAAATGTTCCAAATGTAACAATAACAAAACTCTACAAAATCTGATAGTAAAAACTACGATATTAAAACGTACAACAGTCACTGTGATGCGGACGCTACTGCAGGACGAGAGCGGGGCATCGCGCGGAGAAGTGGGAGGAGGGTTGTTTGCAAGGCCAGGTGCCATGTTAACTCGCACGAGCTGTATATGTCTAAAAGCAGCAAGATTTCAATGAGGACGAATGAGATTCTCTTATTAACATTTATTTTTTTAATTTCAACTCTGATCTTAGGTACTATTATTATCTATTTTGTGTCTAATATTAGAAACCTTCACGGTGTCAATCAATGTTCTTTATTTAAAATTATATTAAGAAAAAACTGTTTAGACGTTTCATTTGAATTTGACAGATCGAGATTGCTTTATAACAGATTTTTATTACGAGAATTTTATCTATAGAATCCTAGTTTTCATTTAGAGAATAATTCAGTCACAATCCAATCTCGTTTTTTATGCTACTTAGGTGGTAGACAAGTACAATGTCCATCTAATGGAAAGAGCTTATTGGACGTGTGCAACGCCAGAGACGTGACACTCACGCTCATAGGGCCGGCCTTCTAATGCCCTTCTTGAAGAACCATGGAGGGAGGACATGACGGTGTTAACGTCCCCATTGAGCAGTCCGATTGGGTAGTACCTCCATCCTACAGAATACCATGGCCATAATAACCTTGTGTTGTGTTCCTGGCGGTGAGTAGAGTAGCCAGAGTTCACTGGACATTTTTTTTGTGCTGTCAGTGAGAAAGCCAAAGGCTTGTCCTGCTTTGATGGCACAGAAAATCACTATTTTTACAGGTCGGCGTCACGAGTGTAATAATTCTCTGTTGCACACGTCCATTGCCCACGGTAACAACTTTTTTTTTTTTATACAGGACACGTCAATTTGACTTCACCTCGCCTGATGTTAGGCTAAAGGCAAAGTCTCGGAAAGAGGGTCACCATCGTAAACATGTACCATGTTAACAGTGGTGGCACTCAGCTTGACGGCCTCATTAGATGCCTTTTCACGCCCCGCTTAAAGGACCCGGGACTGTAGGAAGAAGGAAACGCGTGAGCTTTCCATCAAGTGGCTACAGTGGAGTTTGTTGCGCCGTTTCTTCTCCACTGATGTCTAGAAAGCGGTGCTAAACTTAGTTTTAAGCAAAATTTGACGTCAAAAGCTGTAGTCTGTTTATACTGGAGATTGATGGCGCTTGGTGGAATCTGCTTCACATATTGAATAACACACTTGTACTTTTCCACTGATTTTATTTCTAGACCTGACCGGTTTCGCCTTACGGCATTCTCAAAGGTCCACAATTGCAAAGCTGTAGTAGTGCTACACAATTTTGAATTAATAATTTGAATTTTTAAAATTTTGGTGGGGCTATGTTCGTCTGCCAACGAAGTGGTATAAAAAACCCCATATTTTAAAATTACGAGAATTGGTCCTCTGAGCTCTGGTGTAAAAGTTCAACTTATAATGGTAGTGTAAAGGTAGTATTGGGGTCGAGTCTACAGATGGAAGTTGGAATTTAATTAATGTGGGCGAAATTCTGTTAGTAAAAATACTGTTGTAACATTTTAGTTACGTAGTTAAAGTGCTTGGGCATTTTAAATGCTAATAATGACGGTACAACGCATAATTATGTCTGCTCGGAACACGGAAGTCTATTTTTTTTGTTTGGTCTTGTTTTTTTTTGTTGTAAATTCTTTTTTCTAGAGAAGAATATACTGAAATAACAAGTATTATCGGTAACCTCTCTAGAAAAGCTATGTTGCACATGTTAGGAGTGAGTTCACGTCAGTAGTGTAATGGCCAGGATTCGAACCCGGAACTCTTTACTACGGAGCCAAGTTTTGATGTTGCTTTTGAATGGAGAAATTTAGTCGGAGAAGAAATCGAACTCGGTTTGAAGCAGGCTATTCATCCTAATGCCAATCTTGATTGCTTTTTTTATCGTACGAAAAATCCCCACGGATACCACCCTCACGGAGCCGGTGGAGGTGGTTAATTCGGACTCGAACCGGCTAAAACGCACGCCATCTTGGGTCTTTGGTTGCCGGAGGTGAGATTACCGAAAGCATATATCTCTCGCAGCCCGGCAGAGCCAGGACAATGCTGATTGCTTGGACTTTGGAGTCAAAGATCTGCTCTCAAAAATTATGTTATCTTTATCTTTCTTTCACGGCACTGCCGTGTGAACCCCAAAACTCTAGAAGAAAACCAATATCACCAAATATATTGGCTTAGAAGTGAGGATGGCTAGTGTAGATCTTGATGCGACCCCATAGACGAATCCAGTATTGAAACATTTTTACCCAAAACTAGTCTAAATTCCTAAATCTCACATAAAATCAAATAATCTAAATTTAGAATACGAACATACATAACTTTTCCACTAAACGGAATTCTCATACAATTTCATGTGCTCAACTTACACCGCAATTAAATGTTAAGTGTCGTATTACATTTGTTGGCTAAAGCCCCAGAACGCGTCCCGAATATATGGAACAATGCCTGTCGACGAACAAAAGCCTATCTATGCTGAAAATAATATTGTATTCCCTTTATGAACGTGTTCTACCGTGATCACAACGTTTTTGAAGCTGAATATAGAAATATGTATCCCTTCGGTAACTAGCTATAGAATTTGTTTTACTAGGAATTTATGCCAGAAAGATACGTTCGCAATGAGTTTATATTAATTAACAGACTCACTGTGTGGTATTCCACAACATTCCACACAACGCTATCTAGACCCTTTTTTTGTGTGGAATTCCCCTCGGATACCTCCCCTACCGGATCCGGAAGGGGAGCTTATGTCGGACTCGAACCGACTAAAACCGTACGCCGACTGTGGGTCGTGGTGCTAGGCCGGAGGTGAGATTGTCATCGACATATCCCTCGCACCCCGGCTGACCCAGGGCCATCCCTTAACGCTATCTAGACCCATGGTAAGCTTAACTACCTTGTGTTATGGAATCTAGAATGCGGATAAACATACTTAGATACTTTTTTATGTAAATACATACATATTATACATAGAAACACCCAAACCAATGCTAATAGCCATATTCATGCATACAAATATTTACACTGAGTGAGGATCGAACACGCGCCTCCTGCGTAGCAGCCGCGTTCACTACCGCCACGCCACAGAGGCTTGCGGTATTGCGGTAGACACACGGTCCACACAATTAGAAATGGTTACCGTGGTCTTATAGACGTGTACGATATCAGGGGCATCATTATCGCGCTGCTGGCCTTCTGAGAACCGTGTAATGCCCTTCTTGAAGAACCCCATAATGTGCTCTCTTGGAAAAACTATTATAGGGAGACCATTGTACAGCTTATCGTCAGTGGAATGAAGCCTCTTTCATACCTCACCCATTGATAAACAAAAAAAAAAAATATTAATGACCTCGTCCCACCGTTACTGATTGCAACGGGTGAGGATGAATTTTCGACCTGTGGCGAGCGGTACGATGATAGACATTTAGAGGATTACACGTTGTATGACACAAACGTGATTCGTCGTATACGCAGTTTGACATAATACGCGATTTGAAACCATCGCTATAGGTCACGAACGCAATTCGCCACTAACGCCGCCGTTTGTCTTACATTCAATTCGTCATACACGTGTTAGATTAACAGAAAAGTGAATCTAACAGTATCTCTTGGTTTGTCAATCCAACTATGTATATATTAGAATATAGATATATAACCATTAGAATATATATCTATCGATAATAGGATATGTCAGGATCTTGCGTAGCAACCACAAATACTTTATAGTGCTAGAGGTTCACTATGGTCCAGTTGTATTTCCTAGAAACCAAGTTTAACTATTGATCTGTACTAGGGAAATACAAATATTATACAAAGGGGAATACTTAGTTGTGTCACACGATTAATAAAACAACAATCATGACTATATCGTTCTCTTTTATTATTTTACACTACGTTAGTTCCCAAAAGGCTTTTATAGACAGGAAAGAACTAACAAGAAAACCTGTCTGCCTTCCAACCATGATATAGTCTTTCTATAACAATTCATAATTACAATCTAGGCTTATAACCAAACATTACTATAATAGTTACACAATATAACAATATTAGACTCTTGTATCAAAGGTTATCAGGCTTGTAGCCAGTTAATACACAATAGATCTCATCAAGTAATATCATTATAGGGACTATATCCAACCATATCGATATCGTGAGGCACAATATAACATACCTTGCATAATTTACATCATACCCGTGAAGGGTATAATCCAGTAATCCATATTTGCATCTACTAGACAGATAATATATCTATCTGCAGATATTACCAAATTATAACAACAATTATAGATCAAGTAAGTACATCTTACATAGCCAACACGATATGGTCAAATAGTACAGCACAGCATGATAATATTACACAGTAACAGTATAAACATATCAGAATTATATCGTACCTTACACTTCGACGCCTCGGGATAAACTGTCCCGATTTCATTCGGTGTCTCCTTTTTATATCATTTCATACGTCACATTGCATCGAATGATTTTCACCTACCCACTTATAAAAATAGTTTATAAAATGGTTCTAAAATGATTGAATTACATTTCAGCGTAATATATTATCTATAAATTGGTCATATAATCTATACATTATAATTAATATATCTATCACGACCATACTGATAAGAACTTCGCTCTCGAAGTTCAATTAATTGCAAATTGTGACTCGTCAATAAAATAAATATGTTCAACATATTATATAAATATCTATCACACGCATTTTGTGGCCGTGGCCCTGTAGACCAAAAATACATTAGTTAGACTATCATTTTATCAAAGCTATCGATAAGAGATCCGGTTCTTAGCATTCCATGGATTCACTGTGCGGTCGCCGGGTCCATGGCGTGGTACAGAGAGGAACACTGTGACGGCGCCTGGGACCTGCGACCCAGGTGTAGATTTAGGGTGGCCACCTTGTGATGCATCAGCGCTCACCTCCACCGTCAGTCGTGTTCCCCCCTCTACCTATCCAAATTTGGTAAGATCCTATCAACGCCGTTTTAGATATTCGTTTGAGTAAAGAGCTTACTGAAGCTCTTGGCAATCCGAGGTCTTTAAATAAGTTATACAGGGATTTAGCTGGAATTCCCCTTGCTCCTACTTCCGGCGTAGAGTTTAACCACATAGCCATTTTTGGTTAACTCGTTGGTCAGGTCAAAGTATTTGTTTATTTTTATAGCGTGGTCTTTAGGTATGTTAGTTTCCCACGGTACTGTGAGTTCTACTAGTACTGCACGCTTTTGCTGTTTTGAAAATAGGAATATATCGGGTCTGGATGACGAGGCACAAACATCTTCCGGTATTTTATAGTGTTTCTCATACGAATCTGCGAGTAATGTCCAATCAGCGGCTGCTATCGAAATTGAGTACGGCTTTTGATTTGTCTTTTTTGGGCAGCCTTCCTTTACAAACGCGACGTCATTTCTTTGGTTTGTGGTTAAACCCTTTTTCGCTCTAGCTACCGCCAAACTTACCGCCTCACGTACGATTTCTAATACCTTATCATGTCGGCGAGAGTAATGACCCCGGTCTAATAGCGTCCTACAACCCACCAGTAGGTGCCTAGCAGTACCAAATGCTTCACCACATGAGTTACATGTTTTATCTGTGGCTTTTCCCCATCTGACAAGATTGCTTTGGTCGGGGAGGGTCAACTGGAATGCATTGAGATAGAATTTAAGGAGAGCCGGTGACCAGTCGTATATTAAGGTACGCCATTTTAAGGCTATGGGAATACAAAATTCACCTAGTGTTAACCATTCGTTTTGTATTTCTAGGTTCATTGTGTGCACTTTGTAGGTATTATTTTCATCTACTTGAAGAAAAGATTTTGTTATGTCTTTGTCTGACTGCCTCCTAGTATTACCCAAACCTACCCTACCAGTCTGCGAGCCTATCATGAATTTTTTATGGAATTGGAGGCGCGACTCGAGCTCTTTAGTACTTTGGTCTTTTGGAAGAGCTTGCACGATTTCGTCTTTTGATTTCGCTAGGACGTGCATCTTGGTTACTCTTAGATGTTTATAGAGTTCCGATGGTTTCTTGAACGTCATTCCAAAGTTATTTGAGGCTCTATATAATGTCGATGGGTCTGCCGACTGAGCTAGCCCCAGCCACGACTTCAATGTCTTCGTAACATTCGCATCTAGTTTTTTGAGAAGGCTCTGGCTTATATCATAAACAAGAAACGGCCAGTTAAGACGCGAGGTTAAATAGTTGTCGTAAATCCACGCTTTTTTAACATTACTTAGTGGCTGTTGATCTACCTTTTGTATATCGATAATGAAATTATTAATTACTTCTTCTAAAGCTGGAGTGCAACCTCTGTTATCTATTTTTCTTCCGAGAAATTTAAAAGGCACGGTTTCGGATATAGTCGAAACGTTTTCCCCGCCTATACTAAGCCCTGGATCATATGAGGTATATCTGGTACCCCGCCTACCCAGACATAGACAGTAGCATTTGCTAGGTTTTGTTTTCATTCCATCTGTCCATGTACAGAATTCATCCACTTTACGCAACAGGTCTTGGCACTGCTTTGGGCTGCGAGTAAGTATTGCGAGATCATCTGCAAATGCGAGGATGGATTCCGTGTATTTACCGTTTAGTTTAAACCGATAGCCCCACTTTCTCTCATGTGTGGTAATACTATCTATTAAAATATTTATTACTATATTGAAAACTATAGGTGACAGACAGCAACCTTGGAACAGACCTACATTATTATTTAAAGGTTGCGTGTGGCCATCCTTGGTGTTTACAAACAAATTTTAATTTATCGTAATAAGAGGCTATTATTTCCCGGATGATCGACGGAAAGTTATACCATTTTAATGCAAACAACATAAGCTGGTGGTGTACTGAGCCAAAAGCTGTTATTTGCCTTTCATTTAATCTGGCATCTTTGAGGCTTTCCGCCAGTAGCGAATTGTGTTCCAGGCATCCGGAAATTCCGGGTAGGAACCCTTTCTGGTGATTTGGCCTGAAATAGTTGTTATTGATCATGAAATTAGTCATTTTGAATTGAAGCCATGAGAAGAAGATTTTTGAGATTGTGTTAGTTAATGCTATCGGTCTAGCGTCTTTAGGACTAGTTACTATTTCTTTCTTTGGAATGAGCTCAAAGTTAGCCCTGCCGAAGGTATATGATAGTCTCTTGTTAGTTTCTTTATATATACTAGCTTTTGCCCGCGGCTCCGCCCGCGTGGATGTCGATTATCGCGACCACACATAGCCTATGTCCTTTCTCATGGTCTAATCTACTTTTATACCAAATTTCATCAAAATTGGTGCAGTGGTTTAGGCGTGATAGCGTTACATACAGATCGACAGACAGACAGACAGAGTTACTTTCGCATTTATAATATTAGTATGGATTAATGTAATAAATCATCTATTTCAAGTTACAAACTCATTAACGCTAAGTTTTTTAGTTCAGTTTTTATTCTATAGGTAAGTCGAAGAAGTTATAAACACAGAAGTGTCGTATAAACTTGTTAATGACGTCAGTTCGGCTGTAAAATTACCATTTAAATCCAGGACTCTTAGTAACTTGTGTGTTAGAATTTTATTGGTTTCAGTTTTATTAGTTAAATAACATAAAGGAAGTGAAGAAGTTATTTCTTTGCTACTAGATCGCAAGTATACATTATTTTAGATTAGGTGTTGCCTGAGGAATTATAGAAAGAAAGAAAATATTTTTTTATTCGGTACCATGAAGAGTGACAACAACATAACATGAATTGGAATGAATTCTGATCATACCTATTCGTTTACTTTCTCTCAGGTTGTTTCCCCATTGGAAGCATTGAAATGGCCCTGGGTCACGTGAGGTGCGAAGTAAATCCCTCATGGGCTATCTTCTAGCTTGGCATCTGAAGACCCTTGAGTACGTGCGGTTTTAGTCGTCTTGAATCTGATATAAGCACACTCGCTAGCCAGTAGGGAATATAATGGTATTCAAATGACAGAAGAGAAATAATTTAATAATATTTTATAATTCTCCTTGCCTTTTTAACTCCAATACTAAAGATTTTGACAAAATAAGGTAGAAAGAGTTTCACTCATTCATTCATAGTTTACAAGAAAACTTTAATAAGTGCCTACTGGTTTTAATTCTTTGATATTTTTTCTACGCAAATGCGACTTGCAGTTAGCCACTGTTGAAATTTCTCATAAAGTTAGCTGCAAACGGACCAACTTCACTACGGCAGAATTTTTTAAAATTTTCCAATTTCACGTTAGGTAGGTACTGGTGAAACTGAATTTTCGGATTGAAACTGAATGCCTTCACACCGAAAGCATTCTCTGAATTGCCTGGATGATTGCTCAGTTCCTAGTATCACTATTTTTAATATTCACATTCCCTCGATGAATCCTAAGGGTCAAGCCACAACAGTGCGTTGGGACAACGTATTGAAAAAATCGACGACGCCACCCAACGCATCGTGGAAATATCCGTTGCACTGCCGCATCGTACGAATCTGCGATGCGACCATTCATTACATTATTCGTCCACTTTACCGTCTCACGTATTCTTTTGAAATGATTGCCATCATTATTAATTATTGATAGAAATGGGTGCACCCAGTACTTTCTTTTATGTTTCTTTTTATTATTGCGTCATAGCGCAAACAAAAGTTGGACCCGTGTAGTACGATGCATGTTATGCTGGACAGATGGTTAGCGTCTTGTCGTACGACGCCGTATGCGATGAAATTTATGCGTTGTAACGTCGCATCGTCTTGCGGTGTGACGTCACAATCGTTTTTAAACGCACCGCAGTATTGTGGCTGAGCCCTTATTTGCTGTTATCACTATCAGTTTGATTATGGGTTAAAAATTCTAGTTATAGTCATGTTCTACATCCTTTAAAAAAATGTAATTTAGTTAAGAGTTTTTTTAGCACGTCCGTATTACGCTACTACGTTTACAAAAAATAATTGCAAAGACATTATGTGGACCTGTATAAAAGAACATAGAAATACAACAAATAAACATATAAAGCCGTGTTGGTTCCCGATGCCGATGGAGTAAAATAGGACCACACCTGCTCGTCCTGTGGGTGTCGTAAAAGGCGACTAAAGGATAGGGCTGTTCTCCATCCGACAGCAAACATACAGCCCAAGACAAAGGGCCCGCTAGACGGCAGTTGGCTCGCCTCTTATTAAATCATGGGATAGAAAATCATAATTGGCGAAAAGTGGGTGCTAATACACCTCTGACTACCTCTTCGGGCGATTTATAGACGTGAGCATAGGTACCTACTCCAAATCCTTATTTGTCAACAAATTAATACAAAAACTGCTGCTCAACTCAACTCAAATAAGCTCTGAGGATAGTAATATAAGGATACTCCCACACTATCCCAGAATAGTCTAGAATAAACTCAGAAACCCATTATCGTCGGATGCCGATACGTTAACCGTCGGCTAGCCTGCTACACTAACATCCCCGATTCGCTATTTTTCTTTTACTCATTCAGTTTTACCCGTGTTTTTTTAAAAGTTCACTTCTATTTATAATAGTTCGAGTTTTTCAGTGGCGCTTTTCAAAGTTTTTTCTAGATTGAAATAAGTAAGAAAGCATTCATATCAATCTTAACCATGTATAATAGACACACTATCTATTGCCCGCGTCATAGCCCGCATGGGATTTTTTTTTCAACATTTTCAAATTTGAATTTGCCATTTCCTACTTAGAAACATAGGTTATTGTCTGGAAAAACGCATAAGCTACCTTTTATCCTGGAACTTGGTTCCTATTGACAGCAGGAACGAGATCATAATTAATTTTAAAAGGGAACTTATTAATTGCACATCAAATAAATAATCACATATCAATATATTTTCATCATTTTTAAGGTTACTGCAGAAAATATAAAATATACATCAGCATGACATTACTTTTATCCTCATAATGCGTTACAAATAAATTTATTTAAGTACAAAAATGATAAATATTTATCAAAAATACTAACTGCACAGCAAATTAACCAGTGCGCATGTAGAAGATACTCATTGTCAAAGTAAAATATCTATCCGAGTAGCATGTATACTAAGTAATTAAGTTCAGAATGATCACCACCCACCCCGAAATGGATAGGTTAGGTTAGGAAGCGAAGCGGAGCTCCCGCCTTATGTCTTCGTGGTTATTTTTTTTTATAAGCAAGTAGGTTTGTTTGTTGGTGCTCAATCAGCATTTTTGATGTGAATTTGGATTATTTTGTCGTGCATTAGCCGCATTAGCAGTGCATCAATAAAACTGCTTTTATTAAGTTATACAGCCGTACGTTACTAAAATAAATTGTAGTGTGTTTTCTAATACTTTTGAGTTTAGTATTCTGCTGTGCAATCAGTAATTTTGATGGAAATTTGGATTATTACTTCATAAAAAAAGTATTTTATTTGATTTGCGTTTAAATACCACCCATTTAAAATTAGTTAATATATTTTAAATGTCGATCTTGATGAACAAAGTAGGTACTCAAAATGATCACAATACCTTGATTTGATTTTCCTTCCTTCCTGTTAACTGATTAGTCTGATATTTGTAATCACCCTTAATCCGGTCAATAATACGATTTAATTCAATAAAAACAATTAGAAATTTAAATAAATAATTAGAAAAAATCGAACAAAGCTGACAGCCTGTGACCACGGCCAGTGTAACGGTCGAAACGTCAGGCAAATCAAAGGTACGTATGTACCTATACCATGATCGCGTTAATTCCCGTTAGTGCTATTGTATAATATCATAAAGCGCGAGAGTTCAAAAGTCAGTTTACTTTGTGTAGTCGGCGTCAGAACGTTCTTTTAGTACAAAGCCACAAAATGATCTTAATATCAAGGTATTCAGCGAATCAAACTGTTTTATTTAATTAAATTGTATTATATTATACTAACTTTAAGCGGCTCCGCCCGCGTGGATGTCGGTTATCGCGACAAAACATAGCCTATGTCCTTTCTCAAGGTCTAATCTACCCCTATACCAAAATGTCATCAAAATCGGTTGAGTGGTTTAGGCGTGAAAGCGTAACATACAGAGAGACAGACAGACAGACAGAGTTACTTTCGCATTTATAATATTAACATGTCAGTCTTTTGGAATGAATGACATCCGTTTCTCGTGCTACCTTGACTACTGCAAGCAACTGAACTGTCGGGATTAGTGTAAACAATAATACTAATTCCTAATTCCTCAAAGGAGTGCGCAGAGGTGTATTAACACCCACATTTCGCCAACTGTGATTTTGAATTCCAGGTAATAAGGGTTTGCCATTAAGCGGGTAGTCTATCATGGATTGTGTACTGTCGAATGGAGAACAGCCCTATGCCTTAGTTGCCTTTTACGACACCCACTGAAAGAGATGGGGTGGTCCTAATCTATTTTACCGGGACTCAACACGGCAACGGCATCGCGTTTAGTGTAAAGCGTCGGTAGCTTAGTGGTTAAGGACTCGGCCTTACGATCGAGAGGTCCCGGGTTCGATCCTGGCCATTACACTACCGACGTGAACCCACTCCTAGCACAAGCAATGTAGCTTAGTTAAAGGGGTTAGAGGGAATACTAGTAACTTCGGTTCTAATGTTCTTTAAAAAAAAAAGGTAAGAAAACTCGGCTAGAAATTGTTTTATTTCAATATCTAATACCACAGAATAAATAATATCAACGTAAGCTTTTACCAATATCACGATAAGACTTTTGACTTAAGCTTGCACTTTACAGCAAGATTGCAGATATTATTTGGATTCGGTAGGTGACACTACAATCGGGTTATGGGATTTTCTCGTGCAAGCCAGGAGAAGTCAACAACTGCACAATAAAATTCACAGGAAAACGTTTCTACCTTCAACTTTTCTAAGCTAGCATTTTCGCAAATAAAAGTTTATGCTACGAAAATATTTAAAGTTAAAACTACTGGAGAATAACACTAAAAGCAACAGCATGGAAGCTTTTAAGCTGTTTTAATTCTACCTAATTCTAAGTAGGTTTTAGGTTTGACTGTAGAAGCGCCTAGCGTTATTAGCTTCAGAAGCATTCAAATTACATTCAATTTGTTATATTACATTAGTATATTATTCAGTTAAAAAAAATTGGATACGTACGTAAAACAATAATATAAATATTCCACAATCTAGACCCATGGTAAGCATAGCTTAACTAGCTTGTGTTATGGAATCTAGAATGCGGATAAACATACTTAGATACTCTTTTTTTGTAAATACATACATACTATACATAGAAACACCCAATAGCCATATTCACGCATACAAAAATGTGCACTGAGCGGGAATCGATCTCACGCCTCCTGCGTAGCAGTCGCGTTCACCACCGCCACACCACGGATGTTAATATATATTAAAGTTTATTGAAATTATTCGTAAAAAAATAAGTTTATTTCATAATACCTAATAATTCTCATTATTATTTTCCTAATTTATTCAGATATTGTGTTTATTTGAACGAATAAACGCACAAAACTGCCAATCTCGTGAGATCTTGCCTGAGCTCCAATCTCGCGATATTACATTCCCTAGGCGACTAAGGGATAGGGCTGGTTAACATCAGACAAATATATACAGCTCAGACTCAGTCTCGCATGTACGGCTTGAGTCAACAATAGTGCCCAGAATGTGGTAATAGGCTCATCCCCTATTACGAGGGATCGAATTCAATGATTGGTGAAATGAGGGTGTTAATTCACCTCTGCCTAACCCTTCCGAGATAAAGGCGTGATTGCATGTTTTTTTTATACTGGACACGTCAATTTGACATCACTTCGCCTGATGTTAAGCTAAAGGCAAAGTCTCGGAAAGAGGGTCACCATCGTAAACATGTACCATCCCAACTAGCACACAAGCAGCTTTCACGGCCTTTATAGAGCTTCTTAGCGATACAATAGCCGTTGAAAAGCTAAAACCAACTCCTCAGCCTGTATAGCAATGTATTCTAACGTCATTATACAGGTATGCGATACAGTGGCCATACAATCGTAATCATTTACACTAACGCAGTTACAATGGTATCTTATTCCGCTATTCTACAGGTAATGGAGGAATAGTAGAGTGGTTAACACTCCTTTATCACTAGTAGAGGTATAAATGATGTTTTGGAAGGTATGAGTGTTTGGAAGGCGCTATAGGATGCTACTGAATCACTTTGAGTGGAAAAGAACGTCTCTATAGATTCTTAAGTTCTATAATAGAGTTTATCACCACTCTTGTAGCGTCATTACCTACAGTAGAGTAAAAGTTACTCTGTAGTAGCGGTAAAGGCGCTATATTTGAGGAAATGAACTCTTTCGTAGCGCTAAAGGCGTTATAGTAGTGGTTTTAATTACTTAAGACCGTGAGTAATACGTTTATAGCACTACTATAACGCTTTAAGTGGGACAGGAGCGGTTTCAAATGCTTTGATTAGTATACTTTGTTGTCCATTTTGAGTTAAAATCTTCGATCATAATTATGAATATTACAAAAAGTTGGAAATGAATAGAGAAGCAGGGAAACATACGACAAAAAATTAAGAGGAAGTATTCTAATATATTGAATAAACATTCGAGGCAGTGTGTTAGGTTAAAAAACCTTAGTAATGAAATACAAGCAGAAAATGAAGTGGGTTCCGTATCTTCCCAAAACAGTACTGTTGTGCCTATAATATGTAACTGTGTTTCTGAGGGGGTTCATACTGAATTATTTGAAGAAGCTTCCTCAAGTGACGTTATAACTTCAGTTAACACTGACTGTGGCTATCAATCTAGTTCAGATGACGAGACTGACAGTACCGATTTTATTAAAAATATTAAAAATGTAAGAATACTGAAGATTTTACCTAATGACCCACGGACTTTATTGAGGACACCGAGACACATCGATTTGAAGTCAATTGGCGATGGTGGAAAATATTGGCATAATGGTATTATTATTCCTTTGAAAAAAATCCTGCATTCTTGGACTGCAAATTAAATGCCAGAAAAAATATCTCTAAATTTTAATTTTGATGGCCTTCCTATACATAAAAGTTCTAATAAAGAGTTCTGGCCCATACTTTGTAACATGTTTGAAATACCTCAACAAGACCCATTTATACGCCATCTCTAATCAATTCCTACTGAAAATCAATTAATTTCTTAGTTACTACTACGACTATAGTTAGGTACCTATAAATGGTTTCAATTTGTCGCTGACGGATCCCTAATAATATGACAACTATTTACAACAATAACAACAACGCCCACATCGATATCGAGTTATTACAACTACTTTATGGTTTAGTTTCGATATTATATATTCATAAATGACTTAAACATCTATTGGTAAGTCTTAATAAGTGGATTTAATAAATTAAAAAACTATGTCACCAATATTATAAAAGTATTATAACTCTAAAAACGTATTATCTTGTTGGCGCATTAAAATCTAAGCGAAAATACATGTATATATTCACAGTAAACTGATACACGCAATAAATATGGCACAGTAATATCAAACTTAACTTTTGATTCGAGTTTATGTATTTGGTTTATGTATGTAAACCTTCTGACACCTTGTTCCATTTGTACAATCACAAGCACTCAGCTTGACGGCCTCATTAGATGCCTTTTCACGCCCCGCTTAAAGGACCCGGAACTGTAGGAAGAAGGAAACACGTGAGCTGGCAGGGAATTCCAGGTCTTAGTGGTTCAGCATAGGAATGAATCACTGAAACGCTTGGTTCTAGCAGGTATACTCTGCACCGTAAATGGATGGCATCTTAGCCCTGCACGTGTCGTCCTGTGAAGGAAAGGGGAGGGTGGGACTAATTGGAAGAGCTCGAGAAATCGAGGCCCAGCGGTCCCAGCTCCACCAGGAAACCGTGGAGACATGGAAGGTGCGACTTGAGCAACCAAACGGGGGATTCGCCACAATCGCGGCCATCAGACCGGTCATGGACGAGTGGCTGGAGAGGAGACATGGTGCTCTATCCTACCGGTTGTCACAGATGCTTACCGGGCACGGTAGCTTCGGTAGGTATCTGTGGCGAAGACACCGGGAAACCACGGCCGGTTGTTGTTGTCCCACTCCTAGCACAAGCAATTTAGCTTAGTTGGAGGGGTTAGAGGGAATATTAGTAACTTCGGTTCTAATATTCATTTTTAAAAAATAAAAATAAAAAAAAATTAAAAAAAAAAAACAGCGCCAGGTCCTCGTGGTGGGTTTGGGTGTGGACACTCTCTCGCTCGAGACCATGGTGGGAGCCATGGTCTCCAGCGGGAGTAAGTGGGACTGCGCCGCCTCTTTCTGCGAGCAGGTCATAATGCTCGTGAACGAGGCGGCGGGGCGGGAGCGGGAGAGAACTCTCCCACCCGAGTTCCGCAGTCGGCAGCTTGGGCGCCGCCGGCGTGTCTTCGCCGAAGACCATCGGCCTCCTGAGGACGGTGAGTTGGCTGCTCATCGTCCTTACAGAAGCAGGCCCATGACGGCAGCGTGACGTGACGACGGACTCAAGCACGCCTCCCCCTTCCTATGAAGCGGGATGATACCCGAAAACCCCCCATAGACGCGGGATAGCACCCGAACCACCCCCTAGACGAGGCCGCATTAAAGCCGTGGGTCTGTTGGGAGCCCTGGGATATCCTTCCGAGGGCTTACCCGGGGCTCCCAACTATAGGCTGCTGGGCGATACCGTGGGGGTTTTAGTCGGTAGATAACATCCATGCAGGATTTCCCCCACGGTCAAAAAAAAAAATGTATTACCTACATATAAAATGGAACATAACTCTCTTTCCTTACTGCATATTGCAAAAATTGTGGTACGTTACCATCGAATGGAGTTCCACGTCCGTTTATTTTTGTAACGGGTACAGTCGCAGCCTCCACGTGTTTGGTTTGGAATCTCAATTACGCGCCGCCGTTTCCACAAAGACTTGGTACACTGAATTGTTTTAATTGTATTTTGTTTGCAACATTTTTGCGTGGTTTCGAGTAATGAGTTTTGTTATATTTCTGCTTAGTTTTTGAACTGTTATTGTTGTTAGTTGAAGTGTTGTAAGGGTATAGTAAATTATTAGAAAGGGGATGATTTTATTATTTACTAGTTTTTGCCCGCAGCTCCGCCCGCGTGGATGTCGGTTATCGCGACCAAACATAACCTATGTCCTTTCTCAAGGGCTAATCTACCCTTATACACAATTTCATCAAAATCGGTTCAGTGGTTTAGGCGTGAAAGCGTAAGTAGCATACAGACAGACATACGGAGTTACTTTCGCGTATGGATTTAGACTCTGATGGATGTCGATAAACATACTTGCTATATCACCGTCCCCGGAGAATAAAATGATAACTGCAAAAACACAACTAAAAATGTTTTATCTTTCTGTCTGTCAGTATACATACCTATAGCGGGCCTTTTTATGTCATCTATATTCTGTATGACAGTAGGTATCTGATCAAAAGTGGCGTATTAATGCTTTTCAATAGTGGTTTTAAACTTATTGCTTTAAGAAAAGTCAACATACTAATCAAAAATCATTAGCCAACGACGGCCTTAAACTGCAGAATTTAAATACCATTTTTTTATGGTGCGAAAAATCCCCACGGATACCACTCCCCCTGAGCCGGTGGAAGTGGTTATGTTTGACTCGAACCGACTAAAACGCACGCCGTCTTTGTGTCTTTAGTTTCCAGAGGTGAGAATTTGAATACCATGAATATGATGATAATGATCAACTAAATTTATATTACAGTGCGGTATATTAATCTATTTAAATTGTTTGTTTCAGTACTAATAATCTCAACAGAGTAATTACAGTGTATCAACCAATTTGTTGGCAAGTCGCCAACTACACATTGTCTGAATTCCTTTATAGTATGAACAATGCCTTGTAATTGGGTAGTTTCCTATAATTGTAATAAATATATTAGCAAGGACAAATTAACCCTGAGTAGTTTCGTTGGCAAACAGAAGATGATCAAAAAGCAACTAATAGTATATTATTTCTATACGTATATAATGTGTTCGTTTTACTATAAAACTACAAAAAATTCGACTATAGAGGTTAACGACAGACGTTAATTTAATAGCAGCCTTTTTAAATAGAAAAAAGAACCTGTTACAAAAGTCAAATATAATAATATATTCTTCTCAGAAGGAAATCCATCCAAGTCAATAAGAGCAATAGAAAATAAGAAACATCAGTCGTTGAGACGCTAAATCTAAAAAGATATGCTCAGAACAATGATGTACGAATAAATTTTATCTTAATTCCGTTCAAATTGTAGCCATCGTAGCATTCTGCAGCTACGGAACCTCTACATCGGGTGGCCATGAAGTTAGCGGAGTTACAACATTGGGCACATACGGTCACGTAATCGTGCGGTTTAACATGCCAGATAAAATGTTGTCGCGCCATCTTGAAATCTACTTGAACGCGTGAATTCCGCGCTTTATCACACACCCAAACGGTATTTCCTCGAGATAGACTGCAAGTGTAAAGGGCACTATCGACAAAAAATGCATTTACTACACATACATGCTCATTCATAGTTACTTAAGTTATGAGTCAAATATGCATAGTCAGATCAAACAATTACGGTAACCTTTATTGGTTTTTACGTTACCTACGCGACGTAAGACATTTTTTTTTCTCATTACGATGTAACTGAATGGTTACCTCATAACAATTACAATCTAGCCTTGTGGCTAATAAGTAATTTAAATATAACTTAATTTGATAAAAGTACATAAGACTAAAGAATGTATCCATTGGCACTTTTCTTATAGTCTCTAGTTATAATTATAGAAAGTCACGCTGTTCTTGTGTTCTTTAAGGATAGCACTGTCTGCACTACGTTACACTATTTTCACTAAACTAACTCAAAAGGCTTAGTCCTTTTCAGTCTCCTTACTATGTCCGTGGTGTCAAGGAACTGGATAGCCTCGACATTCACATGTTGTAGAAGTCTTTGTTCATGTGCTTCGGCGTATTTTTACTATACTCCGAAGTACTTTGTTCTGAAATCTTTGGAGTATATTAACATTGGTGCGTTTTGTACAGCCCCAAAGTTGTATACCTTACGCCCATACAGGCATAAGTACTTGTTTGTACAGAAGTACTTTGTTGTATACTGATAATGCCGAATGTCTGCCGAGTAGCCAGTACATATTCTTGTAGCGAAATCAAAATATTTTTTTTACATCCAATATTTCGCTAACTTAGTTTTTTTATTTCTTTGAAAAACAATGTTTCTTCGTATTTAATTTCTATGAAATAAATGTTATATATCAACGAATAAAAAGAATCTTAATCATTCTGCGTTCCAAACATAACACAACACACACACACACACACACACATAGAGATTAATGTTTATGCATTCCGCTATTCATTTTAAACGCTCGTTGTAACATTTTCGTGGCCCAACATTAGTTCGTAGCTACGTAGCAACGTAGCAGCGTAGAACTGGAAGACTGAGCGATCCTAGTTAGATAAACAGTTTGTTTTCGGCCTGAGTTATGTGCTAAATTGTATCATAAATAACTACGTCTGTACCCTTTGTATCTATATGTATACACACAGCAGCTGTCTGTTTGTTCCACATGCTGAAAACACATGTATTGTAATGTTCTCTAAATTTAGAAGATACAACATTCTGTTGCAATTGCAGAGCAAAGTGGATGCTTTGTAATTTATGTAAATAAACACTCATACATATAATTTAAATATGTAATGGATCAAAACCTGTGTCAGATAAGTGAAGGTGTATTTAGGTATAAATATTGATTACAGTACAGGGTACTGACTATTGATGTCCACTGCTGGACATAGGCCACTACTAAGCTACACCATAGCACCCCTTTCTCCATCTTGGGTATTTGGTCTATCCCAGTCACCTTTCAAGTCAACCATCCATCGTACTGCGCACATATAAATTGTAAGATTGTCGCATATTGAAAACACACTAAACTTCACTGTGGTTACGACTTGACTCCACATAAACGGTATCGAGCCCGAAACATCGGCAAAAATAAGTATTTTTTATGGTGTGAACTCCCACCAAACGAATTGCCATATAACCATGAGTATTCAATTTTTTTTTAAATAAAATGACACGTTAATTAGACTTCACCTCGCCTGATGTTAAGCTAAAGGCGAAGTCTCGGAAAGAGGGTCACCATCATAAACATGTACCATGTTAACAATGGTGGCACTCAGCTTGACGGCCTCAGCTTTCACGCCCCGCTTAAAGGACCTGGGACTGTAGGAAGCAGGAAACACGTGAGCTGGCAGGGAGTTCCAGGTCTTAATGGTGTGGCATAGGAATGATTCACCGAACCGAATTTTTGTGTAACATATTCCACCAAGCACTATCGATCAACAGTAGGTATATAGATTAATCCCCACACCCGAAGAACGTCGGCCGGGATGCGAGAGATATGTCTCAGCAAATCTCACCACCAGCAACCTACGACCCACAGACGGAGTGCGTTTTATGGTGCATTCCACCAAACGCGAGTAAGGTTTATTTCTAGGATATGTATATGCAAAAATATGTAACAAAGCAAGCCTTTATAAAAAGTTTAAAAACCCATTTTTTGAACCGAATTTTGAATTTGAATTGTGTAGCATAACATAACATAAACTCACGCATGTATTCCCACAAGGGGTAGGCAAAGGTGCTAGCACCCACATTTCGCCAGTTTATGTTTAGGTCCCAATGTAATAGGTGGCGAGCCATGAACCGGGTACTTATAAACCTGCGATAAATACACACATAACTTCGAAAAGCATCGAAAAGTCATTGGTGTGTGCCATGGTAAACCTGGGATCGCACCCGAGACCTCGTCTCAGCAGTCCATTACCCTTACCACTAGGCTACCGCAGATTCTTGTATTGATTCTTTAACTCATTTAAAATGTTGTATACTTTAGGTAATTATATTATGTATTCACGTACTGGCAAATGTCAATAGGCGAACTCTCGCTCGCTTAAAAACCCCCGTGGTTTAAGCGGGGGTTCAAAATGTATTATTCCATATAATGTTATGTTTAGAACAATGAAGAAAAAAATCGGGCAATATCACCCAGCTGTTTTTTCGATGCTTTTCGAAGTTATGTGTGTGTATGTATGTGTTATGTATCTAGCGGGGTGCAGTCAATTGACGGACCAAATATAAAAAAAAAAAAATATCGCAGCTTTATAAGTGCCCGGTTAATGGCAATAGGCTCGCCACCTTTATTACATTGGGACCTAAACATAAACTAACGAAATGTGGGTGCTAGCACCCCTGCCTAACCCTTCGGGGAATACAGGCATGAGTTTATGTTATGTTATGTTATGTTTATTAAAGGAATAAACTTGACCCGCATTGGGTCGAACCGGCCCTTAGTCGGTTTGAGTCGGACATAGCCCCGTGGGATTCATGTGAATATTACATGTGTTAAAAAAATATAAAGATTTTTAGAGAATGAGCTTTTCCGATAATGATGCAGCAGCGAGCGCAAAGTAATATGTAAGCGGAATATTTTACTCGTTGAAAGCGCATTTTAATAAAATTGTAATATTCTCTTGCAACTTTACTGTTTTCCCTTTTGCTGTAAGAAATAAAGTGTACATATATCTGCTCCTGGTTATGGTGTATTCGTGTAGGACCCCACTAAGAAGTTTGGGGTTCAAGTCAAGATGACGTCAAGTCACCTGCTTCCCTCTTTAGTGTACACAACTCAAGAAAAAACTCAATAATGGAGTTGTATGAGCAAACCCTGGGTTTCAAAAAACAAACTTTGGACATAATGAAAATCGAGGCTAAGAAAAAAAATCATTTCAACAAAAGACAAACATTTTCTCTTATCCGATAAAATCCGGTATGACTATTTATTGTGGTTTATTTTTAAATAAAATATGTGTTGTTCCATTTGCATATCACTTAAACTTATACCATTTTGAAATTATAATTCAGCCTCTGTGGCGTGGCGGTAGTGCACGCGACTGCTACGCAGCAGGCGCGGGTTCCATTCCCGCTCAGTGCAAATATTTGTATGCATGAATATGGCTATTTGCATTGGTCTGGGTGTTTCTATGTATAATATGTAAGTATTTACAAAAAAAAAGTATATAAGTATGTATATCCGCATTCTAGATTCCATAACACAAGCTATATAAGCTTACCATGGGTCTAGATAGCGTTGTGTAGAATGTTGTGGAATATTTGTTTATTTATACCGATTTTACTACGCATTTTCTGTTCATATTTCACATTTCACAACATTCTACACTACGCTATCTAGACCCATGGTAAGCATATTTTAACTAACTTGTGTTATGGAATCTAGAATGCGAATAACCATACTTAGATATACTTTTTTTATATATACATAAATATTATACGTAAAAACACCCAGACTAATGCAAATAGCCATATTCATGCATACAAATATTTGCACTGAGCGGAGATCGAACCGTCGTCGTAGCAGTCGCGTTCACTACCGCCATGCCAAAGAGGCTGTCATAATTCAAGTTCATAACTCAAAGTTCTTAATTCATACCATAGTATCACATTTTTATTAGATAGAGTAGGGACAATGGGTAGATAGGGTTTTATATACTTGTACTAAAGACACTCTTGTAGATATATCTACAGCTTTTTTTTCAATCTTTGGCTTGCTTAATAAAAGAAAAGCAAATTAAGGTCTCCTAATAACTTTTTGATAGGATAGTATTCGAAAAAGTTTCAGTGTAATCAAGCAAGAAAAATTCGCTGAGATTGCCTTTGATAAATCTATTAACTTCTTCTTACAAAAGCAACGTATGTAATATTACTATGATGCTCTACCATACAACTGAAACGCTCTTTATTGGGTTATGATCTTTCTTTAAGATTTAAGTTATAAAATAGCAGTTTTAAAATGTAGCCTACAGGTCCATTTCATCTTCATTCTATGAGGCTTTACCCAACTCAGTCAGGGTCGGTTTTACAGTCTAACGGTGATGTGGCTTAAAAGAAATATTTTAAGTGAAGCGACTGCCATCTGACCTCCATAAACAATTAGCGATATCGAATTTCTACTTATCTATATACTTATGTTTTTTTTTAAATAAAAGTTCAGGACTTCACGCGTAAAAAATGTAATCTTAATTTTGCCGACGACGTTTTGGTTGCGATGCAGCACACGTGGTCACGACATGACTGATATACTTATGTCCGAAAAAATAACCCATTCATTGTGTCCATTTTATAAGGAAATCAAGAGGGTGTGATTAAACTTTACATGTTCCTCAACACCCCAAGGTTTAGATCAGCACATTCTCTATCACAAAGTAAAAACTTGCAAAAAATATAAAAAACATAAAGCATTTGTTCCACGTAACAGGACGTGAGTCTATATTTTTCTCTCTAACAAAAATATAGACTCACGTCCTGTTACGTGGAACAAATGTTGAAAGAAGTGAATAGTGTGCCACAACTTCCACATTCATCCTAGCAAACCTCATCTAAAAAAACACAAACTAAAAACTTCTAAATAATTATAAAAAATAAAACCGGTATAAAAATGCAAACCTCAGTGTTCGTAATATTATTTATGCGCTCCCACTAAAATCTCTGGTAGAACACTCACCTACTTAAAACATTGCTCAGTTTGAAATGCACTTTAATTTTTAGCGTCGCCCGGATCCGAGGCAACGGGACGTCCCCCTTCCGCTTCCAGTGCGACTATTTACGGTGTTCTCTGATGCCCGGCCCTTGTAATGGCCCAAGTGAAGCTATACAAAGAGGAAAAAGGATGTTTAAAATGGTTGTGTAGGAATAGAACTAATTTTATGTAAATACATGGGGAAATCTGCGGTAGCCTAGTGGTATGGGTAATGGACTGATTCGATCCCTTTTTTTTTTCCGTGCGGAAATCCCCTTGGATACCCCCCTACCGGAGCCGGAAGGGGAGGTTATGTCGGACTCGAACCGACTAAAACCGCACGCCGGCTGTGGGTCTTGGTGCTAGGCCGGAGGTGAGGTTGTCATAGACATATCCCTCGCACCCCAGCTGACCCAGGGCCCTCCCTTACGGTCTGGCCCTCCTCAGGAGGGGGGACAACGATGTCCCCAACTCGCCCCCGGAATGGGGAGGCGCGCTATAGAGCACGCCGCCGCCGTGGCCTGCTTCTGCTGGGGTGACAGGCGGCTCCACCCGTCACCCTCAGGCCCGCGCTCATGGGGGACGGAGGTCAGTCAGTGCCCTCCGTCGCCCGAGTTGCCTGCGCGCGCGGGCGGCGCGATCCGCGAGTCTTTCTCGCTCGCGCCGCCTCTCCCGCTCCGCCGTCTCTTTCACGACCATTACCTGCTCGCTGAAAGAGACGCCGGCCGCCCACGCGTCCGCGCAGCGGACCATTGCTGTGAGCAGGGTGGCGAGGGTGAGAACTCTCACTCCCAGGGCCGCCACTAGCTCCCGCCTCGGTCCGGCCCATGCCGGACACTCAGTGAGCGTGTGCAGTCCTGTGTCCTCGCTCGCGTCGCAGCTCGGGTTCGATCCCTGGTTTACCATGGCACACACTAATGACTTTTCGATGCTTTTCGAAGTTATGTGTGTATTTATCGCAGGTTTATAAGTGCCCGGTTAATGGCAATGGGCTCGCCGCCTATTACATTGATTGGGACCTAAACATAAACTGGCGAAATGTGGGTGCTAGCACCTCTGCCTACCACTTCGGGGAATACAGGCGTGAGTTTATGTTATGTTATTATGATATCTTTTAAATTTCGAAAACATATGAAAATATATAAACCACATACGGGAAAAATGAAACGCTCAAATGGGACTTAAACCCTCGACCTTTCCCTTACAGAGTAATGCTCTTTTAACTGAGCTATTGAGCCTATTCTGTTTTTTCTTATCACCAAATAGTTACTTTATATATCATTTAAGTAGTAGACCAGAACACGATCCACCTGACAGGAAGTAGTTACAGTGGCCTATGGACATGTGGAAACTAGGGGCGTCACGCTTGTGCTCTGACCATGTAGGAATCTTCCTCTGCCTTTCTCGAAAATCCCCATTTATTGTATCGAATACATAGGGAAAAATTAATCTTCTCGGGCGGGACTCGAACCTACGCGGGTCTCGATAGCCGAGCTGGTCAAGGCATTCCCCCTGTAAGGGAAAGATCGTGGGTTGGAGTCCCGCCCGAGAAGATTAATTTTTCTCTATGTATTCGATTTGTATAGTTAGCATATTTAATGCCCTAAAATTCACCCTCATTTTTTTACCGTGGGGGAAAATCCTTCATGGATGTTATGCCGGACTCCTACCGACTAAAAACCCCCACGGTAATGCCCATCAGCCTATGGCCTATGGATGACCTGCTCACAGAAAGAGGCGGCGCAGTCCCACTTACTCCCGCTGGAGACCATGGCTCGTACCATGGTCTCGAGCGAGAGAGTGCCCACGAAATTCACCCCCATATTGTAGTCTCTTGGAAAAACCACAGCAGGCACTTAATTTCCCAGTTTTTGTGTGTGATGAAGTTTCTTTCGTACCTGACTGTATGCTCCATTTCTAAACGGAACGTGTGAGGATAAACTTCCTACGAATGGTGAGCGGTGCGATGATATTGTTACGTCATATTCGTAACACAACCCTCCTAGTGCATTGAGCGGTATAGTCGCGCCGTGAGTGTCGTGTTCAAGATTGGGCTGTTGGGGTGTGTAAACAAAGCGGTCTCACATACGTAGCCTTCCAATCCCGTTACCCGTCTCCCGTAACAATACATTTGTGGAGGAACGAGGTGTGATGTTCCTCCAACACAAAGGGAGGATCCTCCGACCAGGCAAGGTGATCAAGCCTGGCGGGCCGCGGCCCAACGAATGTCGTTGTACATATATGATACAAGCGCGAACTTCACTTTCGCGATGCAGGATTCGTAGTGACGTAGTAATTGCGTAGTAGTTCGGCTTGCTGTCGCTAGATGGCGCTGGGTACATGTGGTATCGCCACACATTGTAGCTATGGGCTACTAAAGTCTAAGTAGTCCAATCTACGTTCTAAGTGCAACTTACTGAACTGAACTTAACTCACTGAACTGAAAACAGCAAGCGCAAACAAGGACAACAGGCTTCTAGAGTAGCCTCATAAATTATTGACCAAAGTAGCCATTTGTGTAACGATATCTTGTAACTTGCACCACACCGGACCATTAATGGAGTAGGTCGTTAGCCACAGCCAAAGATTATCTGAGAAATCTGCACCTAATGTGTTTACATTTTATACTTATTAACACAGTTTTGGTGTATATTGACCGTGTTATCCTTAAATTAACAACTTAGAACATTGGAATAAAACGATGCTCAAACAAATTATTGAAACTAGCTTTTGCCCGCAGCTTCGCCCGCGTGGATGTCGGTTATCGCGACAAAACTTAGCCTATGTCCTTTCGCAAGGTCTAATCTACCCCATACCAAATTTCATCAAAATCGGTTCGGTGGTTTAGGCGTGAAAGCGTAACATGCAGATAGACAGACAAACAGACAGAGTTAGTTTCGCATTTATAATTTTAGTAGGTATGGATGTTTTTTATAATCTACACTTTCGGACGTTTCCATTGATTTTCATTCGTCATAGTCACGGGAAAAAATGCTGACGGAAATATGGAACAATGTGGAAAGGCGAAACCACAGTTAGTTATGTTTTTATTACTTATCGACCATCATACGACCACTTGTGGAGACGCATAATGCATATTTGCAATTAGTTACATATGTCTAATATTATAGGTACTCAACAGTGCCCGCGACTCCGCTCCGCGAAGAGATAGCCTATGATTGTTTGATCGCATTATCTAACACCCAGATGTTGCTTATAAACGACAAAACATAGCCTTTATCCCTTCCTAGGGTTCCCCCTATCCCTAATCTACCCTTATAATAAATTTCATCCAAATAGGTTTAGTATTTTGCCCTTGCAATGAAAGCGTAACAGACAGACAGACACGCAGAGTTACTTTCGCATTTATAAGATTAGTATAAATTATTTGGTTAGATGAATATTTGTTATTTATTCTTATACTATTCGAGTTTATGATTATTGCGTGCAAATTAAATAAATATCAGAGAGAGCACCTCACACTTCGTCTTATGCGTCCGGATAACGCAAGTAACAAAACGACTCATGTTGAAGTGTGTTTCTTAAGAACTCAGGTTCTTAAGGCAGAACCACACTTCAATATGAGTCGTATAATAGCACTACAGGCTCAGGCCTGTGGTGCTATATACGTGTGGGTGGCAATATGTTACTTACGACCCACCGCTGCGATAAAATAGCTGCTGCTACCGATCATGAACCGTTTATTAGTCCAGCTCTAGTACGTTCGGTATTAGTTCAACACATTCCAAGTTACTGACCACCTTAGTCGTTAGTGGAGTTTCTATATTCACCTACCTATTCCATAATCAGATCAAGTTTATGGTACCATATCAATGCATTGTCATCCAAACAAAACGTATATGCAAAATTTTATCAAAATCAGTACAGGATGACTTGAGTTGCAAGATTTGCCTGGGACAAAATATACATTATACACATACACACACACATACACACACACACACACACACACACACACACACACACACACACACACACACACACACACACACACACATACACACACATACACACATACAAACGCACGCGCACGCACGCACGCACACATACGCGTAGGGGTGAGCTTATTGTGAGGAATAGCGGCAAAATGATAGTATTCCCTTAATTTATCTCAATGCCAAAATCGTTTGTAAATTAATTTGTAATGTTTTTTGTGCGATTGAAACTTCTGAGGCCGACTGTACAAGTATTGAAGCTATTAACATAATTACTCAGTGTGACCCACATAGTATACACCATGATCATGGCGCTTGAAACAGCGCCGAAATATCGGTTACCAAATACAAATTATAAACATGGTAAATATCCCGGTGAGTGTTATACTATTAAAGTATAATTAATACTTATACAAAATCAATGAAGTATTAACTCGCATTCTCATAGCTTTTTCCTAATTACGCTGAAGCTAAACTAAATATTTAGTTATTATACATAATTATGACGAAACTATGAACCAGGGGTGATCTGTGAACATAGGTAACTGATGTAACTTGGCATGTGTTTGCGTTTCTGATAATATTAATAACATCCATCCATCCATCCATACTCTCACATATGTGAATGTAAGGGGTAGGCACAGGTGTCTTAGCACCCTCGTTTCGCCAATTCTGATTTTCGGTCCCTCGACGTAATAGGGGGCTAGCCGAAAATCGGCTCAGTGGTTTGGCGTGAAAGTAGTAGTAGTAGTAAGAGTAATAGGCAGACAGACAGGCAGAGTTACTTTCGGCAAGAAAAAAGTAACTTTTGCATTCATAATAACTCTTTTGCAAAAAAAAACGGGCACTTTAGTTTTTTTTCTCTACTTCAATGAAAAAGAACAAGAAATAGATTTTGTTAATTTGACGACGTATTGGCATGTTTTTTGAAGCATCCTGGCATGATTCTTTATGTTCCAAATTTAAAATTTGAAATTGTTAAAAGAAAAATAATGATTATTTTGGATTATTCTAAAACTTTACTGATGGCGCGAATTGCTGAAACGATTTTTAACTGATTACGATATTTTAAAACTTTTTGGATATTTTCTGCAAATTAAACAATTTAATCTTTCTTTTTACATTAAATACCAAGTTTTGATATGAGTGATAAAGCGATAAGGGCCGGTAAAATTATAGCCCTACTTGAAGAAGGTTGTTCGCAAACTTACGTGTCTCAGCGGCTAAATGTGAGTCGTTCAACTGTCCAGAGGACTTGGCAACGGTATTAAGAGACTGGTTCAGTCAAAAGAAGACCCGGTTCGGGAAGAAAACGATGCACAGAACCAAGAGATGACCGCTTTTTGGTGAGTCAGGCGTTGCGTAATCGTAAGGCGTCAAGTGTGGACCTGAAGAAGAGCCTTGAAGAAGTAAGAGGAGTAGAAGTTAGCTTGTGGACGGTTAGGAGGAGGCTTTTGGCTGCCAATATCAAGAGTTACCGCCCAGCTCGGGGCCCTAAATTACTCCGTGAGCACCGTGTTGCTCAACTTCAGTTTGCTTGGAACTGTGCTTCATGGACTCTGGAGGACTGGAATAAAGTATTGTTTTCTGATGAAGCTAGAATCTCTTTGTGTGGAGAGGACCGATGCCGGCGAGTGCTGCGAAGACCACGGGAACGCTATGCGGAAGTGTGTTTCGAAGAAATCACTCCTTATGACGGAGGCTCCGTTATGTTTTGGGCAGCAATTAATTTGACGGAGCGTACGGAGTTAGTTTTCATAGAAAATGGAACATTAAATGCACACCGGTACATAATGGAAGTCTTAATTCCATATGCATAACCCACATTGACAGCACTTGGGGAAGATTCCATTTTTATGGACGATAATGCTCGCCCGCACCGTTCTGGCGACGTGGAAGCGTACATGCAAGAAGTTGGGATCCGTCGTTTAGATTGGCCAGCTCGAAGTCCTGACCTCAATCCAATTGAGCATGTGTGGGATGTTCTAAAGAGACGGGTAAGATCAGTGCAACCTGCTCCACAAAACATCAGGGAGCTAAAAAGAGTCATTGCAGAAGAGTGGGAACGTATTCCTCAAAACGTTATTAAAAACATCGTGGAAAGCATGCCCAGAAGGATTCAAGCTGTGATTTTGGCAAGAGGAGGTCACACTCGTTATTAGGTTTTTATATTTGTAACTTTATTTAATTAAAAAAAGTAAAAAAAAACTTGTCTTTATTGCCGACCACTTCTTATTGTTTGGGCGTGTACATCGATTGTAAAGAATCCATCGTTTTTTTTTTCTTTTAATTGCTCGAATTCACTTCACGCGCATTAATTTATACGATTATAAGTATACAGACTACGTCAAAGAAATAAATTTCATTTAATTAACTAAAATCGACCTTAGAACGTAAAGGAGATGGAAAATGGTGGGCCCAAATGTAATAAGTTGAGATATGATCTAAAAAATTAGTCATATTTTTCTATCTTAGAATATGAAAAATCACCTCAATTCTCAATCTGGATGCGGAGAAATATGAGAAAATAGTTTTCGTGAGATTATCAATTGAGTAATCGATTACACTAAAATATTTGCTGTAAATAATTAACTCAAAGTAATTAAATGCACTATATATACTTACATGCATTATAGTGCATATAATTACAGTCATATTATTAAATCAAATATCAATTAATTACTGAAAAACCAATATTAAAGATTATCGATTTCATATCGATTCAAATCTCTCTTATATTTGTAGTCTATGTCACTGACATGGCTCTCTAGTATAATAATAATCTATGGACATGGCAGCTGACCAACATTGACACTTCACACTAGACAGTTGCTGACTGTTTTTGTTTGCTCATCGTTTCGTGTTTTCCGATGCGTTTTGAGTGCTTTCCCGATTATTCGTCATTTTTTACGACAACTGCTTTGTATATTACGGATTCTGACCCTGCCTACCTTGTACGACCCTTGCTTTCACCTTGGACACCGAAGATCGCTCACACGATTGACTTGGCATTGTTATTTTGCATTTTACCGCCAGCTTGTGGATTGGATATTATTGAAACTATGGATCGCTGTGTGAATTGTGGTATATCCACTGGTCACTGCAATACACTGGGCCGACGGCCCTTACACGATGAAACAATTCTGTCAGTGATTCGGCAATGGCTTGCACCTCAGTCTGTAAGTAAATACCTGTAACCTCATCTAACCAGCTACCATCCTGGCAGGTTTAAAATGTAAATTGTGTTTAATAGAAGGTGAATACAACACTATATTCAATGATTTTTTATTTTATTTTAGACATCCTTTCCCTATCTCCTTAGCTGTTACCTACCCATCGCTTGAAGTCGTTGACGTTCATTCATGTGATTTTTCAAACATTTTCCAGTAAATATAATAACTATTAGTGCAAAAGAACACATTTTACACTTCAGGAATCAGCTGTTAGATAAAGATTGTAACATAACCTCACTTTTACATAATCTCTTATATCTCTGTTCTCAGATTGACAAAATCCGCAGAATTTTCAATGGAAGGTTGATAATATATAAGCTATTAATTGACACCACTTTCATCTTCTTACAACTAGGCCCAAGATTGTATGTAATCATTTCAGTCTCCTTTCCTTAGGTGCCCGTTTTTTTCCCAAAAGAGTGTATTTGTAGGTATGTATTAAAAAAAAATGATACGTCGACTTTCACAGTGAAGATGACGACAAGACACGAATTTGACAGTGAATAGGTTGAGTATAACCGGTGATATGAGTAACTGAACCGATCCAAAGTAACCGAATGAAAATGATAACCAACATCTAGGCCCGGATCCGTAACCACTAGCTGTATTATTAGTTGTTAGTAGAACTCATCGAGAAAAAAAAGCTAATAAATGAATGACAACAACGTGACTACAATATTACTATCTGCGCAGTCAATTTCAAAAGAACAAAAGTGTATTATATTCGTATTTGGAACGCGTTAACTCAGTGTTCGAACAGCTGAAGTTAAGGCTGTGGGCATAGTAATGTGATGAGCGATCATTATTTACTTAAGTTTTGCTTTTGTCCGTCTGAAGAAGCGGTTTTGGATTCTAACCGATACCAAAGTGTAACGTTACCTAATAAATCCATACTAATATTATACAAAAGTAACCCTGTCTGTCTGTCTGTCTATCTGTCTGACGCTTTCACGCCTAAACTATTTAGCCAATTTTGATGAAATTTGGTATTGGGGTATAGTAGAACTTGAGAAAGGACATAGGTTATGTTTGGACGCGATGACCGTCATCCACGCGAGCGGAGCCGCGGGCAAAAGCTAGTATTATAATACATAGATACCGATATGATTCATCTTCTTTAGAGCTATTTCCCAACTGCATCCAAAGTTTGATCTTTGGAGCGTGGATCCTCTAAGCGTATTTCAATTTGGTATGATGGCTTTTCAAGCGGCTGCTACCTGACCTCCAATCCTCAAGAGGACAACCTTCACCAGGCTGTCTTGTCTGAAAATAAATAGATAAAATCATGGAATGCAACACTATACTACCATATTTTTCATTATTATTGAAAAAATCTGTACCTAGTAAGTGTAATTCATTTCAAAATTTAGTTAAATTTCATGATCCAGTTAAATACTTTATTTCTAATACCAGTGGTATTTTTACAGCATAAATAAAACTATAACTTTTAATTCAAATGAAGCAATGAGCTTGGCCAGTTGCAATAAAAGAAATGTGATATTGGATCTGATCTGGAGTAATTAGCTAAGAAAATCAAACAACTGACGCCTCCGGACAGTGAACAGATACCGAAGAGATAATATAATTAAAACTAAAGACTTTTACCTTTTTCTGGGTATACATTTAGCAATTTAATGGAACAAAAAATTGCGCAAAGTATATATTGCTAGCTAGGTACTTGGTGGAGCGCTTATGTACTTTCTTGATTATTTCTCACATAATTTAATTGTATTTCAATTTTGTAATTTAAGAAACCGCTTTTATGAACGAATAATGTTTGAATATTGGCGCTCATTTGTTGACCACTTAGTGTTGAAGAAGGCCAATGGATGGCGCTGTGAACGGATCTTTTCGAACTATATTTTGAGAACGAAGTTCTATGAGCGGGACTCTCAAGCTTCACGGCTGACGTTCAACCCGTTCATTTTTAATCAGTCACTAACTCGCAGTAGCACCGAATGGTGTCTATGACTCCGCTCCGCACCAAACGGAAGTTTGAGTAATTCAACTCCTCGTTTCTTTTTCTGTGTAATTCTATAAGTTCCTTTGGCCACATTCTCAAGTCAGTATAAGTGAAGTGTATCGGAAGAAAACGACAAATTCAAGAAAATAACCGGCCGGACGAAAAATTACCTACCCACCAGCACGTGCCAGGAACCACACCTGTCTGCAGCTGAATCCTCACGAGGTGGAACACAGGTCAGTGCCGGTTCTCTTGCGTTTTCATTCATAGAAGCGGTCACATGTGTATTTCCTTTCTATTACAACCAAACGCCAGGTCATAGGTTCTTATACGCTTTGTGTGCAAACACACCAATTGGCAGGACTATTTACACGTCCCACCATAATTTATGGTCCTTACGAGTCGGATAGGCCAGTAAATAACATATTCACGTAATTATTGGTGAATAATATTTCTTTCCTATTCATTTAATTAAAAGATTCACGTAATTTTGGTGAATTCTTTCCGCCATCTTAGTTTCATTACTTTCTTTCGCTAACAGATTTACGTAAATTATTTGGTAAATTCTGCATTTAAAACGCTAAATCTACGTAATAATTGGTAGATATTTATAATAGTTGGTGATTTACGTATTAATTGGTAAATACTCATCATTCTATTCACTTACGCGTAACTTTGTAGGTACCTACCTATCTAGGTACGTAGTTAGTTACATTCCCGCTCCGCTGTGCTACTTGCGCTATTATATAATAAGCCGTAGTACAATTTTCAATAAAAAGTAGGTATATCTAAACTGTCTGTGTTGAATTACTATTATATTATAGTAGGTACCTTACAGATAATCTTCTTGTTATATTTCAATAGGCAGGTCCTACCTATCGTTAATTTGCAAACATGTCGTCAGATCTCGAGACGAAGCTTATTCTGTTGAATCAAAAAAAGGAATTATGGTTTGCACGCATTAATCGTTGGTATAAATCGTCGAAATCAGTTGTGTGTTTTGACATAACGACGCGAGCGAATGAAGATTTTCTGTCTGAGACCGAGAACATCGATGTCGTTCGCGATAAGTTCGAGTCGATTGTAGATCAAATAAATAGCTTAAATTTGTCATTGGAACCCCCTGTGGAGTCCGACTATTCTTGCCTTGACTCATTTGATGAATTGTATTCGAGAATAAAACGCATTAGAAATAAATTATCTACGCCCAAGGTCAGGGAGGTCGCCTCACACGGGGCGAGTAATTCGAACGCGTCTGTAGTGAAATTGGAAATGCTTGTTATTCCGAGTTTTGACGGACGCCCTGAAAACTGGAATACATTTTATCAGTCCTTTAAGGCCAATATTCATTCGAACAAACAATTGTCTGATTCGCAACGTGTGCAATACCTATTCTCAAAACTAACCAATGAAGCACTAAAGTTCACTGCCGGTATTGTTCCGTCAAGTGAGACCTACAGTATAGTTTGGGACGCCTTGGTCAAGAAATACCAAGATAAACGCTCATTAGGTTCATATTATCTTAATAATATATTAGACTTAAAGAATTGTTCACCTAGTGTGAACTCACTTGATTCATTTATAGGTATATATTCCTACTCTATCGCCGCGCTTAAAGAGTTAGGTATAAATGATTTAACGGACTTCATGTTTCTACAATGTGCCTTGAGGAAAATGGACACTCTAACCATCCAAGCCTTCGAACTTTCTGTTCGAGGTGTCGATATACCTACGACGCAACAGCTGATCGACTTTGTACAAGATCATGCTAAGATGATTGAACGGTCAAACCCGCGGTCTTCGTCATATGCGAAGTCGTCCACTGCTGGGACGCCACAGTCTAATGATAGGCGTGTACAGCGTAATTCTAAGTCGTTTGTTGTCAGTGAGCCGATTAATAATAAGTCGAATGCGCCCGCCGCAGGTAACGCGCCCTGTTGTTTATGTGGCGGCAGTGACCACCGACACCTGTATGACTGCGCTCAGTTTAAGAATATGCAAAATGCAAAGGCTAGATATGAGTTTATTAAATCTAAGCGTGGTTGCGTGAATTGTCTAAGCACATTACATAATCTCCCGCAATGTAAAAGTACGTCAGTTTGTTTCTGTCAGAAAAAACATCATAAATTATTGCATTTTTATAATAATGTTAATAATTCGCACTCGCATGCGACGACTGTTGCCGCATCCCCGCCGCCCCAGTGCGACCTTGTTAGCCCCACTCCTGAGTCACCGCTCGCTTCAAGCACTGTGCATTCGTATGCCTCTAGCCATAAGGGTGATATTCTCTTGGCAACCGCTCAGGTGTATGCTCGCCCTAAAGGTAGCACTGGAAATAAATCTGTAGTCAGATGTCTAATTGATAATGGCTCACAGAATAACTTAATAACATTGTCCTGTTGTCGTTTATTAAATTTACCAATAATACCAATGAGTAATTCTGTTGTCAAAGGTGTTGGCTCCACTTCGCACACGATAATAGGCTATGTGTATTTGGACATTGAATCTCGTATTTATGCAGATCATAAGTATACTATACATGCGTTAGTTATGAATAGCCTTACGGATCAATTGCCCTCGCAATTAATTAAGTGTGATCGCGAGTTAAATCTTCGCGATTTACCGCTTGCTGACTTAAGCTGGAACATTCCAGGAAACATTGATATAGTATTAGGTGCACAGCTCTTCCCGTATATCTACTTAGGAAATAGAGTCGAGTGTGGTCCCAGTGCCCCTTGTGTACTATCAACCGCGTTTGGGTATGTACTTATGGGTGATTACCCACGTAAAGTTGTTGTGCCTACAACCGCATCCTTTTCTGCGCTAGCACTAAATGATTTAGTGCAAAATTTTTGGGAACTTGAGGAAGTTCCTGTGAAGCGCCTATTGTCTCCAGAAGAAACCGAGTGCGAGAATATTTTCACATCTACTGTGACTCGCGATGAAGTAGGTCGTTATTCTGTTGCGCTGCCGTTCTGCAAGGATCCCTCTGAACTAGGGAACTCGCGCGGCGTCGCTCACCGCCGGTTTTTGTCGCTCGAGCGTAAACTTCGTCAATCACCAACCGTACGCGAAAATTACAATAAGGTTATTCGGGATTGTTTGGATAACGGTTGTCTTGGTCTCGTTGATGACTCTAATTTGTCTATGGATGGTTATTACATACCACATCGCGCAGTGGTTCGACATGACAAACCGATGCCGCGTATTGTGTTAGACGCGAGCGCTAAAACCCACACTTGTCTTTCGCTCAAAGATATTTTACATATTGGTCCCAATTTACAGGCAGACCTGTTTTTATTATTATTAAATTTTAGGCTATGTCCTATCGCAATGAACGCTGACATAAATACTCACCGCAAATCGCTTGAGTTTGATGTTGGCAGTCATGTCGCAAAGGTTTTAGGTCTCTCGTGGGAGCCGTGTGGAGATAATTTTTATTTCACATCCACCTTGGTAGATGAGAAGTGCACTAAGAGAAATATACTCTCTATAGTTGCGCGACTATTTGACGTGCTCGGGTTGGTGGCACCTGTGATACTCTACGCCAAGTTGTTAATTAAGGAACTTTGGCTTAATAAGAGTGATTGGGATGACCCTGCTCCAGAGCATATACGCTCACGCTTTTCCGCTCTCGTTCAAGAATTAAAATTGCTTGACACATTAAAAATTCCGCGATATATAGGTGTCGAAGTTGATTGCGAATTACGTCTTGTCGCATTTTGTGATGCCAGCCTGAATGGCATGGGATGTGTTATTTATGCACATTGTACCTACCCATCTGGCATTCAAACTCGCATTTTGTGTGCGAAATCAAAGGTCACTCCGACAAAGATTACTACGCTTGCTCGATTAGAGTTATGTGCTATTTTGCTTATGTCAAAGTTAATAAGAACTGTACGTGATTCTTATGCATTACGCATTCCCATTACTGACATTTACGCCTTTTCTGATTCCACGATTGCCTTATCATGGGTTCACTCGTCACCACATCGGTGGTCGATTTTTGTTAGCAACCGGGTCGCTCAGTGTCAAGAAAACTTGAACGCTAAACATTTTTATCACGTCGCCGGAGACATTAACCCGAGTGATTGTCTATCACTTGGCATGCTCCCCTCGCAACTTTTGACTTATGATTTGTGGTGGAACGGTCCAGCATGGATCCGCGGCCCCCCTGATGAATGGCCTATTAAGTCATTCTCTCCCGCCAACTGTTCTGACTTACCTGAGCATAAGGCAAATGTGTTAAGTGTGACAACAAAACACACAGAGTCGCCATTGTTATGTACATTAGCACAACGTGTTTCTTCTTGGCAGAAACTACTACGCATCATTACATACGTTTTAAAATTCGCACGATTTAAATTTAAGATCGAACCTCATTCTGTATCAGGATTACATCCTGTCCTTCTCCCTAAACGCGATCACGTTGTTGATCTAATAATTCAGCATTTTCACGTTGTCAATTGTCATACTGGACCTGGACTCCTCATGTCTATCATAATATATAAAACGCGTACTGGTACTTACAATCTCGCTGTAAGCAAGTTGTATCCTATCCCAACGCAATAACTTACAACGCTAAATAGAATCTTAAACTTTAATTTTTAACTCAAGCTTTAAACATACTTTAGATAGAATATTGTTAGTCTAAGTTGTTATTTTAGCTATGTGTATTATTATGTTATACAAATTCACTATGGGCTCTAATCAGCCAGTGTTCGCTTGTTTGTTTCGTAACGTCTTGCGACGTTCCAAAGCCGGGTGCATGGTGGAGCGCTTATGTACTTTCTTGATTATTTCTCACATAATTTAATTGTATTTCAATTTTGTAATTTAAGAAACCGCTTTTATGAACGAAAAATGTTTGAATATTGGCGCTCATTTGTTGACCACTTAGTGTTGAAGAAGGCCAATGGATGGCGCTGTGAACGGATCTTTTCGAACTATATTTTGAGAACGAAGTTCTATGAGCGGGACTCTCAAGCTTCACGGCTGACGTTCAACCCGTTCATTTTTAATCAGTCACTAACTCGCAGTAGCACCGAATGGTGTCTATGACTCCGCTCCGCACCAAACGGAAGTTTGAGTAATTCAACTCCTCGTTTCTTTTTCTGTGTAATTCTATAAGTTCCTTTGGCCACATTCTCAAGTCAGTATAAGTGAAGTGTATCGGAAGAAAACGACAAATTCAAGAAAATAACCGGCCGGACGAAAAATTACCTACCCACCAGCACGTGCCAGGAACCACGCCTGTCTGCAGCTGAATCCTCACGAGGTGGAACACAGGTCAGTGCCGATTCTCTTGCGTTTTCATTCATAGAAGCGGTCACATGTGTATTTCCTTTCTATTACAACCAAACGCCAGGTCATAGGTTCTTATACGCTTTGTGTGCAAACACACCAATTGGCAGGACTATTTACACGTCCCACCAGTACTGTCTGATTAACTTTGAAGGTGTGAGATTTTTATAATCTATATATATAAAACTCTTTGTCCTGACTGACTGACTGATTGACTAGAGGCAACGCACAGCCTAAACCGCTGGTCGTAGAGACTTGAAATTTATAGAAAGTGTTTGTTTTGAGGCGTAGAGGTGTACTAAGAAAGGATTTTTTGATATACAAACCAGAAGGGCCAAAAAGGTCAAAAACGTACTTACTTATAACTCAACAACGGCTGAATATACAATTGATCTTTGGTTTTTGGAATTTGTCTCCGTTGCCGAAAATCGATTATCACAATTTAAATATGTTATATTCATGAATGTAATATTATTGAAAAATCGAGATTTAAAAGGGCGTAATTTTCGATAACAGTATCTTTGTCATGGCAACGTGAAATTAAAAGGGAATTTGTCAATGTGTTATCAAACATCTATGGTCAAAGCCATGTCAAAGTGCTTTTCCCATTCATTACAAACTGGGATTCATATTTCAGGAATAATAGGTGATTCATAATCTGGGGCTGGAATTCAGACAATAATTAGAGTAAAGCTTCTAATGGTCAACACTGTTTTTGGCACACGAACTTTGTGATGATTTTTATTTAAGTTGATGTACCCTCATTCAAAAATAATCATTATTTAGTATCAGTCACATCCAGTTTTTTTGTGACAGCTACATATTCATTTCTGACCTATTTACGAGTTTTTATTTGAATAAAGTTAATTTAGACGACTGTATAACGATTGCATTCAACTAACTTACGTTTGTTATATTGTAAATATGCCACGAAAGTGTTCTAATAACCCAGACAGTTTTTTTATGTGTGTGGAAATTAACTTTTACATGGCTTTTGGTATACCAATGATTTGGACGGAACCAAAGGATCATGTGATTGTTATTTTTGTTTGATTCAAACAAAAGGCATAACAACTAAGTCTAAACCCACTGTCCAGTACCCAATCATGTCATCGGCCAACAGATGAAAAATTTACCACCATTGCATATTAAGCTCGGCTTGATGAAAATTTTTGTAAAAGCTATGCCTAAAGATGGCGGTGGATTCTTATACCTGAAAGAGAAATTCACTAAACTCAGCGAGGCAAAAATTAAAGAGGGAATATTTGTTGGTCCACAAATACTGGAACTAATGAAGGATACAAACTTTGAAGGAAAGCTGAATGATCACGAAAAAGTCACCTGGAAATGTTTTATGAATGTTGTTCGAAATTTTCTAGGAAACCATAAAGCGGAAAATTACAAAGACTTAATCAGTGAGCTTTTAATTTCATACAAAGCTTTAGGAAGTAATATGTCTTTCAAATACATATGCTGTACTCTCATCTGGATGTTTTTCCCGAAAAATTGGGTGCTGTGAGCGACGAACAAAGCGAGAGTTTTCATCACGACATTTCCTTCACAGAAAAGCGCTATCAAGGGAAATGGAGTCCAGGAATGCTAGCAGATTACTGCTGGGGACTTAAAAGGGACCTACCAGAAGCCAAACATTCACGCAAGAAATATTTTTTTATGTTACTGATTTTTGTATTTTTCATGAAAATATAAATCTTGATGTCACAAAGAAACCTGATATGTCAATTTTTTTCTGTTGATATATTATTGTTTGGTGGCCATAGTACATTCAATTTGGTATAAGTTATCGTGTGACAAAAAATAGTTTGAATTTTGTTGACCAATAATATTCAATTATCAAGACCGTGACAAACCAGTCCGTTAAATTATGCAGTGTAGTGATGTTGTTTATGTTGTTCTGTGATGTGGTGTTCATAAAAAAATACCTTTAATTAAGTGATAGGCAATAACTATGTAGGCAACCAAGCACTGGGGACGCCACGATTGTGGCGGTAAGACCCATCACAGAAGAATGGCTGGAGAGGCGCCACGGTAGCCTCTTCTCAGATAACGCAGGTCCACACTGGACATGGCTGTTTCGGTAAGTGTTTGCATCGTATATGCAGACACTTATACGGGGCTGTTCCACAGACACGTCGCTTCACAAGCTGGTAGAACGTCCAGAGAGGAGAGAGCTGTGCCACGTTCTCCAAGCAGCCGTTAAAGCAGAAAGCCTTACGCTGCAAACCCTGGTACTGGCAATGGTCGGCAGCTTGAGTGTGTGAAATGCCGCCGCCTTTTTTTTGTGTGGCAGTGATGTGTATAAGAGTAGTGGAAATGGAATGGGGGTGATCTAGCACTCTCAAACACGAAACTATCTCCGTCCTCGATGAGCTAGGGCTACTATGGAGAAACAGATGCTAAGAAGTCCTCTTAAGGGCGACGGTGGAGCCATCTACCAACATTCTTACGAACTGTTGGAACCAATGAATGATTTTTCAACCATTTTTAAACATTGAATTTTGATGACTCCGCCCAAATATTTAAATGATTTTTTAGCATTTAATATGCTAACCTTAAAGTTCGAAAAACATCTGGAAAAAAACCCCCGTCACAAAAAACACCTCAAAAAAGTTGAAAATAAATGGAGTTTGCCTTTTAACTTTTCATATACCTAGTAATATTTTGATTCAACGGTTGCCATGTCGGGGGACCCTAACTGGTTAAGGACTACGTTATATTATCGGAACAATTCAAGGCAAAATCCATGCCATCCAAGCCATCTACCAACATTCTTACGAACTGTTGGAATCAATGAATGATTTTTCAACCAGTTTTAAACATTGACCTTTTGATAACTCTGCCCAAATATTTGAATGAAATTTATATAGCATTTATTAAGCTAACTTTTTAAATTTTAAACACATCGGGAAAAAGAAGAACTCAAGTGGGACTTGAACCCACGACCTTTCCCTTACAGGGGGAATGCTCTTCTCTCTGTTGGAAGGAATTCTTTTTCCTGATGTATTTCAAATAAAATTATGCCATCCAAGTTGTACCATATTTCGTGCAAATACACTCAATCACTCACACTCTCGTTTAATAACTTTTATCGCTACCGCTGCCTCTCATTACTAAGCTTCTACTATAGCTGATACGATAAACAATTAACCAGCGCCTACGAGTACGCTAGCTGTAAGCAACATGGCCGCTATTCTGACGAGCGACTGTAATGGCCCAGAATATTCGTAGTTAAGTCTCTAAATTTTGTTGAATACCGGCTGAAAACGTTCTACTGTGGACATTGAAATATGGAAATGTGATTTGAAATCACACCACTATGTTGATAGCCACCGCACGTAGTCAGCTGTGTAATTCTCTAAGCATCGCTATGCTTCAGTGTTCGAGCGCAGCACTGCATGCGACCTTGAAAGAGATCGTGATTGGTCGAACTGGGTGACGTCACTGGAGGAGCAGGATGTACATAGTTAAATTTAAAAAAAACATTGTATGGTAACGATGCGTAGGTATCTAAATATTTAGTAATACCTGTATTGAGATTAAGATTGTAACAAACGTGTACAGAGCGCTTCTCGCCAACAAGCGTAATAGCTTGGCGGGTATTTAGAATTAAGAATGAAGTGTGTGAAATTCTTGTTAAATTAATTAAAAACAAAGATCGACCAATCCCCATCAAGGTCGAGCGCAGCGCTTAGAGAATTGAACAGCAGATTATTTTTAATGTTTCTAGGGGCACATAAATGTCATTGGAGCTCAAAAATAACCTGCTGATTGGTAGACAATGTTGAAATCACTTTCGGCCTAGCACTGCGACCCGCAGACGTCGTGTGGATTTAGTCAGTTTGAGTCCGACATAACCTTCCCCTTCGGCTCCGGCAGGCGAGGTATCCGTGGAGATACGAAAAAAAAAAGAAATGCACAGGATTTCTCCTCGAATGTGCAGTTCAGACGACCTCAAAAGCCGATATAAACTGAATCACCTGAATGATTATACCCAAAAAAACAATATAGGTACCTACTTAAGTGACTATGTATTACTTTAAAGATCAAATAAAAAACTTAAAACGAGCGAAATATGTTATAAAACCCGTAAAAGAGATACATCAATAAAGCTTAATAATAAGCAAAGTGTTACTTGCATATTTTATTTACTTGATAACGACTTCTATCATACCAACTTTGTGGGTGGCAGCTGGTCTTTGATCAAAGTTAGATTGTCACAGTGTGGACGCACACTTAACTTTGTAAGTGACATCACAAAGGTATCTGTAAGACGTGTAATAGAGATAAGTGGGCAGATGAAATAAATAAAATACCTTTTTACTATTTGATGAGTACCTTTTGCTTGTAAATAATTGATCAGGTAGATACTTTCCAATACCCTGTTTGGTTATGGGTTGTTTCATACTGAAATCGTATCGGACCTCGGTATGAATTGCCTCAGTAGGTACTCTTCTTCATGGGTTATTTCGCACATTGGAGTAGTACGAATCGCCCCTTGTATCTTTCGGTATAGGTCGATTGAAAAGATTTCATATCATATTATTGATACTTTAATGTACACTATAAAAATACGGAATATAGAGACATGTCTACGGAAAAAGTACAAGGGTGGCCTTATCGAGCGATTTCTACCAGGCTACCATGGTCATTAAGTATGGTTGTAGGAATTTAATGGTAGTTGTTTTGGCATACTTTCACAATTTATAGTAGCTCAAAATACAAATACACACACACCTATAAATAATACAATAATTTATATACTCACGCACACACGCACACACACACACACACACACACACACACACACACACACACACACACACACACACACACACACACACACACACACACACACACACACACACACACACACACACACGCGCGCGTTTCTAGTTTTTAAATACCTAGCGAGGAAGCCTATTAGGTACAATAATTGTTATGATATGGATGAGCGTGGCCTTCTGATACTGGTGTATTTCACTTAAAAGAAGATCACAACGACAAAAATATTGTTGTACAGAAATTAATTATTTTTTCATTTTTCATTTTCATTTCATAATTAGCATGTATACATAATAAAAATTTAGTTATCATTCTCATACATCCGATTGATCTCATTTTATTATATATTATACTTGTCGTCATCCTCTGACCTTATCTCAATACAGTGTTTGGGTCAGCCTTCAGTTTAACTACGGAACATTTGAACTACAATATTTTCTGTGAAGCGATTGCCCTTTCTCATCTATAACTCATTTGCTATATCGAAGTTCTGTGATAGAGTATGTTTAGATAGTCAGACTTTCAAAGCTTGAACTACTGGCAGCGACTACCGTATATGTTTTTATGGCAACTAGAAATCACGTCACGAGTGTGCTTTTAGACGTCCTAAACAGTTTTAAAAGGTTAAAGATTGTCGCCTGTCCTTAAACTGATCACCATTGTATTAATTAACCTTGCAATGGGCTAACTTTCTTAGTTACCACTTAGCTACAAGTCAAACAAACTTGTGCCTAGGCCTAGGCTTAATTAATATAAGGACCCTAGGTCACGACCCAGATGTTGCGACTACTTACGTCAATTACAAACATTGAACCCTAATAAACGCAGACAAAGATTTTGAGATATGAAAAGCTGTTGCTAGTTAGTTAACGGACTTAACTGATTTCTTGCTTTACTTATTAAAATGCTAACACAATGTGCTTGTATGCTCTTGATGGGTTGGTTGTTGTTGTTGCACCAGTAAATAAAATGATATGTTGTGAATTGTGTGAAAAGTAATGTTTTGAAAAGACTTCAAAGTATAAATGTAGAGGGCTGTAGTAACAGAGGTAGAACCAAGAAAAGATGGAATATGTGAACGTTGGCTAAGAAGATGATATCTCCTAGGAAAGTCTGGAGGCGAATGTCATAATAAAAGAGAGATCCAGTACTCAGCATTCCATGGATAAATCGTGCGGTCGCCGGGACCATGGCGTGATACAGAGAGGAACACTGTGACGGCGCCTGAGACTTGCGACCCCAATGTAGGTTTAGGGTGGCCACCTTGTAATGCATCAGCGCTCACCTAAGCTATAGCTAAGCCTAAATTACAAGAGTATAATCTAATTGATTGTATTCAGAGTGTGTTCACGGCTGAAGTGTAATGACCAGGATTCAAAGCAGAGACCACACGATCGTAAGGTAGGCTCCTTAACCATTTAGCTACCAATACTTCATATATTTACATCGATATTAAGTTGTCCAAAAATTTCTTACCGTCAATGATGATGCTACCCAAAATACGGCATTACAAAAATTTGTGTAATTCGTCATGAATATGGCATGCTCGACAGGTCAACAGCGTCAACAGTAATCGAATGACTAATAAATTTATAATAATTTCTATTCGATTTTACTCGGTTGGTGTGTCCCTAGCATAAGAGAAATTAGGGCATACCTTTATAACCTCCATATTGTGTACGGGTAGAACCTTTCAACCCAACCCGTGTTCCCTCAAGTTCCCTAATTACACACCTGTATCGTAATCCTTTATAATAATTATTTATGTTCCCGTACATATTACAGGAACTAAGTTTACGTACTAGTCAACCTAAGTTATGAATCCTTGGGGTAATCTAGCTGTGTAAACCTGGACGCTTACGATACCAAAGATATCTAACTTTTAAGCTCTCACGTTCCATGTTTTACAATAATGTTTACGAGAAATTAACGCCATCATAGTATAGGTACAGTCAGCATCAAAAAAATATTGACGATTAAAGTACTCAAAATAGTCTGAAACCAAAGTTCCAATATTATATTGATAATAGAGTACTCAAAAAGTTGTAAGTATCCAGAGTTGTCGAACAATCTTAGCAATCGGTATTCCAGTAGGTATTATGTAAGTAGGTAGAGTACTCATATTCATGTACACAATCACGTCAGTCGATGGTATTTAAGCAGGTATAGTTTCAGAAAATCTAGACATTGCGATTAAATCGCATTTTGCATCCCTTTTTTACTTATTTAGGCATCCTTTTCACTAGATTTTTACTTACTTACATACTCCTGGAAAACTTTGCTAATATAGTTTGACCACTCTAGATACTTACTCTTTTTGAGTACTGTACCTAATTATATAATCTAAAATTGAAATTTTGGTTTTAGATAATTTTGAATTCTTTAGTTGTCAACATTTTTCTAATGCTGACTGTACATAAATACCCGTTAACATTATTGTATACTATGTACAAATGTGTTACTGGGTGGTCTACTTGACGGTGATCTAGCTACCGTAGTAAAACAGTGATGTCAGCCCTATGTTGCTATCTAACGAAAGGAAGGTGAGAAAAGCTGGAATAGAGAAGGAAAAGGGCCGGTTAAAAGCGAATCGAAATAGTGCACTGAGGGTCCCGTACATAACTAGATAGAAAGCTTTTGGAGTTGCTTTTGGCATAATTGGAGTTGTCAACGCAGTAAATTGAAGTTACAATGAGCTGCCATCTGCCGAAAGCCCAATGGGTGCAAAATATACTTGAGTGGATTTACCCTAATTTATTTTAGTAGAAAAATTATCTAATTTCTAAAACACCTCCTCCGTTTTAATTAAGGCTTTAAAATCAGATATCATTATGTGCTACAGCGATGGCGACAATTCTAGTGTTCGAGTCTAGATTTAGTCTAATATTTTATGTCTAGAGTTACAGTATATGGTGTGCTTCGTTCGCAACTGTTGTAGTATAGTAATAGTTATTTTAGTAGTGTAATATTGGGGCTTCTGCATCACGCAAAAAATTATTGGGGCTTCTGCATCACGCAAAAAATTATTGGGGCTTCTGCATCACAAACCTCGCTTCACTCGGCTTGTGACGCAGAAGCCTCCAATAATATTTTGCGTGATGCAGAAGCCTCAATAATTTTTTGCGTGATGCAGAGGCCCCAATATTTTTTGCCGAGTGATTATTAGCGTTCAATTAGCAATAGCAATAGAGATTTAATATTATTTCATTCACATATGCTTCGCCATACTACTATCATAGCAACAATGGAATACAATTTATCGTTTCTACTTGGGATAATAACATAAACAACATTCTCAAGTTCGACTGGAACGCGCTCAGCAAATCTTGAGCACAGCATATACTTCCCACCATAGGTATATTTTGGACCTAAGTCGCGAGAGAAACGAGTCGAGCGAACACTTCGTTCGTGTTTATACATCGCGTTGTAATGAAATAATGAACTTGACTATGAAAGCAATGCAGCGGTGAGGGCCTCTGTTAGGTCGTTAGCTGTTTATAGAAATATTGTCATTCATAAACGTAATAGGTAGGTAATTCATCTAGTTTCAAACTTGAGTGCAATGGGTATTCAATAACAGATAAATAGGTGTATGAAACTTACTTTTTTTCGTAAATGGGTATGGGAATGGTATTGCGAAATAATTGACCATAATAAACTTTAAGTTTTTTGTCTGTAGTTATAGTGTCTCAGTGGCGCAGCGACCCCTAATGACTAACTGTTGTGCATGAGGTCTCGGGTTCAAATCCCGAATCGAGGACGAAACTGTTATTGGTTTATTCTCTTATGCATTCTCAATAACAGCAGAGTTATAGACTTAATGGTATATCTAAGTATATAATTCTCAGGTACCTACTAATATTTGATACCTCATTATAAATCCAAGGTTTCTGACAATCCCGTTGGGGAAACAGGTGTGAATATAATGCATATATGTGATATTGAAAATGCACTCTTGGTTATCTATTATAATTATACAATCTATAAGTACCTACCTACCTACCTACACATCATTTTAAGCTGTTACCTCAATATTGGATTTTAAAAGGATTTTATGATAATTTGTTGGAGGAAATAAATCAACTAAGTATTATACCTATTAGTTAATAAGTCAATGTTTTGATCTACCTATGTCAAAAAACTTTATCTTTAACGTATAAATTAATATTTCGGTTTGGAGTTATTTCTGCTAACAATTTTTTGTTGATCATAGTATGCTATTAGCATGCTATTTCATATTAATTTATTACGGACTTATTACGGTTGATAGCTATATTGAAATTATAACAATTAAAAAATGTCAGAGGTTATTTTATTTTGGTTAGTCATATAAAATCGTTAACTACCAGTCTAAAAAGAAACCCTTCTTATATTGGTGACGAGCAGCTAAAGTACATACGATTTCCTTTTTAGAATTTCGTCTCGTATATCTGCGACGGAGTGTCGCCGCATCCAAATAAAGGAATCGCAGGGTGTGTGCACAGTAACTAATGAAGATCATATAATTGTATACCTTATTACAACAGTGCTAAAAAGTAATTTAGAAAATAAATAAATAATAATGCTTTCGACAACGTTAGCAAAAACTAATGTAATCTCTATCTTAGATTTATGAGTATATAAACCAATCAACTGCTCATCTATCCACCATTTAATTCAGCTTAATTTGTGCATTATCACATCTGGTGGTGTTTGTTGTGACCGTGACGAGTTCATTTAGTGTCATCGCTCGATCATCTACTGCAGCAAGTATGTATGTACCTATCTATCACATTTTTATATGTCATTTTATAACTTACCTACTACTTAGTTACGTTTTGTTTGGGTGGTTTAGCCGGCCTTGAGTATTTAGTTATCAACTACATGGATGGGTGCAATGGTTAAGTGGTCGACAGTGTTGTGGGTTCGATTCCCGTCTAAGGTTGATTGATAATAACATTTACTTCTGGTCACAAATATCTTGGTTCGACTCCAATATTTATATTTAGTAATTATTTGCTAATTGACATATTGTGTGCACAGAAGAGTTACAGGTTCGAATAATAGGTCTATGTAAGCTTGCTTTCAATAGGTAACTTAACAATAGTCCACTCATCGGTTTTATCGATTTATTTATTGTATTGAAACTTATTTAGATTTAAAAGTTTTAGTTATCAAGATAAAACTGTGGTAGGCATGTGTGTAAAAAAATAAATAAATTAAAAGGAATTATTACTTATAACTGCTTCTTCTTTTTAGGGCGAGTTTAAATCCGTTTGAGTCCGATGTGGAGACTCAAAGTGTCACAACTCCAAAACCCAAAACTAAAAAGGTGAAGTCAAAGCTGAGCCTAAAATCTAAGGCTGAACCAAAGAGGACAAAAAATCTACGACGGTCGCATCATCATCATCTGCCTGCAAAGACATATTCGCTAGCGACGCGGACTCTGATTCAGAGACTCCATCGTCGAAGCGATTGAAAACAAGCAAACGCGTTCGCGTGCTTGAATCTTCGGTAAGTTCAAAACCTTGATTATTTTATTAACTAGGCTCGCTGTTACACTCGTGTCATTAGTATTTCTGATTACTGCTCCGCTCTGACGGTCATAGCATGATATTATAATCCATAACACAATCTACTTAAACTATGCTTAGTTAAGTACTTTGTGTCTAGATAGTGTTGTGTAGAATGTCGTAGAATATTTATTTATTCCTCAAGAAGTGAACCTCAATAAAGCGTATATACTTCGACTGTTCCCTATTAAAATTAGCATTTAGAAATCTATTTACTGTTGTATAGTACCCATAATCAATCAATGAATGTGGTAGAACATTATTTTTCAATACTATTTTATAACAATGTTACAGGATGAGGAGGAAGGCCTTCAACCACTAAAGACATTTACTCTGCGATCGTCCCTGTCCAGAAGAACAGCAAGTGGAAACTCATACCAGCAGGACCTTACGCGAAACGGCGATTATTATATTGAGCTTCGGGTGTATAACCAAAGAGAGGCTGAGCAGCTTGGGAAGGATAAATGGAAGCAAACGCTTCTCTCTTATAGGGGTTCTGTTTATACAGACTCTCCGACTTGGAGGGCTGTTGGTAATCTCGTATCTGCTGCCAAGGCAGAATTTAGAGGTGTGCAGCCTATTTTATATCCCAATAATAATTAATAACTCATAACTCTTTTATTTGTAATAATATTACGTGTCAATTTTACATTCCTCAGATTCAACTTGATTCAAAGATACCTAGATACCAAGATATACTCGATTCAAAGATACCTAGATACCAAGATATACTCGATTCAAAGATACCTAGATACCAAGATAAACTCAATACAAAGATACCTAGATAAACTCAATTCAAAGATACCTAGATACCAAGATAAACTCAATACAAGGACATCTAGATACCAAGATAAACTCGATTCAAAGATACTTAGATACCAAGATAAACTCAATACAAAGATACTACGATAAACTCGATTCAAAGATACCTAGATACCAAGATATACTCGATTCAAAGATACCTAGATACCAAGATATACTCGATTCAAAGATATCTAGATACAAAGATAAACTCAATACAAGGATATCAAGATAAACTCGATTCAAAGATACCAAGATATACTCGATTCAAAGATATCTAGATACCATGATATACTCGATTCAAAGATACCTAGATACCAAGATATTCTCGATTCAAAGATACCTAGATACCAAGATAAACTCAATACAAGGATATCTAGATACAAGATAAACTCGATTCAAAGATACTTAGATACCAAGATAAGCTCAATACAAAGATACTAAGATAAACTCGATTCAAAGATACCTAGATACCAAGATATACTCGATTCAAAGATACCTAGATACCAAGATATACTCGATTCAAAGATATCTAGATACAAAGATAAACTCAATACAAGGATATCAAGATAAACTCGATTCAAAGATACCAAGATATACTCGATTCAAAGATATCTAGATACCATGATATACTCGATTCAAAGATACCTAGATACCAAGATATTCTCGATTCAAAGATACCTAGATACCAAGATAAACTCAATACAAGGATATCTAGATACAAGATAAACTCGATTCAAAGATACTTAGATACCAAGATAAGCTCAATACAAAGATACTAAGATAAACTCGATTCAAAGATACCTAGATACCAAGATATACTCGATTCAAAGATACCTAGATAGCAAGATATACTCGATTCAAAGATACCTAGGTCCCAAGATAAACACGATTCAAAGAAACCTAGATACAAAGATAAACTCAATACAAAGATACCAAGATAAACTCGATTCAAAGATACCTAGATACCAAGATAAACTCAATACATGGATATCTAGATACCTAGATAAACTCGATTCAAAGATACCTAGATACCAAGATACACTCAATACAAGGATATCTAGATACCAAGATAAACTCAATACAAAGATACCAAGATAAACTCGATTCAAAGATACCTAGATACCAAGATAAACTCAATACATGGATATCTAGATACCAAGATAAACTCAATACAAAGATACTAAGATAAGCTCGATTCAAAGATACCTAGATACCAAGATATACTTGATTCAAAGATACCTAGATACCAAGATATACTCGATTCAAAGATATCTAGATACCAAGATAAACTCAATACAAAGATACCAAGATAAACTCGATTCAAAGATACCTAGATACCAAGATAAACTCAATACAAGGATATCTAGATACCAAGATAAACTCAATACAAAGATACTAAGATAAGCTCGATTCAAAGATACCTAGATACCAAGATATACTTGATTCAAAGATACCTAGATACCAAGATATACTCGATTCAAAGATATCTAGATACCAAGATAAACTCAATACAAAGATACCAAGATAAACTCAATACAAGGATATCTAGATACCAAAATAAACTCAATACAAAGATACTAAGATAAACTCGATTCAAAGATATCTAGATACTAAGATATACTCGATTCAAAGATGTATTTTTGTAAAGTTTGTAATATGTCTGTACCAAAATGTTCTGCACACAAAAAAACTAATATACACAAATCGAATTGCCTATTGCAGACAAGTTTTGATAATGTTCGTATAATAGCTACAGCTTTTCGAAATCGAATAATCAGTTATAGAGTGAATCCATACGAGGTTAGCGTTATGCCTGAAATATTTTTGACACAAATATCAGAAAAGGTTTGTCATCTTATTAAAGAATTATTGAAAAGACATGAATCCGTTAAAGTTAATTTTGAATTGTTTATTTGGTACATGTTGCCAAAAAATGATGAAAAGTCTTTAAAATCATTTAACACGAAATATATTATAGTATTGCAAAACACAAATATCTCAGACCTATATAAATTATTTTGTGATAAACTTATTTGCAAATGTACTGAATTTCAACTTTCAGAGTCAGGTTGGACAATTGAGTCGCTCGGTCATTTAGAAATTAATATCGTAAAATATAATCCTTTGCGAGGCGGTTCTTACTTACAATTACCTAAACGTATTGTCAATACTAAATCATGTTTAAATATAAAGAATGATGATCAACATTGTTTTCTTTGGTGTATCATAGCTGATATATTTCCGTCAAGGATAAATCCAAACAGAATTTATTCATATCCGCATTATTCTGACATACTAGATATTTCAGATATGAGTTTTCCTCCAAATTTTAAGGATATTAAGCGTTTTGAAATAAATAATCCTGATATCAGTATTAATATATATGGTTTAGATACTAATGATACTGTTACAGGCCCCTTGTTTAAAACTAAATCACGTCGTTTGAACCACATTAATTTGCTTTTTATTACTAAAAACGGAAAAAGTCATTTTTGTTTAATTAAAAGTTTTGAAAAACTTGTGCATAAACAATTAACCAAACATAAAAAAAGATTATTTTTATGTGATGAATGTTTCATTTATTTTGACACTGAAGAGAAGTTACACTGTCATGAATGCTCTGGAATACAAACCATTTTACCTGAGCCAGGAAGTAAACTAAGTTTTTCGAATTATGAGAGAACACAAAGAGTTCCTATAGTGATATATGGAGATTTTGAAAGTTTGTTGCGTGAATATTCTGACAAAAATAAATCCGCATATGTAGAAAATATACAAGTTCATAAAGCTACATGTTTTGCTTATTATATTTGCTGTAATGCAAATCCGAAATTAAATGATTTTGTGTCTTACAGAGGGCCTGATTGTTCTAAGAAATTTGTCAAATCTCTAACTAATGACGTAAAACGTTTATATAAAATATTGTTACAGAGCAAACATATGTTGCCATTAACTGAAAATGAACAATTAAGTTTCACCAGCAGCATACGATGTCATATTTGTAAAAATAAGTTTTCATGTAATGATAGTATTGTTAAGGACCATGATCACTTTACGGGTCAATATAGAGGAGCTGCTCATAATACATGCAATTTAAATGCTAAAAAATGCACGTTTATACCAATAGTGTTTCACAACTTATCCGGCTATGATTGTCACTTATTCATAAAAGAACTTTCAAATATAAGCGGTCGAATTCATCTTATACCGAGAAACAAAGAGAAATATATTTCTTTCACAAAATTTATAACAGTCAATGCAACAAATGCTGTACAATTAAAGTTTATTGATTCATTTAATTTTTTGAGCTCTAGTTTGGACAAACTAGTTGCAACTATGAACCCAGAAAATTTCAAAAACTTAAAATATTTTTTTAATGATAATAAATTATTTGATATTGCTCGAAGAAAAGGAATATATTGCTATGATTATATAAACTCTTGGCATAAATATGATGAGACTGAATTACCATCACAAAAACAATTCTTTAACAAACTTACTTCCGAGTCTATATCTGATAAAGACTATGAACATGCTTTAAACGTTTGGAAAACTTTTGACATAAAAAATTTGGGTGAATATACAGATTTGTACCTAAAATGTGACGTGTTACTTCTATGTGATGTTTTTGAAAATTTTAGAAATATGAGTTTGAAACACTATGGATTAGATCCTTGCTATTACGTGTCATCACCGTCCTTAAGTTGGGACGCTATGTTGTTATATACGAAAATCTGTTTAGATCTTATCTCTGATGTAGAAATGTATCAAATGATAGAAAAAGGAATAAGAGGCGGACTTGCTCAGTGTTCCCTCAGATATGCGAAGGCAAATAATAAATATCTTCCTGATTACAATAACAAAAAGCCCGGTTATTTTCTTATTTATCTTGATTGCGTTAATTTATATGGATATGCTATGATGCAAAAACTTCCAGTAGGTGGTTTTAGATTTCTGACTGAGGACGAAATATTAAATTTTGATATCTTATGCATGTCAACTGATTCTGATACAGGATTTATACTTGAAGTAGATCTTTATTACCCTGATTACTTGCATGGTGATCATTCCGATTTACCATTTGCACCTGAAAAATTTGTTCCGTTCTGTAGCCGAAATTATAAACTTATTGCTAATGTTTTTAATAAATATAAATATGTTATTCACTATATTCATTTGCAGGAATGCTTGCAAAATGGTCTTCAATTATTAAAAATACACAGAATTCTAACATTTCAACAAAGCAATTTCTTACAATCTTATATTGCCCTAAATACTACACTGAGACAAAATGCTACATCTAATTTTGAAAGAGATTTTTTTAAGAAACAAAATAATTCTATATTTGGCAAAACCATAGAGAATAAAAGAAAACAAGTGGACGTTAAACTTGTAAATATTTGGAGAGATAATTCAAACGCAACTAAAAAAATTTACGGGGCTGAAAAATATGTCAGTGCACCTAATTTCAAGAACTTTTCTATTTTATCAGAGTCCTTAGTATCAATACAAATGAATCAAACCAAAATAATTTTAGATCGTCCTATCTATATAGGCTTTAGTATTTTAGAAATAGCGAAATGCCATTTGTATCGATTTCACTATTCAATCATGAAAAAACATTATGAAAATAAGTTAAAACTTTGCTACACAGACACTGATAGTCTTTTATATTTAATTCGCACTGAAGATTTTTATAAAGACATGAAATTAAAATTAAAATATTTCGATACTAGTAACTTTGACAAAAATAACGAATATTGCATACCAATTGTGAACGCCAAGATACCCGGTTACTTTAAAGATGAATTGGGCGGGGAAATGATATCTGAATTTGTAGGCTTAGGAGCTAAATCGTACTGTATAAGTACAAAAACATCAACAATAAAAAAAGCTAAAGGTGCTAAAAAATGTATTACTAAAAAACTAAACATGCAAAAATACAAAAACGTTTTATTTAATAGCGAAATACTCAGAGATGATATGTGTGTAATTAAGTCTAAAAATCATCGAATTTTTACTCAAAAGATTAATAAAATAATTTTACCAAAAAATGATGATAAACGTCAAATAATGGATGATAAAATAACAACTTTACCTTGGGGTCATTATGATACAATATTTTAAGAGAAACAAGTAATTGGATTATATAACTTTATTGAGCTTTTTATAATTTTAAAGTACCTATAATTAAAGCAAACTATTTTGTACTTCTAATGTAAATTGTATTATAATTTAATTTTATATAAAATGTTGTACCTATAATCTTATAGCACTTATAAATTATATAAAATTATAATGATTATGTATTTGAACTTATTGTATTTGGCTTATTTTTAACAGATGGAATAAAATAAATACATGTATCAAAATAACAATTGTTTCATTTACAATTCTATACCCTTAACCTAATTATAATGTTTTACAATAACTTTAATTAACTTAAGGTAGTAAAGTAGAATTTGAAATAGCATATTATTACAAGAATAAACAATATTTTACAGACAGTTTGATTGACCTAACTTCTTAACTATCTTACCGATTAAATGTTCTGTTTCGTTCATTACATCATCATAATCACTTGTCACTAAGTACTGCACGTTCACACTTGCATTGTCAGGCTCAGTGTTTTCTACACTGTTACAACCATCCAAATCATGAATGCTAATTTTTATTACGCGGCGCGCATGTTGTAGCTCTTTGCAGACGATAAAAGATTTATTTTTTAAAGATTTTTTATTTTTCCTTTTTAACTTTACTTCCTTCGCTTTTTGCCGTTGAGCCTCTGCGCATGACTTGGCAGCTACCTCAGCGTACCAAGTATCTCTATCTTGCGCATAATAAAATGGATTAGTTATAGGATTGTCATCTCCGATCAAATTCTGTAAAAAAAAGAAAAGAACAGTTTATTGTAGAAAACATTACATATTATATGTCCCAAATGATATATATATATATATATTGTCACTTACTTCGCGTAACGTTGTCCCGTCTTGCTCATTATTAGATAGTGAAAATGTGCTGCGATCGACGACATCCAAGACAGGGCTATAAGATGGTGAGCACGACATATTTCTGTAAACAAAAATTAAACATATTATGCATACCCGAATATTATTAATAACCTATTTATTATTTATCGTAAAACTTACCTCATATAAGTATTTCAAATATCTGTAAAATATTGCTCAGTAATAATATTGAAAAGTGAAACGACTTGCTTCTGTAATAGACGATAGTGAATTGAAGGATCATTATTTTCAATACACAAACATATTAAAATTGTAAGATGAGAATAGCATCTCAAATTAAATTCAACGATACAAGTTTAAACGTGTTGGAGTATGACAAGTCTGTCATATATAAATGTTAGTTAATCCTATATTATTATAATAAACTATATAAGGGAGGAACTATTAGAAAATAAGTAATAGACAAAATGAGGTTGATCAAACAACCCATTTCTCTTAAGGTTAATAATATAGATTTCTATGAATCTCCTCACCAAATAAAACACAGTGCTTTATTGCCTAATTCAATACGTTGTATAATATGCGGTCCTTCAAATTGTGGCAAAACCAATGCCATGATTAGTTTGCTGTTACATGAAAATGGTTTAAAGTTTAAAAATATTTATCTTTACTGTAAAACTTCTTATCAAGCAAAATATCGTTTCTTAAGTGAAGTACTGAGACGCGTAAAACAGATTAATTTCTATAAGTACGATGATGATAAGCAGGTCATATCTCCAGCTGAAGCTTTAACAAAATCTGTGTTTATTTTTGATGATGTTGCATGTGAAAATCAAACAAATATACGGAATTTTTTTTGTATGGGTAGGCATAAACAAATCGACTGTTTCTATTTATCTCAAACTTATTCTAAAATTCCAAAACAATTATTACGCGATAATGTTAATTTTCTTATGATATTTAAACAAGATGAAGTCAATTTAAAACATATTTATGAAGAACATGTAAATGCCGATCTAGAATGGAAACAGTTTAAAAACATTTGTAAGATTATTTGGAATAAACCTTATAGTTTTTTACTTATCAACAAAGAATCTTCATTGACTAATGGACGGTATAGACAGAATTTTGATACTTTTTTAACTTTTGACTGACATTTATAAATATAAGTAAATAAAATGCATAACTAATTTAGTATATAACCTTCTCTAGACGAGGGCTGTTGTTCTTTAGGCAACTCAACATGGAGAAAAATATTAAAATAGAATTAATGAAGTCTGTAGACTCTATTAAAAATAAAATAAAACTTATGAAGGCTGAGGAACAATCGATGAATTTATCACTCGATAAAATACTTAAACCTGTCACAGATCCTCTTAAAGTTTTAGTTGATTCGAATATGACAATGCAGAAGTTAAAAGATGTTGAAAATGAGTCATTTGCTAATTCTGAAGATGTTATATCGGTCGATATTGATACTAGCTCATCTTCAAAGCCAGAAGAACATGTAGATAATTTAAAAATGACCTTAGAGGGTGAAGATGTCTGTGGTATTTTTGATTATATTAATGTACCCTTCGGGATTAGAAGTGACAATAAAAATTTGTTGATGGGTAATAAAGCAGTAATATTTCCAAAAATTGATAACTTGAATAATGATAGCTTAAATTTGATTAAAATCGGTGACAGATCTTACAATTTAACATCGGGTTTAAAAGAACTTTTATTCCAAAAGAAACCTGATTTAAAATTAATATCAAATGAAGATAAACTCATCTATAAAGACATGTTACATTACACAAATGCACATAAAAGAAATTATTGTCAAGAAGGTCAAATAAAAGGGGATAAGGGCATTAAATACCGTGAAATAATCAAACCATTAATTGATGAAACGTCTGAAAATGAGACTGGCTCTAAACTTGGAGGACATTTACCAATATTAAAGCAATATAAAAACAATACTGATTTAGTATATTGGGATGATCCCAATGAATTAGTTGAGAGATTAAAATTATTACTAGCTTCAAGAGATGCTGGCAATATGAATCATGATAATGAAATATTATCTATTATTGAAGAATTAAAAGAAGCTAATATAATTAAGGAATAAATACTTATAACAACAGAAATTTAATTCAGTGCGATGTGTTTGTTCATAATAAGCATTTGCTAAACTAATTACGAAGTCAGGCAAGTAAATTACCAAACATGAGCAAAACAGATATAGTTAACGAAATTCATAAATATGCTAGGAAAAGTTTTCCACGACGAAATGTTATCATGAAAGACATAGACGATCTGTGGCAAGCAGATTTAATTGATATGCAATCTATATCTAGCGATAATAAAGGTTATAGATTTATTCTAGCTGTTATTGATACATTTTCAAAATATGCTTGGACCGTTCCATTGAAAAGTAAAAACAAAGATATTGTTAGTAACAGTTTTAAGATGTTGTTATACAGAGGGCGCGTACCTAAAAATTTGCAAACTGATAATGGAACAGAGTTCTACAATGATAAATTTAAAAAACTTATGCAGTCTTACAATATTAATCATTATTCAACATTCTCATCAAAAAAAGCTTCGATAGTAGAAAGATTCATTAGAACATTTAAATCTAAATTATACAAAGAATTCAGTTTGAGAGGTAATTATAATTGGATAAATAACACCATCAATAATGTGATTTTTAAATATAATCACAATTACCATCGAACGATTGATGAAATCCCTGCAAATGTAAATAATATGAATAAAAAACGTATATATGAAAGATATGTCAGTTTGAAAAAAAACGTTAGTATGAAAAATAAATTTAAAGTGGGTGATTATGTTCGTATTAGTAAGTATAAAGGAACATTTGAAAAAGGATACACTCCAAACTGGTCAACCGAAATATTTAAAATTCGAAAAAGGCAGAATACTTCTCCTATTACCTACTTAATTGAAGATGCCATTAGAGGCCAGCCAATATTGGGAGCATTTTATGTGCAAGAGCTTCAAAAGACAAAATATCCGAATATATATCTAGTTGAAAGAGTTCTTAAAAAGAATAAAAATAAAGTTTTTGTGAAATGGCTAGGCCTATCTTCTGCTGAAAATAGCTGGATTGATAAGTCTAATGTGTTGTAAAAACTATTATTCTACGCTGATCTATAAAACCTTGGGTTCATTAGTATATTTATTAAGTGTTCAACGTTTGATTATTCAGTCTTATTATGTGTATTGGAGAGAACAGTATTCTTAATTGGTTTATAAATCATTTGCCAATTGAACTGCATTTACCGGGCTACAATTATTGCGGTCCTGGTACAAAATTGATGAAACGACTTGAGCGTGGTGATAAAGGTATAAATAAATTAGACGAATATTGTAAAGAACACGATATTGCCTATCACAATTCATCAAGTTTGAAGGATCGACATAAAGCTGATTTGATTTTGTATAAAATGGCGAAAAAGCGTGCATTTGCTTCTGATTCAGGCGTAGGAGAAAAAATCGCAGCACATCTAGTTAGCAATGTCATGTCGAAGAAAATTAAAACTGGCTCTGGTCTTAAAGCTACAAAACAAAAATCTCGAACAAAAAAATCGAATAGATTAAAAAATATTATTAGTATTACGAAAAATCGTATGAAGAAAATAAAACCAAAATGTAAGAAAGTTGCAATAGAAGTAGCTATGGCTGCTGCAAGAGAATTAACTGGTAATTCATCTATTAAATTGCCTCGTATATTTCCAATACCAAAAAGCGGTGGAGTTTTACCATTGATTCCTATTTTTGCGGGATTATCGGCAGCAGGAGCATTAGCAGGCGGTGCAAGTGCTATTGCTAAAACTATAAATGAAATTAAAATGGCTAAAAAGCTGTATGATGAATCTAAGAGACATAATGAAAAAATGGAAGCTCTTTGCATTGGAAAAGGACTACATCTTAAGCCGCATAAAAATGGGCTAGGTATTTTTGTCTCAAAACAAAAAAACTAGAGAATCGGCTACCTAAACGAGCTTTAACTAACCTCGACATTTTGAAGTACGGAAATGATATTCCCTTTTTTAGAGGAGTCTTCATGAGAGATGAGCTCCCTAAACATCCTTTTCTAAAAGAATGTGGAGTTATTAATTTAGATACTTCAAAAAATCCTGGTACTCATTGGGTAGCCTATGCAAAGTGTAATGATAATATTGAATACTTTGACAGTTATGGAGATCTTAAGCCTCCAAAAGAATTTATAAAGTACTTGGGTTCCAACGTTCGCTATAACTATGAGAACATACAAGGGAATCATCCTTTTAATTGCGGACATCTTTGTCTAAACTTTTTGAGACATTTTTGGTATAGTCGGGGAATAAAATAAAAAAGTATTTCCAGAAGTGTTCAGTTTGAAAGTATGTCTACAACAGTGACGATCTCTAGCAGTAAATCTGAATTAGAGTCCTATTTTCAACCACCTCTGACTTTTTCTGGAAGATATGAATGTGGTTTGCTATACTTCTCAGTGTTGAACTGTAAGGATAATTTACCGTTTAATACTGAAACTCCAACTGTAGTTAGAATTGAATGCGATTTAATATACGGATCTTACTCTAACGGATTGCAAACTCATATTATTCATGAATTTGTAACAAACACAGCTGTCAGCAAACAGTATATTGAAAGACCGCCCAACGTTATTTACTTTCCAATAAACAAGAATATAGTTACCTCTATATCTGTTAAGATTGTGGATCAGTTTGGTCACTCAATTAACTTTAAAGAAGGTGACATTCAACTACGTTTTCACTTAAGAGAAATAAAATGATTTCATTTAATAAAAACGCTCCTGTAAAAATAAAACGACTTATTCCGTTTGCAACCACTAAAGTACACAGACGTAAGAAAAAAGTATTAAAGTTGAGTAAAACCAATAAAGATTTTCTTAAAGCAAATGGTTTTAAAATATGAATATACTACAGATTAATGACTTACCCCACTTTGATACTTCCATCGAAAGTTATGAAGTCCATTCCTATAATCCCTATAATAACAGCTTTAGAGAAAATGATGAAATCAGAATTCCTATACATCAGCAAGACATATACGTGCTACCATCAGCCAGCTCAATTTACATTGAAGGTTCTGCTAAGCTCTTTGGGAAAGATGGAAAACAGATTGCAAAAAATGTATCATTTACTAATAATCCTATTATGTTCCTTTTCCAAGATATCAGATACGAAATGAACGGAATCGAAATAGATCGAATAAAAAATTCCGGAATAACATCGACTATTAAGTCTTACGTTTCTTTAAATGAAGCCGAAAGTAAAGTTGCAGCCGTGTGGGGCTGGAATCTAGATGGGTTTAAAAGTGGCGGAAATTTCAGTGCAGTTATACCACTAAATAAGATTTTAGGGTTCGCAGAAGATTACAATAAAATTATAATAAATTGTAAACATGAGCTTATTTTAAATAGAAGTAATTCGAACAAAAACAGTGTTACACTTAATGATGATATTGCAAAGTTTCAAATAGACATAGAAAGGGTACAATGGAGAATACCTCATGTAAAAGTATCTGATCGAGAACGATTGATACTTTTAAAACATTTAGAAAGAGATAAGGCTGTTCAAATGGCATTTAGGAATTGGGATTTGTACGAGTATCCTTTACTACCTAAAACTACAAAGCATTCATGGTCAGTTAAAACTGCATCACAAATGGAAAAGCCTAGATATGTAATTTTCTGCTTACAAACTAATAGAAAAAATAATAAATTGAAAGATAGCTCACTTTTTGATCATTGTGAAGTAACAAACGTGACCCTATTCTTGAATTCACAATATTATCCATATGAACCTTTATACTTAAAGTTTTCTGAGGACAAATACAGTATATTATATGAAATGTATGCAAAATTTCGCCAGTCGTATTACAACTGTCCAATAGACCCCTTGCTCAATCTACAGGACTTCAAAGATAAGGCTCCTCTATTTGTTTTGGACTGTTCAAGGCAAAACGATAGTTTAAAAACAGGTCCAGTAGATGTCCGGCTAGAGATCGAATGTTCGCAAGCAATACCAGATAATACTGCTGCATATTGTTTAATTATAAACGATCGGCTTGTGGAATACAAACCTCTGAGCAACATAGTACGCAGGTTATCATGAATGCCATTGTTGACGTTCAAGGCTTCAAAACAGAAGCTAATGAGTTTATATTAAAAGAAATAGCCATATGGTGTAATAAAAAAATACAAGTGTTTTTAATTAAAGCACCATTTCCATTTTATGATTTGACAAAATCAGAAAGACGACAAGTCAGTTGGATTGAGCGTAATAGAAAAATATGCTGGAGTGAAGGATTTATACCTTATTCAAATTATCAATATTTAATTTCAGATATTTTACGAGATAAGTGTGTTTACACTAAAGGTTTAGAAAAAGTGTCATGGTTGAAACGTATTTTAAATAATGATAATGTAATTAATTTAGAAGATAAGTTCTGTCCTAGTTTGTTAAATTTATATGATAATTATAAATATTCTGAAGATTTGTTCACCTGTGTTTATCATGATTCAGGATGTGCTTTGAAAAATGTACTATGTTTAAAAAAATGGTGCTTTGACAATAAACTTTTTTAATATATAAATACACATGTTTTAGTTTTTACTTCGATAGTCGTCGAATGATTGGACTGAGTACTACCCCCATAGCCTGCCTTTTAATCCTGGAAAATAAATTATGCATACATAAAAAGTAATGTTCTCATAATAACATATATAATCTTGGATTTATATAAATATATAATAAAATATGACTTTGAATATTGGAGATCGAGTTCAGATAATTATAGTTGAGACAAGAATATGTGGACTACATATTGCAAAAATTATAAACCATGAACAGTACAGTGCTGTTTTAATACCTTGTTATAGAAAAAATGGTAAAGGCTTTAAAATTCGCTTTGAAGGGCTCACGTTATGGGCTCAAATAATAAGACTCTCCAATAATCTAGTTGACTTAATAGAGTTATGAAAAGTAATGCTGTAGCCAACTAAAAAAATAATATTGGGGCTTCTGCATCACGCAAAAAAATATTGGAGGCTTCTGCGTCACAAGCCGAGTGAAGCGAGGTTTGTGATGCAGAAGCCCCAATAATTTTTTGCGTGATGCAGAAGCCCCAATATTACACTACTTATTTTCTTTATTAATCTTCATCACCCGGTTTCGGTTTCGGTTCGGTGGTCCGGTTGATCGGACCACGGGTAACACCCTTGCGTTAATCCCAGTCGCATCCGAAACTTTCAGCTTGAAGTCTCGGGTCCGCTGTACCAGTCTAACTGCGAATCAGGCTAAACTATTATATTTTCTGTGAAGTGACAGCCATCTGGCCTTTACAACCCAAAAGGCGATATCGAAGCATTGCAGTTAAACCAGTTGTTGAACTTTTGAGGGCTCCAACTACCCGTAACGACTGTCATAGATGTTGGTATGGCAACTGGGACCAGACCAATGCAAATATCCATATTCATGTATACCAATATTTGCAATGAGCGGGGATCGAACCCGCACCTCCTGCGTATTGGCCGCGTTCACTACCGCTACGCCGCGGAGACTGGATAAAACCCTGGAGGGGGAATAACTCCATAGTTCATTATTATAATCTAAGCAGCCATCATCTTGGTGCTCAAAGTTCGCTTTCTGACATTTTCTCCTCCAATTCATACCGTGTTTACTTATAGCATTATTCTGATTCAACTCCTTTAGCTTTATGAAATTGATTGTACCAGGTATGGGTTCAAGTTTGTGATATTTCAGTTGGAGTTTAAATATCTTCATTAACAGCATTTTAATTCTCACGCACCGTCTATCAGTTTTATAATTTGCCATGGTAATAAGCTACTTCGGCAAAAGTTGCATAAATTAAGTACAAAAAAGGAACAGTCACTGTCGCTGCTGCTCAAGTTTTTGAATCCAAAACTCCAATCCAATATCCTTTCACACAGTGTTTGATGTTTAAAAAAATTCAAATCAGGTCTAGCTACGTACAACACAATCGGAGCCATTGTCATATATTCCTGGCAGCTTCCGCACAGGCGAGAGGTGAGTCAAGATTTTTATGAATTATTTATGAAACACCCCGTTTTTATCGCAGGAGGCGTACGTCCAACGGAGGCTCTGTTTACCAACGGATTTACCGTAAGGTGAAATTAGGGTTGTCGAAGATAAAAATTTGATAGTACTGTAGATATTGATACTATTGGGTAGGAAAAAACGAACTGATATTATTGGGATTGGGAAGGGTTTTATTAATATTGTTTATTGGATGTTAATATTTGTAAATGCTTCACGCTGAATCTAATATCTTGACCTACTTTAAAGTATCTACTATTGACCATGTAGTCTCGTCTATATTATCGACAATTATATCACGTGATTAAGGATCCCTTTTCCACTGTGGGTATGACTGTCTATGAAGTTTAATTTTCAAAACGGAAGTCGGGCAACACGTAACGAAAGAATAAAAAATTTGTGAACGTATCTGTACCAGACGATTCAACACCCTACTGATTAATAAATAGTATCTTCATGATCTCGCGCTTCTCAATTTAAAATATTATCATTATCATCATAATCATTATGGCGACGTATTTTCCTGATTGTATCCGAGACCAAGGTGACCACGCAGCACAGGGTTCACCTTCCGGCTATCCCTCCTCCATTTCTCACGATCTTGGGCGTCAATGGTAGTGAGACCATAGTGAGTCTCAAGATAAAATATGTATCCATAACTACGATCAAACAAGCTCGTGCACCAATAGGTACATTGGCTTTGAAATCATAAAAATACATTACTCATACATAATATACATCCGAAATGTTTGCAGTAAGAAGTACAGACGACTTCTTTGCTCTCATGCGCAAAAGAGTGGCCTCACTGGTGCACAGGTTGTGGGCGAGTTCTAGCAGCATGTTGAAGATGTTCGCGGGCAGGATGGAAGGAGATGTGATGGGTAGGTTCATCAAGTTACACGTTGAACCTGGGACCTGATGAACTTATCTTCAGAATAAGAAATTTTGTACGACATACTAACATATATTTAAGCTAAAATTGTTACCAACCAAATTGAGTTGCTTGAAAAATTAAATATTCATTGATTCATTCATTCATAACACACACAAACACCAGTGGCAGCCCTACATGAGATCCGTTGGATCTTGTTGTCAACTCGCGTGTATAGCCTGATATTTTACGATGAGAATTATTTTTGCTTGAGAATTGGCAGCTCCTATCGATTTATGGGTACTCCAAGGTGACATTGAGTATGTTTAGTGAAGTAAAGTGCTGTTTGTGAGTGATGAATTGGTATTTTAAGTTGTTTGATGAGTTGAGGTAAGACAGTTGGTGAATTGTTCAACGATTTCTCTATTTAGGTTAGGAAATTCAACTGGCTTTTTGGTTTGCAAATTTTCTTTATGAGTAAAACCTAATTTGATATAAGAAAGCTTATAATATAGCATAGTGGTTAAGGAGTCGGCCTTACGATCAAAAGGTCTCAGGCTCGAATCCTAGCCATCACACTACCAATGTGAACCCGCTCCTAACACAAGCATTTTGGCTTAGCTGGAGGGATTAGAGTGGATATAAGTAATTTCGGTTCTAATATATTTTTTATGAAGTACCGAGTGCTTCCATAGCTTGTAGTTTCAAGGGTGGTGTCCTTCAGGAACGTTAGGTCCTTGTACTAGAATGTATGCTGCTTCTGCTTTCTTACCGAAAAAAAGGAGTGAATTCTTTTAATAATTTAGTTTGACAATATATTTTTGGTCAGCATAGCTGATATTTTGTCGTCAAATATCGGTACTCGAAACAGTAGATCTATCGCCAAATATACCGATTACTGTCCGTAGCTGTGACACGACAAGATCTAAGTATGTCAGGTTACTTGTGATAGTCCGGCGTGGGAGACGCCGAAACGGGAGCTGGTGGCGGCGCTGAGAGTGAGTGTTCTCACGCTTGCGACCTTACTCGCGGCGATGGTTCGCTGCGCAATTTTAATGCCTTTGTGGAAGAGAATAAATAAATATACTTTTAAAAAAAAAAATGCGTGGGCGGCCGGAGCTTCCTTCTGTGAGTAAGTCATGCTCGAGAAGGAGACGGTGAAGTGGTAGCGACGGCGGTGGTGAGAGCGAACGAGACTCGCAGAACTCGCTGCCCGCGAGCGGGGGCAATTCGTGCGGCGGAAATCGCTGAACAACCTACATTTTGGTGATAGATCCACTATTTTGCAAACAAATCCTCTGACAGCTCAAATTATACCTATTTACTATTTTTGACTTTTATGAGAAAGACTACCGTATGACTAATAACCCCAAGAGTAAAGCTACTAGGTAGTAGACAAGAGAGATTATACAATACTGCCAAACAAATGGAAAATAGAGTATTGAAAGTCTCATTGATGACATTTTCCGAAAGTGTATCCAATCCATACATATGAATCATTACTGCCATCGATACATCTAAAGCATTGGGCAGCTATAATATATGATGCTTACTAAACAGTCTGCGGCATTACTCAATGGGCTTAGAACCACTAATACGATGGCGTAATGGCTCCATCCATGTTACCTTTGAAGTGAACACACCCTGTAGCTTTTAGTTAAACTTATGAGCCATTTATACCACATGTTTTGGTTTGCATAATATGTGGAATGAATATGGAATAAAAAATGTAGTTTAGCAGCTGACAGAATATTTTGATCATAATATATAGGGTGGAAGATTTTCATATCCCCTGGAGGGGAAGTATTCGAAATACTGGAGATCCACCTAAACTTGAAACAAAGTTCAGTCATTTAGTAGATACTCATTTTAAGAAATATATATATATAGGTATTTTAAAAGAATATTAGAACCGAAGTTACTAATATTCCCTCTAACCCCTCCAACTAAGCTAAATCGCTTGTCCTAGCACAAGCGATTGTGCGAGTGGGTTCACGTAGGTAGTGTAATGGCCAGGATCGAACCCGGGACCTCTCGATCGTAAGGCCGACTCCTTAACCACTAAGCTACTGACGCTTATATAACACGATGCCATATGGCTTCAAAGATAACTTTATTGTGGGTAAGGTAACTGATGATTCCTTGAGTAAAAGTTCTGTCTCTGTGAGCATTGAACATGTTTTAAAATCAAGTGTGAAATAACGGTTATCCATACTAATATTATAAATGCGAAAGCTTTCACGCTTTCACGCCTAAACCACAAAACCGATTTTGATGATATTTGGTATAGGGGTAGACTAGACCTTGAGAAAGGACGTAGGCTATGTTTGGTCGCGATAACCGACATCCACGCGGGCAAAAGCTAGTTACTTAAAAAAAGAAATGAATACCTAAAGGTCAGGTAGATAGGTATGAATCCAAATATCAAAATAAAACCAACCAAATACGAGTATGTACGAGCCAAATTTATATATCATGCTGAAAACAACCAAAAATGAAAATCTCTTCATACAAAAACTTTTTGCCTACTACAATATTTTTGACTCATAATAAGCCCAATTTTCTCACACATATAAACAGCAAACTATCCAAAATATCAGTACTATTTTGCTCGACTCTTGACACCGATATTTCGATAGAAAGGCTTCAAAATCTCATGAAGATGTAGCCTAGTGCCAACGTGTCTGGCACGATGCCATTTAGGTAAAAAATGGTGTTACTTATCTATGTACTTATATGTACCTATCTATGATGTGGTAGTACTTTCCGCATGTTTACTGCTGAGAAGATTGTTTCGTCTTTCTTGTTGATATTTTACTTTTCTACAGACGGGTATGAAGACGCAGGTGTTGTTTTAATAGATACTACGGAATGCCAAACATCCATACTTAATATTGGAAATGCGAAAGTAACTCTGTATGTCTGTCTGTGTGTGTTAAGCTTTCACGCCTAAACCACTGAACCAATTTTAAAGAAATTTGGTAAAGGGATAGGTTATACCTTGAGAAAAGACATAGACTAGGTTTCGTTGCGATAACCGATATCCACGAGGGCGGAGCCGCGGGCAAAAGCTAGTTTGTTTATAAATTGAATCACGCTATTTAGGTCCCGGCAGAGTAGAATTTCCATCTCTTCCCATGCGGTATCGTACAAGGCGTCTAAGGGATAGGGCGGCATCAGACAGATACATACAGCCCAGACTCCACCTCAGATATAGGGTCGAGTGTAGCACAATAATGCCCGGAATAATGGCAACAGGTTCACCCTCATTTCGTGGGTACGTACAATTGTTGGTGAAAAGTGGGTATTAATTGATCTCTACCTAGTTCTCCGAGGATAAAGGCTTGATTATATGTATGTATCTATATGAAAACGTGGCGTTTTTGGAACCCTGAAGATTTCATAATAAAAAAATGTTCAAAATTCAGTCTCGATTCGACTAACCTCAATCTCCCAAACGTCAGAAACGAACACGATGTCAATGAAGAAATACCGTTTTTGACATTCGGGATATTAGCGATTAAACCATGACTGAATTTTGAACAGTTATTATTAGGAGAATTGCCCTTCTTTTCAGCTAAACTAAGGTTTCACATTTTACTTGATGAACTTCATATTATTATTAATTTTCTAAGAGCTAGAATATGTGAGTAAATTTTATTTAAGCATTTATTTAGTATGCTAAATATACAAATCGAATACATCTGGAAAAATTGATTTTCTCGAACGGGACTCGAACCCGCAATATTTTCCTTACAGGGGGAAGAATACAACGGGAAAAGGGAAAGATCCCGTGTTCGAGTCCCGCCCCAGCCTTGTTCCCGATGTATTCAACCTAGTACATATATCTTATTATTTTTTAGTGTCGTAGGAGCCTGCCCACTTATCCAGAGGGTCTTTCCTAGAGGTAGAAATTCAATTACTTTTACATTCACTGTCCTAACTTTTTCTTATAAATCTAAATTGAAAAAGTCAATACTTTGAACGGGACTTTCTCTTTTTATCTTAGGCCTGCTAGTTCAGTGACTTCACAAACTTTGCCAAGTGTTTTGAGGACTGGGACGACTGAATTAATGTAATTTATTCTTCATTATACTTTGCTATATATATACTCACGGGATATATAACGGAGAGGTAGGCATAAATGTAATAACCTTCACATTTTTCAATATTTCCTATCTACGTAGCTGGGTACTTATTCAAGAGCTATATATGTACCATGTATGCTATTGTTCGACAGCTTCTGTGTGGCGTGGCGGTAGTGAACGCGACTGCCACGCAGGAGGCGCGGGTTCGATCCCCGCTCAGTGCAAATATTTGTACGCATGAATGTGGCTATTTGCATTGGTCTGGGTGTTTCTATGTATAATTTGTATGTATTCACAAGATAAAAAGTATCTAAGTATGGTTATCCACATTCTAGCTTCCGTAACACAAGCTAATTAAGCTTACCATGGGTCTAGATAGCGTTGTGTAGAATGTTCTGGAAAAAAATAATATACAAATGTTTATTGTCATTGTCTTGATCTGACAGAAAATAGCACTATCTAAGATGCCTAATTATTTTAGGGCATTAGGCGCTGCCCAAATTGTGGCATATATCCATACTAATATTATAAATGCGAAAGTAATTCTGTCTGTCTGTCTGTATCTTACGCTTTCACGCCTAAACCACTGAACCGATTTTGATCTGATAGATTTCTTATATAGATATTTGGTATAGGGGTAGATAAGACCATGAGAAAAAACGTATGCTATGTTTGGTCGCAATAACCGGCATCCACGCGGGCCATCCCATTGGTTCATTGTTCACAAACAATGATACTTATTCATAATCAAGAAAGAGATAGAAAGAAGGTTTTTTTTAAGACACGTCAATGTGACTTCATCTCGCCTGATGGTAAGCTAAAATCAAAGTCTCGGAAAGAGGGTCATCATCGTAAACATGTACCATGTTAACAGTGGGGGCACTCAGCTTGACGGCCTCTAACGGCGACGGCGCTTAACAAAAAAAAAAAAGAAACCAAAAAAAATCATCATAAGACCAACTTCACGTCATTCTTGCATATGAATGCACAATTTCATCGAAATAAAGCAAGGAATCGATCAAATTCAACTTGTGAAAATTTGTTTACAGACAAACACGAAGCACTTACCTTATGTCAACAAACTTCCAACTACTTGGAAATACACAACTACTTGTATTTTTCTTTAAAAGATTTCAAATTTATCTCATAAAGTCGCAACATGGTAGCAAAGAAGCTGGCACCGTGCCACGGAGGTGAAACGAGCTAGCCAATGAGAATTTAGTAGAGATTATTAGGTGTTTCAATCTTTATTATAGTTGTATATTCTTAGAAAAACCTTCAAGACGTGTGTAGATCTGTAGCAGATAATAATATAATAATAAAGTTATTTTATCGTAGAATGCTCGGCTATGAAGCTGTCTCTTTATCAGTTAGTTTCGAGGTCTTTTATAGGCCTTAGACCGGTCTTGCAATACTATAGCACCATTGTTGGATGTTATTTACAGGTGTGATATCAGCTAATTGTATTTCGTGAGGTGTATTAACACTCAACTATTATTTTTGGACTCAGGCATTAGGGGGTGAGTCTGTTATCGTCAAGCAAGCACTTTGTCAAGGACTCAAGGGTCAATAGCTCAGTTGGAAGAGCATTCCCCCTGTAAGGGAAAGGTCGTGAGTTCAAGTCTCACTTGAGCGTTTCATTTTTTCCAATGTTTTTCGAAGGACTGTATGTTTACTGTCCGGTGGAGAATTCCTATGCCGCACCATTAAGACCTGGAACTTCCTGCCAGCTCGCGTGTTTCCTTCTTTTTACAGTCCCGGGTTCTTTAAGGCATCTGATGAGGCCGTCAAGCTGAATGCCACCACTGTTAACATGGTACATGTATTGTTTACGATGTTGATCCTCTTTCCAAGACTTTGACTTTAGCTTACCATCAGGCGAGGTGAAGTCAAATGGCCATGTCCTTAACAAAAAAAAAGAACAGCCTTAGTCGGCTTCTACGACATCTACCAGAAGAGTACAGTTTCAGTACTTAGTTAAGTTTGGGAGTTCAAAGTGGACAGAACAAGAAGAAGAAGAAGGAAAAAGGAAGAAAAGTGGGAAAACAGTGAAAAGTGCAAGTAAAGTGTAGTCGCGCTGTGAGTGTCGTGTAAGCGCAGTGATCGTGCAATACAGTCGCGCTGTGAGTGTCGCGAATAAGACTGTTTGTGCAATAGTGCATCGTACGGTACAGTCGCGCCGTGAGTGTCGTGTTCAAGATTTGGCTGTTGGGGTCTATAAATAAAGCGGTCTTACATACGAAGGTGTTTATTTCCAATCCCGTTACCCGTCTCCCGTAACATTGGAGTAAGTAAGAGTACAGTTTTACTCATAAAAACATAACATAACATAAACTCACGCCTGTATTCCTTGCCTGGTTGGCAGAGGTGCTAGCACCCACATTTCGCCAGTTTATGTTTAGGTCCCAATGTAATAGATGGCGAGCCTATTGCCATTAACCGGGCACTTATAAACCTGCGATAAATACACACATAACTTCGAAAAGCATCGACAAGTCATTTGTGTGTGCCATGGTATACCTGGGATCGAACCCAAGATCTCGTCTCAGTAGTCCATTACCCATACCACTAGGCTACCGCAGTTTTACTCGTACTAATTATATCCTTCTTGCGGCTGATGTAACCAGATATAAGTCATCAAAAGGACCTACTTAAGGCGGATTTTCTATATGCCCTTACAATACTGCCTCAATTACTTATGGCCCAAATGGTCGGTAATTGTTGATAGACCAACCAGGGGAAACCACAACGTCAAAACAATATCAGCAATCCCTTATACCATAAACTTTTATAAATCTGCCCAAAACATAAAAAGGAAAAAGACTATAACGGAATAATTTTATTCAAAGTCTGAAATAAAAATACCCCATACAATGCGATCATATATAACGGTCAGTACCAGGGGATGTCCCATAAGTTGCCATATAAAAAACCTTTAAAATAACGATAAAGTTATGGTTTTTTTACGATATACCGCAACTTAATGCGCTAAACCGTTAAATATAAGATTACCTTCATAAATTTGGTGATATGATATGATGGGGCAGTTTTGAAGAGTTCTTCAAGTTTAGTATATAAAATAGTTTTTTATGTCACGTCTGTGTATCAGTATCAAGGTGTTTTAAAGCGTAATTTTGATGGGCACTAACGACAGGTATAGCTACTGAACGTCAATATCGCCAGTTGATTTTGGAAGTCACATGGCAGTTGCTTCACGGGAAATATATGTACAAGTTTTTTTTATGTAATAGGGAGGCAAACGAGCAGACGGATCGCCTGCTGGTATGCGATCACCTTCGCCCATGGACACCCACAACACCAGAGGAGTCACAAGTGCGTTGCCTTCCTTCCAATAGAGAGTGCGCTGCTTTCTTGAAGGTTTGAAGGTCGTATTGGTTCCGAAATACCGCTGACGACAGTTCATTCCATAGTTTAGTTGTGCGAGGCAGAAAATTTCTCGAGAAACGCACAGTTGTGGACCGCCAACCGTCTAATTGGTGAGTGTGGAACTGCTGTCGCTTGGAAAGATGGCAGAAAGAGGCGGCGGGGATCAATCCAAACAATTCCTCGGAGCACTTCCCACAGGCGAAACCACATCTCTACGCAGTGCCAAAGAGTCCAGCCGATACCTAACGGCCAGGGGGAAGGACGACCTCAACAAGGTCACCGGGAAGCGCTGGATGGAGAAAAGCAAATATGCTAGTAATGTCTTCAGTAACTAATTAATATATTCTATTAGCATTAAGCAATTTTAACAGATTATCTGCTTAGCATAGAACAATAGATAATTTAGATGGTCTATTCAGAGAGCTCTAGGACAAAGGAAGCTATCAAACGCACAGGTTATATACATTACTGTGTCGACAATATTAAGTTCTTAGCATGGAATAATGTAGCAGGTGGGAGGATTACAATTCCTGTCTATGTATATAGATGCGTTTATATAATATTGAGTAAGATACTTTGTACTTTCCTCATAAATTTAATTTTTCACTTAAACGGTTTCGCCTCACGGCATTCTCAAAGGTATGATGTAAAATTATTGTTTCTAACAATATTTTACATGTGGGTAGTTTTAAAATTATGCGTACCAGCTTTTATTTATTTCCCAATATTTGAATTAAATTTGATTGTATAAATTTTGAATTTTTTTGGAAATTTCAAGAAATCATATTTTCAGTTTAGATACCCAATAATTTATTTTGCAAGGCATTTTTTTCAGAACAGCAACTATTAAAAAGTATTGGAAAGAATCTACGACCTAGGCAAATGGCCTAATCGAACATATAAAATTGTCTTACTCAGTGGTGGAGCATTATATTATACACTAGCTCACCCGGCGAACTATGTACCGCCAAAGCTTTTTCCGCCCGTGTGGCTTCGGGTCCCGTTCCCGCTGCACCCTCCTTTCTTTTTCCTTTTTTTTTAAAGGGCACGTCAAACAAAAAACTGCCTCAAAATCCTATGCGTAGTTTTATAGATCTAAGCATACATAGGGCGCGGCAAGCAACTTTGCTTCATACTATGTGATAGGTAACTTTTTCGTTTTAGAGACGCATTCTCGTAGTTTAAGGGTACTTCAAATTCACGTAGGGTTTCGAGGTGCAAAAGGATTATGTATCGAGTACGTTTATAGGAAGATATTCATAAAATAACCATAATCTCTATACACAAGTAAACCAGTAAAGAGCGCTCGATACCTGCCCTACATAGTTAGACTTCGCCACATTATTGGGTATTTACGAAACATGGAAGTCACAAGCTCATTTATCTATACTCAGTAATGTAGGTACTTACTTTATGTACAGTTAGTATCAGAACGATCTGGACTATACATACATACATATAATCATTCCTTTATCCCCGGTGGGTTAGGCAGAGGTGAATAGGCTACTTGACCAATCCTGCTTAATATGTGTTCTGAAAAAATATGCCTTGCAGAATAAAATAGTGCATATCTTAACTAAAACTATAAATTTTCATTAGTTGAAATTCTCAAAAAAAGTCAAAATATAAACAATCAAATTCAATTAAAATATAAAATTTTTAGATTCCTCATTAAATTTTAAATAAATTTTATTACTAACTGTATACGTGTAAACGCAACGTAGACTTAGATAAATGCGATATTCTCTTGCACCCCATACATTTGCACTACGCGCTACCGAAACGTGACGTCACAATTTCGTACGATTTTGTATTGAGCGTTTTCGGGCGGCGCGACAAATTGAATTTGTCTTTGAAAACTATTTGTCGTACGAAAATTTTGCTTTTACAGTTTATTATATTATCAGAAAGTAGTCATTTTTCAAAAGTAAAAAAAAAATAGTCAAGTAGCCTATTGACACCCTCATTTCATTAATCATTGGATTAGGTCCCACGTAAAGGGGTGAGTTGTTGACTCAAGCCATGCGGACGAGACTGAATCTGGGCTGTATATTTTTGTCTGATGTTAAGCAGCCCTATCCCCCTAGTCGCCTTGTACGACACAACTGAGGAGAGATAAGGTGGACCAAACTCAACTCTTAAGGTTCCCGTCAGAGTAGAATTTGACTGACTTTAAAGTCTCAAAATGATTTTAATACCAAGAAGAAGAAGAAGATTAAGTCAAACTGTTTTTTTGACTTCAATTGTTTTTATCGTCCGAACTATAGGTGTGTACCAAATGTCTGAAAAATCAGTCAACTGGAAGGGGAAAATTAAGGTATTAAGATAATTTTGAGTACTTTATTAGTCAAGACCGTTCTGATACTGACTGTACTTTGTGTACCTTCAGCATCTTCTTTGAATAAATTTCACCTTTCGTATTTTTTATTTGCCACAGAATAAGTACTGTAATAACATCAGATTTTATTGTTGTCGAAAAAATTACCAAGGCAGACAGACATCTTACATTTGGTGGTATCCCATCTGGAAAGGTGAAGTGCTGCAATAAAAGGATATTTGGATATTGTTTTGATAATAATTCCATAGATTAGGTAATAAATATTCCACAAATATTCCACAACATTCTACACAACGCTATCTAGACCCATGGTAAGCTTTTATAGCTTATGTTATGGAATCTAGAATGCGGATAAACATACTTATATACTTTTTTTTTGTAAATACATACATATTATATATAGAAACACCCAGACCAATGCAAATAGCCATATTCATGCATACAAATATTTGCACTGAGCGGGAATCGAACCCGCACCTCCTGCGTGGCAGTCGCGTGCACTACCGCCACGCCACGGAGGCTGTCTAATAAAATTATAGAAATGTCATCTTTTGCTACAAAAGAAAACCTGGATCCAAGGAAATTAAATACTCGTAATGCTATTATATCTTACTATTAATACAAATGGGTAATGTTATTAGGGATAAATGGATGTTTAATACTCAATCATGCAATAAAAGACCAAACGAATCCGTAAATAAGGCACAGGAATGAGTTTTTACTTTCAGGGTTGGCAGAATAGATGGTATTCGCTCCCCAAAAGATAACCAATACAAAACATCCTTACTAATACATATTATAAATACGGAAGTAAGTCTGCTCGCCTGTATGTCTGTCTGTCTATCAATATGTTACACTTTCACGCATAAACCACTGAACTGATTTTGATGAAATTTATATAAAACCAAAAAAAAAGAGTAAACCTTAAGAAAAGAGAAGAGAGTTTGGTTGCCGAAATCCACGCGGCTTAGCCGCGGGCAAAAGCTAGCCAAATGGGTGCGCTTCGTGGAATAGCAAATTAATTATTTTACATTAAACCTATGGGTGCGCTCCGTGGCATACTATAGGTGCGCTTCGTGGCATACTATAGGTGCACTTCGTGGAATACCTCCAAAATAAAACTTATGGTCCGCTAAATCGAGACGAACAACTCAGCGTTTTTTTTTCATTTTTTTTTTTTTTACACAGGACACGTCAATTTGACTTCACCTCGCCTGATGTTAAGCTAAAGGCAAAGTCTCGGAAAGAGGGTCACCATCGTAAACATTTACCATGTTAACAGTGGTGGCACTCAGCTTGACGGCCTCATTAGATGCCTTTTCACGCCCCGCTTAAAGGACCCGGGACTGTAGGAAGAAGGAAACACGTGAGCTGGCAGGGAATTCCAGGTCTTAGTGGTGCGGCATAGGAATGAATCACTGAAACGCTTGGTTCTAGCAGGTATACTCTGCACCGTAAATGGATGACATCTTAGCCCTGCACGTGTCGTCCTGTGAAGGAAAGGGGAGGGTGGGACTAATTGGAAGAGCTCGTCAGAACATTCACCATGGTAGAGACGGTAGAAAACTGCCAAAGACGCAACATCTCTACGCATCTGCAAAGGCTCGAGGGTGTTCGTGACCTTAGGATCCCCAATAATGCGGACCGCACGTCGCTGCAACCTGTCGAGAGCATCTAATAAGTACTTTGCGGAGCCGTCCCAGAGATGTGAGCAGTATTCCACGCAGGAACGAATTTGGGTCTTGTATAGAAGACACCGCTGCTCCGGCGTAAAAAAACGTCTCACTCTGTTCAGGACTCCGAGTTTACGCGAGGCTGATTTGATGATACTCTCGATATAGTTTTTGTTATTCAGTTTGCAGCGAACATCCATACCGAGGATAGTGAGGTGATCCTGCAGTGGCAGTGGTGTGCTCTGAAGAGTGGGAAGGGGAAGGAAAGGAGATACCTTTGCTGTAAACGCACATGCCTGGGTCTTCTTGGCATTGAACTCGACCAGGTTCCTAGCGCCCCATTGAGAAATGTGGTCCAGGATCCGGTCCAGCTCAGTGACAAGAAGCTGCCCTTTTTTCCGCGATATCAGACTGCTTGGCCGCAGGATGTGCGTAATAACTCCCGTGTAAGGTGCTGTCGTCTGCATAGCAGTGAATGTTTCCGTTACAGAGCATGTCATTGATATGCAGAAGAAAGAGAGTGGGAGATAAAACGGAACCCTGCGGCACGCCAGCATTTACCTGCAAGAACTCCGAAGCTCGTCCATCACAAAGGACGCGAATACGGCGCCCCTGCAGGAAGCTTGCAACCCAGTTACACAGTCTAGGAGGCAGGCCGAAGGCTGGTAGCTTGGAAAGAAGCGATTTGTGCCATACCCTATCGAAAGCTTTGGCGATGTCAAGACTAATTGCCAGTGACTCACCGTGCTTCTCCATAGCCTCACCCCAAAGGTGGGTCATGTACGCCAGAAGATCACCCGTTGACCGTTTCGGTCTGAAACCGTATTGCCGGTCACTAAGCAAGGAGTGATCCTCTAGGTGGCGCATGAGCTGTGTGTTAATTATGTGCTCGAACACCTTGCACAGCACTGAGGTGACGGCTATGGGTCGATAGTTGGCTGGGTCCGAGCGATCCCCCTTCTTGGGGATCGGCTGGACATTCGCCTCCTTCCAAGCCGAGGGCACTGTACCCGAACTGTAGGACAGTCGGTACAGCCGCGTTAGCATAGGAGATAACTCCGCTGCACATTTTTTAAGTACAACCGCTGGAATACCATCAGGACCACTGGCTTTCCGGACATCGAGTGATTGCAGTACTGCACGGACATCGCGTTGCCTGATACGTATATCAGGCATTGCGTGGTCACCAGTGGGTATTGTCCGTGGTTGCATACCACAATCATCGACTCGGGAGTTGGCCGCGAAGAGATTGACCAGCAAATTTGCTTTCTCTTGCGGCTCATGGGCCAGAGATCCATCGGGATTGCTCAGCGGGGGCAGCGAGGGCTGGCAGAAGTTGGCTTGCACAGCTTTGGCCAGTTGCCAGTAGCCACGGCTACCCGTGGGAGGCGCCACTAGCTCTTGGCCCAGCCGTGCTATGCGCTGGGCATACGCCCTGATGCATGCCCTCTTGCAGACCTTTGTGGCTCTGTTGTACGCCGCCTTGAAGTGACCCACGTTGGGATCGCGCGTGGCGCGCGCCCGCACCCAGGCGTGGTACGCAAACTGTTTATGCTCAACAGCCTCCGCGCACTCGCGCCCGAACCACGGACGCGCTCCGCGGACTCCGGTGATATCGGTGTATGGGATATAATATTCCATACCTAGACCGATCTCACCGGCGACGGCAGTAGCGCTCTCAGATGGGTTCTTACCCTCAAAGCAGCGTTCAACCCACGGGATGGACGCATAATAATCGCGCAATCCATCCCAGTCCGCTGACGAGTAGTGCCATAGCCGCCTCTTCCCCTGCACGGGTCGTGGGGGCGCTACAATGGGCACGGTGGAGCGGACCAGACAGTGGTCGGAGTTACCTAAAGCAGCAATCACCGAGACACTGTACTGGTCCGGGTGACTCGTCAACAGAAGGTCTAGCAGAGAGGGCTCTAGGCCGGACTCTCTTGGTATCCTCGTGACCTTGTGCACCAATTGAGTCAAGTCATGCGCCAGGGCAAATGCGTGAGTGGCTCTTCCCGCATGGTTTGTTATGGCGGAGCCCAACCAGATCTTGTGGTGGGCGTTAAAGTCCCCCAAAAACACCAATTCGGCGTTCGGAAACCGCTCCTGCGCATCATCTGCCGCCTGACTCAGGTATTCGAATAGTCGAGTTATCTCCGCATCTCCTGTATGGGAACGGTAAAGGCACACATAGATCTGACTCGTGGAGCCATGGTCTACGTGTACCCAAAGGATGGAAGAGGACCCATTCCTCTAGACAGCGCAAACGGCGACAACAAATATCCGCCCTAACAAACACGCACACCCCGGCTTTTGCTCGGAAATTTTCCTCGATAACATAGCCGGGGTAAAGTAGGTAGGTCGTGTCGTCAGGGCGGCGTATTTGTGTCTCCGTTAGAAACAGCATAGCTGGTTTCGCCGTCTCCAGGTGTTGGTGGACGGCGTTGAGGTTTTTATGGAGCCCACAGATGTTCGTGGACTCCACCTCAAATAGAGTTTTTGTGGGAGAGTCCCTAGCCGCTGTTTCAACAGATACTGTATTGTGCGCTGCCATGAGGTGAAGGGTAAGGGAAGGCGTGAAAAAGAGGTGATTGTCGCCGCAGCACCGCGTGACAAAACATGGGAGATTGGTTTTATCTATGAATGTGAGGCGTGACGAGAGCCGACGCGCCGAACGGAAGGGCCCCCGTACCCTCCCGAATATGGTCGCCGGGCTCCCGTCCGGTCGCCAACCGGCACGACGAGCCATATCGGGATTATGCGCGACCTGGTGGGGCAGCCTCCCAGGGTGGTTAGTCCCAGTTGGGCCCCTGTACTATGCCGCGGGCGGCCAGCGGCACCACCGTTTCTACGGGTCTCCCTGCCCGGCGCGGCGCCCCGCGTCACACCCCACTAGACTACGCCAAAACCCACCGGTCCCACTAGTGCTGCGACTACCATCACCACGGCCCGGCTATGCACTTGCTGATCCCTGAACGCAATCCAACCGAGATTGGATTACTATGGAGGGTTTTTCGCACTTGTGCATGGTGGTACCAACCCGGTCGAAATAAGTGTCACATTTGTGCCATCAAATTTCTACCATATCCATCCATACCATCATATATTTACAAACATTGTGTTGTTTCATTATCAGCTCCTTTTGCAATGGCTTCGAAAACCAATCTTCGCACCCAATAAATCTCAAAGAAAAAAAACTTTCTAAGGGCCTACCCATTAACTCATCAATTAGGTAAGCTCAAACAAGGCACACGGTGATTACACCGACAAAATAATGTTCTTAACTCACGCTCGCTTCAAACAATTTCATCTACACTTTCACACTGACATGTAATTAATTTACGGTAGAAAGATTTCTCCTAATGCGGCCTTGAGAACAGCGTATTGGTTGTGATATGCGGGCATTGCAATTTATATTGAATCTTATTAAATGTGTTCTGCTTTTTGATCGACTTTTCTCGTTGTTTTTTTTTTTTTCGTTTATTATCTTTTCGGATCTGTACTTACTCTCTCTCTTTCTCTGATTTATGAATACGTATATTTTCAATATTTATGTTTATAATGGGAAAAGAAAATAAGAATATGCAAATTAACAATAGGAAAAATTTGATGAATGGAGAAATGTGAGTGGTAAAATGAAAGATGGTGATAAAAAGGGAATAGACCATTTATATGAAGTACAAACAATTTGAAATGTATAAACGGTTACTTCATTCATTTTCAAAGAATAGTAATTTCTAGGTTGAACCAATCTTAGGAAAAGAATAGCACTTATTTACAACTTTTCACCTACATCCCTTATTAATAAAGAGTTAGAACTTAGCCTATGAAGCAAGCAGGTAATGCATGTAAAATCTGTCATTCTGGCAATAGACATAATATTTGCACGCCACAAACGGTAGAATATGCTGTAAATCTCTCCAGTACCTGTAACCAACCATATTCTAGGAAATAAAGTTTCTTATTCTATTATTATTCTTAAAAAAATCTTCAAAAAATTTAAGGAGAAAAAGTTTAATCCTTTTTACTTGAGAAAAGGTTCAATTTGTCAAATAATATAAATTACACAACACACTAACAATATTATTATATGAATATAAATTAAATTTGAACCCGAAACGCATCAAACGATACCTTACCTTACTGCGATAAACTTATACAATGAAAAAATCCGTTGTTGCAGATTGAAGTTTCGGGCAAAATTCTGCTAAAATTCTACCTGAAGAAAACCGAGGTGCCTTCATGGTACCTACACATGGCTCGTAGTTTCGTTCGAGTTTCGTGCTGGTGCAAAATTTCGGGTGTTTCATGGTAGCCCCGCAGATCCGGTTACAACCGTATTTCCCGCTCACTTAATAGCCCGCCATTAAAACTGCGTTACGCAGCTTACGTTTCCTTACACCACATTTGCCGTTAATAATGACGTAATTTCAGATAAATAGGTAATTTTGAGAAATAGATTATACTTTTGAGTGGCATTTACTTCTTTCAATATTATGATGTATATTCACACAATTTCAAATACATTGGTTTAACATCAATTGGAATATTTTCTTTTTAATGAAATCAGGGATCACACTTAAAGTATTTTATTATTGCAATAAATTTAAGAAACAATTTTATTTATTCAGTTTAAGCACATAAAAACACCATATGAATGCCAAAATTTTACATTTATGTCATTTACTTATGTCAAGAAACGTAAAAATATAAAATAAGGTAAATCATTGGAAGATGATTCTTTCGCTGTTTCGGCTTCCAATGATTTACCTTATTTTATATTTTTACGTTTCTTGACATAAGTAAATGACATAAATGTAAAATTTTGGCATTCATATGGTGTTTTTATGTGCTTAAACTGAATAAATAAAATTGTTTCTTAAATTTATTGCAATAATAAAATACTTTAAGTGTGATCCCTGATTTCATTAAAAAGAAAATATTCCAATTGATGTTAAACCAATGTATTTGAAATTGTGTGAATATACATCATAATATTGAAAGAAGTAAATGCCACTCAAAAGTATAATCTATTTCTCAAAATTACCTATTTATCTGAAATTACGTCATTATTAACGGCAAATGTGGTGTAAGGAAACGTAAGCTGCGTAACGCAGTTTTAATGGCGGGCTATTAAGTGAGCGGGAAATACGGTTGTAACCGGATCTGCGGGGCTACCATGAAACACCCGAAATTTTGCACCAGCACGAAACTCGAACGAAACTACGAGCCATGTGTAGGTACCATGAAGGCACCTCGGTTTTCTTCAGGTAGAATTTTAGCAGAATTTTGCCCGAAACTTCAATCTGCAACAACGGATTTTTTCATTGTATAAGTTTATCGCAGTAAGGTAAGGTATCGTTTGATGCGTTTCGGGTTCAAATTTAATTTATATTCATATAATAATATTGTTAGTGTGTTGTGTAATTTATATTATTTGACAAATTGAACCTTTTCTCAAGTAAAAAGGATTAAACTTTTTCTCCTTAAATTTTTTGAAGATTTTTTTAAGAATAATAATAGAATAAGAAACTTTATTTCCTAGAATATGGTTGGTTACAGGTACTGGAGAGATTTACAGCATATTCTACCGTTTGTGGCGTGCAAATATTATGTCTATTGCCAGAATGACAGATTTTACATGCATTACCTGCTTGCTTCATAGGCTAAGTTCTAACTCTTTATTAATAAGGGATGTAGGTGAAAAGTTGTAAATAAGTGCTATTCTTTTCCTAAGATTGGTTCAACCTAGAAATTACTATTCTTTGAAAATGAATGAAGTAACCGTTTATACATTTCAAATTGTTTGTACTTCATATAAATGGTCTATTCCCTTTTTATCACCATCTTTCATTTTACCACTCACATTTCTCCATTCATCAAATTTTTCCTATTGTTAATTTGCATATTCTTATTTTCTTTTCCCATTATAAACATAAATATTGAAAATATACGTATTCATAAATCAGAGAAAGAGAGAGAGTAAGTACAGATCCGAAAAGATAATAAACGAAAAAAAAAAAAACAACGAGAAAAGTCGATCAAAAAGCAGAACACATTTAATAAGATTCAATATAAATTGCAATGCCCGCATATCACAACCAATACGCTGTTCTCAAGGCCGCATTAGGAGAAATCTTTCTACCGTAAATTAATTACATGTCAGTGTGAAAGTGTAGATGAAATTGTTTGAAGCGAGCGTGAGTTAAGAACATTATTTTGTCGGTGTAATCACCGTGTGCCTTGTTTGAGCTTACCTAATTGATGAGTTAATGGGTAGGCCCTTAGAAAGTTTTTTTTCTTTGAGATTTATTGGGTGCGAAGATTGGTTTTCGAAGCCATTGCAAAAGGAGCTGATAATGAAACAACACAATGTTTGTAAATATATGATGGTATGGATGGATATGGTAGAAATTTGATGGCACAAATGTGACACTTATTTCGACCGGGTTGGTACCACCATGCACAAGTGCGAAAAACCCTCCATAGTAATCCAATCTCGGTTGGATTGCGTTCAGGGATCAGCAAGTGCATAGCCGGGCCGTGGTGATGGTAGTCGCAGCACTAGTGGGACCGGTGGGTTTTGGCGTAGTCTAGTGGGGTGTGACGCGGGGCGCCGCGCCGGGCAGGGAGACCCGTAGAAACGGTGGTGCCGCTGGCCGCCCGCGGCATAGTACAGGGGCCCAACTGGGACTAACCACCCTGGGAGGCTGCCCCACCAGGTCGCGCATAATCCCGATATGGCTCGTCGTGCCGGTTGGCGACCGGACGGGAGCCCGGCGACCATATTCGGGAGGGTACGGGGGCCCTTCCGTTCGGCGCGTCGGCTCTCGTCACGCCTCACATTCATAGATAAAACCAATCTCCCATGTTTTGTCACGCGGTGCTGCGGCGACAATCACCTCTTTTTCACGCCTTCCCTTACCCTTCACCTCATGGCAGCGCACAATACAGTATCTGTTGAAACAGCGGCTAGGGACTCTCCCACAAAAACTCTATTTGAGGTGGAGTCCACGAACATCTGTGGGCTCCATAAAAACCTCAACGCCGTCCACCAACACCTGGAGACGGCGAAACCAGCTATGCTGTTTCTAACGGAGACACAAATACGCCGCCCTGACGACACGACCTACCTACTTTACCCCGGCTATGTTATCGAGGAAAATTTCCGAGCAAAAGCCGGGGTGTGCGTGTTTGTTAGGGCGGATATTTGTTGTCGCCGTTTGCGCTGTCTAGAGGAATGGGTCCTCTTCCATCCTTTGGGTACACGTAGACCATGGCTCCACGAGTCAGATCTATGTGTGCCTTTACCGTTCCCATACAGGAGATGCGGAGATAACTCGACTATTCGAATACCTGAGTCAGGCGGCAGATGATGCGCAGGAGCGGTTTCCGAACGCCGAATTGGTGTTTTTGGGGGACTTTAACGCCCACCACAAGATCTGGTTGGGCTCCGCCATAACAAACCATGCGGGAAGAGCCACTCACGCATTTGCCCTGGCGCATGACTTGACTCAATTGGTGCACAAGGTCACGAGGATACCAAGAGAGTCCGGCCTAGAGCCCTCTCTGCTAGACCTTCTGTTGACGAGTCACCCGGACCAGTACAGTGTCTCGGTGATTGCTGCTTTAGGTAACTCCGACCACTGTCTGGTCCGCTCCACCGTGCCCATTGTAGCGCCCCCACGACCCGTGCAGGGGAAGAGGCGGCTATGGCACTACTCGTCAGCGGACTGGGATGGATTGCGCGATTATTATGCGTCCATCCCGTGGGTTGAACGCTGCTTTGAGGGTAAGAACCCATCTGAGAGCGCTACTGCCGTCGCCGGTGAGATCGGTCTAGGTATGGAATATTATATCCCATACACCGATATCACCGGAGTCCGCGGAGCGCGTCCGTGGTTCGGGCGCGAGTGCGCGGAGGCTGTTGAGCATAAACAGTTTGCGTACCACGCCTGGGTGCGGGCGCGCGCCACGCGCGATCCCAACGTGGGTCACTTCAAGGCGGCGTACAACAGAGCCACAAAGGTCTGCAAGAGGGCATGCATCAGGGCGTATGCCCAGCGCATAGCACGGCTGGGCCAAGAGCTAGTGGCGCCTCCCACGGGTAGCCGTGGCTACTGGCAACTGGCCAAAGCTGTGCAAGCCAACTTCTGCCAGCCCTCGCTGCCCCCGCTGAGCAATCCCGATGGATCTCTGGCCCATGAGCCGCAAGAGAAAGCAAATTTGCTGGTCAATCTCTTCGCGGCCAACTCCCGAGTCGATGATTGTGGTATGCAACCACGGACAATACCCACTGGTGACCACGCAATGCCTGATATACGTATCAGGCAACGCGATGTCCGTGCAGTACTGCAATCACTCGATGTCCGGAAAGCCAGTGGTCCTGATGGTATTCCAGCGGTTGTACTTAAAAAATGTGCAGCGGAGTTATCTCCTATGCTAACGCGGCTGTACCGACTGTCCTACAGTTCGGGTACAGTGCCCTCGGCTTGGAAGGAGGCGAATGTCCAGCCGATCCCCAAGAAGGGGGATCGCTCGGACCCAGCCAACTATCGACCCATAGCCGTCACCTCAGTGCTGTGCAAGGTGTTCGAGCACATAATTAACACACAGCTCATGCGCCATGTTCCGGAATTCTAGGAAGAAGGAAACACGTGAGCTGGCATCTTACCATGGGTCTAGATAGCGTTGTGTTAAGGTCCTTACCTGAGACGATGCCTTAGAGCGAATGGGTGGAGTCTACGAACGTAATAATCGCAGCCCCGCACCACCCCGCACACATGTCACTAAAGTGATTATAATATAAAAATATGGGAAAAGATGTCGGTAAAAAGGGTACAGAGTGGACACATCATATTCTGCCTAACTTCACGTACATAACTGATTTGGTATTTTTTGACATCGATCATGATTGATTCTTGATTTTTTATTATAGCTAATATCGGCGGCTCCGCCCGTGTGGATGTCTATTATCGCAACTTTGGTTTTATCTCTGGTACCATTCTACCAAAACCTTTTAAATAAAAATATCGTATCAAAATCCGTGTACTAAGTAGCGTTTGTGTCCATTGTGAACAAACAGACGACTTCAATTTCAAAAGGTTCAAATTCTATGGCGTAGCGGTGGAGCATTCAGAGATTGTGGGTTTGATGCCCACTCAGCACTTAAATTTATATACATGAATCTTAGATTATTAATATGTCTAGATATGTTTTTTATGGGAGTTTTGACTTGAGTCTAGTTACTCACACGTCTAGTTACCAACACACCCCGTTAAGTACAAAATGGCTACGACAGTATTAAATTATTTTATAAAAAAGGCTTATTTTGCTAAAATTGGTACCATACAATGGTACTTACAGATGATAGGTAACTTTTTTATTGATTTAGTACGTACTTTATACTGTCTGCACACTCTTACCACACAAACCGCCATTTACAAAATCTTAAATTATTGCCCGTACCCACTGACAGTGCGTCAGACACTGAAAGCAGGAAAATCGTTGGGCGCTATTTTTTTGGCCGCTTTCAACGCTTTGACTGTCTACCTAGACATTAATAATCTAAGATATGAATATATATATTTCCATGGTTAGGGTGTTTATTGCATAGAAAACTAAATGTATGTTATGGGCATAACAATTCACACACATTACACATTCTCACAGTGCAATCGTTTGCAGCGTAATCCCAAAAAATGTGTTAATTTAAGACATCACATTCTAACCTCTCATAATATGCACTAGCTGACCCGGCCAACTTCGTTTCGCCTTTAAAATTAGAAATTACCTCAATTGGCTGTGTTATGTTGTCCTAATTATTTTGAGAACAGAAAGCATTACGGAAGGGACTCCATACGTCCACGGAGATCCTGACACCAATAGGACATGACAACGTCTTTCGGGTGAGATATTTTATATAATGGTTAAATATTCTTAAATGTTTCTATTTTCCGCGCATATTTGTTAATTTTTCTTTCTTAAAAACCTTCTCGAGACAATAACAAACACAGCAAAAAAAGAAAAAATGAAATTGGTCCAGCTTCAGCCAGTCCAGCCAAAAATGAATCTCTATTGGGAAATAAGGATTCATTTTTATATTATATAATAGATTGTATTGTACATATAAACCTACCTCTTGAATGATACTATCTATTAAAGAAAACCATTTCAAAATCCGTCGAGTAGTTTTTAAGATCTAAGCATACATAGATACAGACAGACAGCGGGAAGTGAATTATTTTGTACTAGTGATGGTATGTAGTGATCATGATTTTATAATATTATACTATGTAGCTATAGGTATGTATAGTATTCTAATATACATATATTATGCGATATGTGGGTGCTAGTACCTCTGCCTACCCCTTCGGGGAATACAGGCGTGAGTTTATGTTATGTATATAGGTAGAAGTAGTTTGTGACGTTATAGAGGTTTATCTCTGGATCTACAGAACCAATTCTAAGAATTATTACACCAATAGAAACCCACACTATTTATCAGTGTCATAGGTTTTATATCATTACACTATGAGTGAGGATCACCATCCGAAACGGCATCCAAAATCTACGTGGCTGGAGCCGTGGGCAACAGCTGGTAATAAATAAAGTGTGTGAATAAAATAATCAACACAACATTTCCATGTATTTCTTGAGAGTTTAAAGCTTTAGCTTTTTTACCGAATTTATTTTCGGCTTCTCAAAGAAGTGTCTTATCTGTTCACTTGTGCATTAGTCTCGAATTGTGTTGCTGACAAAGCTGCGAAAACGTGAAGCACAACCTCCCCGTCCAACAGCCATCACGGCACTGCCGCCCGGCCCCCGCATAGGCACCCGCTAAGCCACACTCTCGAGAACGTAACAAAAAGGTGGCCTGTGACTTCAAAAGTTAATGTATTGAACGGAAAAATGTACCATTTATACTTCAGATCTTTATCTTTCTTTTAGTTAAAAAATTACGTAAAAATTCCTTTCTGTTTAGAAGTAGTTGTAACTTTTCTTTTGAGTGACCTTTTTGCTATGGGAATGATTTTCATATAGTAATTATAAAGTAAGAATAACTAAAAATGTACCAAATGTAGACAAGAAACCAACAAATAAAACAGTGTAAACAGTTTTCAAATACGTCCACAAATAAAAAAGGAGTTGGTCTCTAAACATACACCTAAAAACCAGATTTGTCATTTTTATTCCTCTTAAATGTTGTGGAAAATTTATGGTACGACATAGGAATGATCAATAACGGAATACTATGTCTTATTATATGCTTCTCAAACTGAAAATGCTACGTTTATTGGTTAATGGTTACTATCCACAAATGCTGGAAATAGCTGTTACTCAAGAAAATTAGAAGTCCTATCTTCATATATATCTTCGTATCGCACCATTTCATCATAATCCTCGTAAAAGGTTACTTGGCAGCATTAACTGATGAATATATGATTTATTTGTTAATATACTTGTAGTATTACATCACGAATAATTTAAGCTTACGTTATATAGCTACAAAATTGATATCCAACTAATTCTATGAAGAATCGTTCATCAATGTTCCTTTTGGCTGAAATCAAATAGATCGACCTATCATTCATAGAAAACCACTTTTCTACGGATTCTATTGAATATATACGTATACATACATATAGTCACGCCTCTTTCCCAGTGGGATAGGCAGAGATCACAGTTTTCCACTTGCTTCGATCCTGGCATACATCTTTCGCTTCTTCTACTTTCATATTTGTCGATTAATTCTTCTTGACATTATCCACTGAAGTACCTACTTATTACGATTCATGTATGCTACATCACTACGTTTATAAATACTTAATTGATTTTATAAAGGGGTCGAATTTACAACTTTTAAGCTAGGGGTCGAGTTTTAGGGGACCAATGGGTGCTGACCCAATAAAATTACAATTTAATGCCTATTGAACACAATACCACAGAATAACGAAATAACTATGGTTTGATACCAATCACATTCAAAGCGAAACAGGGAACTGGCGTAAACATTATTTTTGTTTATTTGTTAAAAGGCTTTTTATCTCCAATATTCGTTTTATTTTATTATTTCACTCACATTCGGTTTTTCTAGGTTTGACGCCGACATGCAATACAGATTGCAACACAAAACTACTTGTTAGTACGAAATGCTATATTTAGAAAGCTATTAATTCATTAAAATACTTCTTAGTAATTTTATAAAAATGATACTAATATTATAAATGCGAAAGTAACGTAAGTACACTTTCACGCCTAAACCACTGAACCGATTTTGATGAAATTTCGTATAGGGGTAGATTAGACCATAAGAAAGGACATAAGCTATGTTTAGTTGCGATAACCGACATCCACGTGGGCGGAACTGCGGGCAAAAGCTATTATTTTGTATAAAAGCTACAGTCCGTACATATCAACACCACCATGTACAGTCGACAAAGAAGATAGGGTTTCGCCTTACCATACAAAATTTTATGTAAAGGCGCAACCGTATCACCTTTGTCACCTGTACGACCCTGTACACTATATTACACAGTCACCATCGGTAGTTTGTTAGTCAAGATCGATCTGTTGACCGGTTTAGATTAAATTTGGTACAGAGGTAGAAAGAATATAGGCTATTTGAATGAATTTTTTATAGCATTTATTATGCTAACTTTTAAGTTCGAAAAACATTGGAATGATTCAGGTATGGCTCAATAGCTCAGTTGGAAGAGCAGTCCCCCTGTAAGGGAAAGGTCGTGAGTTCGAGTCTCACTTGAGCATTTCATTTTTTCCAATGTTTTTCGAATATAGGCTATGTTTGGTCGCAATAACCGACATCTACATGGGTGGAGTAGCAGGCAACTGATAGTCTTAAATAACGGAAAAACATCTCGTATGTATAACTAATACTATGAAAAAGGGGACGAAAACAAACAAATAAAATATATTTTCAGACATCTATTAGGCTATGGCGCTTGTTATTTGTCTAGAATACCTGCGAATAAAGTCTGAATGTGCTTCTAAGTACCTAGTTAGATAATTTATGGATTCTTTATCGGAAATAATATTTACCATGCAATATTTCGTACTAATACCTATTAGTAAAAAAACTAGTAAAAGCTAGTAGTATAATCCTTGTTGGGGTCAGTATTTAAAATTTCAAGAAATGATGATTGTAGTATTAGGTTTCTAATAGTGTCTTATTATTTAATTCAAAACAACGTATCCGATATGGTCTAGTGGCTAGGATACCTGGCTCTCACCCAGGAGGCTCGGGTTCGATTCCCGGTATCGGAAGCTCTCTTTTTGGAATACTTTCATTTAATGTTTTCCTATCAAGTCATTGTCTGGATTGTAACAATATAAATTTTATTGTAAAACTAGCTTTTGCCCGCGGCTCCGCCCGCGTGGATGTCGGTTCCCCGCTATTATTCGAATTTTTCTCACCTTTTGAACCTTCCCTAGACCTCCACGAACATTTCAAGACCAAGATAAGATAAATCCGTTAAGCCGTTGTCGAGTTTTAGCGAGACTAACGAACAGCAATTGATTTATATATTATATAGATAAACTATGTTTAAAAAGGTAATCTAGTTCTAATACGAGTATAGTGCACTGAGTTTCTTGCTGGTATCTGGAATCATTCTACGGAGAAGATACCAGCAAGAAACTCAGTGCACTATACTCGTATTAGAACTAGATTACCTTTTTTTAAACATAGTTTATCTATATAATATATAAATCAATTGCTGTTCGTTAGTCTCGCTAAAACTCGACAACGGCTTAACGGATTTATCTTATCTTGGTCTTGAAATGTTCGTGGAGGTCTAGGGAAGGTTCAAAAGGTGAGAAAAATTCGAATAATAGCGGGGAACCGACATCCACGCGGGCGGAGCCGCGGGCAAAAGCTAGTTTTACAATAAAATTTATATTGTTACAATCCAGACAATGACTTGATAGGAAAACATTAAATGAAAGTATTCCAAAAAGAGAGCTTCCGATACCGGGAATCGAACCCGAGCCTCCTGGGTGAGAGCCAGGTATCCTAGCCACTAGACCATATCGGATACGTTGTTTTGAATTAAATAATAAGACACTATTAGAAACCTAATACTACAATCATCATTTCTTGAAATTTTAAATACTGACCCCAACAAGGATTATACTACTAGCTTTTACTAGTTTTTTTACTAATAGGTATTAGTACGAAATATTGCATGGTAAATATTATTTCCGATAAAGAATCCATAAATTATCTAACTAGGTACTTAGAAGCACATTCAGACTTTATTCGCAGGTATTCTAGACAAATAACAAGCGCCATAGCCTAATAGATGTCTGAAAATATATTTTATTTGTTTGTTTTCGTCCCCTTTTTCATAGTATTAGTTATACATACGAGATGTTTTTCCGTTATTTAAGACTATCAGTTGCCTGCTACTCCACCCATGTAGATGTCGGTTATTGCGACCAAACATAGCCTATATTCGAAAAACATTGGAAAAAATGAAATGCTCAAGTGAGACTCGAACTCACGACCTTTCCCTTACAGGGGGACTGCTCTTCCAACTGAGCTATTGAGCCACACCTGAATCATTCCAATGTTTTTCGAACTTAAAAGTTAGCATAATAAATGCTATAAAAAATTCATTCAAATAGCCTATATTCTTTCTCAAGGTCCAATTACCTCTGTACCAAATTTAATCTAAATCGGTCAACAGATCGATCTTGACTAACAAACTACCGATGGTGACTGTGTAATATAGTGTACAGGGTCGTACAGGTGACAAAGGTGATACGGTTGCGCCTTTACATAAAATTTTGTATGGTAAGGCGAAACCCTATCTTCTTCGTCGACTGTACATGGTGGTGTTGATATGTACGGACTGTAGCTTTTATACAAAATAATAGCTTTTGCCCGCAGTTCCGCCCACGTGGATGTCGGTTATCGCAACTAAACATAGCTTATGTCCTTTCTTATGGTCTAATCTACCCCTATACGAAATTTCATCAAAATCGGTTCAGTGGTTTAGGCGTGAAAGTATACTTACGTTACTTTCGCATTTATAATATTAGTATCATTTTTATAAAATTACTAAGAAGTATTTTAATGAATTAATAGCTTTCTAAATATAGCATTTCGTACTAACAAGTAGTTTTGTGTTGCAATCTGTATTGCATGTCGGCGTCAAACCTAGAAAAACCGAATGTGAGTGAAATAATAAAATAAAACGAATATTGGAGATAAAAAGCCTTTTCACAAATAAACAAAAATAATGTTTATGCCAGTTCCCTGTTTCACTTTGAATGTGATTGGTATCAAACCATAGTTATTTCGTTATTCTGTGGTATTGTGTTCAATAGGCATTAAATTGTAATTTTATTGGGTCAGCACCCATTGGTCCCCTAAAACTCGACCCCTAGCTTAAAAGTTGTAAATTCGACCCCTTTATAAAATCAATTAAGTATTTATAAACGTAGTGATGTAGCATACATGAATCGTAATAAGTAGGTACTTCAGTGGATAATGTCAAGAAGAATTAATCGACAAATATGAAAGTAGAAGAAGCGAAAGATGTATGCCAGGATCGAAGCAAGTGGAAAACTGTGATCTCTGCCTATCCCACTGGGAAAGAGGCGTGATACGTATGTATACGTATATATTCAATAGAATCCGTAGAAAAGTGGTTTTCTATGAATGATAGGTCGATCTATTTGATTTCAGCCAAAAGGAACATTGATGAACGATTCTTCATAGAATTAGTTGGATATCAATTTTGTAGCTATATAACGTAAGCTTAAATTATTCGTGATGTAATACTACAAGTATATTAACAAATAAATCATATATTCATCAGTTAATGCTGCCAAGTAACCTTTTACGAGGATTATGATGAAATGGTGCGATACGAAGATATATAATATGAAGATAGGACTTCTAATTTTCTTGAGTAACAGCTATTTCCAGCATTTGTGGATAGTAACCATTAACCAATAAACGTAGCATTTTCAGTTTGAGAAGCATATAATAAGACATAGTATTCCGTTATTGATCATTCCTATGTCGTACCATAAATATTCCACAACATTTAACACAACGCTATCTAGACCCATGGTAAGATGCCAGCTCACGTGTTTCCTTCTTCCTAGAATCCCGGAACATGGTTGTTAACATGGTACCATGTTTACGATGATGACCCTCTTTCCGAGATTTTGCCTTTAGCTTACCATCAGGCAAGGTGCAAGGCAAGCAAGTTGAAATGTCCTTTTATAAAAAAAAAACTATATATAAGTAGCTAATATTTTCTTTGGGGTGTTAAAGCCCTATCAATAACTGAGGCACGAACATGGGTCCAAGTCAATATCTCTTGCTAGCCAGAGCCTTTTCTGTTAGCAGGTGCACTACCTGCTAAACAAAAGACAAGGATCTAACGCAGGATTTCCTCTCGGGAATGGGAGGTCAGATATTGGCACTTTTGAACCGTTTATTGTTGGGCAATTGTTTGCCCAACAATAAACGGTTCAACAGTGAAAACTTAGACGCAACTTTAAAATTGCTATGAGCGTGATGATTTAATTACTTCATATTTTCTTACTCTAATCTTATACTCGTACGTCCAGTAACCGCTGAGAACTGCCAATAGACTTTGTCATGTTTCCAAGCAAATTTTCCTTGAACGGTTTTCTTTAATTAGGTACAGTATACATGTTATGGATCAAGTGATAAATTGGGCATTATGAAAATATTGTGATAAATATCTTATAAATGAGAGATGGACATTGTGCGCCTCGACATGAATAAGATATACGTTAGGTTTTTTTTCGTGCGGATATTCCCACGGATACGGTCCCCGCCGGAGTTGGAAGCAAGACCTAAACCACATGCAGACTGAGAGTCGTGGTGCTAGGCCGGAGGTGAGATTCTCTTCAACATATTATTATCCCTCGCACTCCGGCTGACCCAGGGATGTACCCTCGGTCTGTACCCTCCTCGGGATACGTTAGCCTTAGAAGTTACTTTTTTATAGCCATCCATCCATACATGCACCTGAGGCTGATTATTATCTAATTATCACTACTTGATCTATAACACACAGACATAGTACATACATGGACTTATAACCATCTAGACAAAGGTGTAGACATATTCCCAACTATATTTTCCCACATACGTTCCACTGTCCTCTTCAGCCCAACTATTTATGGCTTCTTCGACCTTGAGGTACAAAATGTACCATATATTAGCACACAACCAGCTCACCACATCTGCGTACATTGTAAACTTTCACAAAATTAACTTTGCCATGATTAATCACTTTGAAACAACACGAAATTAACATTTGCCAAACAAATTGCTTATGTTCTAAGAGTATCTTTATAGTTTGCAACTTCTTAATCTTAGTTCGTCAACGTCTTCTTAAAGGATTAAGTGGTTTTGAAAGACGATTTGGAGTTTGTATCGGGTCTGATTATAGTTTTTCATTAGATGTATTGTTTGGTGTTTAAAGTTTGACTAATTGTATGAATTTGGTAATGATATGTTTAATATTTTACGCATTTTGGTGCACAATAAACTAAGTGTTTAAGGGTTTAAGTGCAAATTATGAATGTTTACTTAAACTAGCTATTGCGAGCAACTCCATCCGCGTAAGTACTACCTAATTCAGTGCCCTGATCATGAAAAATATTCTAATTCTTAACGTAAAGGTATCGAGAGAATGGAGTATTGCGATTGTCGCCTGCCTACTATCTACCGGTGTGTGTACGTAGCCTGCCAATCGTAGTGCTCTGGCCTCTCGATACGTTTTCGTTATGAATTCGATTATTTTTGTGCCTGGGGGCACTGTGACCACAGCCCACAGTGAAGTAGTAGTCACTCCGGATTATAATCTAGCTCGAGATGATATTTTTTTCTAGATCCGTTCAGTAGCAGTTCATTGAATAAAAAATTGCAAGCAGTTTTATCAATTTATATTCGATTAGAAGAAAAAAATTAAAAGAGGAGGAGAGATACGACTAACCTAACAAAAACCACCGTTTTCGTTAGGTTATTAAACCTTCAGAGTCATTCATAGTTCGATTCGTATTCAATTTATATTTTAAAATTTTAATTTCAGTCTTCATAAGTTTCGAAATCACACGTTTCAATAACTCGATTTCACTGACGGACCTGAAATCTAGCAGTGTTCTTTTTTATACCACTTAGGTGGCAGACAAGCACATGGCCTCCCCGATGGAAATAGGTTACCGCGGCCTATGGGCGTATACAACACCAGGGGCGTTACACTCGTGCTGCCTACCCTATTTATATATACGTATTTACCATTTCCCAAATTTTACAAATCATAAACAACAAAAACATAATACAAGTAACATACCTAAGCTAAATAGTAATGGACGTGTGAACATTAAAGTTCAGTGTACTTAAGAGTAGTTTCAAAATATTTATGTCTCTAATTCCACCCCGCGTAGACTGTTTGCATTAAAATTAAATAGTGTCATCTGTGAACTCCGGGTAAATGACTTTAGCCCTTTGAGCGACCTTTCGGATTACAAGCTTAAAGGTTTCTGTTAACTATGAGCTTGAAAATGTTACGCTTTTTATTTAATTTTTGTTTTTGTAAGTCGAGTTGAGTGTGTTTTTATTTAAAAGCAATCGTGATGTCATGAGTTATATTGTGAGATTGGTTAAGTGTTATTTTTGTGACTGCTTTGTTACACAACGTCTATGTTTTCAGGCAAAAGATGAGGCTTTGGTGTAGGCCTTCCTCTCGGATTTGAGAGATAATCTAACTTGTTATAAGAACATTATAATTACAACTACAATTTTTGTACAGATCTAAATGTGTATAAACTGCTACTACTACTATTGGCATCCCCACTGGTAGTAGCTGAAATAGAAGTACAAAACAACACTAAGAAACAATAAAACGAAGTTTAACAACTGTTCCCATGAATACACTGCCTTTAAAACGGGTCATCATTAAACCGGATCAGCTGTAAGCGGAGGGTGACAATTTTGGTCGGTGCACGGGACAACCTGCAAACACTATCTTTGTTTTAGCCATTGCTTCGATTACCTCTACAGTGGCTAGTTACAAATCGGATCAACTGAATCGAAGGGTGACCAAGCTGTACAATGGTTAGTATAAAATGAACACCGAAATAACAGGTGAGGTTGGTTTGTGCCTTAAGAATCTTTGGTTTGTAGGTCTTCCTTATAGGGTTAAATAGAAAGAAACTATAAAACCCACGGGTGTCACGTCATGTTGACTACATAGTCATTCGAACAGCCTCTGTGGCGTGGCGGTAGTGAACGCGACTGCCACGCAGGAGGCGCGGGTTCGATTCCCGCTCAGTGCAAATATTTGTATGCATGAATATGGCTATTTGCATTGGTCTGGGTGTTTCTATATAATAATATGTATGTATTTACAAAAAAAAGTATTTAAGTATGTTTATCCGCGTTCTAGATTCCATAACACAAGCTATAAAAGCTTACCATGGGTCTAGATAACGTTGTGTAGAATGTTGTGGAATATTTATTATTTATTTATTTATTCTCTTCAGGGTAGAGAGCGTTTTTTTTTCGTGCGGATATCCCCACTTATACCTCCCCCGCCGGAGCCGGTAGGAGAGGTTATGTCGGACTCGAACCGACTAAAACCGCACGCCGACTGAGGGTCGTGGTGCTAGGCCGGAGGTGAGGTTTTATTCGATATATCCCTCGCACCCCAGCTTGCCCTCCTCACGAGGGGGGACAACGGTGTCCCCGACTCGCGCCCGAAATGGGGAGGCGCGCTTCAGATAGAATCAGCAGTGTTCATCGCGCGATGATTCTCGTATTATCATTACACGTGATTTTGCTAATGTGATTTTACTTTGATTATACCTCACGCCTCACAATGTATACTTCGTACCTCATACTGAATAAAAAATCTCAAAAGTGACCGGATAATCGCTCTATCGGGCGAGCGCAGAGCAAAATTTCGTCAGTAAGTCGTATACTATTTGGCTTTGATTATACCTTATGCCGCATGCTTTTCTGAATGATTCACGCTTAAAGCAAGGTACAGGACAACTAGTCCCTAATACTTAGTTATATTTAAGTAAACACCTAAGTTCAAGTTGAGTTTAATTATAAGGGATGATTACATTGATTACAAAGCGATAAGGTGCTTCTGAAAAGCATTATCCCTTGGAAATATCTGAAACGGGTTTAAAATACTAACGAAACAAATAGAGTTATGACAACGTTTACACAAAATAAACCCTAAGAGTATTGTATATAATATGATCTAGATTACGCGTCACAAAATAACATCAGCCCATTTCATAGCTCAACAATCCATTATTTAGATAAATGTAAAAAGTTTTGTATCAAAGAATCATGATAAATACAATACAACTCAGACTGGTGTATAACTTGTTCTTATTTGTTATATTTATTCAAGATTAACTACTAGATGAAACATAATATAATTTGGTTGATTTGATGCCATAAGTTTGATTTGTATATTGATCAACAAACACCAAAATTGATCTTGAGAATTTATGCTGTGATACCCGCCATATTGGAGTTCGCACAATGTGGAATGTTTACAATAAAATTTAAGATTACATTATACGTTTCTCTTTGTATTTATTGTTTATATGCTAAACATGTATTTTGCTTTATTTCTTTCATAATATTATAACGCAGCAGCTTGTAACACCCTCCCTAACCTATACCATCCCCTACCTATTTCGACTTCCGATTTATTATAAAAACATACTTATACTCAAAACGTTTCCGATTTCCTACCTACTTAGTAACTAGTTTGGCCAATGATCGTTCTAGTGGGAGCTAGGACTCTTATTATGATCCAGTAGTCCCCCTCGTTCTATAGAGGTAGCTTGTGCTGTTGTCCTAAATTAAGTCCCTACTTATCCAATTCACCTTCCTAGCATAAGTCTGTACCTACTTAATTTACTTAATTCTTGCAACATATAACCTATCGTGATTATTTGGAAAACAGAATGTAATGAACTATTAATAAGATTACCTACCCAAATTTCTAAGCTAACCTATTTTAAGTAACTAATTTTAATTTAGAATATGATAATGAATAAACTTTCTATTGACGTAATGTAAGCGTAATAAGACTATTCTTTCGAGGATTTTAGCAACAGAGTATGTAAGTGAAGCGAACAGTTATGATACACAAATATTTTTATTTCCCCCCCGAGGTCAGGGCTCCTCCAATACGCCATGACAGTGAGTTGCACCAACACAGATCAACTCCCCTCTGCCTTATTAATATAGCAGACGCCACTTGGCCTAGTCCACTTTGTTCAAGTTATACCGCGGCAGCCGGTATAACCCTTTACCCCAAATCCATAACTGGATTACACTTGTATTATATAAATACAAAATCGTGACATTCAATTACAAGAATGTTAATATTCGTTAATGATAATTTCTTTCACTTATTACAACCGAATAAGCTCAATTGAATACAAAGGTTCAGGCATCACTGTGCATATTGTATAATATACTGATAGTTGCGATCAAGACCAACTCATTAGAAGCCGTAGATTTCAATATAGAATAGATAGGTATTTCATACAGTAGTCTACACTTGCTACACTTCTGATTGAAACTTATATAGAAGTTACATCTTCTATGGAAGACATTCATATACAAGAACTTCCGTCTAGGTTACCGGACAATAGAACATAGGTCCATAATTGGACGGTTCTCAACTACCGTGAGAATGCTCCACTAATATCCATTCAACCCAATTCAATCAAATAAATGCACCAAGTATTATATTTGGTAATATAAATAATATATTGAATAATGACATTCATAATCAATCGGTCTATGGTATCCAATAGCCAAATGACTTAACTGAATCTTACTAGATTACATGTAGATAGGTGAGTATTTAACCACCTTCTGATATTCGTCACAATGATAACCATGCCTTTCACATTCAACTGGTATTATGTAAGATCTATTTCACATTTTATTATGAAGGTAGTCAACACTGAGGATACACTTTAGATAATCGTTGTTAAATGCCTGGATTCCAACCCGAAATCCCCCAGTATTCATTCACACCAAAATAATAGCCTAATAACTTCGTTATAATGAGAACCGTTCACATAACTTAAACGCAATTAACTGACTATCAAAAACCTATACAAATTCGATTCTACCTACATAGCCGACGTCCTATATTACCGCGAGAAGAATGTGTACCTATTCCTTCTACCTATAAAGACTATATATGTGTTTTAACCCCAATAAACTCCTCCCTTTAGTTAATTCTAAACGTGTGGTGTGTAATGTACCTACTCCTATTCTGTAAGGGAACAAGCTAGTCAGACTTGATTTTGTATGACCTATGACTGTGTGCTTGCCTTAGTTAACGGCCGAAGCCAGGGATGTTAACTAAAGCCGTAACGAGATATATAATTGTGTGTATAAATAAATATATAAATAAAGACTGAGCTATCAGCTCCAACGACACCGATACTTCGGGCCACTGGTCACCGATACCCAGAAGGCTTTATTCGACCCTGAGACAGGTAAAATCGAATAGCTGCTCGCCTTAACTTGATCAGCTCCCTAGCTAGACAGAGGACAAGGGCTTCGTTGGCACCGTTAGATGTTCCACCCAAGACCGATCACTTCGATTGGCTTTGCTAAGGGACTCCTAGCTAAAACACCCCCATCACTGCTGCTTGTATGTTATCTACTGATTCTACCCACTTCAGAATCCCTAATCTCCATTCCCATCCTGCCTTGTTTCATGAAGTCACGGGGAAGACTCTCCCAAGCGTGAGTAACTACTCCTAATGAGCCCTTCAGCCCATACTTCGCAGTCACAGAAATGGTGTCCTATCTCAGCATAAATCAAGGCGGGTTTATATAATATTCACTAATACCCCAATTCGATATTCAAAATCCTAACAATCCACTCGACAGGTAGATTTCCAAATCTCCGTTCCCATCCTGCATTGTTTCATGAAGTCACGGGGAAGACTCTCCCAGGCGTGAGTAACTACTCCATATGAGCCCTTCAGCCCATACTTCGCAATCACAGAAAAGGTGTCCTATCTCAGCATGAAACGATGCGAGTTTTATATATTCTCAACACTTGAAGTTACGTTAAGATTCTCAAATAATTTCAAACGCGAATAAAATTAATGTACAACGGAATTTTAACACAGTAACCTCTCAGTACCCTCTTAACACAATTTATAAAACGCGAAATGACCCACCAGACTTTCTACTCCTGACCACCTCTCTTCAGCAGCTCCCAACAATTAATCCTTCCTGTCCTCAACTATCCTCACCCCAACCGCAATGATCCCTACTTCTCGAAACAAAATATCGTACGATTCCAACCAGCCAATCGTAGCGCTGTTTGAAATCATTGTCAAATCAATATATCCACAAATAATTCTAATTTGGATTTATCTTCCTAGAAATCGTTCAAACTATAACTTAAAATTATTGTATTTATTTTCAAATTAACTGCGATCAATTAATATCGACAAAATCTTATCCATTTAGTATTTTTGCTTAAATATGTAACGAATATCTCTGATATTCGACCAGAACTTCCTTCACATACGAATTTCGTTCAAAAACTTAAAGTTAAATAAAACATGGCATTTGAATATTCAAATAAAGAACTGATTTATAAATGTCCTTATTTGTTTAATTAATCTTTAAAACCAAATTATTGTAATAATTTATCACGTAATTTTATATTCAAAATGGTTTTTCTTCATATCTCATATAAATAAACATAATTTATATTAACGCCATCTGTGTGATTAAGAATGTACTTCTACTACATCAGATGACAGATTTCGTTCCGTTACAAGCTCCATATAAATTATAGCAGCCTAATATTTTGGACAAAACTTATTCAAATGAATTTTACGGCATTAAGTATGCTAACAATACAAATCGAATACACAGGGAAAAATTTTTTCGCTATGTATTTGAAAACATAATCAAATTTTAGAAAAAAATGAAGATAAATAACTATTCGAACAGGCTATGACTCAATAGCAAATAGCAATTTTAAATACGCCTATCTTACTCACGTACTCTAACGAGAACAACTAGTTAATATACAGACTGAAAAATATTAGTTTCTTTTCTCAAAAACTTTCCACTTTATTTTCCTATAAAAACCTATACCAAAGCACTCAGCAGTTAAAATATATATAACGCGGAGCGAGCTCACCAAGCCAACCGCAGGCACCTCGCCAACTGCCGGTAATTAGAGCAAATTAATTATTCCACTTTTTCTCTTTGTTGCCAATAGCAATCATGACTGAAATTATGGAAAGGTCAACGAAATTAACAAATACGAAAACGTGTTGGATTGTTTTTTCAATAGGCAATAGCTGAATTGGATAAAATATATTATGCTTTTAGATGGAAATAGTTTGAAAATATAGTAGCTGGTCGGTACTGGTGGAGGTCGGAAAATTTTCAAAAGGGAACTTTGTCTCGTATACCTGCTCTAGAACCAAGCGTTTCAGTGACTCATTCCTATTCCGCACCACTAAGACCTGGAACTCCCTGCCAGCTCACGTGTTTCCTTCTTCCTACAGTCCCGGGTGCTTTATGCGGGACGTGAAAAGGCATTTAATGAGGCCGTCAAGCTTAGTGCCACCAATGTTAACGTGGTACATGTTTACGATGGTGATCCTTTTTCCGAAACTTTGCCTTTGCTTAACATCAGGCGAGGTGAAGTCAAATTGACGTGTCCTATATAAAAAAAACCATGTGACACACGCCAGCTGGCTTTTGATTTTCGAAGTGAGTTTGTATCCTTTGAGCTGCAATGGAACTCACTACATATATTCATACCTTTATCCCGGTAGGGTTAGGCAGTGGTGAATTAACACTCACATTTCAGCAATCATTGTATTTGGTCCCATGTAATAGGGGGTGAGCCATATTCCGGGCACTATTGATGACACAAACCCTCCGGGGATAAAGACGTGATTATATGTATGTATGTATATGGTAACTCGAGCCTATCTAAGGCTGAGTCTGGGCTGTATGTCTGATGTTAAACGGCCCTATCCTTTAGTCGCCTTGTACGACACCGCATGGGAAGAGATGGAGTGGCCTAAATTCTACTCTGTCAGGAACCACACGGCTGAAAAATATGAAATAGAAAAATGCAATATTGCTATTACTGAAAATACAAAATACGTTATAAGAAAATAATGCAAAATTTTTTTTTTCCAAAAAGTATTTCCGATACCGGGAATCGAACCCGAGCCTCCTGGGTGAGAGCCAGGTATCCTAGCCACTAGACCATATCGGATCTTGAATAGTTGTGTCAATTAGTAGGTATTTAGATTTAGTGTAGCTTCAAAAATTACCGTTTAACTCTATCTTGACATGCTTCACGAGCTATAATAGTAAATATTATATGAATACTTATTCATTTGCAAGTGGCCAGTACGTACAAACATGATAGAGCTGTGACGGGGGATCCACGAGTACTTCAAAATAATTTCAAAATCAAGAACTGGTGTCTCCCCAGTCTAGGGGAGACAACAGGAATGAAAAATCCTGATGTCTCCCCTGGGGGGCCCATCAGGGGAGACACGAGACCGAGACCGCTTGCTCTGCTGTTATGAAGCCTTTCATACAAGCCCGTCAGTTACTTACGAAGGTACTTCTGACCTCACCTTTTTTCATAATATTTTCTATCACCTAGGTAAACAAGGTCACTGCCAAGAAGTAATTTAATTTAGAACTTTGACCGCATCGCTTTAAAGTCTATTATTTAGTGCCGTTTTTTGCTGGGGCGGTGGCACCACAATAGTTTGGCTTTAGCAGAATGGAGGCCCTGATGTGAAGTGGTTATCGGGACCCAAGAACGTGTGTAACACTACGGGAGTCACACTGAAGCTGGTGACCCTATAAGAACCTTCTAATGCTCGACACGCGACACGAGGGTTTATCCACTTAGTTATACTATTAGTTATACGATATAACAAAATGGACTGAAAAAGTCCAAATAGTTATACTGCGTAGTATAACTACGTGGATTCGATTAATTTGGGTTGTTTTAGTCCAAATAGTTATACTGCGTAGTATAACTACGTGGATTCGATTAATTTGGGTTGTTTTAGTCCAAATAGTTATACTGCTTAGTATAACTACATGGATTCGAGTAATTTGGGTTGTTTTAGTCCAAATAGTTATACTGCTTAGTATAACTACATGGATTCGAGTAATTTGGGTTGTATTAGTCCAAATAGTTATACTGCTTAGTATAACTACATGGATTCGAGTAATTTGGGTTGTTTTAGTCCAAATAGTTATACTGCTTAGTTAACCTTTCGTCCGTGGAGTGTCTCGTCCGTGGAGTGTCAAAATGTCATTATGCCCTATCTGTGGATCCCATTACAGGACTTTCAACAGATAGGGGTTTTAGCACATTTTTTGCAAACATGGGAGTAGAAAAACATTATTTTCTCTAAATCTAATTGGAATTTAGAGTAATTCCTATTGGAATTATCATTTTAATAAATGTCTTTTTCTTATTCCTTACACTACACTTGACTTTGAATTGCCTTGTAACCGTTATAAGAGAAATAATATGGGTTACCCAGAACTTAACTTTTATTTTCTAATTAATAAAATATAAAACGCCGGCTGGATATAATATTATATATTTTATATACAATCTTACATACTTAATAAAATAAAACCAAATGGCTTTATGTTCCAATACATTTTTTTTATACCACACCTGTTTTTAAAGATGCGCGGCAATCTATGACTGAACAGGTCACAGATTAAACTAAAAAAATCATTTTTTTCGTACCACAGACGTGTAACGTTGCATGTCAGAGGGAAAAGTCGTTCATTCTTATACGATTTTTACGTGTGCGAAAGAGTAAGAATCCTCTTTACTTGTTAAAATAAGGCGCGAAATTAACATCTGGTAGGTCAAGTGGCGAGTCCCACCACAGGAGGCGACACAGACAAGCACTTTTTAAAAAGTGCCATAATGGTATCCTCCACAGACGAGGGGTCCATTAATTTGTTTTGTTTTAGTACAAATAGTTATACTGCTTAGTATAACTACATGGATTCGATTAATTTGGGTTGTTTTAGTACAAATAGTTATACTGCTTAGTATAACTACATGGATACGATTAATTTTGATCGGATTCATCAATTTAATTATATTCGTAAATAAACAATCACTTTATAATATTTAAGGGCATTTTATGTTCCAACACATTTGTATTCGAATTGAAAATAATTACTTTCATCCAGGCACAAGCATTACAGAGAAAGTAAATATCTAGTGAATAAAATGCTATCGCACTCTTTCTTCAAAAGTGTCTATTGTGATATTATCTTTAACTAATTGCATTTGTGCGTGCGTTATCATCATGTCGTTGACTAAATTGCCTTCTTTTCGGTTCTCTTTACTTTTCCCAATATCGATTATAACATCTTCGGCACCTTCCAGAGTCACTTTCAAAAATTGCATAATGCTTACATGTTTCCTGGTTTAGCATGCTTGGTTTAAGTTCATATGCCATGCCTCAACTTGGTTAGCACTACGATGCCTCTCTCTAAACACACACCATGATTTTATGAATTCATCACTCTTGAGCCAGTAATTTTCAAAGTAATTCATAAAGGTATTTTTTTTTAAATATTTTTGTATTTTTGCAGTCTTATCTTTAATAAATTCTCATCCTACGCGAATATGAATAAGTGGTAGCACAGTATAAAGCCCTACATATTTTTTTTACCATTTATCCCTTTTTTCTTTGTTTAGCTTTTCTCCAAATACTATCGGAATATAATGCGTATATAGCTCCTAAATATAACTCCTTTTACCTGAACATTTGGGAGTACTATCTACGCGGTTTTATCTACATGACGCTTTCTCAAAGTCGAACATAAACTTGTTTGGTTTCCAATTCGAAATTTGTGACTAAAATTATTCTGAACAAGATTATGTACGATTCAGTTGACATGTCCGACATCAAAGCATACACCATAGGTAAAATATATGGCAAACAAAATACTAAAATTCGTCTCCCATCAGAAATGTAATCACCTAAGAGTACTAGTAGTGGTAAATATTGTCTGGGTACAGTTACTTCTTCTAGTCTTTCGCAATGCAATTTGTGTACTCCTGCTGCTTCATTCCTTTTTTTATATAATAATTTTTTTACATAGTTATATTTTGGTATCTAATTATTTTCAATTCAAATACAAATGTGTTGGAACATAAAATGCCCATAAATATTATAAAGTGATTGTTTATTTACGAATATAATTAAATTGATGAATCCGATCAAAATTAATCGAATCCATGTAGTTATACTAAGCAGTATAACTATTTGGACTAATACAACCCAAATTACTCGAATCCATGTAGTTATACTACGCAATATAACTATTTGGACTAAAACAACCCAAATTAATCGAATCCACGTAGTTATACTACGCAGTATAACTATTTGGACTTTTTCAGTCCATTTTGTTATATCGTATAACTAATAGTATAACTAAGTGGATAAACCCTTCTTGAAGACCTTTTTTTTTTACAGGACACGTCAATTTGACTTCACCTCGCCTGATGTTAAGCTAAAGGCAAAGTCTCGGAAAGAGGGTCACCATCGTAAACATTTACCATGTTAACAGTGGTGGCACTCAGCTTGACGGCCTCATTAGATGCCTTTTCACGCCCCGCTTAAAGGACCCGGGACTGTAGGAAGAAGGAAACACGTGAGCTGGCAGGGAATTCCAGGTCTTAGTGGTGCGGCATAGGAATGAATCACTGAAACGCTTGGTTCTAGCAGGTACCTATACTCTGCACCGTAAATGGATGGCATCTTAGCCCTGCACGTGTCGTCCTGTGAAGGAAAGGGGAGGGTGGGACTAATTGGAAGAAATCGTCAGAATTCATATTGAAGTCGCTTTTTTAAAGTTTTTTAAGGTCAACTTCAGCTGATATGCCCATTCAGCTGTATCTTACATACCTGAAGGTGTGTCATTAGTATAAATAACCGTAGATTCAGTGGACAGCAGTAAATCATACTGAACCAACCAGTAACTACATCACAATATATTATTATTGTCTCACCGAAACTGTGGTCACTGAACAATAGCTGAGTGTGCGTAATAGGTGCTCGATCGAACCGGATTATTGTGCAAAACCGTTCATGACTAATGATCAGGTTTAATATTGCTTTGAAAGCATTGCGATAGCCGTACTCTGAACTACTCATTACTCCGTTACAATGTAACGTTTGCGGAAATCCTTCGATTTATATAGAAGTAAAAGTATTTTGGTGCTTTGTGGATTTTTTATCTTTGACTAGCTTTCCGCGACTTCCTCTGCGTTTCGGAATAGAAAGGTATAGGACACACTGCTTCTGTTCCTGTGATCCAGATAAAGCTCCTAAACATTTCTGTGAGCCTAGTACCAAATACCCGGGGTAAAATAAAGGTCCAAAGGGATGAAAAGTATCCTATGTCCGTCTCCTGGTTCTAAGCTACATGCCCAACAATTTACAGCCAAATCGGTAAAGCCGTTTTTGAGTTACAAATATGTAACTAACAAGACTTTCTTTTATACCGGATGTAAGGGGAACGCTCCCAAAGCCGAAAACCCCTAGTAGTACTCCAGGTACATAACATAATATAATTGGCATTTATTTTGATGTAACAGTAAGTCATAAAAACGTCTATGACAGTCGTTACTATAATACTTCGATATCGTCAATAGGTTGTACAGGTATTAGACAATCTGGGAGAGAAGAAGCTGGCTTCCAGTACATACGTTAGACAAGTCAATTGTTAGTCAAAAGCACTTGAAACTGACGGGCTTTCATGAAAATTTTAACGCCAGTAGAGAAAGAGAAGGGTATAGATAGGACTACTGTCTTTGCCAACCCTATAGGGAGAAAGGTGTAAGTTTGTGGATAGAGTGTGTGGATTCTTCGTATATACTAGTTTGTAAATTCAAAAATAACTTCAGTACGAATTCGCAATTCCTTCTAGCTTTGACATAATGTTTGAGTTGAGTTTTCAAAGACTTTAGTGGACTCATACTCGTACTAAAGTAGTGAGAAGAACTTTATAGCTAGTTTTGGATGTTTGTAAGAAAGTAAAATATTAAGTGTATTATCGTGCATTACCTACAGCTAAAATAACAAATTAATCTATATAGATAAAAATGAACCCCTATTTCCCTTGGTCACGACATCACGCCTGAACGGCTGAACCGATTTCGCTAATTCTTTTATTGTTGTGTTCGTTATTGTTAGGAGAAGGTTCTTATGAAAGAAAAAATGAAGAAAATTGCGCGGAAAATTAGAAAATTTAAGAATACATAACCATCATATAAAATAGCTGATCCGACATACGCCATGACTAAAAAAGGAGATGGAAAATGGTGGGCCCAAATGTAATAAGTTGAGATATGATCTAAAAAATTAGTCATATTTTTCTATCTTAGAATATGAAAAATCACCTCAATTCTCAATCTGGATGCGGAGAAATATGAGAAAATAGTTTTCGTGAGATTATCAATTGAGTAATCGATTACACTAAAATATTTGCTGTAAATAATTAACTCAAAGTAATTAAATGCACTATATATACTTACATGCATTATAGTGCATATAATTACAGTCATATCATTAAATCAAATATCAATTAATTACTGAAAAACCAATATTAATGATTATCGATTTCATATCGATTGAAATCTCTCTTATATTTGTAGTCTATGTCACTGACATGGCAGCTGACTAACATTGACACTAGACAGTGACTGTTTTTGTTTGCTCATCGTTTCGTGTTTTCCGATGCGTTTTGAGTGCTTTCCCGATTATTCGTCATTTTTTACGACAACTGCTTTGTATTTTACGGATTCTGACCCTGCCTACCTTGTACGACCCTTGCTTTCACCTCGGACACCGAAGATCGCTCACACGTTTGACTTGGAACTGTTATTTTGCATTTTACCGCCAGCTTGTGAATTGGATATTATTGAAACTATGGATCGCTGTGTGAATTGTGGTATATCCACTGGTCACTGCAATACACTGGGCCGACGGCCCTTACACGATGAAACAATTCTGTCAGTGATTCAGCAATGGCTTGCACCTCAGTCTGTAAGTAAATACCTGTAACCTCATCTAACCAGCTACCATCCTGGCAAGTTTAAAATTTAAAATGTGTTTAATAGAAGGTGAATAAAACACTATATTCAATGATTTTTTATTTTATTTTAGACATCCTTTCCTCCTTACCTGTTACCTACCTATCGCTTGAAGTCGTTGACGTTCATTCATATGATTTTTCAAACATTTTCTAGTAAATATAATAACTATTAGTGCAAAAGAACACATTTTGCACTTCAGGAATCAGCTGTTAGATAAAGATTGTAACATAACCTCACTTTTACATAATCTCTTATATCTCTGTTCTCAGATTGACAAAATCCGCAGAATTTTCAATGAAAGGTTGATAATATATAAGCTATTAATTGACACCACTTTCATCTTCTTACAACTAGGCCCAAGATTGTATGTAACCATTTCAGTCTCCTTTGAATTTGGAATACGAATTGGAAAAAACGTGTTTATTATTCTAATACTGGGGCTCGATTCACTAACTTACGTACTTAGTTGCGTAAATTTACTTATGATTTTACTGACGTAAATATACGCAACGTGCAATTTTGGTGAGTAACCTATGTGAGTTTCCGGTAAAGAATTTCTATTTCTATTTTGTATATGGCAATCGTTGCCGATATGGGTATCGACAATTCTGCCAAAGTCAAACGTGCGATGGAGAGATTTGTGTGCTGTCCAAATGGGGGGGAAAGTGCTTGACAATATTGGACTGGTTGTGTATCTCCTTTTTCGGTGTTAGTAAGCACACTGAAACAAAACGTTACAGATACACAAAAGACATTCACAAATTCGATTACGTATGATAAACATAAATAACCAAATTATAATAGATATAATACATAAATAACACAACAATATCAACATTTAAGAATCAGATCATAATCTGATATTATGGCCGCTGATAAACGACATAAGTGTTTTTAACAGCCGGGCGAGGAGTAAGTTAGCAGGGAAGCAAAGTTTATAGGTAAGGAAATATTTAATTCTGTAAGGTAATTGTAAAGATTAGGGGGCAAATTATTTCGGGGACAACTAAAGAAGATGTGATCCAAGGAACCCTCGTCAAGTCCACACTCACACAAACTGGAGTCACGAATACGAATTTTGTGTAAAAACACTGGGGAACAACAATGGCCCATGCGAAGTCTGCAAACAACAGATACTACGGTCTTTGAAGCCTTTTTGTATTTAAAAAACCAAGGTCTTATTGGAATATTTGGTTGTATTGCATGATAGTGCTTGCCTTTCGTCTTACCAGAGTCAGACCAATGGGACTGCCATGAAGACAATAATGTCTTCCTGGGAAGGCCCAGCAAATCATATCCTTGGTAGTTGTAGTGCCTGAGGCTTGCAGATGGCGCTGATGCAGCACTTTTGGCAAGCATATCCACAACTTCATTGCCCCCTATACCAGAATGACTTGGTATCCATACCAATTGAACGACTTTTTGTTTCAGGTCACAGTCAAATAAGCACTTTTTGATCTCCAAGAGGAGAGAGCTGTGCAGTTTGCTCTTGAATGGATTCTGTTCCAAAGCTTTCAGGCAACTTAGCGAATCCGTGAATATGACAGCTTTACTGATGTTATGACAGTCTATATATCTACAGGCCTCAAGTACAGCCACACACTCTCCAGTAAACACAGAGGACTCTCTGGGGCATTTGAACTTTAGAATTATTCTAGAGTTTTGATAATATACCGCAGCTCCAGTGTCATTTTCTTGAGCCAATTTTGAGGCATCGGTGAAAAACCTTTGGAAGCCAGGCCACTGTGTATCCACCTTCGCATTGAAGACTGCACACGCTGAGGTACTCCCTTTGGAGATGCCTATGCCCAAAAATATGTTTGGTTTGAAGCATAACACCTTGTAATCAAAGCAAAATACGGGGAGTTTATCAGAACTTACCAAGGGGGATTCTAGATTTTGCAAACACTGAAAGGCCTTAAGAATCAAGGGAGTGTCCTTATGTCTCCAGTATTGAGTAGAGTGGAAAAGAGAGTTCAGTTGGGTTAATTTCTGAATGAGTGGATGAGTATTTTTACAAACGAGGCGAAATATAAAACGAGATGCTAGATATTGCCTTCTCAATGAAAGAGGGGGCTCTGCGCATTCCACCTGCAAGGCATTAATCGGTGATGACTTCATACAGCCAGTTATGGCTCTGAGACACCTACTTTGTACCCTGTCTAGTCTAGTCAGAGCACCCTTATTGCAGGGAATCAGCAGGAATGTGCCATAGTCCATAATACTACGGATAAGTGCATTATATACCAGCTTCATAGTATAAGGGTGAGCACCCCACCAGACTCCAGCAAGAACTTTCAAAATTGGGATGACCCGTTCACATCTTTGAACAAGGTAATTGAGATGATGTATACCAGATAATTTACTGTCTAAAAATACGCCTAAAAATTTGGCTTTCTTTTTCAATGGAATACTCTGACCTTGAATGTTAATTTGGACCTGTGGGATACTTCTCTTTCGAGTGAAAATAACCACTGTGCTCTTTGTTGCAGACAGACTCAGCCCGTGATCCAGTAGCCACTGGTTCAGGGAACCCAGGGAGACAGAGAGTGATGTGGCTGCATCGGTAATTGATGGATCATTTACATAAAGAGCCAAGTCGTCAGCATACTGCAGAATATTGCAATTATTGTTAAGGCACCTACCAATATCTGCAGTATATAGGTTGTACAGCAAAGGGCTCAGAACGGAGCCCTGAGGCAACCCCTTCCATGTCCTTCGCTGCCCAAACTCTTCCCCCTGCACCCTCAAGATCAGTGAGCGGGACATAATCATTCTACATATGCATCGTACCATCCTCGCCGGAATTCTCAGCTCTTGCAGTTTTTGCCTGAGAATGGGAAGAAGGACATTATCATAAGCAGATGCTATGTCTAGAAAAGCCACCACAACAGATTTCTTCTGAGATAGGAAAGAGCGGATATCAGTGGTTAAAACCCCAACACTATCCATGGTTCCAAGCCCTTTTCTAAACCCAAATTGGGAACCAGGTAGTAGCGCCCTAGACTCCACAATCCATTCCAGCCTGTTCTTCATTAAATGCTCAAGAATTTTAGCTAAGACCGATGATAAAGCTATTGGCCTGAACCCGTCTGGGTCATCAGAGTTTTTACCAGGTTTCAAAAGTGGGATAATAATTTGAATTTTCCACTGCTCAGGGATCCACCCATTCTGTAGCAATAGTTGATAATATTCAGAAAATACTTTCTGGTATTATCACCAAAGTGGGTAAGAAAGGAATATGGGATTCCATCAATACCCGGGGCTGAGTCCCGGACGTGACCAAATACCATATCCAGTTCCCGGAGTGAAAATAGCGAGTCGTAAGGATCCCTTTCATAGTTAATATGCCAATATTCAATCTCTTGTATGGAAGGTACATAAGGAGGGGCTACTTTATCGAAAAAGAGTTCGGCAGTCTGGCAGCTCATAGGGTATGAGTTGGTGCGTGTACGGCCATATCGGAACCTATTAATGCTTCTCCATACCACCGTCGATGGGGTAGACGGGGACAGCGAAGTACAAAATTTTACCCACCCCGCTCGTTTCTTTTTTCTGAGTAGCCTCCTACATTTTGCGCAGATCTGTTTGTAATACAATAGATTCTGCATGGTCATGCTTCTATTGTATGATTTTTCTGCTTCTTTCCTTTCCCTGACAGCTCTGGTGCATTCCTGATCCCACCAGGGTGGAGATGGTACTTTCCCCCGAGCAGTGTTTTTAATTGGGAATGCTGACTCTGCTGAAGAATTGATAGCATCCATCAGGCTGTCTAAACAAGTCTGCACATGGCAGTGACCAGTTATGTCTAAATTTTGAATATCTAAATTTGGAAGGGAGTTAACTCTATCCTCCAAGAGTTGAGAAAATTTGTCCCAATCTGGGTTACTTAAATTAAATTTTAGGAGTGGAGGAGAACTTTTTTCTGTAAATGTTTTGTTTGGAAACGAAATAATAATAGGGTAATGGTCACTACCATGTGTTAGATCTGTGCAATGCCATTGGGCCAGTGAAGCCAGGTCTGTTGAGCAAAATGTGAGGTCCACACAACTCGGTCGCTGACCGGATGAGCGGCGGGTAGGACAACCTGTATTCAGCATGACTAGGTTAAGGTCATCCAGGATTTCCACCAGACCATTCCCATATTGATCACAGATCTCAGAGCCCCATCTATAGTGATGAAAATTAAAATCACCCATAACCAAAACTGGTCCCTGGATGCTTTGGAGTGTGTTCCGCAGGATACCTAAGTGGTTGCGATTAGGGCGAGCAATGTATATGGAGATGAGTGTGATATCTTCTACCTTACACGCTACAATATTTATATCATTTGTAAAGGGAGGGATGGATACAGGTAACTGTACTACCCTATTGTTGATGAGGAGGGCTGACCCTCCATATCCATCCTGTCTATCGCATCTATAAATATTGTAGTGTGGTACATTAAAGTTGAGCCCTGGTACTAACCAGGACTCGGCAATAGAACAAACAATAGGGTTAAATTTATTCAAGAGGAATATGAGGTCATGCTTCTTATGAAAGATGCTCCTCACATTCCATTGCAACAGATTCAGTTGTGGAGCCATTTTTAAAATCTAAAAGAAGTGAAATAAGTTTTTCTGCAACGTTGGACGGTGATCTAGGGTTATTGGAGGTGATAAGAGATTTTACAATTTGTATAACTAGTTCTATTAGGGGTGTAGATGGGGTCAATGCTTGGGTATTTGGGTTGACTAAACCACAGCCATTCGGCTGGGTTGACTGTGGTGAATTTACAATATTACTATGTGCAATTTTGTTGTAGGAAGGCGAAAGAGGAGTGTGGGTCCTAGGCTTCAAAAATATAGTCTTGCGGTGAGACTGTGCGGAAGACTGTGCAGGTGTACTTTTTGCAGCATTGGCATAATTTCGTGAAACTGTTGGTATTATTTTGCTGGCCTCGGCATAGGAGATGGACTTTTCAGCCATAGATGTTTTTATGGCCCTCTGTCTCCCATACTCCGGGCAATCCCTGCTATAAGCAAAGTGATTGCCGGAGCAAAGGATGCAGAAAGCCTCCTCAGGAGTCACAGAACAGTCATTACTTGGGTGTTCATGACCACATTTCGCGCAACGAGGCTTGGATCGGCAAATTGCCTCAACGTGACCGAATCTACAGCACTTCCGGCATTGTATTGTAGGGTAAATGTACTGCTGTACTGCGAGAGATGTGTAACAGCAAAACACCCTTTGAGGTAATAACTGACCGTCGAAAGTTAGCACACATGTCTCAGTGGGTCTCCATTCTGTGGTACCTTCATTTGAGACTTTGCGGTTGATACGTCTGAGCTTGAGAATCCTTCCACATCCTGGTGGCACTGAGATATACGCCATAGCTTCCTCTTCAGACATGTCTGCTGGCACTCCCCTAACAACCCCAATACGTGACACATTAAAAGATGGTAAACTGGCTATATAGTTATTTGAAGGCAGGATATCATTACTAAGAAACGCATTAGCATCTTGCGGGGATAAGAACTCCACCGAAACGCGGTTCCGGCCCACTCTCTTCACTCCATCTCTCACAACATTGGTAATTCTGTTATTAACTAAAAATATGCCCAGTGAAACTGGGTGAAGTGTAGTACCTGAATTGGGCTGAGGTTCTTTACGTGACACATGGACAATAAATGGTGCCTTGTCATTTGCTGTGTAGTATTCACGAGCAACCTGCGTCTTAACGTGCTTTGATGGACGACTAGAGTGAGTTTCCTCTACACCCGTGCGTTTTCGGGTTTGCGTATCAGAGACACTACAAACTACATCAGCGAATTGTGTCAGCTTGGTGGTCGGTGCAGCTGGAGTATCAAGAAAAAATGGAGGGGAAGAAAAGGTTGGAGTTCTGGGAGAAGGGTCATCGGGAGGATCCGGGGGCTTTGAACTATCCATTATCAATGGCTATAATCATATAAATACTTAAATATAGTAAAAGGACAACACAATACCTTAAACCAGTTAAGATGTATACAAAGAAGACGAAAAAGACACAGATTTGTCACAAATTATCACCAAAACACTTAAACTTTCAAGGGCACACGTCCTAACCAAACACACGCCAACTTGACAGTCCTCCGGTAAAGAATACCAAGTAAATATACGTGACATATTATGTCATATGACATAATATGACATATTTATGAAAATAATGCCAGACTAAAAATATAACTTGAATTGCCAATTTTTTTTCAATAAATTCAAGTTAGTTCTAAAATTCTTATTATTACTTTTTTCAATCTCATACATAAACTCTTATGTATGGAATTGTTATGAACTATAATTTAATTAATATTAGTCTTCTTCTTCTTTTCGTGTCAACGATTCACTTTTATGAATAATTACACTATTCGGGAATAGAATTATGCCTCTTAATCGCACGGTCATAATATTAGTACTTATACTTAACTATTATTATTATTTATCTGCTTCAAAAAAATCGATTCATGTTTAGATGAATATGGGATATATTTTTTATCATCATTGCACTACAGTTTAATAAAATACAATTATTGTAATGCATATAGCCCGTCAAGAAAGTCGTGAAAATTGAGGGTGGCGCTGCTGCGCTTAATCTGGTATCCCTGTCATACTATAACTAAACAGACTTGATCTGTTGCTTTTTATGGTATGTTTTCATTACGATAGTAGGATAGTAGGTGAATAAAAGTGAAAAAAAATACGGTAATTATTTCATTCACTTTATTTAGGCACTAATGGCGCAAACTTTGGAGATAAATCAAACTTCAAGCTAGAAAATTATCATATACTTAATTACAGAATAGACATTATATCCCTTTTAAACCCTGAGCTCCGAGGGCACCGTGGCCTCGGATGCAATCAGGACTAACGTCTCTATGTGGATGATGAGACATTACATCCCTTTTAAATGGTTGCAGGGCTTGCAGCAACATTTAGATAATAACTTTTGCAAATAAAATATTTAACAACTAATCGAAATCAACGAGTGCGGAGTGATTGATTTTAGAAGTCATGGTTGTCAAATCACCCAGGTGGCAGACAAGCACACGGGATTTAGAAGCACAGATATTATGTTAAATTTGGCACGCGCGATCCGAAGCCTCCATTCGATGCAACCTGTACAACGCTAACGGCAATGCTTCACTCTCTTACTCAGCACATGGTAGACGCTACCACTTACTGCAATTAACGGCCGCGGCGGGGGCAGCCCTATAGAGAGCTGCTCAGAGACTCGCCACGTCCCTGTGACTAGCAGCGGGTATAGAGGTTAGATGAGGACACAAAAGAGGGCCATCGTAAACCCATATATGGCTTAAAGTTAACTGGGGTGTGAGTGAAATGCCGTTAACCTTACACCCCGATAAATGAGTATAAGGCCTCATATACAAGGACACGCCGTGTCGGACGTTTTTGATCTAAGTTTTAGTTTTAAGTTTTGAATCTAAGCTGCGAGATAAACGAATTGTTTGTAATAATCTATGCTTGGTGACTTTGAGCTCGTCCACCACCGCAGCGCTCTGGTCACAGAATCGCTTACTCAGTGGTACACTTTAACTTTATTAGACCCACGGTACCACCAGAAGTATGGCCATGGGTACCGTGGGTGTGAAATGTGATTTGAGCATATTTTAGGTCCAAGAAACATGTCCCGAGCAATACCTTACTCAAAGTCCACCTGTCTGTCTCATGAACCGTGATAGCTAGACAGTCGATTTTTTTACAGACGTTGTAAAGTATTAAACAATGAAAACAAAAGATGTAGGTACAGTATGTATTATAATATAATATAATTATAATCTTTTAGAACATTAACTTATTGGAGTGAGTATACCCAAAATGCTGCTTGAAACTCCTGCGTAATTTATCCGCGATAGTTTCTGACTCACTGGATATATCATCACATACTGAAATGATATGTCTTGAAATGTGCGTTTGAAAATCTGAAACAAATAAAAACGTACGGTACTGGATAAATACAGCTGTATATACCGTGTAATTTTTTAGTAGTCCAAAGGGCATCAGTGGTTAATAGAAAATGGATCAAGACTGTTCAAAAACGTCAAAGTGTCGTACTACGATTTCTTAAAATCGTAGGTCAATGACTCAACCACGACAAATGAAAACAACGCTTTGAAAAATAAAATGATCACTTAATACACATAATTTTTAATAGATTACACTTCCCATTCCGTGTTTAACATTAAAATATATGTACGTACCGGTTTATTTAGCTGTTTGGCCATAAATATCCTCCAAATCAGAAACCAACTTGCCGATTTGAAATCCCGCCGTATATCATACTATATCCCTGAAATACTTTGAATACGACATGTCTCTCACAACTAATACACACATTGCAATTCATCTTTAAACTTTATATTGTTACTAGACGTAAATAAATTAAATGAACGCAAAAGAAATAAGTAACATATCCACAACAAAACAAGGAATGACAGCTGAAAACTCAGTTTGACAGTTATTGAGTGTTGCAAATACAATGAAAAATATTAGTTCCTTCAACATTAATTTCATGACTTTCTTGACGTACTATAAGTCATTTGTATTTTTTTTTTGACCTAAGAAATAAGTTATACAGCTAAACACAGCAGGCTGCTAAAATGGCAACATTATAATACTAACTGATCAAATAGTGGTAATATCCAAGAAGAAATAAGAAAACCTTAAAAAACCTAAAAAAAACGAGGTTGTTTCGTGGTCTATGGTACACCTATGATAATCAATTTTCCAACGTTCTGAACATTCATTAAAAACTTTTAGATAATAAATATTCCTATTTTTGTACATATTAGTAATCCTCGAAACAAATTTTGGTTGTACTATTTGTTCGGCTTTTTCTACAATATATATATTATATATATATGTAATATGTAATTCAGTCAAGAAACTCGTGTTGATTGAGGGTGGCGCTGCTACGATTCTCTTTATTTATTCCTATGATTTATTCAATATGGCTACGATTGATCTGGTATCCCTGTAATATTTTAACTGAATAATCTTGAAATTTTGGTTCTAATACAAAGCGGTATAATTTCAATATATGAATGGGGGTCCAAAGGTTTTAAACAAAATGAAACAATGAATCTATTTTTCCTTCTCAATAAAAATACTCCTTGGGTTCGGTGCACATCTGGCGGAACGTGGGTCTAAATTTAAAATCTAAATTATTTTTAACCAAGTTTTTAACTGTACCTACAATATTATCATAGAGTATTGTATGCTTGGTGGTCTGTGCGGCATAGCGCTCGCTGGGTATATCGTTCGACAGTTACGCAGATGGTGCGGGTTAGGCCCGTCATGGAACAAAATAAACGAAAAAAAAAGAAGAACCAAAGAATGAATTTCCTTTATTCAGTTCAGGCACTTACAGAGCACATTTGAATGTCTTTTTTTCTTCTTTTTTTTCGTGCGGAAATCCCCACGAAAACCCGCCAGAGCCGGAGGGGGAGGTTATGTCGGATTCAAACTGACTAAAATCACACGCCGTCTGTGGGTCACAGTGCTAGGCCGAAGGTGAGGTTGTCATCGATAGCCCTTGCACCTCGGCTGACCCAGGGTTTTCTCAAGAACTTCTTTATAAAAACCTAGATCAGGTAGGTCGCAAAATGTAAATAAAGTAAGATTATTAATTTAAATTCTATTTTACCAATAAAAACTATTCTATGTCACATTTATAATATGCTACTTCTAATGTAGACATTATTATAGTACTTACTTACATGACTTAGCTATTAAGACCATAATTGTAAAACTAATATTAGTACAATGTACAGCCCTCATTTTTGATGAGCCTCATTTGTGACAAGCAGCTCCACCTGTCACCCCAGGCCCGCGTTTATGCCCCCATAAGCGCGGGCCTCGGAGGTCGATTTTGTGCATCCGACGTCCATGTTGCCTGCGCCCACGGGTAGTGCGGTTTGCGAGTCTATCTCGGTCACGCTGCCACTCCCTTTCCGCCGTCTCCTTCTCGAGCATTACTTGCTCCCAGCAGGCGCCGGCCTTTCATGCATCCGTGCAGCGGAACATCGCCGCGAGTAAGGTGGCGAGCGTGAAAGCTCTCACTCCCAAGGTCGCCACCAGCTCCCGTCTCGGCGTCTCCCACGCCGGATACTCGGGTAGCGTGTGCAGCCCTGAGTCCTCGCTTGTGTCGCAGTGATAGCACCCGGACGATGGCTCCTCAACGATCAGACGCAGATCCCACCCGAAGCACCCGTGCCCAGTGATAATTTGCGTCAGTCGATACGAGGGGCTGCCATGTGGCCTCTCTAGTCTCTCCCCCCATGATTGGTATGGCCGCTACGACAGCTTACTTAAGTCGTCGTTCCCACTCCGCCACCATATCCATGTGAGGCCGGGATTTCTCGGCCCGAATATATTCAGGCTCGGGATCGTATCCCCGCATCCGCGCCTCCTTTCGGAACCGATATAGCACTGAAAGGGCCCTAGATTGTAGGATCCACGGTGGCGATCCGGCCAGAAGACTCGCCACGACGAAGGTTATCGGGCAGTAGCTAATGGCCCAGGTAGCCATCGTCTGCTGCGGCGTACGCAGTAGGGGCATGAAACTGTCCTCTAGGTTTCCAGTTTATGGTTTGCAAGTGGGTACGACCTGCTATCAAAGTTGTTTCGATATTTTCAGCATAAGTAGGGTTTTTTAAATATGGTTAAGTTTAAACGAGTTAACCAAAAATGGCTATGTGGTTAAACTCTACGCCGTGGAAGTAGGAGCAAGGGGAATGCCAGCTAAATCCCTGTATAACTTATTTAAAGACCTCGAATTGCCAAGAGCTTCAGTAAGCTCTTTACTCAAACGTATATTTAAAACGGCGTTGATAGGATCTTACCAAATTTGGATAGGTAGAGGGGGGAACACGACTGACGGTGGAGGTGAGCGCTGATGCATCACAAGGTGGCCACCCTAAACCTACACCTGGATCGCAAGTCCCAGGCGCCGTCACAGTGTTCCTCTCTGTACCACGCCATGGACCCGGCGACCGCACGGTGAATCCATGGAATGCTAAGAACCAGATCTCTATAATATTTTTACATCTCTCATATTCGATAAGTAGGTTATTATTACCTCCAAATGGGGCTTGTAGGTGATTTATTAGCGCTCTAGGGTAATAATGTAGCTAGAGAAGCCCTAGGGCTGTAAGTAATTACAAAAAAACACTTTTTTCTTTAAAAAAGTTCGCGTACATCTAACCTTCATACTGGCAATAGACATCATGCATTCAGTCCAAAGACCAAAGAGGTCGCTTTGCTATTCAGCCTTGTCTTCGTGTGAGTATAATAGTCATCAATTTTAAATATCGAATGGCGAAGCTCAAATTTTGTTCTTGAGAAAAAAATTGAAAAGTTCTTTACTTGATACTTTTAATGAAAAAAGACGGGAATAGAAAACTTTTACTTTAAATATTGTTCGTTTTTTAAACATCTCTAACTATTAATATACCCAAAAAACACCTGTCCTTAAATCCACTATAAACATTCACGCGCAGACTTATCATGCGAGCACTCCATGTGAAAAGATTATGTTTGACGTACTGATGACACCGGTGATCTCCGCAAAACGACGTTTGGGGGATCACCTGGTTCTGGTACAGAAGGAGCCGACTTAGTGCTATCACTGTGATGCGACCGAGGACTCAGGCAGCGCACGGCGTAACCTAGGAGGTAGCTCAATGACCTCTGTCCTGCAGGACCGTAGACTTGGTGTGTGACAATGGTAGCCGCCTGTCACCATAGCAGAAAAGCGGCCCAGGAATGCCAGTGCGATGCGCACAGATCGACATTGAGTAGCGAAGTACTCAAAATGATCTCATTATTGCTTGAGACATATATCTGGGACCTAAAATGTGCTCTATACACGCAGTACACGTTTCTTGGATGAATTTTGACGATAGCACGGGGTGCTGCTGCGTTAGACGAGCTTCAATTCACTAAGACAAATATATATTATTACAAAATAATCCGCACGCCCCAGGGCCTTTTATATCTCACGATTTGAGTCACTGGCAATATCGTATTGACATCGCCACAGCTTAGGGTTCGATAGGGTACGGCACACATCGCTGCTTTCCAAGCTACCAACCTTTGGCCTGCCTCCCAGATCGTGCAACTGGGTTGCAAGCGTCCTGCAGGAGCACCGTATTCGCGTCTTTTGTGATGGACGAGCTTCGGAGTTCTTGCAGGTGAATGCTGGCGCGCCGCAGGGTTCCGTCTTATCGCCCACTCTCTTTCTTCTGCATATCAATGATGCTTTCTAACGGTAGCATTAATTGCTATGCAAACGACAGCACCTTACACGGGAGTTATCACGCTCATCCTGCGGCCAAGCAGTGTGAAATCGCGGAAAAAAGGCATCAAAACAGCCTAGCGTAACCTCGGAACTCGCAGCAGCGGCGTCTTCATACAAGACTCAAATTCGTTCCTACGTGGAATACTGCTCGCATCTCTGGGATGGCTACGCAAAGTACTTACTAGATGCTCTCGACAGGTCGCTGCAACGTGCGGTCCGCATCATTGGGAATCCTGAGGTCACGAACTTCCTCGAGCTTTTGCAGATGCGTAGAGATGTTGCGTCTTTGGCAGTATTCTACCGTCTCCACCACGGTGAATATTCTGCTGAGCTCTTCTAATCAGTCCCGGGGTCTTTAAGCGGGGCGTGAAAAGGCATCTGACAAGGCCGTCAAGCTGAGTGCCACCACTGTTAACATGGTACATGTTTACGATGGTGACCCCCTTTCCGAGACTTTGCTTTTAGCTTACCATCAGTCGAGGTGAAGTGAAATTGACGTGTCCTTTATATAAAATAATAGGTCCAAGATATATGGCCCGAGCTATACCTTGATATTATGACCATTTTGTGCACCTTGCATGCTCACTGTACATACATGGTGGTATTGATTTACGGCGGTGGCGCGCTAGAAGGCGCCTCCCCATTCCGGGGGCGAGTCGGGGACCTGGGTCAGACGTGGTGCGAGGGATATGTCGATGACCACCTCACCTCCAGCCTAGCACCACGACCCACAATCGGCGTGCGGTTTTAGTCGGTTCGAGTCCCACATAACCCCTTCCGGCTCCGCCGGGGGAGGTATCCGAGGTTTTCGCAGGCCAAAAAAAAAGGTGGGATTGATTTATGAGAAAAAGTTAAATACTATGTTTATCCGCATTCTAAATCACGAAACACAAGTTAGTTAATCCCTGTTTTCTTTAAGTCTGGATAGCGCAATGAAGATTATCGTATAATATTTATCGTGAACTAGCTTTTGCTCGCGGCTCCGCCCGCGTGGATGTCGGTTATCGCGACCAAACATAGCCTATGTCCTTTCTCAAGGTTTAATCTACCCTCATACCAAATTTCATCAAAATCGGTTCAGTGGTTTAGGCGTGAAAGCTAACATACAGACAGACAGACAGACAGAGTTACTTTCGCATTAATTTATAATATTAGTATGGATTTATTCAACGACAAATTTTAGCAATCATTGTAATTCAAATGTAAATAAATACTTACCGAATGATTTTCCTGTGATAAAAAACATTTAAACTTTTATAATTTTTGTGAACGTATCTACGTATACAAATCGAGCAGAACATTGTCATCGAGTTCAGAACCATGATTTAACGCCTAAACCATAATTTTGACTTTGACAGATGTTACTGAATATCAGGTTATTAAGTTATCGATTTCCAAAATCACAAGTATGCGATACGTGTTGTTAGTATATTATGACGTTTGAGCCATTTGTATGGGTGACGTCAGTTGTCAAAATGATAAAAACCTAAGTATCTGTAAACTTATGCTTTGACAGATCGTACAGAATACCAGGTTATCGAAACGAAACTCACAAACTCACAAATACGTGATACGTGGCGATAGTGAATCGAGCCCCTGCTGTATGATATTCTTCTATGTTATCTGACGTTTGATATAGAATTGACATAATGCGTGCAAATTTCGTCAGACGGTGATTAGTAGACATTCTTCTGAATTAACTAAATGCCCGTTGCTTGGGCCGCGAAAATATTTATGGTGGCAATTTTTTTATTTAGGTCGAAAAATTGATGGTTAATGGTAGTATGAACGCCCTTGAGCGTAGAGGTATATGGTTGTATGCACGGAGGACAGAATATGATTATGTAACGGAGATGCCCCATTGATATTTCTCCTAATAAAAACGCGCGCCGAATGCGGGTGGGAAGAGAGACGTGCGGGGTGTCAAAAGTCGAAGGACTTCATAGGTATAACGTTCCTACCGAATGAGTCCATTTGACGTTTGTATGGCACGCGACTCGATTGCCTTGCAACAACTCCGCTATCATTTCCTTCTCCATGGGTTGTATGGGTCCCATAGGTAGGTATATAGGCTCCGTAGGTGTAAGTATGGGCCCGGTGATCTATTAGTGTCGGGAGCTCCGTGGGTGTATGGGCCCGAATCGAAATGCTTTCCGTTCTCAAAATAATTAGGAGAATTTGATACAGCTAATTGATTCTAATTTCTAAGACGAAACGAAGTTTGCCGGGACAGCTAGTTGACTATAAACAATGATATTTCTAGTACTAACAGAAAGGCAAAGACAACCCACAACTGCACAGTGTGGCGAACAATACTAGAAGAGCTTACACCAAGTGAATTTTATTGGGATCATACCTTGGACAAAGAAGAAAACCATGCATTACAGAATTATTTCGATGGAAAATAATGAGAAAAATTATTCTGGTAATAAGTCCCTGTGGATCGTGTAAAAGAGATCAGTCGTTCACGCATGCAGAGATGCTGGCAACCAGTAGTGTTATTTTTTATAGGTATATTATACGTCAATATACTTAATTTGATGCTAAACTGAGGGTCTCAGGAAAAAAGGTCACCAATTCACCAACAACTTATGTAAATTATTTTTGATGAATACAAAGTAAATAAGTACATACACGTTCCATACATTCATTCTTTCACTTCATCCTCCATCCATCAACCTTTTCATGTATCAGCTTTTATTCTTTTGACTACGCAATACTCGGAAAAGGGCGGGCCTTTCCCGAGAACGTGTCCTTTACGCGAACGTTACCAAAGGCTCTCAGTTCAGTTTTTTCAGGTCACGCTCGACGTACACACAACGTATACACAATAGACTTTGGCAAAATTGTCAACAGCACTTGCTATATTGAAAAATAGATTATATACATTTAGGAATGAAAATATTTACATTGTATGAAATAAAATTGATTCACGTTGTGAGTTTTTGATGTGTTTTTTGTACATTTTGCAGACGGTGTATAGGGTTTTTTTTTTCGTGCGGTAATCCTCACGGATACCTCCCCCGCCGATCGGTTCAGTGGTTTAGGCGTAAAAGCGTAACATACATACAGACAGACAGACAGAGTTACTTTCGCATTTATAATATTAGTATGGATTAGTATGTAACTATACATTGCTATGATTTTACCTACATTATAATAGTTGAGTCTCATATAAATTATTATACTCGTATCTAGTTTATTTGTGACTCGACCCAAAATTGCAGAACAAGCGTGTTCAATTCAGTCGGACGCTGTCTGAACTACATCAGCTATTTGTGCTTGAACACTGTGCAGGGCACCGTGTTCGTAATTTATGTGCTGGAATGGCGACACACACTGGGCTAACATCTACTAATGGTAAACGGTATTAGAGATTTCATGGAACATTCTAGATTAGGAAGGAAGAAAGTTCAAAATCAAATGACATTTTGCAGAGTGAATGAAAAAGGGTACTGAAATATTTTCATGTAATTTATGTATTCAGGGGTATAGAAATAAAGTCTAAAATTTAATGTCATATGTTGGGGTGACTGGGGCACCAAAGTTGTTTAGCTTTAGTGGGCCAGGTTGTGGGTAAAAAATGTATGGCCGTGCCACAGAAATATTCTTATAAGCTAGAACGGCCGTGTGAGCGGGACACGCGTGCCAACATTTAAGACAATTCCTGTCCTATGAGACGGGAAGTTTCGGACTGTTGTACGGGGTTTCGAGATTCGCTTTTTAAAAAAAAGACGAGACACTTAATTCATACACTTTTACTTTTAAGAGAAAACACGGGATCGATCTTTAGGCAACCGCACGGGAAGGAGGTTCGAAACAGACTGCCGAGTCCCTGCGTCGCTGGATAGAGCCAGCGACTGATATATGCTACTACTATGCAAGAAGTACTGCAGGACAGCACTATCGCTGTCATAGTATGGATATAACACCTCCCCCTTTAAGAAGAGACTTTGGGGTTGAATTTGGACAAAGTCTCTGTTAGATTCTAATCCTGAGTGGAGCAACGGGTGTAACTGTGGTTTCCTCAGGGTCTTGTATGTCAGTCATTGTTATTACTTCTGGAGTATGTTGGGGTGGTGATTTATTAAGGTTAAGTTTAAATTGGAAAGGTCGGTTGCCGCCAGATTTACAAAACTTCTTAAAAATTAAGTAGCTTACAAATACAAATACAAGAATAACTATAATCATTATTGTAATCGAGTAATGTGTCCCGTATTCAACAATATGTGGGATTCGCGTATTTTTAATGTCATTAAAAAGCGATTGTAATTTGATTTTATTTACTTCATTAAGATCATCTAAGTCTATCCCATTTAAGTGTATAAGGGGCACATCAATATCGTTAAGTTTTACAGTATTACAACAAGAGTCATTGATCAAATTAAAGTCTGGCATGTGATTAATGGGTGAAGTTACATTTAAAACATTATATTTTGGTATTAATGTAGTGCTTTTACAATATCCAACACAACCGTTCGGGATGTGCAATATCCCAGAACCAAGTATAGTAGTCTCGTACAGATTAGAGTTTAAGCAGTCGATAGAAATTTTGATAGTGTCTGATTGTATATAGATCCACTGGTTATTCATTAATGGTTTCCAGATAGTGGTATGGGTAAAGGACTGCTGAGACGAGGTCTCGGGTTCGATCCCAGGTTTACCATGGCACACACCAATGACTATACGATGCTTTTCGAAGTTATGTGTGTATTTATCGCAGGTTTATAAGTGCCCGGTTGATGGCAATAGGCTCGCCACCTATTACATTGGGACCTAAACATAAACTGGCGAAATGTGGGTGCTAGCACCTCTGCCTACCCCTTCGGGGAATACAGGCGTGAGTTTATGTTATGTTATGTTATATGTCAGTTTCCCGAACAGAGTTTTCGTTTCACATTGTGGCGGTTTTTGTCTGATCACTTTTGCCAGTAATTCACTTTCACAGGTAAGTTTTGCGTCGGTAGAGTACACATTCTCAATATCACAAATATAATTTCCGGTTCCTATAGCCTTGCACTGTTCTAGATCATTTAAAACGCAATACTGGGATTTGTCTTTGGTCATTGCTATATATTTGGAATTTGGAATAATTAAGCTAAATGAGTCTGACTTCTTCACGTTATGTGGTGTTGGGAGAGCAATACTGTGAAACAATACATATTCTTTGGTGTTAACCAGTGGCACTCGAAGAACAAACATTAATTTATGACTTATGTAATAACACGATAACTTAGAAATACTTAAAATAAAGTGTACAGAATTAATATCTAGCGTTACAGGAAGCTCGAGGTCGCTCGATAGGTGCCTGTAGTTATTGACAAGCTCTCTGTGGAGTTGTACTGGTGTCATGATTGAGGGGTGCAGTAAATTTTGACCGCTAAATAGGATGGCATTAACTATGTCCTCTAATTGAATGGATAAAGTAAGTATAGAAGTCTCTAGAGCGTTCAATATTTCATTGACGTTAGCCCGTACTTGAAGTCCATTAGTAATTTCAGAAATGTTTTTTATAGCAAGAGACTCGAGAGGTTGTCAATAGCTTCATTTAATTTAGCTTCGTTATTCATAATTTTAAACAATGTGTTATTAAAACATGTTATTACCGAGCTTGTGATCAGAATATTTTCTTTCATCAGTGAGGTCAACCGTTCTTCGTTATATTGTAACGAATTAAGAACTTCATCATATTTAATCGCGTCATTCTCATCTAAGGTTCCAAAGATTTGTTTTAAAACCGTTCCTATACCTCCAATCCAAGCGCCACGTTTGGCTCGACTATCTACAAGGTGAGAAATGGATTCAAATTCTTTGTTCATATCCTCAAAGCGAGCTGTCAATGGTTGTAGTACATTATAACATTCTGCATTAATTTGTATGATACGCGTTTGTTCACATAAGTACCTTGTGGTGTTTAAAGCAACCTCAATGTTCTGTATGTGTGGTCCAAAGTGTGAAATATCCACCGGTATCAAGATATTTAATTGTACATTATTAATTTTAAGTTTACCTAGGTAGTCAAAATAGAGGCCAGGACTGGTGGTGATCGGCTGGACGAAGTCTTGCGGGGATTGACCTCGAACTAGACTGTAATGTAATAACTACTGTTAACGTAAGTATTTTATATTAATCTAAGTAGCTTCCTACCCTAATTCTTACAACTATTGTTTCTATATTACTTATATACTAATTGTATATTATCGTATATTATTCTTTTACAGCCCTGCACTGACGTCAGCGGGTTTCACTTGATCGAAGTGATGCGTGACGTGACACCGATTGATAAGCAAGGTAAGTGTATTATTACCGTTTATTTTAAGGATCTTGTAGGGCCCTCTCCAGACAGGAGAGAGCGCCTTTCGTAGTCTTAAGTGGTTTTTAACGTAGACATAGTCGCCTGCTTTGTAGCTAGTAGGACGGGTACGAGCATCGTAGTACCTTTTAGAGGATTCTTTTGAGTTTCTTATGTACTCGAGAGCTTTCTCTTTCGAGTATCTTAGTCTATTTTGCAGCATTCGGACATAATCGGGATATGTTACACTGGGAGGTTCATTATACACAGAGTTTGGAATGAATGGTTTGATTCCAAACGTTAACTCGTATGGTGTATAGTGAGTAGTAGAATGTGTGGTTGTATTGTAGACGAGCATGGCTGTATAAACGTATCGGGGCCAGTTCGTCTGCTCTTCATTAATATAGGATTTGAGGTATTCCTTGAGAGTCAAATGACTCCTCTCTAAGGCTCCTTGAGTTTGCGGGTGGTATGGAGAAGACCACAGGTTTTTTATTTTCAGGAACTCACAGGTCTTTTTAAAGAGGTCTGCTGTGAAATTGGTGCCTTGGTCTGTGAGAATCGTTTTAGGGATTCCGAAAATGGATATATAATGTAGTAGGCACTCGGACGTTTCTTCCGCAGTTGTACTGCGGATAGGATATGCAGAAGAGAATTTAGTGAGGTCGTCCTGTATGGTTAGAATATATTTAAGTTTTGCAGGCCCTGCCTCAGGAAGAGGACCTACGATATCAATGGATATCCTTTGGAAGGGTTCCGTTGATGTGCTAGTGATTTACATTGGTGCGCGATTTATTTTCCTAAGGGCTTTGTTCTCTTGACAAGGTTTGCATTGTTTTACATAAGATTCTATATCACCACGCATTCCCTTCCAATAATATAATTCTTTAATTCTATTATACATTCGATTGGAACCTAGGTGACCTGCGATAGGAAGGTCGTGATTATCGGTAAGTATTTTCTTGATTTCGGATGGAGTTGGGTATAGAATGTTGTTATGATAGATGTTAATTTTAATGTTAGTGTCGTGAAAGAGGTATGAAAGAATGTTGTAAATTCTAACAAAGGAGTGTTTTTCAAAAGGATTCTTTAGGTCGGATATGCCTATTTCGTTGATATTCTCGAGAAGCAATTGGTTTTTAGCCGTCCTTAGTGTGACAAAGATTTCGGGATATGATGCTTCGTCGAAGTGGTGCACTTTGGTGAACAGTAGATAAATTACTTTGTTATTTCGTTGTATCTTCTGGAAGGAGAAAAGTTCTTTTTCGGAGTCGAGTGCTTGGGTATTCATTTCAGGGTCACTCAGAATGTCTTGAATATAAGGATTGGATTCGTCTAAGTCTATGGAGGTAGGTACTAAAATGACTTTTAATGAGCTTTTCATTAGGCTCGCATTATGTTCTTCTATAGAAGTGTTAAAGGGTTGTGTCTTATTTGTTACTGCTTTCAGGAATGAACTATAATCGTCGTTGGTCGGATTTGAACGTGAGCTTGTCGAGGGTCCAGGTTCAGGTTGGATATCAAATGGTTGTGGTTGTTCAAGTTGAGTGTCGAGGGTTTGGAGTAACTCGTCTATGTCATCATCTCTTTGCGTGTTTGGAACATTGGGTGACGAGTTTAATTCAGGTAACGGCATAAGATCCTCTATATCGATATCGATGTTTTCTGGATCTGAATGGGTCAGAGGTAGGTCGTCTAAGTTAAAAGAGGGTGGAGAAAGCATCAGGTCCTCTAGATCGCTGTCTAGCTCTAGAGTAGGTTCTGTAGATTCGGGTTGGACCGGATTAACAGGGAATCTGGACAAAGCGTCGGCATTGGCATTGATCTTACCCTTTTTATATTGTATGTCGTACTCGAACTCTTCCAGTTTTAAGCGCCAACGAATGAGTCGGGATCCGGGATCCTTGCAGTTGAATAACCATTGTAGCGGTTTATGGTCGGTAAGGATTTTGAAGCGATACCCATAAAGGTAAGGTCTAAACGTTTTTGTGCCGAAAATTATGGCCAGGCATTCCTTTTCAGTAACACTGTAATTGCATTCCGCTTTATTTAGCGTTCTTGAGGCATACGCGATTGGACGGTCTTGCCCGACAGGGCCTTGGGATAGTATCGCTGATATAGCGTAGTTAGACGCATCGCAGGTTAAGAGGAATGGTTGGGTAAAGTCTGGGTAGGCTAGGATTGGGGCAGTGACAAGCTTAGTTTTAAGGGATTCGAAAGCAAGTTGTTGCTCATTCTGCCACTCGAAGGGAGTATCTTTCTTCAATAAGGATGTGAGAGGCTTAGCTAATTTAGCAAAGTCGGAGATGAATCTTCTGTAATAGGAGACAAGGCCCAAGAACGATTTAACGTCTTTAGGCGATCCTGGAGTAGGGAAATTTGTTACGGCTTTGGTTTTATCGGGATTGGGTTTGACTCCGTTTTCACTAATGATGTGTCCTAGGTAAGCGACTTCTTTACGGAGGAACTCACACTTTTCCGGTTGTAGTTTTAGGTTAAATTGACGGAGTCTTTCGGAGATAACAGAGGTTGCACTCCAGCTTTAGAAGAAGTAATTAATAACTTCATTATCGATATACAAAAGGTAGACCAGCAGCCACTAAGTAATGTCAAAAAAGCGTGGATTTACGACAACTATTTAACCTCGCGTCTTAACTGGCCGTTTCTTGTTTATGATATAAGCCAGAGCCTTCTCAAAAAACTAGATGCGAATGTTACGAAGACATTGAAGTCGTGGCTGGGGCTAGCTCAGTCGGCAGACCCATCGACATTATATAGAGCCTCAAATAACTTTGGAATGACGTTCAAGAAACCATCGGAACTATATAAACATCTAAGAGTAACCAAAATGCACGTCCTAGCGAAATCAAAAGACGAAATCGTGCAAGCTCTTCCAAAAGACCAAAGTACTAAAGAGCTCGAGTCGCGCCTCCAATTCCATAAAAAATTCATGATAGGCTCGCAGACTGGTAGGGTAGGTTTGGGTAATACTAGGAGGCAGTCAGACAAAGACATAACAAAATCTTTTCTTCAAGTAGATGAAAATAATACCTACAAAGTGCACGCAATGAACCTAGAAATACAAAACGAATGGTTAACACTAGGTGAATTTTGTATTCCCATAGCCTTAAAATGGCGTACCTTAATATACGACTGGTCACCGGCTCTCCTTAAATTCTATCTCAATGCATTCCAGTTGACCCTCCCCGACCAAAGCAATCTTGTCAGATGGGGAAAAGCCACAGATAAAACATGTAACTCATGTGGTGAAGCAATTGGTACTGCTAGGCACCTACTGGTGGGTTGTAGGACGCTATTAGACCGGGGTCATTACTCGCGCCGACATGATAAGGTATTAGAAATCGTACGTGAGGCGGTAAGTTTGGCGGTAGCTAGAGCGAAAAAGGGTTTAACCACAAACCAAAGAAATGACGTCGCGTTTGTAAAGGAAGGCTGCTCAAAAAAGACAAATCAAAAGCCGTACTCAATTTTGATAGCAGCCGCTGATTGGACATTACTCGCAGATTCGTATGAGAAACACTATAAAATACCGGAGGATGTTTGTGCCTCGTCATCCAGACCCGATATATTCCTATTTTCAAAACAGCAAAAGCGTGCAGTACTAGTAGAACTCACAGTACCGTGGGAAACTAACATACCTAAAGACCACGCTATAAAAATAAACAAATACTTTGACTTGACCAACGAGTTAACCAAAAATGGCTATGTGGTTAAACTCTACGCCGTGGAAGTGGGAGCAAGGGGAATTCCAGCTAAATCCCTGTATAACTTATTTAAAGACCTCGGATTGCCAAGAGCTTCAGTAAGCTCTTTACTCAAACGAATATCTAAAACGGCGTTGATAGGATCTTACCAAATTTGGATAGGTAGAGGGGGGAACACGACTGACGGTGGAGGTGAGCGCTGATGCATCACAAGGTGGCCACCCTAAACCTACACCTGGGTCGCAAGTCCCAGGCGCCGTCGCAGTGTTCCTCTCTGTACCACGCCATGGACCCGGCGACCGCACGGTGAATCCATGGAATGCTAAGAACCGGATCTCTCTCTCTCTTATGGGAGGTTAGGTCCGGGGAATATATGACGATGTCATCTAGGTAGACGAAACATCGTGTCCCCTGGAGACCAGAGAGGCAGTTGTTCATTAATTTTTGGAACGTGCTTGGTGCATTTTTAAGCCCAAAGGGCATTCTATTGAACTGAAAATGACCTTGGGGAACGGAGAATGCAGTTTTAGGAGCATCTTCAGTTGATATCAGGATTTGGTGGAACCCGGAAGTGAGATCTAATGTTGAAAAATATTTACTTTTCCCCAATTGGTCGAGGATTTCTGATATTTGAGGGATAGGATAGGTTTCTCCTATAGTAATGTCGTTTAATTTGCGGTAATCGATTACGATTCTCCATTTGCGTTTCCCTTCTGAGTCTACCTTTTTAGGGACTATCCATATTGGTGAGCTCCAGGGTGAAAGAGAAGGTTCTATGATGTTTTGATCGAGCATTTTACTGATTTGCGTCTCAACTTCCTTTTTGTGACATTCGGGGAACCTGTAGGATTTAGTATGGATAGGAGTGTCAGTTGTGGTTTTGATTTGATGGTTAATGGCAGGGGTATATGTCAGTTGATCGTTGGGCAAATGGAAGATATCTGAGTATTGGCAACAAAGGTCTAAGAGAATGTCGGATTCTTCCTGGTTTAAATGATCTAATCTTAACATTTCTATCACCTCGCTAGTTCGCGAGAGTGTGGTTTTGGAGTCATTGACTAATTGGTAAGCGTTAGAGTATAAAGGAGCCACAGTCAAATTCAAATTGGATTTGACAGTTACTGGGGATTCGGATGTGTTAGCGACAGTGAGGTTAACGCGGTTGTTATCTTTAACTTTTACGATGCAATTGGATATCAGTAGGTTATCCGAAAGACGCTGGTCTGTGATGACCCCTTCCTTGAGGCTAGTCTTCTGGATTGAGCATTCAATAACAGATTCTGTTCGAGGTGGAATAATGTAGAAAGGTTCGGCGAAATTTAGCTTGATTTCTAGGTTTCGTATTTTCAGAATGTCGTGGGTATAGTCGATTTTGCAACGGAATTGAGTTAAGAAGTCTGTACCCATTATTCCATCGTAAGATAAGCTAATATTCTTGACGACGTGAAATTTGTGCGTAGCGAATTGATTTTGGCCCAAGTTAAGCTTGAGTTGGAAATGGCCCTCCGTTAGTGTTGGTTCGTCACCGGGGTCTATCCCTTTTAGCTTGATCGATTCTTTTATAAGGTTCGGGGCTTTTAGGATGCTGGATTCTTTCAGAAGGCATATGGCAGAGCCTGAGTCCACTAATAGGGATAGAGGAGTGCCTGAAACTTGAGAATGCAATAACACGTGGGGTAACAGTCTTTTTGTAAATTGACTTGGCTCTAGTGGAAACAGAAAGATCGGATTTAGAAGTGGACGTGGAAGTGGATATGGAAATAGAATTGGAATTGAAATTGGAATTGGAAATATAATTAGAATTGTAATTGGAAGTGGAATTGGAATTTGAATTGGATTTGAATTCGAAGTTTGAAGTGGAGTGGGCGCTTCTTTGGGGCTGGTTACCCTTGTGGTCCCTGGAATTAGAAATGGAAAGGACGCTTCTTTGGGGCTGGTTACCCGTGTGGTCCCTGGAATCAGAGTTGGCTAGGGCGCTTCCTTGGGGCTGGTTACCCGTGTGGTCCCTGGAATTAGATTTGGAAAGGGCGCTTCTTTGGGGCTGGATACCCGTGTGGTCCCTGGAGTTTGAATTGGAAAGGGCGCTTCTTTGGGGCTGGATACCCGTGTGGTCCCTGGAGTTTGAATTGGAAAGGGCGCTTCTTTGGGGCTGGATACCCGTGTGGTCCCTGGAGTTTGAATTGGAAAGGGCGCTTCTTTGGGGCTGGTTACCCGTGTGATCCCTGGAATTTGAATTGGAAAGGGCGCTTCTTTGGGGCTGGTTACCCGTGTGGTCCCTGGAATTAGAGTTGGAATTGGAAAGGGCATCGGTTTTGTGGACTGGTCTCGTGCGACACCGAGTCGAGACTTTGATTAGTTTAAATTATCGGGTATCGGTTCAGTGGAATCCGATTCAACGGGTTCGACCGGCTCCTCTACGAGGTTCACCCGGTTAAATGGTCTTGTTGAGGTTGGGTTGGTTGCCGGTTGTTGTTGGACTTTATGTCGGTTGTTGTTGTACTCTCGCTTCTTACAGACAGAGATATCGTGTCCGGGCGTTTTACAGTAGCGACAGACAACAGTGGAAGAACTTTGAGAAGCGGTGTTTGGTTTCTGCGACCAATTCGAAGTTGCGTCGGGTTTTTGCATGACAGATTTGGGTTCAAGAGTTTTTGGGTCCACTTGTGGACGTTTGTACAGCGTTTGCTGTATGCGTTCTTCGGAAACAGCTAAGTTAATAGCTTCGTTCAAGTTTTTAGGCGATCTACATCTTACGATGTTCGAGATTCGGGGTTGTAACCCCATTAGGAAATGATGGAGAGCAAGGTCCTCCATAGCGGCGGTACGACCAGCTAGTTCTTTCACTTTAGTGTTAGATAATGAGATTTCGGTAAGGAGTTGTGAGAGGTAAGTTTCTACACGTAAGGCATACTGACTAACGTTTTCTTGCGGACCTTGTTTGCTTTCTTGAAGATCTGTTAGGAGATGTGAATAATGTTTTCGTTCACTGAATTGGGTTTTCAAAAACTCCTTTAGTTGATCCCAAGATGAGAATTCTTTTATCGAGCAAGCGACTTCAGCTCTTCCATTTAGTTGGCTGAGTATATATTTAAATAAAATTGGCTTCTGAATATCAGATGCGAGTTGGAATGCGTTATCGCAGTTAACTAAAAATGAATTTAAGGTTTCTCGTTTGCCATCGTAGGCTTTGATGAATTTAAATAATGTCGTTAAATCAACGTCGGCCATAGTAATGGGTTGAACTTTCCGGGTAGGAACGGGTGACTTCACCGTTTCCCGATCACTAACAGTAGCGGTTTCGGGATTATTAAGTTGCAATTTACTGGCCTCTTCTTTAGGCAGATCTGGCATAATAGATATCGAGAGTAAGGTTTAAAATACAAAACAGTGGTGTAGAAGTATTATACAATAATAAAAGTTTGAGAACCAGTGATATTTCTAGACTAAACAATGACCAAAGACTCACTGCAGTGCGTAGGCGGCGGAAACGAATGCGACGGCCAGGAGCATTCCGATTGATAAGATGCGGTGCGCGCTGCGCTGGGAAGCGACGAAACAATATCACGTAGTTCTGGATGTCTTGTGGATATTCGTTGGATAGAATAGTAGGCGAAATGTTCGTAGATTATACTCGTTGTCGTCTATTTGTAGGGTTCACTCGGGATACGATCAGGACGCCAGACGAGTGGTATGCGAGACGTAGTGGTAAGTGAGACATACGCTGGTACACTCAGGATACACAGGATACACAGGATACACAGAATACACAGAATACACAGATTACACAGGGTGTGCGTACAGCTGGTTAGTATGTTTGTTAAAACACACGCGGACACAGAGAACTTATATTACAGGTTTGACCGTGTGAGGATTTTCACTTTTCACACTAAAATTGGGTCTTGAACGGATGCGGTGCGAGTCTGTTAGCGGTTGCCGGCACTGGGGATTTCCGATCCCACCGCTGCCACCAAAATGTTGTACGGGGTTTCGAGATTCGCTTTTTAAAAAAAAGACGAGACACTTAATTCATACACTTTTACTTTTAAGAGAAAACACGGGATCGATCTTTAGGCAACCGCACGGGAAGGAGGTTCGAAACAGACTGCCGAGTCCCTGCGTCGCTGGATAGAGCCAGCGACTGATATATGCTACTTCAGCAAGAAGTACTGCAGGACAGCACTATCGCTGTCATAGTATGGATATAACAGGACGCTTACTCAGTACTTTTAAGACTAACTAGTAATAACATCGTTAAAAATACTGTGAAAATGCTTTTTTATGTTATTCCCAAAGGTAGAATAAAAATTGAAAAATCGCGGCATTTCTTATCTCTCGTGATTATTTAATTATAGTAAAAAGTCGGCACGCGTAACATGCAGGTGAACACTGGATATAGCCGTTCTATCGTAATATTTATGTGGCTCGTGTACTGCTTCCACGGGGTTGCAGTGCGAGAAGTGCCGACTTGACTTCGTAGAAATGAGATACGTGCCAATGGTCTCACTGCCATATAGATAACCAGTGCAAGAGCGTGTGGCTTCCCGCTCCTCCATTAACACACTGCCTCGAGACAAAATACAATAAAATGTGAAATAGAAACTTCTACTTTTGAAGTTGCTTAAAAAATAATTAACAAATAGAGCTTATACCTACGGAGTTATGTACCGTAACTTGATAACACTAAGAAGATTGATTTGTGATTGTACGCCGCTTTGGCAATTAATATTTGTATCTACTTAATGATAATTAAATATTTGTGATTGATTTATTTTTTTGGTACTGCCGTCAGTTCTAAGTTATTGTTGAAGTACTTCTGATTTGTTTCATGAAAAATTTTTTTTGATTTATATAGATGCCTTGGATACGAACCCCCTAGCCAGATAAACTGACGACCTGAAAAAGTTGGCTGGGATAGACTATGCGGAAGACGGAGGATCAGACGAAATAGCGCTCATTGGGAAAGGCCTATATCCTATAGTGGACTGCGGTGGACTAATCGATTGATTGATTGTATACGAATTCGCTACTTTTTTTTTTGTTTTTTTCACAGGACACGTCAATTTGACTTCACCTCGCCTGATGTTAAGCTAAAGGCAAAGTCTCGGAAAGAGGGTCACCATCGTAAACGTTTACCATGTTAACAGTGGTGGCACTCAGCTTGACGGCCTCATTAGATGCCTTTTCACGCCCCGCTTAAAGGACCCGGGACTGTAGGAAGAAGGAAACACGTGAGCTGGCAGGGAATTCCAGGTCTTAGTGGTGCGGCATAGGAATGAATCACTGAAACGCTTGGTTCTAGCAGGTATACTCTGCACCGTAAATGGATGACATCTTAGCCCTGCACGTGTCGTCCTGTGAAGGAAAGGGGAGGGTGGGACTAATTGGAAGAGCTCGTCAGAACATTCACCATGGTAGAGACGGTAGAAAACTGCCAAAGACGCAACATCTCTACGCATCTGCAAAGGCTCGAGGGTGTTAGTGACCTCAGGATCCCCAATAATGCGGACCGCACGTCGCTGCAACCTGTCGAGAGCATCTAATAAGTACTTTGAGGAGCCGTCCCAGAGATGTGAGCAGTATTCCACGCAGGAACGAATTTGGGTCTTGTATAGAAGACACCGCTGCTCCGGCGTGAAAAAACGTCTCACTCTGTTCAGGACTCCGAGTTTACGCGAGGCTGATTTGATGATACTCTCGATATAGTTTTTGTTATTCAGTTTGCAGCGAACATCCATACCGAGGATAGTGAGGTGATCCTGCAGTGGCAGTGGTGTGCTCTGAAGAGTGGGAAGGGGAAGGAAAGGAGATACCTTTGCTGTAAACGCACATGCCTGGGTCTTCTTGGAATTGAACTCGACCAGGTTCCTAGCGCCCCATTGAGAAATGTGGTCCAGGATCCGGTCCAGGTCAGTGACAAGAAGCTGCCTTTTTTCCGCGATATCAGACTGCTTGGCCGCAGGATGTGCGTAATAATTCCCGTGTAAGGTGCTGTCGTCTGCATAGCAGTGAATGTTTCCGTTACAGAGCATGTCATTGATATGCAGAAGAAAGAGAGTGGGAGATAAAACGGAACCCTGCGGCACGCCAGCATTTACCTGCAAGAGCTCCGAAGCTCGTCCATCACAAAGGACGCGAATACGGCGCCCCTGCAGGAAGCTTGCAACCCAGTTACACAGTCTAGGAGGCAGGCCGAAGGCTGGTAGCTTGGAAAGAAGCGATTTGTGCTATACCCTATCGAAAGCTTTGGCGATGTCAAGACTAATTGCCAGTGACTCACCGTACTTCTCCATAGCCTCACCCCAAAGGTGGGTCATGTACGCCAGAAGATCACCCGTTGACCGTTTCGGTCTGAAACCGTATTGCCGGTCACTAAGCAAGGAGTGATCCTCTAGGTGGCGCATGAGCTGTGTGTTAATTATGTGCTCGAACACCTTGCACAGCACTGAGGTGACGGCTATGGGTCGATAGTTGGCTGGGTCCGAGCGATCCCCCTTCTTGGGGATCGGCTGGACATTCGCCTCCTTCCAAGCCGAGGGCACTGTACCCGAACTGTAGGACAGTCGGTACAGCCGCGTTAGCATAGGAGATAACTCCGCTGCACATTTTTTAAGTACAACCGCTGGAATACCATCAGGACCACTGGCTTTCCGGACATCGAGTGATTGCAGTACTGCACGGACATCGCGTTGCCTGATACGTATATCAGGCATTGCGTGGTCACCAGTGGGCATTGTCCGTGGTTGCATACCACAATCATCGACTCGGGAGTTGGCCGCGAAGAGATTGACCAGCAAATTTGCTTTCTCTTGCGGCTCATGGGCCAGAGATCCATCGGGATTGCTCAGCGGGGGCAGCGAGGGCTGGCAGAAGTTGGCTTGCACGGCTTTGGCCAGTTGCCAGTAGCCACGGCTACCCGTGGGATGCGCCACTAGCTCTTGGCCCAGCCGTGCTATGCGCTGGGCATCCGCCCTGACGCATGCCCTCTTGCAGACCTTTGTGGCTCTGTTGTACGCCGCCTTGAAGTGACCCACGTTGGGATCGCGCGTGGCGCGCGCCCGCACCCAGGCGCGGTACGCAAACTGTTTATGCTCAACAGCCTCCGCGCACTCGCGCCCGAACCACGGACGCGCTCCGCGGACTCCGGTGACATCGGTGTATGGGATATAGTATTCCAGACCTAGACCGATCTCAGATCTACTTATCTCCTCAACCTCCTTTTAGTTTTACTTTTATGGAAGCTGCTGCAATCTCACCTCCCAATCTCGGAAACAAGCCTTCTCCAAAGTTCTGGAGTTCAACAAAAGTATGAACTTTTTTCTTTTTTAATGAGACCTCAATTTGACTTCACCTCGTGTGATAGTGTACCAAAGGCAAAGTCTCGGAAAGAGGGTCACCATCGTAAACATGTACCATGTTAACAGTGGAGGCACTCAGCTTGACGGCCATTAGATGCCTTTTCACGCCCCGTTTAAAGGACCCGGGACTGTAGGAAGACGGAAACACGAAAAGCCTTCGTCAGAGTTCCGGGGTCAGTAGGCGTACCAGCTTGTAGGGGAGATTGGTTTGGGCCCCAAAGATCCAAAAAATATCTCCCTGTATAAAATTAGAGCATATTTTGTTACTGCAAACATTTCAATAAATATATTTCTGTAACTACAAACATCTTTAGCTTACATACCAATTACAAACTTCTTGCACCGCAGTTTTCAAAAACTCAACTCGTAAAAAAGTGTTTGAAACTAACAGCAAATTTCAAAATGAAATGTACATAAAAATTGCTCTTGAGTTTAAAAACTTGGGCTAAAAATGCAGATTTTTAATGGCATTAAAAATAATACACATTTGAAATAACCAATGCTGTAAAATTTCATTAAAATGTCTCTTACGCTTTCACGCCTTAACCATTGAACCTACTTCGATAAAATTAGATACTGAGATAGATTAGACCTTGGAAAAGGACACAGGCGGAGTCGCGGGCAACAGGTAGTTCAAGATAAATATGTTACAGCGCAATATTGTGTTATGTTATTCTTCATTTTCAATTCAATTCTTGATTTGATATTACAATCAACAGTCTACAATAAATAATTCGCAGAAATGCTTCAGCTCTGTAAGGCAAATCTTAATTAAAATTGTACACTGCAGCGGAATTCTAAGACTTACCAAGAGAACAAGCTGCAATATTAAATAGCAACATAAATCCCTTTCCTATCGCACTTATTGTTAGATACGTAGGAGTGACAAGGAAAAGCATCTGAGATCGTATTAAAATTATTAAAAGCAACGAGGATTTGAATTCATAACAAAACTAGCTGTTGCCCGCGGCTCCGCCCGCGTGGATGTCACTTATCGCTAAATTAAGATTTAAACTATCCTATCTCTCAAGTTGGATCGAACTGCACATGGTGTGTGAATTTTATTATAACCGGTTAAGTGGTTTTAGAGTCCATTGAGGACAAACATTGTGACACGAGATTAATATATATTAAGATGGCAAAGCAAGTATTATGAAATTATTAGTTAAGTAACGTATTATGTAACTTAAAATTACGATTTAACATGTTTGTGTTTATGTTTTTAATTTATATATTTGTCATTTGCGGCTTTATGGCTTGCACTTCTCCACTTCGCGCAGTCTTGGGTTCGGCATCCATTCAAGGTATTTTTTATATCACTTAGGAGGCAGACGAGTACCTGATAGAAAGTAGTTACCGTGACCTGTCGACGTCTGCAACACCCGGGGTACAGATAAAATAATACCAATGGGCGTCAAATTCACGTTCACGCTGTCGTCATCTTACGAGTATACGACATGTCATTTTATACACGCCAGCACTTCTTGGGTCTATACTATGATTGATGTTATAGTAGGTATTATAAATTATAGGTGATATACAATACTCACAGCTATACAGCTGTGAGTATTTTGTACAGCTGTAATACTGTAACACCCTAAAATCAATTCAGACCCACATGTTAAGAAGTCTATGGCGATAAACAGGGTACATTTCTATAGACGGTATTTTAATAGTCGATTGTTATAAGTAGCCCTTGTTAGAAACTATGCAAAATAAATATTTATTATCTACATTATACAGTAAAAATACAACTTATTCTTCATTATTTTTATGAAACTATATCAAAATACATTATAAAACTACAAACATAAATTCAAACACCAAGATATAAAAATATGTTTCGTAGTTTAACTAAAAATAATGTTCAACTAAAAGAGATTTACAGCACCGCAATGCTTGTCCGGTTTGTACCGACTTTATCCTGTAATATCTAGTTATATCCGGATCAATCTGGACGGGTATTGAAGTAAAATAAATCCTGTTCCATTCCTTGATGCAGCTTATGGGATAAATAGGATTAAAGTAAGAACGCAATATTTTGAAGTTGGTCTGGACTAGAGGTTACGACCAGTTTTGGTACTTATTTGTTCCATGAATGCCCCGACATGTATCACCGGGGCTAATGGTGAAGCAGCCAAAATGTTATCGAATCGAGTGAAAGTTTCACTCCATTAAAATTCGTTCAATTTTCAATGTGTTCCATTATCGGATGTTTGTTAAGTATCAAGACATGTTATATACTTACCATAAAGTTAAAATCTGCTACCAGGGACTTCTAAGTGCCTGTCTCTTACCATCAGTTCAGAATGTCGCAGCCTAACATAGAATTTTTAGACTTTAGTCAACCTAGTCATGCAAACATGCCATTTTCCTTGGCAATAGTACATCTACTGATTAACCAACGAGGTTCTGGTGCAGGTTTAGTAGCCAAGTACTAACAGATATTAGATAGTATGCTAAAATGCGAGGTGAAGTCAAATTGACGTATCCTGTATAAAAAAAAATCAGTTAAAAGAAAAAATAGATTGATAATGATATACCTACAGTTGCTAGTCATAATTTATGCGGTTATCAAACAAAACAAGAAAAGGATTTTCTGTGGACAGGTTAGTTCACATCAAAAACAGATACAGTCAGTAACCAATATCACTGGACGCATAAGGGATAGAAAAGAAAATTCTTATCAAAGCAATCAGACGCGTAATGTTCGAAATTAACTTTGACGTCACATCGAAATGCAAGTATTATTTAGTTTTGCATTTCGTTAAGGTAAAGGTGTTTCCCATTCGCTTCAAACTTAAACAAGAAATCCCATTTCGCCTCACTTCTTGTTGCATTAACTCCTGTTGAAATCCTGTTACCCGAAATTGAATTAACCGGTTTATCTTTGATGAAGTCCGCAATAAAGCTCAAATTGCAGTGGCGAATAGACAATTCTTGTTTCAGATGTCCTTTATTTCTCACTATAATGATAAACTGAAAATGTATCTAATGATGTGTATCTCACTAAACTAAACTATCTCTGAAATGTTTTATTCGAATTCCGAAACTTTGTTATAGTGGTATGGATCGAGTTAAGACTTTGAATAGTTATAGAATTAAATGCGAATTTTGCTTTACTAATGCTTTGTAGTTTACATCGTGTTTGAAAATATTTCTCGGGAAATATATGAATCTAAAATGTGCTCAAAAATGTTTTCTGTATGCACAGTACACGTTTCTTGAGTATCTTTTAGGATAGTACCGGGTGTTATAGCGATGGGCAAGCTCAAATTACACATTTAATGAACACAAAACAATCCACGCGGCTTTGTCTTGCGATTTAGGTCCAAGATACGTGTTCCGAGCTATATTTGTTGTAACTGAACATCAATATTTAGATTTTGCACCTGTACTACTTAAATTCCAGAATTGAAAACTATTACCAATTTAAAAAAAGATGTGTTTCCCCAAAGAGGTTATTAGAGGGGCATTCAACACACAACTAGGCGGATTAGATATAGCAGATAGTGATTTTTTTAGAAAAACAATAATAACAGTAAAATTGCTCAATAAATTGCTAAATTGCAGGCTCTTTTTTGGGAATAAAATACTAACAATAACATTCACAGGCAGGCTCAGAGAATGATGTTTGGAAAGATTAAAACCTAATTTATCGATTCAATAAGGTATTAAATCTTGAGTCATCAAATTTTAAATTCAACGTCGTATGTTAATTCTATGCTAAATAATATTGATGAAGTTTAAATTTTATAGAAATAATCTTTTGTTGGTTTTGAGTGTTCAATTAATCAATCAATCTTAATGCAGTCCACTGCTAGACATAGGCGTCTGCCATTGAGCGCCATTTCTGCCTATCCTCCATCTTCAGCATCCAATCTGCCCCAGCCACCTTTTGAGAGTTACTTTTTTGATATTTTTGAAGTAAACATCAATATTTTATCTTTTCCACTATCGTCAGCAATCAGAGAATTTTCAGCTTCAGCTTACTTTAGCTAAGTTTTCAGTGCGTAAATATGTTTTCCTAGCTAGGTAGGTACGATTACTTATTCGTATGAAAAGTTGGTAGCTTAAATGAACTCGTTGCTGGCAAATAGTCAAAAGTTCTTTTGAGAATTTCTTGTTGTCTCCTCTATTCATAAATTTCTTATTTTTTTAATAAAAATATTGATCCCTTTATCGTCAGGTTTATAGTTAGTAATATTTTTTCCACCCGTATAGCACAGCGGTAGAACGTTGACTGCTACGCCGGATGGAGGTTCATTACCTTGACACGTTAGCTTGATGACGATACAATTGTTCACACAAAATTATTACCTAAATTAAAAATTTTAAGAACCATCCGCACTTTAACCCCTATAACTTTTGAAAAGATCAACCGATTTTCATCACACATGTTTAAGAACACTTGCACATAAATCACCTATAAAAAAAACTAAATTGATATCGCTTCTTCCGTTTAGGAGCTATAAAGCTACATACAGACAGACACGTCAAACTTATAACACCGTACGTAAGGGGTTAAAAATACGAGAAAATAAATTTAACCGTATATAAATTTACTACCACCCGCCACCTTTTCTGTCCGGTTTGCGCTCTTATCCGGTTATACCAGTTATCGCAACTTTTATACAAAGGTAGGGGATAAAAATGTCAAACATGTACTCACCCTTAATCTCGGCTTAAGGGGCCTGCAGCCATCAGTTATCATCACAAACCTTTTAAAATTTTTTTTTTTAATAATGTTTAAAAAAAGAAATTGTATCAGAGATTATTTTGAGCGCTTTAGTCAAATAAAGAAGCTTGACATACATACAAACATAAAATCACGCCTGTTTCCCATAGGGGTAGGCAGAGATCACGGATCTTGATTTGCTATGCTCCTGACATTCTACTCTCGCTTCATTCACTCTCATTATATTCTTCATGCATGCTCGTCGGTTTAGGGTAGGTACTCCTGACCTGCCCCTTTTCTAACACTTCCCCGATTTGGTCCAGGTATGTGCGCTTAGGTCTTCCCCTTTCTACGGTACCATCCAGTAGCTTGAATCATACAGGATATATGCAGCTCATAAACTGCATAAACGTGCAGTTAGCGTATTGGCTCCTGGCGGAGTAGAATATAGGCCTTTTTTTTCTTTTTTTTTTTCGTGCGGAAATCTCCTCAGATACCCCCCCTGCCGGAGCCGGAAGGGGAGGTTATGTCGGACTCGAACCGACTAAAACCGCACGCCGACTGTGGGTATTGGTGCTAGGCCGGAGGTGAGGTTGTCATAGACATATCCCTCGCACCTCGGCTGACCCAGGGCCATCCCTTACGGTCTTGCCCTCCTCAGGAGGGGGGACAACGGTGTCCCCAACTCGCCCCCGGAATGGGGAGGCGCGCCGTAGTAGAATATAGGCCACCCCATCTCTTCCTGTAGGTGTCTTAGAAGGCGACAAAGGGGTACGGCTGTTCTCCATTCGACAGTAAACATACAAACCATAATTAAGTGGCCACTTGGAGGCAATAGGCTCGCCCTTAAGTGGGACGGAAAATCTTAGTTGGCAAAATGTGGTTGTTAATACACCTTTGCCTACCCCTTCGGGGATTCACAGGCGTGAGTATATTTTTTTTTTCATATTTGGTCCGTCAATTGACTGCACCCCGCTAGATGGCAACAAAGCTGAAGTGCAGTCCAGAAGATACAGACCACCATTCCCGGTGCCATTGGACGTAAAATGGTGGTCCCTAACTTGACGGTCTTGATATTTCACGCCCCGCTTGAAGAACCCGGGACTGTAAGAGGAGGGAAGCACGTATGCGGGCAGAGCATTACAGCTCTTTATCGTGCGGCAGAGGAAAGAGCCCCCAAACCGTTTAGTGCGAGATGGTATGGATTCCACTACTCTTACTTTGCACGTATATCCTAAGTATCTTTGTTGGAGTGAATATATCACGTACACACTGGCATAGATGGGTCGAATACATCAGCTTTAGTGTTGCATACGTCCTTATGCTATGGTAACCGCTTACCATTAGGACGCTGGAGCAGCGGTGTCTTTTGTACCAGACACAAATTCGCTCTAATGTGGAATGCTGTTCTCATATCTGGGATGGTTCCGCACAATACCTGTTAGACGCTCTTGAGAGAATGCAGCGACTTGCAGTTCGTATCATAGGTAATCCTGAGGTTACCAAAACCTTGAAACCTCTGCAGTTGCGTAGAGATGTTGCATCTCTGGCCGTTTTCTACCGCCTCTACCACGGCGATTGTTCTGAGGAGTAATTTTAACTGATCCCACCCTCTCCCTTCCTCCAGAACAATAAGTGCTGGTCAACGGTGCCATTCACACACAGTGGAATTCATACCATCTCGCAATATGCGGTTTGAGGTGTTCTTTTACCGCACGATAAAGAGTAGGAATGCTCTGCCCGCATTCGTGTTTCCCTCCTCTTACAGTCCCGGGTTCTTCAAGCGGGGCGTGAAAAGGCATCTATCAAGGCCGTCTAGTTAAGGACCACCATTTTACATCCAATAGCACCGATAATGGTGGTCTGTATCTTCTGGACTGCACGTCAGCTTTATTGTCATCTAGCGGTGCAGTCAATTGACGGACCAAATATATAAAAAACAACGACCGTGAGCTTGCCTGTCACCTAAATGGTAAATATTTAAAAAACTATTTCAAATTTGATCTAATTTTACACTAAACCAGAAAGCTCCATATTTTGCTATAAGTCGTCCAGTATCCAGTATTCATTGAGTGTAACATCCATCAAAATTTTCACTATACAGTGGTTCAAATGGCTCAATGAATCAAGTTGTGCATGTCCAATATTGGCATCCCACTATACTACATACGCCAGGATTAAACCGTTACAAACAATGACCGGTGGATTGAAGCCATGATACATGATGGTATTACAGTACAAATTTTTCTGTTGAAATAGTACTTTTTAAATCCATATCCATACTAATAATATAAATGTGAAAGTAACTCTGTCTGTCTGTCTGTATGTCTGTCTGTCTGTATGTTACGCTTTCACGCCTAAACCACTGAACCGATTTTGATTTGAAGTTGGCATAGGGATAGATTAGACAATGAGAAAGGACATAGGCTACGTTTAGTCGCGATAACCGACATCGACGCAGGCGGAGCCGCGGGCAAAAGCTAGTTAAAAATATTTCCTTCCAATAAAAAAGAGCCACAAAAACTTCAGCACAGAAAGGGTAAAACAAAAAGGGATAGCCTACAATTCTGCTACTATTTATTATTAATATAAAGAAATGGGCGATGGTTCTTTTAGGAACTGCATCTGGATCCAAAAAAAATCAGTTTGGTTTGTTCCGGTCCCAGTAGAAGTTTTTTATTTTACCTATGTAAGCCTTGTAAGGTCGATTGGGCAGAGGCTCATAGAGGTTACTGGTGATCCCTGCTCCGGATCGTTCCTAGTGCAGAGACTGGCCATCGCAATCCAGCGTGGAAACGCAGCAAGTGTTATGGGCACCTTTGCACCGGGAGCGATCAGGGATGGGTTATTTGATTAGTCTGGACATCTTAATATATATTTAGTATCAAGGTGACTTATGTATTAAAAAAAATTGCAAATAACTTTCTTAAGTGTTTTCAAACTTTGAGAATAGAATTTACTTTATACATTTAGTAGTAAGTATATCCAAAATAGTATATCCATTTAGTAGTTAGTATATCCAAATTAGGTATTATTTGAATTTCTGCAAGGATTCTAACAGACACATTCTTGGAATTTTATTTTTGTGATCTGCCTAACTCTTATTTAGTTTTTTGCCATACTATACACTTCCAGCTATCCCTTATGTAATGCCTAGACGTCAATACACCTAGTATATCAAAAACATGCTTACTGTATATACCTACTTATCATACAGTTCAATATACAGCAAACGATACGACGAAGGTGACGTATAACATAAAACTTGTTTGTGAGTCAAGTAGGGTGCCCAGTCGGCTTAAACCCAACTGGCGTATTCACATGAGTACTACATGGATCTCAAACGTATGAAAAGATTCTCCAAGGATATAGAACGTATCTGCTTCACGGAAGATCACAATAAAAGTTAACATTAATCAAGATTCTTCATATCTTGTGCTTAGTAGGTAAAGTTTACCTGATATTTTTAGGATTTTATTGTTTTGATTTTACTTGGTTATTGATATAATATGATGCTTTGGTTTAAGCCTTTCTTTTGGAGTAGTGGGTTAGATGAGAGTTGTCTCCGGCAGAAGACATAATTATCTGTCCTGAATTACTAAGACCACAAGAAGCACGGGTTCGATTCCCGCTCAGTGCAAATATTTGTATGCATGAATATGTATATTTGCATTGGTCTGGGTGTTTCTATGTATATGTGTATGTATTTATAAAAAAAGTGTCTAAGTATGTTTAGCGGCATTCTAGATTCCATAACACAAGCTAGTTAAAGTTACAATGGGTCTAGATAGCGTTGTGTAGAATGTTGTGGAAAATTTAAGTTTTTTTTTTTTATACAGGACACGTCAGTTTGACTTCACCTCGCCTGCATATATATACATAATTTTTACACACGGTCAACTTATCCCATCGCATTTCCTAATGAGGTAGTGGTTTACACTTGTATCAAGAATTTTTTTCTACAAAAAGCCTAATGTATGCAGTCAAGTCGTGACCACGGGTGCAGCATCGCACCCGAAACGTCGGCAAAAAGTAAGTGAAAGTTTTAATCCGTTAGTTTAGTCCCGAACTGGCATAAAATAACAAGAAGTGAGGTAAATGTATGCCGAAAATACAGGAAATCAGTCAAACTTGTTCCAAGCACTTTCATAAACACATGATTATAGGGAACAACAAAATTGCCCTCGTGTTTTATGATGGCAACACTCTCAGTCAAGATTAGCCGAGTTATTACAATCTTCCATGGGCTTGCAGCGTTGTATTTTTTTCTTAATCCTTCATATGGAGTATTTTCCGGCCTAAACCACACTTATGTAAGAGAATTGGCTCTGTAATATTCATTGTGGAAATTGCTTGGGAACAGACAAAAAAAGATAAGTTTGGTAAGATATAGTGTAATCACAAGTCACAAATGCGTTGGACAATAAGTAATTACAAGACGTTTTGTGCCGCGAATGTACGGTTTGGTCGCGCCCGATTCCCGTAAGATCTTAGGTTGAACTGTTTTAAATGGCAATCGCACTGACCGCACCGTATCCGCGAATGTCGCTTACGCTTGCATTTTATAATGTAATGTACGTGGCCCGTACATGCTCCCGGGCGAAAAGATAAAAGAAAAAAAAAAACGTAGATATAAACTAAGTTAAAAACAAAATGTTAGGAAATGTTTTCTTAAGAAGTATTATCTGATCTGCGTGGTATTGGTGAACACGACTGGTCCGTTTTATTGCATACACTTTTCACTTCCACTGGCACTGACACTAAGTGGTCGGCAGGTCTTCCTATCTGCCGCATGCTGATGACACTGATACTGCTAGGAGGCGACGGTGGCGCGGTAAGACCGCGTCTGCCCGCCCAGCGTCTCCGCCGCCACAGGAACACTGCCACTGCTGCCGCCGCCGCAGTCACTAGAGTGTAGATTATCGCATAATGATGCACATGATGATAGAATGATGATTGATCCTCTGTGACGTTGGCAGCACTTAAATCTCTGATCTTTTCTCCAAGCTTGGTCAATTCGTCCAAGTCTAAGTCAGCGGTTCCGTTTGGGTGTGGAGTTAAAGAAATATTGATCACATCATTAATCTGTGCAATCTGTGGGCTATAAACATCCGCATCAAAACTTAATGTATTCGATAATTTGGTGTTCTGAGCGTAGGCAGTGAGATGCTCCTCTCGGATAATGCAGTTCGGCGCAAGCTTAATGACTTGGGCTCCCTGCACCTTTTCCACGGCAAGTTGATCTCCACACATAAAGCGTAGTGTACATTGAGTGCAGCAGTAATACAAATAAGTATTGATGTCACTTAATTGTATCCATTTGCTATCGCATGTAGTTTTGATAGTTAGACAATTCCGCAACGATGCGTCAGGATAACACAAATTATTATCGGATTTTGATATCGGATGATAGATAAGGGTGTGCACTTCGCATAAGTAGGTGTACGACATTGTGTGCACACATCTCTGTACTTCATTTTCCTTCAAAGGGATGTACGTGTCCTTTTGTAAATTTATTGATACGTACTCAGATAGCGGGACTATAGATATCGTTCTATTCTCTTGGCGAAGAGGTATAGTTGATATAGCTCATAACTATCTCTGGTAACTAGAGGTATGCTTATTTCAAATATGAAATAATGATTAGTTAATCTAGCTCGCACTTTCAGTAACTGATAAATCGTCGTGATTTCTAAATTTATATGCTCAATAGGTAGTAACAAGTCCTTAGTCAACTGTCCTGATATGATATTCAGTTCTTGTAACATTTGTTGTGGTGAAACAATGTGTGTATTAAATTGCTGATGATGAACATCAGTTAACATTTCCACCAATTTGTCTTGAATTGTTTGGATATTAGACATAAGCGTTTGGGTGATCATGGCTGATATAGTGAAGTCATTTATAACTTCTACAGTTTTAGGATGCTCGTTTATGCTAAGTGTTGCATTAACTAATTCGTTTAGACGCCCATCAATAACTTTATGCTGTTTGTTAATGGATTCTTCAATTCTCTGTAGAACGTTGTATTCTCCTTCAACCACAGATGTCTGATTTTTCCATAAAGTAAACAAATACTTTTGATTGTCTCGTTGCATAGTGATGTCCTTTTCATATTGTTCTGCAAAATGATCATCCAGTACTCCGAATAGTGTATTTGCAAGGTATCCTATGCCATTGATAAGACCGCGTCGCGTGCGCGCTCGCGTGTCATTATGCTGACCAAGTAGTACTTGGTTAATGAACTGTAATTCTTGGTATCTGTGACGTAGCTGCAACAGAATTACGTCACATTGTGATAGTGAGCTAACTCGGGCACAAGTTTGCTCAAGATATTTTTGATGTTTTCCTAGAGCTGCTATTCCGTTCCAGTAAGGGTTCATGTTATAATAAACAACTAGTTTCCATTGATCTCTGATTAATTTCTTGTTGCTAATTTTGTCGAAGAACAACCCTTGATGCTGTCTCAGTTGTGTAATATTGTATGCTGCGTAGGAGCTGCTTGCCAAGGTAATAAGTAAAAGTAACGATAAACACAGCTAAAAAGCCTTTGGTAGGCTTCGACCTAGTCTTGCTGCTAGTTATATTTTGATTTACTTCGCTTAATGTATCATGTTCGTCTGGTACTACTGCTAAGCTCGACGGAGGAACAGGAAGTATTGAGAGTTTGACTATTGGTCTCTGTATAACTCCATTCCTCGTTTTTAAAGAGACTATTCTCACTAATCCATCAGAACCTTTATGTACATCAACAACTCGACCCATCATCCATCTACCAGGGGGTAGATTGTCTTCGTGAATAGTCACCATATCTCCGACCTTTAAATTTTCTTGCTTTTTGAGCCACTTGCTCCGTACTGATAATTGCGTAAGGTATTCTACCTTGAAACGTTTCCAGATATCCTGTGCTAACTTGTGGGCTAATTGCCACCAAGTTCTCGCATCCTGTGCGGTTTCTATAATAGTATTTCCAGCTCTTCCTGTAAGGAAATGTGATGGTGTTAGGAAATCTAAGTCCTCCACATCTTCTGACAAAGGACATAACGGACGCGAATTTAAACATGCTTCCAACTGTGATAAAAGTGTACTAAACTCCTCAAATGTAAGCTTTTGCTCGCCTATGATACGTTTCATGTGATATTTTATACTACGAATCCCTCGCTCCTAATATCCTCCTCCTGAAGGGAAGGACGGCGCATTAAAATGTCATTCGATGTTGAGATCGGTAATTTCTTTGAAGAAAGCTTCGTCTAGGGTTTTCTTTAAATCATGATATTCTTGATTTAGAATTCTGCTAGCCCCGACGAAATTGCTTCCATTATCGCTAAACATATGTCGAGGTGCCCCTCTCCTGGCAGCCATTCTTCGAAGTGCTGCTAAGAACGCTGTAGTGCTGAGATCCGAAACTAATTCCATATTTAAATAACGCGACGTAACCTTTGCTCGTTTTCATGCCTCGCCCCTTGTGGGCCTTTATTTCGACAAATCCAGTGTAATCAACACCTGTATAATAGAACGGAGGTGCTGGATTGACCCGAGCCGCAGGTAAGTTGCCCATCAATTGACATTGTAGCTTAGGGTCATGCTTCCGACACTTGACACACTTTCGTACCTCCTTCTTAACTGCTCTGTTTCCAGAAATAATCCAGTATTTCTGCCTTAAATTCGATAATGTCAAGCGCGGTCCACCATGATATGTAAGTAAATGCGCTTGTTCTATTAAACGCGTTGTAAATATACCGCCGTGAGGTAGTATAATAGGATATTTCATGTCATTATGAATTTGAGCATTTTTCAAACGACCGTAGAATTCCACCGTAGAATTCCATTGCTGTCCAAAAATGGGTTGCCTGCTTGTATTTTTCACCATCTTATGCTTGCGATAATTCTCAATGTCATCCAGGAATTCGCATCGCTGTACATATTTGATGATAAGTTGCTTCGCTTGCTTTAGTTCTCGTAACGTGAGATACGCTCGCCTTTGTTTACAATCGCTTTTAGATATAGTAGTTTTATCGACTGCACGCAATATCCATGCTAAAATTCTGATTGTTTTCGCTATTGAACTATACTTCAGTATTAGTCCCAAAATAATGCTGTCTTCACTATTTTGTTGAATGCAATAGACTTGCTTGCTTGCTGTAGTGTATTTAGTTTAGTTTTTGTCGCCAGTAAATGAATTTAACCATTTCGGCCCTTGCCACCAAAGAGAAGAACCTGCTAATTGAGACGCCAAAAGTCCTCTGCTCGCTGCGTCTGCTGATTTTACATAACGCCAACCGTCTGGCGGTATTATTTTAACAATGGTTTTGACCCGATTCGAAACAAAAGTTTTCCATCGATCTGGGTCGCCTTGTAGCCATCCAAGAACCACCATCGAATCGGTCCAACCGTAGATTTGTAATTCTGCTTGAGGAAGAGATTGTATCACCTTGCTCATCAATTTTGCTAGAAGTTCAGCACCACATACTTCTAACTGAGGTAGTGATATTGTTTAATACATGGAACCAAACGAGATTTTGATGTAAGTAAAATCACCTTTGCTTGATTCCCGATTACAATACGTGCGTAAATAACACTCGCGTATGCTTTAAGTGACGCGTCGCAGAACCCGTGTAACTGTATAACGTCACCTTGATGATACCCAATCCACCTGGGTACTTCACATTCGTTCAAGTGGCAGATATCCGATCTGATTTTTATCCATTCGAGAGTAATATTTTCGGGTAATAGGTCATCCCATTGTAAATTTGCTGACCACACATTTTGAAACAATAATTTCAATTTAGTTGTTAGTGGACCCAACCATCCTAGGGGGTCGAATAATTTCGAAATTTCCGATAAAATTATTCGTTTAGTGTTAGTGCTGTTTGTTTGATTGACGATATCGTATCTAAATATAAATGTATCCCTCTGCGAGTCCCAACGTAAACCTAAAGATTTCGAGGTTCCCTCTACTTTAAAGTTAAATATTGGTTTCCCTTGATATCCTTCATCGCTTATAGTTTCTAGCAATTGTGGCTCGTTTGATATCCACTTCCTGAGAGTGATTTCATGATACTGTTGAGGTCTGCTATCAGCTGCTTGCCACTGTCAAGGTCATGAACACCGTGTATGACGTCATCAACAAACATGGCGTCTTCAACCACCTGTGCTGCTTGGGGATACTTGTGTCGTTCATCTGCTGCTAGTTTTTTCAAGGTCATCATCGCAAGAAATGGAGTTGCCTTGACTCCGAAAGCTACGGTCGTTAACTGATATGATTGTGTGGGTTAACATTTAGACTCTCTCCACACAATATGTTGGAATACTTGATCTTCTTCGTTAACCATAATTTGGCGATACATCTTTTCGATATCTGATGTAAATGCGTATTTATAAGTACGCCATTTTAAGATTAGGGACTGAAGGTCCTTTTGTAGTTTCGGCCCCTTGTACATCATATCATTGACGCTGAAACCACTAGATGTCTTCGCTGAGGCGTTAAACACTACTCTCAGCTTTGTAGTAGATGACTCAGCACGTTGCACGGCGTGATGAGGTAGAAAACAAGGTAATGACGATGTGTCATCGCTCTTTTGCTTATAATTGGATGGAATCATATGCTGCAAGGTGCTGTACTCGCTTATAAATTTCTTATACTGAGCTGCTAAATTTGGCTGCTTGTCAAACTTGTTCTCTAAGCTACGCAATTGGGCAATGGCCTTGCCTTTCGATAACCCTAATTTATCGTACGCTTCCAGTTTCATAGGCAACTTGAACTCATATCATTGACGACGCTTCGTGGTGGATGAAAATAGGTCTATGCATATTTGTTCTTCGGAGGATAACACGTAGGCGACCTCAATGTCTTCCACCTCCCAAAATCTTTGTATGTCCTCGATATTGTTTAGTATCACGTTACAGTGATAAGATTGCATTTTCCCAAACAAAATCCAACCTAGTTGAGTTTGCTCTGCTAACGGCAGCGACGGCTCTTCTGCTCTGCTGATGCCTCCCATTTTTATCATGGCATAAATGTCTGATCCAAGCAGTAAGTCTATAGGTCGACTTACATAGAACTCCGGATCCGCGAAATCTATATTCTGAATAAACTGCCATCATGGTTTTGCAAAAGTACTTTGAGGTAAATTTTTAATTAAGTTGTTCATGATAAGTACATCGGTGCTAAATTTAAAATCATTGTATATAGACATACACGTGACGCTAATCATCCCTTTAGAGTTCGTTGCTTTTTCCCCTATTCCATAAATAACACCCCTACAGAAGCTTCTTTTCGCTCCCAGTCGTTGAGCGGCGCTTTCTGATATCAAGGAGATTTGTGAACCTTGATCTATTAAAGCCCTCATAATATGGCATGTTCCATCGTCGGAAATAATTTTGATAAGTGCTGTGGCGAGCAGAATTTTTCCTGTGCCAGCTTTCGATACGTGCAAGTTATTTCCCACGGATTCTGACGCCGCAGGTGTCGGAACGTTGTTGCTTTGTGTCGGCTTAGCTTTGACGATAGCGTCATGTATCAAGGTGTTGTGTTTCCCGTTGCACTTGCGACACAGCTTCGTTGAAATGCATTGCTTTCCATTATGGTTAAATAAACAATTTAAGCACATTTTTAGCTCTTTAGCTTTTTTCAACTTTATTTCACTGGACAAAGAGTTGAAATTCGAACAATGGAAAAGGCTATGATAAAGAAAGAAATAGTAACTAGTCCTAAAGACGCTAGACCGATAGCATTAACTAATACAATCTCAAAAATCTTCTTCTCATGGCTTCAATTCAAAATGACTAATTTCATGATCAATAACAACTATTTCAGGCCAAATCACCAGAAAGGGTTCCTACCCGGAATTTCTGGATGCCTGGAACACAATTCACTACTGGCGGAAAGCCTCAAAGATGCCAGATTAAATGAAAGGCAAATAACAGTTTGTTGGATAGATTTAGAAAACGCTTTTGGCTCAGTACACCACCAGCTTATGTTGTTTGCATTAAAATGGTATAACTTTTCGTCGATCATCCGGGAAATAATAGCCTCTTATTACGATAAATTAAAATTTGTTATAAACACCAAGGATGGCCACACGCAACCTTTAAATTATAATGTAGGTCTGTTCCAGGGTTGCTGTCTGTCACCTATAGTTTTCAATATAGTAATAAATATTTTAATAGATAGTATTACCACACATGAGAGAAAGTGGGGCTATCGGTTTAAACTAAACGGTAAATACACGGAATCCATCCTCGCATTTGCAGATGATCTCGCAATACTTACTCGCAGCCCAAAGCAGTGCCAAGACCTGTTGCGTAAAGTGGATGAATTCTGTACATGGACAGATGGAATGAAAACAAAACCTAGCAAATGCTACTGTCTATGTCGGGGTAGGCGGGGTACCAGATATACCTCATATGATCCAGGGCTTAGTATAGGCGGGGAAAACGTTTCGACTATATCCGAAACCGTGCCTTTTAAATTTCTCGGAAGAAAAATAGATAACAGAGGTTGCACTCCAGCTTTAGAAGAAGTAATTAATAACTTCATTATCGATATACAAAAGGTAGATCAGCAGCCACTAAGTAATGTTAAAAAAGCGTGGATTTACGACAACTATTTAACCTCGCGTCTTAACTGGCCGTTTCTTGTTTATGATATAAGCCAGAGCCTTCTCAAAAAACTAGATGCGAATGTTACGAAGACATTGAAGTCGTGGCTGGGGCTAGCTCAGTCGGCAGACCCATCGATATTATATAGAGCCTCAAATAACTTTGGAATGACGTTCAAGAAACCATCGGAACTATATAAACATCTAAGAGTAACCAAAATGCACGTCCTAGCGAAATCAAAAGACGAAATCGTGCAAGCTCTTCCAAAAGACCAAAGTACTAAAGAGCTCGAGTCGCGCCTCCAATTCCATAAAAAATTCATGATAGGCTCGCAGACTGGTAGGGTAGGTTTGGGTAATACTAGGAGGCAGTCAGACAAAGACATAACAAAATCTTTTCTTCAAGTAGATGAAAATAATACCTACAAAGTGCACGCAATGAACCTAGAAGTACAAAACGAATGGTTAACACTAGGTGAATTTTGTATTCCCATAGCCTTAAAATGGCGTACCTTAATATACGACTGGTCACCGGCTCTCCTTAAATTCTATCTCAATGCATTCCAGTTGACCCTCCCCGACCAAAGCAATCTTGTCAGATGGGGAAAAGCCACAGATAAAACATGTAACTCATGTGGTGAAGCAATTGGTACTGCTAGGCACCTACTGGTGGGTTGTAGGACGCTATTAGACCGGGGTCATTACTCGCGCCGACATGATAAGGTATTAGAAATCGTACGTGAGGCGGTAAGTTTGGCGGTAGCTAGAGCGAAAAAGGGTTTAACCACAAACCAAAGAAATGACGTCGCGTTTGTAAAGGAAGGCTGCTCAAAAAAGACAAATCAAAAGCCGTACTCAATTTTGATAGCAGCCGCTGACTGGACATTACTCGCAGATTCGTATGAGAAACACTATAAAATACCGGAGGATGTTTGTGCCTCGTCATCCAGACCCGATATATTCCTATTTTCAAAACAGCAAAAGCGTGCAGTACTAGTAGAACTCACAGTACCGTGGGAAACTAACATACCTAAAGACCACGCTATAAAAATAAACAAATACTTTGACCTGACCAACGAGTTAACCAAAAATGGCTATGTGGTTAAACTCTACGCCGTGGAAGTAGGAGCAAGGGGAATTCCAGCTAAATCCCTGTATAACTTATTTAAAGACCTCGGATTGCCAAGAGCTTCAGTAAGCTCTTTACTCAAACGAATATCTAAAACGGCGTTGATAGGATCTTACCAAATTTGGATAGGTAGAGGGGGGAACACGACCGACGGTGGAGGTGAGCGCTGATGCATCACAAGGTGGCCACCCTAAACCTACACCTGGGTCGCAAGTCCCAGGCGCCGTCACAGTGTTCCTCTCTGTACCACGCCATGGACCCGGCGACCGCACGGTGAATCCATGGAATGCTAAGAACCGGATCTCTTCAAAATCTGACAGCCCGGAGAGACGGGATGACTACTGGAAAGACAGTTGACTCTGGAAAGACAGATGACAATTGGAAAGACAATTGACTGCTGGAAAGACAGCCGGGGGCAGGGCCTAGCAAGCCAGGCCCCAGTTTTTAAATCTTGCTAAAAGTCCAATAAAGAAAAATACCCCCAGGACAATCCGAGAGGGGGGGCGGAAGAATTGTCCATCGAGGATAAAACCAAACGACCACGGCGAGAACTCGGACTTAACGTGCAAAACATGCGGGAAAATTTACAAGAAGAGAGCCTGGTTTCTAAAGCATCTAAAGTTACACGATGGTGTTGGAGCAAGACAGTCGTCTGTAAGTTCTTCAACTATTACCACGGATAGAGTTGACCCTCACATATCCCAAGGTAAGCCGGACTGTAAATCAAACCAGGAGCCCATTAACATCCGGGCCCGTCTTAGCATTCCCTCTTTAAAATCATCCACCTGGAAAGCACACGATCAGAACTTGGCCATCCTGTTAGAACATCCCGGAACAAAACAAGATTTAAACGACCAGGTAGAATCTTTCCAGGTTAGCATCTACTCATATCTACATGAGTATTATCCACCACCACCAAATCACGCGCGAAAAAACCGAGAAAACGCGTTCAAAATTAAATTGAGAAAAAGAAAGCGGGACCTAATCAAACGGCTACGGATTGCTAAAGCTATGGGCGACAACCAACTTAGTCATCAACTGGCCAGAGCTTTACGGGCTATACTAAAATTAATCCAAGGAATCTCAGCCCAAATAATAAATGAAAATAATAACCTCAATAGAGCAAAACATGAAGTCAAATTTGATAAGGACCCTTTCAAATACTCAAGGAATATTTTCAGTGACAAAAAGCAAGATAGGCTGCTACTAAATAACGACCAGATCTATAGCTACTACAAAAATAATTATTAGGTGCCTAAACACGAAAAACCATACGGTGAACCTAAAGCGCAAAAACCATCAAACCCTCATTTCACATTTAACTGTAATCCACCTAGCTTAGAAGAAATTGAACATCAAATCAAGAAAAAACCAACAAAAACCGCCCCAGGGCCTGATGGCATACCGTACATTATTTATAAAAAATGCCCATCGGTACGTAAACATCTTCTAAGCATATTCAATAGGATCTGGTCGAGTAAAGAAATTCCAGCAGCCTTCGGCAGGGCTAATTTTGTGCTCATTCCAAAGAAAGAAATAGTAACTAGTCCTAAAGACGCTAGACCGATAGCATTAACTAATACAATCTCAAAAATCTTCTTCTCATGGCTTCAATTCAAAATGACTAATTTCATGATCAATAACAACTATTTCAGGCCAAATCACCAGAAAGGGTTCCTACCCGGAATTTCTGGATGCCTGGAACACAATTCACTACTGGCGGAAAGCCTCAAAGATGCCAGATTAAATGAAAGGCAAATAACAGTTTGTTGGATAGATTTAGAAAACGCTTTTGGCTCAGTACACCACCAGCTTATGTTGTTTGCATTAAAATGGTATAACTTTTCGTCGATCATCCGGGAAATAATAGCCTCTTATTACGATAAATTAAAATTTGTTATAAACACCAAGGATGGCCACACGCAACCTTTAAATTATAATGTAGGTCTGTTCCAGGGTTGCTGTCTGTCACCTATAGTTTTCAATATAGTAATAAATATTTTAATAGATAGTATTACCACACATGAGAGAAAGTGGGGCTATCGGTTTAAACTAAACGGTAAATACACGGAATCCATCCTCGCATTTGCAGATGATCTCGCAATACTTACTCGCAGCCCAAAGCAGTGCCAAGACCTGTTGCGTAAAGTGGATGAATTCTGTACATGGACAGATGGAATGAAAACAAAACCTAGCAAATGCTACTGTCTATGTCTGGGTAGGCGGGGTACCAGATATACCTCATATGATCCAGGGCTTAGTATAGGCGGGGAAAACGTTTCGACTATATCCGAAACCGTGCCTTTTAAATTTCTCGGAAGAAAAATAGATAACAGAGGTTGCACTCCAGCTTTAGAAGAAGTAATTAATAACTTCATTATCGATATACAAAAGGTAGATCAGCAGCCACTAAGTAATGTTAAAAAAGCGTGGATTTACGACAACTATTTAACCTCGCGTCTTAACTGGCCGTTTCTTGTTTATGATATAAGCCAGAGCCTTCTCAAAAAACTAGATGCGAATGTTACGAAGACATTGAAGTCGTGGCTGGGGCTAGCTCAGTCGGCAGACCCATCGACATTATATAGAGCCTCAAATAACTTTGGAATGACGTTCAAGAAACCATCGGAACTATATAAACATCTAAGAGTAACCAAAATGCACGTCCTAGCGAAATCAAAAGACGAAATCGTGCAAGCTCTTCCAAAAGACCAAAGTACTAAAGAGCTCGAGTCGCGCCTCCAATTCCATAAAAAATTCATGATAGGCTCGCAGACTGGTAGGGTAGGTTTGGGTAATACTAGGAGGCAGTCAGACAAAGACATAACAAAATCTTTTCTTCAAGTAGATGAAAATAATACCTACAAAGTGCACGCAATGAACCTAGAAGTACAAAACGAATGGTTAACACTAGGTGAATTTTGTATTCCCATAGCCTTAAAATGGCGTACCTTAATATACGACTGGTCACCGGCTCTCCTTAAATTCTATCTCAATGCATTCCAGTTGACCCTCCCCGACCAAAGCAATCTTGTCAGATGGGGAAAAGCCACAGATAAAACATGTAACTCATGTGGTGAAGCAATTGGTACTGCTAGGCACCTACTGGTGGGTTGTAGGACGCTATTAGACCGGGGTCATTACTCGCGCCGACATGATAAGGTATTAGAAATCGTACGTGAGGCGGTAAGTTTGGCGGTAGCTAGAGCGAAAAAGGGTTTAACCACAAACCAAAGAAATGACGTCGCGTTTGTAAAGGAAGGCTGCTCAAAAAAGACAAATCAAAAGCCGTACTCAATTTTGATAGCAGCCGCTGACTGGACATTACTCGCAGATTCGTATGAGAAACACTATAAAATACCGGAGGATGTTTGTGCCTCGTCATCCAGACCCGATATATTCCTATTTTCAAAACAGCAAAAGCGTGCAGTACTAGTAGAACTCACAGTACCGTGGGAAACTAACATACCTAAAGACCACGCTATAAAAATAAACAAATACTTTGACCTGACCAACGAGTTAACCAAAAATGGCTATGTGGTTAAACTCTACGCCGTGGAAGTAGGAGCAAGGGGAATTCCAGCTAAATCCCTGTATAACTTATTTAAAGACCTCGGATTGCCAAGAGCTTCAGTAAGCTCTTTACTCAAACGAATATCTAAAACGGCGTTGATAGGATCTTACCAAATTTGGATAGGTAGAGGGGGGAACACGACCGACGGTGGAGGTGAGCGCTGATGCATCACAAGGTGGTCACCCTAAACCTACACCTGGGTCGCAAGTCCCAGGCGCCGTCACAGTGTTCCTCTCTGTACCACGCCATGGACCCGGCGACCGCACGGTGAATCCATGGAATGCTAAGAACCGGATCTCTTCACCGCAAAGTGGATATTTAATTGCGGTAATGTTGAATGATTTATTGGGATTATTTTGATTATTAGAATTATAAGGTTTCCTTCCCGCGTTCTGCTGCTTAGAAGAATGCTGGGTTGAGGAAGTCTTCGGCACAACCTGATCCTGCTTTCGTCGTGCTGTTTCGAGATGAATAAATTTATTTTCTAAATAAGATAGGAATTCCTTCAAAATAGGTAAATCCCGCGGATTCGTGAGTGAATCCATATAGTCGTTGTATGTTGCACTGTCTAGCTTCTGGGACAAGACGTGGACTAACTCAATCTTTTTTGCCTCCGGCTTCAAAGGCTCTGATGCGGAGGTAGAATGCAAAGCCATAATATCCCCACGTTGCTGCTTAATTCGCTCCTTGGCAGATAGATACAAGGCTTTCGTACGTTCATATTCCGCGTTTTCTAAATAAGGATGATCCGTAACACCTAGCGCACAGATGCTGTCATGATTATTTTTATACTCCACCCAATAATTTTCTAGGATATCTGATCGCCTCTGAAAATAATCTGCTGTTCTCCTCTCCAAACCTGTTTTTTGTAAATTCTTGGTAAATTTGTCGATAGCATCGGTGAGTTCCACCTGGTTCGTATATAAATTCTCCATAATCATATTGCTTATTCTAAAATATGGAAAGATCTTACTTGGAAACCGCTGACTGATTCTGTCTCTGTACTCCCTGTTCTGCTTATTCTGCTGTGCTTACTTCTGCTGACTGCTAAAAAACACCAAACCACGGCACTTGCACAAGGTCAACTGTGTCATACCCGCGATATTCGCGAAAGGCTTCGAAGGACCAAATTTGTAGGGGGTTCGATTCCCGACAAATAAAAGATAAGTTTGGTAAGATATAGTGTAATCACAAGTCACAAATGCGTTGGACAATAAGTAATTACAAGACGTTATGTGCCGCGAATGTACGGTTTGGTCGCGCCCGATTCCCGTAAGATCTTAGGTTGAACTGTTTTAAATGGCAATCGCACTGACCGCTCCGTATCCGCGAATGTTGCTTACGCTTGCATTTTATAATGTAATGTACGTGGCCCGTACAGCTACCCCATCTCTACCTGTGTGTGTCGTAGAAGGCGACTAACGGATAGGGCTGTTCTCCATCCAACAGTAAACATACAGTGCATAACTAAGTGCTTGCTTGACGGCAAAAAGCTCGCATCCTATTACTTGGGACTGAAACTCACAGTTGGCGAAATGTGGGTGTTAATACGCCTCTGCCTATCCCATCGGGGATTATATTTTTTTTATGGAATAGGGAGGCAAACGAGCAGACGGATCGCCAGATGGTACGCGAACACCGCCTCCCATGACACCCACAACACCAGCGGAGTCACAAGTGCGTTGCCTTCCTTTTAAAAGAGAGTACGCTCTTTTCTTGAAGTTTTGAAGGTCGTATTGGTTCGAAAATACCGTTGGCGACAGTTCATTCTACAGTTCAGTTGTGCAACGCAGAAACTTTCTCAAGAAACGCATGGTTATATGTTTGTATGTATGAATTCTTTGAGTCTTTTCCCAACTTAATTGAAGTTGGCTTTCCAGTGTAAATGTGATGTGACTGAATTTCAATATTTTCCTTAAAGAGACTTCCACAAACAGTTTTCGATATCGAAGTTCTTTAGTTAGTAGAAGGCAATTACCCGTAAGGACTTCAATACATGTTCATATGGCAACTGGGACCGATGGCTTAACATACTCTTCGAGACACGGAAATACCTATCCCTTGGGCGGGATCTGCGCCTTCTGGGTAGCAGTACTGGCTCGCCCTAGAGGCTGTTTTTATCTTTGCTACTTATTTCGTAATTATATAATTAAGACTCTTTTGAGTGAAGTTCCCGACCGTGAATTGAGTTACTTGAATTGTACAAAAGATAATTTTTACTGTAGTCAGTCTAATAATATTATAATAATAGTATTAAGCCAAAGAAATTCAATTTAATTACCGTTATTTTTCAGTCAACTTATGCTTGGATTATGTACCTCAGCGTTTTGTACGAAGACGATTTAATTATTTTATTCTACTTACATAATTAAGTTCTATAGGAGATATTCGAATCATATCATCAAAAAAGAAGTAGATACCTATGTACTTAGAAGAGGATAGCGAAGTAGAGAAAGGGAGAGAGAGAACAGATTTAATTCTATATTGTACATACAACATTAAAAAACAAATATTAATTTTTTGTACAAAGACGAGCTTGAGTTATCATTGAATTTTCTCCCAGTATGCCTTCGGGGGTTTGCATAGAAGTATAATAAATGGGTAAATAATGTGTACAATGTGTGGAATAACATACATATTTTAGTAAATGACTGCATGCATGACGTTTATGTAGTGAAAAGTGCATTTTTTGCATTGAAATCATTGTCAGCCAAGAAATATACCTCCTTACCTAAAAGCAAAGTTAATTAATACACATAATGTTCAAAGGCATTCGTAAACTTCGAATGGGTCTGGGTCGCTTTCTTCCTAAAGGTGAAGCATTCTGTGAAGTGGCGACGTGGCCTATTTATAGATTAATATAATTAACCACTATCCAGACAAAAGAGTATAACATGAATAAGAATGACCTCTGACCCGCATGAGCGCGGGCTTGAGGGTGAGGGGTGAAGGCGCCTGTCACCCTGAAGCAAGCCGTAGCGCCGCATATACCCCCCCTTTTTTTTTAAACGTGGGGGAAAATCCTTCATGGATGTTATGCCGGACTCCTGCCGACTAAAAACCCCCACGGTAACGCCCAGCAGCCTATGGTTGGGAGCCCCGGGTAAGCCCTCGGAAGGATGTCCCAGCGCTCCCAATCCGCATATACCTCCTTTCTTGGGCTTGAGGTATCTGCGAGATTTTTCCGCGCGAAAACTAAGGCATGGGTACAATCCACACATTCGCCTTAATAACCGAATAGAATACTACTGTCCTTTTGAAAGTCAAAACTTAAACTATTCTAAAATTTAGTCATTAGGTTTATTACTTACTTATATAGGTGAAACTAGCTTAAACTTTAAGATGTAAGTAATAACGTCTAAACTCAGTGACTTTATAACTCAGCCAGTAAAGGTATATTTATTGACACTTCATATTTTGATGTGAGACCGCTATTGGTTCCCCTTTGTGCTACCAACTCGATAACCGTAAAGACAAACGTCTTGAAATGCTCCCTTGTGACGTATGGACTCATGCCAAATTGAATTAACAATATAACTGGACGTGACAGCTTCAATTTTATTTCTTTATATTTCCTAGTCGATATTATGGCGATAGAACGTGTAGCGCCATCTAGTGCATTCAAGATGTACTTTTACAAAAATACCGTTTCTGTATCGCGCTATGAAAGTTTTCCTATGTGTCAATACTAACTGATGCCCGCGTTTCTACCCTCGTGGTATTCTTATTTTGTTCTAGCATCTTGAATGATGGCCCATGTTTTTTGGACTTAACTCTAGCTTGTAAGCATCTAACGGAGTGCAGTCAATGGACGAATTGATTGCTATCTTTTGCAGATTGACGAAAACTCCTAACCCCTCCTTTTTATATCACTTGGCTGACCTGATGGAAAGTGGTTACTGTGGATTATGGACGTGTGCAGTACTAGGGGCCTTGTACTCGTGCTGTCGATTGGAACCTTCTAATGCCCTTCTAGAAGAATATTCACAAAAAAAACTCATTCAGAACACCTCGAAATGCTCGAATATTTCAAAGGATTTTAAAGAAAAATCGTAAAGAAGTAATTGCGTCGTTTTTCTTGGAAATGAGCAGTCCGTCTGTCCTTGAATTTTATTGCTCAACAGTTTTATTCGCGCTTTTATTAATCAATACATTGTCAATTTAGGATCTAATGAAGGTCACCTACAATTTCTACTATATTTAAATGCATCATTTTCAAAATCACTGTTATTTTTTTGCGATTCTGCTTAAATAAGATTCGTAAAATATTCATATTATCAAATTTATTATATCAAGATCACTGAACTTAGTGAGTAGTCCTATACATCTCTCTTTTATAACTTTACTAGCTTTTGCTCGCGGCTCCGCCCACGTGGATGTCGGTTATCGCGACCAAGCATAGCCTATGTCCTTTTTCATCGTCTAATCTACCCCTATACCAAATTTCATCAAAATCGGTTCAGTGGTTGAGGCGTGAAAGCGTAACATACAGACAGACAGACAGACAGACAGACAGACAGACAGAGTTACTTTCGCATTTATAATATTAGTATGGATTATTGTTATAGTCACTTCGAATATAAATGTGTTAGGCACTGATGATATTCTGTAAAAAGCTCACTTTTTAATTATACTCGCCTTAGGCAAAGTCGAATACGATTTTATTTTCAAAAAATTACCTGAAAGCCCTCTCGATCCATTACAATTATTCTTTTCAGACCTGAAGGTTGACCGTTTGCTTCGTGAACTGGTCTCTGTGAACAATCGTTACTACTAACCTACTTAAAAAAAAAAAAAAAAAATTATGATAAAAATATTCTAAGTGCTTCAAGAAAGGTTTAGGCTTTAGCATAATACACAATACATTATTTATTACGCAGTAGGTACGCAAAGCCTTCCACGTCAGTACCTATAATGCTTACCTATCACAAGAGAACAAATTCTCGTCTTTATTCATTTACATACAATTCCTGTGAGATTTAAAGTCCCGAGGTGTCGTAGAGTCTATGTCTCGTTAAGGCTTTCCAGGTAAATCCGTCGACAAGAACGTGACTGGGACTCGAAGGAGTGCTCGTTTAATTATTGATGGGGTTGATGAACCTGTGGCGAGAGGGTGGTGTTAATAAAGATAAGGCTGAGAGAAAACTATGCCTGAACGACGGTTTTCTGTACGATAACGACTCAAATGTTTTAGACATGATACCATAATTATGGGGCATATTTATTTATTTTTTAAAGAATATTAGAACCGAAGTTACTAATGTTCCTTTTAACCCCTCCAACTAAGCTAAGTTGCTTGTGCTAGGAGTGGGTTCACGTCGGTAGTGTAATGGCCAGGATCGAACCCGGGACCTCTCGATCGTAAGGCCGACTCCTTAACCACTAAGCTATTAAATTTGTGCTATTCTATATTTATATTTCTATATTTCTTTCTATACTCTCAGGTCTGTAAATCTCCAAACGGGTAGGCAGAGGTGTAATAGCACCCACATTTTGCTAATTATGATTTTCGTCCAATGACGTTATAGGGGGCAAGCCTATTACCGTCTAGCGGCCCCTTTTTTGTCTTAGTACGTTAGGGTGTATTTTGAAAATGCTTACTGCTTAACTCAACAACAAGAATGAACTAATACAAAAGTAGATATAGCACAACTACACAAACTAGAGTACTTCAGGCGCGACTACTTAAGGCCTATACACGCGCGGTGTAGTGGGGGACGAGGTATAGAAAGAGAAAGAAAGAGCATGAGCAGAGAGCGATACCGCCGTGAGCGTTGGCGGTGGACTGACCAAATCTGATGGTCGAAATATCGATACTCCCCCCCGTCTTAGTTATTTTTCCTAGTTTACCTGGGCTGTTCCACACTTAGCTTCTTGATTGGGCCGTTGTGCGTACCGTCTTACCTCTCATTCCAACCAACCCAGATCCTCCCCCGTCTTGCTAGGCACATTAATCCAAGGCGTGGTACAGCGGTTACGATCAGTCTATATAAAAAATTAAGAATATAGCCAACTTTAATACTAAATTTTCGATGCCAAACATCAGGTCAGCCGAAACGCTTTCACGACTTCAACTACTCATAAAACTAAGAGTCACGTTACATCGCATGATTGCAAATAGATAGCCTAAAACTTATAGGTGACGCCATCGATGGATATATCTGGGAGGATCTCATCATGACGTCATCAGTACGATTAATTTATGATTAACGGACAATATGTTGCCTAATTTTCGTCGAGTGTCATTGTTTAGTTCTACAATGAGATCACCGGTCATCGGTTAAGCGAAAGGACTGGAAAGGTTGACTACAAGAATAGTTTTATAAATCCTTTTGGTCTAATTAGCAGTACAAAATAAGTGAATTTACTATAGTAAAAATAAGCAACACCAATAACCCATAGTATATTTATAACCAACGGGAACATATTCGGGAACATATTACCGGGATAAAAAACTTATGTATTATTTTAGTTAAACCATAATCTATCCTTTTACCTACTAAATTTCAGACAGATACGTTTAGTAAAGCGCGAATAAACCCCAAATATCTAAACATCAAAATATCCAAAAATCTTCATAAACTTTCACATTTATGATTTTAGTATCTCGGATTTTAAAAAAGATAACATCTGTCTATTTAACTTTTAAACTTGTAATTCAAATAAAAATGAACTAAGAACTAAGCGGATTGTTGCTAATAACAGTACCTATTTAACACAACCATTCATATAAACAGTACCTACTAAAACCACTAACAATAAGAATACTTCCATAAAAGAAATCCACTAAACCTGAGATTGTATGCATTAAACGTAACAATATAAGCAGGAGAATAAAGCTGTTACTACATTAACGTGACATTAATTTTATGGCGAGAGTGTTATCCGGGAAAATAAGGCGCAACGTACACAAGTCACTTGTGATAGCCAAACATTATTTATATTGTAGATTGTGATGATGAACATCGTTTATCAATGGTGTTTTTGTGACAGGATACGGTCTTAAATATGGTGGAGTATTTGTCTTATCTTACTGCTGTTAGAGGAGAAAGTTTGGATGAATGAAGGGATATTTGTTGCTCAATCACCCTAGAACGTCTTGCAGACGGATCGCCTGGTGGCATGCGATTTCCTCCGCCCATGGAGTCACAAGAGGAGTCACAAGTGCTTAATATTTCTGAATGGAATTTTGCACATTTTATCCAGAGAATAGGTTTAAAACTTGTAGTTCTATGAACAGTGAACCTGGTTGGTGATCATTTTTTTTTCGCCATCAGGAGAAATTATGCCCTTGATGTTATATGTAAATAACACAAAAGCAAACTTCCCCTTTTCCTTTTACATTTTCCTTGGTATCAAAAATAACTCGAGATAAAAGTTTCTTAAATCAAAGAACACGTGTGCCAAGTTTGGTAAAAACCGGTTTAGTAAAATAAAAGAAATGGGTACTCTAGACCGGAACTGATAAACACAGATACATGGGTATGGACGGAAGCAAAATCAGCCATCTTGGACGTAAAATCTCATTCACTCGGTCAATAAGTCGAAGAACTTTTGAGAAAGAACCGAAATACTGTCGGATACTTGCACATATTGTGCTGATGTGTCTATTAAATGTGATTGGTGGAGCGATAAACTAGTTGAACTCCCTAAGTTTCTACGACGTTCAACTACCGTAAAATTTGTGGATTGGAAAACTATATCAAAAACTATAAAAAGTGGAGTGCAAAATATGTGGAGCACGTTTTTTGGTTGGGCAATGTGCATTGCCTGTTATGTAATTCCAGAATTCCAGTATCAGCAAACAATTAGAAAAGTATTATATGCTAGCTCGATGCCCGTATAATGGTTGACTAATTGTGAAGGTTAGACCTCTACCAACCCCTTCGGATTTTTATTATTGACTCCCTGTTCAATGTTTTTGTGATAATGCTGTCTCTCTGCTCTGCTGTTAGTATTCTTTCTTTCTTTCACTAGAATTAAAGATGTGTTTGTTGAGGTACACTTCATGTCTGTATACGTTTAGCTTAAAAACATAACTATTTATTGCTACGTTGAATTAGTTCACGTAGGTATAATATGTAACAAAAGTTTCGTATTAGCAATCAAATTATAAGCAAAGTAAATATAGGATACGATCAAATAACAGTGACTCTCTCTCCTCGCAATAAGGTGTAAAATTATAATCAACTAGCTTTTGTCTGCGGTTCCGCCCGCGTGGATGTTGGTTATCGCGACTAAACATAGCCCATGTCCTTTTTCAAGGTCTCACTACCCCTATTTCAAATTTCATCAAAATCGGTTCAGTGGTATGGTATCGGTTCTTTCGCAAGCTAAAAACGTAGTTGAGCAGGTTTACATTTGCTTGTTAGTGATCCTAAACGGTATCTAGCTCTTTAGTAGGTTATACACATATATTTAAATTAACTTTGACACATAAACAGATTATTAAATTTCGTTTGCATACTAACTACAATGATTCTGTATTGTCAAAACTAACCAAAATACGCTACAAATCTCCTAAATGGTATTATACACTCATATTATGGTATTAATGACAATGATTATAGTAAAAGAGAAGGAATTTACAACTTACAAGCAGACTAACAATAAATATTAAAAGGTAAAGTGATCTCAGTAGGTGCTGAAAAACTTTTCAACTCTCATTTAAGCTACCTGGATAATACACTACCAAAAAACGACGACAAATGAAGTGGAAAACAGCCAAGGGAGTTAAAATACAATGTTACGAAGCAGTGTCATTTGCATAAGGTGCCAGAGACGTAAAGGTACGCCGTGATCTGCATGCTAAACTCATACCTGACGAAACTTCGAATCAGATCGTACCCTTTATTTTAGTTTTTGGATAGGTGTAAACACGTGTCTTACGAAGGGAACATAGGTCATAGTGGTAGTGATATGAGAGTAACAATTTGTATGTGAGAAATGTAGAAACGCAATCGGTGAGGTAAGGGTGAAAGAATCCGTATGTTTGATGTTTTTCTGTAAGACTACAGAGGGGAATAAAAATAAACAACGCAGCAATTTATGTGGTAGAATTTATATACGTTTCTTCACCATAAAAAAAGTCGTCTGGAACTGTGGAAGTAATTGCAATATAGCAGACGTCAAATTAGTCTGCTAAATTGCAAATAATTAGGTAAATAATCCATACTAATATTATAAATGCGAAAGTAACTCTGTCTGTACACATCAAAAAAAGTTTGCGATCACTTTGAAAAACTGAAATCTTTTTTGTTACTGTAGATTATATTATGATTTTTTCTTCTTTCTAGATTCTTTATTTAAAAATAAAGAATTAGAACACAAAACAATGACACCGTTCAATTGTTTTTTCTTACAAAAAGGCTTTCAGTCCTAGCTTACGCTCATTCAGAAATCTGATTTAGTGAATTATAACCGATTCAAGATATTTTTCGCGGAAAGTAGTGATTGAAAAAATGCCAAGAGGATTATCAGAAGTTTTACGAGCTAAAATAGTAACTTTGAGGGAAGAAGGATACACCACGAGAATAATAGCACGCAGACATGCTATATCCCAATCCTGTGTTGTGGCTACGTTGCAGAGGTACCACGGAATGGAGAATTTAGCTGACCGACCCCGCAGCGGTCGCCCAACTGTTTTGACAGCTGCCCAAAAGCGCTATATTAGATTGCTGGCAGCATGTGATCCCACAATCAACGCCACTAAAATAAAAGCAGAAGTCAGGGCCGCCTCTGGGCTTGAAGTTAGCACGCAGACCGTTCGCAATTGCTTGCACCAGGCTGGATTACGAGCACGGAGGTCATGGCGAGCTCCGCTCAATTCCCGGCAACGTCAACAACGAAGATTGCAGTAGGCTAGACTTCGACAAAATGAAGAAGGTGAGGAAGAAAACATTTGGCAAAACTGTCTCTTCGTTGACGAATCCCGAATCTCCACTCATCCAGATAACCGACGTGTCCGTGTCTGGAGAAGACCAGGCGACCGTGAAAGACAAAGAACTGCCACTGGAACAGTTCAGCAAGGCGGAAAATCGGTGTCTTTTTGTGGTGGCATTATGATTGGAGCTAGAACGCCTTTGATCCCGTATCGGGGCTTCATAACAGCAGATATGCACAAAGCAGTTGCTATTGATGATATCGTCAAACCATTCCGAGTAAACCATGGGCACCAATTTGTATTGGTCGATGGTAATGCGCCCGCACATCGAGCTCAACGAGTCAATGCTGCTCTTCAAAAATACGATATCACACGATTAGACTGGCCTGCCGGCTTGCCCGACTTAAACCCAATAGAGCATGCGTGGGATGCTCTTAAACGAGCTGTATGGAACCGTGAGCCACATCCCCAGACAGTTCCAGAGCTCAGGGAAGCCGCTATTGAAGAATGGGATAGGTTACCCCAGGAAATGCTGGATAACATGATCCTCAGCATGCCCAGGAGGATCTCCGCATGTGTTCGAGCCAGGGGAGGAGTTATTTTATATTGAATTTACACCTTTTAATAATAAATTGTAGTTTAAGTTTAATTAAACAGTCTTTTTCTTTCTATGAAATTTCTATCACAATTGCATTATGATTAATGGCTCAATTTTTTTAAATAAATAATAAAAAATAGTTTTATATTTTAATTTCAAACAGGGTATTCCTATTTAAAGAAAGCATACAACATAGATGTTTTCTTGATAAAGTTAAATTTAAAGAATTTTAGGAGCTTATGCCATTGATCGCAAACTTTTTTTGATGTGTGTATGTTACGCTTTCATGCCTAAACCACTCAACCGATTTTGATGAAATTTGGTATACCTCTATACCAAATTTCATCAAAATCGTGAATCGTGAAAATGGATTAGACGCTTACAATCATTTACACTGGTTTAGTAGCAGTGTGTTGATAATTTCTGCGTGACTTTTACGGTGATACAATCCTGTGAATACTGAAGACAATAATATCCATCTTCGAAATACCTAAAAACTATCATTTGTGAAAATAGGACAAAATAAAACAAGAGAAAATGTAAAAAAAAAATATTCACTACTAAATATAGAACTCCAATATATGACACAGAGCAATATAACAATTATACGAATCGTATCACAAGGAACGAGAATTTAAATAACTTTCTTGAGTTTATTTGCCAACATTAAAATATTATGTAACATCAACACATTTCTAATTAATTTGTTAAATGAACTGATATTAATTAATGTATGGCTTAATAATTAAGATTTCTCTGAAATTGTTTATGATTCCGAATATATAATTCCAAGAAGTAAGCAATTTATATTCTATAATTAATTTAAATGTAACTGATATCTTTCATGATGGTGCTAACTTTTTAAATATTGCGTTTCATGATTTTAGAATGATGTTAACGGAAATTAAAGTTAATAATATTATTTACCGTAATCATTTTTGTATTACATGATGGTATTGAACCGAGCGACGGCTTCTCTGAGGCATGGAGGCATCAGCCATCCAAAGAACGACCTGGCTAGTGTTACTTCGGAAGCGTCGGTATGTCAGTGGTTAAGGAGTCGGCCCTACGATCGAGAGATCCCGGGTTCGATCTTGGCCATTACACTACCGACGTGAACCCACTCCTAGCACAAGCAATTTAGGTTAGTTGGAGGGGTTAGAGGGAATATTAGTAACTGCGGTTCTAATATTCTTTAAAAATAATAACTTAACCTTGCAATTTGTAAACCTAAGATTATTCTAAACACCACTACATCTTGACGAATCCATCTGCTGACGTTTTCCCAATGAACACTGATGCGTCATCAGACGTGTGGACACACCGCACTCGCTCGCACTGAAACCCTTTCATCTGTGCCACAAAAACCGACAACTACTGATGAGTGCAGGATGCATCTGCGGACGTTAAATACCTACAACAGATGAGCAAATTTCCCCGCTCTACACGTCGCCGTCGTCGGGAGCTTCCGACGATGACGTCGGCAGATGCATTTGTCTAGGTGTAGTGCCACCTTTAGACTGAGTGGTAAACGTGTACGAATACACAATCACCCAGGATAGACAGAGCTATATTAACACCCAGGGCGAGCCTATTGCCGTAATTTTTTAATTTACTTTATTACTTTACACACCTTTTGATTTTTTTTTATTTATATAAAATGTTAAGTTGAATATTAATATACTATATTTCCCTAAAAAAATATTGTCAACAATAACAATATTATCCATAATCTTTTGAAATAACAGTCGCAACTCGAGGCTTACTTCCAACTGAGTTACCATAAGCGTGTATTAAGTCAACCGTATGGGCTTACGAGTTGCTTGAGGAAATCTTATGAATAGTAGCTAACTAAATAATATGTACTTACGTTTATATAACCCAATATAATAAAGAACCGGGCTTTGCTTTGATAAAGGTACTAGTGAAGTTAATAAAAAAAAAATTGCATCGTCGCCCGTAGCATCCCACGTATAATTTTGAACCCCTTCTCACAAACTATGTGATAAAAAGAAGCCTATGTGAAGCCAGAGAGTAGGTAATCTATCCCTGTTTGCACGTGATTGATTAAGAAACATCTATTCGAGGGATATGTCGAAGACAACCTCACCTCCGGCGTAGCACCACGACACTCAGTCGTCGTGTGGTTTTAGTCGGTTTGAGTCCGACATAACCTCCCCTTCCGGCTCCGGCGGGTGAGGTATCCGAGGGAATTTCCCCACGAAAAAAAAAAGATTAAGGCCCGTATTCTAGAATGACACTCAGCTTGAATCGCGATTTATCTGAGGACAGATTGTATAGACAGATTGATAGTATGACAGTTTGCCAGTACAGTCTGTCCTCAGACAAATCAAGATGGCTGAGTGTCATTCTAGAATACAGGCCTAAGAAACATATAGATGTATTGTGTGTGTGTGTGTGTGTGTGTGTGCACGTGTTTCGCGCGTGTAATGTATAGACATCACACGCGCGAAACACGAAGCACTTAGCTTTACTTAAGTTTTTTTAAATATAGAGGATTTATGTAGTTTTTTAAAACAACGCTCCTGATGATCAGACTATGATGAGTTTCTTAAAAAGAAGACTACCAACTTCACTGATTTCACTCTCATTCGAAATTTCCAGAAATTTTGCACGCAGAAAGTTAGTTTCAACATTTATACAATGTACGATATGTGAACAAGATTAATGCTGCCACGTTTGATTGGATTGTGGTAATATTTACAAAGTGGCGACATCTTTTGATAAATTGCACCGAGTGTGTTCGCGGGTGGACTGCACGGAGCCATTTATTACTTTGAACGATTTCGTGGGACAGTGTTGAACAAATTGTTCAAAACTTACATTTATGCGAAAGATTGTTAAAGTGGCGCAATTTTTAAATTGATGACAACAAATCAATCAAAGACTTGAATTCGAATCCCGGGACTTGGGTTTTAGACTGTAGGACTGAAACATTTCGATGGATGAAAATAAGATTGTGTCGTTTGTGACTAAAATGAACAAAACGCAAAGGAAGGCGATTAAACCCAATAATATTATCTCGACAAAGAGTTAAGATCCCTTAATTTTTATGGATTTCATTGATCTGCGTAAATCAATAATTATTATGAAGCGTTATGCTACTTTTAACGGGCACTTAACGTATTAGTTTATCTCAGAGCAAAAACAATAGTATAAGTTAAAGTAAAAAAATTAAAGTGTTAAAATGCTTAATATCTGGAGATCTTAACTTAAATAACTAACTTTTAAATTTCGGCTCACTGAGCTACCACCATTAGGCTCGCCGCACGCGAATATGACAGCTGGGCCATGGCTGGGCCAAACAAAGTTGATGTAATAAACTTTCTTTTTAATGCATCCATGATAATACACTTTTATGGAGTTTAAGGGAATTTGGCATATTGAGTTTTTATGTAAAATCGCTTTAAGGTACCTATAGGTCGGTACAAGGAAAGTGACTTGTAAATTTTAAGTGACTTTTTAAAGACGGATTTTCTTAAGTTGTTAAGTTTATTTTATTTGTGTTATGGAATAATTCTGTACCGTTTTTCAGTTTTTATTTCCATGGGTATTTCGTAGTATTCTAGAAATTCATTTGAAATATCTTGTTCGCCACTATCATCATCATTATCATTTTTGATATAATATGTATTTTTATTTCTTTTTTCTGTGGCGTGGCGGTAGTGAACGCGACTGCTAAGCAGGAGGCGCGGGTTCGATTCCCGCTCAGTGCAAATATTTGTATGCATGAATTTGGCTATTTGCATTGATCTGAGTGTTTCTATGTATAATATGTATGTATTAAAAAAAAGTATCTAAGTATGTTTATACGCATTCTAGATTCCATAACATAAGCTATAAAAGCTAACCATGGTCTAGATAGCGTTGTGTAGAATGTTGTGGTATATTTATTGAATAAAAAAGAAATATTTTAAATGTCAATTACCTTCTGCCTGTATAATGCTGTAGTTTAAAATCTACTAGTATTGTCTTTTAGTTGAATTAACAGTAAATTTAGTGGGTCTGTTTCCCGGCGAGCAGCAACTACACGCCCAGGAAACATACCCAAACGCAAACAACATAACCTCTAACTTACCTACAATAATAAAGAGACAGTATTTTTAACTTAAAATTAAACACAAAATGGTGCCAAGATCCTCGCACCACACATGTGCTCCATTGTGAAGTTTACGCATTCTCCACTTTAAATACTTAAACGTTAGCAGAAACTTTGTGAAAGTCAACGAAGGACAATCAGCTAAGTCTCATGTTCATCATTCACTTAAATTAAATACTAGTAAAAGTCAGACTTGATATAAACTAAAGTATTCATAGTTTTGAGGAGATAAAATAGTAAGAGAAATTTGTAGGTGTCAGGGGAAACATAATTAAGCTGTGTTGAAGCAGTACTAAATGAAAATTCCCGCGAAATTTGAACATCAAAGAATAATTTATTTTGAATAGTTTTAGTCTTATTTATCAAAACGCCATTCCTTGGGGTAATGTCAGCAGTCTTCTGGGCTTGGTATCAGTAGAGAGCAATCGGGACGAATTTTGAGCTTCTTTACATCACTAAACTTGGTAACTGATACAAATACAGAAATAATCAGAATCAGTCTACATTTTATTTTATCTATTACCTATTTGAATTTATTTACATTTGCATGGGCACTATCGCGTAGTAGGTATTTCATAAATTTTATTGGAATACAGTGAGAACTATTTTAACGAACAAAAATATGCCGAAACTAAAAAATACAAGAGAAATGACGAATTTATCTTCAGTAAATTAAACTCCACGGTAGGAAGGAACCACAGAATCAACAGTTTCATCCTATTCCGCTTTTCCAGGTAAAATACACAGTTTTGTAACAGATACCTTGGTTCACCCAATTCCTTTGAAACCTGATGTACCTTTACAGCAATATCGGTACAAAATGCACCCAGAATTTAAACTATTTTACATATTGCGATCTAGCCCGCGCGATATTCTGATAAAATTTTCTCAGCCTAAAAGAATGTATTCATTTCGGGAATAGTTTCCTTCAAAAGCCTATGCAGGTATCAAAAGACCTGAGTATAAGGCTATAATATATCTTTGCTGAATAACATCCAGATCCTGTAATATACCTTCTAAAACCAAGTGGTTCGGTGAATCATTCCTATGCCGTACTATTAAGACCTGGAACTGCCTGCCTGTCCTTCCTTCTTCCTATAGTCCCTGTTCCTTTAAGCGGGGCGTGAAAAGGCATCTGATGAGGCCGTCAAGCTGAGTACCACCATTTTTAACATGGTAGGTACATGTTTACGAGGGTGACCCTCTTTTCGAGACTTTGCCTTTAGCTTACCAAATGACGTGAAGTCAAATTGACGTGTCCTTCTATAAAAAAGTAGATAATTAAGAGTCCTAACTAGTTTCTCAATTAAATAGGTAAGTAAATAGAAGTCCTAACTACTACTATTTATCTATTCAATTGACAGTAGATCTCCGGTTACATTCATCGTCCTTAGAACTTTGTCACGAACTTATCCCATTAGACATATTTTGTAAATGAGATTGATACAAATTCGATGTTGGATATCCTACGGTACATAGAATCAAGCAATGCTCTAAGACTCTATTAAATAACCAATCAGATCACAACAATTAATGTTATTCTACTTCTTTCTACTAATCCTACCAAAGTTATTAATGTGAAACTTTATGGAGATGTTTGGATATTAATTATTCAATCACGCTCTAAGGCTCAAATTCGGTACAGAGATGGATTATATGAAATAGTAGTAGACTACTTTTCATCCTTTTTTATACTGAGAATAGGTTCGCATGCATTGCGGGAACATTTAGTAAAAAATAAATATTGACTGAAATTTACTCCACATTTCTCTCTGCAGATTTGACGTGTACACATTGCAACTCTTTGAAAAAAAATCCTACACCAAAAAAAGAACACATTTACTTTATAACATCTATAAAAGACGACAAATCACAAAGAATAACCAATTAATTTCCGGAACAGTTTGCTTTTTGAATCTGAAAAATAAAAGGACCATTTTTTAAGCTTTCATATTGTTGTAACTCAATATTACACGTTGAAAATACTGTAACAGTACTAAATGTCAATTCAGATGAGATGGAAAAGAGTTCGAGCACTTTTTCTGTGTTAATTAAATTTCAACCTTATTCCATTGAAAAAAGGGTGAAAATAATACTATTATTTTCAAACGCATATGTATACCACCATTTCAATAAGACGCACGTTGTTGCTTTGTCTTGATGGAAAAAGAAGGGATGAAGGGAATAATGTTGATATTAAATTACCACCCTCAAACTGCTCCAGTATTTTCCCGGCTTATTTAAATGGACCCTAAAGTCAGTCCCGAGTATCTAATAAAATCGACTAACAATCACTTATGAAAGTTTCACTAATGGCTGCCTTCCCTTAGGACTAGCTTACACTATTTGTCCTTCAGTACATTGTTTTTAAGTACTACAATACTTCACAGGTAATTAAAACTCTAGCTTCATTCAAATAAAGTTGAAATTCAAATGATTTGTTAGAATAAACAATTAGTTACGACTCTAGGGGGTTGGAAATAGACTTAATGGTGTTTTTTTAAATATGCAAATGTATAGTGGGTACTAATAAATGTTACTGTACAGTATAAACCTTTCCAATTAAGTCAATTATGTAAGTTTATTAATGTATGCAGAAACACCTGGAATTCTATCCGTCTTTGTTTTTGTCAACTATTATTTTTTATAACATACATTATGCATTGTAAGAAGAAAAAAACAAAAAGGATTATACGTCTTATTAGAACCACAGTCTAACGATTCATACTACATACAGTCGGTCAACGAAGCCGTCTAGACAGAGCAATCGTGCGGGGGGAGAGGGGTGGTGGGGGACGGGGTATTACTCGGTACGCCCATACATTTTACTCGGTACTAAGGATTCAGGGCTGTCTCATTTTTGTAATCACACTAATCACGTGATTTTTTTTTGAAGCCTCGTTTTGTTTGTTAAAATTGATTTTTTTTCGTTTTCTATATTTAGCTATCCAAGATGGTGGACTCGAAATTTTTACCTAAATCGATATGGGTATCGTTTTCAGGGTTTTTGGGGTAGCTGATTGCGAATATAACATCCATTTGGTGATCCAAGATGGCGGACTCGACATTTTCACTAAAATTGATATGGGTATCGTTTTCAGGGTTTTTGGGGTCGCTGCTTGCGAATAAAACATCCATTTCGCGATCCAAGATGGCGGACTCGAAATTTTTACCAAAATCGATATGGGTATCGTTTTCAGGGTTTTTGGGGTCGCTGATTGCGAATATAACATTCATTTCGCGATCCAAGATGGCGGACTCGAAATTTTTACCAAAATCGATATGGGTATCGTTTTCAGGGTTTTTGGGGTCGCTGATTGCGAATATAACATCCATTTGGTGATCCAAGATGGCGGACTCGACATTTTCACTAAAATTGATATGGGTATAGTTTTCAGGGTTTTTGGGGTTGCTGATTGCGAATATAACATTCATTTCGCGATCCAAGATGGCGGACTCGAAATTTTTACCAAAATCGATATGGGTATCGTTTTCAGGGTTTTTGGGGTCGCTGATTGCGAATATAACATCCATTTGGTGATCCAAGATGGCGGACTCAAATTTTTCACTAAAATCAATATGGGTATCGTTTTCAGGGTTTTGGGGTCACTGATTGCGAATATAACAACCATTTGGCGATCCAAGATGGCGGACTCGACATTTTTACTAAAATCGATACGGGTATCGTTTTCAAGGTTTTCGGGGTTGCGATTACGAATATGTTATTCATGTAGCAATCCAAGATGACTGGATGGAATATATATTCGTAATTAGCAACTCTGAAAACCTCCAAAACGATGCTCATGTTGACTTTGTGGGAAATTTCAAGTCCGCCACCTTGGATCGCTAAATGGATTTTAATATACGTAATTAGTCACCCCGAAAACCTCGATTTGTTTTTTTTAAATTTCAAGTCCGCCATCTTTCATCGTCGGTAACATGGTCGTCAAGCCCAATAGCAGACAATTGCCGGCAGGCAATCATACGATGGGAAACTGTCGACTCCCAACTGATCGTGTGTAGCCGCAAAACTGACAGCAGGGCATGGCTGCCAGGCCAAAATCGCTTTCGTGTGTGGGTGCTGTCGACTTAGGACTGCAGGCCGCCCGATACGATTTGAAACTGCAGGCGAACTGATCGTGGATAGGCTCCTTAAGAATATATCATCAATTTAGCGATCCCGGCGATTAGCGAAATTCGAATTCGAATCCGAATCCAACCCCGAACCCGAACCCGCACCCGATTCAATATTCAAATTCAAGTCGGAATCGAAATAGAAATTCGAAATCAAAAACGAAATCGAATTTGAAACCGAAATCGAAATCGAAACCAAAATCCAAAAACTCAGACTTAAAATATTACGTTTGCTTGATCATAATTGGTTGAGTAGAACCGGAGGTGGATCCATAAGTCGCAATAGCCGACATCCATGCGAGCGGAGCCGCGGGCATCTCCTAGTAATATAAATTGGCGTGAGTGTTGATGTGCCTTGACAGAACAAAGAGAACGAATAGGGGTTATATATATAGAATATTATAGAAAAAAATATATAAAAACTGAAGTGACAACCCTGACAAAACTGCAAAAGGCGGCATTTCCGCAAACATCACACGCGATGAACTACTGTAAGATCTCTCGTTATACTGTGTTAGAACTAAATACGAGAAAGAAAATAACAAAAAAAAACATATTTCAATTAGTCGTTTATGATGACAGTCTTCCCCGATACTCATCTACATGATTATCTAATATATAAAATTCTCGTGTCACAGTATTTGTTGCCATACTCCTCCGAAACGGCTTGACCGATTTTGATGAAATTTTGTGAGCATATTGAGTAGGTCTGAGAATCGGTCAACATCTATTTTTCATCCCCCTAAATGTTAGGGGTAGTCCACCCCTAAATTTTTAGTTTTATTTTTTAGACAACATTTTTAATTTCTATTTTTTATGATACAACATACAAAAATACATACAATCCTCAATTTTCACCCTTCTACGATCAACCCTTATTTTTTAATAGCCATTTTAGTAATTTAATCATTTTTTCTGTCCGGTAGAAAAATGATCAATCGTCATTTAATTATTATCTATTTTTCATCCCCATAAATGGTGCAGCGGAAACGGAATCTGACGCCGATCGCGGGGCGGGAAAAAATTGGCGGTACGAATTTCGCCGGGACAGCTAGTTTGTTATAAAATTCATTATATATTTTAAGAAGAATATAAACAAAAAGGGTAATTATACGTCTTTTAAGATCAAATAAATACGAGAAAGAAATTAATAAAACAAAAACACATTTCTGTTAGTCGTTTATGATGACAGTCTTCTCTGATACATTATAAGAACAAAAAGAAACAAAAAGGATAAATATACGTCTTTTAAGAACACGTAAATAACTAAAATGACTGTAACGGAAATTGAAATTTCAGTTACTATAGGTATACATATTATTTTCTATATCCAACAACATCATACAATTTCATAAAGAACTCAAATTTATCAAGAAGTTTAACTATATCGATAACCAATACCTCACCTCTAAAGGATTACAGATCATTGACTTTAATTGAAGTCGACAACATTGTTAAAGATACCCTCATTTCGCCAATAATGAACTTTGGGGCTCTGAGTGGAGCTACTCGATAAGACAGTAACGGTTATTATATTCATGAAATATTGTCTAATACATTTATTACTTGAATGATTTTCGTTCTTTCTTTAACACAGTAGTATTGGCATATTAAAAGTTTGAAATACATAATATATAATACACATATAATATATATTTAAACTAGCTGTTGCCCGCGGCTCGGGTTTCCTCTGCTGACCCTCCCCTATAGCGTGATGATATAGCCTATGACACTCGCAAATAATGTGGTTTTCTATTGGTAAAAGATTTTTGGAAATCGGCTCAGTAGATTCAGAGATTACCCTTGGTCACAAACTCACAAATAATAAGTTTGTGGACATCCCAATTGCGTGCCGATTGAATTAAAGTTTTGATACAACCTGCTTCTGTGATATTTTTTGCTGTTTTTGTTGCGTCGTCGATAGATGGGTAATATTGCAACCGGGTTATAGAATATTTTTCTGAATGTATTCCCGGGCTAAACCAGGTCCCACTAGTTAGACCTAATAAATTAATGCTATCTAGGTCAGTTTATCGTAGATAGAGCTATAAATCGGACACGCTGCTCGCCTGCTATATGCAGTTATATCCGTGAAAAGTGGTATTAAATTCATGGTCCTTTGGGAACATACATAATAACAACATAACATTAACATAAACTCACGCCTGTATTCCCCGAAGGGGAAGGCAGAGGTGCTAGCACCCACATTTCGCCAGTTTATATTTAGGTCCCAATGTAATAGGTGGCGAGCCCATTGCCATTAGCCGGACACCTATAAACCTGCGATAAATACACACATAACTTCGAAAAGCATCGAAAAGTCATTGGTGTGTGCCATGGTAAACCTGGGATCGAACCTGAGGCCTCGTCTCAGCAGTCCATTACCCATACCACTAAGCTACCGCAGATCTTAACAAATCGATTTATAATGTCCCTTACAAAATTCGAATGTTAACCACTTACTTTGCAAACTTTGTAGTACTATTATACGGTTTCTGTCCCTCAAAAATTCCATTAAACATACTGACATACATGCTTATTTTTACCCGACTACGGCGAAGCCAAAAGGAGGGTTATGATTTTGACAGGCTATGTATGTATGTATGTATGTATGTATGTATGTATGTATGTTCATTTGTTCCCTCATAGCTCCTCAACTACTTATTAGAACTGGACAAATGAGGTATCTTTACAAGCGGCTTGATCGTCCGATGGTTATAGGCTATATGACGTGTCACTCAATCTTGTATAGCGCCCTCTAGCGCTCATAAGGTACTGTGTTAAAAAATAAATTTGAGATAAATATGCCGTGTTTGGTATCAAATGAAAGGGCGTAATGAGCACATTTCAAATATGTATAAATTATTAGCTTTACTTGGCCCCAAAATAATATAAATAAAAAATAAAGTTTAAAACTAAAACCCGACTACCGAAAAATCACGCTCTAAAAGTAACAAACAAGAAAATATCAAGGATAGCCGTGGTCGTATGCCACTTACTCTAACAAAACAATAAATTCTAGGGAAAAGTGGCATACGACCACGGCTATCCTTGATATTTTCTTGTTTGTTACTTTTAGAGCGTGATTTTTCGGTAGTCGGGTTTTAGTTTTAAACTTTATTTACGCTTTTTTCCCTCCGGGGTAGGCAGAGGTTAAAACTCACCATATGGTTCTATCCTTACATACTTCACGAACTTCCTTCACTGTTATTAAACCTTTCACGCAAGCTCGCCAGTTTCGAGTATTTCTGACCTACCCACTGAAACGATTTTGATAAAATTTTGATGAAAAAAAGGTCCAAAGATATTGTTGGTAAGTTTGGTCGCGATAATCGATATCCACTATGGTGGAGCTTGGGCAATGGCTAGCCTTAAATTAAAAGGAAAATAAATTACACTTATTAAAACCATACCTAGTTATATATTTTATTCTGGGATAAGTACCTATATAGAAAGACGGACGTCTTTGTTTCAAAGAACTGTATAAAATACTAAAGCTCTCAGAGTGAAATATCCTTCACGTAAGTCTCCTGAATTACTTACACCATTCGCACATCTCACAAAAGCATCGCACACTGTGCTCATAGAGATAGAAGAGCAGATACATTACATAGTACTGAGCGTAATTTACATGTACAGTACACGTATAAATATTTATGCAATTTATGCTGACGGGAGATATCTGTTTATGTGAATAGGTATACCTCCGGGTATTTTTGGGGGCCCCCTCCAAAGTCTAAGTGGAATAAATCAACGAGTCTTTAACACAGGCTTTACTCTCGGTGGTGGAAGGTCAGACGGCCGTTAGAAACGTTTATTCCTCTTTAATTACCTTAAAAAAACATCAAATTATTATGGATTACACTATACTAAGTACTTGAGCACCAATTTGATTATCATTCAATAAACTATTATAGACTAGCTTTTGCACGCGGCTCCGCCCGTGTATCGCGACCAAACATAGCCTATGTCCTTTCTCAAGGTCTAATTGACCCCTGTACCAAATTTCATCTAAATCGGTTCAGTGGTTTAGGCGTGAAAGCGTAACATACAGACAGACAGACAGAGTTACTTTTGCATTTATAATATACAGTCCGGTGTGTGTCCGAGTTTGTCTTCTCTCGTATTGATATCGTCTGCATATTTTTCCATCTGTCGTCTCTTACGATACCCCTTGAATTAAATGAGGTGGTGATACTTGTATTCTTTCTACGTCAATTTAGTAAGTGCCCAATAATTTCTGAGCACTTTTTTTATGAAATAGAGAGGCAAACGAGCAGATGGATCGCCTGATAGTAAGCGATCACCGCGCCCATGGACACCCGCAACACCACAGGAGTCACAAGTGCGTTTTTAACTATTTTCAGCTTCGACTAATTACCGTTAATACCATAACAAAGTAATGCTTTTTATGATAAATGTTGAAAAAACCTCACACATTTCCCACTTTCAAAGTAAAGAGCTATCATCTTCAAACTATTTTGCACTTCTAGTTTTTATTCTGTGGCAGTTGATCGCGTTTTAGCATTTCTGGTCACGTTCCACAAATCTTTCCGTACAAATATCGGTCCCGTCAAAATTGTAGCATTATATCTGTGTAGTTCAACCTCATATTTCTTGTGATGTAACACTGTATTATCTGCTACATGTGTATGTATTGTGAAAATGACCGTCTAGAGATATTGAACAAGCAAATGGGTAGCACATTTCTTTGTAATTATTTCGTACTTTTGAATCTGAGCTTTCATTATTGAAAAGTTCCAGCAATATACTAAAACTTCGATAAGTTATCTCTTGGAGGTGGGCGTTAATGGCCACGACACAGTCTTTGACTACTGTGGCTATTACCGTACACATTGTAACTGTGTTCCTTGGTTACTGTTTCTATATATTAAATAAATAAATAAAATAAAATTAGTTAAAAATTGTCAAATTGCTTATATTTTAAGGTCATTTACACCTTTTTTATTTTTTTATCGTACTAATAATCCACACAGATACTACGCCCCCCAGAGCCGGTGGTGGTGGTTATGTCGGACTCGAACCGACTACAGCACACATCAGCCGCCGCGGCCTGCTTCTGCTAGAGTGACAGGCGGCTCCACCGATCACCCCCAAGCCCGCGCTCATGGAGGACGGAGGTCATTTACACCTTAGAAAGTTCCTGTTTTTAGTAGAAATTGTCTCTATAATGTTTACGCTGACGTTAGTTATTCGAGGCAAGGTTGTGTTGTGCTAGTAACTTAATGGTACTTATAGAAACTTATTGAAGTTGAGAAATTTGATGCAAAGATAGACTCGAGTAGCCCCTCGAAAGGCTAGGCTAGGATAAGATAGGGATTTTGTCCGCATTAAGCTTCTTTTTTGGGTCATTGTGGATGAAGATATAGGCTTTGTTTGGTAGCAATGACTGACATTTACGAGGGCGGAGCCACGAGCAACAGCTAGTACCATATAACTAAGCAATCGGGAAGATGGGTTTAAATTATCTGCAACATGGAATCCAGTGATACAAAACATGCAGCCGCGCTTTTCTGCGCAGTCGGATAAACACCGGACAGTTTGCTTACAGAATAGGGACACTGTGAGTGTGGTATGTGACGGTACATGGCGAAAACAAAATATCGAGATTGTGCGGGCAGATTAAGAACCTACTACCTCACGTACTCGAAGACGGCGGGCGTGCACTACGGAGTCAGTCAGCCCGTGACCACGGCCGTGTATATCATGAAACGTGAGAGTTTAAAAGTTAGTTAAGCTTGGTTCTCCCTTTAGATTAATGTTCTATGCAGTTACAAGTTTATTAATAATAAATATTCCACAACATTCTAGACAACGCTATCTAGACCCATGGAGTACTAATATCTATTCTGTGCCCATGGTAAGCTTTTATAGCTTGTGTTATGGAATCTAGAATGCGGATAAACATACTTATATATTTTTTTTTTTTTGTAAATACATACATATTATACATAGAAACACCCAGACCAATGCAAATAGCCATATTCATGCATACAAATATTTGCACTGAGCGGGAATCGAACCCGCGCCTCCTGCGTGGCAGTCGCGTGCACTACCGCCACGCCACAGAGGCTGTCATTATTGACTGGCATTTATTTTTAATTATATCATCATTAACTAATAATTAAAAGGAGGAAATTAATAACAATCTAATCCGATATTTGAAAGTGACGTTGGAATAGAAACACTCCAAAATATAATGACTTTATAATATTTGAAATATAAGCTATTCTGTTATCTAAATATTTCAGATGTGATGATTTATTATAGTTAATCTAGAAACAGTTTGAAACAAAGTCCTTCCGAAGGAATAATTACAAAATAGCAAACCAAAATTGATGACTTCTGGGGGATAAAATACACCACTTTCCGTGGTAAGTGTAATAAAATTGATTATTCTACTACAACTTCTTTTTCATTTACTAATTTCTTACTAATCCATGCTAATATTATAAATGCGAAAGTTACTCTGTCTGTCTGTCTGTCTGTTATGTTACGCTTTCACGCCCAAACCAGTGAACGGATTTTGATGAAATTTGGTATAGGGGTAGATTAGACCTTGAGAAAGGACATAGGCTATGTTTGGTCGCGATAACTGACATCCACGCGGGCGGAGCCGCGGGCAAAAGCTAGTTTTTATCATAAATGCGAAAGTAACTCTGTCTGTATGTTACGCTTTCACGCCTAAACCACTAAACCGATTTTAATGAAATTTGGTATAGGGGTAGATTAGATCATGAGAAAGGACATAGGCTATGTTTGGTAGCGATAACCGACATCCACGCGGGCGGAGCCGCGGGCAAAAGCTAGTAAATAAAAAAATAAAATTAAAAAAGAAAATATGCAATTAAAGAAAATGCTTCACAGTTCACTTCAAATTCTTTAATCATAAACCGATCGAATTATCAAACAATTATTGAATTATTCATGTTGGGTTGTAGAGTTTGGGTCTAATCACTTTAATTGGTACCTCTATTGGACCCCTATAAATTTATAAAGCCGTTCTATAATGTATTAGGCGGTCCGCAGAGGTAATAGTCGCTTTAGGGAGCAATGTATATTTATAGCTAACGATGTCGGTATTGTGAAATATTTAGTTTCTTTTAGATATGCAGCATATGGAGCCCCATATAAGTCTTTGGGGCCCTAATCAACCTCACCTGCAAGCGGATACACATACTAGTGCAGGCTTTTTTCTCGAGGTTGGAAATCCTGAGGGCAATCGCTCCCATCACAGCTAACATAAACAAATATAAGCAGTATGGTATGGTATGGTATCACGGGCTGTTATCCGCAACTCCACGACAAGGCGCGGTTTTTGCGTGAGGGTGGAATTTTATTCGATCCATCCCAACTCGTTGAAGAACCCCAGTAGGCTATTCACGCTGCTGGTGATCTCCCGGAGCGTACCTGTGTTTCCGAAGTACTGAGCTCTGTATGTGGCGGTTTCAGGACAGTGTAGGAGCACGTGTGCCGCAGTTTTGTCCTCGTTCATGCAGGCTCTGCAGAGAGGGCTGTCGGTGATACCTAAAATATAAAGGTGTTTATTGAAGGTAGCCGTGCGTAGTTGCCGTTTGTTCAGTTGTCGAAGACGCCTAGTCAGTCTATTATCAAGCACAGGGATTGCCTCCCTGGCCTGTCTGCATACTTCCAGGTTTATCCATTTTCTGTTGTGTTGATCTCTCGTTCGTTTGTTTACTATGGTTCGTAGGTATGCAAAGGTGATCGGTATTATGGTTTCAGGTCCCATTGCAACCATGTCTGATCCTCTCCTGACAAGCTCGTCCGCGGCAGATATAAGCAGTAAATAAAGCCGTGGCACTTGAATGGTGTTTAATTCTATGGCAAACTGCTAGATATGGCACCATTGCACCTAAGTAATCGCGATTCAGAACTGAGTATCATTCTAGAACACGGGTCTTTGTCTCATTTTTTTTATGGCTATCGGTCTTCATTCAAAATAAACATTAAAAACAGCGTGTTTTCGGCACACGCGAAAGACCAAAAATATTAACCCAATAAATGTAGATATTGACGATATAAAGTGAAGTCAGGGGATAAACTGATGGCAATTGGGGTTTTGAAGTTACGGGATTATGAACTTACTGTAAATTTATAATGCGAAACTGTATCGTTTGAAATTTTGATGTTAGAAAGGTTTGCTTAAGTTTGAATTACTTTGGATTTTCAACTTTATCCATCAGGATTATAAAATCCGGAATAGGTTTTGTTAAATAATTAGCTTTTGGAATACTCGTAGGTGTCATTGACCTAGAAGAGGCAGTCTTATGGTGGCTTTATGTTGACTTTTTCGTGTGGAAATCCCGGAAGGGGAGGTTATGTCGGACTCGAACCGACTAAAACGACACGCCGACTGTGGTGCGTGGTGCTAGGCCGGAGGTGAGGTTGTCATCGACATATCCCTCGCGCCCCGGCTGACCCGGGGCTATCCCTTACGGTCTGGCCCTCCTGCACTGCCACCATAAGTCCCCGCGGACTTATGGTGGCAGTGCATCGTATATCAGAGTGGGGGGAAGAAATGATTCCTACACAATTCGTTGGGGTCAATAAAGGACAGAATAGATTAAATATTACTAAAGTAACGGTCAAGGCCGAGCGGGGCTTACAGATTTCCTTGGCTCACAAGAACCTGCAATCATTATAAATTATTTGGTACTACACCACGTGTTTTAGCAACTTTGTAATTTGAATTAATTAATGAAGACGTTTAAATATATTTAATTATTAATATTACTTATTATTACAATTTTTAATTAAAAATTATGTAAATACAAAACTCGCAGGTTCAGGGATCTGCTACACATATTGAGTAAGACATTTTGTACTTTTTCACTATATTTTATTTTTCACCTGCCGGTTTCGCCTCACGGCATTCTCAAAGGTATTGTGTAAAGTTTACATCATACCTTTAAATGCCGTTCCATTTTCAAATGTATGATGTAAAGTTTACATCATACCTTTAAATGCCGTTCCATTTTCAAAGCTATTATGTAAAGTTTACATCATACCTTTAAATGCCGTTCCATTTTCAAACGTATGATGTAAAGTCGGAACTAATAGTGTCAGTGTTTATACAAATATTAGCTGGCCCTATTAAGGCCAATTAACATTTCAGACCTATCTGAAATCTCAATTGGTCCAAATAGGGCCTGATTTTGACACCCGCAGTAGCAAGCCCGCGTTAAGATGAATTTTTAACAAATGTATAACAAAAGAATTCAGGTTGTACCCATAGTGCCTATCTGGGATGGGTTTAGTACACTTTTGTTCAGGAAATGGCGGACTACACCAGCTGATGACATAGACATGACACACACAGATGATGATTTAGGCAAGTTCCATTGGCTTCTTATTATAACCTTTGCCTTTGCTTTCTTAGGAAATTGTAAATATCGCTACAATAAAAAATACATAACTATTTCAACGGTTGGTGTTTCCTTGTTTAGTAATTATTGGAGCGAAACATAAAAAAGTCAAGTTAAGTACGCTATTCACAGCCAACAAAAAGCTACTGTAAAACCAGTCTCTAAAGGTTCATATTTGCTTATCATTTAAACTAACAGACTTTATTTCGGCACACAAATTTCAGTTTTATTTTCCGTGACATAAGATTGTTATTTCAATGTATCTCGTAGAATATAGATCCATATCATCAGTCAAGGAGAGATGTTGTCGTTAAGTGATGGAACGAAATAATCAACTAAAAGCATCTATCTAACGAAACGCGATTGAGTGATGTGCTTCTGGGTTTATGCTAAATCGTTTTATCATAACTAATGATAATATTATAAACAATCTATAGATGCGTTGTCCGCACACTAAAATTTAAATAAGAATCTAAAAAGTTCGTAGACTAGAATAGACCAATCAAGGTATGGGATTAACATAATTATACTGACGAATATCATAAATTGAAATAAAACCACCTTTTACGGATTCTATCGCGATATATTTGTTACGATTTACTTTTACCACCAGCTTGGGACCCAGTCATCCACTTAATCAAATCCAGTAAGCAGCAAAATCCAGCAAGACTTAACGACACAGTATGCTAATTTTGCGTAAATCATAACACAAATAATTCACAATAATTCGGGTATTTAAAATGACATTCTAAGAAAGTGACATTTTTGCGAAAGTGACATTCTGCTAAATTGACCAAATTTTTCACGATGACATTTTACGAAAGTGACGTTCTGCGTCACGACCTTTTGAGATAACATATACTTCAAACTATGTGACAACTACCATCATGAGTCACACCGCGCCCATGTCTGCTAGAAAGCAGCCAAAAAGTAAATAATAACAAACACATCGCGATAGAATCCGTAAACATTGACATTCGCGTAACCAGAAAATATCATGAATATCATAAACGTCAAAATAGGTACGTGTGAATTCCATACATTCATCTTTCTATCCTACAGTATGCCAGTCAACAAATTGCCTTGTGTCTAAAGGCAGGATAATTCATAATCATAATCATAATCATTTATTTCATAACAAACATAGTTCGTGTCGAAATCCAAATTACTATCATAAATACGAGTACACACATGCAATAATTACAACGTTAATAATAATTTTAAAATGTATACAAAATAGTGAGGTCAGTGAATGTCATTGGTTATGTCAAATTAAAATACAGGAGTCAATTAAAATAATACATCACTCGTTGCTACCGTTCAAAAATTCATCAACGTCGTAATAGCATCATTGTTCTAACAAGTGTGTTTTTAATTTTTCTTTAAAAATATTTACATCATGAATAGTTTTTAATTCAGTAGGTAGTCTATTAAAAACTTTGACAGCTTGTACACCTGAGCTATGCTGTACAACATTAAGCTTTGGTATGATGATGCTATTTAAATCTTTTCTGCGACTTTTTACTCTTTTTTCCCTTTCAGTATTTGTTTCATATTTGTCTATTTTTTTATTAGGTTGGTCAATAACAGTAATATATATAAACATGGTACTGTCAGAATTTTCAATCTAATGAGGCTTACAGGACTCAGTCTGACTAATGCGTAATATAGTTCTTAATGCTATTTTCTGCATTACAAAAGCTGAATCAATATTATATTTGTAGCTGTTACCCCAGAACAATATGCTGTATCTAATTTTTGACTCAATTAACGCAAAGTACACTACTTTTAATTGTTCAATAATCAGCTCATCTCTCAAACTTCTGATAGCATAACAAGCAGAACTAAGGGAATTAACAATGGCCAACAGCTTGTTTCCAATTAAGCATGGAATCGAGTTGTACACCTAAGAATTTAACTGTATCTACCATATCGACATATTTTGACATTGACTTTATCCTCAAGTTTGCATCGGCTTGAGAAGTAGACTTAAATAGCATACACTTGGTCTTTGTAGCATTTATTTTAAAGTTATTCATCTTAAATCATTTTTCGAAAGTAGTAAATGCAGTATTAACCTTGCTTTCTAAACTATTAATACTATAGTCTGAAATTATTACATTTGTGTCGTCAGCAAATAGCACGAGTTTTATGTCAGGAATCTCATTACAAACGTTGTTTGCCAGATTATCACCAATTTTGCCACGATGTTCCTGCATGCCGTGTCTATACTAAAATAATATGTCATTGGTCATAACAAAGTTGCCATTTAGCAAACAGATTTAGCACAGTTTGTTAGTTTTAGAGTGACAGCGACAATGAAAATGTTTCATGTGTGTTGCCAACGCGTGGATATTCCTACTGCCCGGGTATTCTCAAGGGGATAACTAAACAAGTTGAAGTGACTCTGTGATACATTGCTGGACAGTTTTCCCAAATTGTTTGGTAGGTAGGTATGTGAATAGTCTATTATGTCGTGATAGAAAAAAGACTACAGTTTGGTTAGGTGCTTGATAGTCTTGATGTGTCTTTTAATATGTTTTATTTTAAAATCCGGTTTATTAATGTTTTTCTGCTTAGAAACTCATTTTAAAGACTAAAAACCAAAATTAGTCATTTAGTTAATCTTATTTATTTGTTATTTAAGTGTTTGCTTGAAGAGTCGCTACAACATTGTTTATATTTGGTTCGATGCCTGACCGAATGGAGTTTAGTTGTCGTCGATCTACTTCTGTCTTCTATTGCTCATTGTAAAAAATAAAAAAAATGTTTTATTGTTAGCATATGGACCTTTGTGGTTTTTTTGTGCTACTCGGTACAATTTTAAATGTATTTAAAAACACGTTAATAAATAAATTAAAAAAAAAATATTATTGTAGGATTTTTTTAAAGCGTCGGTAGTTTACTACTATTAACAACTGTATGGCGTGGCGGTGGTGAACGTGACTGCTTCGCAGGGGTACAGGTAATTTAATTAATTAATTTAATAAGCTATCGATATACAAACATCTATGGCAATCGTTTCAGGTAGTTGGAGCCCTAAACAATCTAACAACTAGACTAACTGCAATGTAATAATATTGCCAATATGGTGTGGAGGTCAAATGGCAGTCGCTTCAAGCAAAATATTGAAATTCAACCGCAACGCAGTTAGGTTAGATAAAGTAGGTAGATCCTAAACACCGAAGTGAAATATGATCAGGATTTATGATATTTTCATTATAAAAAATGTATAGTTTTTTTATACCACTTAGGTGGCAGACAAGCACACGGCCCACCTGATGGAAATTGGTTACCGTGGCCTATGGACGTATGCAACACCAGGAGCGTTACACTCGCGCTGCCTACCCTGAAGAAACCTTCTAATGCCCCTCTTGAAGAACCCCATATTGTAGTCGCTTGGGAAAACCGTGGCAGGGAGTTCATTCCACAGCTTGAGCGTACGTGGGATGAAGTTCTTTTCATACTGCACGGTGCGCACCGTATTCGGATGCAATGTGTGGGGATGAATTCCCTGTCTATGGCGAGCGGTGCGATGATAGAATGTAGCTGTGGGCATCATGTCAAATAATTCATCTGAGCACAAACCATTATATAGGCGGTAGAAAACACACAGTGAGGCAAAGTCCCTCCTGAGGCTGAGAGGTTCCACATCGCCTGCGAGTATGGGACTGTCGACGAGCCTCAGCGCACGTCTTTGCACCGAGTCGAAAGGGTTAAGCTGGCGTGCGGGCGCTCCGGTAAAAAGATGACATAGTAGGTACAGTCAATTTAGAACCATATAATTTCAGAAGGGTTAAAGCCCTTAGGCATTTGAGTATTTTTGAGGCATGCGTAAATTCAAAAAGCAAATTACTCTTAACCTAATAACTCATTCCTGCAAGAATCGCACAATAATTTCTTACCGAGTCAAATTAAAAACACCATTTGCAATTAAACGTAGCACAATCCATATATTTATGGCGCGATTTGGTGACAAAGGGAATATTTCAGTCGGCAGCAATGGGCGGCTTACAAACGAGCTGTGTTAACGATGTGAGGAAAATGCGGTGAGCCTACGGTTGTTATTTAGTGTGTAACTAGCCTTACGGAAATTAGAGTGCTTTTGCACTTAATTTGTTTTGTTGGGGAATGATACCGAAAAGGAGATGTTTTACTGTTAATATTTTTTTAATGGCTTTTCAATGTTATTACGGCAGGAAAAAAACAAGTAAAAATAATTAATGTGAAGTAAAATTTCATTTCAATACTACAATTTGCTAGTTTTTTAATTACTCGATTTATATCATACTTATCTGAAACGAGTAGGTACGAGTGCGAGTCAGCTTAACTATTGGAGGTCCCAGGTTCGAATACGATGATAGTATCATGTTCTCCATATCTACTCAAGAAGAAGAAAAATTAAATCCATATTATACATGGATGTCAGTTGTCGCGACCTTACAATACATAGCCCATGTGTCCTTTCTCAAGGTCTAATTTATCTCTATACCACATTTCATCAAAATCAGTTCAATGTTTGAAGTGTAATAAAGTAACAGACAGACAGAAGAGTTTCTTACATATAAATATACTAGAATTTGCCCACGGCTCCGCCCGCGTGGATGTCGGTTATGGCGACGAAACAAGTCCTTTCTCATGGCCTAATCTACCCCTATACCAAATTTCATCAAAGTCGGTTCAGTGGTTTAGGCATGAAAGCGTAACATACAGAGAAACAGCCGGACAGACAGACAGGGAGACAGCCAGGGAGACATAGGGAGAATTTCACATTTATAATATTAGTATGGCTAATCCATACTATGAATAAGTAAATACTTATATTAAAAATTAAATGATTCACTTAAAATACCTATCTAAGCAGCTGCAGCGAAACATTCAATTTAACAACATTTCTGTCCATGTACTGAACAATGCTATTCAGAAAATAATTTAGCGGTAATATCATTCTCGATATGAACATAGGCGGTTTGCAAGCGGACTTCACTAACGAAGCGGTGGAAAGTGGAGCGGGAGCCAGTCCCTATTAAGTGTGCCATCGGCTTTATTGAACTATCTCTGGATTTGTATTAGTTTACGATTTGCTCGCTCAGTTTGTGGTACTTGTACTGCTGCTTGTAGTTTTGTGTATTGATAGAACGCTTTTTAACCCCCGACGCAAAAACGACGGGGTCTTATAAGTTTGACGTGTCTGTGTGTGTATGTGTGTGTGTGTGTGTGTGTGTGTGTTTGAGAGGTATATTAGTCGGGAGTGTTCTTAGCTATCTTTGAAAAAAATCGGTCCAAGATGGCCGCCGCCACAACATGTTGGAATACATATTTCTTTATAATTCCCTCAATATGGGTATCAAATGAAAGAGCTTGATTAGTAGATCAATTTAAAATGTATAAAATAAAAAAAATAATTAAAAATTTAAAAAACCCCCGTAGAATTAAAATTTATTCATTTATTTTCAACTTTTTGGTATTTTTTGTGACGGGGGTTTTTTAAATTTTTAATTTAATTTTTATACTGGGGGATTTCATAGTCGTTTCGGCTAATCGTGATTTTTTTTAAACCTCTGTACATTTTTTCTTTCACCTCAATATTATTCCCATATATTATTAAAAAAAAAAACCTTTCGCCAAATTTATACTTCCAGATGATTTTGCCATCGAAACTGTGCCCTGTTTTTATCCAAACATAACATAACATAAACTCACGCCTGTATTCCCCGAAGGGGTAGGCAGAGGTGCTAGCACCCACATTTTCGCCAGTTTATGTTTAGGTCCCAATGTAATAGGTGGCGAGCCTATTGCCATTAACCGAGCACTTATAAACCTGCGATAAATACACACATAACTTCGAAAAGCATCGAATAGTCATTGGTGTGTGCCATGGTAAACCTGGGATCGAACCCGAGACCTCGTCTCAGCAGTCCATTACCCATACGCATACCACTAGGCTACCGCAGATCATTTATCCAAAACAACTATAAAATCACCCAGTATAATTTCCCGTATTTATTGGGTGCTTTTGGGGTTATTTCACCAAAATCTGGGGGTATCAAACATAAATGGATCTTAAAATGGGGATATACGGGTGTTTTTGTGATAGGGTCCAAGCTTTGAAGTCGTATGGGTACGTAACCTATTCAGGGTTCAAATCGATCTCATCTAGTGATTGACAGTCGAAGCTCTGGCGTCATAAGTAACAATATAATGTATATCAGTGCTGGTGCAGGTTTACCCCTCGGGGTTGAGTAGTCCAGCAACATTCGTTCGGTTACTAATATGCTTCAAGATTAAAGAAAATGCTATATTGATTAGCATTGTAAAATTATGGCCACAAATCGTTGTTTTAACTAGGCGTTGTAGAAGTTATGGCATTATTGGCATATCACGGTTCAGTGACCCCAGCACGGACAGAAAACTTCAGGCACACTTTTTATGTTGATAAAATCATTAATTATAATAAGACAGTTTTACTGGATTCTCTATAATAGCCGCCATTTTGTGTTCCCCGTTCAAGTTTAAGTATACACGTTCCTTTCGTGGATATGCCATGCCATCTCTTGATAATTTGATATGCACTATAATTTACCCGAATGTGTCAAAAATTAAAGGCGGTAAGTCGAGGCTACACCTAGGTATTGTTAAAATTATTGCGGCAATGATTGGCATTATTTGCGGTACTGCGCTCAGCAGACGAAATATTGTGGTTCTATTCTATTCCACCAGGAACCATCACGGCTGTATTAATGAGAAAAGTGTGAAAGAGAAGACAATTAGGACCGAGTACCTGCCTATTTTTTTATTCCACCGTAATCATTTCAACTAAAAATCTAATGACAGATTTTTTATATAGGTACAATCATAAACCTAAACTTAAGTCCAAATGTTTGGCTCAATAGCTTGTTGTCTTAAGCTAAAATAATGTTCCGATACTGTCAGACGCAGTACACTTTAGGACACAATAATATACTAAAGTGGTCAGTTGTAATTTCCGTGTAGAAATAAATTCTTTGTTTAGCCGTGTCCATGGCACCCAAGGGGACAATTCAGTTCTTCGCAAAACTATTGAGTTAATTACTACGCCCACCTTTTAGTGATAGCAAAGGTACTACTAAACCGTAGTTTTTACAATTAATTATGTGTGCCTTTTGAAGTTACTTTCAGGAAATTAGGTAATACAACGTAATTTTTTTGCGGGAATCCACTCATACTCGAACCGACTAAATTCGTACGTAATTTAAGGTCTTTGTCATATGTCGGAGGGTAAGACATATTCCTCATATTCCGAATAGGACAAACTATGAAATTTTCGTGATACATGACGCAATAATGTTTATAGAAAAAGGCCGTGCTAGTTCGATTGAGAATAAAATTTGTAGTAAATATCGTATTATATGTAGTGAATTTTGTGCAACAAATATAAAGGTTCTAGTGGGCGCCTCGTGGTACTGCAATCGGTTTTGCTACAGTGTGAAAAATGTTTACAACCCCTAAGTAACCGGTCCAAAGTCACCTGCTCACAAGGTTAACAAACTTTATTCTCAATCCATTTGGGTTCTGTATACGAGAATTATCATTATCGATACAACATCGAAATACCTCAGTTTGCTTATAGAACAGGGATCGATATTGCGGATAACAGTAATTTTTAATGGTTTGTTGACTTTTAAGAGAGTAACTGTAATCTGTCCTCGTGAAAGGAAATCTGGTTAATTTTCATTGTCATAGGCCTCCGTCTTGACCGTCTTTTAACGTACCTCTCTCTCTAACGAATGGCTTTCAAATGAAGTACCACTAAGCGGTTACCCATCTACTGATAAGTCGTCGATTTGATCTATTCATACCTAAAGTAAAGCCAACGAGACGAGAGAAAAAAGGTAAACAAAGCGACCATACGTTGCGTTAACTAGCGATTATTGTCTCTGTCCTTGTCGCACATGTCACGCGTACGCGACAATGGCCAAGCGACAACTGTCGTTGCGTGTTTCGTAGTACAGGAAAGCTGTCAGCACAGCGGTTCTAAACTGTCAGATCCGCCATCTTGTAAGCAATTTCATTCCTGTCTGGAATGTGATTAAAGTGATATGTAATAATTTTCTAATAAAATGTTTGGAACCACTGAAACTTTGTTTATCTTTATTGTCTCGCTTCGTTGGCTTTACTTTATTTCATTCTATTTTTTTGGAATTTCTGAACATAGCAGGAGTTGGCAGGTAGAAATCGTCACGTAAGAAAAACGTATTATACTCCCTCTAGAGACGTACGTTTCCGTGAGGCGTGGTTCGGATATTATTGTCGAGAGTTGGTCTTGTTAAATCACAACTTGTAATTTGCCTTGGTAGCACAGCGGTAATGTAGTTTATAAGAGTTTGATTCCTGGGTAAAACGCTTAAAAAAATTATCGTTTTATTGTAATTTTTTTTAACCCCCGACGCAAAAACGACGGGGTGTTATAAGTTTGACGTGTCTGTGTGTGTGCATGTGTGTGTGTCTGTCTGTGGCTTCGTAGCACCCAAACGGATGAACCGATTTGGATTTTTTTTTTTCTGTTTGAAAGGTATATTAGTCGGGAGTGTTCTTAGCTATGTTTGAAAAAAGTCGGTCCAAGATGGCCGCCACCACAACATGTTGGAATACAAATTTCTTTAGAATTCCCTCAATATGGGTATCAAATGAAAGAGCTTGACTAGTAGATCAATTTAAAAAGTATAAAATAAAAATTAAATTAAAAATTTAAAAAACCCCCGTCACAAAAAACACCAAAAAGTTGAAAATAAATGAATAAATTTTAATTCAACGGTTGCCATGTCGGGGGACCTTACGATAAAAGGAGTACTTAAGCAGTTACGGTCCCCCGACATGGCAACCGTTGAATTAAAATTTATTCATTTATTTTCAACTTTTTGGTGTTTTTTGTGACGGGGGTTTTTTAAATTTATAATTTTTAAATTTAAGGGTTATAAAGAGATTATGTAGGATCAACTCTTTATCGTGGAAATAAAACACAGATTACACTGGTTCGAACGGATATACTTATTGACAACACCTTTCGGCTCGATAATCAAAAGTGTAATGCGCCATTTTACACTATTCCTATTAATGTCAAATCGGTTCACAATGTTGCCACACTTAAATAATTATTTGGTAGGATTCAAATTCTATATAATATTAAAAGTGAAATGGCAGTTACTAAAACAGTAATGATATCGATTATGATCTATCACAAATACAGGTGTAATAGGGTGTAATATATTGCATATTAAGTGATTGACGTTACAATGCCTATCATAAAATATGTATTTGCCCGAGGTAAGAATCAAATTCACAGTATAATCTACATATAACCAATGAAATAAGACCACTTTTTACGGATTCTTTCGCGACATATTTGTTATTATTTACTTTTAAGCCGACGTTTCGGCAACTCTTCAGCAGCCATGTTCGCGAAGTGACTCAGGATGGTAGTTGTCACATAGTTTGAAGTATATGTTATCTCAATGTACAGAATCCGTAAAAATTGGTTTTATTCCAATGAGTGATATTCGAGTAAACTTTAGAAAATTGTCCCAATGTAATAGGTGGCGAGCCTATTGCCACTAAACGGGGAATTATAAAACTGCGATAAATACACACATAACTTCGAAAAGCATCGAGAAGTCATTGGTGTGTGCCATGGTAAACCTGGGATCGAACCCGAGACCTCGTCTCAGCAGTCCATTACCCATACCACTAGGCTACCGCAGATTTTTATTCCATATATTTTTATCAATCACATTTACTTACCATCATTGTGTTTACAAATTACGACTAAAAGCTAATAATAACAGAGTAAACATGACCCTCGTGCATAAAAATTCCAATAAATAAAATTATTATATACTTATTAAATATTTCGTATCTCTAATAAAACCCCACCCTGAGAGCAGACCTTCACTTAATGAATCTAAAAGGCATCAATTTGTCCCTTAAGTGCTTTAATTTCTTGTTGTAGTTAACAATAATACATTTATAATTCAAATTCCTTTACAATTGAATGCTAATTGAGTGTTCGGAAACCTTTTTGTTCCCCTGGGAGGTCGTTAGGCGTCCCTCTCTGCAAGTTGGTCAAGATACTTGTTGAAAATTTGTTTCTTACCTACCTGTTTTATCACATAAATATATTTTGTAATGTGTTTTGAAAACCTATATTATTCATAAGGTAGTTGAACTGACTGTCTCACTGAATTCGAAGTTCAAAATTGTGATGAACGGTAGTCTGAAAGTCCGAAAATGCGACTCACGTTAGTGCAAAAGTACGTTAGCTCGAAACCTGTATTTTCGAACGTTTGTCACGGCGATGCACATGACTGCGAAAGTGCGCCAAATCGATAAATGCATTGTCAAATATTTGTCAGCGCGATGCATGTTATGTGTACACTTCATGGATACATGTATGTAGACTTACTGACTGAACTGACTGGCTAAGTTATATTTTACTCATCAATATTATTCAAAATAAGAACTAAACATGGTTGCGAACCTACTATAAATTCAAATCACTTTAAAAACTCGGCACCTTCGTCTCGGCGTTTAATCCGAAGTGCAGGGGGCGACCAGTGATTATTATACTGCAAAGAGAGTAGCTTACTTATTAAGATGGTAATGTTTGACTTTTAGAACAGTTTTTATAAATTTTAAAACGGCAGATGTATATGCAGTCAGCTTTTTAATAATGCTAAAACGTTTTTAAAATACTGCTAAGGCTACATGACGTTCTTAAGGCACTACCTGGCGTAAGGTCTACTTGGGTTACCAGGAACTTAGTGAAAAATCCATGAAATATATCCGTACTAATATTATATATGCGAAAATAACTCTGTCTGTCTGTATGTTACGCTTTCATACCTAATCTACTGAACCGATTTTGATCAAATTTGGTATACCTAGAGGTAGATTAGACCTTGAGGAAGGACATAGGCTATGTTTCGTCACGATAACCGACATCCATGCGGGTGGAGCCGCGGGTAAAAGCTAGTAATAATATAAAACTTCATTCAAACACATTTTCAATGTAACATTTAATACAGAAAATTTAATTATAATTATAACTCTTGTGTTCAAACATACAAACTGAGCAGTCAAAAGAAAACCTATAAAAAAGTTGGAACACGTAATTTATTTAATGGAGTCCGGTGCCGCAACGTCTTGATTGTAAGCCCATTGCCTTAAACTATTAACCTGCCTTCAAGTCTTTAATTAGTGAGGTCATTATGATGTGTTTTAATTGATTTCCTTGACCCGGCGTGTTGGGGTACGGTCAGCATGACGCGGCATGTTTTGATTGCCGATTGTTTTCTGTGTATGCACGTGACGTTGGCAGTTTTCTTGGCAGTGTTTACGGAAATGTTGTTTACATGGGATTAGTTATTGTTGACCGTAGGCTTAGAATAACTATGGTACCGTGCCGTAGGTGTCGGATTAGGGTGCGTAGAATTTAAAAATTTAGATTTATGATCTATTTTCGTATCTGGCTTAGATAAATAAAAATAAAATACTTAATAGATACATAATATGTACTCACGCCTGTAAATTCTTGAAAGGGTAGAGTGGAAGGGTAGGGTAGAAATAAAATACTTAATAACGAAATAATAATAATAATTTCTCAATGGAATAAAAGTTGCAACCAATACAAATCTAGGCAGAAGCATCCACTTACAAAGAAAACGAAGTTGAAATCGTTACCTGCCAGATTGAATAATTATATTTCTTTAAATATTCTTAGTTTCTACAGTCCTTATCTTGAGTAGATTCACTTTCATATTTTATTAGAAAGAATCAATGAACTTGAGCCTTCCATTGCAAATTTTCTATTTGAAATTCACTCAATGCACTCCGAAAAAATATCTCATCACCGCGCCATCTCTTCCAACAGGTGCCATAGAAGACGACTAAAGAGGGCTGTTCCCCGTCCGACTGTAGGCATACAGTTCATGACTAAGTGCCCGCTTGACGGCAATAGGCTCGCCCCTATTACGTCGAAATAAAAATCATAGTTGGCAAAATGTGGGTGTTAAAACACCTCTGCCTACCCCTTCAGGGATTACCAAACGTGAGTATGTAGGTATGTGTGCTTTTATGAAACCGTTTGCAACAAACGCATAAATCAATATCATAGCATAGTACGTACTCATCAGCATCTCTTGACGTCACATAACCTAATAACGGATGGATCTAAATGGAAATCTCAATCTGAAACGCAGATAGCGTATTAATTTGACTTTCTACTAACTAGATTTGAAATAGATATTCAGCTCTCGTTTTAAGCCTTGGATAATGTTGGGATAAAAAGAGCGATTGATAAAATTGGACAGGGTTAGAGATCCCGAGGACGGTCAGACCATAAGGGATGGCTCTGGGTCAGCCAGGGTGCAAGAGATATGTTAAAGACAACCTCACCTCCAGCCTAGCACCACGATCCGCAGTCAGCGTGCGGTTTTAGACGGTTCGAATCCGACATAACCCCCTTTCGGTTCCGGCGAGAGAGGTTTCCGTCGGGATTTCTGCACGAAAAAAAAGAAAAAAAAGGTTAGAGAGGTAAAAAAAAGAAAAAAAAGGTTAGAGAGGTGTATAATACTATACCTTTTGCCTAGGTATAGGTATATCTTGTTATAATTCAAAGAAAAGCAAGGCCCTCACAGAAGTGCTTTTCTTGGAGAAAAATACGTTGAATTTAGCTACCGGTATTGCTTTTCGTCTAAAGGAACTAAATAAAATAATAGCGACCATTTTAGTGCACAAATCGTCTCAGTTATATCGGGCCCGAACCGACTAAAACCGCACGCCGGCTTCGATCTTAGGTTTTCAGACTTTAGGTTGTGAGATTGCTTAAGAAGAATAACCATCGCAACCCCAGCTGACCCACAGCCATTTCTGGTTTCGAGATTAAAACTATTCATCCATTCAGCCATATACCCACGTCTGTAAAGGGGTAGGCAGAGGTGTATTAGCTGCCACGCTTCGTCAATTATGATTTTCGGTACCACGACCGGGGCGAGCTTATTGCCGTCTGGCCCTTTGTCTTGGGCTATATGTTTACTGTCGTATGGAGAACAGCCATATCCCTTATACCCCTTTTACGACACCCACGGGAAGAGATGGTGGATGGAACCAACATGGTAAGATTAAAACCACGTATGAAATGTGGGCGCTAGGACCTCTGCCTACCCCTTCGGGGAATACAGGCGTGAGTTTATGTATAAGTTTATGTTTATGTTATGAAAATGATTATAAAAATAGAAGGAGCGAAACCTGTATGCCAAGATCGTAGCAAGTGTAAAAATGATATGTCTAGCCTCTGCCCTCTTGGGAAAGAGACCTGACTATGACTGCAGGTAAATAATATTCCTCAACATTCTACACAACGCTATCTAGAACCATGAGAATGCAGATAAACATATCTACTTAGATACTTGAATGAAAAAATTTATAGCATTTACTATGCTAACTTTTTAAGTTCGAAATACATCGGGAAAAAGAAGGACTCAAGTGGGACTTGAACCCACGACCTTTCCCTTACAAGGGGAATACTTAGATAATTTTTTTTTGTAAATACATACTTATAATACATAGAAACACCCAGACCAATGCCAATAGCCATATTCATACATACAAATATTTGCACTAAGCGGGATCGTACCCGCACCTCCTGCGTAGCAGTTGCGTTCACTACCGCCACGCCACAGAGGCAGTCAAAAAAAAACTTATATTATTATATCATGTATGAACGAATACAGGATTTGTGATAAAAAAACACATATATAATTATTCATAAATTATTTATCTATAAATGCCCACATTTGAAACGTTCAAAATTCTATTAACGTTTTATCAAAATATTATTTTCTACGAGTACAAAGCTATTTAAACACGAAGCGTTGATAACATCCATAAATTTCACAACTCGCCTCCCTAACGATCCAAACTCACCAAGTCTTTAACTAAACCCAATGAAGTGTGCCTAATGCCATGTTAATACCACGTCCACCTAAAGAACTTATTTATTATGCTGTTTTGCACCAAAATGCGTGGATTTTGGTGTTACAGAGGAACTACTACCAATATCCAACAATATTATTTTTGTGACTTTCATGTTGTCAATTGGGCCGACAGGCGTTCGTCTAGATATTTTTTAATAAAAGGATACGTCAATTTGAATTCACCTCGCGTGATAGTAAGCTAAAAGCAAAGTCTCGGCAAGAGGATCACCATTATAAACATGTACCGTGTTAAACTAACCTCAAAGGTATATGTACATATACCATGATCGCGTCAATTCCCGTTATTGTTATTGTATATGTACCATGTAAACAATGGTAGCACTCAGCTTGACGGATGCCTTTTCACACCCCGCTTAAAAGACCCGAACTGTAGGGAGAAGGAAACACGTGAGCTGGCAGGGAGTTTCTGGTCTTAATGGTGCCTGGTCTTAATGTGATGATTACACTTAGGTGGCCAAAATGGGTTAAACGGTATTTCTTATTGTGGTGGATATTTTTTAGGGTTATCTACAGTAAAAGTAAAACTAAACAATGTTACTAAATATACACGTTTGTCTGTTTGTCACCAGACTGTATCTCGTGAATCGTGATGGCCAGACAGTAACAATATTTACAGATGATGTACTTCTGTTACTACAACAAATCCATATCCATACTTTAATATTATAAATGGGAAAGTAACTCTGTCTGTCTGTCTGTCTGTCTGTCTGTATGTTACGCTTTCACGCCTAAACGACTGAACCGATTTTGATGAAATTTGGTATAGGGATAGGTTAGACCTTGAGAAAGGACATAGTCTATGTTTGGACGCGATAACCGACATCCACGCGGACGGAGCCGCGGGCAAAAGCTAGTAACACATAAAAGCGGAATAAAATAAATATTTAGGTGATTTTTTATTAAATTAAGTCTAACTCACACTTGGTTGCTTTTTTCTTAACTCTTAGATTGACAAGACACAGAACACTCTCGCGCGAGGTGACGGAAGAAGCGCACGTATATTGTCGAGCTAATTTCGATCGCGTAAAACTTTTACAAGTACCCACTTTTTATATTTATGTATAATGCAAATGTTTACTGATAATGGATAACGGGATGCATCATGATATTGAGTCTAGTGGAAGTGATCTAATGGAAGAGGAAATAGGAATTGCAAGTGAGCAACAAGTGAATTCGTGTACAATGGAGAATAGTAATAGTATGCAGGATGAGAGCCAGCGAAGTTCAGAAAAACGAGTCAGAGAAGATAATAGTGAGGAAATTACTGAGGAGGAGGGAGGTTATATAACTTACAGAAGGGGGAAAAAGAAAATTGCAAGACGAATACTTGGGGAAACTGATATTAGTGAAAGGAACCTACAATCGCCGATTAGTGTTGTTTGTATCACAGGGAAGGAGGTTAAATTACCTAAACAATTCGGTTTAGCGAAGATACTAAGAGCAGAAAACATTCTAAATATCAGAAAAATCCAGTACAAAAATCCATACAGAGCAATATTAGAATTTGAAAATAGAGAAATGGCAATGAAATTAGTGGAATGTCAAAAGTGTCAAACAATGGGGTATAAATGTCAATTTGTCGACGAAGTTTGCTTATCTTATGGAGTGGTAAAACAAATTGATTTGGAAGTTACTATTGAAGAAATACAACAGAGCTTAGAATGTGATTCTGAGATTATCTCGGTGAGAAGATTGAAACGGATCAGTACATCAAGAGAATGGGTGGACAGTGAGACAGTTCGCCTATGTTTCAAAAGTTCTACTTTACCTCCATACGTATATATGTATGGTTGCAGGTTCAAGGTGGAACCCTATATGTTCCCGGTGACTCAATGCTCTGGGTGCTGGCGTTTTGGGCATCTGATCAAAGCATGTCCATCAAAAATTATACGCTGTCCTAAGTGTGGAGAGAATCATACCAATTGCGAGACCACAACCTTCAAGTGTACAAACTGTAAAGGCCCACACATGGCATTGGAAAAGATCTGCCCTGTTTTTCTGAAAGAAAAAAGAATAAGGAAAATTATGTGTGACAAGAATTACACATATAGAAAAGCCTTAAACTCTTATTTAGAGGAGCAAAAAACTAAAAAGATACAATATTATGCAGATGAAGACACATGTAATAGTACAAGTAATAATATGAGAAAGGAAAATACAATGTACAGGGATATACTGGTTACTAATAAATATAACAATAATTCAGAGGATATAGGAGAACAGAGCATGGAAGAGTCTGTAAGTTCTGTAATTTTGGGTAAACCCAAGAAGCAAAACAAAAAGAAAGAAAAATCAAATCAAAGCTGTAATTCTACATGGGAGTATGAAGGGGAATCATTAAGAAAAAAAGGAAATATAGAAAATAAAGAAGAAACAACAAAGTGTAAAGTAGATTTCAGAAAATTGTTATATAAATTTAAGGAAATCTGGCTGTCTGAGTGTAATTTTGATGCAAAAGTTAAATTAGTATTTAGCTTTATAATAGAAGAATGTTTTAACTTTATTTTGTACTTAGTCAAGGATTTAGATGTGTTTAGTAAACTCTTTTCTATTTTACAAGATGGCTTGTTCACACAGAGACATTAATTTAAACATATTGCAGTGGAATGCACAAAGCTTGCCACCTAAAGCGGAGGAGGTTAAATGTTTATTATCACAAGAGAAAGCACACATTGCACTAATAAGCGAAACCTGGTTAGAAGAGGAGGTATGTATCAACTTTAATCAATATAACATATATAGACGAGACCGAACCCCGCCTGATACACATGGTGGGGTAGCTATATTAACACATTATTCGCTTAGGGTTCAGGAGTTACATATAAACTCAAATAACTCAGGTATAGAATTATTATGTATAAAATTAAATAACTGTAATTACATTCAGTACATAATTCTTGTCTACTGTCCTGGGTCCGTAACAACTACACAATCAGATTGGGACACCATTTTTTGTATGTTTCCTAAAAATTGTTTGATAGCGGGTGACTTTAATGGCCACCATAGAAACTGGTCATACAAAACTGATACCAGAGGTAAATACATTTTTGAATCGGCCCTGGAGTTCGGATTTACTTCTCTGAATGATGGTAAACCTACAAGGGTTAAAATGGTGAATGGTGTCTTACAAAGCACCTCCCCTGATATTACATTTGCTTCTGTGGATATAGCTATTAATTTCAATTGGTGTGTGATGAATGAAAACTTGGGTAGTGACCACTTGTTCATTAAAATTAAAATTAAATATTCTGATATGGTATATACCTCGAATAAACGTAATTATAAATTAGCCGACTGGGAAGCCTATAAACAACAACTTTTAAATTGTTTTCCCCCCCCTGCTGAAGGCAGTAGTATACAGGATTTATATGACAACTTTACCTACCAAATAAATAAAGCAGCTGATGTGTATATTCCCATAATTAAGATGTGTGATAACCCAAATAGCAAATTCAAAGCAAAAGGTTATTGGAGCCCATATATCTCTAAGTTGATAGGTGAACGGAGACTAGCTCTCAGCAACTTTAGAAGAAACCCAACCCCTTCAAACCTAACCCTACTTGAAAGAAAAACATTGAAGGCAAAGGAAGCTATCAGGAATGCTAAGGTAAATGATTATAGAAAATTTTGTAACAGTATTGATAATAGGGTGTCTGTCTCTAATATGTGGCAAAGTTTGCGTTGGGTCAAGGGCTACAAAAGGACAAGAGCTGATATTCCTCAGGAACTACTGAATGAAATGATGAGCGAGCTTGCACCAGACTCTGTCATACCAGTAATACCGATTTTTAATTCCAGGAATACATATATAGAATCTGAATTTACATTAGAAGAAATGAATCACTGCCTAAAAAAGAAAGATACTGCTCCAGGTGATGACAAAATTACATATTCCATGATTTCCAATTTACCAACAGTTGGTAAGTTATATCTACTCAAAATATATAATACCATTTTAAACTCAGGTTCACCTCCATCTCAATGGCGGGATATTAGAATCATACCCATACCAAAGCCGGGTGCTGATAGAAATATTAATAAATTAAGACCTATATCTCTGATGGCTTGCACTTGCAAGATTTTTCATGCTATGATAGCCAAGAGACTAGAGTGGCATGTAGAAAGACACCAGATTTTGTCGCCTTATGCAACGGGCTTTCGCCGGGGACAGTCCAGCATTGATTGTTTAACCCGCTTAGTGACTCAAATTCAAATAGGCTTCACAAAGAGCAATCCAACTCTAGCTTGTTTTCTAGACATTAAAAACGCATATAATAACATATTAATAGAAAAGCTGTTGTGCATTCTTGACAATTTAGGTATAGGTAGAACTATATGTCAATATTTATGGAACTTTCTTAGTGAGCGTCATCTTAGAGCTACTATTAACGAGTCTGCAAGGTGTAGTGAGATAATCCGATATACCGGAAAAGGCTTAGCCCAAGGTGACCCTATTTCACCACTACTTTTTAATATAGCAACCTTCAGACTCTGCAGGGAAATCATGGATGTGTATATATGTCAATACGCAGATGACTTTGTACTATACACAACATATAAAAACATTCTGGATGGCCAATATAAAATTCAGGATGCATTGCAAATATTTATTACTATTTTGGATGAATTAGGGCTGGAGCTGTCTAATAGCAAATCAAAATACTGCGTGTTTAGTCGAGGAAATCGACAACAACAGGTGCAGCTCTCTATTAACAATTGTGAATTGGAAATTGTACAGTCTTACAAATATCTAGGTATTTGGTTAGACAAAGCACTGCGATGGGGTAAGCACATCAATGCAATAGTTGAAAAGGGTCAGCAGCTTGTCAATCTACTTAAAATTCTAACTGGTTCTTCCTGGGGTGTTCACCAAGTCCATCTACGTAGGTTATATATTGCACTGATTAGAAGTAGGTTAGACTATGGAAGCTTTTTATTCGACAACAGTGCGAACACACACATACACAAGCTGGTTAAAGTGCAAAACCAGGCTTTGAGGGTTGTGGGGGGCTTTATAAGAAGTACCCCAATTCACGTGATGGAATGCGAGCTTTGTGTAATTCCGCTGCACTTAAGAAGACGATGGTTAGCCATTAAATATTGTTTAAAAACTCAATCCTTATCTGACAATGTAACAACCAAGCTACTATCAGAACTTAGCGCTCTTACACACACCAGGTACTGGACTAACAAGAAGCTACCCTTACTTGTTAGTGTTTTCGAAGAAACTAGAGAAGAAAATATTAAATCAACCCCAATCGTCGAAATGTTTACGTTAGAAATTTGGTTAACTAAGATTCCTATTCAAAGCATAATAAAAGATAATTTAGAAGCAATTAAAGAACCTAAAAAAACTTACAACCACAACTTATTAAAAATAGAAATATTGAATGAAATATGGGAGAAATATGAGGGTTACTATACTATTTTTACTGATGGGTCTAGGAGTGCTAATGGCTGTGGTGCTGCCTACTATGATCCTTTAAAACCAGAAAATGCTATAAATAGTTGTTTTAAAGTTACTAATTCTGTTTCAATCATGACTTTGGAGCTCCTTGCAATTTCAGAGGCACTGGTGTATACCCAACGTATTGGCAAAAGAAAGACTGTAATCTGTGTAGACAGTAAAAGCGCTCTGCAACATATAGCTCGATGTGCCTCTGGCTGCAGAGGCACATCGATAGCTTATGTTGTACTGGCACAAATACACAGTCTGACGGAACGCGGGTTTGACCTGAAATTGCAGTGGGTTCCCTCTCATGTAGGCATAAAAGGAAATGAGGAGGCTGACCGTTTAGCGAAACTTGGAATTACTGAGGGTAAAGAGGTTAATATAGAAACTAGCTATTTAGAGTTATTTCCCAAGTACAGAAACAGATGTCACGCGTTATGGAAAGAATATTTCAATGAAAGATCGAAGAATAAAGGGATATGGTACAAAGCTATCGTGTCAGAACCTCCTCATATACCTTGGTTTTTAAATACAATGTTGAGCAGAAAACTAGTTGTAACTGTCCACAGATTGAGATCTGGCCACATGCCGCTCAATAAGTTCGGATTCCTTATGAAAAAATTAAATTCACCAAACTGTGAGGTTTGTGGTACCGTGGAAGATATCCTTCACTTATTGGCGGAATGTGCCAGATATCAGGATGCTAGAGAGGAGTTATTCATGGAGCTAAACCTAAATTTATACGATGTTGGTATATTTCAACAAATATTGTCTACACCAAAGTCTGAAGCTACCTATAGCCTAGTTAAGTTTGCTTTATTAAGATTTTCTAGTAATTAAGTACGAGTAAAAGATACGATGGGACTGACATGTACGCCTGTATAAAAGTCCCTAATAATAAATAAAGAGAAAAAAAAAAAAAAAAAAAAGACACAGAACACGAATATCTCGATGTCTGACAACGGCCCGAGTTCGATCCACGCTATGAAAGCAAAGTGAGATTGAAATACTCGTAATATTACATATATTGAGAACACTTGTACTTTTTCAGGTTTACATTTATAATGTAAACCTTTGAGAATGCCGTAAGGCGAAACCGGTCAGGTTCAATATAATAAATACTGTGGAAAAAGTTAAAGTGTTCTCAATATGTATTACAATGGATTCCACCAAGTGCCATCAATCAACAGTATAAATAGTGTGAAATAATATTGGTCATAAGAAACGATAGTAGGGGCCACCTGTTATTTTGGTAATGTGTCGTGTAATTGTAGACCATACAAGTGTATATAAAAAGTTCTTCAACATTCAAAGAAAATTCGGGATATATATGATGCTGGCGACCAAGAATGATATATGGTATTGGTATGGTATGGTATCACGGGCTGTTGTCCGCAACTCCACGACAAGGCGCGTGCGGGCCTGGGGGTGACGGGTGAAGCCGCCTGTCACCCCAGCAGAAGCAGGCCACGGCGACGGCGCGCTCAGAAGCGCGCCTCCCCATTCCAGGGGCGAGTCGGGGACACCGTTGTCCCCCCTCCCGAGGAGGGCTAGACCGTAAGGGATGGCCCTGGGTCAGCCGGGGTGCGAGGGATATGTCGATGACAACCTCACCTCCGGCCTAGCACCACGACCCACAGTCGGCGTGCGGTTTTAGTCGGTTCGAGTCCGACATAGCCTCCCCTTCCGGCTCCGGCAGGGGGATATCCGAGGGGATTTCCGCACGAAAAAGAAATGCAGGCTATTTACGCTGCTGGTGATCTCCCGGAGCGTACCCGTGTTTCTGAAGTACTTAGCCCTGTATGTGGCGGTTTCAGGACAGTGTAGGAGCACGAGTGCCGCAGTTTCGTCCTCATTCATGCAGGCTCTGCAGAGAGGGCTGTCGGTGATACCTAAAATGTAAAGGTGTTTATTGAAGGAACCATGCGCCGTGCCCAAGAATGATATACCTAACTCGCAAAAGTATTTGTTATAGTTTAGAGAAACATATGGCTACTTTTTATCATGGGATTGTATTATTTGGGATCGAAATTCCATGTAGACGAAGCCACATAAACCTAAACCTAAAATGAAAATCTAAGAAACAACTACTGCTTATTTCACACATTATATTAAATTCAGCATAATTTTGCTCTAAACATGTTTCTCTTCGAAACTTGTTTAGGAGAAAAAATAAGACAAAGCCACCCTGTTTCCATTCAATATACAAAATGTATTTTATGAGTAAACTCAACTATAACTAGGTACTCCACGTTTCTAGAATAATTTTCTTACAGAACGATTATAAATATCGTATTTCTTTACAAAACCAATCAACAAGTATCACAGCACACGCAATTTACCCACTTTGCTCTAGAACCGGCCTGTAATTGACCATCAGTTCTCGACTACAGAACATCTAGAAAATAAGGCCAACGTATATAAAAGGACCAACCATCGATAAAATGCAAGCGCTGAATGAAAAACTGTACAAGCCATATACAAAAAGAAATATATAATTCAGTGTTTTTAGACCTAACGATTTGTAAGTTGTAAAGATCGATCGATGCTAGGTTCGTTTTTTGAAACACGCGTTTGAAACAGCTAAGTACTAGTTCAAAATACTACTAAGATATAAGATAAGTAACCACTATTGATAGTTTTTTTTAAATCATTACGCTAGGAGAAAGGTTTGCCATCATACTCCTCCTTGGGTTAATCCCGATGGCATCCAAGTCCTTAATCTAGAGAGATTAAGAATGGACCCCGGACAGAGGTCCAGGGTCCATCCTTTCCAGTCTAACTGTGATGCGACTTAGCTTCGTACTTTTTTATTGCATTGTACGGGAATTGAATCAAATAGTAGTCGAATGTACTAACGCCATGTTGCAGTGCAGGAGAAGGCTAGGATAAAGACAAGGAGAACGGTTTGAATTCCATTCGTACCCAACCACTTTATTCGCAATTTTTTTAATGTCGACTCCTTATACCTATTTCATAACATTCGTATAGCATTTTCCGAATCTAAGCATTTTCCTCCTTATCACGTCATGTCGTATCGTTGTCGTGCCGTCAATCAAAAATAGATCTATCTAAACGTATTCAACGTTTTTCGAGACCGAAGTTCCCTGTTGAATGCAAACCTGTCAGTTCTGAAAAAGCACACCAGCTGAATAGAAACGTCAGTTGTAATAAAAAAAAGTATAAAAAGGCTGCCGTTTTTTAATATCAGTAAAAAAGATCAGCAAAAAACTGGTGAAATGCTTTCTGTTAAAGTGATCAATTTTATTTGGGATTGTTTTTCCTGGTATATATTGGGTTTATCTGTTTTTATGACACAATTCAAACCTGATATCCAGTAGCCATCTAGCTTAAAGGAAACTAGAAACATCTTTATCTTATGGAACAATTTGCGCACTAAGGGATTTTGTACCTATTATTAGGTACATTGTACAACTGCTAAAACCAAGCGTTTCAGTGACTCATTCTTATGCCGCACCACTAAGACCTGGATCTCCCTGCCAGCTCACCTGTTTCCTTCTTCCTACAGTCCCGGGTCCTTTAAACGGGGCGTGAAAAGGCATCCGATGAGGCCGTCAAACTGAGTGCCACCACTGTTAACATGGTACATGTTTACGATGGTGACCCTCATTCCGAGACTTTGCCTTTAGCTTAACATCAGGCAAGGTGAGGTCAAATTGACGTGTCCTTTATAAAAAACAAACTTTTGTCTCCCTTAAATAATTAATATTTTAGCGGAATAAATACATTATTTGTGAAAATTTCAACTCTTTAACTAACACGGTTCGGGAGATACAGCCTGGTGACAGAGACTGATAGTGGAGTCTTAGCAATCCCTTTTTACCCCTTGGATGTTACCTTTTAGAGTTGTAGACTTTTAGGGTTCAACATAAAAGTAACTATAACATCAAGAAAAAAGAACATAATTAGTAACATTACAATTTTTTCTCTGCCGCAGATTATCTGCAGTCCTTCATTATTTTCTTTAGCACCACACAAAATTTTATAAGCGTCTTACATCTTTACAAAGATCCGTCTTAATTGAACTCTCAGCTGCAAACTTTTTTTATAGTTTTTAGCATAAAGCAAAAAGTAGTGAGCGCTATTTATTTTCTTATTAAACGCTCCTTTGTTATACAGATTAACGAGAAAATATATATTGCCAAGTAAAACGATCTAAAGGCTCTCCCACATAGGCGCAGTATTACCGATCTATTGAGTACTTTACTTTGACATTATATTTTATTTTTCATCTGACCGGTTTCAGCTTAAGGCATTCTCAAAAGTCAAATATAGTGGAAAAGTACTAGCTGCCGAACGCAGGAGAATAGCCGTATCTCTAAAAAAAAAGATTTTTATGCCATCGGATAAGCGGCAACTTTAATTCTAAGAATACTAGCTGCAGAAAGAAAGAGAATAGCCGTATCTCTAAAAAAAAAAGATTTTTATGCCATCGGATAAGCGGCAACTTTAATTCCAAGAATATATTTAATGAAAAAGGCACATGGATATTCTATATTTTAACTATTGTGATAAATATGATATGTAAATCAACTTAATAATAAAAAAAGTCAATATAGTAAAAAATACACCAAGTGTGGACAGTATATTTGACAAAGTATGGCCCTATTTACCTATTTTATCGAATATGGTCAATACCAAATGCACTTATTGTGAGCTTTTTCATTTTTTTATTTGGATGTCAAGTGTGTACGATCAAATATTTTGCCAAATATAAGAAACACCCAATAATGAACACAATTAACCATGTGAAGTGCTACACACAATTATGTTACTATCGTCTGATTTTTCACTGCGTTTATGCATCTTACGTTCTTACGTTTAATAATTAGTTGATGTCGCAGCAGCGAGTCTTTACAGGCATCGTCAGTAGGTATACATAATGTACTGACACAGATATTGCGATAGTGCATCCGATTCTATCGCCCGATAACAACGCACATGTGTAGGGGAGTCTTAAAACGGAGTAAATGCTTGCTCTACTAGCTAGATACCCTTTGTAACAGCACCAAGTTGAAGAGAACGCGAGCTGAGATGCGTGAATGGAATTCATTGAGAACTGAATGAGATACTTCAATACTCGGAGTTTTTTAATTTCTAGACGTTCCTTCTGCTAAGGTATTTAAATTAAATCGTACAAATAGAAATAATTCAGCTTTTTATCTACTCAAAATGAATACCGTTTTTACGATGATTATCTTTGTCAGTTTCCGTGCTTTTACACTTTGAAATAAAACTAGTATACAGATGCTATCGCAATTTTTTGGGTTGTAGGTTTAGGGTTAGCGCCAGGTCCTCGTGGTGGGTTTGGGCGTGGACACTCTCTCGCTTGAGCCCATGGTGGGAGCCATGGTCTCCAGCGGGAGTAAGTGGGACTGCGCCGCCTCTTTCTGCGAGCAGGTCATGCTCGTGAAAGAGGCGGCGGGGCGGGAGCGGGAGAGAACTCTCCCACCCGAGTTCCGCAGTCGGCGGCTTGGGTGCCGCCGACGTGTCTTCGCCGAAGACCATCGGCCTCCATGAGCGGGGGCCTGAGAACGGTGAGTTGGCTGCTCATCGTCCTTACAGAAGCAGGCCCATGACGGCAGCGTAACGTGACGGACTCACACACGTTCCCCCCCTCCTATGAAGCGGGATGATACCCGAAAACCCCCCATAAACGCGGGATAGCACCCGAAGCTCCCCCTAGACGAAGCCGTATTGAGGCCGTGGGTCTGTTGGGAGCCCTGGGACATCCTTCCGAGGGCTTACCCGGGGCTCCCAACTACAGGCTGCTGGGTGATATCGTGGGGGTTTTAGTCGGTAGGAGTCCGGCATAACATCCATGAAGGATTTCCCCCACGGTAAAAAAAAAACCCCCAACCGGAGCCGGTGGAGGTGGTTATATCGGACTCGAACCGACTAAAACGCACGCCGTCTTTTTTTTTTTTTTTGGGTCTTTGGTCTTTGGTTGCCGGGGGTGAGAATGTAGGGAGCAGGCCGTAATGCTCGGGGTCGTCGAGCAGATTGCTGCCGCCAGCAAGGGTCTGGCTGAGCAGCTGGTCGAGCGGATGAAGGGAGAGGCCGAAGCCCGAAAACGGGAAGCCGAGTCCTGGCACCAACTCCAGAGGGTCACAGGTGAGCTGGAGGCCCTCAAAAAGAGGGTGGAGCACCTGACCGAGTTGCCGGGAGTGGTGACTCGGTCAATGCGGAGAGCGGCACTTGCGCAGCTGGAGAAGTCTGCGCACTCGGCTCCGGCAGGGCGACCGGTGCAACTGGAGCGGCCGGCGCAAACTGCGCAACCGGAGCGGCCGGTGCAAACTGCGCAATCGGAGCGGCCTGCGCAAGCTGCGCAACCGGTACGGCCGCCGGTGCGGCCGGCGGAGCCGAAGTCCTGGGCCGAGTGCATGGCGGCCATGCGCGTCGAGATGGTGGCGCAGGAGGAACGCATCAACCGACGGATGGAGACGATCCTGGATGTAGCGGCGTCGCGTCACAGACGCAATGTCAGCAAATTCCTTGTCGGGCGGCGACGGAGCGCTCGCGCTCTGTGAAGCCAGTTCATACTGGAGGCTTGCTACAGTCAGCCACATATAAACTCGCTCCACTTATAGATATTCCTAGTTAGTATCAAGTGTTCTAGTGACTCTTATATAAGTTATATATTGTGAGACATTTTGTGTGACCGGCAATAAACGTTATAAGTGTACGCCATCTTTTATTAAGACTCTCCCACGTAACCCTGTAGGAATAGCCTCTAAAGTGGTGACCCCGAACGTGAACGTGGGAGTTGTTATAGGTTATATAACCTATAACTTCGTGAACTTTTATGAATATTTGTGAATCTATTGAACTCGTGTGTGAACATTAGTAACGAAATGGCAAACGACGGCAGTGCGGGTATAGTGAAAGAAGAGCAGGTGATCACGAGCATCGCGGTTACGACGCGTATTCCAGACTTCTGGTGCGACGAGCCCGAGCTGTGGTTTATCCAGGCTGAAGCAGTACTGAACCCGCAAAAGGCGTCGGACGAATCAAGGTACCAGATAATTGTATCGAAATTAGGCAAAGATGTTCTGACCCAGGTCACGGACATTCTCAGAGACCCCCCGCAAACAGACAAGTACCCTATGCTAAAAAAGCGATTGTGCGAAATCTATGCGAGGACCAAGGAGCAACAGGTACACAGACTGATGAACGAAATGGAATTAGGAGACCAGAGGCCATCGCAATTACTGAGAAAAATGCGTGACATTGCACGTGGCAAGATTGAAGATGAAACCCTCCTTATACTGTGGCTTAACCAGTTACCAAGCACAGTAAGAGGAATTTTGGCAGCTACGGAGACGAAGGACCTTAGTACCTTAGGAAACATAGCGGACAAGGTCATAGAATCCGTATCACATAGAGAGACAGTCAGCAAAGTAGACCTGACAGAGAGGATAAGAGGACTAGAGAGCAGGCAGCCCAGACCTAGTTTCACCGGCAGAGGTAGAGGCAGGTTCGGACGTTTTGGATCCAGATCACCGAGTCGCAGCCCATCTCGCAGGCGAACACCAGCAGACCGTGACTGGTTATGCGACTACCACTTCCGTTTCCGGCATCGGGCGAACAAATGCGTGGAACCATGCAACTGGAATAAGAAAAAGCCGGAAAACTAACAGCTGTGCATGAAATGGGCGAGTCATGCAGGCCGCAAGTAAATCATCGTCTCAGCATCATGGACCAGTACACAGGTACCTCTTATCTTATAGACAGTGGCGCAAACATATCGGTCTATCCGCGTAACCTTGTGAGTGATAAACACATAGCAAAGCATAGTGAAAATTGTGAATACAACTTGTTCGCGGCAAATGGCACTAAAATTAAGAGCTATGGACAAATAACAAAAGAATTAAATTTTAAATTAAGACGAAATTATAGGTGGATATTTGTCATAGCTGATGTTAAGCAACCAATAATAGGCGCAGATTTTTTAGCTAAGCACAAACTGATAATAGACCTTAGTGGCCGCCGTGGCGGAGGCCGGGGGCTGCCCCCTGGAGGCGGTAAAGGTCGGAGCGATCCGCTACGGCCGTCGCGGACAGGGGGCGGCAGTTGTCGGCTGCCCCATAGCAGCACAGCAGCTACTGCGCGTTCGACTGTTTTGCGGTCGGATGTGTTTTAGTGCGCTCCGTAGTTTTTATTTTTGTTCAGTGGGTTTTTCTGAGTTTTTGGGGAAAATTATTACACGAACGGGTTGGTGTGGTCACCGGGCACCCCGGAAAATATTTTTCCCCCAAAAATATCTGCGATTTTTGGAGATTTCGTGTGATTTAAGTTGTGCTGTGATAGCGGACACGTGTTGTATGTGATTTGTGTTAATTTAAGTGTTTTGTTGCTGATCTGGGTTTGAACAACCCAGAAAAGGATTTTATATTGCGCAGTAAGTAATATTTCAGCAATTAATTCAGTGATTGTCGTGTAATTCAGGTTAAGCGAGCTCGCGGTTAACCTCACTTTGAGGTTAGCACGCGGGCACGTTTTTTCCATCTGACGTTTACGTCAGTGGAACTGACACACCTGTGACATAAGTGACATTTCACTACTGTGTTTGGAACTAAGGTGTTTGTGTGGACACCTAGTTCCCTCGTCTTACTTTGGCTTTATTTTTATATATTTTTTTTTTTTTTCTTTTTATTGTGTAACATTTATTACTCCTGGGTCTCGGTCCTAGTGAGGGAAGGTTGACAGCTGTCAACTGTGCCTGACGCTTGCGTTTGGCAGGTGACAGCTGTCAGTTTGACAACTTGACACTGACGCAGTGGGTAACGTCAGGCGAGTGGCACTGACGTTTGATTGATAGCTGACATCTGTCAGCTTCAATCGACGTCTTAGGTTGACGTCTAGGCGTCTGTTTGACGGCTGACAGCTGTCACTCAGCGCCGCGCGTTGACAAGTGCGTTTGGTGACTGCGGTGTCCGTGGCAGGGACGTCCGCAGTAAGTACCAGTTATTTTACCTGCATATTTTTTATTTTTTAATTGTTTTATTTTTTATTTTTATTCTGTGTTTTGTATCATTTTATTGATAATCGGGTACCATGGCGGACGACGAGGACCTTCGTCGCCAGCAGCAACTCCTCGCGGAGGAGCTGGCCCGAAGGAAAGAGGACCTCAGGTGCCTGGAGGAAATAGTGGGTGAGGCTTCGGCCGGATCACCCGCAGTTTTCGCGCCGAGAACCTCTTTGGCCCGAACCCCGCCACATTCTGCTACGCAGGATAATGCGGGATCCATCATGGCAACCCCAGCCGCAGGTCCGCAAGAAGGGAGTGGCAAGAGAATGCTGAGCTCTCCCGAGGAGGTCCAAGAGGCCATCCGAAGGAGGGTTACGGCCAAAAAGTCTTCGGCCCCCCCCATTGGTGGCATTCTGACCACCACCCCCGCTCCGTCTCGTCCACATCCTGTGGTGGATGCGGTTGGTGCGTCTGGTCCCCCCCCTTTTGCTCTTCCCCGTAATAAGGAGGAGATTATTGAGGCGGTTCATGTGGCGGTTCGAAAGATCTCCACAGTGGTGAACGCACCCAACAAATTAAATATAGGTGATAAAAGCACCATTGCCGGCTATGGGCAGGATATAATAGCACTAGTGGCCCAACTTACGGTCAGGCTGGCTGAAGCCGAGAGGGAAGTAAGCGTAGCCAAACTGGCGGTACTTGAATCTGCACGTATAGGACCCACTAACACACCACAGGGGGCCAATGAGCCGCTAACTGTGGGGCCGTCCTACGCGAATGCGCTAAAGAGGCCGACCGGCAAGCCGCCACTACAAGTGCCGCATCAGGGGCCTGCCGTTATATTTTACCCGAACCGGGAAGATATAAAAACCAGTGAGGACACCAAAAGGGTCCTCCAAGAGGCCGTTAAGCCGAGCGATGCGGGAATACGGATCACGCAGGTACGCAGAGTGGGTAACTCCGGGGTGGTGGTGAGGACTGCCACACCGGAGGCAGCTACACTGCTGAAGCAATCGGTCCCTCCCGGGCTTAGGGTTGCTGAACCCAAGGCCCGACTCCCGCGGGTGGCCCTCAGGTTCCTGCGTGCCGACCCTACCCCGGAGGAGCTGATTAGGGAGCTGCACCGGGTTAACCTCGCCGATAACCCCGTGTGGTCACTTGATCGGTTCCAGGGTGAATGCAAGTTTGCCGTCAAGAAACAACTGGGAACTAAATTCCTCGTTGTCTTGGAGTGCACCAGGGCCGCCCGTGATGCTCTCATCGCTCTGGGGCGTGTGTACGTGGGTTGGGATGAGGCTGAGGTCACGGACCATATTAGGTCTACGTGCTGCTCCAAGTGTCAGCAGTACGGGCATCCCGAGAAATACTGCCGGGCAAAGGAGATGACCTGCGGAAAATGCGGGGATAATGGGCACACCAATAAAGAGTGTCAGTCCAAGACACAGTGTTGCGCCACCTGCAAACGCTTTAAGCGCAAGGATGCCTCTACACACGCCACTGCCGCACCAAATTGTCCGGCACGCCAACACGCGGAAGCGTTGGCCGCCAATATGATCCAATATGGATAGGGATCTCCAGTTAAAGATTGGTCAGCTGAATCTACAGGGTATGGAGGCTGCCACCACTGAACTGCTAGCTAGTCTTGGCCCATCTCATAGATTGGACGTGATACTGGTCCAGGACCAATACGAGCAAAGAGCAGGAATTGTACAGTGTGGACGCAAACCAAAAGCCGGGATTGTAGTCTTAAATAAGGCCGCTACTGCAACACTTCTCGAACATCTTAGCAACGAACACTGCTGTGTGATACATTTAGTTTGCGGCTCCCTAAGCATGCACGTGATCTCCGCGTACTTCCAGTATAGCGACAACATTAGCATCCACATAGCGCACTTGGAAAAGGTACTACGGCAACTGCCGAGAGGCCCGGTCCTCATCGGTCTGGATAGTAACGCTCACTCACCTATGTGGCACTGCGAACCTCGCCAGTATACTGGAAGGGGGCGTGATGAGGAGCATAGAAGGAGTGAAATGGAGGGGTTCATTCTCTCCAGGGATCTCGTTTTGCACAACGCCTCAGGTCAGCCCCACACCTTCAACGGCACGGGAGGAAAATCGAATATCGACCTCACACTCTCGTCTAGGGGAGTCCACGTCAGCGGATGGACTGTGCATGAAGGGGATAGTTGGCTATATTGTTGGATAGGCTGCCGATCGGCGGGTCCTCGCGGTGGACGGCGTTGTTGGGATGCGGGTTCAGCTCCTGAAGGCTCGACCGGCTAGGTGCTTCAGGTGCCTGTCGGTCGGGCATGTGGGGGTGCAGTGCACGGCGGAGGTGACGGTCGGTGACCGCTGCTTCCGCTGTGGCCAGCCCGGTCACAGGGCCGGTGGTTGCGAAGCTCCGCTTCACTGTTTTAGGTGTACAGCGGAGGGCAAACCGGCTGACCATCGGGCTGGGAGCAAGGCCTGCACCGGAGGGGAGCCGAAGCCGCGAGGGGGGCGTTCCGCCAATAGTCCGCAGCGGGATGCGGAGATGGTTCCATAATGGATCCCCAGCTCCGCATCCTGCAGGCGAACGTGGGCCACGGTGTCAATGTTCAGGCACTTCTGCTCCAGAGCATGGCACAGTGGTCCATACACGTCGCCGCTGTCGCCGATCCATACACTTACCGGCCCCCCGGGCCTGCCTGGGTGTTCGACCTGGATGGATCGGCGGCACTGGTGCGTAACGCCGCTGCGGGTGCCCCTCCCTTTGTGGTGATCGCAAGGGAGCATGGCATCGTAGCGGTGCGTGTGGGGGAGATTGCGGTCGTGGCCGTCTATCTCACGCCGGCATTACACCGACGCATAGGGCAGTATCGGCGGTCGCTGGAGCGACCTGTCGTCAATGCCTGTCACCCTCGCCCGGTTCTTGTGCTTGGGGACTTCAATGCCTGGTCTGAGGCTTGGGGGTCCCGGCACACGAACCCGCGAGGCAGTGCTCTGTAGAGCTGGGCCGCTACTCTCGGTCTAGTTCTCCAGAATCACGGGGCCGAAGCCACGTTCTGGGTGGCGGAGCGCGAATCGATCGTAGATCTCTCGTTCGCGAGCGCTTCGCTGTCGCAACGTGTGCGGGATTGGCATGTCGTCATGGAGGTGGAGACACTAGCGGATCACCGATACGTTCGGTTCGATGTCTCCCCTCCCGAGAGTGATGCGCCGGTCACACCGGCCCCACGCGAGCCGCACTGGGTGCTAAGGGGACTGAATAGGGAAGCTCTCCTGGAAGCCACCTCTGTGCAGGCCTGGGCCATGGTGCCGGACAGGCCTGACGATATCAATGACGAGGCGGCGTGGTTCCGGGAGGCCATGACTGTTGTTTGCGATGCGGGTATGCCTAGGGCTCCAGCCTATAGTCCGAGGCGCCGGGTCTACTGGTGGACTGCGGAGATCGCAAGGCTGCGGCAAGCCTGCGTGATCGCGCACCGCCGGTGGGCCAGGCTCCGTAGGAGGCGTAGCCGCCCCGCAGACACAGATCCCCTAGTGGCGGAGTTACAAGAGGGATACAGGGAAGCCAGGAATGCCCTCCGAGCAGAGATCAAGCGGTCCAAGGCAGCTTCCTATAGGGAGCTGCTGGAGACACTGGAGCGGGACCCATGGGGGCGGCCTTACTGCTTGGTAAGAGGAAAGCTGCGCCCCCGGGCCCCACCGTTGACCCAGGTTCTCGAGCCGGCTCTGCTTGGAGGAGTGGTGGAATCCCTGTTCCCGGCGCGAGCGGAACACGTTACGCCGCAGATGACTCCGCCACCTCAGTCGCCTGTTGCACCCGGTGTGGTTATTGACGACGACGTGCCCGAGGTCACTTGGGTAGAACTAGAGCTGGCGGTGCGACGGCTTAGAGCCAAGAAGAACACCGCCCCGGGACCCGACGGCATTCCAGGCCGTGCGTGGGTCCTAGCTCTAGGAGAAGACGGTCTCGAACCCCGACTGCGAGGGTTCCTCAGCGCATGCTTGGAGCGGGGCCAGTTTCCGAAGATCTGGAAGACGGGGAAACTGGTCCTCATCCGCAAGAACGGACGCCCGGCGGACGAGCCGTCTGGGTACCGGCCCATAGTGTTGCTCAACGAGGTGGGCAAGCTCTTCGAAAGAGTCATTGCCAAGCGCCTCGTCGAGCACCTCTCTAGAGTGGGGCCGGACCTAGCGGACACGCAGTACGGCTTCCGCCGGTGGCGTTCCACTGTGGATGCCATCATGCGCGTGGGGACTCTGGCGGAGGATGCAGTCGCCCGGGGCGAGGTGATGTTGGCGGTGTCCTTGGACATCTCCAACGCGTTCAACACCTTGCCCTGGAGTTGCATCAGGGAGGCGCTCGTGTACCACGATGTGCCTCTCTACCTCCGCCGCATAGTCGGGGCGTACCTGACGGAGAGAGCCGTCATCTACCCAAGTGCGACCGGCGTCGGTAGGCGTGAGATGTCGTGCAGTGTCCCACAGGGATCGGTCCTGGGGCCGCTCCTGTGGAACATCGGATACGACTGGGTGCTTCGCGGTGAGCTCGCGTTCGGTGCCACCGTCACGTGCTACGCGGACGACACGCTAGTGACGGTGAGTGGCGCTACACACAACGAGGCGACCCAGAGGGCCACGACCGCTGTTGCTCAAGTCGTGGATCGGATCCGGCAGCTGGGTCTCGAGGTGGCTCTGCACAAATCCGAGGCCTAGTTCTTTCATTGCCCTCGGCACAGGCCACCCCCGGGATCCAGCCTGACAGTAGGAGGTACTCCCATCGACATCAAGCCCCGGTTGAAATACCTGGGGCTCGTACTCGACGGTCGGTGGGACTTCGGAGAGCACTTCCGAAGTCTGCGCGCCAAACTGTTGGTGACAGCTAACGCACTGGCGCGGCTGCTGCCCAACCTGAGGGGCCCGGAGGACTCCTGCAGGAGACTCTACGCAGGTGTCGTGCGGTCCATGGCCCTATACGGGTGTCCCGTGTGGGCGGACACCCTGGAGACCAGATTCATGCCCCTGTTGCGTGCGCCGCAGCAGAGGATGGCCTCCAGGGTAATTAGGGTATACCGCACGATATCCTTTGCAGCGGCGAGTCTCCTAGCCGGATCGCCACCGTGGATCCTGGAAGCGAGATCCCTTGCAGCACTCTATCGGTTCCGTAAGGAGGCGCGGGAGCGGGGATACGATCCCGAGCCCGATGACATTCGGGCCGAGAGATCCCGGCTCCACAGGATCATGGTGGCGGAGTGGGAGCGACGATTTGAGCAACCACGCGCAGGGCATGCCGTCATAGAGGCGGTAAGGCCCATCATGGGGGAATGGCTCGAGAGGCCACATGGCAGCCTCTCGTATCGACTGACGCAGATTATCACCGGGCACGGGTGCTTTGGGCGGTATCTGCGTCGGATCGAAAAGGAGCCAACGTCCGAGTGCCATCACTGCGACGCGAGCGAGGACACGGGGCTGCACACGCTCACCGAGTGCCCGGCATGGGCTGAACCGAGGCGGGAGCTAGTGGCGGCCCTGGGACTGAGAGTTCTCACCCTCACCACCCTGCTCACAGCAATGGTCCGCTGCGCGGACGCGTGGGCGGCCGGCGTCTCCTTCAGCGAGCAGGTAATGGTCGTGAAGGAGACGGCGGAGCGGGAGAGGCGGCGCGAGCGAGAAAGACTCGCGGATCGCGCCGCCCGCGCGCGCAGGCAACTCGGGCGTCGGAGGGCACTGACTGACCTCCGTCCCCCATGAGCGCGGGCCTGGGGGTGACGGGTGGAGCCGCCTGTCACCCCAGCAGAAGCAGGCCACGGCGACGGTGCGCTGAGAAGCTTGCCTCCCCATTCCGGGGGCGAGTCGGGGACACCGTTGTCCCCCCTCCTGAGGAGGGCTTGACCGTAAGGGATGGCCCTGGGTCAGCCGGGGTGCGAGGGATATGTCGATGATAACCTCACCTCCGGCCTAGCACCACGACCCACAGTCGGCGTGCGGTTTTAGTCGGTTCGAGTCCGACATAACCTCCCCTTCCGGCTCCGGCACCGGCAGTATCCGAGGGGATTTCCGCACGGAAAAAAAAAATAAAAAAAGGACCATCTCCTTTGAGATGGCCCCCTTCGGGTTGTGATTGTGACTTTTATGTGTGGGGAAATTGAAAGTTAAAGTTATGCTATATAACCGACGGTGTTGGCATGGGTATAATGTAGCTAACAAATATACAGTCCGTATATTGGTAAGTCATATCGAAGCACCTATATACAACGTATTCATGCCAGACGTGAAGATTTCCATGGTATCCTTAGCATAGAATAAGCTCTCCAGAAACCTATTTTACATTTCTTGGAAACAGTAACCAGATTCCCGAGTAGGTAGATATAACAAACCGTCCTAACGAATTCAATAAATACTTTTTTCTGTTATTTCGAAGAAAATAATGAAGGAGATTCGTAATTTTAAAACGCTGCATAAATATAATTTTTAATTATTTCTTGCATTTTTATAAGAAGTCGCGGAGCCTGCCTCGTTAAATAAGCAAAAGAAAGTTGCAGTGGAAAATGTTAATTATACCTACACCAAGGGTTTGATACATTTTTTTGAGGGACGAAACAATTCGTAACATTTTTTTACCGCGACCGGGAACCTCGGCGAAAAGTTATTTGATGTTTTCACAAACCGCTGGAATTCGTTAATTAAATTATTTTTAACTTCTTGTGTGTGTGGTTTTTTGGTACATTTCTGGTAAATAGTATGTTATATATATTTTTAGTAATGAGTAAATAAAAAAAATATATTCGAAATTTAAGTAAATTTGGTACGCTATAGCTTCTTCTATTATCTTCTCAGTTAATATTGATGTAAAGTATGCAACATGGCTTATGAGAGTAGGTCATGTACTAGCTAGATCATTGTGCATCATAGTGTACAAACATTTAATGTAATAAAAAATAGGGTAGGCAAAATCCAAAAGGTCCTACTTAAAGCGAGAGTAATGCCTTCTGAGTCACCTTATACCCCGTCTAAGTGCCGAGAAAACGTACGATTTTAATCAGCTCGAGTCCAAAATAACCATCTATGCTGGCTGGTTGAGAGACGGGTATCATTGATGATGACATAAAAATAGGTATTACTTGATGTTGATGAAGTGAAAAATTTAATGTAACTTGCTGAATCTTCGTAGTAATTTGATTTTTAATTGTATTCTAAAATACAACACTCCGTCAGTCATTTATGACATTTATGTGTAATAAATTACAGCTATTACATATTACTTTATCTCAAAGAGCTTTACTATAATTAAAGAAGTGCTAAAGCCCCACGGTCAGCAAATCAAACTTAACAAAACGTTGTTAACGTGTTACTTTAAAGTGAAAGCATATTCACGTTTCCGGGTACTCAAAATGATTCCAGAATATCCCACGCCCTAGTTTACTAAATACTATTATAGATCAAGAGCCAGTGAGTGACATTCCTACGTCATAGTATAATTTGATTTCCATATAAAAATTAAATTAACGTGACACAGAAATAATTTTTGACAATAATTAGAACATTTAGAAAGTTCTCTTAAAACCTATTTTACAACTTTCACTTAAATGCTCATATCAGTTACATCCTGCAGACTTTGTAGCTTCACCCAAAGGCTAAATTTATATAAAAACGACTCGGCCTTCTTATGAAACTGATGAATTTTCTGTCGACAAAAAGGGGTTTACTGGCTTACAAGTAACGTTGGCTTGAGCTAAAATCTCGATTGGACCCTATACGCCTTACTATACTACACTTACGCAAAAAAAATAGACATTTATGCTATGAAGTAGGTCTAGCGTTCCCTAGCTCTTCGACTATTACGCTCTGCCAATGTTTCCACGAGCAAAGCTAGTTAAGTAGAACTTACGTCTAATACCTACCATTTGGTTCACGCGGAATTAGAAATTAAATATTTAGACGATACGCGGCTATCTATATAGAGAAAAAAATTGATTCCCTCTCGTGGAATAGCTGAGTTTTTGGGTTAAACTGAACATTTTCCTGTATTGTTAGGTGGGTATTTTATTAGACAAAGGAATACATAGACACTGATTGGTTTTTAAAGTATTTTACAGCTTTATCTTCAGTACTTTAAGAAAACATCTTTAGTGTTTTCTTCTTTTAGTGTAATCATTTTGTTTTTTTTTCTCTCTGTTGAGGATTTATGTGTGCCAATGCACCAACCTACAGTTTGTATGTTTGCATAGTGTGTACTCTTAGCGAAGCTGTTTAACATTTGAACGTTGTGTGCAAATTTAATTGGATATCAGGTTCGAAAAGTGTATGCGAAAATTGTGTTTTAGTACTATGTAATCTGGTTTTGTAACTAACAAAATAAAAAAATATTCGAAGGCACATTTTGGCATTTTATGAAATCCTGAAAGTATCATAATGGGTTTGAAAAGGGTGCCGAGAGGCCACATAAATACCTAAATTGATTGCATCACAGTAGTTCAGGCATAATAACAAATTGGACACATAGTTCTAACAGATCAGAAAATCTGTGAATTCAGTTATTTTTCTCTTATCCTTGTTAAGTTATGTTATTCTTTTCAGTTTATGTAGTCGGGTCTTTAAATATTTAGGTGGTCAAATTGACTGCACTCCGCCTGGTGCTGGACTTTAGTCCAAAAAGTGTGGCTGCCATCGTAGATGTTGCCCCTAGAATGGCGGTCACTACCATGATGAACTCGACTCTTTATTTTTATTTTCTATTGATTCACGAGTATGCATACTTCCATAATCGATACTTCCATACTAATAATATAAATGCGAAAGTATGTCTGTCTGTCTGTCTGTCTGTCTGTGTGTCTGTCTGTATGTTACGCTTTCACGCCTAAACCACTGAGCCGATTTTGATGAAATTTGGTATAAGGGCAGATTAGACCTTGAGAAAGGACATAGGCTATGTTTGGTCACGATAACCGATATCCACGCGGGCGGAGCCGCAGGCAAAGGCTAGTAATATTATAAATGCGAAAGTAACTGTCCGCCTGTCTATTTGTCTGCTATCACGCCTAAACCACTAAACTGATTTTGATGAAATTTGGTTTAGGGGTAGATTAGACCATGACCAAGGACATAGGCTATGTTTGGTCGCGATAACCGACATCCACGCGGGCGAAGTCGCGAGCAAAAGCTAGTCTATCATAAATAATAATGTTTTGCTCTTCACACGGTCAATATTGTGAGCCAAAATACTATCTAAAGTAGTGATAAACCGACAAATTTGCATAACTGAACCGTTTCAGTTAATAGACGATTTTCGATAATCCGATTTTCCGGTCATTTTGTATATTTAATATAAGTAATCTGTATTTAGGCGGCTTAATCTGTATTTTAAATAAAATTCATAGTAGTTAATATACTGTTAGGTATGCCTTTAATAATAATGAGGCAAAACCAAGTATTCTTTCTCGGTTACTGTAAATATGGTTTACCTACTAGCTTCCGCCCGTGACTTCGTCCGCGTTAAGTTCGGAATAGAAAGGTCACTGAACACACTGGTCCTGCGACCCAGATAAAGTTCCTTAAAATTTCTGTGAGTCTGGTACTTCATGCAAATGTACCAGAGTCACAGAAATATTGATGCCGTGACCGCGACCCACAGCAACCTATACGGTTTACGATTATACTCAACTAATTGCAATCAAACAAACGTAAGATTAAGAACGCAAGAGCGAAAAAAACCGCATCAAAAAATGTATTTTTTTTCATATAGGACACGTCAATTTGACTTCACCTCGCCTGTATTCACAGTGAATACAGAATCTAATGATTTGGATCGGAAAAAGTGAATGTCCAAGACAGGACTAGAACCTACGACCAGTCCGGTCGTAGGTTCACACTTTCACACATTCACTTTTCACATTCAACGGCGGTATGCTATGAACATCTGAACTACTCAGACAGGTCTTGGACATTCGAAATTCTCCAATACTAACTCTGTTTAGTAGTTTTTGCGTCCACCACGAACCAACAGAGTAAAGGATAATTAGACAAACAGACAATAATTTAAAAAATAATTGTATTCAGTACCCTTAACATAATTTAACCCAAGTACCATAGGTCTACTTTATATTATATTGGCAATGTACAAACACGACTACCTCACAATTAAATTACATAATAGGTAGTATAGATAGATATTTACAAGACTAAGTATTGGAAACTCGATATCAATCAATTTAATTGACCATCGCTGCAATTGAAACTACGGGCTAACGACCAGCAGTTTACAAAGTCTTCGTATTACATGAAAATGTAATGGCTAATGTAATATAAGGTACAGTCAACGACAAAAGTAGTTTACAAATTTAAATTTTATTGATGCCGTTATCTTTTAAAGTTTACAAAAAATAGTAAAGAAACTTTTTTTATGAGCATAACTTTAATTTTAAAAATGTTTAATTCTAATTAAAGTAAAGAAAAAAGTAAAGAAACTAAGATAAATCCAGGGGTTTCCGCACTATAAAGGTATACTGTTTTCTGTGGATTATAAATTACTTAACCAAGAAATATGTGGAAGTAGGTACATATACTATTTACACTGTTGACATTCTTGGTGGAACTTATTACTCACACATACTTAACGATAACACACTCTTGTACTTTTCTACGATGTTTATTATGTCAATGTAAACGTTTGAATGCCGTAAAGCGAAACGGACCAGATTCATATAGTTCACTTAGTTCTTTCTTCTTATAATCTCGGTTTCTTTATAGTTGGGCATATAAACATCTGTCAAGACCGTCAAGACAGGAATCGCTTTTAAGAATCGTCAGCACGTGGAATGGCAGCCCGTATCTCTTGGGCTGGACCTTAACATCTACCATTCTACGTAGTAATTACCTCACTATTAATATGCCTCCGTAGGTAAACAATTGTCAGGCTGAAAAAAATGATTGATGTAAAAATACTTTAGTAAATATTTTAATGTAAAAAAACTTTTGTTGTTAAGTGTATCTGTACTGTAGAGTACACAATAAGTACAATGATTAATGAATATTGTACCTCCACTAAACGAACTAAAGATATTAACATTAGAATTCATTATAATCTTATGTAGTTTATGTCAGTGCTGTATGTTTAATGTCTGTAATGTAAATACTTAGTGAATTAACTACGGAAGTTTGACAGTTCATTGTTATTGTACGGTGAACTTTACTATTAGAAGATATTTATAGTTTATTTTGTATTGTTTGTTTACATATTTGTGGTTATTAATATTTGTGATATGTTGGATACATATTTGTTGTATTTGATATTTGATCCATTTTGATAATCAGGACAGTGACTATTGGAATTAGAATTTTAAATATTATAATTTAAATAAGTACTTTTTCGTTTAGTAACCGGAGTATGAAAATAGATTACTAAGGCACTTTTGGAGTTATACTTTAAAATTCCTGTTTCTTATTAGTTACAGTAATAAGCATAGCATTGAATATACACAAGAATAGCTTAGTAGTTAAGGATTCGGCGTACGATTGAGAGGTCTCGGATTCGAATCCTGGCCTTTATACTACCCACGTCAACCTACATCTAAATTAATCGATCAACTGGAATATGGGTAATTTGATTAATTGTACTCTTTAAAAAATATTTAGACTTACGGCACAAAATATTATAAACATGATGTAAAAATATATTAAATCTGATGAGGCCGTCAAGCAGAGTGCCACCATTGTTAACATGATACGTGTCTGTAATGGGAACTCTCTTTTCTAAGACTTTACCTTCAGAGCTTACCCTCGGGAGAGGTAAAGACAAATTGAAATGTCTTAAATGTTGCCTGTAAGAGGTACCACTAGGTGATAAGGCTGCCTATGTTTAATACCCACGGTGTACGACCAAATAACGCAGGTTTATATCCTTGGTGTGCACAATAAACATATATTATACTATACTAAGGCGATTGGCACACTGCGACGCTCGACGCGGCGTCGATCGTCGACGCGCGTGGACGCGAGAGAGCTAGTATAGTCCGAGAGATATTAGAATTTTTTTGGTAGGTAGGTATGTGAAGTACCTAATCTAAAATTTTGAGAAAAGTAAAATAAAGCCATCCGACCATTAGCTCGATAGCCCAGACTATATTAAGAACGCTAGAGATGAAAAGAAAATGATTAGAAGTGCAAGCTATTTTCGACTTATTGACATGACATAGTAAATATATTTTTTTCTTATATTCGTAATCAGCGTCATCTATTAACGCGAAAAGAGACGTAACTAAGAAAATGCCATTTAGGTTGAAAGTCGCTTGCAGTCTCTGCGTGTTCCGATAACGAGACAAAACAGTGGTGTCGGCTCCAATACCCGATATTGGGCATCGATATTTGACTTCCTCCGATCTCGGATATCGGATATTTGATATCGGACGTCAGTTGATGTGAAAGCGCTCTAATTTGCCGTTAAATAGTCATGTTGCATTGCAATAATATTAATTTAAAATTCGTCTCAATTCCTACACAGAAATTTCTAACAGCTCACGGACTAAAAATCCCTCGAAAAACACGCGCGTGAATGCAGATTTCAGTGTGCCATACCTCGCGTTTTCTGCTTGTACGCGCGTATTCTGCGGCAACGCGCGTGACTGCGTTGTCAGTGTGTGGGACCCGCGTTTTTCTATACAAAATGAGCTCCGTAGAGGCGACGAGCGCGACGCCGCGTCGACGCAACAACGCTCGACGCCGCGTCGCGCGTCGCAGTGTGCCAATCGCCTTACAAGTAAATAAAAAAAGATATATATAATGATATCGGTACGATACAACGATGCGTGACAGAATGATCGTGACTTTGACATTACCCGAAAGTCCCCTGGGAACGATTCCTGCTTGACAATGAACCGTGACACGGTGTAAATAATAATCATCATTATTTATAGAGTGTAAATAAAAGTGGATCCTAATTTGGCAATCTAGGAACAATTTTTTGGGAATTATAAGATACTGACTCCGTTCTTGTGTGTAACTATTCCCATTGCTAACCTATAGGAACGAAGTCCTCTTATGAAAAGACAATTTACTATTCTTGAATATAATCTGATAATCGTCACGTCAACCATTGCCGTGTGTGCAACACTAGGGGCGTCAAACACGCGTTACCAACCTTCTAAAATCCATGTGGATATACTTTTTTCATGAGATACTGCTATACCGCTTAATATTGTTAGAATGAAATGTTTAGTTACCGCTTTTTATTAGCGAGGGAGACCCCTACATGTTTGTATTTAAAAAAATGTGAATTTTATTTCAAATCCATACTATTATTATAAATGCGAAAGTAACTCTGTCTGTCTGTCTAAATCGCTGAACCGATTTTGATGAAATTTGGTATAGGGGGTAGATTAGACCATGAGAAAGGACATAGGCTATGTTTGATCGCGATAACCGACATCCACGCGAGCGGAGCCGCGGGCAAAAGCTTGTACAATATGTATTGTTGTAGGAATATGTTGTAGAAAACCAAGAATCAAAGTATATTTATAAAATCTTATTTTATTTAAATTTATGATGGTATAGTGCACCGTTTAACAAAACGGAACAAAACTTATAATACGCAGGTACCGCGTTTTCGAGGAACACAGTCGTGTACTGAAGTAATATTATTATCTACCCTCCTAGTGGTTCCGTATTTAGTAATTGTGTTACTTAGTTACATTTTACATCAAAAGTGACCGGACCTTTTGTATTTACGGTAGACTTTCGAATAAAATAATGAAATTTAGAAGTTATTATGAGTTATTAAGAGAATGTGAACTAAAATTTAAATGTCAATTAATCTTTGATTATATAATCTAAGTAATTAATATTAACAAACTTAATATTAGGTTGCAAACATAAGTAGGGAATTCGAATACATCGGTAAAAATTAAATGCTCAATTGGGACTTAAACTCACGACCTTTCCCTTACAGGGGGAATGCTCTTCCAACTGAGCTATTGAGCCACACCGAATCACTTCAAATTTCCCTTCTCTTTATATCTGACATTAAGGGCGAAGGTGAAGCTTTATAACGAACCGTTGGAACCAATGAATGATTTTTCAACCATTTATAAACATTGATGAAGTCCCACTTGAGTATTTCATTTTTCCCGATCTATTCGAATTTTAACGTAAGCATAATAATAAAAAATGCTATAAAAATCCATTCAAATAAGTAGGGAAGTATGAAGTTTTATGTATGTATATACTCTTTTGAATAGCAGAACTTACTCGTAGTAGCAGGGTACCATTTTAAGACCCCATATAGCTGAGGTCCAAATTTCGACTTCGTACTGGTATGCAGCCATACTTGCTCGTATGACCATTTATAAATGAGGTCCAAAATATGAGGTACCCTTCCATGTGAAGGGAACTGCCCTTACCAGAGTAGTACGAAGGGATATTTCACTCGGATTGCTAAGGCTTCCTTGAAGAAACAAAGGGTCATCAGTACCCCGAATGACGTGCAAAGGCAGAAGCAAATGGTCGTTTGAATGAATTTAATAGCATTATTGGCACATTCAGCCAAACGCAAGTGAAGTTCATTTCTAGAATAAACAGGCAATATCACCCACATATTGGCTGTTTGGTCAAACCAGCCCTAAGTATGCTAACTATTATACAAATCGAATACATAGAAAAAAATTAAACTTCACGGGCGGGATTGGAACCCGTCGCCCTAAAGACAGATAAAAATAGACGACATCGGGCGATGTAATTCAAAATTTGTCTTGGTCGCAATGGTCGAGTCTTCCCCCTGTAACGGAAAGATCGTGAGTTCGTGTCAAATGGTTCATTATCCTAGTGGGAGTGAGGTATGAGTCTGTGTACGTATATATATATATATGTAAGTATGTACATGTGTGCATATAGACTGTATACTCATACAGTAAGAAGTCGTCTTCGAAACATAAAGCTCAAGTTAATTAGTACACACTTCGTTTGATTTAATTCTTCGCTTCGCTTGCCTCAAGCTAACTCACGGGGACGGGGATTAGTCCCATCAATTTAACAGATATAATTAGTACGATAGTTTAATCAACCGATTGCCAGGATACTGATGTTCTATGAATAATTTATGATACCCTTTGTGTCGTTACTATAGATTTGTAAGTATTACGTACAATAATATAGTACAGAAGCTCTTGTTCTGTGTTTGTTTAGCTTCTGTGAGACACATGCAATGAATAGTAGTGACTTATTTGAATAATTACTTAAATTCGACCAAGGAAGTTGGTACAAGAATGGAATTTCTTGCCGGATTTCATGTTTTCCTATAACAATGAACAGATCAGATAATTGGGTATTTTTCTGTTGTCGATCTATACCTATTTAAATGAACTCATTATATTGACAATGGTAAAGGAAAGGTAAATTTTGCGTCGGTTTTTGTGTTATTGTTTCAATTTAGTTTTAATTATCCATCCAGCCTATAATAGTAAATTATTTGACGATAAAGATTATGACGTCACAATTGTTTGTTTTATACATAAACTTATCATACATACATCTGTGTACATTTCCGAATAATAAAGATTTTTAGTATATTTACTATTTTATTTATATACTAACGTAAATAGACCAACAGTTTTCTCATTTCTGTGAAGTTTCTGTGCTACCAAATTAAAAATATCGGTATTGTCTTTGCATTTTGTTCGTCGACTTACGTTTATGGTCTACTTGCGTCTAAGTTTATGGTTTCATACCATTTTGACATTTATTAAAAAGTAACTAATTTTTCTAGGTAGTTAATTACCCAATTGAAAGATAGAAGGTCGAACGAACTGGCCCTCGATTCTACTAAAGCTAAACCATCGTGGTGCCATTGTCAGCGCAAAAAATAACATTGAATTTTAGACTTTATTTCTATACATCTAAAGTCCAAAATGAAATGGGAAAAGTTTTATTACACTTTTCCATTCACTTTGCAAAAAGTCGCTTAATTTTTAACTTTAAAAACATTAGTTTAAAGTCTATCATTTAATGCCGCTTTTTGCAATCGCTGCGGTACGACTATAGTTTGGCTTTAGTAGAATCGAGGCCCTGGTGAGGATCAAATTCCCCTCCTGCGTTATAGAGACGCAGAATTATTATGAGATGCCACCATGAGCTTGGTTTTGCTTACCAATGATTGAAGTTGGCAACATTCTATTTGCAAAATACATTTGTCTATTTGCATTTATAAAATTTTATTGTTCAACAATAAAACATACACTTAATAGGTACAATTTAGAAAAAATAAAGTAATGAAAATAAAAATATAAATATTTACATACATAATGCGTCGTGAAATTCCTCCGCATCGTCGCCGACCGGTAACGTACCCAGAAGGCTGGCTGCATTGCCACGTTGAATGGCAATGCTTAACCTCTGTGCAAGGTAATAACCAGCCTTCTGGTCACGCGTAGCGTCGATCAGCCGCTTTGCCAGATCTTTATAAAGAAAACGGGCACTTGGGCCCCATGTCCCCAACGTTTCAACCCCAAACGGCTCAAAAACATAATCACCTGTTAAGTTACAGTATTTGCGCCGTTTGAGGTTTTCCGCAGATGCAGCAGCAGCGCCGGCACAGCCTGCTGTGCTTGGAAGATGTGAAGGCGCAAGGGTGTCGACACACGTTGCGTCCCACACCAAAGGCCTACCCATCTTCCAAGGTAGCAACGACATACCATCCGGTCTCTTGCCATCGTCACGCACCAGCCCATTAGGTTCACGAACCGCTGGCACGCCAGCGGTGACAAGAGCACGGCGGATAATGTCGTTGATGCAGGCGTGTCGCGATATGCGCCCAGCGCTTCTGCTGCATGAAAGGCCATGGTGCCCAAGGCTGTCAACAGCTTCACCGCAGTGGCAACGATGGGGAGAAACGCACGGCGCTCCTAAGCGAAGGCAAGTGGCAAGGCGGAAAGTGGTATCGTCCAACATAGTACCTATATTGGGCGATGGGAGTGCCTGAATCCACAGGCCTGACTCCCATTCCCCCACAGCCAGTAGGCGCGCACGCTCTGAAACATGGGAAGATGTGTGTAACAATCTTTCTCTTACCAGCTTGCAGAGCGGCGCATCCCATTGTCTCTGGGAGAAAAGGTTACCAGGCAACTCGGTGTTGGGACAAGCCACCTTCCAAGCATTAATGGCATCGGACTTACACAACACCTCGGAGTTAACCTGTGTGTTGATAAGAATTTTCCTGGTCAACTATTCAGTGCCGTGGACCGATGACATAAATGCTGGAAGGTTAACATCTGAAATTTTGCGAACGCCGAGACCACCCAAGCGAACTGGCAAGGACGCTTGGAGCCAGGCTCGGTCGTTCAAGGCCACATTTAATATTGTACTGCAATATTGTATTTGCATTTCATTAGATAAGATTTCCATGTATTTAAAGTAAAAACTTATCACTTATCATACTTATAAATATAGTAAATAGTGGTAAATGTTGTCCATCCAGCTCTAAAAGGACAGAAATAATTTTATATGAATTTTTCACCACTGCAATACACATCATTGCTGAAAATTCGCAGCGAAACTTTTTAATTTGATATCATATTTATCGAACAAACAGGACAGACAGCGTTGCTACAATATCCATACTTATTATGAATTCATATTGATGATACACAAATAAAGTAAAATAATACCTTCATGAAACCTTTCAGAGAACTCGATGCGAAATCAACATGAAGTGCAAAAAGGCGTGTTTGCACTAACAATGTTTAACTATTAAAGTAGCACCTTTGTACCATAGTTTTAATTGCCTGTCCATTATTCATTATCATTGTCCTGGATACGAATTTTATTAATTTAATAGTGACATTTAGACTTGTGTATTACTTAGTTTTCGGTGTTAGAGCCCCACTAAGACCTTCAGGACTGAGACAATATTACCTGCTGGCCGGTACACTGGATAGATGTTGAACGGAACTGGGGTATAGGCTTTTTCCCTTTGGGTTTTAGACATCGGATGACAGTAGCTATCGTAAAATAAAAGTTTAATAAAAAAAAAAATATGAGTGAAATCAAAAGAAGAAGTAGACGAAAATACAAATTGACAAATTCACGAAAACGGCGGACAGATTGTTTGCAATTTATACTTTCGCATTTCTCTATACATCAAATGAAAAACAGTGGCCTACATTCACATAATAAGTTGAACTCAAGAACATCTAACATTTTTAAAAGTAAACTTACTCCCACAGCGCATAACCACCGCAAGTTCTAAGAAATGAAAATGTCACTCTCTTATTCTTGCTTAGCAACAATTTCAGAGTAAGCCTCTGCTTCTATAGTTGAAGTTTTTTTTTAAACTGCCAAGCTTCGCTGACAACTTAAATGACTTTTAGTTAAAGTCCGCATAACTGTTTCGAGATGTCTTAATTTAGAGTTTTGAGGCAATCACGTTTGTAGTTGAAGGAAAAGTTATATAGAAAAGGTTCTTAGAACGTTTGCTGGGTCACTTTAAATTGTTCCTGGAGTTAGAATGTTGTTTTAGAAGGGAAAGGTTTTGTTTTTTTTATGCTACTATGGTCGGATATAAGGCCCAATTTGAAGTGTTTTTTTTAGAATAAGACTGTGTAAAAAGAGTAGGACAGAACTCCGTAATTTTTCGACCATTTTAGGTCCACTACTACCTGCCATAGATGTTCATATAATAAATGCAATCGATGGCTTAACGTAATCTCCAAGGCAAGGAAATACTCAGATCAATGCAAAAAAGACAATTTCATGCAATATCATATTTATACACTCAAATAGAACCAAAATCTCCTGCGAATCCGTCGAATGCACTACCGCCACACCAAAAAGACTATACAATAATTTAATATAAAATCATTAATAACTCGTTTACCCTCTGACCACCGATTAATATCAATAATTGCATCCCAACACTATCCAAACCAATGGCTTTAAAAATATTAAAATTTATGCCCCGTTTTACAAATGAAAACACTTTTTACAAAACGCATTGAATCAAAACGTAATCTCTATGGGCAGTTCGGGAAATATGGCAGCTTCGGCCACTTTCAGGTCATTGATTTTGTATAAAATGAAGAATTCCTTATTTGTAGAAAATTCTTGCAAACATTTCCGAGCATTGCATTGAAAATATTATTCTAAGTTTGTTATTTTGATGAGAAAACCGAGTTATAAGAATATTTTCAATGAAAAGAGAAAAACAGATGTACGTAGTTGTAAATGTAGTTTTAAAGAAAATGTTATAATGAGGGTTGAGTTCCTGGATATCTCACCTCCTGTAACTAAAGATCCAAAGACGGTGTGCGGTTTTAGTCGGTTTGAGTTAGATATAACCACCGCCGACGTCTCCAGTGAGTATTCGTGAGGATTCCCGCACAGTAAAAAGTAAGCGATTTAGGCACGTCGAACGAGTGTGTTGTGCAAAGAAATAATAAAGAACATAACATAACATAAACATAACATAAACTCACGCCTGTATTCCCCGAAGGGGTAGGCAGAGGTGCTAGCACCCACATAATAAAGAAGGAATACAAAAAATAGAAAAAAAGATTAATTAAAAATTTAAAAACCCCCGTCACAAAAAAAATTACAGTCCCCTGACATGGCAACAGTTGAATTAAAATATTAATAGGTATATTAAAGTTATAAAACACTTTTGGAAATGTTATTTGTGATCGGGTGTTTTAAATTTTTAATTTAATTTTAATTGTATACTTTTTAAATTGATCTACTAGTCAAGCCCTTTCATTTGATACCCATATTGGACTTGTGAAATTAATATGTGCTCTGCCATTTTGTAGCGACGGCCATCATGCACAGATTTTTTTCTATATAGCTAAGAACACTCCCGACTAATATACCTTTCAAATAACACAAATCGCACACACACACACACATAGACACGTCAAACTTATAAACCCACATCATTTTTGCGTCGGGGGTTAAAAAAGAGTAGATTTGCAACAACATAATTATCCATCTTTTATCTATGAAAATTCTTCAACCTACCAAAAATCAGCCTTTATAACAGTAACATATTAGTTTTCCACAAATTTCTTTTGTTCCTAAATTAAAAACAAACCTAATGAAATCTTACATCGTACATTCGTATAAATTCCAACAACTGCGGTCTAACTGCCATCCATCTAGTGTGGTTACAAGGATATTAATTACCATGTAAAATGTTCCGATGGCATTGCAAATGTCTGTTGAAGTCAATTTATAACAGTTTTAGAAACAACTGATAATGTTCCTCGCTAGATTATTGCTGTAAATAATTGTATATCCGGAAGGGTAGGCAGAGATATTTAAATGGAATTTAAAAACATTTAGTATGTTTACTACCAAATTGATTGAAGTAGGAAAAGTTTAAACGCCCCAAAAACTGGTAAATAGGAGTAATTGGGTGAATTGAGGAATGGTTCAGTGGCTCATTCGTTAGAGCGTTCTCCCTGTAAGAGAAAGATCGTGCGTTCGAATCCCACCAGAACCAATTATTTTTTTACTATCTTAACCAACTATCATACACACTGTTCAAGGTCCCATGTAAATGGGGTTAGAAACTGGTGATAGTCTCAACCCAGCTGGTGATAGCTTCATCAGAAATTTTGGCCATGGAAAATAGTGATGTTAGTTTTACTGGCCATTTTGATTAACTAGTAGCGCATAGATTACCTAATTAGTAATAATTCTAGGTATTTTATTATTGTTTTCGCTTCTGTTATAATGTTATATTAATCGAATACATCAGAAAAATTAAAATGCTCAAGTGGGACTTAAACCCACGACCTTTCCCTTATAGGGAGAATGCTCTTCCAATCGTTCAATTCAGTTTAATAATATGTCAGCCAACATTATTACTAATGCAATCTACCATGGTGTTATTTTAAACATTTTAATGTTTAGGTTACCGGCAATGTGTATAAAGCAGGCATTCTACACAATGCCTAGGAATATTACAATACCGGGCATGATGAGGCAATTATTGTTCATTACATATGTACTTTACCTAGGCAATGTATGAAATGCCGGCTGTTTCATCGGCAATGTGTGAAAATATTCAAGATAGCTTTGTGAAAATTCTCTTTCTGGATGATTATAAAAAATATACATGAAGGAAGGAAAATAATTAAAAAAAAACATTGCCTAGGCATTGTATAGAATATCGGATTATACACATTGGCGGTAACATCTACACTACGAGTCCATTGAAAAGTTACATTTGGGGTTGCATTTGTTAGAGGATGTAATTTTCTAATAAATATATGTCAAAGGGGTGTCAGTTTTAAGTTAAATTCAAGTTTGTCCCACGTCACCATCTTGAAAAAAATTAAATTTTTAATGGACTAAAGTAAAGCCAACGAAGCGAGAGAAAAAAGGTAAACAAAGTTTCAGCGGTTCCAAACATTTTTATTTGAAAGTTATTACGTATCACTTCTAACTCATTCCAGACAGGAATACAATTGCTCATAAGATGGCGGAGCTGACAGTTTAGACCCGCTGTGCTGACAGCTTTCCTGTACTACGAAACACGCAATGACAGCTGTCGCTCGGCCACTATCCCGTACGTGTGACATGTGCGACAAGGACAGAGAAAATAATCGCAAGTTATCGCAACAACTCAGTAATGGTCGCTTTGTTTACCTTTTTTTTCTCGTCTCGTTGGTTTTACTTACATTAAAGCCAACGAAACGAGAGAAAAAAGGCAAACAAAGTTTCAGCGGTTCCAAACATTTTTATTTAAAAAATTATTACATTTCACTTCGAACTCATTCCAGACTGGAATGAAATTGCTCATAAGATGGCGGAGCTGACAGTTTAGACCCGCTGTGCTGACAGCTTTCCTGTACTACGAAACACGCAACGACAGCTGTCGCTCGGACATTATCGCGTACGTGTGACATGAGCGACAAAGACAGAGAAAATAATCGCTAGTTATCGCAACAACTCAATACCTAATGTCGCTTTGTTTACCTTTTTTCTCTCGTCTCGTTGGCTTTACTTACATTACTGAATACATAGGTTCGATCAAACCATGTTGAAGCAATTAATCCTAATTTTAGAAGCAAATGTTTTAGATTTTCCAAACCTATTACATGATCTAACAGCAATATTACCATATCCCATTACAGCATGTTTTGACAAAATCTTAGATGTAATATTAAATTGAATATTTACTAGGCGCGCATAATTGTAAAATAACAAGATTTTAATTAACCGACCGCCCCTTATATTTCTAACTGTAATTTAGTTAACTATAACTGCATTTGACTTTAGTCTGAGACACATTGTTTGCGAGAATGACCTTTAGAATAGGGGATTTTACTGTAGTTAAAATAAAATAGTTTACTAAGCTCATTAAATTAAAAATAGTAAATGAACGATGAAAGTACATACATACATGCACGCATGCACGCACACACGCACGCACGCACGAACGCACATAACATTTTACGTAAGTTTGATTGTAATTGGTTGAGTAGAACTGAAAATATAAGTAAAAGTTGCAATAACCGACATTTACACGTGCGGAGATAGAATAGTTTCATACTTTCAAATAAAGTTGAATGCTTTTCTTACTGACCAAGTAATGGTCGTGAAGGAGACGGTGGAACGGGAGCGGTGGCGTGAGGGAGTGAGACTCGCAGATCACGCCGCCAGCGTGCGCAGGCAACTCGGGCGTCGGAGGGCACAGACTGTCCTTCGTCCCCCATGAGCGCAGGCCTGGAGGTGACGGGTGAAGCCGCCTAGCTGTCACCCCAGTAAAAGCAGGCCACCGTGGCGGCGCGCTGAGATGTACGCCACCTAGGAGGGCCAGACCGTAAGGGGTGGCCCTGGGTCAGCCAAGGTGCGAGGGATATGTCAAAGACAACCTCACCTCCGGCCTAGCACTATGACCCTTAGTCGGCGTGTGGTTTTAGTCGGTTTCCGTCCGACATAACCTCCCCTTCCGTCTCCGGTGGAGGAGGTATCCGAGGTGGCTTCGATCGAAAAAAAAAAAGAATGCTTTTCATACAACGCTTGTGTATTCTTATTTCCATTGACAACTGTACATGTGTGAATGATATGTGTTTAATATATAAGAATGAGAATGAATGAAACAAAACGTTAGCCACTTAGTAACAATACTTGACCTTCAGGTTTTCCAATACCAATTCTTAATATTTAATTCATTTGTGCGTCCATTTTTCATTTCTATCGTAACCACTAATCAATTTCTTACCACTCGTAAGTAATGGGTGGGTACTTTTACATAATTCAGTTTTTTTTTCATGTTTCATGGGCATGAGTACACATACATGATACACACATTAAGTGTTCTCCATCCGATAGTAAAAATACAGCCCAGGACAAAGGGCCCGCTAGACGGCAATAGGATTGCCCCTATTTACGTCAAAGGACCGAAAATCATACCTTTACGGTGCAGAGTATACCTGTTAGAACCAAGCGTTTCAGTGACTCATTCCTATGACGCACCACTAAGACCTGGAACTCCCTGCCAGCTCACGTGTTTTCTTCTTCCTACAGTCTCGGGTCCTTTAAGCGGGGTGTGAAAAGGCATCTAATGAGGCCGTCAAGCTGAGTGCCACCACTGTTAACATGGTAAATGTTTACGATGGTGACCCTCTTTCCGAGACCTTGATTTAACTTAACATCAGGCGAGGTGAAGTCAAATTGACGTGTCCTGTATTAAAAAAACCTAATTGGCAAAACGGGTGCTAGTGTACCTCTGCCTATCCCTTCGGGAATTTATAGATGTGAAAATATGGATAGATGAATATGTTGTGTGTCTGGGTGGCAGAGTTTTTGAATGATACACCTGTAGCCTTTAACGTTTCAATTCCTCTCAGTATATTCATGAGGAAGATTATTATTTTCCATATTCTAGAACTTCTAGTAAAAGGTTTCGTTCATATATGTATGTGCTTTTATCAGTTTTTTTTTGATACACGATTCAGAGTTTTTTTTATAGCAAGAAAAAAAAAAGGGGGGGGGGGGTTATAAAAAATATGAACGGAGTTTGATGATTTTTGGCTGAAACATCAAGGGCACGATTCTTCGCGTAGTGATAGAAGACAAAGGAAAAAATGATTATATTACATTAGAAATACAACATTTACTTTAAACTTTTTTCTTCAATTCACTTTGTCACTTCTTCTTTCAAATCAATGGCGCTTCAACTTTGTCACAAAATATACCAGAAGAGCAAACTCGAATCATGCAATCTTATCTACAGTGTGTCAGAAACAAAACACTTCATTACTATAGAGTTTCTTTTATTAGTTGTACACATTTCAATTGCAAAGATATTGAGTTTATACAGTTTGAAACTGTTTCATATTGCATCAATTAAAATAGTGTGTATCGAATAAAATGGTTTATTTTTCAAAAAATTATTCAGCATTGAATGGCGCCAAATTCAGCGTGTTTTTCGTGCTCATGTTTATTCAATCTGATGTATTCATGCATGCAATTCATTTAATTATGCATGAATACATATTTTCATGGATTCTGTAATATTTTATGTAATTCGTTAAATTGATGATTCATTTCAATAACTATTTATTATTTTTGGATTGGAAACTCAGTACTGGGGTTTTAAGTTTTACCAAAATGACGACTTATAAATAGGAAAAATTGGGAAATTTTGTGTTGTTTTGTGAGTTTTAATGAGTTTGATCAAGAAATCGAATCCGGAAGCTCACGTAGTCATACTTGTAACTTCACGTAAACTCTTCTTACACATTAGATTCTAACCCCTAAAAATTTATTTGATATGTGTTACTCAGAATTTTATTAATAGCAAGCTCTTTATTATGTTCCACAACAAATACACAATATACTGTACTATGCTAACTAAAGTACTAAGTGTACAATATATACAAAAGTGAGAAAAAAAAAACAAAAAGAAAGCAGTGGGGGGAAGAGACTGACTTTAGGCATCGTAGAATTCCTCCCCATCGACCTCTACCGGTACCGTGCCCAAAAGGCTAGCGGCATTACCCCGCTGAATAGCGATAGCAATTCTTTGAGCGAGGTAAAGGCCAGCCCTATGGTCACGGGAAGAGTCAATTAGACGCTTGCTATATCTTTGAAAAAACGCACGCCCCCACGCGCGTGGACCCCAAGTGGTGTCGACGCAAGTTGCGTACCACAACAAAGGCCTGCCCATCTTCCAAGGCATCAACGACAAACCATCCAGCCTCTGTTAATTCCTAGAAGACAGTTAAAAATTAAAATATCTTTGGTTTAACTACGACTATTATTTGAATGAATTTTATAGCATTTATTATGGTAACTTTAAAGTTCGAAAAACATCGGAAAAAATGAAATGCTCAAGCGAACATTATACTAAAAATAAAAGTCCATACAAATGCAAAATGACTTATTGAATACGTAATCACCAAATTGAAACCTCAGCAAACACCCGTGAAATATAAGTGAACATCAACATATTTTCAAACTGAATTCTCAGTCCAACCTGCCAAAAGAAAATTGGAATTTAAAGAATATTGATTGAGGAAGAGAATGCGCGTCTCCTAGCTTAAAAAGCTTCGAGATTTGAGCTTCACAGACACATTTCAATTACAGGATATCGTCAGCTGAATGTAGTTTAATAGATTTTGGCTTACTACGATGGAACTCAGTGAGTGAATCATTTAGGTCACCGAATCTGTAGGAACGAGATTAAAGCACAAAGAGAGCGGACTTCAGATATTATTTATTGGCGATGGTCCAATTCCTTCGTTCATTAGCACAGTTCAGTAATCCTAGAAAATAAATAAAAGGAACACCCTCTGTAATCGATAGATAAGCATTTTTGAATATCAGCAACTGATATTACTATTTTTTTCTATAATCCTTCCAACGAAGCTAAATTGCTTATAATGGGAGTGGGTTCACGTCAGCAGTATAATGGCCAGAATTCAAACCCGAGACCTATCGATCGTAAGGCCGACTCCTTAAACACTAGGCTACGGACGATTTTGTAGGGGTCCTATTACAATTTATGGGGTACAACTGCGCAAGCCAACCTTGCCTGTTAGTTTATACACCTACTGATAAATAGACAAGGTTCCAGTTAAGAATTTCTTCCCGGGGTTCAGAAGTCAGTGGCCTCCATGAGAACCGAAGCCCACAGCTTTGAACTTGGCTAAACTTTTTCTAACGTATCGTATATAACTTAGTATCTTGTAATTTTACTCACTTTTCTTGGTAAACATAGTCGCAATATTTGTGCTTAAGGCGTACCAGCTAGCAAATGTGGATGATGTAGGCCCCTAACTTCTTTTTTTTGGTCAAGTCCCACTTGAGCATTTAATTTTTACCGATGTATTCAAATCCCAAAGTTTTTGTTGGAGCCACATGTACGGAATAATTACCATTTTAGTTTGTTTTAACGAGTCCCATAATTTTTTTTTTTTTGATAACAAGCATTTGTTCACACTTTAAAATGATTATTATGTTCCATATTAATAATTAAAATAAACGACATACGTATAGAAGGTAATAACTTTCCACTAATGTATTAGAAACCGTCTGCTATCTGTTAATCTTATCAAGATACGAAAGTAAGTTCCAAACGGAGCGGTATCCATTGATTTCACACCTAATATTACTTTTATTGAACTGCGAAATGGTATCTCAAACTTGTTTAGGTTGTTCATATTGTATATACCTATGATATTAAGTATTATCACATTAAAATCTGTATTAAAAATGTATACATACGTCTGTAAATCCCACACCAACTATGATTTTCAGTCCCACATTTCTGGCACATTTTACTCTGAACTGCATTTTTAAATTTATTTACAGGTAAATCTCTAATTTCATTAGGAAGCTTGTTAGAAAAACGTAGACAATTGCCATGGAAAGAATTACTTATTTTATTTTATTTATAGATAGACACACCAACAGTATACATATAAATCATTGTCATCATGAAATACAAGTTATTGTTCTGAAATGTACACCAATTAGAGGCATGTACAGTTCACACCATAGTATAGCGTACGATTAAGTGCTAGTTAACAAATTGAGATTTATAATGAGTTAGTAGACAAAGAAAAAAAAACCTATGAAAGCGATCTCAATATCTTTCTCCCGAAAACACCAAACGAGTCGTGGAAAATATCCAGCTGGTCGAGTTTACTGTTTAGCGCATTATACTCACGACACGCACGTGTCAGAGATGAAAGTCCTATATTGGTTCTCACTAGTGGTTGGCAGAAGGTTCTAACCAAAGGCTGACGCGGTGGATTCCGAGGTACCGTGTACGTAAGGCGGTTTGAAAGGTTTGAAAGGTCTACCTTACTATTTACTATTTTATAAAGAAAGGTCATATCATGCAGCTAATGCATTTTATAGTCTACTATCACAAACTACAAGATTGTTTTTATGTCTTGTTATCACAAACTCTTGGGAATTTTGAAATATTCTTCCTTACATACATTAGGTTTTCGAAAATGTATTGTGACACTACGGTTAGAATGTTAATCTCTTTAAATTTGTATTGTAGGGAGACTCTTGGGCCCAAATTATAAATAGCTCGCACAGTCCGCTTTTGCAAGACAAATATTGTGTTTGAATCTGCGAAAGTACCCCACAGGAGAATTCTGTAGCTTAAAATACCATAAAAATTGCTGAAATAAACCTAGTTTGTCCCGCTTTGTCATCTGCACTGATGGCATATAAACTCTCTAATATTACAGGGTCGGCAGCACTAGTGTTATTCCCCTGGTGTTGTACACGTCTATAGGCCACGGTGAATAGTAACTATCAGGTGGGCCATGTGCTTGTCTGCCACCTAAGTGGTATAAAAAATTCATACTTTTATTATAAATGCAAAAGTAACTCTGTCTGTCTGTCCGTCTGTCTGTCTGTCTGTCTGTTTGTCTGTCTGTCTGTATGTTACGCTTTCACGCTTAAACCATTGAATCGATTTTGATGAAATTTGGTATAGAGGTAGATTAGATCTTGGGGAAGGACATAGGCTATGTTTGGTCGCGATCCAAAAGCCGCGGGCAAAAGCTTGTAAAGAATATAATATATACATTTTATTTTATCTCTAATAAAAGTGTTGTTTATTTTTTACTTGATTGTTAAAATAAACAATTAACAGTATTGAAACCGTGGGTAAAGACACTAGTCTTTACCCACGGTTTCAATACTGTTAATTGTTTATTTTAGCTCGTTATAATATTAAGTATGGAGTATGGACTACCATACTCCATACTTAATATTATAACGAAACTAACTCTGTCTGTCTGTCTGTATGTTACGCTTTCGCGTCTAAACCACTGAACAGATTTTGATGAATTTTAGGGGTAGATCAGAGCTTGAGAAAGGACATAGGCTATGTTTGGTCGCGATAACCGACATCCGCGCGGGCGGAGCCGCGGGCAAAAGCTAGTAATATTATAAATGCGAAAGTAACTCTGTCTGTCTGTCTGTATGTTACGCTTTCGCGTCTAAACCACTGAACCGATTTTGATGAAATTTAGTTTAGGGGTAGATCAGGACCTTGAGAAAGGTTATGTTTGGTCACGATAATAAAGTTAGGTCACGGCATCTACGCGGGCGGAGCCACGGGCAAAAGCTAGTTGTTTATAATTGTATTGTTTAATAATACAATTTGTAAGGTAATATAAATAAACGCTAAACATCTTAAACACTATATAAAAAGGAACTCCAAACACTTGAAGATATCAACTATAACTGTTGACACAGTGTGACTCGAAAGCCGTGACATACGGACGGAAACGTTACTCATTGTTATGCGGACAATATACCGGTGTCACTACACGGGTCGAGTCAACACCCTACGGTCAACTGAGGGAAAGAGACACAAATAACTGTTACTTCAATTGGAGACGAGTCTGACATACGCGTTCGAAACATTCCAGCCTTCATATGCCTTCAGCCTTCTAAACACGACTGTAGATATTGGACATGATATAGCACCAATTTTGTAACGTAAAATATGCCATTCAGCTATATGTGGTCCTGCTTTTAATCCAGTTTATGCCGTTATAGTATAAAAAGTACATGAATTGAATCTATACGCTCACGCCTAATTCCTTCCGGGGTAGGTAGAGACAACAGCCCGACATTTGACTCTGTGCTTACATACTTAATGAGCTCGTTGTACTATCATTATTCCTTTCAAGCAAGCCTGCCGGCTACGAGTACTTTTGACCGACCCTTTTTTATAAAATTTGTTAGGGTGTTATTTGTTATGTGGCTAGAGAGTTTATTTTCCATTTTAAGCTTATGCTTTATACCTACGTGCAATTAAAGCATATATTGAGCCACGCTCCACACTTTGTCGTATGTAGCCGGATAAGGTGAGTAACTACACATTATTAAGTGTAGTTTCCTCTCAAAAGAGCTTCACAATTTTAGGTTCCATCTAAACAAATATCATACCCTAGAATCTATTACTCAATATGCTTGAGGATTTTAGAATATTCCGATTTCACCAGAGCTATTTCATCTTTTAGCTATAAGTAGGTTTTATATCGCAGAGACAAAATGTGCTAACAAGCTGCGTATTTCAAAGAGAATAGTGGAATATAATGCCCTGGATAAATCTAATACACTGGAAGAGAAATGAGGAAAAAAAAATTGAATGAAAGAATTTCATTCTTGTGTCAATATTTGAATTTATTTTTGAATATTTAATCATTTTAAATTACCTTTATTATCGAAATCTTTCATATTTATCTATACCATTATACATAAGGTAAGCCTGAAAATTGACTGTATTATCTCTACCAATATTACAAAGAGAAAATGTTTGTATTTTTGTATGTTTATAACAGTATTTTTTTATAAGTATATAAAACAATAACAAACTCACTGGAAACAAGGCATATTTACCATTAAAATTTTACATTAACCCAAGTAACTTGATAGCCCAAGTTACTTACGAATAATGTACTTTTTATTGTGATATTTCTACGGTGTCAGGCTTTTCACGAGTGAAGTCATGGGGCATTGCTGTTATCCATTCAAATGTGCCAGCTGGTATGGCTTATAGTGTACTGTTAATAAATAAGAAATGTACGGCGAAACTAGAGGAAAATCATTACAAGTCCCATTTACTATAAACTCTCTAAAATCAATCCAATTGAAATCAGCTCAAACTCAAACTCAAAGTACTTATTCAAAATTGTGTAGCACTACTACAGCTATTTGACGTCAAATTTTGCTTAAAATTAAGTTTACCAACGTTTCCTACCACCTTTTTTTTTTCGTGCGGAAATCCCCTCGGATCGCAATGATGGCACTCGGACGTTGGCTCCTTTTCGATCCGACACAGATACCGCCCGAAGCACCCGTGCCCGGTGATAATCTGCGTCAGTCGATACGAGAGGCTGCCATGTGGCCTCTCTAGCCATTCCCCCATGATGGGCCTTACCGCCTCTATGACGGCATGCCCTGCGCGTCGTTGCTCAAGTCGTCGCTCCCACTACGCCACCATGATCCCGTGGAGCCGGGATCTCTCGGCCCGAATGTCTTCGGGCTCGGGATCGTATCCTCGCTCCCGCGCCTCCTTACGGAACCGATACAGTGCCGCAAGGAACCTCGCTTCCAGGATCCACGGTGGCGATCTGGCTAGGAGACTCGCTGCTTCAAAGGATATCGTGCGGTACCCCCTAATGGCCCTGGAGGCCATCCTCTGCAGCGGCGCATGCAGCAGGGGTACGATCCTGGCCTGCAAGGTGTCCGCCCACACGGGGCACCCGTATAGGGCTATGGACCGCACGACACCCGCGTAGAGTCTCCTGCAGGAGTCCTCCGGGCCCCTCAAGTTGGGCAGCAGCCGCGCCAGCGCGTTAGCTGTCACCAACAGTTTGGGGCGCAGACTTCGGAAGTGCTCTCCGAAGTCCCACCGACCGTCGAGTACGAGCCCCAGGTATTTCAACCGGGGCTTGATGTCGATGGGAGTACCTCCTACTGTCAGGCTGGATCCCGGGGATGGCCCGCGCCGAGGGCTATGAAAGAACGTTTCCTACCACCAGTGTGGAGAAGAAACGGCGCATCAAACTCCACTGTAGTATTTTACAGACGTCAAATAACAAAAAGTGATTTCTTAAGACTAAATATGGACGAATGTACATTTGTCTCGTGTCAAGATAATTAAAGTATATGAAAAAATCTTATAGTAAAATAATTAACCTAAGTTAAAATAAAAAAAAAATGCAGTATGCAAAGTGCATAGTATAGCACTATGATCGCATCCAAGGTGGTCTATCAACCTAATGTAATACGTTCTGATTTATTCCATGTGGTATGTGGTACTGCTTCTTTGCGGCTTGTGCTTGTGTCAGTTCATTGGCTGGCGTATTGTAGAATTGAATAATGAATGCATGGAATTAACACATATTTTGAAGTTCATTAACAACATGTTAATAACAGTATGTAGTCAGCGTATCAATCCTTACATTTATCAAATAATATAAATACATTTTATTAATAACTAGCTAGATATTGGTAGCGGTTTCACTGTAGGTTTTTTTGGACAACAATGCAGCGACGTGCAGTTCATATCATAGATGATCCTGAGCTTACCAACACTTTGGTGAGTGTTCTGAGGAGTTATTTCAACTGATCCCACCCTCTCCCTTCCTGTCCAGAACAATACGTGCTGGTCTGCGGTGCTACCCATACACGGTGGAATCCATACCATCTCGCACTAAACGGTTTGAGGGTTCTTTCCTCTACCGCACGATAAAGAACTGGACTGCTCTGCCCGCATACATGTTTCCCTCCTCTTACAGTCCCGGGTTCTTCAAGCGGGGCGTGAAAAGACATCTATCAAGGCCGTCAAGTTAGGGAGCACCATTTTACTTCCAATAGCACCGAGAATGGACTTCACATCAGCTTTATTGCCATCTAGTGGGGCGCAGTCAATTGACGGGTCAAATATAAAAAAAAACCTATTTTTTCTTTCCAGAACTTCTGTAAATCATTAGAAAACTTATAGGTACTGCCAGTAATAGCATGGCCAAGGGAAACTGAGATTGATATACAAATTTATTATTAATTTAAACCATAAAAATGTGAGTATGTACATGCTGAAGTTGCATATTCATTCAACCCTGCTTTTAAACCCATGATGACGTAGCATGTTCACCATAAATACCGACCCATGGTAATTAAACACATTGTTGTTTCTTAGGAATGTGAAATTTATGCTGTATAGTTATAACCATTTTTTACTGAGCAAAAATGCGCCAGCACGGTTGTAAAGTATTATCTCTTCACGTAATATCGATGATAAGTAGCTGAATAAAATTCTGTTCATAAAAATTAACGTGATTTTAAAGCCTAAGGCATCCATACTTAATCTTATAAATGCGAAAGTAACTCTGTCTGTCTGTCTGTATGTTACGCTTTCACGCCTAAACCACTGAACCGATTTTGATGAAAGGAGAATGCCAATGTTCGTTTCGTTTTTGAAAAACCTAAATAAAAAGTGTATGGCTACATAACTAACTTGATAAATCATGAAATATTTTTTAAACAATCTTTTAATTCACTCAAACAAAATCGTATGTGGGGTTTAAACTTTGGTATAATTAGTGGTGTAATCGATTATAATTGTCTTCTTACTCAAATGCACATAACATAGATAGTTTCAAATAGAGTAGGAATAATATTGTTGAGATGGAAGTAGTTACCTACCCATGTAAATATTGACGATAAAAAAAAATTATCAGGGACTTTTTAGCACGTTTATCAAAGATTTTATATATAAGAAAATCAGTAAATGTGAATTATTTTAACTGACAAAATACAATGTCTTTGCGTTTCGGATCATGAAGTATGCTATCTAAATCAAAATATATCTATGCGATTATGACAATGAGGGTAGGTTCGTAGAGGACGCTTTTAGAGCTATTTTGTTGTAACATGCGAGAACATGCCGTTTGTGAATTTGGGAAAAATGATAAAAACTAGCTCTTTGAACGAAATACAAACTGTTAAAAGTTGAAAACTGTCTTGTCATGTCTATGGTCAATGGTCATGGTACTCATGGCAGAGCTCCTTTCAAACAAAACGTCTTTTTAGTAACGAATGTGCGGTTTTGTTTTCACTTTTTATTGATAGTGTTATTAATGTTATTATTGAATGGATCATAAACATACAGCTCAAGAAAAAGGACCCGCTGGGCGGCAATATCATAATTGGCGAAACGTGGGTACTAATACACCTCTGCCTACCCCTTCGGGGATTTACAGATGGGAGTACATGGCTGGGTGGATGTTATTATTGAGTGTCGTGTTGAGTGTTGTGTTAATAGCATATTATTGATTATAATTACAGTCGAGTCTTGGGATTACTGCACGCTCTAGAACCTTTTTGAGGACTTGTGCTGTGCCCACATTATGATTATATTGAGGTGCCTAAGTTGGGTTAGATTTGGATCCGTTCCACCGCCAGCTGCATTTTTGCTCAACATATTTCATGAATATGAGGATGATGAGATCATAGATTAATAAAACTGGCTTAAAATATTCTAGCAATTTCATTTTCTACTTCCTATACAAACCTGTAGGTACATTTAGCATAACCTAGTAGGTAAGTAACTAGCTGACCCACCCCGACTTCACTCGGCACAGTCCTATAACACGATTGCAGTGCCACCTACCGGGTCCAAATTATGTCCATGACTTTAACACAAGTGCAAGCTATTGGTTGACAAAGATTTATCGTAACTATATGTACGGTGGCGCAACCATACATTCAATAGAGTTATAATATAAACATTGGTGTATAGGTATCAGCGTTATTTATAAGTGTGTGGAACTATTGCTTCTATCTTATTTAAATTAATTCCCTGTTCATCCATGTAACGACTAGCACTTTCTGGACAAAATTGATTTGACGGATTGATGGACATTTGCTTCAAAACTTAACCCTAATTTGAACAGCAAAACGAAGAATGAGAGAAAACCCCACAAAATAACAGAATATTTTTTATTTCCTATGAAAGTACGATATCAATCCAATGTGATATCCGAGTTTCACCGTCATACAAAATTATTTGTTATGAAACGGCGGTCCATTGAAAAGTGGGCAATCTCCTTTGGTAAGTATAAGGGTAGATTAAACTTTGAGAAAGGACATAGGCCATGTTTGGTCGCGATAACCGACATCCACGAGGGCGGAGACGCGGGCAAAAACTATTAGTATATAAAAAGCCCAACTTTAACTACTGCGTACCAGGATTAAACAGTAGTCACCATCATCATCATCAATGAAACGTATTTTCTTGATTGCATTCGAGACCGAGTCGAACTCAGAGTCCACCGCCTTGCCTCGATGGTAGTGAGGCACGATATTGGGCATCGATGGTAGTGTGACCATTAGCACGCATGACGACGCCAAGCTAGGACTTCTGCTCCTACCACGACCCTCTGTCTTGACAGCCTCTGTGGCGTGGCAGTAGTGAACATGACTGCTATGTAGGAGGTGCGGGTTCGATTCCCGTTCAGTGCAAATATTTGTATGCATGGATATGGCTATTTTCTATGTATAACATATATGTATTTGCAGAAAAAAAAGTATCTAAGGTATGCTAGAATATGGCTATTTGCATTAGTCTAGGTGTTTCCATGTATAATGTGTATGTATTTACAAAAAAAAAGTATCCAAATATATTTATCCGCATTCTAGATTCCATAACACAAGCTAGTTAAGCTTTATCATGGGTCTAGACAGCGTTGTGTAGAATGTTGTGGAAAAAAAAACCAGTAGTGACTCACGAACACCAAGCAATGATTTTTTTATGTGCGCAAATTCCCTTGGATAACCACCGGGGTTACTAGGGGACTCAAACCTACTAAAACGCACACTGTCTGTGTGGTGTAAATTGCTGGAGATGAGATTGCCGGAGACATCACTCGATCCTGGCCGGAGCACTGGCATAACACTCGTCTAAAAAAAAAGAACATGAGTCTCCTAATTATTCATAGTACATGCTTTGACTATAATACAAGTACATGTATAACACATCCATTTTTCGTTACACTAAGGACCAATGACAAAAAAGCTCGTGTCGTTATATCAAACTTTTTTACATCCCTTAAGCTTAAAGTTTAAGCGAACATTAAACATTCATACTTGCACTTACTCTTACAACTGGGTCAAGCAGTACAGCCTGTGTTTTCTTAACTTCACACACCTTACAAGGTTTGTTTGCCATTTTGAACTCGGTTAACAAGCCTTTATTTCAAATATCGAGCCTTTGTGACATAGTGGTAAAATATTCCACTGCTGGGTTGAGAAGTCGCGGGTTTGATACTAAATTAAATAAAACTTCATTTTAGATCATTGATTAATAAAAAAATGTCAGTAGTACACCACGCTTAAAAGCTATGTTAGTAACAAAATAAAACACAAATTACATTATCAATAAAAAATCAATTCATATACCAGTTGCGCCTACCTGTACATGCGTACATATGCATAATGCATCAGCTGTCATGGCGCATTGGGTGCAACCAGTTGTAAGTGCAGTGGGTGAACCCAATGCGCCATGACAGCTCAGTATACATGGGTAATAACATGGCTAAGTTTGTGTGTTTCCATGTATAATGTGCATTAACATAAAATAATCTATAATATTTGCATGGGGCTAAATACCGCTGTATAATATTAGAATAATAGTTGCCGTGTCAGCCCAGCAGAGCAGAATTTGGGCCACCCTATCTCTTCCCATGTGACGAAGGGCTGTTTAACATCAGACAGATATAATACAGCCCAAGCTCAGCCTCAGATGCATGGCTCGAGTCAACAATAGTGCGTGGAATACGGCAATATGCTCACCCCCTATTACGTAAGATCGATTACTATGATTGGTAAAACTATCTGAACCGGCGATTTCCGTACCGCTAATTATTTTCCACCCTTTTTTTTTCGTGCGGAAATTCCCTCGGATACCCCCCCTGCCGGAGCCGGAAGGGGAGGTTATGTCGGACTCGAACCGACTAAAACCGCACGCCGACTGTGGGTCTTGGTGCTAGGCCGGAGGTGAGGTTGTCATAGACATATCCCTCGCACCCCGGCTGACCCAGGGCCATCCCTTACGGTCTGGCCCTCCTCAGGAAGGGGGACAACGGTGTCCCCAACTCACCCCCGGAATGGGGAGGTGCGCTATGCAGCGCGCCGCCGCCGTGGCCTGCTTCTGCTGGGGTGACAGGCGGCTCCATCCGTCACCCCCAGGCCCGCGCTCATGGGGGACGGAGGTCAGTCAGTGCCCTCCGACACCCGAGTTGCCTGCGCGCGCGGGCGGCGCGATCCGCGAGTCATTCTCGCTCGCGCCGCCTCTCCCGCTCCGCCGTCTCCTTCACGACCATTATCTGCTCGCTGAAGGAGACGCCAGCCACCCACGCGTCCGCGCAGCGGACCATTGCTGTGAGCAGGGTGGCGAGGGTGAGAACTCTCACTCCCAGGGCCGCCACACTCGGTGAGCGTGTGCAGCCCCGTGTCCTCGCTCAATTATTTTCCACCCGCGTGGCGTCAAACCCCGTTCCCGCTGCAGCACCCTCTTATATATTAAGCATGTATTATACACATAAACCTTTCTCTTGAATAACTCTATCTATTAAAAGAAACCACATCAAAATCCGTATCATAGTTATAAGCATACATAGGGACGGACAGATCTGATAGGAGTCCGGCATAACATCCATGAAGGATTTTCCCCCACGGTTAAAAAAAAAAAAAAAAAAAAAAAAAAAAAGGGACGGACAGACGCGGAAAGCGACTTTGTTTTATTGTTTTATATTATTTAGTGATGAAGTGATAGTGATAGACACAGTGTTATTTATTTATTATTTTATCCATGTACAACAGACAAAGAAAGAAAAACAACTCAGAACACACACACAACATCAACTGGCTTCATTCTATATCTCATTCTTTCTCATCTTTCAATATAAAAATAAGTACTTTCTGCCTTCGTTCTGTTATTTAAATGCCTACGTAACTATATAAATTAGTAATAATTATAGTGTACACCACAGACTACCTCTTCTTGCAGTTCAGTCCATCCAAACCGGTTGTCTGGAAGAAATCGCAGATCGCGATAAGGCCGCCCATTGTACAACTTTCTTTCATTTATGTATCCTCTGTATATATTCTATGTTTGGTGTGCTATAAAGAGTATTCTATTCTATTCTATTCTATTCTATATTTTACACTACCTTTTGCCCGCGGCTCCGCCCGCGTGATCACTGCTCTGTTCCCTTGAGTAGTAGCGTGATATATATAGCCTATGAGTTATTCTGATGTATAAGCTATAAATTGTAAAGTTTCATGAAAGTCAAGTCAGTAGTTTTTCGTGAGGAAGTAACAAACATCCATTTATCCACACATACATCCATCCATACTCACAAGCTTTCGCGTTTATAATATTAGTAGGATATTTTGTTCCTCCACAACAAACTACCTAAGTATACAAACTTTTACACTTCTTGTTCTACACGTCACTTTCAGTCATAACATCACATAATTTAATTAACGCATAAAAACACCTATTTATTCCCTAAAGGGTAGACTGGGGCGTATTAACAACCGTATTTATTTCGTTGACTATATTTCCAGGCTCACGTTAGGGTGAGTTTATTGACACGAATAGGGCACTTTGGCCAGACCTCCTCCATCCTACTTCATAGTAATATTATAGACGTAAAAGTTTGTGAGATGTTTGTTATTCAACCACGCTCTAAGGGCTGAACGGATTTGGATGAAATTTGGTACAGGGATAGCTTATAGTCTGAAATTAATCATAAGCAATTTTATTCAGAGAATAGGTTCTCATGCGTAACGAGAACGGAATAAAAAAGTGTGCGAGTGGAGCCATGAGTAAAGCTAGTACGAGATAATTATGAAAAAAACTAAATCCAAATCGGTTCATCCGTTCAGGAGCTACGATGTCACAGACAGACACATAGACATGTCAAACTTACAACACGCCGTCGTTTTTACGTCGGGGGCTAAAAATCGAACCCTGTTTGTCGCTCATAGAAGCCTTATAAGTGACCACTATGTCATCATATCAATATTTTTTTATCACGGCAAAGCATCATCACATTATGTTCAGTAATTCAATTCACATCTCTAAAACCTGCAACTTAAACTTGATCCAACTCAATTGTATTCACTTAAAGTCGTTAATACCCAACATTCAAAATGCAAAACTAATCGCAATAAAACTCATTGAAATGAACAAGCAACACTTAATAGAACTGGCACACAATTACAATCGAAAACGTCATTAAAATTGGAATTTGCCCTAACATCAGGTTACAATAACTGCCTGTTAACAATAACTTCAAACACGCCAATTCATACTAAACTTAACTAAAGGCATTGTGGTTCATACTCACTGCACGCGGCCATTAAAATCCCGAGTTAAGTCTAAGGGTTAAAGCAAACAATGTAAAAAAATCACCTATAGCTCACGAGTCGAAAAAATACCTACGAAATAGAATGGCAGCCAGCCGCTACGGTTCCGTTACGCTATAAAACCTACCCGAGCAAACTCTGTAATTCCGCCTCGTCCTGACCGATATAAAATATGAAAGACTGAGCGAAATTCGCCTCGGCTCCCCCAGCACTCGCTCGGCTGTTTCCGTCGCCTTTCGGCTAACTTCGTAGCGATGTTACGGCAGTTTCGTAGCACCAGCCGCGTATCCTCTACGTCAAGTGCGTAGCCGATCTATACCGTGTATTGTAAAATTCATTTCTCGGTGAATGTGTTATAATTCGTGTATTTATTATTTTACACAAATGTGATGTATTATTTAGTGTAGTACTCAAATGATGTGTTTGTGTAATACCAGTTTCGTGGTCGGAGAGCCTGTTTGATGGTTCGGAAAAATGGTATGGATACTTTTTAATGATAAGTATGATTAGTTAATGGCTGAGCTTAACATCTTTATGGGTGAAAATTTTCTTTTATGAGTTTTCTGGGGGCTTTCAATAAATTTATCAAGTGAGGGATTACGAAGCCTTACTTACACAAAACGATTTTTTCCTCAAATGTTGCGCGTATTTAATTTTTTACTTCACAAAATGGTTTTTTTTCGTTTTGAATCACGTTTACATACAATGAGTCATTTTTTATTGTACAAGCTACATTGTGTAATACCGATTGTGTTCTGAATATTTTATAGAAACTGTAAGAGCTTTACAACTTCGAGAAAGTACAGCGTTGTACCGAAATTAACAACTGGTACATTTGAACAAATTTCATTTAACATTGTATTTTATTTATTTATAAATAAGGTTTTTCAGGATTCAGAGTATTTTTGTGTTGGATATTTTCAATTTATCAGGGGTGTCAAGAACTAATTAATTATTTCAATGATATATATTGAAGCAATTAATATAGTGTTACTTTATTATTAATATCTACTATTTTATACTTATATTTGCTCATTAATAAACGATTATTTAATATATCTTAATAGTAACCAATTAGATTGATCGGCACATTATAATTTAAGTCAAACATATCAACTTAGGTCATAATATATTAAAAGGTGAGGATCGTCATTCGTTTCGAAAAAATATTTTAGCCGAAACGATGAAACGTCAGGGATAATAAACGTAATTTAATATTAAAAAAGGGTCTCTGAAGGGTTTACATTGTAATCAATTGTTGTGACATGGTTTTTTAAGACTTCCAGTACTAAATAAAAGAAAAAAAGGACTTATGTCAGATGTGACAGTATAACAAAAGGGATTCTTGCGTACATATTTATATATATGCATACATATACATACACATACATACACATACATACACATGCATACACATACATACACATACATACACATACATACACATACATACACATACATACACATACATACACATACATACACATACATACACATACATACGCATACATACACATACATACACATACATACACGAACATACGCACATAGATACATGTTTTACACATGGAAACCGCCTCATTGATACTATGTAGCATTGAAGTGTCTATGGTAGATCAACGGTTTACTTCATATAAGCCTTTTGCGGAAAGGAACCTAATAAGGAAAAATTAAAGAAAGATTTTAAATATTCATCAGGCGAGCTTATTGCCTTCATAAAAAAACTCAAACAAGGCTTTGGTCGTCTACCAGACGACGTCTCTTACACGGTTTATAAGTCAGTTACGAAAAAAGGTTAAATTATATATTCCCGTATTCTATTCCATCTGGAATCAAACAATAAAAAAACTTTGAAGCAATCAAGTAGCGAGGATACAAAAACTTGGTAATGTATTGTTGTACTTGTGGTGCCGCCAGACCCCCTCTCAATCGTGGGGGCGCTTTGAGAGGGGGTGAACTTCAAAAGGAATTCGCAAGAGCTGTTAGTACTTGTTAAAGTCATGCTCAGGTGTTTGGTTCAAAGGCTCAAGGGTCGGTGGAGTGCACCAATAGCACTTTAGATTTCTTCAGCACGAATAACAAATTTTGATATCGGCAACCAGGTTAATTTGGCCTATTAACTGTCATAATTACAGTCAATAATAAAAGTTGATTAATATTTAAGTGTGTAGAAACCGTTTTTTAAGTAGGTACTAGAAATTGCGTACTTAAACTAATAATCCCATTATTCACTCCGGCTGAGCTCAATTGACTGTAAGGAATGAATTCAAGTAGTGTTATGTGTAGGACTCGAACTCAGTACCTCTCGATCGTAAAACCTATTCCTTAACCACATATAACTACTGACGCTTAGTTTCAGTTTTTTTTTTCAATCTCCTTGGGATAAAGATAAGTATTTAATTCTTGTTAAGAAATTAGCGCTATCACTTTTGTAGTTGAGTGTACTTTATTTATCATAATCTCAAGCCTATATATTTCGGAAGGAGTTGGTAGAGATATATTGACACCCACATTTCGTCCATTTCTTGTGTTATACATTACTAGCTTTTGCCCACGGCTCCGCCTGCGTGGATGTTATCGCAACCAAACATAGCCTATGTCCTTTTTCAAGGTCTAGTCTACCCTTATAAATTTCATCAAAATCGGTTCGGTAGTTTAGGCGTGAAAGCGTTAAATACAGACAGACACAGTTACTTTCGAATTTATAATATTAAGTATGGATGGTAGACAAGCCCATTGCTGTCATTCTGGTACTTTTTTGAGGAGTGGAATGTTTATCTACTGTCGAATGTTGAATGACTGTGTCCCTTCGCCGTGTACAGCACCCAGGGGAAGATATGGGGTGGCGCTTGTATTTTATATCACTGGAAGCCATGCGGTACCTACATATTTTTTATATGTAGATTTTATTACTCTTTGGATGGGATTGTGTGTGATTGTGTGTATGATTCGCGACTGTATATACCTGAAAATTGACGCAGAGGTGTAATGTTCTATACGTACATTTCATCTTTTTTTTTTCATACACCAGTAGTTTATTTACTGTAGTATGGCTTTTGACTGTTTTTAAGTCTCGTGAAAAAGTTGGTGCCTATTTTATATTACTATACTAGATTTTGCCCCCGGCCCCGCCCATGTGGATGTCGGTTGTCACGACAAAACATAGCCTATGTGTTAATACATGGTGTTAGCTAACTTCATCCCAAATTTTATTAGAATCGCTCCTGCCATACATACTTGCAAGCTTTCGCGTTTATAATATTAGTAGGATACTGGTAGACTAATATCTATCTCCACATTGCGCAACTCTCATTACAATATCCTCACGTCATATCATCCTCATTTTATTATGAAATTTATTCATCCATATGTTCAATAGTCATAGTCATTTATTTTTCAATATAGAACAATAAAATTGTTTCATAATGACGTCAATTTTAATTCTACTTAATCTAAGTTTACCACCGCTTCCAAGGCGCTGGTGGAGAAGAAACGGCGCAACAAACTCGATTTTTAGACGTCAATTTACAATATTTATTTTCTTAAAGCTAAATGTGGACGAATGTACATTTCGCGTCTGAATAAACAATACAACACAACAAGTATATAAAACACTTCGCCCTCCCCGGCGAATAATATGGTATTGTGCTATTACCACAGTTTAGGTTTTATTGCATTTTCGGTTCTTAGAGCATCGAATACACATTGTAAATTTTTTTTTGTAATTTTTCAGTGGATATTTTTGAAAATACAATAATTCCCATAGGTCCATAATGAACATAACACTTTTGTTCAGTTAAATTAGAAATACAATTTGAACACGAATAAAACCGTAAACGATAATGCAAAGTTATTTTTTTCCGTTAGTTACGGTAATGCATTTTTACAATAAATTACAGATTTTAATAAAAACGGTAATGTTTCTTACCGTATTATATAAATAAAATTCTAAAAGTAACGGGTTTTACATTGAAAGATTGCAATTATGTTGAATCGCAATGCAATAACACACTACTATTTTCGGTAGTATTAGCAGAGCAAAAGCGCTCACATATTTTGTTTCCTTATTTATGAAAGGTATAGTAAAAAAAGGAATACTATAGAAGGTAGAAAAAAATAGAGGAGGAGGAGATATCAGGAATTGTTCTTTCTATTCAGATGGGTGTTCAGGGCAAAGTAAAAATCGGTATATTTTTGCTTTATACCTCCATGCAATAAAAGCCCATGATATGCAAACTATAATACATAGGTTCTTCGATACTAGACATAGCCAAAACGAAGACAATAGCATGCATTCATGCATATAAAGAGCTTTAAAAAATAAAGTCCTTTATACTCCAGACCAAATATATGGACTAATTGTAAATGCGAGATCTCAAGAAGCACCAGGCTCAAGACAGCGACATGAGCCTATTGAATCAGCCAGAAGAACCAAGAAATTATGTGGTATCAACGAAAATAATTTCTGTACGGCTACCACAGTCTCGACCGGCTCCGCGACACAATGCGCGACAAATGCAATCACCATCCCGACAATCATCGCCTCACAAAAACTCTCCAAAGATCGACATACGATTGAGAGACTAGGTACAAAAAAGGCAAATCGAACACTTCATCTTCAAGAAGAAGAAGAATAAGAATAGTAGAAGAATCTACGATTACGAAAATACGGATCGTAGCCACTGATGCACGCATTCGACTAAAAGTCATCAGTGGCCGAGTCTCTTCGAAGAAAGAACATAATTGCAATAATCTCACATTTTCGAAACTACGGAAACAAAAAAAAGTCAAACGATGACGCAACGCAATAACCTACATAATGGCAAGTTAGCAAATATGCAGACGGAACTATATGCAACTTAGCGCAATAGCAGAAAATGTCGACGCAGCATGACGGCGTGGTCATAGCAATCGTCAACAATGTTAACGTCAAGGAAGCACCGCACGCGGCCCGCATCTAAGGGACCAGCGGTTAGTCTTGAAATTACGATGACTACTGAAGAAAAGTACTCCGCAAATTAGCGGCACCCAGTTCCGGCGAAATGGAACTGCCCACAACTGGCATTGGCGCGCTCCAAAGAGAGATAAGACTGCTGAATCTTCAAAAAGCCATCGAGACCAAAGTGACCAGCCAGCATACACGGCCACAACAGGGGTACCACTAATTGCAGCGACCGCGTAGCCTGGATCCTACGACCACAGCAGCGTGTCGGCACATATAGCAACTGCACACACGGTTAACGAAAGAAGAAGACATCTCTCTCGTTAAGAAGCAGTCAGCAAAAAAGCCATACGCAGCTATATTTACAGTCTACTTCTCTTCTCAACCTCGCAAGCAACGTGCCGTCGTAAGCTTGGTAGAGTGGTACCAGCTAGTGGATACAGTCTGTTCAGGGGAGTAGGCTTAAGGCAGCCTGTTATAATGCGGCATGTGTCGTTTAAGGCAGTATCAACCTCCTTAGCATGCGCAGAGCGGTGCGGAACTCACCCGCTGAGAAAGAGAGAGCGAGGCCGGTTGTCCTGACAACATGTCCAAGACGTGGATGTTAACCTTTGCATCAAATTTTGCTTGCTCGCCACTTTTTGTTTGGTGTTTCGGCAGTGGGTTTTATAGGCGAGAGCTCGGTTGAGAGTAACGCCGAGGTAACGTGGCTTTGGGCAGAGATCGAGCAATCTCGACCCCTCGCCACGAGATGTTAAGGAGTTGGTTTACCTCCCATTTTTAGTTTATTAGTCCATTATATGGTTATTAGTACATTCTCTTTGCGGTACTGGTCTGGGCTTTCCAAAGCTGCACCCAGTCTTAATTCAGCCTCTTCGAATTTTTTTGTTTGACCAGTAAGCGCCAGGTCGTCCGCGTATAGATAGTGTTTTGTGTTCAGGGTAATTGGTTGGTGCACGATTTATCGGGTCTAAATCCAGCCTGTTCGGCAATGAGATTAGCCTCCAGTATTGGTGTTAGACGGTTCAGCAACATTCTTTTGAATATCTTGAAGGTGTGGAAGAGTAGAGAAATGGGGCGGTAGTTTTTAGGGTCGTTGGGGCTCTTGGCAGGCTTGAGGAGCGCTTTTAATTATGTTCTTCGCCACAGTTTTGGAATTCTGGAGGATTTTAGGCAGTTGTTAAAGAGATCAAGAAGCCAGGACACTACTCTGGGCCCAAAATGTTTTATTTGATCGACAGTGATATCGTCTACGCCTGCTGCCTTACTCGTTTTTAGTATTTTATGGTGTCTATGATTTCCTGCAGTGAAAAGGGCTGGCCAATTTGGTTGGTTGGTGAGATGACTGTCGAACTTAATGGGTCTTAGGTGTTGTGTCTTCCCGTTTAGGCGGAGTTGGTGGGCCGCTTGGTTTGACGTCACTCGACCAGGGTTGGCAGCGGCTGGTGGGTCATCTGTGAGTTTTCTCACAGCTCCCCATGCCTTCTTCAAGTCAGTGAGAAGATAGGACGTGACCACAAGCATCGCTCCCACTCCACCAATGGTGGATAAATCAGTATATAAGCCTGTTATTTAGTTTGTAAGACATTGCTTTATTAAATCATTGAGTAGTAATAAATATACTGCAACCTGACTGTGGTAGCTCTCTTCATTCCCGCAATATTATGTAATTTAACTAATTATTACTGTATTGTTTGATCAAATATTATATTTGCAATATAATATTACAAATAATCAGTTGACACAATATAATTATTGATGAATAGTTTTGCAAAGTAATATTACCGTAGACACTATCACATGCATTTCCCCGAATAATATGGTAATGTTCATTTACCGTAAACATTTTTAGCTCCATATTTACATGAACAATACTGTAATGTATTATTACTGACCACGGCAGCAATGGGAATAACACGCGAATAATATGGTAATGATACATTGTGTACTATAATTTTTATCTACATTTTCGGTAAAATGTTTTTCTTAAATTACTTTATTCCAATAGCCTAATGAAATAAAATTAACATAGAAACTAGTCTGCACAAAAATTAGCTTTCTTTTGACATATAAATTATTGCCATACAATCTACCTGCACTGAGATATAAGCAAAAAACAGTTATTTGCTTCTCCTGTAAAATTTGGAATTTGCGATTACGATTTTATTCGCCGGGAAGGGCGACTTTATAATTGAGAATTAAACCAAAGTTACATAATGTAACAAATAAGTCACGTAACTAATAGTGACGTAACAAGTACCATGCTGTAATTATAGCGTTTTATGAGGGGCCTGCACCATGTTCAAGCCGGACATTTTTATCTTTGAAGTAATCATCTATCCTATAGTATGCTTTTTTGGATATGGTGGTCTTTACAAAGGTTTTGAATTTATTGTCAGGCATACTAAGGATCGATTCTGGCAGTTTGTTATAAAAACGTATACCATCCCCTTAATAAGGCCTCCCATCCCATCCCCAACAAAGTACAGTCGACACATAAGATACATATACAACTTTACACACAACGTTCTATACAAAGTGTGTACTTATCACCTTTATCAACGGTACTACACTAATCCCAGAAAATACATTTTGCATTTAGTTTTCAATGCAATAAATCCACGGTTATACTAATACAATCGCAACATCATAATGTTCGTGTTTACAAATGGCATTGTGGAAACAACTTGCAACCAAATAATTTACAAATGGACTCACTATACTCTCACATTATACTATTTTATAAACCTGACGTAAATTAACTAACTTTTATAACCTCTATTTATGTAAAGTGATTTCTTAAAATTCAATTATATTAGTGCTAGCATAGTATCTTCTTCATCTTAGCGTTAATCTCAGTGGGATCCGAAGCTTTCAGCTTGGAGTCAGGGGTCCGCTTTACCAGTCTAACTGCGAATTTGGCTAAACTTCGATAAACTCAAACTCAAACTCAAGGTATTTATTCAAAATTGTGTAGCACTACTACAGCTTTTTGACGTCAAATTCTGCTTAAAACTAAGTTTACCACCGCTTCCTAGGCACCAGTGGAGAAGAAACTCCACTGTAGCATTTTATGGACGTCAATTTACAAAAAATAAGTTCTTAAGACTAAATATGGACGAATATACATATGTCTCGTGTCAAGATAATTAAAGTATATAAAAAAAAACTTATAATAAAATAATTAACCTAAGTTAACAAAAATAAATAATAAAGAAGTTCGCGTTCCTATTTAAACATTTAGGGCCTGCACCATGCTCAAGCCAGACATTTTTGTCTTTAAGGTCTGTCTGTAGTATGCTTTTTTACATAAGGTGGTCTTCACAAACTGATTCAGGCAATTTATTATAAAAACGTATACAATCCCCCCTAAAAGAATCACTAACTCTGCAAAGCCGATAGCATGGAAGGAGCAATTTATTTTTATTGCGCATATTTCTGTCTGTAATGTCACTTACTTTTGTAAAATTAGATATATTTTTTCTGACATACAGTATATTTTCAAATATATATTGGGAAGCTACAGTTAAAATATTAATATCTTTAAACCGTTCCCAAAGAGAATCTCTCTTACCTAAACAGTAAATGGCACGAACTGCCCTTTTTTTATATAAAGATAGTTTCTAAATCCGCGGCATTCCCCCAAAGTAGTATTCCATAGGACATCAAGCTATGAAAGTAACTGAAGTACACCAGCCTAGCAGTATCTACGTCAGTCAACTGCCTGATCCGTCTGACAGCAAAAGCAGCAGAGCTGAGTTTATTGGCCAAAGCAGTGATATGGTCATCCCATTGCAATTTCGAATCTATTGTGATTCCCAGAAAAGTAGTGCTATTTACAAATTCTAACCTTTGCGCCCCCAGCACGATATCAACCTGAGCTTGCCTCACATTAGGCAGTGTAAACTTAATGCATTTGGTTTTTTTTTGCATTCAGCAATAGGTTGTTTGTAGAAAACCAATTTGAAATGACGTTTAAGATATTATTTACATTATTCGCATCTGTACTATTACGATCTACTTTGAATATTAGCAATGTATCATCTGCAAACAATACTACTCCAGCGTGTGCCTCGATCATATAAGGTAGGTCATTGACATAAACCAAAAAGAGAAAAGGTCCTAAGATTGATCCTTGGGGTACGCCTATCTTGACGTTTGACCCATTTGACTTAACGTTATTCACATCAACAGTCTGCAGCCTATCTGTTAAGTAAGATTCTAATAGTTCTATGGATTTGTTGCCAAAACCGTACCGACGTAACTTGAGCAAAAGTGTCTGATGGTCAACGCAATCAAATGCTTTAGATAGATCACAGAATACCCCAATAGCATCCTGTGATCCCTCCCAAGCGTCGTAGATTAGGTTAACTAGGCTAACTCCCGCATCAGTGGTAGTTTTTCCACCAGTAAAGCCATATTGTCGGCTATGGAAAAGATTGTTGGTATTGAAGTATAGTTGCATTTGATTGAGCATCACTTTCTCAAACACCTTACTCAGAGCCGGCAAAATAGAGATGGGGCGATAGTTTCCAAGTTCTGACTTAGATCCCTTCTTAAATAATGGTATAATTTTACTGTGTTTCATTAAGGTAGGAAACGTGCCTTCATCTACACATTCATTAAATATTAGTGCTAAATCAGGTGCAATGATATTAATTACATGACTAATTAAACTAACTGACATGCCCCAGTAATCTTTAGACATGTTGATTTTGAGATTTTTAAATGCTTTTAATGTCATTAGGATCAATATGTTGGAAGTTAAATTTAGAAGAACTAATATTACTCTCAACTAGGGCAACAGCACTGTGAGCGCTTGAATTAATAGAGGAAGTGAGTTGAATTGGAATATTGGTGAAATAGTCTTCAAAAGCATTCACGACATCTTTTGGGGAGGTTATATCCTTGTTTCCTACTTTAATTTTAGGAACTAGGGATATTTTCTGTGAAGCGATTGCCAACTGACCTTCACAACTCAAAGGCGATATTGAAACATTGCAGATAGACCAGTGGTTGGACTTTTGAGGGCTCCAACTACCCGTAACGACTGCCATAGATGTTCGTATGGCAACTGGGACCGACGGCTTAACGTGCTCTCCGAGGACGAGCAGACCAATTCAAATATCCATATTCATGCATACAAATATTTGCATTGAGCGGGGATCGAAACCGCGCCTCCTACGTAGCGACCGTGTTCACTACCGCTACGCCACAGAGGGTGTGAGTGCTAGCATAGTATACATTAGTATAAAGGTAATTAACGGCAGGAAGGACTGTTTAGTCTAATTCTTAATCACTATCATCTTTCCTCTTTCTCGCAGGTTTTTAAGTGCCCGGTTAATGGCAATAGGCTCGCCACCTATTTCATTGGGACCTAAACATAAACTGGCGAATTGTGGGTGCCTCTGGTGTGGTACCTCTGCCTACCTCTTCGGGGAATATAGGCGTGAGTTTATGTTATGCTATGTTATATCATCGTTCCCTGAGTGTTTTTCGGTTGGGGTTAGCTTTCCAGTCTAAATGTAAGGTGACAGAAACTCAAATATTTCCCGGGAAGCAACTGCCATCTAATCTCCACAACCAGTTAGCGATAAAGAAGACCTTTATGTAGACTAATCGGACTTTTTAGGACTCCAACTAGAGGTGACGACTGGCATAGATGTTCATATGGCAACCCGGATGGGGCAGATAACTTTTTGATTCTTTTAATAATACTGATGACAAATCCTCACTTTCTTCCACTGCTCCTACAAATATAGTCATGGCGTAAATTAACCTGACATGTTAGCTGACACTTGATAATTGAGGGATAAGGTTCTAGTGCTAACTTTCCCTTCGTGTTTCGAAGGTCACGCAGTAGTTGCTCCAATAAAAACTGAGATAAGCTAAATCGAAGGAAGGGAAAGAGATTCGGTTCTCAGTATTCCATGGATTCACCGTACGTTCGCCGGGTCCATGGCGTGGTACAGAGAGGAACACTGTGATGGCGTCTGGGACTTGCGACCCAGATTTAGGTTTAGGGTGACCTTGTATTATATATGGTAATGGTAAAATAGTGGTGATACCTAAAAAAAAAAATATGAACAGTAAAAGTCACAGCTATATTTTCACAATCACTAATTAAGCACGTTATCAACCCGACGGCTCCGTTGACTACGCACTTATTATACTTATGACACTGACAGTTTACAAATTATATTAACAAGCAAGATATTATAAATAAATAATAAATATAAATAAATAAATATTCCACAACATTCTACACAACGCTATCTAGACCCATGGAAAGCTTAACTAGCTTGTGTTATGGAATCTGGAATGCGGATAAACATACTTAGATCCTTTTTTTTTGTAAATACATACATATTATACATAGAAAAACCCAGACCAGTGCAAATACCCATATTCATGCATACAAATATTTGCACTGAGCTGGGATCAAACCCGCGCCTCCTTCGTTGGCAGTCGCGTTCACTACCGCCACGCTACAGAGGCTGTTATTTATACACTACTAGCTTTTGGCCGCGGCTCCGCCCGCGTGGATGTCGGTTATCGCAACCAAACATAGCCTACGTCCTTTCTCAAGGTCTAATCTACCCATATGAAAAATTTCATCAAAATCGATTCAGTGGTTTATGCGTGAAAGCGTAACATACAGACAGACAGACAGAGTTACTTTCGCATTTATAATATTAGTATGGATTTATATGGATGGCAGCTGTGAATCATGCATGATAGCAGGCATTATACACTAATACACTAACCATAAAGGAAAAAGGTCTTAGAGGCAATTCAATCCTCGTTTAAATTCACCTTCAAATTTCAACAAAAACAGACAATATTCTTCCCTACAGGTGACTCCAAACCTATGAACCAATGACAATATATTACTATCCCCATGAATCAGACGGTTAAACGTCGTGATTATGGGCAATATAAAGCCCGGATCGTTTACAATGGGGTCCATGGGAGGGAACGATTGGGGAGGATAATTACCGCTGATTCGATTAATATATTTTTGGGATTACAGGTTAGTTAAGGTTTTAAAATGATTACAGTAATGGTTAGGTTAACTGTGATGAATAACACAAAGTGAGTTTGCTATGATTTTATTGTTATTGTTTTAAGTATCCGATATTTCTGCTCAAGTGCCATGATCATATTGATCATGTCTTGAGCGTAATGATCATGTATGTCTCTTGAGTGCCATGATCATGGATGTACAGGTATTTGACGGGCTAGTTGTTACTAAGCAAACCATATCAGCCTGCGTTCTTTCTCACTCGTTGCTTTCGTGTACCAGCTCAAGCCACCCTCCCCCTCTGTTCGCATTCTCACGTACCTATGTTTAAATTAGCAGGATGCGTATTTGCGTATTTTTATGTACCTACACCTCCATAACCGAGACCTAATTTACGTAAGCTGGACCTAGTTGAATCGATTGAGTGCCTCGGAGAATTAATATATAGGTCTCAGATGCCTTACGAACATCTTGGACATTCGTTAAAGGTGTTTAGAATCCTAAAAAGTTCATTAAATGTGTCTAATTGCAGAACTGACAGACCACAATGATATCGATCACTATGATCTGTGGAGGTCAGATGACAGTTGACAAAAGACTCGTAGGAAGAAGCCTAGTTGAATTAATTGACCATCAAAACGACATAATATTATGTTTATCATAACATTAAATCTAATAACGTTATATAACAGTAACCAGGCCATGAATATACAAATTTTAATGAATATTTATTCATTATAATTTAACTATGAAATGGTAATTGTGAAGTCCTAAACAAACAAGTACGTATTTTGATTAAAGGACTGCGATTCAAACACACTGATAGCGCAGAAACACCTTGTTTCGAATCGGGAAACCAAATAAATTAAATAAAAAAGGGATTTTAATTTTTGTGTACGGAAATTATATTTCCTTTTGATTGATAGGTGATTGGATGATCAACTTTGTGTGGAATTTAATTTATTTGCAGACTAGCTAGTAGCTGGTGCCCGCGACTTCATCTGTGTAAGATTATACAATCATATAGTTATCTAAACAGCAGCAGAAATAACCACACTGTCACTTCTGCGTATATGCCGATGCCGGCCGAATTTGTTGATATTAATGATCACTGCTCCGTTTCCTTGAATAGTAGCTTGATGATATATAGCCTATGTGTTATTCTGATGTATAAGCTATATTATTATAAAGTTTCATGAAAATCCATTCAGTAGTTTTTACTTGAAAAAGTAACAAACATCCATCGATACATACATCCGTCCATACTCACAAACTTTCGCGTTTATAATATTAGTAGGATTATTTTTTTTATAATTGTGATTGATTTCAATTAGTTGTTTGTATATAAGGATATGTCTATTTGCATTTGTTTGGTCATGCCTCGTATAATAAGAACATCTAAAAGTCCAACCACTGGTCTAACTTCAATATTTCGATATTGCCAGTTGGTTCTGAAGGTCAGAAGGCAGTCATTTCACGGAAAATATCGCAGTCCGGAATCGAAACAGTGGTGGATCCTGGAAAAAATGTCAGGCCTCGGAAAATGACCACAATCATACTTCTGGCTTTTATTTTAGACTTAATATCTGATGAAGAATGTCTTAGGTGAATGGGGCTTTGCAATAAGTTTCATTTCCAAACTTATTTGTAGTCAAAAATATTCTTGAATTCTATAACAACCTTTTTGGATGTAAACTATTCCAACATGCCGCTTTAAATCACTTAAGAAGAGAAAACTACAAGTAGGTATAAGTAGAACATTTGTAAACAGAATTACTTAAAAAGATCCAAGCGAATAAATAATCTAGATTCAGAAAACATCTTAGTAACATTTCAATCTTAAGAATCCAGACTATGGCACTCCAATTTCGATGGCCTTTTTAGTTCAGCGGGCGAATAAAACATTCTTTTTCTAAATCCTTTTCAAGGCCCTTTGTTAACTAACTTCCTTCTTCAGACTATAACACAAACTCTAAATATATTATATAATGTGAAAGTAACTCTGTCTGTCTGTATGTTTCTCTTTCAAACCTAAGCCACTGAACCAATTTTGATGAAATTTTGTATAGAGGTAGATTAGACCTTGAGAGAGAACATAGGCTAAATTAGGTCGCGATAGTCGACATCCATGCGGAACCGCGGGTAAATCTAGTAGGTATCTAAACTATACAATACTGCTGATAACATGCCGACATTGATAATGTTGACAGCCAGTATTGATATTAGCTAACTCACACAACGGGCATTGCGAGCCGTCTTTTGCGACGTAATACTGCGTCTGTACTGTTTCAGTTTTCTTTACAGACAATTGAAGGATTAGGTTGTTCAGATTTTGTTAAAAGTAAAATAGGGTGGGCACTTTGTTTTAAAAGATACTATTATATTCGACAAAGCTTTGTGCCGTCAGTAAGCGCTTTTGTCTTCATAATATATTTATTGTTATACTGACCTCATAAATTACGCGCTAAAGACTTAAATTCGCTGAACATTTTTGGATTGCTTTGTTATATCTTTGTTATAATAATAACTGCCAGGTATTGTTCTTGGAATATTTTCTCTTCTTTGTGGAATCTCGCTTTGGTGGGTAGAAGGATATTTTTGGTAGCTGGGCACGGAAAGCATCAGCCTGTATTTCAAAAAAAATCTACTATTCTTCTTCTTCTTAGTGCTGATATTTGTATGCATGAATTTAGGTAGAAGGGGTACCCAAGGTTTAGCGTCGTGGAGGGCGACATGCGTTCCACGCATGTCGCCCTCCACGACGCTAAACCTTCGAGGTCTCACTACCTTGGACGCTAAGATCGTGCGAAGTGGAGGAGAAAGAGCTGGAAAGTCGGACTGTGGCCTCGGATGCAATCAGGACTTACTAGCGTCTTTATGTGGATGATGTTGATTTGTATGCATGAATTTATCTATTTGCATTGGTCTGTGTGTTTTATGTAGGTTTAAAAAAACAAAGTTTGTACATCTGCATTTTAGAACCCATAATTCAAGCTAATTAACCTATACTTGGTACATTGAGTCTAGATAGTGTTGTGTAGATTTTTTAAGAATTTTATATTTAAGCTATATAGGGTGTATATTTCTTTCTCGCTTAAAACAATGACGGGATAACGTAGTAATCTCATAAAAATATTTTTTCAGTTAAATGTATACCTAATACGAGTATCACTTCTGCAATCCTTAGTTGTTTCATAACGAAGTTAGAAGTAAATAACTTTTACCTAGGCGTTAGGACATGGAAACTTTAACGTAGCCTGTGCTATTTGAAGTGGATAGAACGTAACATGTTTTTACTGCGACTGACTTTCACTGTTATATTCTATGTGAAATTGTATTCTTGTACGATGTAACTTTCCTTTCTTTGCTCATAAAGGGGCAATATTACAGTACAGTATTTATTAATAGCTGACCCGACGAATTTCGTACCGCCAATTCTTTCTTCCTGCGTGGCGTCTGATCCCGTTCCCGCTGCACCTTCTACTATATTAAGCATCTATTTTACGTATAAACCTTCTTCTTAAATTACTCTAGCTAATAAAAAACTGTATCAAAATTTGTAGCTTAGTTTTGAAGATATAAGCATACGTAGGGACGGACAGACGCGGAAATCGACTTTGCTTCATACTATATAGTGATGATGATATTATATGGACTAACTTTTGTCCATTGCAGCAACCCACAGTGATATTTGTCCGGTATAAAAGTAAAAAGCGTCGGTAGCTTAGTGGTTAAGGAGTCGGCCTTACGATCGAGAGGTCCCGGGTTCGATCCTGGCCATTACACTACCGACGTGAACCCACTCCTAGCACAAGCGATTTAGCTTAGTTGGAGGGGTTAGAGGGAATATTAGTAACTTCGGTTCTAATATTCTTATTAAAAAAAAAAAAAATCCTACAAACTATACTTTATCTCAATGCCAAATTTTATCAAAATTCAGTTGTATTTTCATGAAAGGCTAATAAACATCGTCCCATCTATCCTAACAAACTTACAGGCTTATAAATAGTAGTAGAAGGAATTTTTACTCGTATCTGTGCTTGACTTGGAACTACTCCCGAACGGCTGAACGGATTTTATGAAATTGATAGGTTAAACAATAACAATTGTCTTTCTTGTACACCAAGTATATAACAATATAACACATAATATCAATTTGGTAGGTAAATACAATAGGCTATTTGACTAAGTCGTCGATTCTTCCCAATACTGCTTAATATGATAGCTTGTTCTTAAAAAATATGACTTGCAAAGTAAAAAATTGCATATCTAAACTGAAACTATGACTTTTCATTAGTTGAAATTCCCAAAAAAAGTCAAAATATAAACAATAAAATTCAATTAAAATATATAGCTTTTTAGATTCCTCATTACATTTTAAATAATTTTTATTACGAACTATATACGTGTAAACGCAACGTAGATCGAGATAAATGCGATATTCCCTTGCACCCCATACATTTGCACTACGCGTTACAGAACCGTGACTGACGTCACAATTTCGTACGATTTTGTATGGAGCGTTTTCGGGCGGCGCGACAAATTGAATTTTTCAAAATCAAATATCTTGAAAACTGTTTGTCGTGCGAAAAATTTACTTTTACAGGTCATTATGTTATAAGAAAGTGGTCATTTTTCGAAAGTAAAAAAAAAATTGTCAAAGGCCTATTGGCGGTCTATACGGTACTGTGGAATGTAAGGTGTTGCTGCAATCAGTTTCCAACCTGTATGTATTATGATCGTTAGTTTATAATATATATTTTTTTTATGCTGGGTACACATCAACCGAATGAAGACGGACAAAGAAAGATTCATCTATTCGCTCTAGCTGTGATAGATCCTTTGATCATTACGGCACGCTTAGGCAGCGTGCCGTAATGATCAAAGGATTTTTCTTGAACCGTGACGTCCATATTGATTAACTTCTTTCCATTTGTTAGTTATATAGCTTTCTCCTTCTTACTTGATGATATTGTCTCATATCCCTTACCTAACTGGTTTTGAAATTTAAAGAAAGGAAGACAGAAATTAAGACCAATTTGCTTCATATACAAAACGAATAAATAGCACAACCAAATATACATTTCGCTCAAGAAGTAACGACGGTGTGATCATGTTTCATGAAGCCTTCTCCGGAAACTTCGGTACATAACACCCTAATACTGCATAAGGCCTTCAAAATAGACACCTTAGGGCTGGTTCGACCAAACGAGAGTAACGTTTATTCCTAGAATAAACAGCCAATATGTGGATAATATTGCCTGTTTATTTTAGGAATAAACTTTAAACGCGTTTGGTCGATACCCATACAAGAATATGTTGCGTTATGCGTCAACAAGAAATCACTTGCATTTTTTGCACAATTTTTTACAATAGAAATTGCACAAAACATAGCTATCTGATTTGTGCAATACACTTATGAAGCATACCGAATGGTTCCCAGCAGAGTCGAATTTCGGTCGCACTATCTCTTCCCATGCGGTGCCGTACAAGGCGACTAAGGGATAGGACTGTTTAACATCAGATAGATAAATACAACAACAGCCCAGACTCAGCCTCAGATGCAGGATTCGAGTCAACAATAGTGCACGGAAAACGGCAATATGCTCACCCTCCATGGGACCGAATACAATGATTGGTCAAATGTGGGTGTTTAATTTACCTCTGCCTAAATTTCGGGAATAAAGACGTGATTATATGTATGTATGTACAGTCAGCGTTATAAATATCTTGACAACGAAGTTTCAAAATGATCTTAAAACTCTCATTATGACAAAATCAAACTGTTTTATTTATTTATATGGTATTATTGTTCAAAGTAAAGCTGCGTACTAAATATCAGAACTATCGGTGAACTGGAAGGGTCAAAAAACGAAAATAAAATCATTTTGAGCACTCTGTTCGTCAACATCTTTCTGATGCTGACTGTAGGTATAAAACAGAGCAGCTGGGCTCTAGTTAATGTGACGATGTTGACGACGCTAAACCAATTCCTTTCTCAAGGTCCAATTAATTTTGATCATGATAAGCTTATACAATTATGTTAGCGTAAATTAACACAATCATAGCGTAGGTATTTACAATCAACGAGGGTTTACACATTTAATATGAATAATAAAATAATAAACATACTTAGATATATATTTTTTGTAAATACATACATATATACATACAAACACCCTGACTGACCAATGCAAATAGCCATATTCATGCATACAAATATTTGAACTGAGCTGGGATCGAATCCGCACCTCCTACGTAGCAGTCGTGTTCACTACCGCCACGCAAAAGAGGCACCTGTGGGGTAGGCAGAGACATCAACCCTTAACCTGCTTCTGTACTTACCCATTTCACGAGCTTCCTAGTCATTAAACCTTTTAATAAAGTCTAAACTGTACTTACGGCCAACAAATGTTACCAGTATACCCATAGAGATCAATCTATTTATATCTGTCGTGACCTCTACCAAAGTCAAGGGTCACGGAACAATCACTGCTCACGATCCCAATACTCTAGAGAATAGATTCTCTAGAGAGGCATCTATTTATGATGACCCAACAATGTTTATAGAATTATTTCGGATCTCGTAACGTGTGTTCGCGTTAGAGGTGTCGGGTGACCTAGTTACTAAAACAGCACTGCGCTATAATAATGCTATTTCAGCACCTTATTTATCTATAGCGTTTTTTTAACATTTCTTACTTGAATAGCACCTGGTACCCCTTAATCAACGCTGCTGACGCGTCCGAACCGAGGATCCGAGATACAGAAACACACAACTATTTGGAGCCGACTGACTAAGAGGGCAGGAGTCACCCACCAGCCACGGTTTCCTACCACCAGGGAAGCACGGACGCTCCGGGGGAATCAAACGGAGGGTCTTACCACAACCCACCTATATTGTTATAATTTTGTGTCCACTACCTGGGGCTAGGGAGGAAATAAAAGCTATTTACTGGCGATTCAGGTATTTTTTTCTCTCCGTACCGACATGTTATATGATGGATATGGGTCACACTACTATATGCATTTATTTTACATTATCGTTCAACAGACTGATGACTGCTCGTGCACAAACATTCTTCTACGGATTGTAAGGTTAGAAGGCAGTCGTTCACAGAAAACCTGACATACTAATATAAAATATAAAACCAATAAGCAAACGATAACCTCCCAAGTGCAAATTGTAGACGTAACTAAGGAATCGCTATGAAGCTGATGATGAGGCTAACACTATAATGAATACAGATATACATTTATATGCACGCCCGTATATACCCGAAGGGGAAGACAGAGGTGTTCTAACACCAACACTTTTCGGTCCCACGTAATAGCATAAGCGAGCCTGTTGCCGTCTAGCGGGCTTATCTATACAGTCAGTATCAAATTGATCGTGGTGATCTTCTTTCATCCTAGCGTTAATCATAGTCGCATCCGAAACCTTTTTTTAACTTGGAGTTTAGGGTTCGCCTTACCATTCTTGGTTTGGCTGAATTTCAATATTTAAAATGATCTTAATACCTACTAATGATGGTTCAGTGACTAATTCCTATGCCGCACTATTAAGACCTAGAACTCCCTGCCAGCTCACGTGTTTCCTTCTTCCTACAGTCCCGGGTCCTTTAAGCGGGGCATGAAACGGTATCTGATGAGGCCGTCAAACTGAATGCCACCGTACATGTTTAAGGTGATGACCCTCTTTCCGAGACTTTGTACCATCAGGCGAGGTGAAGTCAAATTGACGTGTCCTTTATAAAAAAAGTTTAGTATCAAACTGTTTTATTGACTTTATCATCATGTATTATCATCTGAACTGAAGGGGTGTAGCAAATATGAGAACAATCAGTCAACAGGAAGGAGGATATTAAGATCATTTTGAGTGCTATGCTACTCAAGATCACTCTGATACTGACTGTACTTACGAAATTTCAACTTCTCTCTATACTATATTTGTTGTGGTGTTGGTTTCTGTTAGTAAAGTTTATTTATCGGTTCCCGGGTCATCCCACTCCTGATAAGCCGCCATAAATCTGTTTATGGAAGAAACACTCCTCTCTCAAGTCGACAGGCGACACCCACCAACAAGAATGTTTGCCCTTGACATTATTTATTGTGAGGACAAAAGGCTGACACCAGAAGTTGCAAATATATTTACTAAAGGAACGCGGTTTTGGTGCCTACTTAAGAATTGTGTGATAATTTGATGATTTTCTCATAAAGCACAAAAGGAAATACCTAATATATTGTTGGGAATGAATACATTTTTTTTATCGTGCGATAAATCCCCACGGATACCACCCCCACAGAGCCGGTGGAGGTGGTTATGTCGGACTCGAACCGACTAAAACGCACGCCATCTTGGGTGCTTGGTTGCCGGAGGTGAGATTGCCTGGGAATGAATACATAGGGAAAAAGAATCTTCTCGGGCGGGAGTCGAACCCGCGATTTTTCCCTTACAGGGGGAATGCCTTGAGGAACTCGGCTACCGAGACAGGCCCGATGTGATTCAATTTCCCTTCTTATCCGCCTTTAAGGCGACGAGTCATCTACCGACATTCTTACGCACTATCGGAACCAATGAATGATGTTACAATCATTTTTAAACATTGATTGTACACTTTTTTTTCACACACACACACGACTAAACATATTGTGTAGTTAGCATACTTAGTACTGTAAAATTCATTCAAATATTGTTGGGAGTTAATTACACCTCATTAAAACTCCCTATTAATTGCTAATAAAAGCAATGACGATTTTTCGACTGTTCTTTATCCAACAGTAAACATACAGTCCATGAAAAAGAGCCCATTTAATGGCAATAGGCTCTATCTCTATTACGTTGGATTGAATTTTATTAGTTGGCGATATTTGAATGTTTTTTTTTATGGCAACTATTTAATTCGATTACATCAGGAAAAATGATCGCTTTAAAGACGGATATAAGGAGAAGGGAAATTTGAATTAATTCAGCTAGTCAGCTTCAAAGGAAGAGCATTCCTCCTGTAAGGGAAAGGTCATGGGTTCAAGCCTCACCTGAACAATTCATTTTTCCAGATGTAATTGAATTGACAATATGTTTACCGTCAGATTAAGAACAGCTCTAGCCCTTAGTCACCTTCTACATTACCCACAAGAAGAGAATGGGACCAGCCCAGGTCTTATTCTACTCCACCTGCAACCAATACCTTGTTTACTTATACTTGCACAATGCATTGAGGCTAACCCTCTGTGCTTACGGGGTCGGCAGCATGAATGTGATTCCTCTGGCGTTGTACATGTCCATAGGCCGCGGTAACCACTTTCCATCAGGTGGCTGTCTGCTTGTCTACCATTAGAAGGTTTCTTCATAAAAAAAAAGAAATCAGTGGTATTATAAGTTACTTTCGCATTTATAATGTAACATACATATATTTACATACTCACACCCGTAAATCCCCGAAGGGGTAGGCAGAGGTGTAATACACCCACGTTTCGCCAATTATGATTTTCGGTCCCACGTAATAAGGAGCGAGTGACTTGCCGTCTAGCGGGCATTTTGTCTTGAGCTGTATGTTTACTGTCGGATGGAGGACAGCCATATCCCTTAGTCACCTTTTACGACACCCACTGGAAGAGCTAGGGTGGTTCTATTCTACTCCACGGGGAACCAATATGGCAACACTGTTTTTTTATACCACTTAGATTAGACAAGCTGATAAAAAGTTGTTACCGCGGTCTATGCACGTATGCAACACCAGGGTTGTTAACAGTCGTGCTGCCTACCCTGAAGAAACCTTTTAATGCTCTTCTTGAAGAACCCCATATTTTAGTCGCTTATGAAAACCACGGCAGGGAGTTCATTCCACAGCTTGAGTGTGCGTGGGACGAAGTTCCTTTCATACGGGACGGTGCGAACCTTTTTCGGATGCAATGTGTGGGGATGAATTCCTTGCTTATGGCGAGCGGTGTGATAATACAATGTAGCTATGAGCATCATGTCAAATAATTCATCGGAGCACAAACCAAAAGGTATTATTATTAGTATAGATTATCTATTAGCATAATTATCATTACCGTGGCCCGTAGCATAAAAATGTACTTGTTCAAATATATGTATCAGTATCACTTCATAGTATGAAGCAAAGTCGCTTTCCGCGTCCCTATGCGTGTCTATGTATGCTTATATCTTTAAAACTGCCCTACAGATTTTGATGCGGTTTCTCTAAATAGATAGAGTGATTCAAGAGGAAGGTTTATATGTATAATACATGGTTAATATAGTAGAGAGTGCAGCGGGAATGGGATCAGGTGCTAAGCGCGTGAAAAATTTTCCGGTACGAAGTTCACCGTGTCAGCTACTAAATATTAAAATGAAATACTTCCATTCATCTCACATTCTCCATCTCAATTTGCTGCGATATCCCAAATGTTATCTAAAACTTTGTTCGCACTGAAACTTGTAAACTTTTAACTCGTTTAACTGCATAACTTTTAAAAGAGTTTCGCATTAATAGTGTCGGTTCTTGGTTTAACTGCTTCGAGTTTAAGTTTAATATTAACAGCACTTATAGTTATTTCGTTTTAAAATAAAATTGTAATCATGTAATCTCTCTTTTGATTATGTAATCCTAACATTACAATGTCATACTGATTTATTAAGATATGATGTTTTTTTTGACATTATATCGAGGGTTGAGTGTTCAAACCCGTTAAGTGCGAAAAATTAACTTTCGAGATAATCGATGTTACAGTTTGCTGGCAATAAAAAATAGGTAAATATAATAAATTGCTGCAAATTACTTACTAATTTAGCAAAATTATATATCCATAATACTATATTTTATGATTTTTGTCATGTTTAATAATAAACTTTTGCATAAAATTGTAATTAGTAAATTAGGGGGCTGACTTATTGGGTTTTACCCCAAAATTAAAATTATGTTTCTATTAATTATTAGCTTTATTATTTGAACAAAAATCAAGTGAATCACGATAATCCTTTTATTATAGGTAATTACTGTCGCTTTTAGATTCAGATATGTTTTCAGGCTGTGGATCCACCCATGAAATTCCTCGGGAATGATTTCTTTTTTGCACATCGTTCCTAGATCTTTTTTTTTTGACAATACTGATCGGTATTTATCTTTGGTATAATTGCTCCAGCTATTCTGATAGTTGCACGTTGGTTGAAAATCGCTTTACCCTTGTTTTAGGTGTGTTTTGAGTAGTACTAAAAATGTCTCATCATCATCATCCACATAAAGACGTTAGTCCTGATTGCATCCGAGGCCACGGTGCCCTCGGAGGTCAGGGTCCGCCTTCCGGCTCTTCCTCCTCTACTTCGCACGATCTTGGGCGTCCAAGGTAGTGAGATCGTTTGCACGCATGTCACCCTCCACGACGCCAAGCCAGCACTTCTTGGGCCTACCCCTTCTACCTGAACCCGGTGGGGGCGCCATTGCCAGGCATTTGTTACCCACGTAGCTAGGCGGTTGCCGCACGACGGTGCCGCACCAGCGGAGGTGGCTCTCTCTCGTTTTATAGACCTGCCCCTTCAGCCTAACTGGCATTTTAGCATCGCATGTGACGCCAGTCATTTCCCGCCACTTAGCCCACGCGGCAGCAATACGTGCCTTGACGTCGTAGTCGATGTCACCAGAAACGTGAAGTACAGATCCCAGGTACTTAACCTGATCCGTGCGCTCGACCAAGTGATCGCCTATGCGGACGGGTATGGGATCTGTGGAGTTTAACGCCAAATATTCAGTCTTCGCCACATTAAGCTTCAGACCGGCGCCGTTCTCAAGTGCCTCCTACCACACTTTCACACGTCAAACCAATCTGTTTCTGTCTGCGTCCATCAGCGCAGTGTCATCAGCATACATAAGCAACCACGGAGGCTGCTCATGTGAGTCTCCGATGCTGTCCGACAAAACGTCTAATACCAAGCTGAACAGGTATGGGACTAACTACGGATCCTTGGTGTACCCCGACGGTGGTGGGGAAGGTTTTTGTGTCGCCAACAGCGGTCCAAAGCACGGAACCGGAATCTCGGTAAAGTCTCGGATGGTGTCGATGTAAGCCTCTGGGACTCCTTTGGACCTCAATGCCCACAAGATCATCGCGCGAGGCATATAGTCGAAGGCTTTCTGCATGTCTAGGAATAGAAAGTGCAGGGGCGTATTCCTCGCCCTGTATCTCTCCGCGACGATCCTTAGGGCGAACGCCGGATCCATAGTCCCGTGTACGGAGCGGAACCCATACTGACACTCCGAGAGGGTACTCTTCTGTTGGATCCGGGAATCGATTATCCGCTCGTAAAGCTTCATGGTCTTTCATGGTGGACATTATCTTTATACCTCGGTAACTACCACACTCCTTCACCGAAGACCGCCCTTGAAGACTGGCGTAATGACACTCAGCCTCCACTGGTTTGGGATTTTACCGGTGAGGAGGACACGGTTATAAAGGTTAGCGAGGATGCCCACACCACGGGCCCCTCTTTCTTTCTTTTCTTTTTCTTTCATGTGACGAATGACAGTCTGGACTTCTGCAGGCGTTATCGGCGGCACTAGTCCTTGATTTGGAGGGAGTTCTGGTGGCTGCACCTCGTGATGCTGCTTATTCAGCAGCTCGTGGAAGTATGAGCGCCATCTCTCCTTCACCGCGACTTCCTCGTACAACAGATTGTCCCCAGGGCCTTTGATGCAGCGGCACTTGGTTATAGCCTGCGCCGCTTCAGCCCTAGAGCGCGCCAACTTATAGATGAGCTTTTGTCCCTCAAACGATTCCAACTTGTTGTATAGCGGTTGCAAGTGGTCTCGTCTGACCCTGGCTACGGCTCTCCTAGTGGCGCGTTCATTATTAACGTTTATTATTATTCGTTCGCTTTTGTACTTGTCGCAGTCTTCGGGAGATTTGGACGCTTGCCACTTTCTAAAGAGGGCTTTCTTCACCCTGATCTCCTTCTGGACTGTGTCGTTCAACCACCAGGTGTCCTTGTCACACTTGCGTCCACCCTTGGGCGTGCCGAGCACTGCCTTCCCCGCCTCAAGATTAACTGCCTGAATCTCATCCCAGCAATCTTGCACGGGTTCGTCTACAGCATTAGCGCACTTATAGCATATTATAACGCACTTATATATATATTAGCGCACCGATAGCTGAGACGAAACTCTGGGACTTGGCTTCATCAAGCAGCCACCACTTGGTTCTGCGTTGGCCGCGCTCAACACGTTTACCTTTGGGTTTTACGCGGAGGGCCATGACAAGGACACGGTGTTGCGTAGTGAGACTCTCTCCGGGTATAAGCGGAGGTTATAACCTTACCTATTATACATTTCATAGGAAATAAAAAAATATTTACCTTGTTTTACGTTGACAAACATTCTATTTTTACGCTATAATTCAGATATAAAATGCCAATAAATATATTTTATTGTATTTTATATTTTCGTATTACGTGTATTCATGATAAATCATCTAGAGCGAAAACCCATTAATTCATTTATACTGATTTTAATTTACGATTTTTTGTTTTGTTTTGAATTACTTCTCGTGTTAAAATCCGTTACACAAAATTATGTGCTTTTATCTTTTGTATAAGTGTGATTGACGTGGTTATCCTTAAGATTTCAATACCAATAAATACATTTTATCGGGTTCTCTCGTAAAACAAAATTTGAAATGTTTAAGTATAACTAGCTTTAGAGTATTTTTAACTAAAATTATTATTTAGTAATGCACTTACTGGGTTATTTGGTTAGTACATTACTATGTTACACTCTAAAATAGGGTTATCTGGAAACATCACTAGGAAGAGTAAAAAATTCTGATTCTAGTGGGCTAATAAAACTAATTTCGCTTTTTTTTCACTTATCGGGTTTTAACACCCAACCCTCGATATATTAATATCCGAACTTCAATCCAGCTTGCATATAACACTTGATTACCGTGAGGTCACTTTGAACAGTCAGTGGGGTAACTACGGGACATTTTATTTTCAAACTATCGCGGCGTAAACAGTGCTGATGCCATCTTAAACTAACATAGTGTGTGTGGTGTGTCGCCAGCCTTACATTAAATGTGAAAGTAATGGAGGGTAGGCGCACAAAAAAAAATGTTCCCGCGGGTGCTATAACTATAGGACAGTTTAAAATTTGTTCTTTCTTTTTCAAAAGTATTGGGTTAAATTTAAAAATAGAGGAATCATAGAAACAGCAATTCCACTTCTGAAAAGAGTGACGTTAATAAATTATTATTGACGATTTCTATTGTTTTGTTAATTATAACAAAATCTAATTCAAACTGTCCCGAAGAAACTCTAGTTTCAAAATATGTTTCAATTTTAAATAGTCAGGTGACATAAAACAACGATAGAGAGGTCCCGGGTTCGAATCCTGGCCATTACACGACTGAAACCACTCCTAGCACAAGTAATTTAGCTTACTTGGAGGGGTTAGATGGAATGCTAGTAATTTGGTTCTAATATTTCTTTTCAAAAAGAAAAAAAAAGAAGAAAGTAGTTCAATTATGTTAAGTATGCATGTACATAATACTTGTATTTATTAGGTATACGTTGTTTTAATCTATACAAATAAATAAAATTGGAGTGTCTGTTTGTAATATTAAAATAACCGCTTTCTACTACATGCATATGAATGTATATACGGTACACATACCAAAATATATATTTTTAAATTTTTTGTCTGTCTGTCTGTCTGTCTGTCTGTCTGTCTGTCTGTTTGTTTTGGCTAATCTCTGGAACGGCTGGACCGATTTGGACGGGACTTTCACTGGCAGATAGCTTATGTAATAAGGAGTAACTTAGGCTACTTTTATTTTAGAAAACTGATTTTTTTTATTAAGTACATTCCACGCGGACGAAGTCGCGGGCACAGCTAGTTTGTTAATATAAATACATTAAGATTTCGGGTTTCCCATTGTTACATCGACGATGTTAGGGTTAACACTATCGGGCATAGTGAGTAGGTACTATGCGCTCAATGCACTTACGCTTTAAGGATGAAAATAAATAAAGCTACAGATCAGTAGTTTCTAGCACTTAACCCTCTCACGCGACGTGGTTCTAATGCTAGAAGTACCAACGGTAGATTGGCAAAGTGCCACATGTGCTCATACGTCTTCACTGAGTATTAACCAAACGTGTTGAAGCAGTACTTAAGTCACATAATTAAATAATGTTTTATTACTTCAAGGACGATGTTAGTTCTGACTTTATTTATGTCTTTTTTTTCTTTATCCTTTAATTTAATTTACCATGTTTGTTAGAGAGATATGATCCTTATGATTGCCACTATCGATTGAAGTCACGCCCGTAGTTAGTATACTTTATTATGTGGGTAATAAAATTAGAAGAAAACAATATTAAGTCCACAAAGTGGTACAGACAATCCCGATAAACAAAATCAGATAAAATTGGACAAGAAAATAAATCACCATCTAGTAGGCAATTCTCAGAATAGTACGAATTCATTCATATTTTAATAATGTTCGATACACATTATTAAAATTAAAATTCATTCATATTTTAATAATGTTCGATACACATTATTAAAATATGAATGAATGTTCTATGTTTTACAGAAGTCGGCTTGTGTAAAGACTATACATTGGACTCATTCAACATCATTATTATCATTATATCGCTCCGATGCATACGTTTTAGTCTATTTAAAAATGAATATGAATAAAGGGTTGGACTTTGCTGATGGGAATGACAGGGTTTGGTTACGGCTGGTCTGGATCTTCGTGTTTTGCTCAGTAAAATTCATCGGGCAGAGCACGCAGGGACTGGTTACGCTTGGGTTGGACTCAGTTCTCGTAGCTGGTGAGATCCGCTCTTGTGTTGTTCTAGATGCTATGAAATACTTATGTGAAATGTAAACGTATGCTATTGTGGGAGAAAAAGAAAGCATTAATTATGTTGGTATTCGGTATCCGTGTGGTGACGGAGAAATAATACAAGTACGAGTGTCACCAGCCCATCTCATTTGAAGTCTGTCGAAACGGAAATAATAATAGATATAAATATAACTGCGAGGTAAGGAAAACTCGAATTAACCCCTTGTACCAACCTGTCTGACCAGGGTAGGCCGCCTGGCAACAATAGGTATCGAGAGAGTTTTATACCTAGTAGTGAACTGCGTCAGGCCAATGGATTAATTTATTAATATCCGTGTCTATACCTGCAAGCCGGTATTCTTGCTGGTTGATACACGATGCACTAACCCAGGCGTTTCTTTCCTTTGTTAGCAATTGTTTCCATTAAAGCCAGATAAGTCAAACCAAGAGTATGGATAGGATTATGCGAACCCGGGGAACAACGTAAGACTCTTTAGATTGTGATGGAGAATAACTCGGAGATGATAATAATAATTGCAAACATTAATAATAACCTGTTTCTATTTCTCTAGATTTTGTGGTATTTTTACAGTAGGTGATATTACACATCGTAAAAGTACCTTCAATATTTTAACTTGTCAGTAAATCCATATCCATATTAATATTATCCATATCCATACTAATATTATAAATGCGAAAGTAACTCTGTCTGTCTGTCTGTCTGTCAGTCTGTCTGTCGGTCTGTCTGTCTATATGTTACGCTTTCACGCCTAAACCACTGAACCGATTTTGATGAAATTTGGTATAGGGGTAGATTAGACCATGAGAAAGGACATAGGCTATGTTTGGTCGCGATAACCGACTTCCACGCGGGCGGAGCCGCGGGCATAAGCTAGTAATATTATAAATGCGAAAGTAACTCTGTCTGTCTGCCTGTATGTTACGCTTTCACGCCTAAACCACTGAACCGATTTTGATGAAATTTGATATAAGGGTAGATTAGAGCATAAGGAAGGACATAAGCTATGTTCGATCGCGATAACCGACGTCCACGTGGGCGTAGCCACGGGCAAAAGCTAGTATTAGTCTATGAAATACTATTTCACCTTTATTTGACATACCAATCGTATATACTTTGATTATATTGAAAATATCTTTTTTATTTCAAATTGAGTTAGTCTGATTTCTGATTAGCTTACTTATTTGTTGCTCTGAAGTAGCTGTTGAGGATTTAATGAACTTGCTTTATTTGCCAATATTACATTGTTTCATTTCGAAGAAACCAAATTGATGATCCATTTATTTCATTCATTTATTTTGAAGATCTTGCCAATTTTGATATATTTGGGCATAGCTATTCTTTTCTCTAACTATTAAGCGAAATAAGTTTTGAGATGAAGATATAATAAGTTTTGAGGTAAATGAAAAAAATCCAGATAATTTTAGTGACAGAAATATGTATCCAATAATTTAAACCCCCCACTTTGACCCCCATAACTTTTAAACAGCTCAACCAATTTTCATCAAACATAAGAACAACCGCACATAAGTCATTTCATACAAAAAAAAATTGAAATCGCTTCGTCCGTTCGGAAGCTGTGATGCCACAGACAGATAAACAGACAGACATGTCCCTCTCTTTGCGTCGGGGTTAAAAAGGGAGAGCTTCTTGAATCTCAATGCAGAAAGTGGGTTGTTATAAGCTTAACATTTTCATGTATTTGTTTGTGACACCCTTGCTTCAAAAGAAATAACAATTATAGAATATGAACTTGTTACATTGAAAAGGTGACCAGAAGAGCTGTGATTTCGAAATAAAATGGGCTATGTTAACCGGGTAATTACCAGTTACTCAACATCGACTTAATGTATACCGTATGGTACATATGAAGAAGGTTACCCCATCACTCCTACCTTTGTGTCCCACTATCGTAGGTATGACTAACGCATAATTTGCCGCGTGATTCCCAGCTTAATAGAATACAATAACCACCCTACGGCTTCGCTTCCCCTTTTTCAAGCACATCACACAGCGTTATTGGGCTATAAAAGTCTATACCCTTTAATTTATCTAATGCAACTGAATTTTTGTGTTTTTTTTTGAGTTTTCAATGTACTCAAACCGCTGAACGAATCTGGCTTCAATTTAAGAGAATCGTCGTTAAGCTTGAATAACATCTGGGCCTCTTTCATTTCTGGAATATGCTCCCTTATGTAACGGGATCAGAATTTCACACGTGTTGAGTCGCAAGCATCAAATCAAAGTAAAAAAAAAAGCATAATGAAAGAACTCAGAAATGAAACACATCGTAATAGATAGGACATGACGGTATTCTCGTCCCAACTTAACAGTACGACTGGGGAAGTACCTCCGCCCAACAGAATACCGCGGCCATAATAACCTCGTGTTATGTCCCCGGCGCGGTGAGTAGGATAGCCAGAGCTCACTGGAGAGTTTTAGTGCTATCAGTGGGAAGACCAAAGGCTTGTCCTGTTCTGTGTTTTGCACTGATGGCACAGAAACTCTCTGTTCCTACAGAGTTGGCGGCACAAGTGTGACTCCCTGGTGTTGCACACGTCCATAGGCCACGGTAACCACTTTCCATCAGCTTGACCCTGTGATTGTCTGCCCCCTAAGTGGAATAAAAAATTGTAAGCAAATTTAAAACTGTTTTAAGTTTGCTCCCTTTACATGTTAAGGGAGCAAAATAAAATATCGATTCTCTTTCCGAAACTCAATTTTTCTACAACAAAATGACGATAGAGTTAACTCACTGTTAATAAAGATCTCATGTTTCACCCCATCAACAAACCCATCGATTGCTATTACAGATAGGTACTATTATTTCAAACAACAAGTCTTCCGTAATTGTTGTACCGTCTTGTCACACAGCCCCGCCCCAGTTGTTAGTACGGGGCTGTAAGTGACAATTAGGAACTATTTTAATTGGATGAATAATTTTAATGGTCGCCTCTAACTGATACCGAATACAGGAATCGTGTTATTCAAATGACGTACCCCTTATTTTGTTCAGGATAAGTTTGATAATGATCAGGAGTGTAGAGATGTTGTTTCTGCCTAAAGTGGAGGAAGAAAAGCTTCATTTTTGATTTTATAATGATTTTGATACATACAAAATTTATAAATACTTATTCCACAAACAAATTCAACAATTAAATATACCTACTATACTCTATACTGCCCTTCTAATCATTTCTATTGACTAGATAGGTAGGACGTAACATCATACAGTAAAGGTACAATATATTTCCCACAGAAATATATTAGGATAGAACGGCCATAAGCAATGTTCTGTATGTCACGCGTGGCGACTTTTCACTGTAAATAAGTAATCACAAGAGATACGCAATGTCGTTATTTTTCAAATTTTCTTCTCCAAATTCTGCGGTTGAAAATAGCATAAAATGGCATATTGACGGTATTTTTAAACATGTTATTACAAGCTTTTGAACTTCTTTTTTATCGTTCCTAAAATCCCCTCGGATACCACCCCCACGGAGCCGGTCGAGGCGGTTATGTCGGACTCGAACCGACCAAAACGCACGCCGTCTTGGGTCCTTGGTGAGGTGCCGGAGGTGAGATTGCCAAAAACATATCTCTCGCACCCCGGCAGACCCAGGACCATCTAGTGACCCTAGCGTCCCCATCTAACCCCGGGTACGGGGAGGCGCACATTGAGCCGCCACCGCGGCCTGCTTGTGCTAGGGTAACAGGCGGCTCCACCGGTCACCCCCAGGCCAGCGCTTATGGAGGAAAGCTTTTGAACCTAAGTCTTAAAAGTACCGATGAAGCGTTTGAAGGACTCATAGGACTGGAATTACCTAAAAAGTTCCCACGCGTTTTCTGCTCACATGGCCATTTTATCCAATTTTTTTAATATAGGACAAGTCATTTTCATTTCACCTCGCCTGATGTTAAGCTAAAGGCAAAGTCTCGCAAAGAGGGTCACCATCCTCAACAAGTACCATGTTAACAGTGGTGGCATTCAGCATGATGGCCTCATCAGATGCATTTTCACGCCCCGCTTAAAGGACCCCGGCCTGTAAGAAGAATATTTCTATGATATTACTTTAGTAATATCTTCCAATCATGTAAATTACCTAGGTGAAATAATTCTGCATATTTATATGCCTATGCAGTCTATACTGTAGATATAAATTCATCAAAAATGCAACGTTTACAAGTTAATCTCGTCCATAAACATTGTATCCATTCTAATATCTTAAGTAAATCAGATAACAATGCAGACAAAACAAAATTTACCTTCTTGTGTTCTAAAAACAGAAGCTTAATTCTAAAACAAAGTCGAGAATAATAGGCGGAGGCTGCTTTCAATATGATTAACACAAAGAACTTAGAAATACTAATATAATAAGCTTGCTTATACCGCATATCTATTATTCGTGGGCCTTTGTGAGCCTAATCTTTGAAGAGTTAATGCCCCGAGGTGGAAATTTAAGATATTCTCTGAATAGTTTCAATGTTTTGAGGCTTACAGTAAACTCGCAGGTAACATTTTCTTGTAAAAGCTGAGATAAAGCGCTTTTCTCACTAAACTTATCTACTCACAGAGTTATGAATAACTTAAATTCAAAATGAAAAGAGTTTTGGAAAAATTTATACAAAATTGTTCATCGATTTGTGATAGATGTGTAGTTTTTAAAAGAAGATGCTCGGAATCACTAATAATTTCTTTTGACGCACCTGGTGCACTCATCGCGTCATAGTGTAATGCTTTGATTGGTTGCTAAGATATGGCGTGGTATTTGCGCACCAATAGGACGGCTCGGCGCAAGCCAGGAGGGAGCTTCGTCACATAGCTTCAAAAACACTCTACTAAAAACTTCCGTACCGAAAATATTGTACGGGCTGCCAAATTATGTTTATACCTTGTTTCGCAATACAAGTCATATTTAATTTAAACTCAGTCTACGTGTTCAATCATCCCTACCGCCCCATTACTCCTTTTTTAAAGAATTTAATGGATTTCTTGATTCCATTAAATAAAAAACAATCAGAAAATTTTGAATCCTATTTTTTATTTTTTAACCAATGTATACCTATTTCTAATTAATAAAAGTCAGTCTTAAATCATGGTATTATCTAAATAACATCTGACCACTAAGCAAAAAATTTTAGAGCCCATCTCCTTTTGTTAGTGAACCAATTTTCTCATTGTTTTATCAGTAATCATTCCCTTTGACTCTAGATGCAGAATTAGCTTTATTTTTCATTAATGATAATTATAAAATTTCAACCACTCATTAAACATTATTTAAGTGTAGGTAACCACAACTCATAAGACTTAATGATAATCCATACTAATATTATAAATGCGAAAGCAACGCTGTCTGTCTGTCTGTTACGATTTCACGTCTCAACCACTGTCCCGATTTTGATGAAATTTGGTATAGGGGTAGATTAGACCATGAGCAAGGATATGTTTGATCGCGATATCCACCTAGTAAAAATATAATTATTAAATTTGAACCTTATCTCAGTCATTGTCTATCTGAGCAGTAGAGAAGGCGATTGGGTAATACTCTACGCTTTTAATTTACAATGTAATCCGAGCTTTTAATAACACGTACCTCCATATTATCAATGTCTGTACAGCTTGAGAGGGGTCATGAAAACCAATGGGTTAATTAAATACTGAAATTTCATTAGGGATCAGAAAATGATATTAACTATATTACAGTATTCGTGAATATGAGTATATTAAGACCGATATTTTGTCACCATTTCTGTGACGCAAAATGGCAGAAACTCAGACAAAAATAATAACATAGATGGAATGTGAACTCGCGTGTGCAGTCTCGCATAAAGTCATACTAAAGTAGTACTATTTCTCTCGCACTCATGCGTGCACACACACATAGGCTTGAACTCTATTACTTGGGATGGAAAATCTTAACAAAATGTGGATGTTAATATGCAAAATCTCTGCTAGGTATAATATCATCGCACCGCTCGCCATCGGCAGGGAATTCATCCTCACACACTGCGATCGGAAATGGTGCGCACTGTGCGGTATGAAAGAAACTTCATCCCACGCACGCTCAAGCCGTGCAATGAACTCCCTGCCGTGGTTTTCCTAAGTAACTACAATATGGGGTTCTTCAAGAAGGGCTTAGAAGGTTTCTTCAGGGTAGGCAGCTCGTGTAACGCCCCTGGAGTTGCATACGTCCATAGGCCGCGGTAACCACTTTCCGTGTGGCAGGCCGTGTGCTTTTCTGCCAACTAAGTGGTATAAAAAAAACACAGGCGTGAATATATTTATGTAATCAATATATAGTGAGTTTATTCTCATTCCATATATTGAGTAATTTACACCTTGAACCACAAGAACTTATACACTATCATTGTCATTGCTAATTGATCTTAGAGAAGCCTGTACACAACTGAGTACATATAGCAGAATATGTACTCAGGGCAGTACAGTATCTCAGACAATACAATTACGTATGTGGTATTCTAACATATCACCAATGAGCACAGGCACATTCAAGCTACCTAATCATCACTTTGACAAACGTGTCTAATCAATTAGTTAAATAATTTAATACCGTAGTGTTATATATACCCAGGTCAATTAAATAGGACAGTTGCTTGTCAGTCTTCTTCATTCACACTTGATACACTTGTGTGTCTCTTAACCGCCAAAGAGTTTGGAATCTTTAAAATAATAAGCGAGAAGTATATTTTAATCGCTAGCCTAAATAAATGCAAAAGTAACTCTATCTGTCTCTCTGTCTGTTATGTTTTTACGTCTAAACCACTGACCTTGACAAAGGACATTAGGCTATGTTTGGTTGTGATATAGTCCGGGCGCTACATGTAAGCGAGTATGCATGATGTGAGTACTGAATTTCGCTAATGGATTTAAGTGAAGAAAAGGTCAAAGACTAATTACATGGATCTTGCTGTTCAATTCTTGGTAAATATTTTCACCCCCTCTTCCCTTATTCGTAAAAGGAACGTATTGAGTACCTACATGATATAAAATCGAGATAAAGTTTGTTCTAAAAAAGTGAGGATATTCTGAAATATAATAAAGTTTTTTCAAAAATACTATGTTTTATATGTATATGTTACTAGCAATGTTATAATCCGGTATTATATACAATGCCTAGGCATTCTATACAATGCCGAGTGCGCAGCAGGTAATGTATGAAATGGTATCAAAGAATATTGATGGTGGTTATATAAAATGCAACCACTTAGGCTACTACACTGGAGCTTCGCTTTCGCTTCAGTCTTCTAACCTATAAAATATCCAGCAGTGTCCACACTACGCAATTTAACTTAACTAGGTGATTTTTTTTTATTCATTCAAAAATATAAATTTCCACAAAATCATCCGCAAATATAGATAATAACCCATTTATTTCACACATTGCCGGTGGAACTGCAGGCATTCTATGTATTAACACACATTGCCTGGGCATTATATAGAATGCCTGCATTATATACATTGCCGGTAACATATCGCTGCTTAAATGCCAAAGGGCCACAACGCACAAAAATCTGAAACCTATTTTTTTTCAAAAATGGCATCCAAATCATTATAACTTTTGAATTTGAAAAAGACACCCGTGATTTTAGCGCCAGAAATGGCCAAATCAGACAAGCGCCTTTTTTGCATTCCGTGACTTTGGTGACTAACTTCAGGACGAAACAGCCACATTTTGAGTTTAGCCCTCGTAATCGGCGTAAGTGCACGTTATTTATAAGACAAAGGGCCATATTGCGAAATATGTCTTAGTTTTAATAAAATTTTATAGACTATAGTGCCATATTTTGGATTGTGGCCGTGTGGAATATAAATATCAAGTGAGTACATCATTATTGTATAAGCCAAAGGGCCATATTATAAAATGTGTCCGCTTTGCATTTTAATACCATGAGATTATTATTTATTTTTTAAGATGAAAGTGCGGCGCCAGAGTTTTGTATATAAGAAAAAAGTAAATACATTATTATTTCTTTACGCAAATTGGCCTCTTTAGTTCCATCATCTAGCAGAGCCTTACACCTAGGGCATGGAGCGTGACTGCGGTGGTACTATTCTTCAAAAAAGGTGATAAACCATGCTGAAGTACTACAGGTCCATTTCACTCTTGAATCATGTCTACAAACTCAGGAGTCGTCACAAATTGGCTCGCGTGTAAGCTCAACGAGTTCCAGCCACCGGAACAAGCCAGGCTTCGAAAAGGCTCTAGCACCGTAGACCACATCTATACTGTTCGGCAGATCGTAGAAAAGACCCAAGAGTACAATCAGCCGCTGTGTATGGCGTTTGTGGACTGCGAAAAAGCGTTCGACTCCATCGAAACCTGGGTAGTTCTGGATGTCCTCTAGCGGTGTCGTGTCGATTGGTGATACATCGAGGTGCTGAGATGCTTGTATGACACCGCCACAATGTCCGTCCAGTTCCAAGACCAGAACCCATAAGCCTCCAGCGTGGAGGCATGGGGATGTTACATTCCCCTTGAAGGATAAAATTCGAAACGAGGTCATCCGACAAAGGAATACAACTGTACGGCATACGACACAGCTTGCAGAATAAGTAAGCTGAAATGGCAGTGTGCTGGCCACATCTGCCAAAGGACCGACGGCCGTTGGACCAACGAGTCCTAAAGTGGAGACCGTGAGAAGGTAAACGGAGGGTAGGGCGCCCTCTAACCCGACATGGACTGACGACCTAAAAAAGTCGCTGGGACAGACTGGATGTGGAAGGCGGATGACTAGCCGAAATGGCGCACACTGGGAGAGGCCTATGTCCAGGAGTGGACAGCGATAGGCTAGTTGATTGAATGGGTAGTCTATAAGTATTGTTCCTTGTAAGGCTTAGATGACTATAACATTGTGAATCACAATGTTTTGAGCAATAACACATTTTCCTTATTTTTCTTTTGGAATTTTAACTTTTTAGTTATATTTTAATAAAGACGTGATGACTTTGAAATTGAGTCGTTATTATATCAAGTTGTATTATCCTTATTCTTTTTATGTTTAGCTAAGATTGATTTTATTGGTTTTTCGATAAAAATATTCATTAAACATTACTTATCTTCCATTTTGTGGCATTTTATTAAATAAATATGCACAGATTTAACATTCATTTTTATAAGCAAAACGGACTCATGTGATATTATACTTTCGTAGATGCAAGCTGCTGAAATTAATTAGTATTACATTAATAAAGCTCTAAAATACGCATCGAATGATATATGATACATAGATGTAGCACTTAAAGATTCTCAAAAAAAGTAAAAATATCGCGGCGTAAACTTTGATGGGCTCTCCTGTAAAATTTACCATTTCCGTAATGTGGCCCTTTGGCATTTAACCAGCGATATATACAAAAAAAACGACTTATCAAAGCAACGTTTTCACGTCAATAGTTGAGAAACACACTAAACGCGTACGCGCGCTATGCTTACGGTATGGGTGAAGAGGGTGAGTGCGAAGGGTCACGCGGTGGCAAGATGTGTTTTGTCATTACCTAGGGTTTTAGGTATAAGAAACCGGTCATAGTAGCCATCACTCGGATTTTGCATACTCAATTACCTCTAGCGCCTGCACTAATAACTGACATTCACGCGGGCAGCTAGTTTTTTATAAAATGAGATCATTCCCCATAAACACCTTCTAATTGAAACAAAAATACTACCTTCTTGTAAGAAATTCTTTGAAATTTAATATCAAAAGTGTCAGGATCTAAGATTAACAGCAATGATCCGCGTAAATGAAGACTAACTGTTGTTTAATCCGTAATCTGACACAATATTAAATTATTCTATGTAGGTGTATATCAAAGAATATCTCATCTACTTAAAGAAAGCAAGACCTATATACCATCCTCACCCTGGCATTTATTCCCAATATCCGAGTCTCTCACCTAAGAACCCAGGGTTCGTAGCCTGGCATTATGGCATTCATTCATGGTAATGACATCCAATGAGAATGTATGCATGACGTTAAATGATTGTTAGATACACCACTCTCAGCGGAGTGATCAATGAAAATACCCATATTCATGCATACAAATATTTGCATTGAGCGGGAACCAAACCCACGCCTCCTGTGTAGCGGTTGCGTTCACTACCTCTACACCACGGAGGCTGTCCGATCTGCCTCTACATTTTAGGATTATAAATAATAACAGCCACCACATTGCAAAATAAAGCACCTTTGTACAATTAACTTAATATTCAATCAATCACCAATCGTCTTCCTGTATAAATATATTTGTCTTGATACTTCTCCCTTATGTTAACAATAAATACAATTCCGACAATTGTATGGTGTTAATACACAATACAAAACAATACCGTAATAAATCAGTAATAATAATATATAGCCATGTTGCTTGTCCCGTAAACAACATCATTATTCATAGAATTACTACACATGTACATTTCTAACGATAATAACTAATAATGAGTACTATCTGTTTATCTATTCTGTTCTACTGTAGTACTTATTATAATGTAACAGAAAATCTATATGCGAACGTAATCGGAACGTGATATTCGAGGGGCCACAGGCAATAACTAGGATGGTAATAAAATTGACATGGTGAAAGTTCTTCCACATATCAATAATTTATTTGGGTTGAGATTGTTGTTTAACCATAGCTGTCTCACTAAACAAGTGGCTAGTCTATACACATGGCGTTGCAGAGTGTTCGCAAATAAGTCTGCGCGTAAATGGGGGCGCTGGCGCACTTAATGTTGTTGTAATTGTAAATTGTTGTGTTAGTACGTGTTTTTTTTTTCATTAATCTGAATTTGAAAATCGAATTGTTTTACGTTATATACCCAAAATGTTTTTATTATTTACTAGCTTTTGCCCGCGGTTCCGCCCGCGTAGATGTCGGTTATCGCAACCAAACATAGCCTATGTCCTTTGTCATGGTCTAATCTACCCCTATACCAAATTTCATCAAAATCGGTTCAGTGGTTTAGGCGTGAAAGCGTAATATACAGACAGACAGATAGAGTTACTTTCGCATTTATAATATTAGTATGGATTAAAGGACTGTATGGAATCGACACGTATACGAAGGGACGTTTATGACACTAATGATAGTTGTCAACGTATGACAATGCGATATGTTGATCAATCTACTTGTATTATATTCTATTCTAGAAACATATTGTCACTTGTCTAGGGGGACAGGTGACCACTCCTGGGTAGTCTAATCCCATTGATCTTCGAAGTTGAAAAGTTGTATAGATAAGTTATAATATATTGCAACCAGCATTAAACTTTCTTTGGTTTATTTTCACGCTCTCTTTCTATACTTTATTTTACTCCTCTCAGACATTGGAGTCCAAATTGTGTCAATCTACTGTCATGGCATAGAACATGCTGTCTTTTACTAGTTATGCATTCTAAAACTGAAAGATATAATAAACATTTACGCTTATCAGGATTCAAACCCAAAACCTTTATATTAAAAACTGTCATAGATGATTCTGTCTGATGTTGACGCTAATATCACTTATTGAAATAAAACAATGTCATCCCATAAACATAGCTGCTGAAATGTAGCCGAAACGTCGGGGTAATGTCAATAATACCAGTCATAGAATCCAATGATTGTCATCATAGGTTTCATAAAAACGTCTCCATTGTTTGTGATGTATATTGTAGCTCCCAAAAGATCCCAGTTTACCTTTCAAAGGAACCCCAAACCCAGAACCTCTTGTTGTAAATACTATCATAGGTGTTATAAAACAGATCACTCGACTATTATTCATTATCGTTATTTACATTTCAAAAACGATTCAAATCTATTTGATGTATATTGTAGCTCGCAACAGATCTCAGTTTACCTTTCAAAGGAATTCCACATCTATTCAATAAAATCGCGCCGAATTGGGACACGTCCGTTTTAAACTAAAGTACACACATAAAATCGAGGGTCTTTTCTAACATACCTCATTTTATTCAAACAAGGGTCACGTTTCATTTTATTTTCTGTCTGTACCGTTAACAAAAAAAGGGTAAACATGAATCTTTGAAATAAATTCGTTGTAATAACATGTCAAAACCAATTAAATTTTTAAGAAGATTATACAGAAAAACCTTTTTTTATGATAATTTTTTGAGTATCCATCAGATTTTTATGTACCTACTAACGCCTGTAATTATCCCAAAGGATGGTATACGAATATAATTAACACTGAAACTGAAACACCGATTATTTTACGTTGTGCGAATAAAGCCTCATACACACCGGTGCGTTATCATAGGTTTTGCGGCAAACCGTCTTTTTTATTAATAAATGCGTGGACCGTTATTATCACAGAAGTGTGTTCTAATACATACTGAACTAAAAGCAGATGATATCGCAATAACACGTTGCATAAACCTTTAATAACGCTTCAATATATTTCAGATACTTTTGGATAACTTAGCTATAACTTACAAGAAAATATGAAAAAGAAAGTTCGTAGATGGCTCCACAGTCGCCTTTAAAGACGGGTTTAAAGAGAAGGGAAATTTGAAGTGATGCAGGTGTGGCTCAATAGCTCAATTGGAAGAGCATTTCCCTTGTAAGGGAAATGTCATGGGTTCAAGTCCCACATGAGCGCTTCATTTTTCCCGATGTATTCGAATTTACAAGAACATTATTGCTGTTTAACAGCAAATGAAACATCAAAAAATATAGCTGACAAAAATATAAAATATAAATATGGTAAGAGGAAAGCTGCGCCCCCGGGCCCCTCCCCTGACCCAGGTTCTCGAGCCGGCTCTGCTTGGAGGAGTGGTGGCATCCCTGTTCCCGGCGCGGGCGGATCACGTTCCGCCGCAGATGACTCCGCCACCTCGGTCGCCTGATGCGCCCGGCGTGGTTATTGACGACGACGTGCCCGAGGTCACTTGGGTAGAACTAGAGCTGGCGGTGCGACGGCTTAGAGCCAAGAAGAACACCGCCCCGGGACCCGACGGCATTCCAGGCCGTGCGTGGGTCCTAGCTCTAGGAGAAGACGGTCTCGAACCCCGACTGCGAGGGTTCCTCAGCGCATGCTTGGAGCGGGGCCAGTTTCCGAAGATGTGGAAGACGGGGAAACTGGTCCTCATCCGCAAGGACGGACGCCCGGCGGACGAGCCGTCCGGGTACCGGCCCATAGTGTTGCTCGACGAGGTGGGCAAGCTCTTCGAAAGAGTGATTGCCAAGCGCCTCGTCGAGCACCTCTCTAGAGTAGGGCCGGACCTAGCGGACACGCAGTACGGCTTCCGCCGGTGGCGTTCCACTGTGGAGGCCATCATGCGCGTGAGGACTCTGGCGGAGGACGCGGTTGCCCGGGGCGAGGTGATGTTGGCGGTGTCTTTGGACATCTCCAACGCGTTTAACACCTTGCCCTGGAGTTGCATCAGGGAGGCGCTCGTGTACCACGATGTGCCTCTCTACCTCCGCCGCATAGTCGGGGCGTACCTGACGGAGAGGGCCGTCATCTACCCAAGTGCGACCGGCGTCGGTAGGCGTGAGATGTCGTGCGGTGTCCCACAGGGATCGGTCCTGGGGCCGCTCCTGTGGAACATCGGATACGACTGGGTGCTTCGCGGTGAGCTCGCGTTCGGGGCCACCGTCACGTGCTACGCGGACGACACGCTAGTGACGGTGAGTGGCGCTACACACCGCGAGGCGACCCAGAGGGCCACGACCGCTGTTGCTCAAGTCGTGGATCGGATCCGGCGGCTGGGTCTCGAGGTGGCTCTGCACAAATCCGAGGCCTTGTTCTTTCATGGTCCTCGGCGCGGGCCACCCCCGGGATCCAGCTTGACAGTAGGAGGTACTCCCATCGACATCAAGCCCCGGTTGAAATACCTGGGGCTCGTACTCGATGGTCGGTGGGACTTCGGAGAGCACTTCCGAAGTCTGCGCCCCAAACTGTTGGTGTCAGCTAACGCGCTAATGCGGCTGCTGCCCAACTTGAGGGGCCCAGAGGACTCCTGCAGGAGACTCTACGCGGGTGTCGTGCGGTCCATGGCCCTGTACGGGTGCCCCGTGTGGGCGGACGCCCTGCAGGCCAGGTTCGTGCAACTGCTGCATGCACCGCAGCAGACGATGGCCTGCAGGGCCATTAGGGGGTACCGCACGATATCCTTTGAAGCGGCGAGTCTCCTAGCCGCATCGCCACCGTGGATCCTGGAAGCGAGATCCCTTGCGGCACTGTATCGGTTCCGTAAGGAGGCGCGGGAGCGGGGATACGATCCTGAGCCCGAAGACATTCGGGCCGAGAGGTCCCGGCTCCACGGGATCATGGTGGCGGAGTGGGAGCGACGACTTGAGCAACGACGCGCAGGGCATGCCGTCATAGAGGCGGTAAGGCCCATCATGGGGGAATGGCTCGAGAGGCCACATGGCAGCCTCTCGTATCGACTGACGCAGATTATCACCGGGCACGGGTGCTTCGGGAGATATCTGTGTCGGATCGAAAAGGAGCCAACGTCCGAGTGCCATCACTGCGACGCGAGCGAGGACACGGGGCTGCACACGCTCACCGAGTGCCCGGCATGGGCCGAACCGAGGCGGGAGCTAGTGGCGGCCCTGGGAGTGAGAGTTCTCACCCTCGCCACCCTGCTCACAGCAATGGTCCGCTGCGCGGACGCGTGGGCGGCCGGCGTCTCCTTCAGCGAGCAGGTAATGGTCGTGAAGGAGACGGCGGAGCGGGAGAGGCGGCGCGAGCGAGAAAGACTCGCGGATCGCGCCGCCCGCGCGCGCAGGCAACTCGGGCGTCGGAGGGCACTGACTGACCTCCGTCCCCCATGAGCGCGGGCCTGGGGGTGACGGGTGGAGCCGCCTGTCACCCCAGCAGAAGCAGGCCACGGCGGCGGCGCGCTGAACAGCGCGCCTCCCCATTCCGGGGGCGAGTTGGGGACACCGTTGTCCCCCCTCCTGAGGAGGGCCAGACCGTAAGGGATGGCCCTGGGTCAGCCGGGGTGCGAGGGATATGTCTTTGACAACCTCACCTCCGGCCTAGCACCAAGACCCACAGTCGGCGTGCGGTTTTAGTCGGTTCGAGTCCGACATAACCTCCCCTTCCGGCTCCGGCAGGGGGGGTATCCGTGGGGATTTCCGCACGAAAAAAAAAAAAAAAAAAAGCTGACAAAAATATGTGTACCTATATTAAAATATAGACGTCTTGCCTAGAGTAAAAGCAATTATACTATACTAACTTTCAAACTTTCGCGTTCCACACCACAGCCTGTGATCACGGCCGGTGTAACCTAGTCGAAACGTCAGGCAAATCAAAGTTTTGCAATGTACCTATATTATGATCGTGTTAATTTTCGTTATCCATACTAATATTATAAATGCGAAAGTGACTCTGTCTGTCTGTCTATCTGTCTGTCTGTCTGTCTGTATGTTACGCTTTCACGCCTAAACCAGTGAACCGATTTTGATGAAATTTGATATAGGGGTAGATTAGACCTTGAGAAAGGACATAGGCTATGTTTGGTCGCGATAACCGACATCCACGCGGGCGGAGCCGCGGGCAAAAGCTAGTCACTAATAATTGTATACCAAATTATACTATTACTAAATTGACCACAAATCTATGACGTATTATTCTATAGATACGTCATTCAAGAACATTGTGGCTGTCAAAAATGGCGCAAAAATTAAGGATGAAACAATATTGCTACGTACTAATAATACGTCATAATTATAATAAATATATATGCATTATATTAGTATTTATATTAATAATAAAATCTTATTACTAATTTATTACTAAAGACGTATTTTATTTATTTTTTCTGTCGTGACTCATATTGGTGAAAATAATGATGACTCTTTGGTCATCATTTTTTTGTGATCATTTTAGAGTGTGAACAACCTATCTATAGTTTATAATATATCACAAATTTTCTTCCCGACTGTACAAAAGATTGCTTTCGCAATAGCTCATACTAACAAATATCTGTTTAATTCCGTTGACAGAATTAGTGATGGGTACAAAGGGTACTGACGTGAACGGTAATTACTGCTGGCCTTATTTCAGGATGTATATTTGATGTTATGAGCGAGCGAGGAGTTTTCTGAATGATGTTATTTCGGTTATGGGCTGACAACTGAATGAGAATATGGAATTATGGACGATTTTGTATTTTATTGCGGCTTGGTATGGTCGAGTTTGGCTTGAAGACTATTATAGTTTAATTTAATAGTTATATTAAGAACAAAGTATTAAATTATTCTATTTGAAATGATAGGACTGTTTCCATCCGACAGTAGGTATATACAGCTTAGAATAAAGAGCCCCCTTGACAGTGATAAACACGCTCTTTTTATAATCGAATATCATAGTTGACATAACGTGGATGTTAACACGCGTCGGTAGCTCAGTGGTTAAGGAGTCGGTCTTACGATCGAGAGGTCCCGGGTGCGATCCTGGCCATTACACTACCGACGTGAACCCACTTCTAGCACAAGCTATTTAGCTTAGTTGGAGAGGTTAGCAGGAATATTAGTAATTTCGGGTGCTAATATTCTTAAAAAAACATCTCTGTCTAGGCTTTCGGAGATTCACGAGCGTGAATCTAATGTTATAAATATGTATGTATGTCATACATTACGACAATCGTTTACCATATAACGCTTAAGCTTCTACATCGAAAATTGAAGAAATTAAACACCAAATTTACAATATAAATGACGTCACAACACCCCAGATAACTATTAATATTTCTCCATTACAGTGCCATCTGCCTCCCTACAAACGTAAGATCCTTGCAAAATGTTCTGAAGCCTACTCCGCACAGCTCATAACAGGTCTAGTGGTCGTTAAACCTAATTGTAATGTCTGTCCGTCTACGATCCAAGTGGGACCTTCAGAGTGATAATGTACTAGATAAGCCGCTAGAAATTTTATATAGATTGTTCTTGTGTATATCCCTTTATAGAGTAATGTTTTGTGGTCTGTTGCTTTTGTATTGGTGGAGTAAGGTTGTAAAATCTTTAGGTAAAAGAGGAGAGGTTGCTTCTGCCTTAAATACAAAACGTAAGTATTTAGACGAGCAATATAACGAAGACGAGAGGAACTAACAACGACTTACATTTTTACAAACATTACTTTTTTATTATTTATTTTGTGTATTATATCATTCATATTATTTTTTATATATTATTTTTATTTATATAATGGCATTATTATATTTAATTTTTACATTTAAAAAGGTATTATTAATATTAACAGTAAGATCTCACCATATCCTATTCTTTTTTTTCTGACCATACTCCAAATATTATTGCCCGCTGTATTTTTACTTACGTAATAATAAGTTCACACCACCGTCTCCTGGGAAATGGTTAGCTAAATTCATACTGTACTTCAATTGCGAGAGAGTCAATTTTGGCTTAATCTCTAGTCACGAACGGGATGATATTTGGTGTGATGGTTTTCAAGTACCCTCCCTAAGGATACACTGGTGTGTCCTAATGCATAACGGAATGTATTGCAGTATAAATACATTATATACATAGCTACACAGTAATTTATTCACGCTTTATCCCTCTGGGGTTAGCTGCATTAAGTAAGTAGAGTTATCAGTCCAGGTTTGTGGATATTAGAAAGCAAATGAAATTGGTATTACCGATATTAGGTTTAATTAAACATATTTAAATCTAATCTATTAAAAAGCAAAACTGTCCGTCACGCTGGCAGTATTGCCCCGCTTTTTTTTATCGTGCGCAGAATCCCCACGGATACCGCCCCCACGGAGCCGATGGAGGCGGTTATGTCGGACTCGAACCGACTAAAACACACGCCGTCTTGGGTCCTTGGTTGCCGGAGGTGAGATTGCCGAAAGCATATCTCTCGCACCCCGGCAATGCCCAGCTGAATAGTGATGGCCAACCGTTGCCTCAGGTAAAAGGCAGAGCGAGAGTCCCAACTCTCGACCGCAAAAGGTGCAAATATATTCCGCTCTTATTTGCCGCATTTTTCCGCCGCGACTTCGGCAGCAGCTGCTGAAGACATGGCAGTACGGTTCAAGTGGCTAGGATTATGACTTAGTCAGATAATATATTTTTATATATTTTACATAAGTCCGATTAAGTACGGGTTTAAAACAATCAAACGTTCAATGAAATCTAATAAACAACTAAGAAATAAACTTTGATTTTTAAATATGAAATGTAATTAATTGTCCTGGGGGTATCGTAGAAGGTGACTAAGGGATAGACCTGTTCTCCATCCTACAGTAAACACACAGCCTATGAGTATGGTAATAGACTCGCCCCCTATTACGTGGGGCCAAATATCAAAGTGAGCGAAATGTGGGTGTTAATACACCTCTGCCTACTCCTTCGGGAATTTACAGGCATCAGTATATGTATGTATTTATTTACTGATCTGGATCACACCTAGTTTCTTTTTAGTAGTTAATGTTTTATCTGTAGTAAAGTACGAACACCCTAAGACTTAAAAAAAAAGAATATTAGAACCGAAATTAATATTATTCCCTCTAACCCCTCCAGCTAAGCTAAATTGCTTGACGAATGTATACGATATGACGTCAATGACAGTCGTTAACGAATATCACAAACGTCAAAACCCATACATTCGTCAATCTATTCTACCAAACGCTGGCCAGCGAAATGTCTCTTGTCTAGGAAGGCAGCCTAGATATTGTGGCGTCGTAATCAGGGTCATTTATTGTAGTACTGACCCCTTTCCTTCACTGTGTGAAGACTAGACAGTAAAGACACTCTCGTGCTTTTGTAAGATTATACCTTTGTTCTTTATCTGATCGTATATAAAGAGATATAGATTTATAGGACGTTATACATTGGTTTTTATCATGTTCATCTATCACGACATAATATAAAGCAAAGTCGCTTTCAGCGTCTGTCCGTCCCTATATGCTGAGATTTTTAAAAGTACGTCAAGGTTTTTGATGCGGTTTTTTTAATAGATAGATTTAATCAAGGCAAAGAAAAAACGCACGTACATTCCTTGCAATTGGAAGAAGCACAAGGAAGTATATTATATTTTGTTATTATCTATATTTAATTTCGAGATATGAGAAACAATGATTCCTCTTAAGAAAACACAATAACGTCACAACTCTTTGCGTCAAAGGATATACAAACATACGTCGTCATACCCTCTTCCAATACCGTGGTACAGTTAGCAACAAAAGTCAATGAACACTGTAATATTTTGATAAAAATTCAGAACTGTCAAACATGTGTGTAGGATGTTTCTAAATCTGTACAATGATTGTGGATCTCTATTATATTACATGTTGAAATTGATCCAAGCAAAATGTTTATCTTAACAGTCTGGTGAACATTTATATTTATTTTGGAAACTTGAATGGTAATGGAACTATATCGATTCAGTCGAGACGATTCAAAAGTTTTGTACTACGAACTAAATTCTAAATTTCAATTTCAATAATTCCTGTGAAAGTCAAATGAAGTGTAAGTTCAGTGTAAATATAAAAGAACTAACGCTATAATGATAAAGATTATACTTAACCTAAAAGTTCTTTTTTTCAGAGGGGGGAAGTGTAACCCTAGTGATAAAAACTGTGTTATTGTTACACAAATTGAAATTTACTAAAGATAAGCAACCTACATTGCTGACGGTACAAAAACCAAATCTTGAACCTAGGAATTTAATACAATCTAAGTATTTTATGAAAGAAAAAATACTTACCCTCGAATAATTTTTTATGAATTTTCCGCTTGCCAATTTTGATGTTATTACTTTTTTTCTTTACACACACGATATTATGCCTGTGATTATATAGAGTTTTCTTTGGTTACATTAAGGCTTTTGTTATGCAAAATGGTTAGGCGTATGTTCAAATTCAAATATACTTAATATAATTTATCCAAGAATTTTATACCTATATGTCACATTGGAAGATTTTTTTTTCTTTCGTGTGGAGACTTCCTTATGTACAGTCTAACAGTAAGATGACCATTGCCTTAAAGACGGATAAAAATAGAAGAGAAATTTTAATCACATCGGACGTGTCTCGGTAGCCGAGTTAGTCAAGGCATTCCCCCTGTAAGAGAGAGATCGCGGGTCCGAGTCCCGTCCGAGAAGTTTAATTTTTCCTTATGTATTCGATTTGTATGTGTATTTTGTACTTAATGCTGTATGCATTAAAAATTCATTCAAAGATGACTATATCGGAATCAAACCTACTATAACACACGGTGTTCCGTCACAGCTATTTCGAGGATTTTACCGAGGATTTTACCTCTGTGGCGTAGTAATCGTAATCGTAAGTCATGGGTTCGATTCTCGCTTGGTGTAAATATTTGTATGTATAAATTTTGTACTATTTGCATTGGCCCGGGTGTTTTTATATACAATCATCATCATACAATCATCATTATAAATACAATTCATCTAAGTGCTCACTTAGATAAAAAAAAAAATATTGTACATAATTTATGCTCATAAAGACCACATACCACAAGCTAGTAAAGCTATTCGAACTTTGGATCTACTATTAGTATGTACTACTACTACTATTATTGATGTTATTTTTACAAGAATATGTAGAATCTCCTAGAATACTATTATTAATAATGAAACATCGCAATAATAAACACATTCTCTAGTTAAGCTATTCCAACTTAATTATGTCGATGCAGCTAATTCCGCACATCGTCTGCATATTTTCAAAAGAACATTCTCCATCAGGCGGTATATTAACAATCATGATGAAAGTATCTGCAGCGCCCAAGCACAGCCATGCTATGCATGCTAATTACTATAATAGTGCATGCATGACTAATGCTCGCAAATGAATACGTAATTACCGCTTTTGATGAAGTTTCTAGACGATTCTCTGTGTTGATACTGTTTTCATGTAGATTACGGAATTTTCGGTTTTATTTTTTTTAAGGATAAAAATTGATGACGTATTCCAGCAAAAATATTTGAGGCTAGACGTTTTAGCATCGTTTTTTTAGCTTTTAAAAATTGGTTTTTAGTATCACGACCAGGTTTTTCGTGTTCTCCAATTAAAGACGCGTCTAATGATACATATCTCATTCAGATAAGCGATGAGACTGCAGTTAATGTCATCAGCTCTCATACTATTTGAGCAATATATTATAAATTTTAAGTCTGTGATAAAATAAACTAAAGAAAATAAAGAAATAAATAAAATATTTACATACATAATGCGTCATGGAATTCCTCCGCATATATTTTACAATAGCTAATTTATGTAGACTATCAAGATTTTGAAATTCGAACAATATTCATACCGCGAAAGTGAATTTGTTACTCACGCAAAAATCGCATAGAGAATTTGTCTGAAATTTTGCACAAAAGTTGTGTACTTGTAATGGAAACTAGAATTCAAGTTATTTTTCATCTCGAGCAAATATGTTTCGATATTTCCTTGCTAAACAGGCAAAGAAAAAACAGTTCAAAACCATTTTCTGTACTCTTTGTCAGCCTCTTTTTCATTTGGTTTTGGTTTCACAAATCCGTACCTATACTGTTATGAATATGACCATAATTTAAAATGATACTGTCTTCCTCGCTATGTATTTATGTTGCCGTCAAATTTTCAACAATGATTATGTAACACCAATCAATGATTCCTGAAGAATACGTAAGTAAAACTTTAATTCGTGTCTCAAAAACAAGCGTGCTGTAGCCTTAATTAATTTACGCGTACAATTTTTCAGAAAAAGGGGGCATTGTTGGGGGGGAAATTGTTTGTGAGTCGAGCAGGTCCGAAGTATCGTGTGTTTCATACACGATACTTCGGACCTGCTCGACTCACAAACAAAATAGTGATGCAAGTACTATGAAACCCCTTATTTATTCTGTGCCCTTAGGTTTTCTTACAGTAGGGTTTAGGCCCAATGGTCTTCGAATTACAGGAAAAATAGTTCCATGGAAACGAGTGCTCGGAACTTCGATCCGCAACTACGAGTGCTTCATCGTAGGTTTCAGTCATGACGTCATAGTTCGCATGGCAATCATATGACAGTCACGTAGGATCGGCACTTTCAACATGGGTGACATGGCTATTAGATTTTATTAGCTTTTGCGTCCTTTCTTAGACTTATAAGTATAGTAGGAAACCGAGTTATGCTAGGCACAGTCTGTATTAATATCAGAATTGAGGTTATAGTGCTGAACAGAATAAATTCTTGATGTGTTTTTATCGGGGTTGGATAAAAAATACATAAATAGGTTGTAAATCTTCCAAGGGATAGACAGACGTGTGTTTCAAGTCAAGTAATAAAAGACGAGTTCATTGATGTCAACAGCTATGATATGATAGAATTGACTGTTTTCACTGTTGATTGATAGCACTTTTTTATACCTACCAGTTAGGTGGTAAACACTAGCTACACCTAATAATTAAGACACAGTATACAGTGGAAAATATAAATGTCTGATTCAATAAGAAAGGGTTGAATCCGTTAAAAGTGGTAAAACCACTTCACGTTTTACTTCAATGAGTAATATTCGCGTAATCTAAGAGTATCAAATTCAACATCCATACTTCCATACTAATATCACAGTCTAGCGATTCATACTACGTACAGTCGGTCAACGAAGCCGTCTAGACACCGCAATCGTGCGGGGGCAGGGGAGTGGTGGGGGACGGGGTATTACTCGGTACGCTCATACATTTTACTCGGTACTAAGGATTCAGGGCTGTCTCATTTTGTAATCACACTAATCACGTGTTTATTTTTTTGCATGACTCGTTTTGTTTGTTCAAACTATTTTTTTTTGTTTTCTATATTTAGCGATCGTTTTCAGGGTTTTTGAGGTCGCTGATTACGAATATATCATCCATTGCCCGCGGCTTCGCCCGCGTGGATGTCGGTTATCGCGACCAAATGTAGCCTATGTCCTTTCTCAAGGTCTAATCTACCCTTATACCAAATTTTATTTAAATCGGTTCAGTGGTATAGGCGTGGAAGCATAACATACAGACAGACATACAGACAGAGTTACTTTCGCATTTATAATATTAGTAAGTATGGATATGGATTCTAAACTAATTAAGTCAGCAAAGTATTACTGAAACAAAACGACTAATGGAACAGTTATTATTTAAACAAAAGTTTAAACTTACTCCCGAAAATTAACAAACACAATAACTAACTTCACAAGTAGTAAATAACATCTTAATTTAACTATGAGGTTACCTTGACCTAATCAGTCATCCTGAGCAATTTCCTAGTCGCGTTCAAAGTACCTACTTCAAAGTTTGCACATTGAAGCTGGGGTCTGCTTATTATTTTTGTTTACCTTTTCCAATAAAATTGGTGATTCGGAGATGTAACGCGTAAAGTGAGAGAGTGATGTCATAAGGAAGAAATTAACATTCTGTTAAAGAATATTAGCTTCCGAAATTATTACTAGTATTATTATAAGATATATCAGTAAAGAAGAAGGATTGTCAAAAATAAAAGTTGTGATTTGGATGATCTCAATAAAAAATTATATACTTCTAAACTTTTAAATGCGTTTTTCTCAAAATATGTTCATTAGGACATTCCCAGTTCCTTGCCGGTACCCTTTAACTTCCCAAGTAAACAGCGTCTTAATTTAACTGTGACCTGACCTTGACACAATCAGTCATCCATACAAATTGGACCCAGGTTAGGTAACTTATCGGGAACACGGAATCAAGAAAACGAATTATTGTATACGACGACGCGGCGATGGTTGAAATTCGACTATAATTCATAAAATTTTCAAGTTTGTACGTTACTGAGGTTTTTGACTCTGTATTGGGTTTATTTTTCAAATATTCTTTCTTTACATTAGAAAGGAAGTATGTACAGAAAAATACAATATTTGAATGAAATTTTTATAGCATTTATTATGCTAACTTTTAAGTTCGAAAAACATTGGAAAAATTGAAATGCCCAAGTGAGACTCAAACTCACGACCTTTCCCTTACAGGGGGACTGCTCTTCCAACTGAGCTATTGAGCCAAACTTGAATCATTCCAAATTTTCCTTCTCTTTATATCCGTCTGTAAGGGCGACGGTGCAGCTATCTACCAACACTCTTACGAACTGTTGGAAACAATGAATGATTTTTCAACCATTTTTAAACATTCTCTTGAGCATTTCATTTTTTCCAGTGTCTTTCGAAATACAATATTGTTACGAATATGACGTTACATGACACAGCATTAGAAGAATAATTACCAACACATTGTAAAAAATAAGTGAAGTGCAAGTAAAGAGAAGTGAAATTGCAGTCACGCTGTGAGTGTCGCATGTAAGACTGAAAGTGCAATGTGCGGTACAGTCGCGCCGTGAGTGTCGTGTTCAAGATTTGGCTGTTGGAGTGTGTAAATGAAGAGGTCTCACATACGAAACTGTTTACTTCCTATCCAATCCTATTACCCATCTCCCGTTACAATATGTTTAGTATTTATTTGGACGTGTGTATTAGTTGTCTATCAAAAATACTTACAATAAAACTAGTAGCGACATCTAATGTAAGATATGTCAGTTGTATATATGATATGACATATTAATTAAAAACAGTCTTTAGTCTGCTATTGGAACGCAACCATATTGTTTTATTTCAATAGGTTATGGGCCCAGCACGCTGCGCAGAATGGTAACATTGGAAGTTTAATGCTTTTGTAATACTTAAAGCTAATTAAATAAAATCAATTGCTATTAAAAAAATGTTAGTGACTAATTTGATAATGTGAACTGATTTGCTAGATATTTTTTTGTTTGTCAACAAAATTGTCACTACAAAATTTATATGAAAGAGTAACGAACCCGATAGCCCATCAATCAGTAGATGAATAGCTTACAAGTGAGGTTAGCTTGACTAGCTTGTCTTCCCCGCTGTGGAATAAACTACCTGCCGTGGTTTTGCAAGAGACCACAAAATGGGGTTCTTCAAGGATTTGAAAGTTCTTACAGGTTCAGTAGCGCGAGAGTGACGCCACACGGTAATCACTTTCCATTAGGTGGGCCATGTGCTTGTCTGCCACCTAAGTGGTATAAAAAATCCGAAACTCCAAAACAGCTCTCCAGACGCATGTGATATTATATAAATCATATATTAACTTCTTTCTGCTTCGAACACTTCTAAATAAAATCTTTCACTGGGCTAAATCTCATGTTAAGAAAATTGCGAAGTTTTGTTTTACTTATAAAGATAAATAAGTCTTTTAATAACTTTTAGTATTAATTTTTATACATATTTTTAGTAGTCTTTAAGTAGAAGCAGTAGTACTAGTTATTAATTACTACTAACGTTAGTTTACACTCTATTAACATTATGAATACTGACGTCAACATTTCAGCAAAGTGGTAGTCAGATGAACATTAACACCGACATTTCGCCAGCTGTTTTCATTTCCATTAAATAGACGATATCTTGCGTCTTAAGTACGTTTATAAAATAATTTTTCTAAGCCAAATGTGGCGAGAAATGAATCTGTAGATTACCAAATAACAGTAAACTGAATAGTGTAGATTATAGTGATGTGCTTTGAGTGTTAAGAAATACTGTTATGTGGTCCACTAGCCAGCATTATTAATAGTTTTCGTAATAAGAAACCCATTTGAGTTGGTTTAGTTTTACCCCCGGTTTTTTTTCTATAAATAGATTATATCGAAGAACTTTGAATACAGTGTCACCTAGAACCAAACTAGTCTGAGTTATATGGGTTCTAAAATGCGTATAAATATACTTGGAAACTTTTTCTTAGATAAATATGTTTTTTACATAGAACATCCAGAATTACATATCCTAATACACATTACACATATTGAGAACACTTGTACTTTTTTCACAGTATTTTTTATATTGGACCTGACCGGTTTCGCCTGGTAGGTGGCTCCACCATCGCCCTTAAAGACGGATATAAAGAGAAGGGAAATTTGAAATGATTCAGGTGTGGCTTAATAGCTCAGTTGGAAGAGCATTCCCCCTGTACGAAAAAGGTCGTAGGTTCAAGTCCCACTTGAGCGCTTCTTTTTCCCGATGTATTTCGAACTTAATAAGTTAGCGTAATAAATGCTATAAAAATGTCATTCAAATGTATTTGCGAATACAATTCAATGTTTTATTTACGTATTCAACGGTACGTACTCCGCGAAATCTCGCACATGTTCATAAAATTCTAAGCCATGCAATAATATGCCTCAAATAAAATGTTAATAACTAAAACATCAAGTCATTTTAAATCAAATTCTACAGAAATATTTAAACAAGAAGCAAATTTTATAAGCTCTACAACAGTAACGTCCCAATATACTTTCGTAAATTTTATATAATTGTACTAAAATAACATTTTTAATAACATTTTTTATAACAAAGAAATCGTTACGTTTCCTTTGATTCTCCACTGTTGGAAAATTCATTAATTACTTTCCCAACTCGAGATTTAATCCGCTGTTTTTACCGCTTATCCCTAAAATATTCCCGAAGGACTTCGCAGAAAGTCTATTCAAAAGTTCTGAATAACTGTGAGAAACGAAGGAACTGTAGCCATGTTCAGCTGGCTCCCATCCTTTGTTCTCGCTTAGGTACCTTTTTGTTAATGTACACTGTTTGTATCTCGTTACTTTTATAATAATTAAGTTCTTGTAATCAAGTAGTCTAGTATTGAACTTTTACCGTGACTTTTTTAAATTACTAAAGGACTAAAAATCAATCACTGTGTGATAAATGATTGTAATACATTGCTGCTGTAATGCACCCGAAACGCCGGCAAAAGCTTTCCAAAATTTATCGCGTGAAGTCGCGAACTATTATAAAACACTCCTTACTCAATCCCACCTATTTGGATGTAAGAGGTATACATGTAGAACATACACACATGATTAGGCATTTAAACTTTTATGATCACCCACATTACTACTAAAGGTATCGGAATATTTACCATGTAAATTGGAAACTCTAATAGTGTTTCCACACATAAGTTTGTAAGAAAAATATTTCAACTCATCATCATATTAGCCACACATAGTCCATTGCTGAACATAGGCCTCTCCCATAGACTTCCAGAATTACCGATCTAAAGCAGCCCGCATCCAGCGCTTCCCGGCGACCTTGATGAGGTCCTCCTTCCACTATTTTTTACGATTTGATGCCATTGCGCTCAACATCTGCACATTACTCTTTTTGTTAACATCGCATGTATTTTGTGCAATGAAAAATACGTATTTTTGTCTCGACAGTATATTTCACATTGAAAAATAAAATTTCAACATGTTGGAAGTGAAATAAATAGCGATACACAGCTTTTTATCATAAAAATCCCCGTCTGTTATCTCATGTGTAGGTAACAGGAAGGCAGTCAATTTTAAGCGTGATCGATCCTGTTTTCACAAGAAAATGTACAATAAACAGATTTATTATACCCTTTCTAAAGGGAAAATAATGGGAGTCCTTTATTTTTTACCAGCTTCTACCCTCGGTATGAACGTGATAAAAATTATAATGTTGTAAAATATTTGGGTGTGAATTTTTATTCGCGTTATAGAACATAAATTTTAACTAAAGTATCCATAACTCAAAATATATACAAAGTCAAGTAATTTTATTTTTTTTCTAAGTAAAATGTACCATTATTGACAAGCTGTTCCTGTTTTATTATTGTAACTACTATTTAATTTAGGTAAGTATTAGTTACGAACTATTCAAACAAACTTCTCCTCTCTATCTAAAAAAGCGTTCGATTTCTGCACGAGAATAATACAAGACTTTTAAGATCCACGGAAATTTTAAACCTGGCAATGGTGACGCATTCTATAAACTTCTGCAACAAGTCAAGATTTCGATCTAGTTGCACAATTTGGAAGTACAGACCTCATTCAATATCTATCCTAATTCATGGCATAAATAACTTGTTTTAATGTCTGAACTTTCCTCACAAAACCTATACCATAATAGCCCTTAATTGTTCTTGGAACACAACGAAAGTTCAACAAACATACCATCAATCTCTGAGCTTGGTCCTAACTCAGATGGTATTGAATTTACAGTCTAACTGTTAAGTGGTTGAACTTCGATATTTTCAGAGAAGTGACTGCTATCTGACATCAACAACCAATTTGGTAATTTTTGTTGTTAAACTAATCGAACTTTTATGGTACATACACCAACGCGAGTAACGTTTATTCCTAGAATATACAGCCAATATCACCCACATATTGGCTGTTTATTCTAAGAATAAACTTTACTCTCGTTTTAGTCAAACCGGCCCTTAGAGTTCTAACTACCTGGACGACTGCCATAGATGTTCGTATGATAATGGATCGATGCCTTAACGTGTTCTTCGAGGCACGGTAAAAATTAAATATACATATTTATGCATATAAATAATTGCACAGAACGGTTATTTAACCCCCTGTATAGCAGTCGAATGCACTACCGCCATGTCACAGAAAAATTTGGCACACGTATGACTTTAGTACCTAGTTGACTCGACATACTTATTTAGTACCGTAAGCTCACAGGCTGGTGCCATCGATTGCTGCCACATTCATACCTTAAGTTCAAAGTTTCAGCCATAGTTCATCTAGTAACCATGAATTCATAATTTTGATAAGGATAAATAAGTAAAGAAACCGCTTAGCGGGAAGTTTTTGGGTATTACTGTCAGCTACTGAGAAAGAAAGAAAGAAAACATATTTATTAGAGAATATATAAATAACAATTATATATATAACTTTTTCTAAGAATTGAAACCATGTTCTACACAATCACGCATTCACATAAGCGTGAATTAACGTCAAGGGATCGTTAAGACTATGTCAAGTCAAGACATTCATAATTTCAATGTTAATATTTAAATGTCTATTATTCTTATTTCTCTTTCAGAAATGAAATATCAAAATGACTTCATAACACGCAATAATTGCACAAGTTGAACGCAAAAGGCTGAAACAATTACCATTCATTAAGTTATAATTAATTGAATGTTCATTTTCCTTTCAGTAATTTTATAAGGCCGTCGTTATTTAACAAAATGATGCGATTATTTTTGTTATACTACAAATATAGAAATTTATGACCTAACTAGTTGACAACGACTTGTAGATTTTGAAAGTGTGTAAAACTTACTAAAGCTCTTGGCAATTCGAGGTCTTTAAACAATAGAACTCAAAAATACGTACTTACATTATCATCGTAGTGCCTCCCTCATTTCTATTACAAAAATAAAATATAAAAATTTATACGGGAGGTACCTATTTCCTTTTTTTACTTAGGCAAATTTGTTATCTTTTTTCTCTCACGAGAATACCAATACATTGTATACGGGTATATAATTGTAATCTAAGGTTAATTAAATTTTATTTCAATAAATGAATGAAATGATTGTGCTTTTTCAATTATTCAAAATAGCTAACTGAAAACTTAGTATTACAATGTAAACCTTTGAGAATGCCGTAAGGCGAAACCGGTCTAGTTTAGAAATAATATAAATTCAGTGGAAAAGTACAAGTGTGTTATTCAATATGTGAAAACTTAGTAGGTTAGCAAATTTTGAAACGTATAAGGGTCAAACTAGCTGATTGGCCCAAAATTAAAAAAAAACGACTACTTAGTATCTTCCCGCGTATAAGTCTCAAACTACTCTTTGGCCCTTATACGTTACGTCGACTTTATATTTTGATAAAAAATCGTGTTTCTATACATAGATATTATTTTTTAATAGCCCACATGATTAATTACACCGATAAGATACGTTTACCATAAAAAAGTCAAAATGGCCAATATTAGTTTGGCCCATATACGTACGACCCATCGATATCTTGTTTATATACATAACCCTGCGTGTTCCATATCACCAACGAAAAGAAAATTGCTCAATGTAACAAATTCTTAAATAATCTTAAAAAATACCTTCGTGCTCCACCGTTATAAACCATTTTTACCCGACTTCGGCGAAGCCAAAAGGAGGGTTATGATTTTAACAGGCTATATATGTATGTATGTATGTTCATTTGTTTTCTTGTTTGTCACTTTTTAGAGCGTGATTTTTCGGTAGTCGGGTTTTAGTTTTAAACTTTATTTTATTGTATCAGTAACACAATATATTGTTATCACGTTTATGCCTTTTTATAAAAAAGGAATATGCCGTGGACGCCAAAACAGTCAGATATTTTATTAAATGCACTACATTTTATTTTCAAAACTGTATTTTTTATTACATTTTTGTAATCGTAAGTTTTAATTCCGTTGAAAGTTTTCTGCCAGTATTATAACTGTTTTAAAGGACAGAACAGCATATGAAAAGTTACTTCATATTCTAAAAAAAATGAACGTTTTAAAATTGTAACTGGCAGTTTGTGTATAAAACAGCTCCGGTGGAGTTATGAACCTCCTTAATTATTAGGCTGGATGTTTTCATATTCATTACAGTGTAGTCGAGGGCCGCACGTGCGAGACGCTGAAGTGATGGGGTCATGTATGTAGGCACTCATGTTCTTTTTAAATATTCTTGTTCCATAACTCTGTTGAGTCTTTTCATAACTTTTGTAAGTCTCTTGATAAGAAAAACATTAGATATTATCAACATTTTTATGTATTTTTTAAAGCAGCCTATAAGTCTACGAAGGACTATACCACTTTGAACCATGTCATATCTCTCCTAATATGCGTTATAGTACCTAATCTTCAGTCAATTTCAGGTACCTTTTCATGTCCTCAGTTCATTTGGCACGTTTCTCCTTCAGTATTCCTATCCTATCCTAGGATTCATTAATAGTATATATATAGTAAGCCACATGCTTATCCATTGGCACTTGAGCTTACCTATTCTACAAGGTAGATCAATAATTGCAATAAAATCTCATAACGCATTTTCATCTCGCAAATAAGAATCCCGTTTTCCAAATTTGAAACCATCAATAAATCAAAAGCCATTAACAAAAGTTTAAACCATCAATAAAATGGAAACTCATTTCATTGTACAATACATTTGTTTCATAAAAAAGTGTTACCATAACCGCGACTGGTACAATCCGTTAGCTTACAGATAAATGTGACATCGTAACAAAATGGAATTAAAAGTTCCCGCAGCATACAACTGCGTGTGTGGTAAGGATTCCATTTTGTTTTGTTATTATTTATGCCTGTTATACTTCGCTGGCTTTTGCTGCCGGCTTTGATTTCAGTTTTATATATCCTTCGGTTTTGTAATCTATGTTGTCTTTATATTTTCTTGGTTGAGATAAAACTAATAGTATTTTCAGAGGAAATGTTACTTTATTAGAAGATGGACGAAACATGTTTATAGGACGAGTGTGATTGGGCTACCCAGTAAGGGTTCAGTTAGATGTAGGATGATTAAATTTATGATTTATTGAGTTATGACTCACTCAATAAGTCACGGTGTATGGCTTTTTTTCCGTGCGGAAATCCCCTCGGATACCACCCCTGCCGGAGCCGGAAGGGAAGGTTATGTCAGACTCGAACCAACTTAAACCGCACGCCGACTGTGGATCGTGGTGCTAGGCCGGAGGTGAGGTTGTCATCGACATATCCCTCGCACCCCGGCTGACCCAGGTCCATCCCTTACGGTCTGCCCCGAAAGGGGGGACAGCGGCGTCCCCGACTCGCCCCCGGAATGGGGAGGCGTGGTTCTCAGCTCGCCGGACGGTGTATGGTACACTGCAGGTAAGCAGGCCCACGATTTTACTAAAGTAAATCGAGGTCCAGATTGATTTTAGTGTGGTAAAAGTCCCATACAACCGTGTAGGTGCCCCGTGCCACGCGGTGTGCGAAAGGTTACAGTTATCCTACCTGAACAAAAAAAGGCTTAGATAATTTACTATTTATACTGTTGATTGATGGTACTTGGTGGAATTCATTGTTACACATATTGAGAACACTTCTTGTACTTTTACACAGTATTTATTATTTGGTAAATGTAAACTTTTGAGAATACCGTAAGGCGAAACCGGTCAGGGTCAAATAATAAATACTGTGGAAAAGTACAAGTGTTCTCAATTTGTGCTTAGATAATATATGTAAATCACATGTATATCTTGTGTATGTTTGTAAAGGTTTTAGATCTTTATTATGTTCCACAACAAATGTGATATACATTACTATGCTAACTTAAATATTAACTGTACGCATTGGAGATATTTCATATTAAAACCAAGCCAATACTAACAGAAAACCGCTGAGCATAATATAGGGTGTCTCAATAAGAGTGCACTTTTTAATTTGAAAATAATAACAAGTCTTTTATGACAGAGTTGTGATATTTTTATGGCATTTTAAAGAAGACATGTTCCGATTTAGTATGGAATAAAATATCCGGCATTTTCATGAAATTTTTCATGACTTTTGCACAGAGATGTGGCTATATCTCATCGATGACGCGTTGGATTTTCGATTTGAGCTCAGGAATTGTTTCGGATTTATTCGCGGAAACCCGAGATTTCACTAAACCCCAAAGAAAAAAATTGCACGGCGTTAAATCGCACGATCTTGGTCGCCAGTTGACATCAGAATTTCCTGAGATAATGTGTTCTGGAAATCGTTACTGCAATAAATCGACTGTTTTGTAATGAGTTTTGTAATGAGTTTTTATAACATATTTGCTCGTAAAGTGGTTGTAATTACACCAATTTCAATATCGTAATGTATCTCATTACGTACTTGTGCGATAATGTAATGTAATAGGCACGTGTTTTTTTTAATTAAGTTTTAAGATACTCCGTGAACGATACTTTTAAAAATCTTAGCAAAGAGCTATTATGTCAAGAAAGTGGTCAATATTTTATGAATAAAATTAACTTTGGGAAATAAAATATAACAAATAAACATTTAATTCTTTAATTTAATTAATTTTAACAAAAAATTACAACCATTTATCTGTAACAAAAACACAAAAATATTAATTTACTTTATTAGTAATACTGGCTGTTTTTGTACCTTTGCATAAAAAAAAACGTTGATGCGCGCGCATCGCTTATTTGTGGACAAGTAAAAATAATTCCACGCGCTTTTTCTTTTCGCTGTATTAATTATTAATTTCCTCGTAAATATGTTATAAAACGTCGTATGACATACGTGCGCTTTGAAAATCACAGCCTCTGCTTCCTTATAGCCCTCGCCGATGGCTCGGGCTAGTAATATCGCCTCGGCTGTAATTTTCAACTTACCGCACTTATATCATAATGTACTATTACAATTTTAACGGGTTGTTCTTTCGAAAAGCGCCCCATTTTTAATAATCGGAATAAACTGACGTGACAACTGTAAAATTTCAGAGTTGCCACTGGCATGAAAAAAAAATATTCCAATTTTAAAAAGTGCACTCTTATTGAGACACCCTATATAATAAAAAATCAGCACTGTATTTTTTACATCAGTGCTTTATACCAATCAATAAAAGTATAATGTAATGATTTTGTAAGGACCCTGCTTTCTTCCTTTTGAAGTACGAACTCCTAAAAACACTAATTATCCATTCAAAACAGTGATTTTACGAAGGAAATGTACAAAAACGATTCAGCTAATTCTACAACCGCCTTGGCTATTCACACTGGCTGAAAATAACGGAAAGAGGGTGTCTAAAGAACACGATAAGTAATTAATTAACGTTATCTCGTACTCACTGACTAATAAAAAGCTTAGTTTTTTTGCAATTCTGTCAAATTAGCGTAATATAGCACTCGTAACAGGTGAGTTTGCATGAAAGGCTTGTGGATGTGTACACAACATGTTGTGTATATGGAAATTTGTCTCTACCTACCCCGCAGAGAAATGTATGTGATGTTAAGCGTTTTTTTTTAAAGAATATTAGAACCGAAATTACTAATATTCCCTCTAACCCCTGCAACTAAGCTAAATTGCTTGTGCTAGGAGTGGGTTCACGTCGGTAGTATAATGGCTAGGATTGGAACCCGGGACCTCTCGACCGTAAGGCTGACTTTAAGCTACTGACGTCTAATACCCACGATGTACGACTAAATAACACATGTTTATATTCTTGGTGTGCACAATAAAGATATACTATACTATACTATGATACTTTTATTCCAATCCTTTTTTTGGTACATTATAAACATACACATTACAAAGTACCCACTTGACGATAGTAGACTCACCCTCTATAACATATAAAAGAAAATCATTATTGGCAAAATATGGGTGTCAACACACCTCTGCCTACCGTTCATGTATCATGTAGGCATATGAATACATATACATACATATTCACACCGTGGTAGACCAACAAATGAACATGGTACTGTACACAATTATACCTACGTAACGAAGCGCCATCATTATTTGTAAACCAAAACATATATTTTATGATGAAACATACCATGTAATGATAATGAAAACGAAATTCCAACAGCGGAGTTTCATAACCAAAGCGCGGATCAAACGGAATCAGATTTCCTGTTGAATATATTAGCGGCATGTGAGGGTTTCAAATGCAATGATAATGGTATAAAAATGGTTAATGACAAGAAATGAAATGTTTTTTTTTTGTTTGTTTTTACATACCTTTTGTGGGTATGTACGGATAATCCGGATCGTAAGTATTTTTATTATTTTCGTGCAGAAATCCCCTCGGATACTTCCCCCGCTGGAGCCAGAAGGAGAGGTTATATCGGACTCGAACCGACTAAAACCTCACGCCGACTGTGGGTAGTAGTGCTAGGCCGGAGGTGAGATTGTCTTCAACATATCGCTTGCACCCCGGCTGATCCAGGGCCATCCCTTACGGTCTCAGGGCACGCCGTAATAGCGGCGGTAAGACCCATCATGGAGGAGTGGCTAGAGAGGCCACACGGCAGCCTCTCGTACCGGCTGACGCAGGTGATTACCGGACACGGGTGATTCGGGAGTTACCTGTGTCGGATCCGGAAGGAGCCAACGTCCGAGTGCCATCACTGTGATGCAAGCGAGGACACAGAGCTGCACACGCTGACCGAGTGCCCGGCGTGGGACACGCCGAGGCGGGTCCTAGTGGCGGCTCTAGGGGTGGGAGTCCTCACACTCGTCACATTGCTCACAGCGATGGTACGATGCGCAAACGCTTGGGGTGCGGCCGCCTCCTTCTGCGAGCAAGTAATGCTCGAGAAGGAGGCGGCCGGTCGGGTCCGGACCAGACTCCGGGCCCGGGAAGCCCGTGCAGAGCGAAGGCGAACCGGACGTCGGAGGTCGCAGAACGACCTCCGTCCTCCATGAGCGCTGGCCTGGGGGTGACCGGTGGAGCCACCTGTCACCCTAGCAGAAGCAGGCCGCGGCGGCGGCGCAAAGTGCGCCTCCCCGTAACCGGGGCTAGATGGGGACATTTTGGTCCCCACAACCCGAAGGGGGCCATCTCGAAAGAGATGGTCCTGGGTCTGCCGGGGTGCGAGAAATATGCTTTTGGCAATCTCACCTCCGGCAGCCAAGGACCCAAGACGGCGGCGTGCGTTTTAGTCGGTTCGAGTCCGACATAACCGCCTCCACCGGCTCCGTGGGGGTGGTATCCGTGGGGATTTTTCGCACGATAAAAAAAAAAAAAATCCCTTACGGTCTGGCCCACCTCAGAAGGATCAAAGGTATCAGTCAATAGCCTCCTTTATAAGATCACTCAATATCGCAGTTGTATCGGGTCGAGACTGATACCGATGCCTTTACAATAATTCTGCCACGCAATCTTGAACTCAACTAGAACGCGCGACGTCTTCAGACGCCCTCTCTGTCACACACAAATGGGGTATTCCCTCGAGAAAGACTGTTCGCATAAAGGGCATTAATACCTTGAAGTCAAGCCGGACTATTTCGAAAATACTCATCCTACTGCTAATTCATTACGCGATGTGATCATTATAAAAGTAGCAAATGTGTTTACATCTTTAAATGCCAAACTGGTCAGTTTGAAATGTTTTTCATTTTAGAAACAAAAGTTATAGGATTTGATATGTACAGTGACCAAAACTCATTCATTTATTGTGGATAATGTTCTTGGATATCCAGGACGGGATCGAAGAGGGTCAATTTGTTTTACTGTTGAAAAATAGGCTACAGTTGTTGACAAGAAACGTGCCATTTTCGCGTCAAAACGATGTTAATGTATGAGGATATGATAGTTTATAAGGACAGGTTTACCTGTTTCTACATGTAAATTAAACCTGTACCGACGGATACCGATTCATATGTACCGGTAAACTGTTTCTGTATGTAAGTACCTTAACACACTTTCTGCCTAACATTTTGGGATAGCCGTGACTTTGCAAAAAAAAAAGAAAAATATAAACCGTAATGTTCAATATAAAAGATCAATCGCTAAAGCCGCCGCAGATGAACCATTCCATACGTTATTAAGTACATTATTCGAACGAGTGTGATAAAAGATCAGATTCGTGTCACTCCAGCTATAATATTACATTTTACGTAATCCACACATATACCCTTAACCCAAATATTTTCTAGCCCTCTTTGTGCCCTCCTTAATGTCGGAGGGAGGAGGGAGAGTGATTTATCTACTATTCAAGGTACATTATGTGGTAGTCGGTATAATCTGATATCGTATTACCTCAGCGATAAAATTCATGGACTCTTATGAAATGAGGCTTGGTAAATCGGTTTGTGTGGCAAATAGATTAGTTTCTGTATATTGCCGTATATGATATTGTTTATGTCGATTTACTTACGATATAGGGTATCTTTTTAATAACACTAAAGGCGTATACAGACTTGCTACTTTTTTAGATTAACCGTTCAGTCGTTATTCTGTCGGTAGAAACGTGAATGCTCATTGATGATGTCTGGAGTAGGTTATCCTCACAGGGTTGACTCAAATATACAATACATGTTTTTTTTAATATTAAATTAAAACGAACAAAGTAAACTAAAATATTTACAAGAATATAAAAGAAGTTGAAAAATAAGTCCTGTAGAGGGTTGCTCGGGACTAGCAAAGGGCACAGTGAAGAAAAGGCAAGAGGTGGGCTGATTACCTAGCGCAGGCAGCAAGGAGCTGTACATCAGTCGCTTAATATATTCCACTATTTTTAAACCCTTTTTTTTCGTGCGGAAATCCCCTCGGATACCCTCCCTGCCGGAGCCGGAAGGGGAGGTTATGCCGGACTCGAACCGACTAAAACCGCACGCTGACTGTGGGTCGTGGTGCTAGGCCGGAGATGAGGTTGTCATCGACATATCCCTCGCACCCCGGCTGACACAGGGCCATCCCTTACGGTCTAGCCCTCAACGGTGTCCCCGACTCGCCCCCGGAATGGGGAGGTGTGCTTCTCTGCGCGCCGTCGCCGTTGTCTGCTTCTGCTGGGGTGACAGGCGGCTCCACCCGTCACCCCCAGGCCCGCGCTCATGGGGGACGGAGGTCAGTCAGTGCTCTCCGACGCCCGAGTTGCGCACCCACTATTTTTAAACCCTACTCCTTGCAATTGCAACACAACGCAGTATTATTTCTTAAAAGAATTCACGAGTTGCGTAGCACGAAAATTACCTCGCATGATTACAATTTCAGCAAATATCTGCTATTATATATGATTCGCTCACTTTTTCCACATAATTTAGCTTCATCCCTCATCTTACTTTCTTTCCGTAAATATTAACACTTTGAAAGCGTCACAGTTCCTCCATTATTGGGTCTAAGACACACAAAAGCGTGATGTGGTGCCTCATATCGACAATATTCCCGTTTATGGCTTCCCTTTGTGCTCTTACGGGCCCCATGCGAGTTTTATCGCCCAAGTTTTATTATATAAACCTGTTTCTTAGCCATCATTGATTCTGATATCTTTTTTATATGTTGGTAGATTTATTTTTTTATAAATTTTGTTGAATTTCTTGTAAGAGGTTTTGTTACTTGTTGATTTATTGTGATTTTGATATTTGGTTAGTGTTCTTTTTTGGCTAAGCTTGAATTTTCTCTTTATATACTATTCTACATATATATATATATATATATATATATATATATATATATATATATATATATATATATATATATATTACTATAGGGCAGAGGTATCTTAAACACATATCTTACGAGCTCAGTCTTAATCCATACTAATCCATATCCATACTAATATTATAAATGCGAAAGTAACTCTCTCTGTCTGTCTGTCTGTATGTTACGCTTTCACGCCTAAACCACTGAACCGATTGTGATGAAATTTGGTATAGGGGTAAATTAGACCATGAGAAAGGACATAGGCTATGTTTGGTCGCGATCAGGGACCCAAAAACAGATTCATAAAGGTTACAGAAATATAAGGGTTATACTATTAAAAGGTTACCGAATAAAAGTGTACCACTTATATATCTGTTTTTTGATTCTGTTAATCGTTATAATGAGGTTAGTGTAACCGCTACATAAGTGTACCAGAAATGAATCTGTTAACAGGTTAATAAGTGTTCACCGAAATGGCTACGTTGCCAAACTTACAATTCTTATATAATCGAAGTATTTTTTTAAATCATGGTATTTTTAACTCCCGACTCAACGACGGGGTGTCTCTGTGAGTGTGTGTGCGTGCGTGTGTGTGTCCTGTGGCATCGAAACTCCTAAACGGATGAACTGTTTTGGATTTAGCTTTTTTGTTTGCATGTCGGGATGGTTCTTAGGTATATTTGAAAAAAAAAAATAGGGCCAAGATGGCCGCCGCCACAACATATCGGAATACATATTTCTTTACATACATAATAAACTCACGCCTTTTTTCCCCGAAGGGGTAGGCAGAGGTGCTAGCACCCACATTACGCCAGTTTATATTTAGGTAATGTGGTGGCGAGCCTATTGCCATTAACCGGGTACTTATAAACCTGCGATAAATACACACATAACTTCGAAAAGCATCGAAAAGTCATTGGTGTGTGCCATGGTAAACCTGGGATCGAACCCGAGACCTCGTCTCAGCAGTACATTACCTATACCACTAGGCTACCGCACTAGTAAAATACTACAACTATGAAAATTTTCGAATCCAAGATGGCCGCAACCAAAAAATAGTGAATTACTTTTTTTTTCACAACACCCCCAATATGGGTATCAAATCAAAGGGCTTGGTCAGTAGATCAATTTTAAAAATTATAAAATAAAAATTAAATCAAAAATCAATATTGTGGTTTTCCTCCCTTTAACCACAATTTATTTTCAACTTTTTGGAGATGTTTTTTATGACGGGGGTTTTATAAGTTTTTGATTAAATTTTTATGCACCTTTCTTGGCCTGGCTGTCCGGCTATCCTCACTGTCCGCACTACACGCATTATTTAATTGAGCAAATATTTTTCAAAGTGAGAAAGCAGATTTACTGAAAAGTGTATGGAAATTAACTTCATTCATAATTAATATTATAAATGCGAATGTAACTCTATCGGTCAGTCTGTCTGTATGTTACGCTTTCACGCCTAAACCACTGAAGCGATTGTGATGAAATTTGGTACAAGGGTAGATTAGACCTTAAGAATGGGCTATGTTAATGAAAGGCTATGTTTGGTCGGATTGGTACGAGCCGCGGGCAAAAGCTAGTATAACATAAACCGTAACAAGTCCCGTCGACTCGTGCGCGTCATATCGAGCTCTAAGTGTAAATAGAAGTACCTATTGGGCGACAAGTTCGTACCTACTTTTTTGATAAATCAAATTATTTTGGAAAAGTCCTTACGGAAAGTGGTTACCGTGGCCCATGGACGTATGCAACACAAGGGACAGAGGCGGCGGAGGTTATGGGCGGACTGGGGGACCGCCCACGGCATCGCAGGCCAAAGGATCTCGCCTTACAGCAAAGAAAGGCGCATCGCGAGCTGCCCCTACAGTAATACATTTTATTTCAACATTACATAAACCTTAAAGTAGATGAATGAAAACAGATGATGACGTTAATTTCAAAATAAATGCCCGATGTAGAAGGCGCCCAGGCACTAACTCTCCTGTAACCATTTGTATTTGTAAGCTTAGTGCATTTACATTGGTCTGTTCGTGCCTCGGAAGTCGGAAGACATCGGTCCCGAGCGTCGATTCTACTCAAGTCAAACCACAGTCGTGCCACCGCGCCTATAAGAAACTAAAAATTCAAAATTAAATGACGTTTTGCAGAGTGAATGAAATAGTGTAATGAAACGTTTTTCATTTCATTTTGAACTTTAGACGTATAGAAATAAAGTCTAAAATTTAATGACATTATTGGAGTGCAGCTTTAGTAGAATCGAGGGCCCGGTTGTCGTACGAACATCTATGGCAGATGACAGTCATTACGGGTAGTTGGTCTAGTTGCAATGCTTCGATATCGCCTTTGGTTTGTGAAGGTCATATGGCAGTCACTTCACGGCAAATATCGAAGTTCAGCCAAATCCGCAGTTAGACTGGTAAAACGGACCCCAGACTCCGAGGATACGAGGCCTACGCGTGTGAGCGGTCACCGCCAAGTTTGGAGTGTACCTACTTATTCCTAATGTGTAGAAGAACTCGATGCAACACGTAACCTAAAAATGTAACTAATTCGTGTCGCGTCGACGTGTTGTTGCCATTCTGTGCAAGTACATAAATTATAACGTTATAATGACGTTTCTGTTAATACCGGTAACCGTTATTAACACATATGAACCCTAAACACTTTTAATCTGTTACAGATACGTTTCGGTTACAGTTATAAAGGGTTTTCTTTTTAAACAGTTTCAAAAAACAGTGTTAAAACACTTTGTAGCGGTTACTGTTTCGGTCCCTGGTCGCGATAACCGACATCCACGCGGGCAGAGCCGCGGGCAAAAGCTAGTGTACCTATAAATTATATACCTCTATTGTTATTAAGAGGTACATAAGTATAAATTTAATGTAAGTTGAATATTAAGATGACAGTTGTTACCGCGTATTTTTATGATAGCATGAATTTTTTGAAATATTATTAATTTCGCCTCGTTAGTGGCAATATCAAATGTTTTTGTAACTTTTCTTGTGTGTATTAGGATGCTCATAAAACAAAGTCTAAGAACTTTTTTCTGTCGCCAGGAAGTTACTCCTAGAAAAAATATACCAAGTACATAAAAAAGAAACGAATGACTGGACGAAGGGTTAAATAAGTTTTACTAACTTAGTTGTGAAGACTTGTAGATGTGTCGCTAGAAGAAATTTACTGTAAGGCTCGTTACAAACATATATACAGACATATAAATTAAAACAAAGCGAAATAAGAAAATTTAGTTGATTATGCGATAGATTTTTTTTATACTACTTAGGTGGCAGACAAGTACACAAATAAATAGATTATACAACTTTTGGAGTATTCGTGTAAATTGGACAAGAGCAAACAGAAATCACGAATAAAATAATTTATTAATTTGTAGTTATGTGTGTCAAGCAAAAAATTCTCAAAGAAAATATTTATACTGAGTTTTTGCTATCTACATGGATTTTTTTTAATAATAAAATAATTAATTTTTAAACATAATGTTTTTAGAGATTAACCTGATCAAATGAGTTATAAATCACGTTTATTATGAGTATAGATGCGAGCATCTCATAATAGAACACATAAAATGAATATTTTTAAAGTCACCTTAAAAGGATGCCCTGTGCGTAAATCACAGTCCACGATTTCGACCGTGATTAAACTCATTAAGCCGTTTTTAGCCAGTTACAGCCACGAGACAGAAATTTGTCACGAAGTCTATAACAGCTTGTTGATTATGACCACAATGATAGTAGCAATAAATTATGAAGCAGACATTTTCTTTTGACACGCACTTTTAAATTGCCTCTAATTTGTAAGAAAATGAATAATATGCTTATTTATGCATTAAAATAATTGTTCCATGACAGTTAATTGAAGTTTCTGGCTATATCGGTAACATTCCCTGTCAGCTCACGTGTTTCCTTCTTTCTACAGTCCCGGGTTCTTTAAACGGGGCGTGAAAAGGCACCTGATGAGGCCGTCAAGCTGAGTGCCACCACTATTAACATGGTACATGTTTACAACGGTGACCCTCTTTCCGAGACTTTGCCTTTAGCTTACCATCAGGTGAGGTGAAGTTAAATTGACGTATCCTTTGTAAGAAAAACATAAAACAGCTCGAGACCCGAGGTTCACTTAGTCCTCCTTTGGTTTGATTCATACTATTTTCATGGCAGCGAATGCCATCTGGCCTCTTAAGCTCGAGAAGGAAGCCTGCCGGAGCCTTCATGAGGCCCCAAAAGCCCTTGACGACTGACGACGAACAAACATCCAAACATCTCCACAAACAATTAAATAAAATTGCTCACAAACAATTATATTGTATATATTTTTGTTTGAGCACAACTCATAAGTGTGTAGCACACCTTATGCGTAGCGGTCGTCATCTACGGCGTAGCTCTTCTACGCACGTGCTACCTAATGTATGTACGGCCATTAAAGAAAGTTTTCTTAGGATAAGTACCTACATCTGTATGAGAGATATACATACATACGTGGTTATATACACGGCGCTTTTGTTCTCCTTCAGGGTGCTATAATTACGGAGTGAAAGTTATCAAACAAATGATAATGTTAGACGATTTGAATGGCGTAGCAGTAGACTGCTACGTCAGAGATTGTAGGTTTGATTTTATTTATTTTATTTATTTTTATTTATTTATTTAGGCATATCAACAGTGTATTACACAAACACTGTCTTATAAGTTTCGTGTGAGATATTAGCAGGTATGTGCTACACCAATTATAGATATGCACAGCGTTGGCTGATTGTCATACAAAATAATATGGTATAAAAATAACAAAAATATTCAAATGATGCATGTCAAGCTATGTCAAATCTTGTCATATGAAATGATTGATTTTCACTCAGCACAATTTTTTTATACGTGAATACGTTTTATTTGCAATGCCAGATTAAAAAAAACGAAATGAACGAAGAAATCGTATTCTGGAATCCATACGCTATTTACAAAATCTTAATATTAGAACATAAACTTCTATACATAATTAAATTAAATTTTCATTTAAAAATTGCATTTTGGTCGCGACATAACTCGAAACCAAAAAAAAATTAACATTAAGAAAATGCGCATCATAGGCAACAACTTGTTTATTATGTGTGTTTTATATTATACCTTTCTCAAAGTAAATAAAATCTACCTCAAAAATGTATTTTCATTTGAAATGATTAAAAATATTCAAAAGTATACTTTCAACCCTCTATACAAAATTCATCCCCTCACAGGAGTGGTTGGGGTGAATATTTTTCCCCTGGCGTATTTTCCCTGAATACCTCGTTTAGAATGCATAGAACCTGTTACCATTTGAGCGCGATAATTGTAAGCCTTGATGGTTCTAAGCTATAAGAGGTTTCCTTCCGAAGTTAACGCCTTAGGGGTGAGCAGGGGATGTGGATAATTGATTATGGTGAATAATTATTATCTTTTTTTTTTATATTTAGTCCGTCAATTGACTGCACCCCGCTAGATGGCAACAAAGCTGAAGTGCAGTCCAGAAGATACAGACCACCATTCCCGGTGTCATTGGACGTAAAATGGTGGTCCCTAACTTGACGGCCTTGATAGATGCCTTTTCACGCCCCGCTTGAAGAACCCGGGACTGTAAGAGGAGGGAAACACGTATGCGGGCAGAGCATTCCAGCTCTTTATCGTGCGGCAGAGGAAAGAGCCCCCAAACCGTTTAGTGCGAGATGGTATGGATTCCACCGTGTGTGGATGGCACCGCAGACCAGCACGTGTTGTTCTGGATAGGAAGGGAGAGGGTGGGATCAGTTGAAATAACTCCTCAGAACTCAGATCTGTATTTTTATTGGCATAAAAATAAAATCGATTCTTTTTTTATTTTATTTTTATTTTACATTATTTACTCTCCATCGCGTTAGTAAAGCTAAATGAAACGGTAATTTCATAAAAAGAACATCACTACAAAAAAATATACAACTAGCGCCAAGCGCGTGCTTCTTTGTAATGGTGTATTTTTATGAAATTACCGTTAAATTTAGTTTTACTAACACGATGGAGAGTAAATATTGCAAAATTAAAAATTAAAAAAAAAATTGTTTTTTTTTTCAATTCGATTTTATTTTTATGCCAATGTGTTATGTACCTGGAGTACTACTAGGGGTTTTCGGCTTCGAGAGCGTTCCCCTTACACCCGGTATACATGGCGAAAAAAATAAGTATACACCTTCCTGATTCCTTAGATTGTCTTAAACTAGCTGATCCGGCGATATATTAAACATGTTTTATACAAATAAACCTACCTCTCGAATTACTCTATCTATTATAGGAAAACATACCAAAATCCGTTGTGTAGTTTTACAGATATAAGCATACATAGGGACGGCCAGACTCGGAAAGCGACTTTGCTTAATACTTTGTAGTGATAATAATGAACATGAAAATATGTAAGAGTACTTACATAAATACACAGGCTTTCGTCTCCATTTCCATCCGGTATAGTTATGTAAAAAATGATTAAAAAATAAAAAACCCGACTGCCACTGAAAAGACCGAAATAAGTTTAATAGCAGGCGGTACCCATTTGCCAATCATAAACCAAAAGAAAATTAACTCGGGTTTTTTATTTTTTAATCATTTTGTTTTATTTTATACTTTTTAGTTGTGATAATGACATGTATATCTTTTTGTAAGCCCCTTCTAATTTCCTTCATACCTACATAAATAGTTTATACTTGAAATAAAAACTTAAATCAGTAAGTAAGAAAATTAGCGAGAATGATTGTTTTGTTAAACAACTTTAAATCGTTATATATCCTAAACTATTATTTAAAATGAAAAATGGTAAAAGGAACCTAAACCTGATTTTAAAATATCTATTCAACGACACCCCAATTGACATAGTTCATTGACTTTTTTATTTTTCATTTTGACAATATGGCGTCTGGTTGTCGCTGTGGTGAATTTTAATGACTGTCATGTCTTTAGTGACACTCGCAAGGTTAAGACGAATCGATTGACGTAAGAATTATCAAAATCGGCCTATGCATTTGGTCTCTAGAACGCCACATAGAAACAAACATACATACATACATACATATATACATACATAGACTGATAAACACATTACCCTCCTTTGCGTCGCGCAGTCGGGTAAAAATGTGTCAATTTTTTGCCAGGGAAACTAGAAACACCTTCTTATCTTTAGATTCAAATTTAAATCAACCAGTTTAGTAATAATCAGTCCAGGTGAAGAATGGGCACGTACATAGGGGCGACTCTACAACTTTTTTAGGAGTACAGAGAGAGTATCCCTACTCTCTCTGTTTTCCTAAAAACGTATAAGGAGAAGAGAAGGGAATTTAAGAAGACGAATAGCAACCAAATTCTCACCTCAGATTGGCCGTGTATACGTATAATATGTACGGGTATTAATCATGAATATTACTTCTTATTGAATATTACTATAATTCTCAAACAAACTTGACATGTCTTTTAAATTTAATATTTATTCTATTAATTTAATTACAAATTGACTATATGCATTTACGGCAAACAAATTGAGATTAGATTTTTACTGTGTGTCATTTCTTTTATTCCTCTGTCTTGATATTTCATAATAAGAAAATCAATCACAAACATAGACGCAATACCAATTTCTACTAATATAAATTTTTAAGTTACATTGTTACTAACAAAATATGGATTAATTGTTGTCCGAAATAAATGTTTTTTTTTTTAAATTTTCATTTATTATATCTTATGCAATACCACCTATTGGTCTGTCTGAGGCGCTCTTGTCCAGATTCTATACTTATATGGGACTAGACAACCGTTTTTTATCGGGTCTGGTAGTAAGACCTGGAACTCCCTGCTAGCTCACAGTTCCCTTCCCCTTCCCCTTTAAGCGGGGCGTGAAAAGGCATCTAACGAGACCGTCAAGCTGAGTGCCTCCACTGTTAACATCGTACATGTTTACGATGGTAACCCTCCTTCTGAGACTTTGCCTTTAGCTTGCCACTAGGCGAGGTGAAGTCAAACTGAAGTGCCCTATATAAAAATAAATTAAAAAAATACATAATTTTGACTATTTTCTTTTTCAACATTAATATTTTATCCTTTTTGTTGCAGGTAATTGAACGAGACTACATTTTTCACATACACCTGAATGAGTTGACCAGGATTTGAGCACTGTACTTCCCCACCGTAAGATCGCTACCTTAACTGCTACCAACGCTTAAAATATTACACTAGCATTATCATTAACATAGTAAACGTTTTAAACATTCATTCATACCGCCATTTACTTGCTATATTTCACTACATAAACTTAGGAATAATGTCTTTATCATAGGTTTTACGATGTTTCGTGTTTGTTAGCCGTTACAGTAATTTTAAAGGCTTATTAGCGATTAGTGGCAGCACGTGGCGCCAGTCGCTAAGTAATATGGCGGAAACAAGCCTTCAAGTGCATATACGACAGTTATAAATACACTGTGTTGAGTATGGATTACATGATATTAGCATTACTGCGCTTCTGGACTAAAGTGGCATTCTATTAGTGATAACACCAGTGGAAATGTTATGTAATGTATGATGGACATGGTTACTAAAACTACTACATATATTTTTTTTACCTGACTACGGCGAAGCCAAAAGGAGGGTTATGATTTTGACAGGCTTTGTATGTATGATGTTCATTTGTTCCCTCATAGCTGCACAACTACTTATTAGAACTGGACAAATGAAGTATCGTTACAAGCGGCTTGATCATCCGATGGTTATAGGCTATATGACGTGTCACTCAATCTTGTGTGGCGCCCTCTAGCGCTCATAAAGTACTGCGATAAAAAATAAATTAGAGATAAATATGCCGTGTTTGATATCAAATGAAAGTGCTTAATGAGCACATTTCAAATATGTACAAATTATTTGTTTACCTTGCCCCAAAATAATTTAAATAAAAAATAAAGTTTAAAACTAAAACCCGACTACCGAAAAATCACGCTCTAAAAAGTGACAAAAAAGAAAATATCAAGGAAATATCACTTACTCTAACAAAACAATATATTCTAGGGAAAAGTGGCATATGACAACGGCTATCCTTGATGTTTTCTTTTTTGTTACTTTTTAGAGCGTGATTTTTCGGTAGTCGGGTTTTATTTAATAGCCGCGTGTTTCCTGGTAGAATAGAATTTGGCTGACCCCATTTCTTCCCATGCGGTGTCGTATAAGGCGACTAAGGAATAGGGCTGTTTAACATCAGACAGGAATATACAGCCCAGACTCAGCCTCAAATGCATGGCTCGAGTCAACAATAGTTCCCGGAATGCGGCATTACGCTCACACCTATTACGTGGGACCAAATACAATGATTGGTGAAATGTGGGTGTTAAATCACCTCTGCCTAACCCTCCAGGGATAAAGGCGTGATTGTATGTATGTATGTAACAGATTATTATCAATGTCGACGTAACGAATAGCAACGTGTTGGCATTTAGCTTTAAGAAAATAAATATTGTAAATTGACGTCCAAAAAATGCCGCAGTGGAGTTTGTTGCGCCGTTTCTTCTCCACCAGCGCCTTGGAAGCGGTGGTAAACTTAGATTAAGTAGAATTAAAATTGACGTCAATGAGAAACAATTTTATTGTTCTATATTGAAAAATAAATGACTATGACTATGACTATGACTATGACTATGACTATGACTATGACTATGACTATAACGAATTTGCTTCGAAGTGATTAGAATGTTACTTAATTGAATACTAAGGGTGCCTTTAAATTAAACGCGTGAAGTGGTGCATTGTCCTGCCACTCCTAACGAATAAGCTAGTAGGTGCTGAGTGGAGCTTCTAACATTTGTATGATAATTAAGGAATAGCGCGACAACGCACCTCTACAAGCGTCTAATTTGAAGGCAGCCTAAGAAGTACACATCTAAAACCAATGAAGTCTATGTGCATTATGAATAAAATAAATCATATATATAACATTTAAATATCGGGAACTCGTTTCAACTAACTTTTAATACGTTTTTTTTAAACGTGTAATTACCAAACTTACGAAAACATATAAAATTCAAATCTTAAAATGTAATTGAAAATGAATCAAACTACGACTGATTCTGAAGGTTTAGTTACCACATAATAACGTAGATAGGTTTTATTTTTACAGATCATACAAAATATCATACTTATCTTTAACTTTTTGTTTAAAATCGAATTGAAGTTTTTTGTATACATGACGTTACAAACAAGCCAAAACAATGTCTGTATGATGAGACTTTCTATAAATGTTATACGAAGTAAAAAATCTAACTAGCGAAGCCTTGTACATCGTATGAGACGTAGAAGTAAATTTCAGTAGACTTTACAGAGAGATGTAGAATTTCAAGTGTAGACTTCAGCACAAAATTAAACTTTTCTATTATAACTTTAGTAATTATAGAATTATTTATCTTGTAGGAATACGTTCTACAATTTTTACATTCACATTTAATTAGTGTTTTACTGAGATTATGATGTGATATGTTATAACCCCTTCTACTTTGGTCCGGTGGGGTGCTATTTTGTTACTCAGTGGCTAGCAGTAAAGCAGAAGTTGGGTGAAGAAATAATGTTTTCCTAGCTTTGTCTGTTAAGTGTACATTTTAATTAAGTTTGTGGTACTTTTTTGGTGTAAATAGTAGGATATTTGACGGTTGCCCCATAATACAAATGACAGTGAATATTTACAAGAAAATCACTTTGCGGTAAAATGAATCAAATACCTATCCTTTGCGGTTTATTTTCTTTGAACATTTGATGTCACTTATACCCTTTTGCGTTTTAAACATCGACATATATCATTCATTGTTACTTAATTTTATTACTTAAGCTAAAGACGAAACTTCCTAATTTATATCTAAAATCTCTACTAAAGGAAAAAACAGTATAAAATATATCCTCGAAGCATAAAACAAAGATATGGTGACCTCGTATTTGACAAGTTATTTGCTTAAAAAAGTCGTCAAACTGTCATAAAAACTGCTGGACTGGAACGTACACTCTACAAGCTTACGAATACAAATCTAAAGGCACAAAAACAAACTTTACTGCCTCATTACTTTGTGTACAGTCAGTGTCAGAAATATCTTGACGACAATGTCTCAAAATGATCTTAAAATCAAGGTATTAAGAGCTAATCAAACTGTTTTATTGATTTAAATTGTACGCACGTAACTAAAGGTAAGATCATTTTAAACACTTTGTTCATCAAGATCTGGCGCTGAGTGTACCAGCGATATATAAAGATAGTAGGTATGTATTAACCCTCCCGTGCCTAACCGTCAAATAGTGAACATTATACAGAGAGAGAATGGTCTGTCAGACCACTTAATGAGAAAGATAGCCAAGCATGTGAACCCCATTCTTAGTTGTTACCGATGTTAATGTACAACTAACAAAATAAAAATAAAATAAGTTAAATGACCATTTTAATTATTTCATCTGTTAATTTGAGGCTGAACCCTTGTAATTTCTAGTATGGCTATTGAATACTACCACTATGTACTCCTCGTTAAGAAAAAAAAACAGTGCAATAACAAAACATGAATTAATTAATTACTCATTTGAATTTTTGCTACTAGTGCAAACTTTGCAGCTCTTTTTGTGTGTGTTTTGTGTTGCCTAAACAGCACAAAACACACACAAAAACAAGGCAAACTTTGTATCGGTCTGACAGACCGAAGCATAGCATAGAAGGGTTAATCATTTACTGCTATAGTTGCGCAGTCCCGGCTAAATCGTTACGGGATCTTGAGGTGCGATTAAGGGATAATACCTGGATGATTGGCAGCGCACACCTGCGTTTCTACAGAGTTAGTTTGGTTCAAATCCCCTTGTCTAATGTGGTGAGATGTTGTTATTATAATCTTACCCATATAACCATCCTATATATTGATACGATTTAAGTTAAGTATTTAACTTTAGAAAATCCGTTTCTAAACTGATTGTAAGTGAAGAACTATGTATTGAAATAATACTACTAATAATACTAGCTTTTGCCCTCGGTTCCGCCCGCGTGGATGTTGGTTATCGCGACCAAACATAGCCATATGTCCTTTCTCATGGTCTAATCTACCTCTATACCAAATTTCATCAAAATCGGTTCAGTGGTTTAGGCGTGAAAACTTAACATATAGACAGACAGACATACAGACAGAGTTACTTTCGCATTTATAATTTTAGTATGGAAGTATGGATTTTCTTCTTATATGCTTGGTCCCTGTAACTGATGCCAGTGGGGTACAACTTTTTATATATTTAAAAAGATGTTTTTTTTTAAATTTATTTAAAAATAGAGAGATCCGGTTCTCAGCTTTCCGTGGATCGCCGGGTCCATGACGTAGTACAGAGAGGAACACTGTGACGACGCCTGGGACTTGCGACCCAGATGTAGCGCTCACCTCCACCGTCACTCGTGTTCCTCCTCTACCTATCCATTTTTTTTTAATAATTTGCAAGTTTTATTTAAATGAATAAAGAGATATATTCTAAGCAATTCTACCCAGCCAGTCCATGGCCACCGCCAAACCATTTATGACCATGGGTGTTGTAAAAGGTGACTAAGGGATAGGGCAGTTATCCATCCGTCAATAAACATTCAACCCATGACGTAATGCCTGACTGACGGCAATAGACCCACTTCTTATATGTAAAACGCAATAATAGTAATTGTAATTGGCGAAATTTTTATGTTAATAATAAATAATAATAATAAATAAATATTCCAGAACATTGCACACAACGCTATCTAGACCCAAGCATAGCTTAACTAGCTTGTGTTATGGAATCTAGAATACGGATAATCATACTTAGATACTTTTTTTTTGTAAATACATACATATTATATATAGAAACACCCAGACCAATGCAAATATCCATATTCATGCATACAAATATTTGCGTGCCTCCTGCGTGGTAGTCGCGTGCACTACCGCCACGCCACGGAGGCTTCCTACCCCTTCTGGGATTTACAGCTGTGATTATGTGTATGTACTTGAATGAATTTTACAGCATTAAGTATGCTAATTATACAAATCGAATACATAGGGAAAAATTCTAAAAGTCTTTTCGGGTGGGACTCGAACCCGCAGTCTTTCCCTTACAGGGGGAATGCCTTGACCAATTCGGCTACGCCCGATGTGATTCGAATTTCCCTTCTATTTAACCGTTCTTACGGCGACGGTGGAGTCACCTACCGATCTTCATACGTAAATAAAAAAATAGTACCGTGTTCTCCAGATTTCTAATACGCATTGAACCTTTGAGGATAAAATTTCAAAGTGCATACATGATTAGCTGTTCTCAGCCGTACCAAGGAGGTAGGTACGTATTGATTTTCAATTTTCAAGGCAACAGAACGTTTCCAATAGGTACCTATTATAGCGTAGTTTTGTATTGAAGTGATTGAAGTTATTTCAAGCATTCAACTACCGGATCATCGAACTTTATTGTTTGAATGTGGATGAAGGTCGTGAAGGTCAAGGGTTGGTGCTCAGTGAAATTTTTTTTGGTAAAGTTGGATTGATTTTGTTTGCATTTGTGTACCTATTCTATTTATTATCATCATCATAAAGTAAGTACTGGTTGTTAAAGTTAAAATCAAAGTTAAAGCGACTGTTTCTTTTGATTTGGTTTATCTTGACTTTTGTAGGACCTGATAATGTCTGACCGCCTACATCAACTATAATTTACACGATTTGAAGTGTTGGTTCCCGGTGGAGTAGAATAGGATCATCCCAATTCTTACTGTGGGTCTCGTAGAAGATGAATAAGGGATAGGGCTGTTCTCCATCCGACAGTATCTGACAATATACGGCAATAGGCTCCCGATCATAACTGGCGAAACGTGGGTGCTAATACACCACTGCCTACCCCTTTGGGTATTTACAAACGTGAGTATAATATATATGTAGGTCGGCCGAAGTAAGGAGAACTTGTTCAGGTGGGGATTCTCAGATGGCTCTAACTTGGAGTGCAAGTGTGGTGCTGCCCCCCAAACGATGAAACACTTGACTTCATGCCCTGCGTGCCCCAACAACTGCACGCAGGAAGATCTAATGAATGCCACTGACAATGCGATTTTAGTAGCAAAATTTTGGGCCGATACCATCTAGGTTTGCTAACGACACGATAAGAAGAAGATATGTATGTATGATTTGAAGTATTTTGTGAAATAGTTTCACGACAGAATCAATAAATTAGCCTGTTGTAGTCCACTGTTGAGGAAGAAAATAACGAAATTCAGCCAAAATCCGTAGTTCGACTGGTAAAGCGAACCCCAGACTTCAAGTTGAAAAGCTTCAGATGCGACTGAGATTAACGCTAGGATGAAGAAGAAGAGTCCACTGTTAAGCTTAGACTCTTCCTGTACACCATAGTATCCAATCCTTCACTTCACTCATTCATCCATCCCAGTCACCTTTTTCAGGTCGTCCGTTCAATTTGGAAGGACCCAAGAGAATATTTCAATGTTTATTTCAGAAATCAGAACTTACGATTATATTAATTACGTTAGCTTTTGTGTCACATAATGACTTGTAAAGCCCTCCCCAGCAAGCAAGAGAGCAAATGTGGAGCAACAAATATCCAGCTCCAGCTGGCCACCTTGCCCCCTGGACACCATCTCCCGTGGCCAACTTGGAAATCATTAAATCGCCTACGGCAAATTTGGCAAAATGGGGCTAGAAAGAACAGTCACATGCACCCTGTGACTGCGGGGCCCCATCCCAGTCCATGCCCCACTTGCTCTCTTGCCCACTGTGCCCTTCCACCTGTACCATCGTGGACCAGTGCAGGGCAACAGACAATATTGTGGCACACACACTAATTTAAAATATTGATGTGCCATTGACACGAAGAAGAAGAAGAAGACTTATAAAGTAACAGAAAGTATTATGAAATTCGCTTCTTTACTACATTACAGTTAAGTAGGATAACAAATGGGCTCAAATACAATAAGAGTAGACTACCAGATATTCACACGCGATATAAGAATTAGTTTACTTGAAGAAAATCAATAAAATCAACCACTAGTTTACAGTACAATAATATCGTATATAAATTCTACAGACAACACGTTAAAAACATAAACTTTTGAGTAATAACATGTAATTAAAGCATTTTAGATTGCAAACATTTTTAAGTATGATGTAATATAATAAGTTAGAAATAAGAAATATTGTAAATAGCTCATTAAGTGCCCCTGCGGGCTATAGAAAAAAGGAGTACTTAAGTTGCACACATTAGTGCTCTAATAAGTGTTTCCAGTGTTACTACTACTGTGCTACTGTTCCAGTGTTTGTATTCACTGTGAGGAGCACTTAAATAGTTCAGCTAGCAATGATCAAGTGAGCAGTTAAGAACTGATGAAGAATCAATAAACAAGCTATCGAAGCATCGAGTTTTATTACTCCTGGTTAACAGCAATAAAAGTCATACAGTCCACGACAGTTACTATTTGCTATAAAATAATTCTCGGTCGGTTCCCGGCAGAATAGAATTTGAGCCACCCCATCTCTTCTCATACCGTGTCGTAAAGGAAATCTGTTTAACATCAGGATATAGACTTGAGTCCACAGTTGCGCCCGGAATACGGCAATAGGTTCCCCCCTATTACGTGATACCTAATATTATGATTAGTGAAATGTGGGTGTTAATTCACCTCTGCCTACTCCTCCAGGGATAAAGGCGTTTCTAAGATCTCGCAGCCATGATTTCTTTACTTTTAAAGCTATGTGAGTAAATAATAAACGTAGTATATTTAAACGCGAACAAAACCCTTCGGTCACGAGATTCTTTTAATACTATTTGGGAGGTATTGCAGCTTTTGGCTAATTATCGGATAAAAATCAGAGTAGCATGTATTCCTTAAGAGTAATGAAAGATTTTTTTCGGACGTCAATCGACTAGGGAAACGACACGAACGCTTGCTTGTGTAATTGAAAAAAAAAAAACAGTATTATAAAATGTGGGAAGACTGGGAAGTGTATTCACTTCTGGGTACCTCTAAGTCGTACAGGAGTAACGTTATAAATATAAATATCTGTAGAATCCTTTGCTATAGGTCACAGTGAAACAGCATTTTATATAAGCCACAAGGCAAAAGAAACAAATCTTGGCCTATATTTGGGCACGATCACAAAATATATTCGGGTTATAGAATGATTAACAAAGGCGTGAACACGCATTTCCTCACATACCGTGTTCATCGCCAATAACGTTAACGTAACAACTTTACGACTTATAACGTAACGGCAACGTCACGCCACGACGTCGGTGAAAGGTTGTGTCGAACACAAATAGAGAGACTCATAAAAGATGTATAAAATATTCGCACCGATCGATACGACTTTCGATAATGACAGTGTAATTATTTAAAGTGAATTTGTTTAGTTGGAAAACAGTTCACTTAAAAAACTATGTTCCGCATATTTTCTTTGGGGACTGCCAATAGAAGTGAAAACAAAGTTGCTTGAAAATCATATGGTTTTGACAGCCAGATTGGGCGCTATATTGACATGAGGTGAAGCCAACGCGCTTAGTAAGGATGACGCGAGTTCAACGACTTTTGTCCACTCAAAAAATGCTCGACGCGCCTAAAGAGGTTTCCAATTTAAAAAACCGTAGCCAAACTACCTGAGATATCTCGATCGCGATACCGACTTCTTAAAAATTAGTGGCAAAGGTCGAATGGGGCTTCTAAAATATCCTTTCCAGAGCATATCAGACCGATGCCTACACGGGCCGACACCGAGCGGGTTTAGTTGGTTTGAGTCCGAAAAGTCCTCGTGCTTCAACTTCATTCTTGGCTTCAGGCTCACTTCATAATCACTAAGCTACTGACGACACTTCTAGCAAGCTTCACTACAAGCTGACAGTCATCAATTGCTGCATCAATATAGCAGGAGAAAACGGCAAAATGAGTCTTCTAATCAATGTTTAAAATACAAATTAACGCAAGTAGTAATAACAGCTGATAGAAAAATCACTGTGTTCTAAACTGTTTGTGATGTCATTATGGACCTTTTCTCTTTAAGAAGTCGATGTCACTTGCACCGTTGCCCTTCAACTATCGAGATATATTTGTGTAAAGTAGTTGGGTGTCGAGATTGAGCAGTCGTGCGAGTCTAATGGGATCAGTGAGGAACCCTTGCTGCTCGAACTGTCTGTGTTAGTATTGGATTAGTAATCAGTTCCTACCGGTTAGTGAAAGACGGGAAAAGGCGTTATATAATTACAGTAAATAGTGATATATAGAAAAGAGTTTTTTTTTTTAATATATGTACCAATATATCATTTTATAGATCCACTTAGTCATTCTGACGTGATTAACATCCATTTTTTTTAATATCCGAACACGAGTGTAACACCGCTAGTGTTCCACGTCCATAAGTCGAGGTAACCACATGCCACTGGATGGGCCGTATGCTTATGGGCCGTATGCTTATCTGCTACTTAAGTAGTGTAAAGAAATATAAAGTTGAAAACAGACTGCCTAATCCTAGTTTTCATGAATATAAAATAATTTGTGATAGATAATATGTTTCATTGATCTCAGAAAGTATTTACAAACGTCTCTTAATTTCATATAGTGGGACTTGCAAACATACCTGATAGAGGAAGGCAGAGATTACGGATCTCCATTTGCTATGATCCTGACATATTGCTCTTGCTTCATTCACTCTCATTACATTCTTCATGCATGCTCGTCGGTTTAAGGTACTCCTGACTTGCCCCTTTTCTAAAACTTCCCTGATTTGGTCCAGGTAAGTGCGCCTAGGTCTTCCCTTTCCGACGGAACCATCCACACTCGCCTCATACACCTGTTTCGTTAGTCTTCTTTCATTCATTCTCTCAACATGACCGAACATCTTAATATGGTGGTCTGTATTCAATTATCGAATCTATTACCGAGTACACGAGAGCTTATTTTACTCTGAGCAATCCTATCAAGATTTCTTATAGGTAGGTATATTGTCCGTAGATAACAATCTTAATAAAAAAATAATAAACATCCCATTACCCGCAATAGAACTAACCTGCTAGACGAACAATAAAAAGTAATAAAATACAACAGAGTGCGACATTCGGGGGAAAGGAGGGGTTTAATAGTATTTTATAGAATTTGGTACCAAGATAATTATAATGTGAACGGCACTTACCTAAAACGGTCGGCACTTACCTAAAAGCTAGCAAACTGTCTGTCTATCTATATGTTACGCTTTCACGCCTATACCACTGAGCCGATTTTGACGATATTTGGTATATATGTAGATTAGCCTTGAGAAAAGACATTAGGTTATGATAGGTTGCGTTAACCGACATCCACGCGGGCGCAACCGACAACAACTAAATTCTATATACTTAAAAGCTTTTATATTTACACAATTTACATAAACCTATTTACTAAGCTCTAAGTTTACAGTTACAGCATAATTTATCATGCAGAAATCACATCATAGTTTATTACCTTGTAAAAAGTTGAAAAGTTGTATTTTCGTAACTACCTAGTATAAAGTATCACTCAATGTCAATAAATGTCATTCTTGAATGTCAAATTATCAATAAGAAAACAAATTTTATCGAAAATGAATGTTTTGCATGTCAAAGGAATATTTTATAAACTTATATTTTTATCGAATATCTACTTCAAATTGAATAGCAGTAGGTATAATTTCATGTTATAATGTTTTCATGTTTTTAATTTTATTATTATTAGTACAGATGCAAGGTATTTTGATACGCCTAATAATAATAAAATAATTCGAATGAGGGTATATATATCGAATACATAGGAAAAAAGAATCTTCTCGAGCGGGACTCGAACCCGCAGTCTTTCCCTTACAGGGGGAATGCCTGACCAATTCGGCTACCGAGACACGCCCGATATGATATATTTGTATAGTTAGCATACTTAATGCTGTAAAAAATCCTTCGAGGGTATATATACCTAGACTAGAAAACTTTTTCGCTGTTTACCGCCAATACTCCAGCTCCTTCGTGCTCATGGTGCTTGCAGCAGCTTAGAAATCTCGGACACTCGAAACAATCCATGGTAAATATCCTGATATCTCTAATATTAAAGTACAGATAAGTACATCTTCACGATCAGCACTAGATGGTTCTTAACGGGTTGGCAGCAAAAATGTGATGCCCCTGACGTAGAACACGTCCATAGGCTACGGTACCACATTCATTAGGTGTGTGTCTGCCCAAGTAATATAAAAAAATGTTTCATTGTTGCTCATCAATTAGTGGTTTGTTAGCTGGTAGTTTTTTGTATAAAATAATTAATTAAGTCTATTTTAAACTTTTGTTCTATACAGAAAACCGCTAAGCCAAGACCATAGTTATTCTGTGGCTAAGCCATTGATCCCCGCCGCTTCTTTCCGCCATCGTTCCACGCGACAGCAGTTCCACACTCACCATCCGGACAGCAGGCGGTCCACCACTGTGCGTTTCTCGAGAAACCTTCTGCCTCGCACAACCAAATTGTGGAATGAACTGTACCAGCGGTATTTCCGAACCAAAACCACCTTCAAACCTTCAAGAAAAGAGCGTACTCCCTTTTAAAAGGAAGGCAACGCACTTGTGACTCCTCTGGTGTTGAGGGTGGTCGCTTACCATCAGGCGATCCGTCTGCTCGTTTGGCTCCCTAATCCATAAAAAAATTGAAAGTTTAAAATTTATAGTAAAGGTTTATTTATGTAGGTACTATTTGTTACATAAAGAATTTACGATACTTCATTGTGTATCAAAACGTACCCATTTTTTTCACAATGTATAAACATTTTTACGGAATACCCACAAATATTTGCCCCAACATCCCGCACCAAGGGTTGGCTATATATTGTTTACCCTTGTTTTTCAAGAATACTGCACCTTAAACAAATTATGGCTTCGTTGCATCTTTGTGTACGGAGGAAATACGATCACAAGGAATTTCATTATTATAGTAAATGTTGTTATGAATTAACCTGAAGTGCTTTTCATAAACAGTACTGGGTGTTGCCCGTGGCTCCGCCTGCGTGGCCATTACAACATGGTTGATGTCTGTAGTGATGACTTTCTTCTTGACTTTGCCTTCAGTCATGGTTTATGAGGCGAGGTAAACTTTTATTGCCGTGTATAGGACAATAAATAGTATATGGTATTATCATCCACCAACTGACAACTCGGCGTCAGCTTACTCTATCGGCGTCAGGCGTCTTATCTCTCTACCCTGAGAAGAAAACCTTTGCCAGAGCTTGACCCTAAGCAGAATACCAAAACGTATTCAAGTATTAGTAGTCTAACGCTCACCAGGATATTTACCTCTTGTGACATACATAAATATAAGTAGTGCGCGGTTGACAGTGACGTACGGTCATTCGGAGAGAGTCAGCTGAGACGAGCAGACGTACTGTGAACTGTGTACTTACTTACCTACTCACTAAAATAACAGTGTTTTATTGTGCAAAGTAGTGAACACCACACCTCTCTCTAAACCTAAGGGCTGCGCTAATCGACGGTCCCTATTAAAATTGTCGGATGTGAAAAACTGCTACTTTACAGGAGAGCATTTCAAAGTTTAAATTCCGTGTAACTTTTTACTTATTTTAAGCAGAGTCCTGAAAGTTTAGAGTAATGCTATACCAGTTATGCCTGTTCAGGACAATATTATAAGTAGTCGGTATATTAAGTGTAGATATGAGAAAACTCACTTGTGACCTTTTTAACGGTTTAGAACTAATGTTGATTTGTCGGAAGTACCAGAACCGACATTGTTGCCGGGAAAAATTGATAATTGTTTGTCGGAAGTACCAGAACCGACATTGTTGCTGGGCGAAATTTATAATTATTTGTCGGAACTGCCATTTACTACATTGTAAAATGATTATTATCGAATAACATGCATGTCGTATGAACAAATTACTAAAAAAAAAACAATAATGTAAGTCTATTCATATATATTTATTGACAATGAACAAAGAAAATTTGGTCAATTGAGAAAATCATATGGAAATCTAATTTAATGGCTTATAAAATTAAAAGAATAAAAATTTTGTATGTACTTAAATAAAAGCTCTTTATTATTCAAAAATAAATTTATTAAACATAAATCTTAAAAGTGGCATGCATAATCTTCTTATTTATTATTATGGCAAGTAATAATCACAAGTAGGGTATAATCACAGGTTTAAACTAATATTAATTAAATCAAGATTAACTATGTTATTTTATTAAAACCAGTCTTCTTATTGATAAATATTGTTATAAAATAGTTAATTACTATTATGAAAAGTGGTGGCATTAAAAAACAACTAAACAATATACGAATTCTTCTTACATAAAATTAAGGCACTTTGGAATACCTTAGAAATAGAAATAGAAATAGAAATAGAAATTTATTTGCTCATAAACATGGTAGGTAACAAAGATCTTAGCAAGTAACTTAAGTATTATAGCACAACATGTTTAGCCGCAGTAAGTGGCATGCAAATTTCGATAGTACAAATAATTATATTTAATGCTTTATGCACTGTCTTATAGACATACATTAAACGCACAAATTTTTACAAAGTTATTTAAAATTATATAATACAATAACTGGATGCGTGCCGTGTTCCTTATACAGTCTTCTATAACTTACCTAACATTACTTTTTTATAATACACTTTAATTACACATTTCCTACTTAACTATAAACTATTTATTAAACTATTACATATAATATATTTAAACTATTATACTTATTTATCTATTATTTGTAGCGGTCTTTGTAATTTAAGAATTCCTCAATATCATAGAAACATTTCTGTACAAGCCATTTCTTTAATTTTTTTATGAATAGACGTTGTGGTAGTTCGCGCAACGTCTGTGGTATTTTATTGTACATTTTTACACACATGTTGAATGCATTTTTGTGACATAGTGATGTCTGGCATCTCGTTATGACCAGTTTAGTAGGATCTCTTTGACTGTACCGACTATTTGCATCAACCCTCTCGAATAGATGTGGATGTTTCCTGACAAAGAGCCCAGTTTCAAGAATGTATAGGCCAGTTAGTGTGAGTACTTTTGATTTGACAAAGAGTGGCCTGCATGAGTCTAATGGGGCAGCATTGTATATTGCTCTTATGCACTTTTTTTGAGCTCGAAAAGCGTTTATGATAAGTGGAGAGTTGCCCCACAACAACAGCCCATAACGTAAAATCGAGCCAACATAACCGTGATAGGCTGTTAGAGCCACATTCTCTGATGTCATCCTGCGAAGGTTTCGTAGAGCGAACACAAACCTATTTACCTTCTTGCATACCTCGGCGACATGTGGTTTCCAGTTACAGAAACGATCTACTGTAATACCTAAGAACTTCATATGGACGATTCGTTCAATTTTATGCTGATTGTATGATATATTTATGTTGACTGTATTCATTTTATAATTACAGAATTGTATGTACTTTGTTTTTGAAAAATTAATAGAGAGATTGATTAATCAAAGGTCTTTAGTTTCATGGAAAACTAACATCCAAAAAACCAAAGTACTTTAGAGCTCGAGTCGCGCCTTCAATTCCATAAAAAAATTAATGATAAGCTCGCAGACTGATAGGGTAGGTTTGGGTAATACTAGGAGGTAGTCAGACAAAGACATAACAAAATCTTTTCTTCAAGTAGATGAAAATACTTTTATTTTATTTTATCATTTTAGGAAAACTTACAGCTAAAAGAAAACAATAGGTAAATGCATATAACAAAGTGAAGGCCATTTACAAGTTTTCACTGATAGTGTAATACCTACAAAGAACACGCAATGAACCTAGAAATACAAAACGAATGGTTAACAATAGAATTTTGTATTCCCATAGCCTTAAAATGGCGTACCTTGATATACGACTGGTCACCGGCTTTCTTTAAATTCTATCTCAATGCATTCCAGTTGACCCTCCCCGACCAAAGCAATCTTGTCAGATGGGGAAAAGCCACAGATAAAACATGTAACTCATGTGGTAAAGCAATTGGTACTGCTAGGCACCTACTGGTGGGTTGTAGGACGCTATTAGACCGGGGTCATTACTTGCGCCGACATGATAAGGTATTAGAAATCGTACGTGAGGCGGTAAGTTTGGCGGTAGCTAGAGCGAAAAAGGATTTAACCACAAACCAAAGAAATGACGTCGCTTTCGTAAAGGAAGGCTGCTCAAAAAAGACAAATCAAAAGCCATACTCAATTTTGATAGCAGCTGCTGATTGGACATTACTCGCAGATTCGTATGAGAAACACTATAAAATACCGGAGGATGTTTGTGCCTCGTCATCCAGACCCTATATATTTCTATTTTCAAAATAGCAAAACCGTGCAGTACTAGTAGAACTCACAGTACCGTGGGAAACTAACATACCTAAAGACCACGCTATAAAAATAAACAAATACTTTGACTTGACCAACGAGTTAACCAAAAATGGCTATGTGGTTAAATTCTACGCCGTAGAAGTAGGAGCAAGGGGAATTCCAGCTAAATCCCTGTATAACTTATTTAAAGACCTCGGATTGCCAAGAGCTTCAGTAAGCTCTTTACTCAAACGAATATCTAAAACGGCGTTGATAGGATCTTACCAAATTTGGATAGGTAGAGGGGGGAACACGACTGACGGTGGAGATGAGCGCTGATGCATCACAAGGTGGCCACCCTAAACCTAGACCTGGCTTGCAAGTCCCAGGCGCCGCCGTCACAGTGTTCCTCTCTGTACCACGCCATGGACCCGGCGACCGCACGGTGAATCCATGGAATGCTCTTAGCATGATCTCTTAAACTAACTATTGCTAAAATCAGTCTTCTTAATTACAAATATTGTTATAAATAATAATTATTATAAAAAAGGTGGCATAACTAAAAACAACTGAACAAAATACAAAATCTTCTCATTAATTAATTTAAAAGTCTTCCTAAGACAATCAACAACATCCTTTTATCTCTTTGGCTGGTATTTCCTTTCCTCTAGCATTAATAAAACTTACTCCTTGATTTTTTGCACGTTTCCTTATAATTACTATCCAGTTTTCGGCATGCATAAGCCTTTTCTTTCCTTTATCCGTTTTACAAGCTGTAGATGTACGAGTTTGAACACTTACGACAGAAGAGGGAGTGTTAAAACTCGTTATGGATGCCACGGAAGGTGTAGACAAACTCCCATACAGGTCGTCATCGGTTAAGATTGGAGGGTTCTCGTTCTCACAACAAGCACAAAAATGTTGGCACTTATTTTGGGAACTCAGTGTTGATGGTATCGAAGCATTATCAGTAACATTATCTACTTCAATTTGAGAATGAGATGCATTCTGTACTATAATATCTTCATTATCCTTGTTAGTTGGTGATGGCGTTGGAGATTTATTATCGCCAGTATTCTTGTCAAGTACAATTTGAGAATGAGATTTGTGAAGATAATACAGTAAGTACTTACTGTATTATCTCCACAACCTTTGTCAGCTAATTCTAAATCATCGTTGCACACAGCAGGTGTTGACAGTGGTGATGGTATCGGTGTTGTAACGACTTCAGTAACATTCGCTTTATTGGTTGATATTATGTCATCATTGTCTGCAAAGAGTCTCCCATACCTGCGTATGGGAGAATCTCGAAAAGCTGAAAAAAGACTCAATTTTCACATAAATTTGTCATAAAATAAACTAATCATTTCAGATTTTAAAAACAAAGCACGTAATCTATGTATTTGGATGTCAGTGTAGTTGGTTCTACCACATCCCACTATAACATTATGGTCGGATGTGGTGGTACCAACATTAAATTCCTTAATAAAAACGGTAAAATACGTAGGATATGGTACTACCGACATATAACCCATTTGTAAAACCGGTTAAGAGCGTTGGATGTGGTACTACCGACATACACCGACTTGAAGTACAAATTAACAACATTGGATTATGGTACTACCAACATTCTACCTATTGAAAACCCGATTAACATCGTCGGATGTAGTACTACCAATATTTTACCCATTTGATAAACCGATTAACATTGTCGAATGTGGTAGTACCGACGTTTGATCTATTTAAAAACCCGATAAAAAATGTCGGATGTGCCTCTACCGACATTGAACACTTTTCGAAAACCAATTAACAAAGTCGGATGCGGTACATCCTACAATTTTAAACTACGTTACGCATTTTGAATGATTATAGGATACTCTTATTTAGTATTAAATTCGCAATAGCACTAAAACATAAACTATACTGTAAATAATCGTAAAAGTAATATTTTAATAATACATACCTGTTTCCGTACTATGTTTTACTTCTATAATATTTTCGTCCGCATTTCTATTTCTATTATTATTGTTTTTTTCATCATGCCCAATAACCAGCTTAATCAAGCGTTTTGATCTCGTAGATATCGTGAACGGCGTTATAAGGTAAGGAATTATTTCAATTAACTATCGTAAAAAAACAGCGTGACAGCGCGACTCCCACTCATCCCGCTAACATGGCCGGAACTGGGAGATCGCACGCGCTCACCTGACCCCGCGCCCCGCGAAGATTGTAGGTAGTTAATAACCGACTATGTTAGCGGTCTATCTTGGTAATATCCGACGTTTTTAATTTTGGCTATTTCAAAAACTAGGCATACTAGATTTTTTTTCTATTCAACTGACGATAGACCTAGGTATATAGACACGTTTTATGAAATAAAATAAAAATTGCATTTTTGTAATTCCGACGATTTTAATAGGGACCAGCGTCTTGTCTGTGGAGTAATCGCCATCCTTCTCTCTCCTCCGCCAATCTTTTGACCTCCTGATACGATGCGACTTGTATTCTTTCCTTTATCTGTGTTTATGGCACACAGACAGTTCCTCTTGGTCTACCTCTTCTACTCTTTCCTTCTAACTTCCCTCCTATTATATATTTTTTTTATCTGTCGTGTCTTATCAGGTGGCCAATCATCTTTCCTCTTCGGCCCTCGATTATTTCCAATATAGACCTTCTTTCCTTTGCGCTATGATCATGGTGTACTGGCGAGCTAGTTGTTATTGGGCAGACCGTATCTGTCTACCCTCTTCCGCATTCGTTTATTACACACGTCCCTCGTCGTCAAGTAACTCAGTTTATTTTATTTATTTATTTATGTATTATTTTGTGGAACATAGGTATTTCAAAAGATCTTTCATTAAATATCAGTGCACTATGTCCTACCATATAACATGGTGTACAAAATTAAATAGGTATAACATTTTTAATTATGGTTAGTTCTTCACTTAAGGAATATTGTTAGTAGACATATTTCATGAAGTCACTTATCAATTCAATTATCATTTATACCGCTATTCATAATTATTAATAATCTTTATACATATTTTAACTTGTGTGATCTAATGTCATGAGATATTTTTTATAATATAATAAAATTATTTGCATGTCAAACTAAACCATTGTCTAATTCACTTCAACAATAAAGTAAAAACATTAACTCCCTCTGTTTACTTAAGTATTTATTAAGTACTGTAGTAAAACACAACAAACAATTTGATCACTTCACATTTAGAAGTGGATGGCCTAAAATAAACTTTAGACCAATTTGAAAAATTTGTAGCCCAATAGGTGTTTATTTCAAATACCTGTCGATCAATCGTCGCTACCGGTGTTTTGCAACGACCCAGTATTAGTTTAAGTGTAAATCAATAACTTTTATTTATCGTTCCAAACAAGGAATTTTGCTTTTATTTAGTTAAGTTACATGGGAATGTGCGTCTACAATAAGCCTCCTGTACTTCACTATTGGGAAGGGATGGATAGAACAACTCGGGTCGCCATGTTTAGCGGTTAAGTCCAGTCCAGTAAAAAATATTGCAGAAAGGGTTTCTGTGATATTTTTTACTTAATAGGGTTAGTAGATGCCTTGGCAACACAAATCACTGCCACTATGATAAAAAAACGTGCGATTTAAGTCAATTTGAGTGAGCCCACCTCATCATTAGTTCCGGGGAGTTGAAGGCTGTGGGAATCTTTGCACGCAAAGTAAAGCTTGCCTGTAAGAGATCGCTCTTGGCGATAAGGCGTTGTACATAATGTCATGTATTGTCCATACATTTACTGTATTACTGGTGTATATCTATCATATATATTATGTATATTATGTATAATACAATACATATTATGTATAGTACAATATATATTATGTATAATAAAGATTTATCTATCTATCTAATGTTTTTTTAAAGACGATTTAGCAATAAACTATGTAATATGTATTCATCTAAATATGAAATTTAATTACAAGCAAGTATTATCTACACTTGTAAGAGACTGTCTATTTTTCTTTTCCCTAAAACTATTACGAATATCATAATTTTAAAAGAATCCCATAATATGAGGATTTTTTTCTTTGTATACCTCTGGAATAAAGTCATAACTTATTTTAGGGTGAAGTACCCCATTCATGAGAAAATAGGGTAAACAAAATATTGCCAACCCTCGGAAGGGATGTTGTAGTAAATGTTTATGTATTTAATATTTGTTTTTTGAAACTAAAATGGCGATGTTGCCCACTGTGAAATAGAAAACTCAAGTTTCAGGGCTGCTTATAAAGGGCCTACGGCAGAAGTTGATGTTCTCATAGCGTAGTTTTATAAGTATGATCACGAAATCATTAATTACATTCTTAGGTGAAGTAGACTATTGTATTAATATGTTTTATTATGATAATCTCTATAACAGCAATAAGTCCTAGGGCTGATTCCATCCTATCCTATCAGTAGGTCGATAATCGGGCTGTTAGGACAATTTTTGTCCAAACTGTTAGACTAACCCGGGTTGTTGAACTATTTGGATTTATTTGTCCAAACTTTTAGACTGATCAGGTGGTTGAACTCATAGGACAATTTTTTCAAAACTGTTCGATCATCGGAGTTAGTCTAACAGTTTTAAATTTTATTGTCCTAAAAGTTCGACCACCAGATTCAGTCTAACAATTAGGACAAAAATTATCCTAACAGTTAGACTGCCTTTGGCTGACTGACGGAATAAGCCAGCACTAGCACTGATGCCCGCGGCATCACGCGCGAGGAATTCTAAACCCGCTTTCGTAACTCATAGGAATCTATTTCAGGGACAAAAAGTAGCCCGTGTATTTTTTCTGACTATACTCTATACCTCTCACATATATAATTCTCTTCTTCATTATCAGAGGTCTCAATTAGTTGGGGTCAGCTTTTCAATCGGCTGAACTTCAATATTTTCTGTGAAGCGACTGCCATGTGACCTCGACAACCAATTGGTGATACCAAACTTCTGTAGTCAGACTATTCTTTATAATTTAATTCAGGTAGAAAATAGGGTAGGTAAAGACTTTACAAGTGACAGTTAAAATCATAGGGTGATAGCCTATGATGCGGTTATTACTTATGAACCTGGGGTCTTTTTTTTTTTTTTTTAAACATGACACTGTCTATCTTCACCTGGGTTTTTCGGGGAAAATCCCCTCCTACACACGGTCTTCGGCATCTCTGGTAGTCCTCAAATATATCTTAAGAAATACTAACAAATCACGTTTGTTTGTCCCTCGGGAGTCAGGCTTAATACAAATACATAAAAATTAATAATAGATTTCTAAAATTTATCGAAAATATTCGAAATCAAAAATATACTTCAGTTCAATTTCAAAAATACAATAAAAGTTATCTTTATAAAACATTCCACTGAGAGTACAAACGTTTCGTTCTAGGCAAAACTTAAGTTTAATATCGACAGGTTGACATTTGAGAGTGACATTCACTTTATTGAGTGACACTTGAACTACGCAAGCGAATAAAGAATGTTCGAGAGTTTTGTGATATTCGCGTTTGTAAAATATAGAGAGAAATATTATGGAACATTTATTATTCCATCATCATTCTCTGTGCTTTTCAGTCTAACTGTGATGCAGCGAAACTTCAATATTTTCTAAGCAGCGACTGCTATCTGACTTCCACAACCACTTATGTAAACAAACATTTGCACTGAGTGGGTATCGAATTCGAGCAACTACTACTGGTACGCCACAGAGGCTCAGTTATATTTCAATTTAATTATACGATGATTGATGATTTAATTTTAATTTAATTATTTAAGTACTATATTACGATTTTGACATATAAGATCAATGTACCTACGTCCAGTCGACAAAGGAGATGAAGTTGTGACTTTAAATACAACTTAATATTGTAAGGTGCAACCGTAATTCCTTTATCGACTGTCCGTTCATATTTAGGCCCATTTAAAAAGTCGCTCAAGCATAGATATAAACTCAGATCACATATTCATTTCTTTTGCGGGGAATTGTTACTTTGAAACTGAGTTACTTGTAATAAAGAAAAGACGTTTATTAATCACACGTACAATAATAAATATTTACATAGACTTTTCTAAATTAAAATCTATATTAAAAGTTAATTAATTGCTTTAAAATTTCATTACATTTTAAAAGACTTTTTATTTCAATCAGATGATTTCGGGCTCCTGGTGATTAAAATTGTGTCACTTTGGGGAGTGACGTCGAAAGGAAGGTGACAGTTTAGCTATTAATCATTGTCACCCGGGCTTTAAAATTTATAAAAACTTTTAGATTTTTTAATTGATAGATCAATCTTTTTAAATCGTACTGCTCCATTTAAGAATTTGATGTGTAGTTAAGCAAGTTAAAATAAAGGATGTCTCGTTTGTTAATAATCTATTACCTACCCTCGTGGCCGTTTGAAAGTCACCCTTTTTTTTTTAACCGTGGGGGAAAATCCTTCATGGATGCCGGACTCCTACCGACTAGAAACCCCCACTGTAACGCCCAGCAGCCTATGGTTGGGAGCCCCGGGTAAGCCTTCTGAAGGATGTCCCAGGACTCCCATCAGACCTACGGCTACAATTGCGGCCTCGCCTACGGGGTGATTCGGGTGCTATCCCGCGTCTATTTTTCGGGTGTTTGAAAGTCACCCTGTGAGTATACAAAAAGGTAATATATTTTCTTATTTTACTAACATAAAAGCCCCACTATGAAAAATAAATCCGTCCCGATAATAGACTGTCCGAAATGTCGGTCCATAGCTTCGGATGTACATTTTATGGTAAAATTACAGTTTAATGATCCTCTTCTCTTATTTTGTGATATAGGTAACTCCATAAGAAAACAATGATATGGCAATTCCAATATAAGTGGAAGCCTTTACGAACGGTCAGAACCAATGATGTTTTATAAACTGTAGATACGTCATGCAGGAACATGGCTGCTTTCAAAAATGGCGCAAACACTACATATAAAAAAATTATAGCTAATTAATTAATAACACGTCAATGTTATATATTATTATTTATTTTAATAGTATTATTAGGTACTTTTACCAATTAATTTATTATAGACGTCTTTTTTGGGTAGCGCACTATCGCGTCGCTGATAGGTGGAAGAAATGGTGATCATTTTAATAATATTTTGTTGACATTTTAGAGTGTGAACAACATAATTTATCTATCGTGTATTAAATATCATTGATCAGCACGTAATACCCTTACCATAACTTTTTGTATTTGTCTTCAAACATAAGCTATTCATTTAGTTTTATTAATTAAATAGTTTCACAACTAAAACGATTGAAAATTAATATTGACCAAACCTTCCAAAACTCCAATGGTTTTAATATTAAGATAGTTAAAATGTGAAAATGTATGTAAAACATAACCTCAAACTGCTATTGTTTAAAGTTTTTAGGCTCTTTCTAATTAAGCACTCCCAAATGACGTTTGGTATGAGAATGTCGGCGTTTGGTATGTAGTTTCCAACCATGCTCTAACAAAATGATTGTGGCGGATATGTTTAACTAGGTACTTACGTTGAATATTACCACAATATTACAGCAAAGAATAGAATGCCTATCTGATCTAAGATCTATATTTCTATAAATTAAAGATAGCATCCGTGGCGTAGCGGTAGTGAACGCGGCCGCTCTGCAGGAGGCGCGGGTTCGATCCCCGCTCCGCGAAAATATTTGTATGCATGAATATGGGTATTTGCATTAGTCTGGTCTTGCCTCGGAGAACACTTTAAGCTGTCGCCGTCAGTCTTGGTTGCCAAACGAACAACTATAGCAGTCGTTACGGGTAGTTGGAGCCCTAATAAGTCCAACAACTGGTGTAAGTGCAATGCTTAGATATCTCTTTTGGTTGTGGAGGTCAATTGCTTCACAGAAAATATCAAAGTTCAGCCAAATCAGCAGTTAGACTGGTAAAGCGGACCCCAGACTCCAAGGTGGAAGCTTCGGATGCAACTGGGATTAACGTAGACGGAAGAAGTATAAATAAATAAATGATGTGTAATGAAAAAAAAACGGTTATTGTTAAAAAGGGTATTAATGTTAACTCCACTAACTCTTTCTTTCTCTATTGTAACTTCTATCTATGCTATTATAAAACTGTAAAGTAGTCGATTCTGTAAATTGGATATGTTTATAAAAATAAGTCGGGTTTCCCTTCCCCTCCCCTTCAGAACGCACGAACCGATTTGGCTAATTTTGGTCTTGAATTATTTGTGGAAGTCCAAGGAAGGTTTGTACGTTGAGAAAAATTCGAATAATTGCCGGGAACCGACATCCACGCGAGCGGAGCCGCGGGCAAAAGCTAGTTGGATATGTTTATAAAATACTTTTTTTAAAGTCTTGTCTGTTTGTGTGTGTCCGCCGCGTGGTTCTCGGCAGAGTAGAATTTGGTCCATGCCATCTCTTCCCATGCGGTGTCGTACAAAGCGACTAAGGGATAGGGCTGTTTAACATCAGACAGATATATAGTTGACATAGATATTTAGCTCAAGATCAGGTGAGGAGAAGTCAAATTGACGTGCCAATTATAAAAAAAACACAGCCCAGACTCAGCCTCAGATGCATGGCTTGAGTCAACATTAGTGTACGAAATGCGGCAATATGCTCACCCCCTATTACGTGGGACCGAATTCAATGATTGGTGAAATAAGGGGTGTTAATTTACCTCTGCCTAACCCTCCGGGCATAAAGGCATGATTTTATGTATGTATGTTTTGTTAGCGGTAGACGCAATAACTACTGAACGGTTTTTAATGCGGATATGATAGAAAAGTCTTACGTTTTTTATCGCGTGTGCTTAAATGGAACCAGAGGTTATGACCACAAGTCGTGATAACCTACATTCACGCTGGCGGAGCCGTGAATATCAGCTAGTAAATGAGTATAAGTGTTAATTTCTTCTTATTATATAGTACATTTTAGTGTGTGTTCATTTTTGGTAGTAAAATAAACTGGATCATAAAAATAAACTACTTATATACTTAACGAAATCTTAGTACCTCGCTTTATGATATTAACATAAACAACTGAAGTTTACGATATCATAAAATATTTGATTTAGTTATAACTAAACATATTCGAATGCTAATAATAAAAATGTATAAGTTCAACTAACGATAATAGTTACTTAGCAAGAACATATATATTCATACTATTTTTAAGTTTGGAATATACAGGTACACCTAGATAATGAAAAAAACTATATAATAGAACAAAAAAGGATGAAACTCTCCATACTGATTTGTGTATTTTTTTGTTTACTTATACTCTCTCGGGAGTATCTGATTGGGGTCTACTAAACCTGGTCCAGTTCAACCCCACCAAGACACAAGTATGTGTATTCACCGCTAAGAAAACCCCATTTATTGTAGCGCCGCAATTCCTGGGCACACGGCTTACCATTGCCCCGAGTATCGGGATCCTAGGCGTCGACATTTCAAGTGACGTCCAGTACCGCAGTTCTTTGGAGGACAAGGTCAAGCTGGCATCAAAGAAGCTTGGAGTTCTTAACAGGGCGAAGCAGTACTTCACTGCAGGGCAGCGACTCCTTCTTTATAAGGCACAGGTTCGGCCCCACATGGAATACTGCTGTCATCTTTTTGCCGGAGCGCCCACACGCCAGCTTGACCCTTTCGACTCGGTGCAAAGACGTGCGTCGAGGCTCATCGACAGTCCCATACTCGCAGACGATGTGAAACCTCTCAGCCTCAGGAGGGATTTTGCCTCACTGTGTGTTTTCTACCACCTATATAATGGTTTGTGCTCAGATGAATTATTTGACATGATGCCTACAGCTACATTCTATCATCGCACCGCTCGCCATAGACAGGACACATTGCATCCGAATACGGTGCGCACCGTGCGGTATGAAAGGAACTTCATCCCACGTACGCTCAAGCTGTGGAATGAACTCCCTGCCATGGTTTTCCCAAGCGACTACAATATGGGGTTCTTCAAGAGGGGCATTAGAAGGTTTCTTCAGGGTAGGCAGCGCGAGTGTAACGCCCCTGGTGTTGCATACGTCCATAGGCCGCGGTAACCACTTTCCATCAGGTGGGCCGTGTGCTTGTCTGCCACCTAAGTGGTATAAAAAAACGCCTTATTTCAAAATTCACCCTATATGACTTGCGGTGATAACAGTGACATATCTCACATTTTCAAATTCCAAACACATGATATTTGGTCAAATGTTGGATCCAATAGTTTTTAGATCAGTAAAAAGTGAATATGTGCGATGTGTCCCAAAGCTAAAAAGAAAGGCCATGAAATACCTGTTCATGATCCAACACATCTAGAATTTAGAAATATTCTGAAATGTTTATTCGGTACTCCACTAGGAGGCAAAGTACTGTCAACGTCGAAAGTACATTATTTTATTCCTTTTGCTGCCAACACGGATATTCGTTTTCTATATTTTTAGATATTCACAGGGTTGGGGTACACAAGTGTAGAGGTACTGATATTTTCTAAAGTTTACGTGAATGTCACTCATTGAAATAAAACCACTTTTTACGGATTCTATCACGATAATTATATTTGTTATTACCTATGTACTTTTTAAACCGACGTTTCGGCTGCTTTGCAACAGTTATGATCGCACTGTGACTCATGATGGTAGTTAACTTCAAACTATGTGACAATTGTCACATAGTTTGAAGTATAAGTTATCTCAAAATACCCGAATCATGGTGAATTATTGGTGTTCCTATTTACGCAGAAAGACCTCACTGTGTTTTGTTAAATCTTGCTGGATTTTGCTGCTTACTGGGTTTGATTAAGTGGATGACTGGGTTTGATTAAGTGGATGACTGGGTCCCAAGCTGGTGGTACGTTCCATCCATTCTCTCTATTAAAATTTCCTATTAAAATCCGTAAAAAGTGGTTTTATTTCAAATAGCGGTACTGTTTACCAACCCTGTGTGTGTCTGTAACTGACGATAAATTAAAGTAGGTTTATTTGAAACACAATGATATATCACACTAATATTGACAGGCGAAAGTTTGTGAGTTTGTATGTTTGTTACATATTTACGTCTAAACGGCTGAACGAATTTTAATCAAAGGTATTGATTTAGCTGACACCTTTGATCAACACTTAGGCTATGTGTGGTCGCAATAACCGGCATCCATATAAATGCTAGTAGTTTTATAATACATCTACATTAAAAATTATATGCACCTCTGTACGACATTATATCATCAACTAGTTGTTGCCTGTGGTAAAATTCAGATCCTGATCCAATCCACACTTAAAAACTTTCGCGTTTATAATATTAGTAGGATATCAAATACGTAACTACACAATAGATTAAGTAAAATGTCACATCTCTTTCTTTGAAGTCGGTTAAAAAGGAAAATTAAATCAAAATGCGAGCTAATCTAGCGGAACCCACAGAAATATCAAACCCACATTAAAAACATAAGTTCTCCAAATTTCCGCGTGCCAGCCCTATTCGTGGTAAGAATGATTGATGGATGTTTACGTCACGCGCGAATCCCAACCGCAGGGATGGCGCACGCTTTTAAATTTACATAAACTAGCAAAATTATTTTGTAACAGACATAAATGCCACGAAAGCGTATGATTTGAGTTGGGACTTATTATGGGTCGTTGAAAAGATTGTGTGATTGTAGTGTTATTTGAGTGATAGTTTTGTTATTTGAGTGATGGTACTGTTATTTGAGTGATGGTACTATGATTTGAGTGATGGTACTATGATTTGAGTGTTAACTTGCAGATGGGTAATTAAGTTACTGATGAAATCTACGGTTAAATAAACGTTTGGTTGATATATCTTGACCACGTCATCAGTCAATGTATAATAGAACCTGGTCTTGAGTAATCATTGTAATATTTTTTTTGTTATCTGGTGGCTTTTCCATTCACAAGTTTTATCAAATATAGCATATAAGATAAAAACAAGCGTAAACAACCTTCCTTTAGCAGTCAACACAGGCATTTATTACGATTTAAAAGCAATCCTTACGGACATACAAGGCGTACGTATATACGTGTGTATTTTTCCTTATGAGGCGAGAGAACCTCAGGGTCCCATTAACTTACACATCCGTCAGCTGACTCCGTTAACTGACAAGGGACTAAAGCCATTATTACTTACCATCCTTACAAGATTACATATATAATCCGCAATAAATTAAAAAAAGAAATGATCCAAACATAAATTATTAACCACATTCCGCCCTTAGTATAATCTTCACGCCGACAAAACTAATCTACAATTTCCTCCGTTTCAGTAGCGAAACGGCAATTTTTTCGAAAATTTAATAGAACAGCCGCACCCACAGAATATTCTCGAAATGTTTTCAAAGAAAATTTAAGAAATCTCATCAAAATCTGAGAAAACCATTGCGAGCAACAAAAGAACGGCAATGCTACTGAATGAATTCTTTTTTTTCTCTCCTAAATTCAACAATTGAAACAAAAGTAAATTATGGGCTGGTTCAAGAGCGGTCCCAGGAATTATGAAAAATGGTACGACTCCTTATTATTATATTATACATGCCGACGGTCGACGCCGGCTCCAACTAACTCGATTTTGTTGGCCAGATTTCTTAACTTTTTTATTGTTCACGAATTGCCATTTCAGCACGATTTATTTCACGAAGTTGATGGATCGTTTATCAACCGTCTGTAACTATTTTAATATCGATTTATTATTAAGTTGTTACAAATTACTGCTTTGCTAGAGTACTTTATGCGACATATGTAATAAAGTAAACATAAAACATTGTAAGATTCTATTATTGTTTCTTAAAAATATGATTAATAAAAATCTTAAACACCGCAGAAGTCTTTGTTTTGTTGAACTTAAACCGCACAAGTCCAACGTGTAGTTCTACAGCCCTAAATAATTACATCAATGACCTATAAAAGTAAAAATTAAGCCAATTTAAATCAATTTTCGAATTTACTAAACGTGAACGTAATATTGAATACCTACAATTAAAACAGTTATTTGTCTCTCCTGAAAATTTGACATAATTTACTTGCGCGGTATTGTTGTATAAGCGACGATATGTACCTATTTGATTTATTTTTACAGAATATCATTTTAGGATTTCTTAGGTGTGTATGAGGTATGAAGGTCTTCAGGACCCAGTCTAAATAATTCACCAGTGAGCTACAACTGCTGTTTAACGGATGCGGATCAATCGCGGATTTTTCACTCCACATTGAGTGATCAGACGGCAGACCTTCTCGTACATTAGGAATCATCAGTTCAGTTCATCATCGATCAGTTGGAAGAGCGGCTCTGAAGTGCAAGCTTCGGATGCAATTGAGATTATTGTTGGGATGACGTTTTCTATAGTTTATATGTAATACGATTACATCAGGAAAAATGAATTGCTCAGCTGGGGCTTGAACCCACGCCCTTTCCCTTACAGGAGAAATGCTCTTCCAACTGAGCTACCGAGCCACACCAGAATAAATTCAAATTTCCATTCTTTATATCCGTCTTTAAGGCGACTTCTGTGTAATACTATCAATAGTTATTGAAAATTAACAAATATTATGGTGTATGACTCAACAAGCAATTTCGTTATAATCAAATGTCGGTCATCGTACTTACCTCTGCCAGTCTCTGTGGGAATATACAGGGACGAGGGCATAAAAAAGTAAAAAGGGTGACCCGTTGGCCCTTACCTTTTTTATTTTCTTTATATTACAATGTTTACATCGACTGCCAGTAGTAAAATTTAAACGAAAGTAGCTGTTTGAGTGAGTGTTTCGTAGTAAATTTGTAAAACGTGCTTTTCAACGTAAAGTAATACGTACAAGTTTATGAACCACTAAGCTCCCGAACTAAAGGCGTGTACTAAATATCAGATCAAGCAGTTAACAGAAAGGGGTAAAATTTCAAAGCAGGCCAGACCCTTTTTCCTGAGACTCTGCCTTCAGCGAACCGCCGCCTGACACCCCAGCCGCCTATCACCTCAGCAGAAGCAGGCCTCGGCGGTGTTGTCCCCCCTCCCGAGGAGGCCAGACCGTAAGGGATGGGCCTGGGTCAGCCGGGGTGCGAGGGATATGTCGATGAAAACCTCACCTCCGGCCTAGCACCACGACCCACAGTCGGCGTGCGGTTTCAGTCGGTTCGAGTCCGACATAACCTCCCCTTCCGGCTCCGGCAGGGGAGGTATCCGAGTGGATTTCCGCTCGAGAAAAAAAAAAGTGCGAAGTGAGGTCGAATTTATGTGCCCTACATAAAAGAAAACTATGTAAAAAAGGTCTTTGAGTCTCTAGACAGTTTAAAGTTATAACCTACTTCAATATCTTGTCTAGTTAGATCTAATTTCATGTCTGGACTTTTTAGTCTAGACTTTGTAAGTATTGACAAATGTAAGTAGTAGACTTGTTAGGTTATAATCCTAATAATTCTCATGTACCTTTCTAGTTCCGACCTAGTTTCAGTTTAGGACTTGTAAGACAAGAATCAAATTAGTACAATACTGATATGGCAGTCGGTGGCTTAGTGGTTAGGAATTTGACTTTTGATCGGAGAGTCCCCTGTTCAAATATAGATCATTACACTACTTTTTATATAGAGCACGTCAATTTGATTCGCCTGGTGGTAAGCTGACGGCAAAAGTCTTAGGAAAAAAGGGTCACCATTATTGACGTGAACCCACTCCTAAGTCAAAAAATTTGCTTCGCTGGAGGAGTTAGCAAAAATACTAATTATTTCTGTTTAAATGATGATTTCTAGATTATTTTATCTAGACCAGAAATATTAAGAAACCTATACAAAACTTCCTATTTTATTGTAGTATTTTCATGACCTCGTATTTTCTACTTTTACATAAAATTCTTCTCTTCATACTACATTATATAGCTTGCTTTAACACATTCGTGAAAAACAGAATATATTTTTTTATATCTTGCTCGTAGGTACAATTTAATGTGAAAATTAAGGCGTGTGTACACTCAGGTACAACATATTATTATATGATACCATTATTTCCCCCGTGGCTCAAAGTACGTGAATACAGGGACAACCTATATTAAGACGAAATACATGGTGGTTTTACCGTAACATTTTATGGGTGGTAGAGTAATGTAATACTTACCATGAATGGGGGGAGAGGAGGGGTTTTAAGTAGAAATATGGTTCATTTGGAATGGAGTGGAGAAAAAAAATACAACTTCAAAGCCATGATTTACCTAAGACAATCCTTTTATTGGGTAGTTTAGGAATATGACAGGCCTAGGTCTCAACTGGCAAAGTTTCTCAAACTAGAAAGAAAGTGTTGCTCTTTCAAGTCTCGTACAGATTGTTTATTTTTTCTAACGGCCAGTTCTCTTAGTAATCTGTCAAATGTACACTCTCGATTTAATATGAAGCCCAGTCAATCCCTTAAATCTCAAAACCGACCACAATAGCATGAAAATTGTGTTATGAGCATACCTTTTTACCTGACTGCGCGACGCAAAGAAGGGTAATGTGTTTTTATCAATTTATGTATGTATGTTTGTTTCTATGTGGCGTTCGAGAGACCAAATGCATACGCCGATTTTGATAATTCATACGTCAATCGATTCGTCTTAACCTTGCGAGTGTCACTAAAGACATGACAGTAATCAAAATTCACCACAGCGACGACCAGACGCCATATTGTCAAAATGAAAAAAAGAAGTCGAAGTGAACTATGTCAAGTGGGGTGTCGTTAAATAGGTATTTTAAAATCATCTTCAGGTTCCTTTTATCATTTTTCATTGTTAAATAATAGGTTTAGGATAAACGATTTAAAGTTGTTTAACAATATAATCATTCTCGCTAATTTTCTTACTTATTGATTTAATTTTTTATTTCAAGTATAAACGATATGAAGGATATTAGAAGGAAATTACAAAAAGATAAACATGTCATATCATAACTAAAAAATATAAAATAAAAAAAATAATTAAAAAATAAAAAACCCGACTGCCACTGAAAAGACCGAAATAAGTTTGATAGCAGGCGGTACCCATTTGCCAATCATAAACCGATAGAAAATTAATGGGTACCGTCTGCTATCAAACTTATGTCGGTCTTTTCAGTGGCAGTCGGGTTTTTAATTTTTAATAAAAAAAAATTACATAATTTTCCCCTCCATAGACTCTATCTAAATTTATAAGAATGAAACTAAGCTCGATGTCAGCCAAGACCCCAAAAATGTACACCAACGAGTATCAAAAGAAGAACGAGGTAGTCCGTCTCCAAATACTATCCCTAAATAAACCACTTAGTGAAGAAAAGAAATAAATTCACAAGTGTTGACGATGTTCAAACATAATATGGAAAAATACGAAGCTGAAACGTATCGTGTGTTTATTGGAGGAAAGGGTACGCAGTCCTGAATAGGAACCCGACCAAAGTAAATGACACGCAAATGTATGAAAGGATGGGATGTCGTGCATTCATTAAATTCCATGTCATTGGTTTTGTACCTTTGCTAGAATATTTGTTGATAAAGGAAAAAGGTAGGATTTTTTGAGATATTCGCTCAGTAATGGCCTCATTCGTGGAGTACTAAAAACCGAATTTTTGTCAAAAATTTCCAGAAGAAATTATACTGGTCAAAATCTCTCACTTTTTTAACACAGGCGAGGGTGCAAAGAAACACTTCGCCTCATTTTACAAGAAAGTGTTGTGTGCAAAAGGGGTACCTTGTGAATAAGACAAGGACATTTTGTTCATCCTGCAATGTATAATGTATGATACCACAAATTGATTATGGAAGTCACTTCACGGAATAATTTATCGAAGTTTATTACGAAAACCTGACCCCAAGTGATTTGGGAAAAGGCTCAGAGGATCATGATTTATTCATCCTACAAAGGGCGAATCAGGTGCTGTAAGACCTAAAACAATCTTACAGCTTTAGAGGTTGCAGAGACCTGTAAACCGGTACGACTGCTGATGACGTAGGTACGTGGCTCTGGTACAGGTTTTCCTCTTGACGTTGAAGGGTCAGACGGGAGTTTCTCCCGTAAAGAAAGATATAGCAAATTATAGAAATAAAGAGTGGGAGAGAAGGTCCTGGGCATTTTTATGGATTTTTATCAAGATTTATCTGCTACTGCTACTAATGAAATACCCTATTAAAATCAACATCGCAAACCTGTAACAGATGACGCACGTATTTTACAAAAAAAGAATAGGTAGATAAACGTGGTTTTGTTCCACTTTCTGATTTTTCTATTGTGTTCGAGAAACAAAAGCAACGATACGCGTATATCACAGGTAACTGGTAACACGTCTGACGGATATCCGTGATGATATCGCAGAGTATTTGATATTATTGAAATAATTTGAAGCCTAGACACAATGTAGAACATAACAATACATTTTAGTTTTAAATCATTTTGATGTATCCACTACTTTCAAAGGTCCACGCGTCATTAAACTTACATGCATCCCATAGCATGTTAAAGTGTTTAGGTTTTGGGTTAGAAAGAGTGATGGAGTTATACAAGGTGCATAGTTCTCTTTTTTTTCTCATCCAAAATACGAAACTCTAAAGCTGGCACTAAACCTAGCCAGATGCATCTGCGGACGTTACCAGCGGAGGCGTCGGCCGACGTGTAGAAGGAGTAATTTGCTCATATATTATTGTAGTTGTACCCAGATGCATCCGACACTCATCCGTAGATGTCGGTTTTTGTGGCACAAATCAAAAAATTTCAGGTTGCAGCGTGAACGCGTGCGGTGTCCACACGTCTGCCGACGCATCAGTGTTCATCGGGAAGATGTCGGCAGATGCATTTGTCTAGGAGTAGTGCCAGCATACATGGTCACAGTAAACTTTTCGTTAAGTTTCTGGTATAGATTTTCCTAGAGTCTGGGAATTAGATCAAATGACAGTGCAACTATTATTATTGAATGATGAAGCAGGAAAAGGACCCCTGGCCTGTAAGGAAGGAAGCTTGTTTAATGATGGCAGAAATATGAATAAACAAAAATTTGCTCGACCTTACGTGGAACAAAAGGAGATAACACCTCTGTTAGCTCTAGTAGTACTCATATGTGATGTTCATGCGAGTTTACGCATCCTAGTATAGATGTGACATACCTTTGAAATAACGTATCGATCGGTTTCATTTTGTTGTTAGGCACGTAGCTAAGTGCCTCAGCTATGTCACAGCTGACTGACTCAGCGATGCCTGCCTGTCATCGAATCTGTGAGGCAGATAATTTTTTGTTCACTTATTTGTTTTCGACATTCTCGTTTCAGTTCAATTCTAACGGTATTCATACCTATTCTATAAACATACCGGCGTATCCGTATGAAGTTATTTTTTCGACTATGTAGTTATTTTTATGTGTTTTTGGGAGTGTGTGTGGATTTTGTTTGAGCTTAAAGATTCTACGTTGATGAATCAATCGTTTAATGTACAAGTAATTACATTGATTAAAACACTTTTTGCCCTCTTTTAGAAAAGTAATGTTTGTGTATACATAGTACTAAAAAAACACTTAGTAGATTAAGAAAGAGCAGTATGGGTAGAGAGTGTTCCCAACTCAATGGAAGCTCTTAATCCCACGGTCTGAAATAGGGTGATTTTGCCGAAAGTAAACTTGAAAATCATTAAAGGGAACATTTTTTTACATCGTATAATCTCCAAATTTTTAAATTTTGGTTTTAAAAAAGAAGGCCTTTTTGTAACGTGTCTCTTCGCCTACGTTCAACAATTTTTGAAGTAGTTTATCACCTATATTTTATACACATATATTTAATACGCTTTTTGATAACTGTAATAAATCCTATTCTACTAATATCACAAATATAATCCCATGGATCACAGCAACTTTATCAAAAATTCACGCAGGTCCTGGTCATCAGTCAGTTATTGAATGAATAGATTGATTGATATTGATCTGAATTATATATTTTTTTAACCTGAACCGGGAACTGAAAATTCTGAGTTTTTTTATCTATTACCTTACTAGGTGAGGTACACACCCTATATCCCCGTAACTCAAAAATGACTCCAAAAATATTATGAAAGTACTCCCGGAAAGGATTTCCCCCAATCCCGAAGCCGGTTTGTAAGCTTGCAATTATTAATTCCCTGCTTTTAAAATATAGCAGCCCAGTCGCTTCCTTGATTAAAATTGCACGACGGATAAAGAAACTGTTTATCCAGAGATTAAAATTTGATCGACATCTCTTTGTTGGTTGTTTTTAGCGTTCCGTACCTAAAAAGAAAAACAACAGAACCCTTATAGGAGCACTTCGTTGTCCGTCTATCTGTCCGTCCATCTGTGAAGACCTTTTACTCAGAAATGCGTAGAGATATTAAGATGAAATTTATAACACGTATTCAGCTAAAGTCTAGAAACTATACAAAAATCAAATTTCAAAGTCAACAAAATCAAAATATATTGTGATTCATGTAACACTAGCTTTTGCCCTGGCTCTGCCAGTGTGGATGTCGGTTATCGCGACCAAACATAGCCTATGTCCTTTCTTAAGGTCTAATCTACCCCTATACCAAATTTCAACAAAATCGGTTCAGTGGTTTGGGCATGTAGCGTAACATACAGACAGACAGACAGACAGACAGACAGACAGACAGACAGAGTTACTTTCGCATTTATAATATTAGTATGGATAGTATGGATTAGTTGACTCGTGAACCCAATTTTGTACAGAACCCTAGGAGCGCAAGTCCAACTTAAATTTGACTGGCTTTTTTATGTTCAGCATCGTTTATTCTGTTGTCCATATACTCCTTCTACTACTTTTCATTTAGCTTCTACATTTAATTTTGGAAATAGTGGGCACCTTAATTCTGACCTTCTTAGGCCTTAGAGGAAAGCTTTCATCCGATCATACCTCCCCCGCCGGAGCCGTTATGTCGGACTCAAACCGACTAAAACCGCACGCCGACTGTGGGTCGTAGTGCTAGGCCGGAGGTGAGGTTGTCATCGACATATCCCTCGCAACCCGGCTGACCCAGGGCCATCCCTTGCAGTCTGGCCCACCTCGGGGGGGGGGGACAACGATGTCCCCGACTCGCCACCGGAATGGGGAGGCCCACTTTTCAGCGCGCCGCCGCCGTGTTCTGCTTCTGCTGGGGTGACAGGCGGCTCCACCCGTCATCTCCAGGCCCGCGCTCATGGGGGACGGAGGTCAGTCAGTGCCCTCCGACGCCTGAGTTGCCAGCGCGCGCGGGCGGCGCGATCCGCGTCCGATCCTCACCTGGTGTATTGATTTATATGTGAAGTTGGTTTGGTCCTGAAGGTTTCATATACAGATTTTTTATATTCCCATACATATTTATACTTGTAGGGTAGGTAGATGTCAATTAACACCCACATTTCTCAAGATACCTAAGCTATACTTGCTTTGGAGTCTTGCTCGATAAAATCCATATCCATACTAATATTATAAACGCGAAAGTAACTCTGTCTGTCTGTCTGTCTGTCTGTCTGTGTGTGTGTTTGGTATAAGGGTAGATTAGACCTTGAAAAAGGACATGGGCCATGTTTTGTCGCGATAACCGACGTCCACGCGGACGGAGCCACGGGCAAAAGTTAGTATGTCATAAAATATGTATTTATTATGTTTTAAAATCATGCTTTCTAGATAGATAAATACTATTTATGTGTATTAACACCCACATTTTACTTACCCACCCATACTTGCTTTGGGGTCTTGCTCGATAAAATATGTATTTATTATGTTTTAAAATCATGCTTTCTAGATAGATAAATACTATTGATGTGGATTAACACCCACATTTACTTACCCACCCATACTTGCTTTGGGGTCTTGCTCGATAAAATATGTATTTATTATGTTTTAAAATCATGCTTTCTAGAAAGATAGATACTATTGCATACTAAATACAATTCTTTTTTCACAATTAATGTATATAAAGGGCTCTCTCACAATTTAAAATAGGTACTATGAACGAGATCAGGGTTATTCTCTGTATTCAAGTAAAGTTAATGACTTTTTGATTATAAAAGTTTGAAGTAAAATTATCTCGACTTTTAAATCCCTTTGAATTCGAAGTAATTTTAAAATTCATGTACATACCAATATTACTGAAATAAAGACCGTGTGGTTTTTATTTTTTATACAATAGGACTTTAGAACTGTTAGAGTGAAATTGGTCATGAGCAATAGTTTTGAAGATATTTCATTTAGAAAATTCAATTTCTCGAGCCGCCCGAGAACGCCTCCAGCTAAGAAAAATTGTTTGTAATGGAAATGGGTTGTATCAGTAGTGTAATGGCCAGGATTCAAAGCCGGGATCTCTTGTTGGTTTACAAAAATAATATCAAACACATAAGTTATAATTTTTGAACGGAGATCCCCTCAGATGCATCCCACTGCCCGGCGGTTATGTCGGGGTCAAACCCATGCCCGACAGTGCATAAGCTACCTATGAATAATTATTTAACGATTAATCATTATGTACTGTGTTAACAGCCTACATTTTAATTACATAATACTTAATAGCTATATAATAAAATCCATACTAATATTATAAATGCGAAAGTAACTCTGTCTGTCTGTCTGTATGTTACGCTTTCACGCCTAAACCACTGAACCGATTTTGATGAAATTTGGTATAAGGGTAGATTAGACCTTGAAAAAGGACATAGGCTATGTTTTGTCGCGATAACCGACGCGGAGCCGCGGGCAAAAGCTAGTATGTCATAAAATATGTATTAATGATATTTTAAAATCATGCTTTCTAGATAGATAAATACTATTGATGTTTATTAACACCCACATTTACCTACCCACCCATACTTGCTTTGGGGTGCTCCATAAAATATATCATTAAATATGTATTTATTATGTTTTAAAATCATGCTTTCTAGATAGATAAATACTATTGCACAATTCTTTTTTCACAATAAAATCCATACTATAATATTATAAATGCGAAAGTAACTCTGTCTGTCTCTAAGTTACGCTTTCACGCCTAAACCACTGAACAGATTTTGATGAAATTTGGTATAAGGATAGATTAGACCTTGATGTCGGTTACCGCGACCAAACATAGCCTATGTCCTTTACATAGGCTATGTTTGGTCGCGGTAACCGACATCCACGCGGGCGGAGCTGCGGGCAAAAGCTAGTTCTATAATAAAATGTAATCTCATTTTGGATACCTATCTAAAAATATAACAAGAAATTGCTTAAAAAAATAAACACCTTTTGTGTACACATTTGAGAAGCATTCCCTAATGCTATCCGAAACACTTACGTAGCCCAAAAGCAGGAAGGAGCACATAATTGAGGAAAATATACCAGTTGTTGAGCATTACTAACAATGTAACAACGAAAAATGTTCCATTTAGCCTTCGATTAGAAAAAGAAGGATAAATAATGATCACAAACTAAGGTACAGTCAGTTTTTGCTTCACAAATTACACTTTAAATTCGTTAGTATCTATTCAAAATTTACTCTACTAGATTGTATTTTATCGTTAAGGTATAAAGTGTTATAAACAACGGCTGGTTTTGCTGTGAATTGAATAAACTTACTAGTCATTTATATTTGATGTCGTAGAACTCATTTTAGATTTACATTACTAAGGGCCGGTTCGACCAAACGCGAGTAAAGTTTATTCCTAGAATAAACAGTCAATATGTTGGTGATAATATATTGCCCTTTTATTCTAGGAATAAACGTTATTCACGTTTGGTCGAATGTACCATAAGTTCACTTCAATTCTTGAATTTTATTATACAGAATCACTATACTTTATATTGACAGCCTCTGTGGCGTGGCGGTAGTGCACGCGACTGCCACGCAGGAGGCGCGGGTTCGATTCCCGCTCAGTGCAAATATTTATATGCATGAATATGGCTATTTGCATTGGTCTGGGTGTTTCTATGTATAATATGTATGTATTTACAAAAAAAAAGTATATAGGTATGTTAATCCGCATTCTAGATTCCATAACACAAGCTATAAAAGCTTACCATGGGTCTAGATAGCATTGTGTAGAATGTTGTGGAATATTTTATTTATTTACTTTCAATTACGATCGAGAGGTCCCGGGTTCAATCCTGGCCATTACACTACCGACGTGAACCCACTCCTGGCACAAGCAATTTAGCTTAGTTGGAGGGGTTAGAGGGAATATTAATAATTTCGGTTCTAATATTCTTTAAAAAAAAAAAGCATGATATTCAAAACATTCTACACAACGTAATCTGGACCTATACCACAGAATAGATAACCCTATACTAAACATAGTTTGCCACGCAAACAGGTTGTTTTATAGATTGTAGAATATGGATACTTAGACATTTTTTTTGTAAATACAATACCTATCTATTATACTTAGGACCACACACACACTGTTGTCAATTAAGTTCAAATTTTAATTAAATCATGACGTAATTGAACGTGAAAATGAATGCTTATGCATTTACAGCCTTATTTGCAAGGCTTACGAAGCCTATATTAATATATCTGGCAATTAAAACGCACGGTTACCCATTTTTAATTACCAGCTACTAATTATATCGAAAAGTAAAATGCCGCTAAAATAGGTAAGTACAGTCAGCGTCATAAATATCTTGATGACGAAGTCTCAAAATGATCTTAAAACTCTCGTATTAAGAGCAAATCAAAATGTTTTATTTATTTACTGTCTGAACTAAAGGTTTTTATCAAATATCAGAACAACCGGTCAACTGGAAAAAGGTAAAAAAAAAAACAAAATTAAGATGATTTTGAGTACTTTGTACGTCAACATCTTTCTGATGCTGACTACTCGTAGTTATGTGTAAAAGTTTATGAACGGGTGGTAGATAGTTTTGAAATTTATATGGTGTTCACATTTATATGGTACATTAGGTACATACCTATCACATCTCGATACATTTAGTCGCCAAGTGCTCAACTAATGTAAAAAAAAAGTACTTAAATCGTTACAGTAACACATCAATCAAACCTCACAAAAAGGTCTCAAAAAGACCTTTTAGAAAATCCTCTTTTGATATTAATACATCATTTTGATATTCCAATTGATAAAACGAAAGATAAATACAGGGAATGAGAGGGTACGGCCTTCTAATACGTCGGAATAGCTTGATGTATAGATCTCTGCCCGATTCAGAGATCCCTGCAAATAAGAGCCTTCGCTTTTATCCGTGGAAAGTTTAGCGAAATGTAGGCCTGGAAATAATTCCCTTTCAATTACCTTACTTACATTCACGTCAGCCTGCCTATCTGCCAATTGTAGCTTTTGCCACGGGATTTTCTTGTTTCGTACCTTTTTCACTGATGTTGTGAAAGAATAGATATTTTGTTTTCACTTTTTTTATCTCTCAGAGCTTTGAGTTAGATTAAGGTAGATCTGTTTTAAATTTATTTTAAATTCAGAACGCAAGGTACTAAAAAGAGGCAGGTCAGAAGCATTCAAAACCGGTGAGTTTAATTTAACGGTTAAATGACAATAGAAGGAGCTTGTGAAGGGTGTAATGATCGAGGGCTGTTGATTCTGTCTACCCCGGAAAGAAATAGTCGTGAGCGTATGTGAATACTTTTCTATGAATGCGCCTGTGATGAAATGATCAAAAGATGTGCTTTAATTTGATGTTAAAAATCAATCTAAAGAAATCAGTGTCAATACGTATTATTTTCCGTCTTTGCCTATAATACAATCATGAGCACTAAAAACTTTTATATTATTCGTTTGGCTCATTTATCCACTCCAAACTCGATTCTAATAAAGGAGTCACTAAAAAAATTTTTTTGGTTGTCTGCACTTTTTTAAGACATAATTTGGTTTATTTTTCTTGCGGTCCCGAAATACTCCGCAAAATAATAATTAATTTTAAAAGTGGAATTCACATTTCATACCCATCCACAACACCCACACCTCAGCGTACAATGATGACGAAGAGCGGTGCGGCATCTTACCTTGGTCTTGGTATGGCACCCGAGGAGGGCCAGACCGTAAGGGATTGCCCTGGGTCAGCCGGGGTGCGAGGGATATGTCGAAGACAACCTCACCTCCGGCCTAGCACCACGACCCTCAGTCGGCGTACGGTTTTAGTCGGTTCGAGTCCGACATAACCTCCCTTTCCGGCTCCGGTGGGGGAGGTATCTGAGGGGATTTTCGCACAAAAAAATAAAAGAAAGGTACGGCACGGTAACGTCTCACGGCAAGATACTTTGCTGTACCATAGTAACGTCAATACCAACGTTACAACAATGTTACAGAAACATAAAGGCACATAAACTAAAATATAACCAGGCGATGGATGTTTTTCGTATGAGTTCCTATTTTTGCATGAGTTGGACGACAAAGGGGAACACATACAAAGCGAATATTTGTAATACTATTTTTGTTTGAGTCCAACTCTCGAAAACTGAGCTCGATTAATAACTTAATTACAAACTGAAAGGACTGAAGGTAATGAACGCAAAATGTATAAAATCTTTTTCTTTTACGTTTTTTTTAGCTTTTTCTAAAAATGTAACTCGCGAGTGTTTTATGTAAATATAATATGAGTTGTGGTGAACAGTAAAGGTTTTCATTTCACAAATGTTTTTATTTGTATCATAGCACCGGATTCTTTAATTGTTGGCCATTCTATTTCAACTAACAAATAACATGGTTTGTGCATTGCAGATTTAAATTTAAAATGACTTTGGTATTACAAATTATCACTTTATATACTTTGGCCATCAAATTTATTTTTACTAGACCATGGCAAACGCCATGTTGGATTCATATGTACCGTCAAAATGGCTAGACATCGAGCCCTTGGTGACGTCTAGCACTCAAACGACATGAAATATGTACTGATGTTCATAAGCGTCTAGAATGTTCTGTTTTTTTAACTCTCCAATTTACGAACTCTTTTTTCTTCTTTTTAAGGATTATCTCTTGTGCCATCGTAAATCCTGTACATTTTTGAAGTTGTTATCTGAAAATTTGTTTTTTTTTTTCTATTTAAATCGACCCATTTAGCAGCGCCATGCACGTTTCAATGACTAATTATTATTATTATATTCTAATTTTCTGTGTTTTTTCGTTTGCAGGTAATAACAAGTGAATACGCCTAAACAACCGGTCACCGCTTGGAAAGTCTATTTTGATCACAAACTATTACAGAGGTAAAAAGTGAAATTAAAAACTTAAACAATTTTCCTTACAATGTAGAGAAACCGTATCTTCTTTGACCGTATATTCTTTACATTTTAACCGTATATTCTGACATACAATATTATGAAAAATTGTACCCTCATATCCTTTATCGACTATACATATATGCTTGTATGTTTCCTATAGCTCACAGGCGGTAGAGATATTATGTATTTTAGACCCACGTTTTCAGATATGAGAACTACTGAAAAATTAATTTTATAATAATTTTATAAATAAAAATCAGTGGGTCTAAATCCCGTATTCCAGAACATTGCTCAGTCAAGAATCAACTCTCATATAAGAACTGTCATCAAAAAATCTATCCTCAGATCTAGATATAAATTGAGATACAGAACTGAGTATGAGTCTGGAATACGGGCCTAAGACACCAATCAAATCGATTGAGTTTCTTATTGTCGAGAAATGTATTACAATATAATTATGATATCGATATAACTATAAGAATCTCATAATAGATGATTATTTTTCCTGTTGTGTCTGTTTGTCAAACGACAACAGATCATCAACGGTTTTATTAATTGTTACACACAAATAGTTAATCTGGAAAACTGAATACATTCAATCAAAAACATGCATAATAATAAAGAATCGAATTGAATTTGATACTGGCTGTGAATGCGGGCTCTATTTAGCGAGCCTTATAGTTTTTAGGGTTGGCATAAAGCTGACATTATTACATCAAACTTGAGAACGAAATTTTCAATTTTAAGATGACTAGCATTATGAAGTGATAGTAGACCATTGTAGGTATCTCGTGGAGTTTACTCTAGCTACTTACCATGCAGCGGGATGCAATTTATTGACAGGCAAGCTTTTTTTTGAACATAACTTTTTCGAACGTTATTTTTTACCAATAATACCAGCATCTTTATGGCGTGTAATTTGTGAGCTGTTTCATAGGTTGCTGGGTGTCGCTTTTGATGGTAATATGAAATTAAACTCTGAAGACGTTTTAGTACTACATTAGACACTGAACACCGTGAAAGAAGGTTATACTTATACAATGTTGCCATACAAAAACCTAAAATTGCCATAAATTTGGTGTTGCAAGTCGCAACAGTTTATGTGCCAAAGTTATATTTTACAATTTTATGAAAAGAGAAGAGTCTCATTTTCTAAAGTTGGTTAATATACCATGTTAACGATCTTTTTCCTGCAATACTAATCTTTTGTAAAATTTATGCAATAGAAACTTCGCTCTTTAATGAAACTTCACCAGAATGGTCTTTTTTGAGAACATTACGTTTAATGCTACCTCGTCAGTGATTCACGAAAGCAATTATACTGCATATAATAATTATTATATTTTTGATTTCGAGAGGTTGGTTCGAGAACAATACGAGAATAATAGAATCGAGAATAATACATATTTTACAAAATCATTTTAGAGGACAATCAGTAAAAGTTGATATCGGGAATAACCGTATATTTTAATTAAAATAAATATATATTTTTAAATGTCACAAAATACAAACTCCCGCATTTAATTTTTTAATTATCTATAAAAAGTTGCGCAAATCTGCCGGTACCTACCTATATAGTTACGTTACAAATATTATATTAACTCTTGGTTAAATATATGAAACTAAAATAAAGAAATTCATTTTAACCCACTGCGTAGCGTATAGACATAAACATAACACGATTCAATTAATCTAACTAGACTGACAAATCGAAATAATGTAATAAAAAATTATAATCAATAAAAAAAACAAATATAATTCGCGGGAAAAACTTGCAAAATAAAATGCGCGGGGTATTCAATTATTATTCGCTATAGAATCAAAAATTGTTAGTAGTTTTAAAGTAAATTAAATTGTAGTTATTATTCAAATATTTTATGTACCAACAACACTATACTATTCAAGAAATCTAGACTGACACGTTCCAAAGAATGTTAAACTAAAAAATTGCAAAATAAACTCACGGAAAACCATTCAATTTATTCGCTGTAGAATCGAAAATTGTATTTTAAAACCAATCGCGTCAGCCCTAATCCGCCATATTGTGGGCGCCATTTTAATTGAGAGAATCGTCGCATTCATCGCTAACGTGTTAGTCATGTTTCCATTCGATTTCCATCAGCTCCCGATCCCTGGGGTCGACTATTTGTTCCCACACACCGTTTGTATTTTACAGACCCGTTACTTTACCTTTTGGATGGTATGTTTTAGTACCATTTCAACTGCCAAATACTTTGTAAAAAAGCGAAATCGGGCTAGTTGCGAGTTGGACTCGCGCATAAAAGATTCCGTATCATTATCTATAGGTACTTCAATTATACTCCTTTGTAGTATTTGTGTAGCGGTAAAAAAATGCAATATAATCTGAAAAAATCGACTGTATAGCTATCACGGTTCTTGATAGGTGATAGATAGACAGACAGACAGTCTCAGTAATAGGGTTCCTTCTTTACTCATTGGGTTTAGAACCCAAACAAAAATAATATGCTTAATTCTGGGCTCGGTCTTTTTTATCTAGTAACTTCTTATTACAAGCACGAATTCGCGCGAATTTTCGCCTGATGTTAAGCTAAAGGCAAATTCTCGGAAAGAGGGTCACCATCGTAAACATTTACCATGTTCATTCACGAGTCCTTGTATAATTATTTTGAACGTAAACATTTGCTGGTTGATGAGCAATCAGGCTTCAGAAAAAATAGAGATATAAATGTGGCTATTTACAAATTTCTCAAAACAGTCATGACTGAAATAGATAATAAAAGTCAAGCCTGTGCTCTCTATATGGACCTATCGAAAGCTTTCGATTATGTGGACCATCAAATTCTAGTAGATAAACTAAATGCCTATGGTGTAAGAGGAAACATACTCGATTTGATAAAATCTTATCTTAGCGATAGAAAGCAATCCACCCAAATCTCAAAGCTATGTCCTATTGAAAAAACGATGGTCAGTCACTTTTCGGAGCAGCAGGGCGTTGTGTTTGGTGTCCCTCAGGGCAGTGTACTGGGACCACTTTTGTTTATTATATACATAAATGATTTTCCCAAGGCATTGCACCATGAATCAGTACTTTTTGCTGATGACAGCACCATATTATTTAAAGGTAACAATAAAGAGGAGATTCAGCACCAAATCAACGATACTCTGTGCACTAGTGTAGATTGGTTCAATCGTAATAACTTAAAAATAAACATTGATAAGACCAATTTAATGACTTTCAGCAATAGATTAAATAAATTAATGAATTTAGAAATACAGCATAACAATAAGGACATTAAACAAGTCTCAGTTGCAAAATTTTTGGGTCTCAATATTGATGAGAACTTGAACTGGAAAAATCATATTGAAGGTTTGTGTTCAAGAATTAACCAGTACGCTTACGCTCTCCATAAACTTTCAAAAACTACAAGTACATCTACGGTACTGACCGCCTACCATGGTTATGTTGCTTCAATGATAAGGTATGGCATAATTTTCTGGGGCAACGCTACAGATGTAGAATATGCATTTAAAGCTCAAAAAAAATGCGTAAGAGCTATTTGTAATATAAAATCAATAGATAGTTGTCGACCCTTCTTTGTAAGACTGAACATCCTGACTCTGCCATGTGTCTATATTTTGGAAACTGTACTATTTGTGAAGAGGAATGCTCATATGTTCGAGAAATTAAAAAGCATTAGACATAATTTAAAAATATGTATACCTTCCAACTCCACAGCTTACTTAAATAAAAGTATTTTCTGCATGGCTCCCAGAATATATAACCACTTACCTAAGTCAATTCTAGAGGAACCTAACTATAAAATTTTCAAAAGTCTAGTAAAGAAATTATTGTTGGAGAAGTGTTATTATTCTGTGGAGGATTATTTACGTGATCAGCTGCGATAGACAACTGTACTGACATTCAATTTAGAATTAGTTTATTGATGTTGACATGTACTATTTACATTGTGATGACGAGTATTACATTGTTACTAATTGTGTATCCCTTAACCTCTATTACAGCACAAATATCGCCCGCAGGGCTAAATATATTATAGACATGTTATAAAATTTATAGTAGAATTAGTTTATTGTCATGTACTTTTGACCTTCTATTGACACCCACATTGACATTTTTATATTATTTTAATTTTGTATTTCCTTGACTTCTACGGACGTAAAATTGCATGCCGCAAGGCTAAATATAGTGTACCTAATTGTATGAACATAACATCCCATATACCTGTATTTGCAATTATATGAAATAAATAAATGTTAACAGTGGTGGCACTCAGCTTGACGGCCACATTAGATGCCTTTTCACGTCCCGTTTAAAGGACCCGGGACTGCAGGAAGAAGGAAACACGTGAGCTGGCAGCGAGTTCCAGGTCTTAGTGGTGCGGCATAGGAATGCATCACTGAAACGCTTGGTTCTAGCAGGTATCCTCTGCACCGTAAGGATGGCATCTTAGTCTTGCACGTGTCGTCCTGTGAAGGAAAGGAGAGGGTTCTTTAACGTGAGATCGTAACGTAGTCAAAATAATGTTGAAATATTTTTAATAGACTTTTAACTACACCCTCGGGGCTATAGGGCGTGAGCATAGTATCCTAATCGGTAAACATATCAATCAAGGAAATTACTAGTACGACAAGGTCCTAAATACATTTTACTGTTTGTAATCCTTGAGGCCCGCACCATAGAAATTAACTTTCAATGGTATTGTCATTTTGAATCTAACCTTCAAATGCTCGTAAAAATTACAGTCTTTGTTATAGTAATTAATCATTGTCAGGGTTAACAGCTATGAAACTTGACCTTTCTCATCTGACACTTGAAAACATGAGATTATAATAGAAGCTTTTTTTATAAAGGCTTTCAGTTATGGCAGCTTTTTTGTTATTAAACCTACCTGATGGCAATGTAAGGTGAATTTCAAAAGTAAATGCCAATTCTGGAGGCTACCCTCAAAATATAGTGGTCCCTACCATTGAATTTGTAATGACTGTTGTTAAGTGCCCGGTTAATGACAATAGGCTCGCCATCTATTACATTGGGACTTAAACATAAACTGGCAAAATCTGGGTGCTAGCACTTCTGCCTATCCCATCGGGGAATACAGGCGTGAGTTTATGTTATGTTTATGTTTTCGTTGTTACTAAAAAGGCTGAATGTTTTTGGTTTATCTTTTACTAGCCAGGGGGGTCCAAGGAGTAAAATTTTGGGACCGTTCTCGTTCCCCATAGGAACCTATTCCCACGATAAAATATCTATCCCTATAGTCTATGTGTTATTCCAGACTATAAATTTATCACTGTATAAAATTTCAGCTAAATCCGTTCCAATATTTGAACGTAATCGACCTCGAAATACATCGGGAAAAGGAAGAACTCAAGTGGGACTTGAATCCACAAGGTGTGACTCAATAGCTTAGTTGGAAGAGCACTACCCCTGTAAGGGAAAGGTCGTGGGTTCAAGTCCCTCTTGAGTTCTTCTTTTTCCCGATGGATTTCGAATTTAAAAGTGAGCATAAGAAATGCTATAAAAATTTCATTCGAGTAATCATAAAATAAATCCATACCTACTAATATTATAAATGCGAAAGTAACTCTGTCTGTCTGTCTGTATGTTACGCTTTCACGCCGAAACCACTAAATCGATTTTGATGAAATTTGGTATAGGGGTAGATTAGACCTTTAGAAAGGGGGAGCGCGCGCCCGGGCGGAGCCGCGGGCAAAAGCTAGTAATAAATAAAATATTCCACAACATTCTACACAACGCTATCTAGACCCATGGTAAGCTTTTATAGCTTGTGTTATGGAATTTAGAATGCGGATGCGGATAAACATAAATACTTAAATACTTTTTTTTTTGTAAATACGTACATAATATACATAGAAACACTCAGACCAACGCAAATAGCCATATTCATGCATACAAATATTTGCACTGAGCGGGGATCGAACCCGCGCCCCCTGCGTGGCAGTCGCGTGCACTACCGCCACGCCACAGAGGCTGTCACGACTTAAAATATCGATATATCGTTACAAACATATTTATAATATGTATTAGGATCATTATATGATTTGAGATTGACATGGTCATTAACATTAATAGTATAACACTCACCGGGATATTTACCATGTTTATAATTTGTATTTGGTAACCGATATTCCGGCGCTGTTTCAAGCGCCATGATCACGGTGTACTGACGACCGCCGAGATAGTTGTTATTGGGCAGACCGTATCTGTCTACCCTCTTCCGCACTCGTTTATGACGCGCGTCGTCCCTACCACTGTCCGCGTTCTCGCACTGTACTCGATCGCGTTTTTGACATACAACACTCACCTAATCGACTCGCACGGGTTTTGAAATTGTAGGTCTTGTGAACATTTAGTTACCAAATACAAACTATAAACATGGTAAATATCCCGGTGAGTGTTATACTATTAATATTAGGATCATGTCTCAATAATAGGTGAAGAATATTAAAAACCAACGTAACTACATATGGAGTAGGTTAGGTTTTCATTATGTCTATTATTTTATGGTACAGAGAGTTGATATGTCTGGAATTCAAGCTTCATCATAATTATATCAGATGAGCATTAAATTCTATGTACTACAATATATTATATTGTTGAACAGAAATTCTTAAGCCCGCATCTAACAAGGGTTTAGAATTTCAGCGCGTTCAAGATATTGCGTTAAGCCACCCAAAATATTAGGGTAATTGGGTTTCTGAATACCCAAGGCGAAGGGAATGCTACAGAAGTCATACTTGAAAAGCTACTGAATGGTTTTACAATTGTAATACTGAAATTTTAAACACCCAGATGGTATTGTATAGTACCCCAGTGAATTTTTTGGAGTCTGAGCCAATCTTTTTTGTAAATATACCTGCTTATCCAAGAACGAGGCTTTTGGTAATGCTCCAGGTGTTGAGGAAAGGAAGGAAGGAAGTAAGACGAGCTGTAATAATATTCTTTTTACCACTTAGGAGATACGGTTCACCTGATGGAAGGTAGTTACCATGGCCCATGGACGTATGCAACACCAGAGGTGTTACACTCGTGCTGCCAACTCTAAAGAAACCTTTAATACCCTTCTTGATTAACCCCATATTGAAGTTACTACTAACGCCACAATACTGAAATATCAATCAATTAATTAGTCTATTAAAGTCTACCGTCTGACATAGGTATCTTTCAAGGTGGGCCATTGCTCCTGATCCTCCAAAGTCCAATATATTCCAACCACCTTTATAAAAAAACACTCCACTCTAGTGCAGTGATTTCGTTTCAGCAGTGAATAAAAGTAGAGACTTGAAAATACAGAAAGGCCTGTATCAGTTTCTAAAAAGGCATCAAGAATTTTTCGATCAATTTACTTTTCAATTTCACGTGCCTATAAAATACAGGGTTTCATTTTACATATTTGACCAAATTATTCCATAAATTGAAGATCCGATCTTTGAATATATTAAAATATTTCATTACGACGACCATAAGCAATTTCAGATAATATCGAGTTCCTCGAATTAATTTAAGAAAAATGTGGATTTTAATTTTCGAACTGAAATGTTATAACATTTTATATTTATACTTCAGACAGAATTATCTTCATCATCTTTGTGTTATTCCTAGTCACATTCGAAACTTCCACCTCGGATTCCAGAGTCCGCTTTTACCAGTCTAATTGCTTCACGGTTGAATTTTGGTATTTTCTATGAAACGACTGCCATATTATGACCTCCACAACCAATGGGATATTTCGAAGTTCTGAAATTAGAGCAGCAGACGATGACGTTATCAAAAATTTTAGTGCTTCAACTATCTGCAATATCTTCTATTAATGTTCTTACGACAACCAGGACCGGCAGCTTAATGTGCTCTCCGATTTCTTTCTCCAAAATATTTTACTGGCTTAAAAGTAGCATTGGCACTTAATTATAAAATAACTAAATTAAGTGCCCTGCAATGTCTTAAATGTCACAGTGTCATTACTATCCGAAAACCGCGTAGCCTTCAACAAAATTAATGATAAACTCTGAAATAAACTTCATTATTCACTAAAATTAATATCTTGATACTATTTGGATGTTTGCCAAGGACTCCGCTGAGTGTTCTTGGTCCTGAGCGAGCTTATAGTAAAAGTCCATTGTAATTTTAAATAGTGTAGGCAGTAACAGATGGTGGGTTGTTGTATCTGTCTACTCCAGAGGCAAATTGCCGTGAACATAATATATGTAATGTGTATAATCCGGTATTCTATACAATGCCTGGGCAATAGAATGCCGAGTGCGCAGCACTGTGTCTGTCTATATGTTATGCTTTCACACCTAAACCACTGAACCAATTTTCATGAAACACGATATAGGGGTAGATTAGACCTTGATAAAGGATATAGGCTATGTTTGATCGCGATAACCGACATCTACGCGGGCGAAGTCGCGGGTAACGATTAGTACTATCATTATAAAACAATAGCTTTTGCCCGCGGGTCCGCCCGCGTGGATATCGGTTATCGCGACCAAAGAGTCTATGTCCTTTCTCGTGGTCTAATCTACCCCTATACCAAATTACATCAAAATCGGTTCAGTGATTTAGGCGTGAAAGCGTAACCTACAGTCAGACAGACAGACAGACAGAGTTACTTTCGCATTTATAATATTAGTATGGTTGAAAGTTTTTCAATAATTGTATTGTATTGTAGTTGGTGTAGGTATTATGTTTGAATATTCAATTTCACTTTTCTGCAAGGGATAATATTTATAGTCTGGGGCCACAGGGGCGATGATACGGGGTCTCGAATATTGGTACCAGGGTCGGTCTACTAATTGCAGTATAAACCGTAAGAACAGCTTTATTTCTAGACAGATGTTACTAAATGTATCCTAATGTTATCTGTGTATAACCCTAAAAGTTGCTGCTTTTTACCAATAAATACATTACATCCTCAAACAACGCGTAATAAAGAGCTTTTTTGTGTAATATTTCAAAGTTTGTACATATTATTTTCCCTGAAAATAAAACTTGGAGAGTTATTGCTGTGTAACTGGTTACTTGACAGTTGTAGTAGCTTATGTAATGTGTAACTTTTGAATGATTACGAGTTGATGCTGTTTTACTAAAGTTTTTTAAAGAGTATCAGTTATTTTGTTAGTTTTGTGAGAAAGATGAGATATCTTTGAAACAATGCCAAAACAGAAGGAAGTTTTCAGTATGTCGTAGTTCTTTTTATGTTTAGTTACCGGTCACTCGAAGATCCGATTCGAATATTTTTTAACATAATTCCTAGGCTGTTCATTATTCTTATTTAAGGATCTGGCATTCCCAATTCCTCCCTTTACTGATTACCCTAAAATGATTTGCTCTCAGTTCCTTTCAAATTTTAAAGAATTGTACAGTACGAATGGTACGGTCATATACAGCGAAGACCAAACGACCATGTCGTGAAGAAATGCCTTTCCATGGCTACAAAGGAGAGAGGGAGGGGAAGGCCCCCAACTACGCGGATGTCGAATGTTCGCAAGGACATGAAGCAGTTGGGGCTTTCAGATGACAACGCATACCAGCGGAATAAGTGGCGCCTCAGCACCAGGAAAGCCGACCCCGCGTAACGGGAAAAGGCGAGGCCAAAGAAGAAGAAGAAGTACAGTAAAAGCATAATACTTAATTCTATCTTAATCAGATGTTCACACTTTGCTTGATACTTTTTGTATCATCATTGATACAAGAAGTATCTTTTTTGTATATCTGTTTAAACATACACACACAAGATTACGTCAAAATTTATTCGGCTGATTTGAGGATGTCCACTAATAACATACTCGTGTATAATCAAGGTCTTCAAAGAAAATTACATATTTTAGAAAGAAGCTACTTTGAAATACATAATAATAAGGCCATACGTGATATGAAATTTTTAATTTAATTTAATGAAACAGTACTAAAATAGGATACAACATGACATAAACTCCCTTGCGGTACTCATAATTTGTATAACTGCTTATTATGGTAATTACAGACCTTGAATTCATAGCCAATGCCAGCAAGGAAATTAAAAAAGTAATATAGTAACAATATGATTTACACCTAGGTCTGGCAAGACTTTTTACAAGCCCGAAGTGACGGACTGAGATTGGAATAAATTATTTAATACACGTGGCATTTGATTTTTACAGCACAAATGTGTATAAAAATATTCGCCTTAAAAATTTAACTAACAATGAAAATAATGGGATAATATAATAATCTGGGGCCGCAGTCGGTATTCCACCTGACACTCAACTCAAGGACATCTTGAGCTCCGAAGTAAAATCGCTGAAATTCTAGTAAATATATTTACATTCACACATGGTTGAAGTGGAAAATCGACATATCAGTTCATGTATTATTTAGGTAAACTGAGTCTAGTGTACTTCACTTGACAGTTTACGCAAAATGAGGTATTCTATGTCATCATGAATGACATTTTTCAAGATTATGGGAACTACCCACGTAGTGTATTACCAAGACTGTGTGAGAAATTTTCATATCATTGTAGTTGCTACTTCACTTTTGCTTTAGAGGCACTATAAAATAGCCGTGTCCGCGACTTTTACTAGTTTTTAGTACCTCTTCTAAAATTAATATACTTAGTCTAAGTCACAACTTACAACATTCATTTAAATTAGACCTGCGGGGATTGCCCGTTACAAACAGGCAAACTAAAATTTTAAAGTAGTTTTTTTGCCTTAATGACAAAAAACGAAAAGACCTTGTATAGTTTGCCAAGTCTCTAATATAGAAGTGATTTTGTAAAGGCTTCATTTTCTCATTGTATCTGTTAGAGTCGGCGTCAAATACTGTGATTGGATTCATTAACTGAAGGATTGTCTAAAATTTTTGTGAGTAGGTGAAAGTATTCACTATTGGTTTTTCAATCATATTTTTTTTTTCAAATACATAATATGGCAATAAGACTGAATACCCTGATAATAAACGGAAGTCTAATTCTCAGGCAAGAGGGCTACCATTGCAAATGCCAACAATGATACTGAGCTTGATGGCTTCATCAGATGCTTTTAGGACCCCTTACCGAAATAAAAACAGAAATTTCTAGAATTCCTATGGAGTAATTTGATTGTGTTTATCTCTTTTCGGGGCATTCATGTCGATAATTTAATGACTGAGAAGGGCTAAGATCGCTGGGAATGACAAACCAGCGATCTTACCCCACGCCCTCTTCTAGTTAAGTGGGCCGTAAACGCATTTTCTCTTCCATAAAATACTTACTTACTAGTATTCCCCTTCACCCCTCTAGTTCAGCTCAATGACTTCTGTTAGTAGTGGGTTCACGTCATTAGTATAATGATCAGGGTACAAACCTGATACCCCTCGGTCATAAAACCGAATCCTTAACTATGTAACTGGTGACACCATCTTCTGAAAGTCTTTATAACTAAGCAGTCCACTTATATAAGTATTAATTCAGTAGTAGAACAGACCATACTAGTCAATGTATGGAATTATCATACGTTTACGATTGTCATAAATGCCAAAATGCGTTCTCTTTTTTTTGGGGTTTTGTGTTGTTCTGTTTTGGAGCTAAAAAAAATCTTACTGGTATACTAAATTTTATAACTACCCTCCTTTGAACAATTTAAATTAGAACATCCAAAACCTTTGATAATGTGTAAATGTAAATCTTTGAGAATGCCCTAAGGCGAAACCGGTCAGGTTACAAAAGTACAAGTGTTCTCAATATGCGTGCCAAAATACGTGTCATTTGTAGACATTTATTAGACCGCCCTAGACAAGTGGCAATTCGTTGGCCGTTGCATGACAGTCCTCAACGTATGTCATACTTAAATCTCAAAATACGTGTCAATCCTATACATTCATCATTATATTCTACAATACAACCACCTAATTTCCACTAATATAGGGGGCAGAGCTAGAAAAGCTAAACTAACATAGAACCTTAAACTAAATACAAAAAAACAAGGTCAATAAAAACCTTGAGACAGAAGGACCTGTTTCGCAACATTCTATTAGGTATCCTTTGGGGATGAGTGACTTTCTCAAGATTTATGTGACGTAACAAGACATCGTAGAAATATGACGAGCTCCACGTTTTTTATTATATTTTCAAAGCACGCCCCTTGGGGATCGTACAGAAAGGACCGACACATATAACACAAGGAATATTTCATTTTTTATGCCTTAGGAATAGTAGAACGACTGAGGTATGTTTAGTTTTAGCATCTCAAAAATTTGGGTTTGTTTATAGTTGAAATATAACCACTTTTTACGGATTCTATCGCGATATACACACATCAAAAAAAGTTTGCGATCAATGGCATAAGCTCCTACAATTCTTTAAATTTAACTTTATCAAGAAAAAATCTATGTTGTATGCTTTCTTTAAATAGGAATACCCTGTTTGAAAATAAAATATAAAACCATTTGATATTTTCTGAAGTTTACGCGAATGTCACTCATTGAAATAAAACCACTTTTTACGGATTCTATCGCGATATATTTGTCATTATTTACTTTTTAAATCGACATTTCGGCTGCTTTGCAGCAGCCATGATCGCGGTGTGACTCATGATGGTAGTTAAAACATAGTTTGAAGTATAAGTTATCTCTCTCTCTTCTAGAAAAGGAAAGGTGAATTATTGGTGTTCCTATTTACGCAGAATGAGCTCACTGTGTTGTTAAGTCTTGCTGGATTTTGCTGCTTACTGGGTTTGATTAGGTGGATGACTGGGTCCCGAGCGGGTGGTACGTTCCATCCATCCTCTCTATTAAAATTTGGGTGGTTTTGTTTGTTTATAGTGTTTCATGTCACATTATCTACATAGTATAAAGCAAAGTCACTTTCTGCGTCTGTCCGTCCCTATGTATGCTTATATCTTCAAAACTACGCTACAGATTTTGATGCGGTTTCTATTAATAGATAGAGTATTTCAAGAAAAAGGTTTATATGTATAATACATGCTTAATATAGTAGAGAGGGCAGCGGGAACGGGATCGGACGCCACGCGGGTGGAAAAAATTGTCGGTTCAAAGTTCACCGAGTTATCTAGCAAAAAATAAAATATAGTCTTAAGAATTTTTATTGCAGTCCACTATTGGACATAGGCATTTCCAAATGTGTACCATTTCTACCCATCCTCAGCTCAGCCGTCGGCATTCAGTCTGTCCCAGCGACCTTTTTCAAGTCGTCAGTTCACCTGGCTAGGAGGTGTTTGATTTAATAATTAGATGATATTTTCTGAAGTTTACGCGAATGTCACTCATTGAAATAAAACCACTTTTTACGGATTCTATCGCGATATATTTGTTATTATTACTTTTAAACCCGACGTTTCGGCTGCTTTGCAGCAGCCATTTTCGCGGTGTGACTCACGATGGTAGTTGTCACATAGTTTGAAGTATAAGTTATCTCAAAATACCCGAATCATGGTGAATTATTGGTGTTCGTATTTACGCAGAATGAGCTCACTGTGTTGTTAAGTCTTGCTGGATTTTGCTGCTTACTGGGTTTGATTAAGTGGATGACTGGGTCCCAAGCTGGTGGTACGGTCCATCCATCCTCTCTATTAAAATTTGGGTGTTTTTTAATTTCAATAGCCTCGCGGATCATCCTAGGAATATATCTGTGTTCTTTGGCGAGTATCTGTGGTTTATCAAACCTTAGGTAATGGTTGGTGCCTTTTTGCGCGTGTTCACATACAGCTGACTTTGTTGAGCGTTGGTGTTTTATGTCAGCTATGTGTTCTTTGACCCGAGTGCCAATGCTTCGCTTGGTTTGACCAATATATGAGAGCCCACAGTCACAGTCTATTTTGTAGACCCCTGCATCTTGTAGAGGTACCATCTGTCAAGTGCCAACTACCTCTACAAGATGCAGGGGTCTACAAAATAGACTGTGACTGTGGGCTCTCATATATTGGTCAAACCAAGCGAAGCATTGGCACTCGGGTCAAAGAACACATAGCTGACATAAAACACCAACGCTCAACAAAGTCAGCTGTATGTGAACACGCGCAAAAAGGCACCAACCATTACCTAAGGTTTGATAAACCACAGATACTCGCCAAAGAACACAGATATATTCCTAGGATGATCCGCGAGGCTATTGAAATTAAAAAACACCCAAATTTTAATAGAGAGGATGGATGGACCGTACCACCAGCTTGGGACCCAGTCATCCACTTAATCAAACCCAGTAAGCAGCAAAATCCAGCAAGACTTAACAACACAGTGAGCTCATTCTGCGTAAATACGAACACCAATAATTCACCATGATTCGGGTATTTAGAGATAACTTATACTTCAAACTATGTGACAACTACCATCGTGAGTCACACCGCGAAAATGGCTGCTGCAAAGCAGCCGAAACGTCGGGTTTAAAAGTAATAATAACAAATATATCGCGATAGAATCCGTAAAAAGTGGTTTTATTTCAATTAATAATTAGAATTATATAGTAATGTAATATGTATTAATAACATAAAATAACATAAACTCACGCCTATATTCCCCGAAGAGGTAGGCAGAGGTGCTAGCACCCACTTTTCGCCAGTTTATGTTTAGGTTCCAATGTAAATGGTGGCGCACTTATAAACCTGCGATAAATACACACATAACTTCGAAAAGCATTGAAAAGTCATTGGTGTGTGCCATGGTAAACCTGGGATCGAACCCGAGTCCTCGTCTCAGCAGTCCATTACCCATACCACTAGGCTAACGTAAAATAACTACTTACACACATAACAACTAACATAAAATATTGTGCTTACTTAATGAAAACATAAAGATATTTTAGAACATATTACCGTCAGCTACGCCTTAATTTAAGTAGTTTTTAATACAATATAGGTTCTAGGCTGAAGATATTACTTACATACATTTTTTAGTAAATATCCAGAACAAAATGTATGTCTCTATGGTAGAAAGACCTCTACCATTAAAAAACTGTTTGTACTAATGTTAAAATAACAGCTTTTTAAATGACTTTGTATGTAAATACTTATATGAGTTTTTATCTGTCCGTAGTTCTAATTGTTTTTGCCAGATAATTACCAAGGGAAGTGGGCAGGTTTTGAGCGTAATTTTACTGCAGACAACTCATATGACAGCCTCTGTGGCGTGGTGGTAGTGAACGCGACTGCCACGCAGGAGGCGCGGTTTCGATTCCCGCTGTGTTCGTATGCATGAATATGGCTATTTGCATTGGTCTGGGTTATTTGTATAATATGTATGTATTTAAAAAAATAAATTATCTAAGTATGTTTATCCGCATTCTAGATTCCATAACACAAGCTAGTTAAGCTTACCATGGATCTAGATAGCGTTGTGTAGATGTTGTGAAATATTTATATAATTTTATGTGGCATACCACAGAGCACTTTTATTTTAGAAAAAGTATTATAAACACAAGATCTTAGTATACACAAACGAAGGCAGGGGCAAAGCTAGTTTCATATCATATTTCCTACTCCAATATCTTCAGTCACACACTCGTAACATGATTCCTAAAAATTGCTATGAAAAGCGTTCGGAGTCATAGATCAAGTTGTCCCTGCTACTGTATGTGAAACCCCAATATATCTTTAATAAGGGTCCTTGAGTATCCTTAGATATATCTTTGTTATCCCTTCATATAACGAGGTGGCCCCTATAGGGTCATTTGAATGACACCATCTTTCGTACTTCAGTACTACTTGGGCTGTGAATTGTACTAACGAACCCGACTACGGCGAAGCCAAAAGGAGGGTTATGATTTTGACAGGCTATGTATGTATGTATGTATGCATGTATGTATGTATGTATGTTCATTTGTTCCCTCATAGCTCCTCAACTACTAATCAGAACTGGACAAATGAGGTATCGTTACAAGCGGCTTGATCGTCCGATGGCTATAGGCTATATGACGTAGCACAAAATCTTGTGTGGCGCCCTCTAGCGCTCATAAAGTACTGTGTTATAAAATTAATTTGCGAGAAACATACCGTGTTTGGTATCAAATTAAAGTGCTTAATGAGCACATTTCAAATGTGTATAAAATATTAGCTTTACCTTACCCAAAATAATTTAAATAAAAATTAAAGTTTAAAACTAAAACCCGACTACCGAAAAATCACGCTCTAAAAAGTGACAAACAAGAAAATATCAAGGATAGCCGTGGTCGTATGCCACTTAATCTAACAAAACAATATATTCCAGGCAAAAGTGGCATACGACCACGGCTATCCTTGATATTTTCTTGTTTGTCACTTTTTAGAGCGTGATTTTTCGGTAGTCGGGTTTTAGTTTTAATGTATCTTCTACTTCACCCTTGCGTTAATCCCAATCGCACCCGAAGCTGTCAGCTTGGAGTCTGGGGTCCGCTTTACCAGTCTAACTGCGGATTTGGCTAAACTTTGATATTTTCTGTGAAGCGATTGCCATCTGACCTCTACAACCTAAAGGCGATATCGAAGCATTGCAGCTAGGCCAAATTTTTATGTGTAGCTACAGAATTACGAAGAGTAGTTTACGTATTACTAGTTACAGCCCAAATTTTGATCCGTATAGAAATCTGGGGTTACGCAACCCATTGCGATCTATTCCAGAGTTAACAAATAGCCCATATGGTATTCTGGACCTACCATATGGGCTACTAACATTTAAGCTTGGCTTGGCATTTAAGTTCTTTTTTGTTTTTCTAAGAGAATATAAACGAACCTTTATTTCTGTCATACAAATTGAGTAAAGAATGTTAATTTCAGTACATCAGAGTTAAACAGAAAAGTCAGGAAAATGTGATAAAGCAAAAAAGATATCTCGTCAGGGGGAAGAAATGCGCTGCCGAATGACAGTCTGACAACAATTTCACAATTTCATATTTATCAGAATTTTTGTGTCATCATCGATGGAAAAATTGAATTGACAGTTTCTATTGCTGCCTTTTTCTTATCAATGAAAAATGTATCGATATTAAATTTTGGGTACAGTAGTAATGGACTGCAAAAAACTAATGTAGGTAATAGGCGATAAGGTAATCAAAGTGTCTGATATAGGACACAACCTAAGGTTAAGTGGCATTATATTATCCACCTTTGTACATTTTTTATGTGCGTCAAGTTTAAAAATAAATAAATATAATAAACAACACAAAGCTTTATGACCACAATTTGACCCACACCCATCTATAAAATTTAGATTAGTTCAGTAACAGTTTTCTAGTTTATTAGACGGGATTTGATCGCTACTACTAGTTTATTAAGAAAACAACTTTCGAACATCTCAGACTACAAATCAAGACCTACTTCACCAATCATTTATTTATCCCTTCAAATAAAACTTCAAGTCCTGAGTCTGGCGTAAAAACGTACCTAGAAAAGTAAGTAATTCTCAACGTAATCCACTCATCCACTATTTTTACCCACCTTAATTCACTATCCGACGTTAATACCTCTTACCTTCCCCAATCATGTACATACATATTACATCAAAGGCCCGGTATTAATAATTTATATTCTCAAAGCAACGTGAATTCGAATCCTGAACTAGTTTTCACTTGAAAACTAAATTACATAGGTTACAGTATTTATCAAAGCTAAAATACAGCTCAAACTGTGTGGAACTTAGCGTTAGCAGGTTTCATGATAATTTATGTTGTTTACTCTATTTAGATTTTGGATGAAGTGGAATTTGCTTTTGTTGTTTGTGTCACACTATCAGCTGAACACAATATTGTAAGTTACCGATTACGCTAGCCCTAAATATTTAACGTAAGATTAACAAAAGTTGAAAATTATCGAAGTTTAGCCAAGTCGATTGGGATTAACGCTAAGAAGAATCAAAGTTGAAAAATGATTTTTCAGTCCAGATATTATGAAATTGGTAACCGTATCTAAAATTTTGAAGTGCTGTATCCTAGCTGTTTTTTCTATCGTGTCCTTCTCAATGAAGGAATAACATGGGGAATTTTAAGTTGACAAAGAACCGAATTAAAACAAAACAAAATTAGTAGTGACCTTTATGTAGAGTGGCAATGAGCAGTTTTCTAGTAGGTATATAAAGCTTTCATAAAGACGCGCTAGATGACGCTACCGGCACTTTTGGTAAGAAGAGTGTGGTGTCACATCTAGTTTTCCTTAATTTATGGGAAAAATTACTTTCTTCGGTTACTTTAATATAATAATTTTGTATTTTTTTCTGATAAAAATAAGTATTATTTTAAATTACAGATAGTGACGGGATTTTTTATTAATATAAATATGTAAAAATGAAGGGTTTTCCACAGGTATGAACAGCACATCGTGACCGCATTATTCAATATTAGTTACGTATTACTGAATACAAAGATTATTGTATTTACAACAATGTATTATTATCTAAAAAAAATATGTAGGTATCAACTTTTTGAGGTACAATATTAAATACAAACAAACTTCAACGCTTCAGAAACTCTGGCAATAGTGGCCAGTGGCCAAAGATAGTGGCAATCAATCAAAGTATTTTTTTTTTAGTATGGCATTCGGTCAGTTCAGTTCTTTCTTGCCACAGCCTAAATTGGTCTCCACAATGCAAAATAAAAAAGTACCAAAAACGATGCTAGCGCCATCTCTTGATAATTTTAAAAAACCCACTGATTATACCTACTGGAAAACTGCTCATTATGTCATAAATGATTGATTGATTAATTTAATATATATTTACATGCTTTCTATGCTTCTTCCTGCCCTGTGACGATGTTTTTTGAACATACCTATTGATTATTTACAATTTGAAAGTCGATTTAAAAAAATATGTTTGTGGTTGCGGCAACGGGATCGAACTTCCATGTAGACAAAGCTCTCTAAGATTAGAATAGAATAGAAATAAGAAGATTGGATGATTTTGATTACCTATTTCAGAAAACTTACGACAGCAATACTAATATTATAAGTACCTACCTATGACGTTCACGAGGTGTGACATCACTACTCCGAGTATTGGTAATTGGGTCAAATGAAGTGAAATAAAAGTAACAGTCGATAATTTTTTAGTAGCATAACTGGGTTGAACACTTTAGGACTAACGAAACATGAGTTTAGTGTGACTTCTGAACGAAAAGTTGTGTAGTTTTTTTAGCAGGAATTTCAGCAGAATAAAATTGATTTGTAGAAAATTTCGTGAAATTAGTAGGATATTAATTGAATGTCAATTCTATAAAAAATAAGGTATTTAAATAAGCATGTTAACCAGCGAAGTTTGATTACATTAGAGGTATTGGGAAAGGTATTTACTATGTTACCACTAATCCAATTCCTTCGTAATCATGGTGCTTGCAACAGAGCCGAAACATCAGAAACTCGAAAAAATACAACTTGGTAGATATCCTGATACCTCTGATAATAATGTGAGTGACCATGGTAGTTAAAATACCTATACGGCCAAGATTAAGGAGAAAGGAAAGGAGAAAAAGAAGGGAATTAAGGCCTCTGATACTTTCATATAGGTACAGTTTTTTTTTCATGTGGAAATCCCCTCGGATATCTCCCCCGCCGGGGCCGGAAAGGAAGGTTATGTCGGACTCAAACCGACTAAAACCGCACGCCGACTGAGGGTCATAGTGCTAGGCCGGTGGTGAGGTTGTATTCGACATATCCCTCGCACCCCGGCTGACCGAGGGCCATCCCTTACGGTCTGGCCCTCTTACTTTCATATACAGCAGTAGGTTTTTTTTTTATCATGCGATAAATCCCCACGGATACCACCTCCACGGAGCCGGTGGAGGTGGTTATGTCGGACTCGAACCGACTAAAACGCACGCCGTATTGAGTCCTTGGTTGCCGGAGGTGAGATTGCCAAAAGCATATCTCTCGCACCCCGGCAGACCCAGGACCATCTCTTTCGAAATGGCCCCCTTCGGGTTGTGGGGACCGCAGGGTCCCAACTAGCCCTGGTTACGGGGAGGCGCACTTTGCGCCGCCGCCGCGGCCTGCTTCTGCTAGGGTGACAGGCAGCTCCACCGGTCACCCCCAGGCCAGCGCTCACGGAATATGCAGCAGTAGGTACGTGATGTCTAATACCGCTACTTTACTAAATTTGTACGCTTTATTTTATACGGTAAACTTTGAATTGCTTCAGGCGTGCTCGGTGGCTCAGTTGGTTACAGCATTCCCCTGTAAGGGAATGGTCGCGGGTTTAAGCCCCGCCTGAGAGATTTACTTTTTACTGATGTAATCGAGTTATAAAAAGTTATCAATATTGGTGAAGGAATATTCCATAACATATCTTTAGTAGTAGTAAGTGAGTTAGCAAATTTGAAACCGTATCTAGTATCTACATTTAAGTGTTTCATAAAAGGTATATATATTATGTTATTGTTAAAGTAATTGCCACTGGTATGTGTTCTGAAATAAAACCAGGTCAAGGCATTAAACGAATGTATAGGTACATGGGAGTTCACTAAATCGAAGCTGAAAAAATTGTGAACGTCGAAGTATAATTATTTCAAATTACAATCGTTAGCTGCTACCATTCGTAAAAACGCTATAAATAATAACATATTAGTTTATTTAAACGATACAGAGTAGCAGTTATTTTTGTGAAAGAATAAAATATAATTGTCTATCATCAGTTTATGAAGGTAATATTTGGATACTAATAACACGCATTAATAGTGTTACAATTAGCGGGATAATACCGCCCTGATCACGGTGTACTGAAATTTGAATATGAAACAAAAATAAAATACAGTCAATATTCCTGTCAGTAAATTACGAGTACGTGAATGACCATGTCTATCTCAAATCAATATCAAACAAATCATAAAAAGCTTGTAGAAAGGTTCTTCGCATCTCACTCATCCTCGATTTCTCAACCATCTCAATATTACAGCAATGGGTAAGACAAACCTTATCAAATTGCAGTTTTCTATCAAAATCGAACTTCTCAAAGCAAGTAATAAGTTTGCAGGCAGCTTCTCCAAGCCAATATGCAGTATTCATCGAACGTCTGCCAGAGAAGCAAATTTACTTCGTCTTGATACGAGTATAGCGCTTACATTGGAGTAATATCAGATACTTACTTAAGAGTAAGAAAAGAACAAGATCGCATAATGGATATCGCGTTTATGATACAGTACTAGTATACCGGGGGCGAGTTCGTGATACCGTTGTCCCCCGTGGAGGGCCAGTCCAATAAGGATAGCCCTGCGTCAACCGAGGTGCGAGGGATATATCGAAGACAACCTCACCTTCCAGCCTAGCAGGTTTTCGTCGGTTCGACTCCAACATAACCTCACTCTCCGGCTCCGGCAGGAATCCGAAGGGGTTACCGCACGAAAAAAAAATAGGTATCCGAGGGGATTTACGCACGGAAAAAAAAGTACTAGTTGAGGAAGAATTATATTGCAGTGGTGAACTGTCTGACTGTTGTGTAATTCTTTGTGATACATATCTATCGCAGGAGCTTATAACACAATCAAGGTGGCAGCAGTCTGGACAAGTAAAATTTAACGATTGGTGCCATAGACACGAAAGAAGAAAAAGTAAGTTTGTTAAAAGCTCTGGTGATGAATAAACTTGTTGTCACAGAATCGTGAGTAGGGTATAAAAAATAGGGTCAACAGTGACCCCAGAAAACGATGAACATAATTTAACAAAACTTCTCTTTTACAAGACACCCTAATCCGTCCTAAATAAATAAAAGATAAAGAAACATTCTTGAATGAAAAGTGTATAGATATTCATTTATGTAACCAAGAAATAGGAAATTCTCAGGTAACCAAACCACTTATTACGAACAAGTTCCTTAATAGCAGTCCTCAATTCGAGGTGTAATTTGAACGAGCGATTATCGAACAAATTAACTGCCTCGATTGTTTGCATTTGAATCGAAGTGGGGTTTAGATTAACGACTGCGTTTGTTATTTTTGTCGCAACGGGTTGCATGGTTGAGCTGATAAAATAATGCTGTGTGCAATAGCATTAATGCGATCATGATTAATTTCACTGTTAGTTTGTTTAGTGTTTCAACTAGATTTCAAATAGCTGTGTAATAAGCTGTAATGCGATTTTCGTGACTGTGGTTATCCTGCAATCAGATTCATTAGTTTCTGTTTTTCAATTGTTTATCGCACTTAGGTTTAACTCATATGGTAATTTGATTGTTTTGTGTCATGTAACTGATAATAATAAAATCATAATTTATTGCCGATTGAAATCGTTATTTACTGGATATAAGCAAATCTCTTTAGAAACTGTTTAGATATAAATAAACCTTTTAAATTTGAACTGGTAACCTGCCACAAATCTTGTAGTAAAGTAGCATCTCTCTTGACCATTAAGTGCAGTACTTGACAAATGTATTACTTCTACGTTATTAACTGTCTCGCAGTTGTCATTTTGATTGTAGTTATCTTCACACTTGCAACCACTTTGTTGTTGTGTAATTCATCACTCAGTTATTGTAAAGTTTGTTTTCAATAACTCAAACAATAATAAACTCTAAACAAATAGAATTTAAAATGAAAATTCAAAACAAAATAGTAACTAAAATATATTACATATTTCAACAAATTGAAAACTGTTTTTATCATTTTATATTTACTGCAAAAGTTGAATTAATTCATTTGACATTGGAGCCTTACTATGAATTACTTTATAATTGAATATTTTGACATTGGTGAAATAGCGATGCCTTTGCTGCAAAAATATGAATACCGAAGTGAACTGAAATTTATTGCAGGGTTTAAGTTAGGAATGAAATATGTTGTATGACATATTTCATAGTGAACTGTGACTAAAAATTCACATTTCAGTCTGATTCTTCAGCCGTTTCGGAGCGAAAGATTTTCGGCATAGTTTCAATATAAAAGTCGTCCAAGACAATATATTGACCAGCAACAAACACGTATTTGAATCATCAGAATTTGGGAGTACCTATTATTATTATAAATGAATTTTTTATAGCATTTATTATGCTAATTTTAAAGTTCGAAAAACATCGGAAAAAATGAAATGCTCAAGTGAGACTTGAACTCACGACCTTTCCCTTACAGGGGGAATGCTCTTCCAACGGAGCTTTTGAGCCACATCTGAATTATTTCAAATTTTCCTTCTCTTTATAACCGTCTTTAAGGGCAACGGTGGAGCCATCTACCAACATTCTTGCGAACTGTTGGATTTAATTTCATTTTTTCTGATGTTTTTCGTACCTATTTTATTACAAACTAGTAAAGCAAAGCTTTGGTTCGAACCCAAATTATGTCACTTCTAACTATGTGACAACTAGCATGTTTGAATGAATTTTACAGCATTAACCATGCTAACTATACAAATCGATTACATAGGAAAAAATGAAACTTCTCGGGCGGGACTCGAACCCGCGAAATTTCCCTTACAGGGGGAATACTTAGACCAACTCGGCTACCGAGAGTAGCCCAATGTTATTCAAATTTCCCTTCTATTTTTATCCGTCTTTATGGCAACGGTGGAGTCATCTACCGATACTCTTACGAACTATTGGAACCAATGAATGATGTTACAATCATTTTTAAACATTTATTTTTGATAACTCTGCCCAACTACCATGTTTAGTCAACTCGCAACCATGGCTACTTTTCCTAGCCGAAACATCGGGCTAAATATCGATAATGCCAAAGAAATTGTGATAGAATCCGTTGAAAAGTGTTTCTAGTTCTAGTTTGTAGTTCTATTTCAAGGAGCGATTTTCGAGTATACCTATATAGTTACTTATTTCCTTGGCCGTGTGTATCAGTCCAAAATACGCAACAAAGTTCACTTCGACAGGTTAATTCGCCAACACTATTTTTGGTCCACCACAATTCGTAACACCATTTCAGAAGTTCGCAACTGCAAATAGCATCAGTTGATTGTGTTGAGTAATGTGAGCTCCATTCAAGCTTAGTGAAACTTAATCAATTACGGGTACTGTAACTTTTTGGTTTTCCTTGTCAGGTTTGTTTACAGTTGACAACATGTTGCTAACAAATGAATCACCACATAGACTAGATAATGGTGATAATTTATTATTTATTTTAGTTAGATTTTATAAAGTATGTTATAACGAAATGCTTAGCTGGCGAAATGACGGGAGTTAATATAATCTCTGCCTACCCTATCGGGGATTTACATTACTTTATGTTAGGAGTGTGTAGGTACATGTCAGTAGTGTAACAGCCGGGGCTCTAACCTATGAGATATCATAGCAAGTGCGTCACCTTATACTCTGGTATATCATAGCTTATATTTTTACGTAGATGTAATGTTTGTAAAAACAAGTCAAACCTTTAACTTTAATATTAGTACCTAGTAGTGTTTTCATTCAAGAGTTGTCATATTTCCATACAAAATGGATTCAGGGACGAAGTTATGCTACACAAACTGCAAAATATTTTGAATAATTTTAAGACTTTACAGATCTGAATATTATGTGGTATGAAGTCATCTTGATCCCTCTACGCATTCCCGAGAAAATGGGCTTGTGGGGTACGGAACCTTAAAAATAAATCAAGAAAATTATTTAGATTCACATTTGATTACTTTTGGGCATAACAAAATTAGGTTAGCTATCAAACCACTGGACAGTGAAAATAAATGAGTTTAGCGTGGAATGAATTCCACTGTCGAAAAAAACTTCATCCATTCACCAGCCAAGATATTGTTTCCAAATGTCGAGAATGACATTGATTAATTATACCAGTGATATTTCGCCTGCCCTTGATATCTGGATGCAGTAAACGACTTTTGACTTTAGATTGAAACTACAGAACTTAGGCCCGTTTTCCAGAACGATACTCAGTGTTGACTTTCGATTTATAACAAGATCCGAGGACAGATTGTAATCTAGGATACCGTTTGTGAGAATCGATTCATAATTGAGCGTTCTTCGGGCATTACGGACTTTAAGAGGGTTCACTATCAATTTGCATAAAAAAATAACCATAAAATATTTTGGAATATGATAATTTAGACTAATGATATCCATGCATAATTTTTTTATCCATAACAAATTTAGCATATTTGTCTTAGTCATAAATAAAATAAGCATAAGTAATCATACATTATTTAAAAAAAAACCACGAGACTTCTAACCTAAGCTAACCAACTCGGGTTGTGTAGTGACTATCCTAAAAACAGCCTTTAAAATTTATGCAACTCCTTCTTATGGCAAAACATATTATACTAAATGATAGTTATGCTAACATTTGCATTAAGCCAAAGGATTATTATGCAGTAGTTTTATATGGAAAAAAAGTATGCCAAAACATTTTAGCCTTAAAAGTTTATGCCAATAGGAGGAATCTTTATTTAGAGACCTATAAGGTTATACTAAGATTTTTTGGCGTTATTTTACACATAAGCCTGGATGCCGATTCAGCTATAACATGTTTTGCAAAAGTGTGATTGGCATTCAATTAAAAAAAGAATGAAAATACTTTGGTATTCTTCATAGCACAATTCGTATTCAATTAGATTTTAAGATATAATTTTATCAGATTTCGTATTGAAATAACACCAATTTTTAACGGATTCTATCGCGATTTATTTCTTACTATTTAAGAGTACTTTTATTCCGACGTTTCGACCACTTTTCAGCCATGGTTGCGGGGAATCCGTTACAATGTGATTTTATTTCAATGAGTGACATTCGCGTAAACTTTCCGAAATATCGCATTTCGTATGTTTAAAACCAGAATACAAGTATGTTTTAAAACATATATTATAATTTTACTTAATCCTGCCTCTTGAATGCCCCTCGAAGTACTATGACGATTATATTGTTACAATCAGAAGCAGCCTTAAATAAAGACCATTCTCAATATTGTTTACAAAATCCGATAGCCCTTGCCACCTCTAACATATTTATAAGTACCATACCATTGTTTTGCCAGTTCAGTTCAGTTAACGCTTTCAATTCACTTCCTGCATTATGAAAACGGTTTGATGTTCCCAGATGTAACGTGCCCGTACTGGTGGACTGAATTTTTTAGTCTGGTTGAGTGTGTTCCTACAACTTTAGTACAAAATAGTACGAGGGTGAAGTTCTGTTGTTACTGGATCACTAGTTTATTGATGGAGAACTGCATACGGTGTATCGGGTTTGGTGTTTCGGTAACGATTGGAATATAGTTGAACGGTAACAAAGGACTTTTAATTTGTTCAGCAATTATCTTTTTTATACTTTTATCCTTTTGGTGTAGCCAGAAACAGTTAAGTAGTTGTTACACTATTGTTTAGTATTATTTCATCACAATAGTGATATTTTTAGCCCCGGGTACGGGGGGGGCGCACTTTGCGCTGCCACCGCGGCCTGCTTCTGCTAGGGTGACAACTCCACCGATCACCCCCAGGCCAGCGCTCATGGAGGACGTAGGTCGTTTTGTGACCTCCGACGTTTGGTTCGCCTTCGCTCTTCGCGGGCTTCCCGGACTAGACTCCCGGAGTCCAGTCCGGACCCGACTGGCCGCCTCCTTCTCGAGCATTACTTGCTCGCAGAAGGAGGCGGACGCACCTCACAATAGTGATAGTGAGAACCCGAGATTATATAATAGTACCTAACAAAAACCAAAGCTTTTTGTAGCATGTTGGTGGTAGCACTGGCTAAATATTGTATATTTTCAAAACTTAATGCCTTACTTGAGACATGGCATGAAAGGAAACCGGGAAGGTTAAGAAAAAAAGGATTATTTTCATCTCTATAACTTAATAACTTCATGCAATATAAGCCCACGTTATATTGTACCTATTTACAGGTGCGAGTATATCAAAAAATAATATAAAAAGTAATAGTTATTCTATTCGATTCATAAATCACGTGAGCAATAAACTCCAACCGTACCGCGGTGATTATTTACATAACCAATACCTATAATACTATGTAAATATTTAGATATCAAAAGGCCTTGATATTAGGGCTGTTGAATTTCCAGAATATTGGAATAACGAACTGAAGATATTTATGTTCTTCAGTTGTATTTAATTTGAACAGTTACAGTCATGTTATGCGTGAATTGTATTATAATATACCTAATTTATGATTGGTGAATTTGAGTTCCACCGCCGCCGTAGTGTCCCGTACTATCATCAAAAAGCACCCAAAAATGCATAATGCTCTTATAGAGAATATTTTTTTGACGTGTTTGGATGAACAAAACTGTTCAATAGCATCTTAATCGAGGGGAAGGTGCCAGAGTCCTGGCGCAAAAGCACACTATGCCCGATATTTAAGAATAAGGGAGATGTCGCACAATGTGGTAACTACAGAGGTATAACGCTCACATCACATACTCTCAAACTATGGGAAAGAATAATTGCGTCACGAATAACAACTAGCATAGCCGAAAATCAGTTTGGTTTTGTGCCTGGAAAATCCACAGTCGATGCCATTCAGACCATTAGAATCTTGATGGAAAAACACCGAGCAAATAAAGAGAATCTGTACCTACTCTTCATCGATTTGGAAAAGGCTTTCGACCGAGTACCTCGGAAACTGGTCTGGGAATCCATGAGAGCACACGCGATTCCCGAGCGCTAGGTGACAATTGTCCAGGATATGTGCTATAACACCACCACCCGCGTTAAGAGTCCCGCAGGTTTTAGCGATCCGTTCCAGGTAAATTTAGGAGTGCACCAAGGCACAGCATTAAGCCCTTACCTTTTCAATCTCTGCATGGACTATATAACCCGTGACATACTGGAACCTACCCCATGGAGCATGCTGTACGCGGATGACATCGCGCTAATAAGCAAAACTACCAAGGGTCTTCAAGAAACATATATCAGTGGGTAGAACAGGTAGAGGGTCACGGACTACGTATCAGCCACACTAAAACTGAATACATGGAGTGTGACTATGGAGGAATAACCGACGTGGGTGCCGACGTGTGCATAGATGGTATACCACTGCCCAAAGTCTCAGCCTTCCAGTATCTCGGTTCCATTATAACTCCTGATGCCAATGTAGATAAGGACGTCGACCATCGCATAAACAATGCGTGGCTCAAGTGGCGGTCACTTACTGGTATTCTCTGTGATCCCAGAATGCCAATCAAGATCAAAGGCAAAGTGTACAAAACAGTAGTGAGACCGGCCCTAGTCTACGAATCAGAGTGCTGGACTATGAAAAAAGTACACGAACAACAACTCCACACGCACGAGATGAAGATGTTGAGATGGGCGGGTGGTGTGACGCGCCTGGATAAAGTTCGTAATGAACATATTAGAGGGACTTTCGGGGTGGCTCCTGTCGTGGACAAAGTGAAGAAGAGTCGCCTGCGCTGGTATGGCCATATCCAAAGACGCGAAGATCAGCACGCTGTCAAGAAAGTTCTCAACATACCCAACCAGCCCAGAGGAAGGGGAAGACCACTCGCTACTTTGTGGAATAATATTAAGAAGGAGATGGACCAGGATAGCCTTAGTACCCAGACAACCCAGAACAGGATTCTCTGGCGCAGATGTACAGGGAGACCCGACCCCAGATAAACTGGGAACATGGGTTGGACAAAGAAGAGTGTTTGGATGATAAAATTTGTGGCCTTTTTGGTCAGTTATTTATATTGTATTGTATTCAGTTGCATTTTAGTTCTTTTTTTTTTAATTAATTACTAGATAACACTTTTCTTCTTAACTGAACTACGATGAAATAAGAATCCGACCATTTGCGAATCCGACCAAATGCGAATAAATGACGGTAACTATGTCAGTGTGAGCATAGATGAAATTTTAATGTTATTACGAAAGAAGAAACTATATTCCGCATTATATAAGGCACAAAATAACCAACCTCACAGAAAAGACACAGAGCAAATTACTGTTGTGTTGAAAAAGGCCAGAAGCAGTCGAAACCGGTTGGCTTTCATACAAGATTTAGGCCCGCATTCTAGAATGACACTCAGTCTGAATCTTGATTTAGCTGAGGATAGAGTGTCAAAACTGTCAATCTGTCTATACAATCCGTCTCAGCTCTATCAAGATTCAGACTGAGTGTCATTCTAGAATACAGGCCTTAATGACAGTAGAGGAAGTTTGCAAAGCATGTAAAAATAGAAACAGATAGCGGGCTATAGGCTCTGCTTACCCTAGAGAGAAATAGGCGTGAGCATATATACCTATGTGTAAGCAAAATCCTTTTTCTCAATGAGTAACAAGATATTGGTAATCGAGTATCAGCTGTCAAAAGTTTCCAAACCCCTTTCAGATTTATGTATCGGTTTATAAGTAAAATGGACGGCATAAAATAATATATTCGTATATATTGTATATTATATTCCTGATTGGCATCACAAAGCTTGTGTTTCGGAAGCGTCTATTCTAAAATTTTAACTCCAGTAAGATGATATCCCTGTGGGTTGGAACACGTAAATTATGTCTCCATTTCGCTAAAGTCCTTGACATCAATGGCGTTAACATTCAGTAACAAATGTAAAGGTTATAAAATACAAGTGGTTAGTAGGCATTATGTTATCAATAATTTAGGTCAATTTTAGGTAAGTAGGGACTCAAGTTGTATCAGTTTGTTCACGTTTTGCTCATGACTGATATTGTTAAGGGTTTTGTAATAAAAACTATCATAGTTAGTGACGTCAGTCAGCTGTAGACGTTGACCAGTTGTAGTCTGGGGTTTACCTGACACGGAATGTCAATAATAATAATAATCCGCTAGATTATCGAAATTCACAACTGGACATAGGCATCTCATACTCTTAACTACATTCAGTTTATCCTAGCTATTTCGATACGATCGGTACGGTCGAAGTGCAAAGGTGAGGTTGTTGGACATATCCTCGCACCACGGCGGACCCAAGTCCATCCCTATCGGATTGGCGCTCCTCGGGAAGGGGGATGAGAAGCGCGCCGCCACCGTGGCCTGCTACTGCTAGGGTGACAGGCGGCTCCACCCGTCACGCTCAGGCCCGCGCTCATGGGGGTAGAAGGTCATTCAGCGACCTCCAACACCCGAGTTCTCACTCTCGCCACTGCCGCTGCTCTCGTTCCGCCGTCTCGTTCTCGAGCATTACTCGATACTATACCTAACCATCTCATACCACTTCAGCTCGCTTTTTCTGATAAGACACTCAATCTACCTGGGTCTTCCTAATCCTTCTTTTTTAAATTTAATGTTTGTATGTTTTTTTTTTATTCTATCACGCTCTAACAGCTATAGTTATAGATTATAGTCTGAAATAAGACTTAGGTAATACTCGTAACTTGTAGCTGTAGCAAGGGAACAACTAATAGGATAATATAAAGATGGCATTATAACTACAGTTTGCGTAATTAGTATGTCAAATGCAATCAGTCTGTAGTCATTGAATAGAATAATCCTATTTAATAATTTATTCTCCTGTCAGTCATATAAATGTTCCGCTAACAATACGCATTGTCGCATTATTTGAAATACATTTTGCAGTTGTCATATTTTCCTCTGCAAATGTTTATATCATTTAGAACTACGTTAAAGCTTTGCAAACAATAGATCTATTGTTCTCAATATACCAATGATTACTAGGTATATAACTAGACTAGCTATGTGGAATAATTAGGAATCGCAATTAACATCAACTAATTTATATTTTATTGGAGCTGTCATACCCATGACACTATTAAATGATTAATAAAAGTCATTAATTCATTTTAACTAGTCTCTAATTTTATAGAATTTTAAATTTGGACTAGGACGCAGAAATTAGATAACCGAGTTAGTACATATTAGGCATAGTGCACCTTTTTATAATTTTATGTCGCTTTTTATACCGCTTAGTTGGCAGACAAGCACAATGACCACCTGACGGAAAGGGGTTACCGTGGAGATATGGACGTGTATGGGCGTCATAGTCGGGCTGCCGACCCTGTCTTTAGCGATACTAAGTTTTTGGTTCCGTGCCGTGAGTCTAGTACATATTATATAGAAATCATTAGATTCTGACTATGCGCCACACATCTAAATCTGAACAGAGCGTCTCCAAGTTATTAAGAAACTAGCTGACCCACCCCGGTTTTCCCCGTGGCATATCTTGAACCCCTTTGGCAATTGGTACTGCAATCAATCAATCAATTAGCCTATTGTCCACTGCTGGACGTAGGCTTTTCCCAATATTGGGAGGCCTACAGTGCTTCCATTATTACTGCAAGGAACATAGAATTAGCGTAATCGGTTTAGCTGTTTTTGAGATTTGCGCAAACACACTCAGTGATTCATTTTTATATTACAGAAGATAAACACACATATAACATGAATCCCGAAACCATTACCCTCCTTTTTAGCGCCGTCGCGTAGTAATTAAGACACATGTATACACATTGTAAAGAAAACAAACCTCTATCTCTCGGGTTCGTGCAAAGGGAATAATGATATCCAAAGAATGGAAAACTTTGTGTGAGTAAGTACTCGTACGACTTCACACTCTCTGTTTGTCTGTTATGAGACAAGTGAAACAGAAGTTAAAAACAGTACAAAAAGTAATTATGCTTTAGTATTCTGTTGTTTTTGAGAGTGTCTATAAATATGGGGTATTAAATTTCAAAAAGTTAGGAACACCTAGTATGATGAACTTCTTCGTGCCCAAAGTTCACCAAATGTTTTTTTATGTATTTCGATTGTACCCCGCCAAATGGTAAAAAGTTAAGGTGCAGTTCTGAAGATATAGGCCACCATTTCCGATGCTACTGGACTTAAAACGGTGGTCCCTAACAGATGCTTTCTCATGCCCCGCTTAAAGAAACTGGAACTGTAATAAGATGGAAATTCTTGCGAGGGCAGAGTCAGCCAGCTCTTTATCGTGCGGTAGAGGAAGGAGGCTTCAAACTGTTTGGTGCGACATAGTATGTCCTCAGGCCAGCAGGGGTTGTTCTGAACAGGAAGGGAGGGTAGGATCAGGTGTCGTCAGAATCCTCACTGTGGTAGAGGTGGTGTTCCACGGGTACCTAGAAGAATCTCAAGAATATTTTATTATTTTACTCGGACTTATTCCCACTCTTGGGACTTACTTCTACTTACTACTTGGTGGGATGTCTAAAGTTCTTGCCGGGGTATTTATTTATTTTTATATTTGGTCCGTCGATTGTCTGCGCCCTGCTAGATGGTAAAAAACTGAAGTTCAGAAAACACGAACCAACATTCCAGATGCTGTTTATCTTTTAAAATACTAGCTGTTGCCCGCGGCTCCGCGGATGTGGGTTATCGCGACCAAACTTAGCTTATGTCCTTTCTAGTCTACCACTATACCAAATTATATCCAAATCGGTTCAGTGGTTCAGGCGTGAAAGCGTTACAGACAGGCAGAAAAAATTACTTTCGCATGTATAATATTAGTAAGTAATATTCAATATAAGGTATAGGTAAGGTATAGGTAAACTTATATAGTTATTCACAAAGGCGATGATGATTCAAATGTCAAGCAAACTTGTTATAAACGGTAGGATAAACAAATTTTACGCTTCGTAAAAATAAAAACACAACAGTAAATACAAAAATATATCTATATTATTTACAATCGCTTGAATATAATCTAAAAGCCTTCAAGGTCTAAGAAAATTATTCCATTCAATGATTTTTCGAATGAGTTTATTATATGTGTTAACAACATTACTTTATAAATTATTTGAGAGGAATTTATAATAAGATATGTAAAAAAAAATATTTCCATAAATTCCTTAGAAATCATTTTTGCTTACACAACATAATATCTTGATGAATTTTGAAGTTATTTCTTCGAAGGCATGAATAGGTATAGTATTATAACACCTGTGGAAGATATAATTATTTCTTAATTGAGTTTTTTTGCCGTGGTGGAGGTGGTCCAGGTGGAGTAGAATAGGACCAAATCATCTCTTCCTGCAGGTGTCGTAGAAGACGACTAAGGGATAGAGCAGTTCTCCATCCAACAGTAAACTTACAGCCCAAGACTAAGTGCCAGACTGACGACAATAGGCTCGCCTCCTATTACACATAAATAGTAGGATGCAGTATGAATATGCACCCTTGGTATTGCATACGTCCATAGGCCATAGTAACCACTTTCTATTAAATAGGCCGTGTGGTTATTCTGCCACCGAAGTGGTGTAAAAAAGTCGAGTAAACATAACCTCAAAAAGAAGATACATAATTACATACAAATCAGAAGTAAATATTCGGTTACGTATTCAGTACAAGCAAAGAAACTCACATAAGGTATTTCTTTGTTTCCAAGAATATAAAACTTCCATCTTACTCCATCTTCAAATGCCAAAACAGAAAGTTTTACGCGAGCAAAGTCAAACACAATTACTTTTGCACGCACGGGGCTTCGCAAGGATTCAAGAAACATGGAAAATATTACTTATAAAGTTTTTTATTATTATGATCTTTTGCATAACACAGGTGGCAAACGGATTATCAGGAAAACTAGAGCAGATTTGAAAGAGTTTGGAAGTTGGTGGCGCGAATTACGCGTTTCCCCATACCCTTGGGCCATGGCTATACCATGGTCCGCCCACCCAAAGAGGGCCAGCTCGAAAGAGATGAGCCTGGGTCGGCCGTGGTGTGAGAGATAATGTCTCCGGCAATCTCATCTAAACGAAACTTAGACATACAGACAAAGTTCGACATGACTGCCCTCGTCGATTCCGGCAGGAAGATGTCTGTAGGGATTATTGCACGTAAAAAATATCAACCAAGGAAAAACTTTTGAAAAATAATACATGTCTCTGTAGGGAAACATCATTGTACATTGTACATAGACATCCCCTGTAAATCTCTAAGGTGGCCAAATAAGGAATAAGTAGTCGTCGTGGAAGTTCGTCATTTCTATAGTGGGAATTTAGACTCACAAAACAAATTAATTATGTCTACTCATCATACCCTTTTGAACCCCCGACGCAAAGAGATATTGTTTTTTTTTTATATTTGGTCCATCAATTGACTGCACCCCGCTAGTTGGCAATAAAGCTGAAGCTGATGAAGCTGAAATGCAGTCCAGAGGATACAGACCACCATTCCCGGTGCCATTGGACGTAAAATGGTGGTCCCTAACTTGACGGCCTTGATAGATGCCTTTTCACGCCCCGCTTGAAAAACCCGGGACTGTAAGAGGAGGGAAACACGTATGCGGGCAGAGCATTCCAGCTCTTTATCGTGCGGCAGGCAGGAAAGAGCCCCCAAACCGTTTAGTGCGAGATGGTATGGATTCCACCGTGTGTGGATGGCACCGCAGACCAGCACGTGTTGTTCTAGATAGGAAGGGAGAGGCTGGGATCAGTTGAAATAGCTTCTCAGAACACTCGCCGTGGTAGAGGCGGTAGAAAACGGCCAAAGAGGCAACGTCTCTACGCAACTGCAGAGGTGCCAAGGGTTATAAGTTGTTTAAAGGTTGTGTTAAAAAGTGTTATAAGTTTGACGTGTCCGTCTGTCTCTCTGTCTATCTATCCGTCTGTCTGTCTTTCTGTTGTCTGTGGCATCATAGCTTTCGAACGGATAAAGCGATTTCAATTTATTTATTTTTTGTATTAAAGGTGATTTATGTGCAAGTGTTCTAAGAGATGTTTGATGAAAATCAGTTGAGCCGTTATGGGCATTAAGGTGGCGATGGAGAGTGTCAGGGGATTTAAATGTTTAAATTTGTTATTATTAGCATTATGTGCCGGGTTTTTAATATCATGAATGCGTGATACTCACCAACCATAAGCCCTCCTACAGTGAAGAATGGGATTTCACATCCCATGTTCAATAGAACGGGAAAGCTGATGTTACCCGTCAAGGTACCGATACGACCGCTGACCATCATCAAAGATAGTGCTAACGTCCTGAAAGATGAACATTTTTTAATAAAAACTTGCTGTTACGGCGTCTTTTGGGCAACCATTATAGCGTGATTAAATCACAAACATTTTTACAAACTTTCACATTTATAATATTAGTAGGATAATTGGATAGGTAACCCTGCTTAATTAACCCAGAATCAAACCCGGGACTTCACGATCGTAAGTCCAACTCTTTAATCACTAAGCTATCGCCACTTCAACATTGATGGAAGGTTAATGAATCACGTAGTCCATCACCCAGAGTGAAAAGAGTATGCCCTTTCTATCTAAAGAAGCATAAAAACGAAAGTAAATTTATTGCTTTCTTTGTCATCGTATTAATAACTCACGAGCTTTGAAAAGCCTTGAATAGCCACCTGTATATCCATTTGATCGATAAAACGTCGGCCGTCTCAAGAAAAGGGGTCAAGTAACTGCGATATAACAACGACAAGTTTATTTTTAAATGAATGTGTTTGAAAACAAATCGATTAAAGTAAGGCCAACGAAGCGAGAGAAAAAAGGTAAACAATGTTTCAGCGGTTCCAAACTTTTTATTTGATAATGATTACGTACACTTCAAGCGCGTTCCAGACAGGAATAAAATTGCTCATAGATGGCAGATCTGACAGCTAAGAACCGCTGTGCTGACAGCTTTCCTGTACTACGAAATACGCAACGACAGCTGCCGCACAGTCATTGTCGTGGACGTGTTATATGTGCGACAAGGACAGAGAAAATAATCGCTAGTTATCGTATGCTAATAATGTAACTCAGTAATGGTCGCTTTATTTACCTATTTTCTCTCGTTTCGTTGGCTTTGCTTAAGAATTATTTATTATATTGTGTCAAAATTTAAGGTCAATCGATGAAGAACTTTTTGGGTTTTTGAAGCGTACGCAAACTATTTTAACATAATTGAACACCTTTACCTTTCTACCGTATTTTTTTAGAGTTTCGTACCTCAACAGGGGAAAACGGATCTCGTTTAGGATCACTTTGATGTCCGTCTGTCAGTCTATCTGTCAAGACCGTTATCTCAGGAATGCGTGGAAGCATAAAGTTGAAATTTATACCACATATTCAAGTCTAATGTCTTGAAGCTGTGCAAAAATCAAACTTCTTAGTCAACGTAATCAAAGTATATCAAGAGTTTGAATGAATTTTTTATAGCATTTATTATGCTAACTTTTAAGTTCGAAAAACATTGGAAAAAATGAAATGCTCAAGTGAGACTCGAACTCACGACCTTTCCCTTACAGGGGGACTGCTCTTCCAACTGAGCTATTGAGCGACACTTGAATCATTCCAAATTTTCCTTCTCTTTATATCCGTCTATAAGGGCTCTTAGGACTATAAGGGCTTTATATCCGTATATCAAGAGTTTTATGTAGCTTAAGTTACGGAACCCTTGGTGCACAAGTCCGGCTCGTACTTGACCGGCTTTTTACCCGACTGTGCGACGCAAAGGAGGTTAATGTGTTTATCAGTCTATGTATGTATGTATGTAGGTTCTATCTGGCGTTCTAGAGACCAAATGCATAGGCCTAGGCTTTTGATAATTCTTACGTCATTTAAACCTGGTTTCGCTCCATGGCGTTCTTGAAATTACCGTTTGCATCAAATGAAGATCTGTGTGCAAAGTATTACACGTATCGTGCAATATGTGTAGCAAGTTCCCGAAATTGCCTTCAATAGTATAAACAAGTAATTTAACATTATATACTTGGTGATTTTGTTTTTTTTTTTTTTGATAATGTATGGGAATAATGTTCAGGTGAAAGGAAAAATGTATGCGGGTTTCGAATTTTAAATTTTTTCTTTCGCCAAATTAATACTTCCAGATGATTTTACAATCGGAACTCTGTCCAAATTCTTTTTATCCGAAACGACTATAAAATCACCCTGTATAAATAGATTTTGATGATATTATCGTTAATTGGTATGAATTTAATAGGATCAAATGGTTGTCAATTACTTCAAACAACCGTGTAAATTGCAGACCGTTTTGTGTTAATACGGTAGTGAAATGGTACAAATAACCCTCAATTATGGAATTAAATTCAATTGACGCAATTGAAAAATTCGCGTGTTGAACTGTTCCTTTTGTTATTATCATTATGGTTTAATAGGCGAGCAGCAACTTGCTGATATGCCCATATCGCTCAGTGTTCTTGTATATTAGTGGTTTGTTTCCAGCCATTTGTCCAGACGAGACTTAAAACTATTCACGGATTGGGCAAGCACGACATCTTCGGGAAGCTTGTTCCAGTCACTAATTACGCGGTTGTTTAGACAGTGGTAGGCAGTAAGGGAGTGTGAGTGTGTCCAGCTTAGATTGAGGCTGTGTCCCCGCGATGTGAGTACACTTTATGACGAAGCTTAAACATATAGACGAATATTTTTTTAGTTTACACGTGTTTTAAGTACTTTTATATGCTCTATACAGAATAATACTCAATATTATAGAATTAAATTCTATATCAGCAATTGAAAAATTCACGTTTCGATGGTGATTATATAAGGCGTTTTGTATGCGCCATTTTAAGGATATTTCTATCCTAATATTATAAAATACGAAAGTAACTTTTTCTAACTATTGGTTACGCTTTCACGCTTAAACCATTTTGATAAAATTTTGCGCAGAGATAGATTAGATCATTTAAATTGCTACAAGCTGTGTTTGGTCGCAATAACCGCCATCTACGTAGGCGGAGTCACAGGCAACAGGAGTGTTATTACAGAATAAAAATGGTCTTTGACTTTGAAATCAGTAAAAAAACTGTTAAAAAAAAGTCCACACTTTAAATACCTACGTATATAAATGAGTAATAATTTTAGTGTACACCACAAACTACCTGTTCTTGCAGTTCAGTCCATCCAAACGGGTTGTCTGGAAGAAATAGCAAATCGCGATAAGGCCGCCCATTGTACAACATTCTATCATGCATGTATCCTCTATATATATTCTACTAGCTTTTGCCCGCGGCTCCACCCGCGTAGATGTCGGTTATCGCGACAAAACATAACCTATGTACTTTCTCAAGGTCTAATCTACCCCTATTCGAAATTTCATCACAATCGGTTCAGTGGTTTAGGCGTGAAAGCGTAACATACAGACAGACAGACAGACAGAAAGACAGACAGACAGACAGAGTTACTTTCGCATTTATAATATTAGTATGGATATGGAAGTATGGATGTTTGGTGTGCAATAAAGAGTGTTCTATCTATCTTTAAAATAAAGAGCGTTATATTACGCTTTCTTCCTCCTAAAATATCTTTCTTAATCTTGTCGTAGATTGATTCAGCGACAGTAACTTATTGTATTATTTATAATAGACGTTATTAATTCTGCTTTGAATTAAGGGGTCATTCATCAACTCGCGGGCAATAAACTTGCGGGAAACCGCGGGTTGGCATTTTTGAATTTTATTTTATTTTGCTGTCGCCAACTCGCGTGAACATTAAAGTACAGTCAGAAAAATGGATCTAAACCAAAAATTTAATATAAAACCAACTTTCATACTCGCGCATTTATACACCCGCATTGGTTAAAGTAACTGTTTACTTTTTTATATTAATTTATCTTACATTTCGATGTAGACTTGCAAAATGAGGTGAGGGGGAGACGGCCAATGATGCATGAAACATGCTATTTGTTATGGTTATGACAACGATGTCATATGAATGAAACGTCGTAGGAATATCGTCTTTTTCTTGTGGTAATTAAATTTTATTGTAGGATAAGACAAAGTATATTTTAAGCTAATGAAAAATAAGCATAAATATTTATAGACCAAAATAGGATAAAACTAGGGGTAAAAAGTAATAGTGCAGTTAATTTTTTATACATTTAAGATTTCGTCTAGTAAAAATGTTGTTTTTTTGTGTTTTTATGTATTGTGGAGATAAGTTTATATTTTTTATATCACAGTGGCAGACAAGCGCAGGGCCTTTTTTTATCGTGTGAAAAATCCCCACGGAGCCGGTGGAGGCGGTTATGTGTGACTCGAACCGACCAAAACGCACGCCGTCTTGGGTCCTTGGTTGCCGGAGGTGAGATTGCCGAAAGCATATTATCTCTCGCACCCCAGCAGACCTAAGACCATCTCATTCGAGATGGCCCCCTTCGGGTTGTGGGGACCTTAGTGTCCTCATCCAGCCCCGGGTATGGGGAGGCGCACTTTGCGTCACTGCCGCGGCCTGCTTCTGCTAGGGTGACAGGCGGCTTCACCGGTCACCCCCAGGCCAGCCCTCATGGAGGACGGAAATCGTTATGTGACCTCCGACGTCCGGTTCGCCTTCGCTTTTCGCGGGCTTCCCGGGCCCGGAGTCTAGTCCGGACCCGACCGACCGCTTCCTTCTCGAGCATTACTTTCTCGCAGAAACGGCCGCACCCCAAGCGTTCGCACATCGTACCATCGCTGTGAGCAATGTGGTGAGTGTGAGGACTCCCACCCCCAGAGCTGCCAATAGGACCCGCCTCGGCGTGTTCCACGCCGGGCAATCGGTCAGCGTGTGCAGCTCTGTGTCCTCGCTCGCATCACTGTGGGCTCCCTCTCCCTGTGGCTCACTCGGACGTTGGCTCCTTCCGTACACAGGTTCAGTACACAGGTAACTCCGTTAATCACCTGCGTCAGCCGGTACCAGAAGCTGCCATGTGGCATCTCTAGCCATTCCTCTATGATAGGTATTATCGCCGATATTAAGTCGTAGCTCCCACTCAGCTACCATATCCCGGTGGAGCTGGGATCTCACGGCCTGAATTTCTTCAGGCTCGGGTTCCCGTCCTTGCTCCCGCGCCTCCTTTCGATACCGATATAGCATCGAAAGGGCTCTCGCATCCAGGTTCCACGGTAGGGATCCGGCAAGGAGACTCACCACCTCCAACGATATCGTGCGGTACCCCCTAATGGCCCTGCTGGCCATTGCACGCTGCGGCCCACCCAGCAGACGCGCATTGTAGACTGTCAGGGTCTCCGCCCATATCGGGCACGCATATAGGGCCATGGACCGCACGACTCCCGCATAGAGTCCTGTAGGACTCATCCGGCCCCCTCATGTTGGGCTTCTTCAATTTGGGGGCCAGTCGTAGGAAATGCTCCCCGAAGTTCCACCGGCCTTCGAGCACGATATAATTGTCTCCCACTATGAGGCTGGAATCCACCGGTGGCATGCTCCGAAGCCCATGAAAGAACATGGCCTCGGTTTTATGCAGAACCACCTCGAGACCCAGCTACCGGATCTGCTCCACAACTTGGGAAATCGCGGTCGTGGCGTTCAGGGTCACTTCGCGGTATGAAGCCCCGCACGCTGTCACCAGCATGTCGTCCGCATAACACGTGACGGCGACACCGTCCGCGAGCTCAACGCGAAGCACCCAGGCGTAACCGATGTTGCAGGGCATACCTGATAGAACATGTTTATAATTATTTTACATTTTAAAATTGGAGTGTCTGTTTATAACGTTAAAATAATAGCTTTTTAACTGGAAGTCTAAAGCCGACAGACGGATAGACAGTGTTACTTTCGGATTTATAATACCTATAAATCAAGGATACAAGATACTATAAAAAATAGCTTTTTTGGAAATTTTGTCAATCTGTCGGTCTGATAATCTATTTGTTTGCTAAGTAAAGTGACTTAGTCGATTTTGAGAGGACTTTTATTGTTATTAGTTGAAAGGTAATTCTCGTAACAAAAATCTGTTCCATATTTAATCCATATCTAATCTCCCAAATGTCTACAATGGTATTCTCGTTACACACTTTTCAAGATCGAACGTTGACTGTAATGTTATTATATTGAACTAACATTTGAAAATGTGCAAATCGATCAAAAAATGGTACCTACTCTGCAAAACTTTGTAACTGATCTATTAATTATTCTAATCGATTACGGGGGTTGGATTTTTCTGATTCGAACGTGCGGGGTGAGGAAATAAAATCTGCGCGGGGGTGTGAGCTTCCATTCTGTACGCTAGTACTTTTACCTATTCTGTGATATTACTGTGATCCTTTTTCGTAGTATGTTTTGACAGCCTCCGTGGTGTGGTGGTAGTGAACGCGACTGCTACGCAGGAGGCGCGGGTTCGATTCCCGCTCAGTGCAAATATTTGTATGCATGAATATGGCTATTTGCATTGGTCTGGGTGTTTCTATGTATAATATGTATGTATTTACAAAAAAAAAAGTATCTATGTATGTTTATCAGCATTCTAGATTCCATAACACAAGCTAGTTAAGCTATGCTTACCATGGGTCTAGATAGCGTCGTGTAGAATGTTGTGGAATATTTATTTATTTATTTATGTCCATACCACGACAGTCACTCGCTTTTCCTTTTTCATATTTGATACCACTTACAAACTTCTTCTATTATACTATATTCTATAACATAGCCTAAAATATCTTATAAAGTACCTACATTTTAAATAGGTAGCAAAGTATATTAAATTTATTACAAAGTTTTCGTAACTGACTGTACACAAATACGTCAATTTTGACAATCGCGCGAGTTGACGACAGGAAAATAATCAAAAATTGAAAGTTGCCAACTCGCGGTTTCCCGCAAGTTTATTGCCCGCGAGTTGATGAATGACTCGAATTAAGAAGTTATTCAGAACAGAATCCCTTTTAATTATCTTATTAAGTAATTTATCGCGAATTCGTATTATTTGTTATGCTTATTTAGAGCAAATTGTAATGTTTTGATGATAAAGATAAGTCCTATAAATTTTGAATTAAATGTATAAATTTAAATTGTGAAGTTAGTTATAAATTTTGAATTAATGCTTTTTGTTAAGATATTGAATTTGGATTTAGAATTTGTATGGAACGTAATGGGTTTGGTTGGATCTTAATATACTTTGATTGCGTTAGTAAAAGATGGTAAGATGTGCATTTAGAAAACTCACTTTGACTAATCAATAAGTTTTCCAAATACACTAGGTATTGGTTAAATGTTTTTTTTTTACAAAAAGACTTACAATTCAATTATGAAGGGTATGCTAAGCTGATTGGAGTACTTAGAACGAAGCAGTATCTATTACGTGGGTATTAATTTGTCAAGCAATGCTCTAATAGCTTCCTTCCATTGAATTCCTGGAACAGTTTCACTGACATCCCAATCCCAATCCAATTTTTATCTACTAGCCTACCACATTTATTACTAAACATTTCATTGTAGGTACATACCTTGTGGTTGTTCCAAATACTTCAACCGTAAACGCCTGGTTCAAACCCATCATGAGTTGGGAGATTGCTATAGTAACTGAGAACAATGATACTATAGCCACTGTAGTACTAGCCCATCGGAGACACATAGCTCCAACCACTGATAACAAACCAGCTGCTATTTGTAGCCTCTTCTTACCGACTTTGTTGACTAATATACCAGAGACTAAATAGGGTATTAGAGAGACGCTTCCGATTATAATACTGTTTATGTATGTCTTGTTGCCGCTTTTAGTCTGTAAATAAAAGTCAGAAATTCATTTTTCTTTATTATTGTCCGAATGTTAGTTCACTATGAAGTATCCAAAATTTTGGATCCGTACGAAATACGGACAAAAGATGTCGCATTTAACCATGTAGGTAGCATGTAGTAACTTCGATTTTCATACAGCAGGATTTATGCCAAACCCATGGAGAAGGAAATGATAGCGGAGTTGTTGCAAGGTAGTCGAGTCGCGTGCCATCCAAACGTCAAATGTACTCATTTGCTAGGAAGGTTACACCTATGACGTCCTTCGACTTTTGACATCCCGCGCGTCTCTCTTCCCACCCGCATTCGGCGACGCGTTTTTAGTATGCGAATTATCAATGGGGCATCTCCGTTACTTAATCATATTCTGTCCTCCGTGGCCAAACCAGTGTTATGTACAGTCAGTGTCATAAATATCTTGACGACGAAGTCTCAAAACGATCTTAAAACTCTCGTAATAAGTGCAAATCAAACTGTTTTATTAATTTATATTCTATTATTGTCCGAACTAGAGGTGCGTAGATATAAGATGCGCACGTAAATATCAAAATAATCTGTCAACTAGAAGGGGGTCAAAAACCAAATTAAGAACATCATGTTCGTTAACATCAATAGGATGCGGACTGTACTATGTTCAGATAGGCAAAATCAGATAAAAGTGTGCCATAAAACCCATTGTCCGAAACTTTGATCCGCAATTGCGACTATGAAACATTAGGCCTAGTGGGTCCCACTCCTTCTTTCAATTTTAGTTATTTTGGTCGTCAAACCATCCTAACATTAGGATGAAAGGCTATGACAAAACCTTGTTTATAAATTATAAGTATATGGATACCGGTATTCAGGTGAGGTCTTTCATACACTCAAAATATAATACAAAAATCTCAAAGTCTGTAAGTGACATCTTAAAATTTCCTGAATAATAAAGAAATCTTCAAGTTTTTCAACGCTCACTGAATAAAGGGAACATTTTCAGTAATAAATATTTCAGTATTTCGTGTTAACTTTGTCTTTGTGTCCCTTTTTCAGACTGAACATAAAGATAGACGTTTTTTAAACGAAGATTTAAATGAAGAAATTCTTCAACAATTTTATTTTTATACTTGGTTTTCGGCATAGTAAAATCTTAGGACCATAGTAGTATTACTTTAGGCAACTAAAAGATAGCTATTCCTATCGATATAGATTGTAATAACTAAATGATGAAGGCAGGATTTAAACAGGAGAAATGGACCGCGAATTTTGAATGTCTAAGGCGTGATCATACAAAGAAAAGAAAGAAAGAAAATATTTTTCATGATGCACACAAAAAATTGGTTGACAATAAAAAAACTAAGAAATAAATAAAACACAACTGTGCATAATAATGGTCGCCTCTCAGCGTAAATCCTGACCGCGTAGTAGTGCAGGCGGACAGCGCTGGTTTTCAGAGGCGGCCGCAGCGCAGAAGTCAGAGCATTCTTCCTGTAAAGGTCTGGCTGTGGCTTTAGGTCTTGCCTTAAAATTCACTTATATCAATCTAAATCGAAATAAATAAATTGGTAGATGATGATGGACATCTCAGCTCAAATATAAAAAAAAATCCTTAAAGAATTTTCTTCTCTTGGGGCTTCAGTCGATCAGAATCTAACGCTTCGATAAATTTATATTACGTATTTCACGTCAATTTATTAGGCAGCTTCTTACTAAACACGTCTGCAAAATTGATCGCAGCAGTATACGTGATAACCCGTAATAAATAAGATTTTATTCGAATAAGTATTATAAATATTTCTTTAGATAGAGGCAGGGTATTTGTAAATTAATATTGGTAGTGTAATGGAGCCTCACTAATATCTTCGCTCACTTGTAAGCTGGTACCCGTGGGTGGACCAAGACACTCTCCATCTAAATATCAAGATAATTCGGAAGCCGACTCGGATAGATATAGGTTAGAAGGGTGTGGCGAAGATCGCGCAAAACCTCCGCCATATTCTTATTTTTAGGTTACTTGGGTTAAAACTAGAAGAAATAGGAGTTGGTAGTAAAGCGAACTTAGTGCTCCAATTGCAAGAAATATCACTTGCATGGAAATTTTTGTTTAAAACATTAAAAGAATCTACTTTCTACTAGTCTCTCATTTTCAGCTAGTTTATTTTTGTTAGTGTTTTTTTTTGTTACACGCACAATTCTTAGGAAGCAGAAAGTAAAAATCACACTCTTTGATGAAGCAGTCACTGACACAGAAACTTCGAAATAGAAAAATCCAGGCCGTTGACAAAGCAATTTATTCGTAAATTGAAACTTACATTTGGGACTTACGCTAAAAATGAAACGTATGAGACTTCTATTAACACTTTGGGGACGAAGCACTGAGCCAAGTTAATACCTCAAGGTACTTTGAAATACTTATGGGGAATTTATTTGGAATAATTTGCACAAAGCGGCGCTGGTTCTCCATATACTTATAGGGCGATATTAAAAGATGGTGAGATTTCTATATCGTTTAACTAAGAAAAGTCCATATTCCTAGGCTAAGACCTCGGAACATGGGTCTTTTTTGTAACCACGGTAAGTTGATATGTCTTATTAATCAATTTTATGCTATTTTTAGTTTAGCAATAGTGCTATTTATTTTACCTACAGGCTACAGGGAAAATTTTACTACAGCTTCGGAAAAAGTTAAGGGTGGTTCTTTTTTTTCATTTTAAGTCATAGGCAGTATTATATAATCATGCTTCATTGAAAGAAGATAAGGCAACGAAAAGAGTGACTAAGAAGATAATCTCAGGAATATTAACACTTTTGTGCGCGGTAATTTTATTCAACACTATACCGAAAGTCACTGTTATAACCGTACTGTCGAAACACAATGGAGAAAAATGACATCCTGAGATCAGTACGGATATAACCGTTATACGGCTAGTACAAACGTAACTGTGACAGCCGTAGTTCATCTTCTGTGCAGACTCATAGGTATCACATACCGGTCACGGGTTAATCCCACCTAGCGCCTTGCATTATGACAGTAGGTACGCTTGTCCACCCCTCACACAGAATAATAGTGGAAATGTGTTGTATAAATATCTTATTGAAATGTAACTGCTTAAGCTGTATTGAGCATACGAAGAATTTTAAAACTTACGGCAATAACCGTGCTGCCAATATTTGAAATGAAAAAAAAAACGGTCATAACCGTTACCGCGCGCGAACGTGTTAAGAAGAAAGATACGTTACGCCACGTCACAATAATTTGGAGATCGACAGGTAAATGGTGGATCGAGGCTTAGGATTGGACATATTTATCCTTTTAGTGTCCTAAAAACAGTAAGTACTGTAAAACCTCTAGTAGGAATATCTATCCTAAAAATGATATATTTTCTACTCATCTATTAATTCGATAACGAACTGTATCACAATCGAATTGCTGCTCACGAGTAACTAACAATAAAGAAATGTGCAACGTACTCCACAACCAGACTATCTAATGAAGTTTACAGTTGAGTGAGTTTTGAATGCGTAATACTATCAACACCCCATTGAAGATCTCGAGACAGTTTCAAAGCCAGCCATTACTTTCCGCGAGGCACGCCCGAGGTATATTAGAGAACCTTGAAATGTTTATTTTGCAAGTCAATTCATGTTATGAAACTAAATATGGTAATATCGAATCAATATTCTGCGTTCGTTCCCTCTCTATATTTATAGCTATTGTTAGCAGAATTATGTTTATTATTAGCTTTACAAATTTGCTCGTACAACAGTACGCTGTAGCTGCGTGCTGAAAGTTGAATAGATATAAGGTTATCTATCGTGAATGGTATTTCGTACCGTGGATATGGAAGAAATTTGGGTTAAGGGTGTATAGACTTTGGTTGATGATGTGACTGTTGGCTTTGTCCGCTTAATTTTTTTATCTTATTGCCATAATCCATGGGAACTTATTCCCGGGATAAAAACTAGGATAATATATAGGTCATTCCATACTACATCTACACTGTAGCAAATTCAGGCAAATCTATTCATTTGCGAAATCAAATCGGAAAAAAGCATTTTGAATAACATCTTCACACACTTTGTAATATTTGTAAGATATTTTCCACCAATATCACGTCCACATATCTAGCGTCATCTACTATTTTCGAGTTCTACTGAAGAACGAATAAAGATCGAACGATCAAATCTGTATCACGCAATTACGGTTTAAGCAGATCCTTAAAAAATCGGGTGGAATCGGTAAAAGAGGTAATAGGGAATAAGCCGGTGTTGGACCGCGCAATGTCCACCCATTCTCCATTAAAAAACTAGACTTTAGAAAGTAGAAGCTAAGATACGTATCAATAATCTTACTACCGTGTATGTTCACACCATGTGAAGTGGAGGACGAAAAGCCTGAAAAAGACAACCACACAACACTGCGAGAATCGAACCCTTTATAAAATATTTTTTCACCTCTTTTGACAAAGACTTTATTCCTTACTAGGTGATACTAACATACCTATTTCTAAGAAATATAAATACGATCGTATTTTCTAGACCTATAATAGTATCTACACGAATAAAAATCACATATTTATAACTAAACAAGAATTTCAATAGACAGAAAAATAAGATTTTTCATTCGGTAGACGCAATAAATATGTAAAAGAAATAGCTATGAGAATCCTTGAATAGTACAACAGTGATATAAATAAACATACCTACAAAAGAACACGGCAAGGTTATAAAAAGTGCTGTAATCAAAGACTTTTATGTGTAGGTACAAATAAAAGTCTAGGCCGAATATACAGAACTAAAAAGGAAAACCCCGATTTTAACACAAATATGAACTTTATGATGATACTGAATTGAATATCAGACGACCTCTATGTTGTAGAGATAGGGCGTTGGACTGCTCTGACAGGGGTTTTCCGATGGCATTTCGCACTATAAAAATGGGCGCTTGACTATTGAGTAGTTGGTTTATTGATAGGTATATAGCTAAGGCCCCAAATGTATGTACTAATTTTGTGACGAAATACATTTTTGAAGCAATATGTATGTTAACTATAGAAATCGAATTCATCTGGAAAAATGAATTGCTCGGGTAGGACTCGACATTCCCCATGTTAGGAAAAGATCGCAGATTCGAGTCCCGCCCGAATGATTCACTTTTCCTGATACATTCGATAAGAAAAAGCTACCAAAATCTTAACTGTGGGGATCTTAACTCTGACTAGTACACCCACCGATTAATGAACGAAGCTTTGGGCTATCCTCTTCAGGGTCGGGAGATCAGACGGAAGAAGTTCATCTCTTTTTTCTTCCAAAGGTAATCTAGTATGACTTTTAAGTTTAGAACTGTAAAAATAATTCAATGTTACGAACCGGCACACAAACGTCGAGTAGTGTAGCATTTTGGATTGCTTTCAAATTACTCGTATATGAGTCCAGCATTACGCATAAGTTGTGTGATTCTTCTGATTGATAGTTCTCAACTATTGCTGACATCTGTGGGAACCACAGTCTAAACACATTGTACCTGAAACATTTATTGCGGTTATATATTTCGTGAATTATACAAACATTTGAAATCTGAAAACTATAGTTTATATGTGCGCGGTGACACGGGAGAGTAACGAGCTATCGAACGTCAGATCTGGTCAATCCAACACTCATGGCGATATCTCACTCGCTCTCTACTAAGGCTCTTTCTTTCTCTTTCTTTACTTCGTACCCCACCATTCGCGCTCCTAGGGCGTGGTACAGTGGTCGCGGTTGGTCTATTGTTAATTTATTTCAAGACTAGCTTTTGCCCGCGGCTCCGCCTGCGTGGATATCGGTTATCGCGACCAAACATAGCCTTTGTCCTTTCTCATGGTCTAATCTACCCCTATACCAAATTTCATCAAAATCGGTTCAGTGGTTTAGGCGTGAAAGTGTAACATACAGACAGACAGAGTTACTTTCGCATTCATAATATTAGTAAGGAGTATGGAATAGACCATTTTAATAGACTATTTTAATATTGTAATTTTAAAAATACTTTTTACTAACGAAATACTTACATAGACATAATAATAAAGTTTGCTGTACAAATCAACGCCAGGTACACACCTAAAGGCTTCTTGAACATAGGTTTGATATTATGGAGGCCCATCACAATTTGATGGCTAAACGTATTTTTGACTTGGTTCTCCGTATCATCCATAGTAAGCTTAGTTTTGTCTTTCCAGATATCTATAAACTGTAAAAAAAAAAGAAAATCCTGATAACTGTATTATGCGTGCATAAATTATGTAAGAATTTTTTGTGGATCCCGGGGCCTCTCGTCTACTTTATTCTATATTTAGTTTGTCTTGAATTGACTGCCTGACGGCCTTCAGATATAAAGGGAAACGTAAATTGCTTTGTTTTGTTTTGAGTTCCCTAACAGAAGAAATAATAGCTATCAAGTTTTAAGTCTAAAATATTACTGAAAATATGCATATTTTATCGACGGCTTCAACTTAATGAGTTGTGTTGATGACAAAATAATTTACCCAAATACACCTATTATTTCTAGATTGTAGGCTATTTTCGTGATACTTAGGTGTAAAATCTGCAATGTGTTTACGTATACCTATAAGTTTATTGCATATTTTACTATTACAAAAGACCTTTACCGGACAAACGTATGTATGTATTTGATAAGAAGAAACATAACTAAACCCTATCAAAATATAAGAGTTTTATTTAAGATGAAAATTTAGTATGCCTACGTCATCTGAATTCACAAATTTTACAAGATAACATAATTACTTTAATCAATTTTATTGAAGAAACACTAATAGTTACAAAGTAAAATTTTCTTAACAAACACTAAAATGTTAGTAAATTTTACAATTTCATTAAAATCAAAAGCAATTTTCACATGCCACCTTAAAACGCCTTTTGTAATAAAAGTCAAGTTTAATACAAACATTTTAGTGATCGAAATGTATTTTCACGCTTGAATGAAGGCAAATTAATTGAACTTGTCTCAATTGGAAATATTGTTTTAAATTGTACCTACATTTCATTTTAAAATTTCAGCAGGACTTTTTGAATATTCAGTGATGTATTTAAGATTAAAATTGGGAGGACATTTATTGAAATATTTATATAACTACCCATGGTTCTAACCACGCCACGGTGAAATCTGATTAATGTATACCAGACTATCCATCCCTATACCAAGTTTAGCAAGATCTGTGCAGCCATTTGCCATCCAAGAACAATGGTGGAGTTGCGTCCAACTGCAAAGTCAGTCGTTTCATGTTGGATACCAGCTCAATGCAAACAGATCTTACTGTTTCTATGCATTATGTAATATTTATGTATTTACAAAAATTATGTTTCTTTATTCATATTCTAAAAATAACACGCTGTTTTTTATGATAACGCAGAATACTTCGACACAAAAAATTTAAACGTACTTCGTCATATTTACAGACAAAAAAATCTGAACTCGAGATAAAAGTGTGTATACTTGTGATGAAAAAAAAAAGTATTTTACATTCCACATATATTAAAAAATATCTTACCGGATAACTGGCAGCAGGTTTCCCAGTATTTTGTACATATACTTTAATCAGAATATCCCTTGCTTCGTCATATTTTTTCTGCGTCACCAAATATTTGGGACTTTCTGGCACAAGCAGTCCGTACATTACACAGGAAGCCAGGGGCCATAACGACACGGCGTAAAGATAAAAATTCCACGTGTTGAGTACTAAGGGAAAAAATAAAATGACTATATTACGCGAAAAGCTAAGAGAAACGGTAGGACAATTACGAAAATTCTCCAAACGTGCAAAAGAAAATACAACTTTATTTTCTTTTTTTTCTGCTTTGTTCGGACGTTGCGTCGCGTCGCCTGGTTTTGCTCGAGGATTAAATATGAAACATCAAAGTGGTGGTGTTTATCAAATTAAATTTTATTTTGTGGCGATTTTGTCTTAGAACCTCTTATTTAGGATAATCTTTCCATTTTCTTGTGAAATACTGTTTGTTCTTTGTCAAGTATTTTATCGTTTGTTGGCATTGAAATAAACCAAGGTTATAACACTACCTTGAATTTTTAAATGAAGCGTTTTTTAATATTCTGCCATGCCAGAAATGGATCCGACGTCGGTTTCAATATGCTCGCCCCCTATTACGTGGGACTGAAAATCAGAGTTGGCTACATGTGGGTGATACTCAAAGTATTGATGTTAGTAAACTTCTACCTATCGCTTCGGGGATTAACAGGCGTGAATGTGTGCATGCATGTTTATGAATTTACGGGCGGCAACAGATATGTTTGAAGTGTCTATACGTAGTTAGACGTTGTAACAAATAAAATGTACTAAATTCGACGTCACAAAACGTTGCTCAGCTAAATAACATGTTAAACATCATCTTATATTACAACACGCCAATAAAATAACTAATACACAGTAAACTAAAATCCCTTTGTCGTCAAACTCATTACATTTATAGTTATAAGTACATTACAAACACCGTTCATTACTGTTAGGGGTTAGAAATAACCGCGCTTATTCCAGAATATAGGACAATAAATATAATAATAGTTTTATGGTATGTTCGTAGCACTCACACTTTACGAGGTAAATAAGTAATTCAAGTTATGTCAAAGCCGAGCATAATGTTATGACCACAGGAACATTATAGCACACGTTTATGGGACGTAGGATTGAAATGATACGTCATTGGTGTTATATTTTTGTGAATATTAGATATCAAGGATATTAGTTGACATTATAATGAAAGAAATCTAGGCCTATTTAAGTTATGAACAACGTTCACATAAACTTGAATAGGCTTCGATTTCTTTAAAAAATTTACTGTTAGTATATTGTTCACAATGCTGTAGGGGAGACAGGGGTCAAACGTAACAAATTTTGGTTATGGGCTCATATCTCTGAAACGAGTCTTTATATAGAAATAGTTATTAGTCCTATCTTCGGAAAATTATCTGGCTTCACTAAATTACATTAAAAATAGAGTTATGTAAAACAATAATTGAGAAAAATAATCTTTGTTAATTTAAACCCCGGTTTTGGGGCAAGAATTAACAGCACTGGGGTTGGTTTTAACAGAAGGGGTAACTCTTAACATAATTCAATAAACATAGTTAAATAGTGAAAATAAAAGAATTATTATTTAGGTAAAATATTTATTGCATCATGGTGGGCATTTAAATCACATTTTTTAAGTAACATGTTTGGAAAATTCTTTTTTAAACATCAATATAAATCTTTTAAAGTCTACTCAGTAACATCAAAATAAACAAATAGAAATTGAATATTTATAAGTAATTCTAACCATCAAGTAAGCTATAACTAGTAGTTACATCAGTCTTCATGTAGGTAGGTAATTAGCTATTAAGTAACTCTTTGAAATAACAAAATAAAACATTATTAATAAAGATAAAATGGGAAATTATGGCTAATTGTAGTCATCTATCACAGTGTACAGTGCATTGCATCCACTGTCGCCACAGGTTAAATCTTTAGCATACAACTCACCACAGTCATACAAGAATAGTCATCGTTTTCAGTTTCGCTATTTTTTCTTTTAAAATCTGTTTTTTTACTCAGTTTGCTTCCTTTTTAGATTTTTTGCCTTTACCTTTCCTTTGTCAAGCTTTTTCGAGAGAGCTCTTTTTCTGCCACTTCATATATTATGTAAATTTTTTCGCCTCATTGGGAAGTAGACCGAAGTATCCCGGGAATAGGTTCCCATAGGCAGCGGGAACGGGATCAAAATCTCAGTGTGGGGGCAAGTACTAACAAGTTAATTGTTGCCCCGATTATTTGTTAATTGTAACCCCGTGACATCATTTTTCCCATTTAAATATTTATTTAATCATGTATTCGTTTTAGGTTAAAAAGTTTTTGAAAAAATTGTTGCTTAGTCAACAAGTCACGAAACAAAAAGTGGTCACTTCATTTTACGAGTTACTTAATCCAGAAATCAAAAAATTGCGAGCGTAAAAAAGTTCATTTACTTGGCAAAATGGAGCGCAGTGACGTAACCTTTACATGCGGCCCGTGAGTGCGGATTGGTAGCTATTGGCGCCTGCACCACTGTTTATAGTGTTCGAATACTTAATTTGAGGGCCTTAAGGTTCATAGTTTGGAGACAACTAGCGTGTTAATTGTTACCCCCGCTAATTCTAGCCCCAGGCTCCCCTATATGTTAAATGTAATAATATTATTATTTTTAGTTTTAAAGCAGTATTATTTCTATTTGAGTTAAAATAAAAGTAAAACTAAAATACCTAATATACAATTAGGATATAAAAAAAATATTCCTGTTTTAGAATTTTCTGTTTATAATAGATATTACAAAAAGCCTTTAGATACAGTCTACAGGCAAAGGTAGAAAAACAATATTACAACTGAAAATATATGATAAATAAATTGTCTTTTTATCAGCGCTACTGTTTTCGAAATTTCAAAAATAGAATTCTACTCTAGCCTGCCCTAATATTACCACAGAATGTTGCAAAATTTAAAAAAAATTACATAATTCGAAAATATAACACACTAATTTTTATTTAGAGATAGATTATTGAAAAGCATTTTCTCATAATATTTATCTTCGTTTTTTTAGTCGTACGGAATATGCATCTGGTATATAGTTTAATTAAACTCTCAGTTCAAAACCATCTCTTTCAGCATTAAGATAATGAAATATACAGTAGGTTCGAAAAACATCGGAAGAAATGAAAAGACGGATATAAAGAGAAGGAAAATTTGAAATGATTCAGATGTGGCTCAAAAGCTCAGTTGGAAGAGCATTCCCCTTGTAAGAGAAAGGTCGTGAGTTCAAGTCTCACTTGACCATTTAATTTTTCCGATGTTTTTCGAACTTAAAAGTTAGCATAATAAATGCTATAAAAATCATTCACATATACAGTAGGTACTAAAATAAATGATGAAATCATTGTACATTATACGTCCTTAGTATGAGATTAGTCGACGACAGAACTTTTTAATTTCATTCTAAGTTGGCTTCATCGTTATTTAGAAGGCACAAGTTTCGTAAAGTCGAAAAAACTCAATTATATTTTCATCGAACTTATATTATTTATACAAATGGTTTGAATCTATATTACTTTATCTGCTGTGATTTTTTGTTTTATTTTAATCATTTAACTACCATTTTAGTGCTTCATATAGTACCTAATGGTGTGTAATAGGGTTCTATGTATATTGTGTGAATAGGTTTACATTGCAATTTTCTTATTTTAAGATTTAAGTGATTGTGGCAGTTTTGAATTTTTTGAATTGATTTTTGTTCTGTTTGTGGACTTAACTCGAAAGATTTTTCCATTTTTTAAATAATTCTTAAATGGATATTCTACTGACTAATCGAATTAGTTACTTTTAACTAAACGTCAAAACGATAAGTTATAAGGTAACTTGTGTGAAAAATAATTTAGTGACGTATTTTTTTCTAAGATACAGTTATAGTAACTCTATTTGACCAAACTGATGCTATTGTCATGTTACGTATTTTTTTATTTCCACGTATATGCCAATTCCGGGAATAAACTCAATGGGCTTTTATGTACTTTTATTTATTCATAATTATGCATAAGAATATTAAAATTCCTTACCAAAATATCCTCCAAAGAAAGACATCTTCCAATCGTTAATGAGAATGCCCCATGACATGAGAGCAATGATTATTTGACAAATTGATATAAAAGAAGCCTGTAATAGAAACACTCGATCTCTTATGTCGTTGTAGCAAAATTCGGATGCTAAGGCCAACATAGGATTAAAGCACATGGCGAACCTGTGAAGTAATGAATATAAATATTAGCTGTAAGGTATTTAAGACACAATGCCCCTCGTGTTACTGTGACTCAGATAAAGTCAAGCGTCGGGAGCTTAGTGGTTAAGGGGCCTTAGGATCGAGAGGTCCCGGGTTCGAAAGCACTTCTAGCACAAGCAATATTGCTTAGTTAGTGGGGTTAGAGGGAATATTAGTAATTCCGGTTGCTAATATTCTTTAATCGTTGTTATGATCCGGAGGTCCCAGTTTGAATCCGAGGCATTACACTACTGACGTTGAATCACACTTCTACACAGGCAATTTAGCTTAACTATAAGAGTTGGAATATTATTAATTTCGGTAACTATTCTTTAATGTGCTACTTATTTTTTATTTTAAAAGAATGAGTTTTGTTCCTTTATAAACAAAAAACAAATTAAATCTTAATTCTGTAAACTAGCAAATGTTATTCGACTACTATTTTATACAAATTTTCAATTTGCTCTCAAGAGGTACCATTTCAAGTATAGCTCAAAATATCCCACTAAATATTTCAGCCAAAGAATTCTTGGAAATTTTATGTGTAACTCATAATAAGATGAGGGTACTCACAGAAGTCCTTCAAAAAACTTGGCGACTAGCAGAACTTCGTATGTCTGACTCGATGCTTCTAGAACTGTGAACACGAACTGTCCAGTGAGACCACCAACTAAAAATATTTTCCTTCCAAACGCATCTGTTAAGAATCCTGCTACTACCGCAGATAATAGCATGCCTGAAAACGAAATAATTATTTCAAAATAAAAAATAGATAGAGGTATCTAAATAGAAAGAGCCAGACTAATGCAAGTAGATAATATTCCTTGATGCCACATTTTGTACGAACTTGACGTACAAAACAACTGAATGCCGTGGACGCGGGCTGAACGCGTTGATTTGGTCAAGGCTTAAATTTGGCCCAGGTTTATGAGTGTGTCAGTTTCGTGACCTCTGAGATGTAGCAGTCAAACATTCTATTACACATGATATCGTGAAAAGTTTATAACTGAGAGATTCTAAATCAGAGATTTTGTAGTAGAGCAAACAGTTTGAAACGACTTAGCTATGTTACAATAAAACAATATCATAAAAATAAAAAATGAGTACATTTTCAGACACCGGTTCAGTTTAGTGATAAAAATACATATCAATACTTGTTGAAAGTCATTTTGTAACATTAGAAAAACAATATGCAAGTACTTAAAATGTATTGCGTTTTAAATGTAATTTTGGTGCATATTATATTACTTATCATAGAGATGAGTACTAACCTGTATAAGGCATAGCATTTAATAATCCTTTTTGTAATAATGTCATATGTAAATCACATTCCGCGACTGGTAGTAGGTAGCCTGTGGAAGCACTAACTAAGCATGCTGACATTTGACCAAAAAAAGTTATGGCCAGTAGCAATATGTGGAAACGACCAAAAGTACATGCCTTTAATGCTGCGTCTATCTGCTTTATTGGTTCTAAATTTTCTTGACACTTGCCTGAAACATAAATTTATAAAAAAATATATGAATAAAACTAAATAAAGATCTCAGAGAAATATGTGAGAGAATAAATAAACAAGGGCTAATTTTAAATAATATTAGTCCACCAAACAACCTTGCAGATTTAGGGATGTCATTAAATGCTTTATGATAACTGAGTCTAAATTATACAAATATATAAATATCCCTTAGAGTATGTTATAAAGTTTTAAATCTCTCTTCCTTTGCCACACTTGCACTGTTTATTAGAGCCCTTACTTGTCCTCTATTTTACATTTTTCTTTTTCTATTTCCTATGTCCTTTTTTACAGGAGGGAATATGCAAAAAAACTCATGCACTTGCAACTAAGCCCATGGAACAGAACAGATACTAATACCCATGGGTTAGCAGCAGCTAGTATGATAAAAAGTCAAAACTAGTGATACTTCGGAAAAAAGTTTCAGGATTATGGCGAAATGTTGTAGAAATATTACATGTTACGGTTGAGACAACATTTCAAACGTGACCTGAATTAGCTATTTGCTAGAGACTTGAAATACGTCACTCTATAAGCTAATATTTTGTCTTACACAAGCAAAAACTCACAAGGGATTATTGGATACACTGTCGACATCAGATAATTTGAAAAGCAAAAGGATCCAAGAAGTTACGATGAATATGCGGGGAATAATATTCTTGTCAATATGAGAAAATATTATGAGAGATTGTGTTTCCACAAACCGACAAAGATAAGAAGCAAATAGAAGGAATATACAAGGACATTGCTGCAATTCTATACTTGCTATAAACGAAACCAAGAGGAAAATATAGGATCTGGTATAGGCACTTTTGAAGAAAATATGATTTACTCGCAACAATTCGAATCCAATTCAAGGTTACGGAACTTAGCAAAAATTGTACAGTGCATATCGCGTTTTTCATATTTTTGCGTAAGTTAAACAATAATAGAAACGCTTAAACATTCTTCATATATAGTTAAAACATTTTTTTTAAATGAATTTCCGTAAATTAACAGCAGCTATTTATTACCTTTAATCGAAGAAATTAAAATATTAGACATGTGGTAAAATTGTAAAGAATTGTGAAAACAAAACGTAACCTTGAAACAAAACTTGTTTCCTCTTTTTACCAGTCATTGTAACCACTGTAAATGATTTCACAGTGAAGCAGATGCCGAAATTAACACTGTATTTGTAGAATCCTTCAGCTAAAAGAAAACAAGACTTGTAATTTATACAAAATTAGCTGTCCGGGCATTTTATTATTGTTGGTTTTTTTCTGCTAAGTCTATGATCATATTGGTCTTGGTTTCCTACCCAATTTTCCGACACATTAGATTTATTAAATATCATAATATTTTATTTAATAATATTATTACAGTAGCTTAAAAAATCGAATGAAGACACAGTCTTTGTAAAAATAGTCAGTGGCAAAAATACTATTTTAAGACTGAAAAATATATATTAAGTAAACAATATCAAACTAACGTAAATCACTTGTTCATTATTATTATTTTATAGGCCATGTACCGCAAAGCATTACAATAATTAATTAATTTTTATATTGATGGTGTAGTATTTTTTCATTAAATCATAGAAATTCAGTCTACATTCACTTTTTACATTATTAAGGTCAACCCAAATTTATTATCTAATAAAAACTTTCGTGATGATGAATAAAAAATGACTCAATTTCCAGAGTTATTGAGATAGACAATTTCTGAAATTGTATTTCTCTTGATATTTCGCTGGTAATAAAGAAGTGTATGTTAGTACAAACTATGTGTTTTATGTTTTGGTTTCTTTCATATTATTTCTCTATTTTTCTGGCATTACTATAATCACTTATCACGCCTTTATTTCTGGAGGCTTAGGCAGAGGTGAATACTAATACCCACATTCCACCAATCATTGTATTCTGTCCCACTTAATAGGGGGTGAGCCTATTGCCGCATTCCGGGTACATTATTGACTCGAGCCATGCATCTTAGTCTGATGTCAAACAGCCCTATCCCTTAGTCGCCTTGTACGACACCGCATGGGAAGAGATGGTGTCGGCAGAATTTTACTCTGCTGGGAAACATGCTACTAATTTTTCTGGTATTTGCATAATATATACTACTGTATTTATTATTATAGTTTTTGAAACAGGAATAGTAATTTATATAATTTGCCTACCGGCTAGTGTTAGTGTTAAAAATTATATACTCATATACCCTATTGTTAATCTATTGATTTCACTATTCTAAACTATTTGAAGAGAAGGGTTTTAAAGACTTTATTACGGTATACAATTGTACAAGGTCAATGTGACGATCGTGTTTTACATATTTCTCAAATGTTGATTCAATTGTAATATTTGTTTTTGCCAACAACTGTACACACGTGGGAAAGATAATGCAATGTATACAACTAAAAATAGTTTACTGTAAGTTGAGCGTCTCATGATGAAATATTATGTCCCTATCTTCGTCTTCTGCTGTGTTCATGGCATGATGTCTATCGGATTTTACTTGTCCAGTGTGCTGCCACCATCACTCTGGTCTCAGAGATGATCGTACTTTTATAGTTCGATCAGTGGTCATCCTCCAAGTGATAGCCTGATTGCGTCCCAATTTTGCACTCTGGAATCCGGGGCTAGCTGTTCATTTTTTTTTTAGTTTATTAGCTACTAGCTTTTTCCCGCGGCCCCGCCCGCGTGGATTTCGGTTATCGCAACCAAACATATCCTATGTCCTTTTTCATGGTCTAATCTACCCCTATACCAAATTTTATGAAAATCAGTTCAGTGGTTTAGGCATGAAAGCGTAACATACAGACAGACAGAGTTACTTTCGCAATATTAGTATGGTTTACAAAATTGAGTACGTCCCCTGAGAGAAAAGCCAGGCCAGAGCCTCATACCGCCGTTAGTCATAGTCATTTATTTTTCAATATAGAACAATAAAATTGTTTCTTATTGACGTCAATTTTAATTCTACTTAATCTAAGTTTACCACCGCTTCCAAGGCGCTGGTGGAGAAGAAACGGCGCAACAAACTCCACTGCGGCATTTTTTGGATGTCAATTTACAATATTTATTTTCTTAAAGCTAAATGTGGACAAATGTACATTTCGCGTCTGGTAAATCACAACAAGTATATAAAACTCTTTATAATTAAGAATTAAAACAAAGTGACATAATGTAACAAATAAGTCACGTAACGAATACACTACCATGCTGTAATTATAGCATTTTACGAGGGGCCTGCACCATGCTCAAGCCAGACATTTTTATCTTTCAAGTAATCATCTATCCTATAGTATGCCTTTTTGGATAAGGTGGTCTTTACAAAGGTTTTGAATTTATTGTCAGGCATACCAAGGATCGACAATGGACGTTTCGCGGGTTAAATTCAATACATAGTAACTCCTATTTGACACCAATTTCGGAAAATAAAATTGAATCGCGATGCGCTTTACCATTACCTAATTACATTGTACGTGATTATTTACTTTCAAATATCGTTATCACCCACTCAAAGTTTCATACAAGAAATCATTATCCTGTTGCGTTTGTTACATATCAAATTAAGTTGGTCCACAGCTAATATGAGAGGAATTATTAGTGAGCTTGTATACACAGAGTTATACCAAACAGGAAAAATAAGGGGTATTAACAAATACGCCAGAAAACAAGGCTGTTATGAGTTTGTTGTGACTTATCCGAATTTAGTAGTCATGTAAGCTCCAGGACCTGTTATTATGTAGTAATTAACAGTAAAAATATGCTATAATCTATTATTATTGTACGTCACAGAGAATGGATGCCACCCACACGTAACATGTTATTCGTTGGGCTTGAATGATTTTTGTGAATGAGAAAAAGTTTGGCTTTTTAAGTACTCCATCAATTGACTATGAATATGCCCTGCGGGATAGAACTAGCAAGGGAAAAAAGTAAGCAGTTCCTCTTCTTTACTCTTCCTTCTATCTTCTTCCGGTTGTATCAAAAGATTGTCTTTGGATTCCACTCTCTTCCTTTTTGTAATTGATTTATTTTGTTTTTACGGAGTGATCGTCATCTTATACCAAGAAAAATGCCTACTCCAGAGCCTCTTCCTTCAATAAGTAGAAAATATGCACATGTATTCAAGGAACAATATTGATATTCTCTCTCATCATATTGGAACTGAACTTTACCAGCGCGGTAGCATGCATACACGAAATACCGATATTCCTGTACATGAACCTATTCTTGGCATAATAAAGTATCCATGTCTTTTCTAAACCTTTTGATACAAGTATTAGGTAAGTGCCGACGCATGTATAAGGTTTCATATAAAGCTCACATTAATCAGCTTCAAAGCAGTATATACAATAGGTCCTCCATCGATCACATGTCAAACAACGTTCTTTGGCAACGATATTTGTGCGAAGCAAACGCCTATTGACGGCTGTTGAAACCAAAACCAATTTCAAACACGGATGAAATCGTTTTAATTAATGTAAACAGGTAGCAACCTAATTTACTTATTACCTTCTGATACAGTAAATGTGAGGTAAATAATAATTGTGTGGTTAAGACTAATTATTTTGTACGCGTTGGTATATTGTACATATTTTGCAAGTGTAAATTCCTAGTAAAATTTTTGAGGACAATGGCAACTTCTGCAGATAGCTGGTAATGATAACAAAAGAGGCCCTTGCAATCCTCTTTTTCTTGGGATTCAGAGGGCAGGCGCTGCCGTTAAGGCAAAATATAGGAAGCAAGAGAGAAGATTTCAAAATACAAAATACAAATTTAAGGTTAGACAGCAGTGGTCCCCCTAATTAATTGTACAAAAGAGGTTTTTTGGCAGACCGCTATTTCTTCCTTTGGTATAGGCACTAAGTATAAAAAATCAAAAGTCAAAAGATTGTATACATTAGTTATCAGCTAAATATTCAAATTACTTACTCGCTTCCGCAAGAGCTGGTAAACTCAATTCACTCATCTTAAAATTATTATATTTTCTGAAATAAATTTTATTTTTTCGCACAATCTAATACGTCTACCAATCATGTCAGCTGTAACAACTCCAATTACTTCCTTCAACTCATTTACTTACATACGTAATTAATTAACTTAAGATGATAATGCTCTTGTCATTGCAACCAATTAATTTAGATCTGAATATCTGTTTGAAATTTTGTTGACAGTTCTTCTAATTTGAAAACTGAATTATTTATTTGAGAGATCTCTGTTTAGTGGTTAATGGAATGTTTAATTATACAATAGATAAGATGCAAAAGTACTTAGGTATGTAAATCAAGTGCTGGAACAATATGTGCTTTTGGCTTATTCACAGTAGCTGTTGTGTGTTTTGGGTTTTGTAACAGCGTAAATAAACTGCTGATAAACTTCATTTATAATGAGCATTCTTGCGAATGTTACATTACTGAAAAATAATAAACAGCGTATTAGCGAGATGTCTGTTGAGCATTCAGGAAAGCACTCTCGCGAAGGAACTGTGAATTTGTATCGACTAGAAAGTTCTCAGAAAGATCATGAAGTGTTCGTAGCGATGTTTGGCTCTATGCTTGGCTGGGTTTGTTTTTAGTTTGACAAATTTAAAAACGGCTCAATGTTCTGTTTTAAGTGAATGCTTAAGTCTACCAGGACCACAGATGAATTTGAAGTAGGAAACTTAATGCATGATGGTGAACAAAATAGAAAATTTTATCCAAGGATTGCTATGATCTTTAACTATTTTTAAACATTGATTTTTGATGACTCCGTCCAAATATTTAAATGAAATTATATAGCATTTATCATGCTAACATCAAAATTCGAATACATCAGGAAAAATTAAATGCTCAAGTGGGACTTGAACCCACGACCATTCCCTTACAGAGAGAATGCTCTTCCAACTAAGCTATTGAGCCACATCTGTAAGGGAAAGGTCGTGGTTTCAAGTCCCACTTGAGCATTTCGTTTTTCCCGATGTATTCGAATTTTAAAGTTAGTATGATAAATAGCTCTGCTGCTTATGCTGTGAGACGGATTAGGCAGTTGACTGATGTAGCTACTGCTAGGCTCGTATACTTTAGTTACTTCCATAGCTTGATGTCCTATGGAATACTACTTTGGGGAAATGGAGCAGATTTAGAAACTATATTTATATTGCAAAAGAGGGCAGTTCGTGCCATTTATTGCTTAGGCAAGAGAGACTCCCTCAGGGAAAGATTTAAGGATATTGACATTTTAACTGTAGCTTCCCAATATGTATTTGAAAACATAATGTATGTCAGGAAAAATATATCTCATTATACAAAAGTAAGTGACATTACAGACAGAAATCTGCGTAACAAACATAGACTTCTACTTCCATGTTATCGGCTTAGCAGGGTTAGTGATTCTTTTAAGGGGGATGGTATACGTTTTTATAACAAACTGCCAGAATCAATCCTTGGTATGCCTGACGATAAATTCAAAACCTTTGTAAAAACCACCTTATCCAAAAAGGCATACTATAGGATAGATGATTACTTGAAAGATAAAAATGTCTGGCTTGAGCATGGTGCAGGCCCCTCGTAAATTGTAATAATTACAGCATGGTACTGTATTAGTTACGTGACTTATTTGTTACATTATGTAACTTTGTTTTAATTCTTAATTATAAAGAGTTTTATATACATGTTGACATTTAGCTTTAAGAAAATAAATATGTAAATTGACGTCCAAAAAATGCCGCAGTGGAGTTTGTTGCGCCGTTTCTTCTCCACCAGCGCCTTGGAAGCGGTGGTAAACTTAGATTAAGTAGAATTAAATTGACGTCAATAAGAAACAATTTTATTGTTCTATATTGAAAAATAAATGACTATAGACTATAAATGACTATAAAAATTCATCCATTAACTGGGTTATTTCTTCCTTATTTCATATTACTGAGATCTACCAGCCCAAAGATATTGGTAAGACTACATACATTTTGACTAAAAGATCAAAATTAAAATGTCTAACACCGAACAAACCTAAGTAGTTATACCTATGTAGCCTTCTAACATTACCTGAGAAATTCCAAAACAAACAATGTTCTATCGTTTTCGTTGGTCTGCCTCCGACCATATTAACCAAGCTATTATTCCATGTTAGACCAACATATAAGTACATACACCTAAAACAAATATCCGCATATACCCGAAGTGGAGTATGCAGGTAGTTGTGGAATTGCCGAAGGCATATCTCAGGCACAATAACATTATTTGGTGTGCTCAACGGTGACTAGCAGTCACCAGTTTCGTAATAGCAAATCATAACTTATATACAAAAGATTTAAACTTGATTTAGATATAAGTCAGTGAAGCAGGGGCAATAAAAAACAGAATTTCTTTCTTTTTTTTTAATCCAAATACACTTTGCTTAACCTATATCTACAAAAATATCAACTTTCTGGCACAATTTTGCACACACACAAACGTCTGTAAGAGATAATTCACGCGCGATTCCATTACAATAATATTTACAGAATTTACTTTTTTGATTGTTTACAATATTATTTGAAATTATTATATGTGTACAAAGTAAAAAAAAATTACAAGCATATTTTCAAATTTATAAATTTTATGTCAGAATATTATATTTCTCACTATTTACACTGTCTTACAAATTAATTAATTTACATTTATTAAATCTAAAGTTTAAATTAAATATTACTAGAATATATAGAATATAAATATAGAATTACTAGATTGAACACTGACATTATCAAAATGATATAAGTTTTGAGATTGACATGGTCATTAACATAAATAGTGTAACACTCGCAAGGATATTGACATGGTTTTTGACATTGACATTAACACTCACAAGGATATTTACCATGTTCATTGTTACTTATTATAAAAACAATGAACATGGTTAATATCCCGGTGAGTGTTACACTTTTTATGATATAAATTTAACTGTATACTATTATATTATTATACCTAATCTACTCTTTGTGTATGTTTTATCCTTTAAGTAGTAATAATATGGTCTAAATACTCTCTGAACGAGTAACATTTTTTCTTTCAACAATTATCCAGTCTTATACTAGACCTGAATAGCCTGTACGGATACTTGCATTCCAATTTCCATTATCAACTAAGTAAACAAAATAATTATCAATATACTTTTCTTCTCTTTCTTTTCTTTGTTCTCTTCACTGCAATTGTTGATTCTATTTATTTCCCATTTGTTGATCACTGCATTAGTATCTGCAGGTATTGGTTACGACTCATTTATTTTCGCAGCTTTATATTAATTTTCTTTTTTCTGTGGTATAAATAGTGAAACAACTATAACACCTGTAAAAAACAGTATCTAAGTAAAACCAGTGAAACTACCTCAAATCCTTCAAATTTGAGGTTAGGCTTGGATGCGGTGTTCCAATCTCGATTTCTACATAATTGGACTTCGAGTAAGCTGGAGCTAAACCGAAATGCGGTGCTCGCAACTTAGGAAAATGTAGCTCAATATTATGACGTCAAATAACACTTTGATGTTGCTTTAAGGAAGGAATATAACTCACAAAAGACTTTTTATCATAAAAGTTGGAAATATGAAATAATATTTTGTTGCTTGGCAACTAAAAATTTCATGGCTGATTTCTCAATTTTATAGTAAAACTTTGTAAAGTTTAATAAAAAGTTAGTTAAGTACCTAACGCAGTTATATTACTCATGAATAATTTCATCCAGCTATTAACCCTATAAATAGGATTTTACAATTGCAACGAATGACTTTTATGTTAGTTTAATTATTCCTATCTCAAAATTCAAGTTGAAAGTATTATGATATAAATAGGAGGAGTTGAAAATATAATAATCTCATTTCTCTGGATAGCGTAATGTCTAGGAAAAGAGTACAGACTACAGCAAGAGCGAAGTTGATAAAATAAAAACATGTTCTTCTGCAGGTAAAATGAAATAGTATTGAATATATTAAGGTTTAAAAAAACGTAAATGAATAAAGTAGTTGGACTGGACCTCGAAGAATATAACATCAATCAAATCGGTAATGCATGTTTTGGAAAAATTTTGGGACACCATCAATCTTTCTATATTCAGGTTAATGAAATTACAGAAAGCTTGTGCGGTACCTATTAGTAGGTAAACAAATTTAGGCTTGTTATAGAGGTAGTTGCTCAAGAGAAATACCATTGTAGATTAATTTGGTAAGAACCTCACATTACTGAAACCATTGACGCAGGTAAATCAAAGGGTATTTCAATCTCAAAAACGTCAGATACGTTATACGCTGATAATGTATCGGTGGGACGTGTCTGCGGCTGGCGTGAAATTTAATCAGTGGGCTGATATTGATAGGTACTATAAAATCAGACAGATTTTATCTGGGTAATGAATCTTTTGCGTGCAAAGGTTTCATTAAAATAGTTGTAAATACCTATAAGTTTTATTATTCAGGCAACAAACAAGCTTCATTTTGGACTACAAATTTACTTAGAATGCCAGAGCATGTCCCCTATGCTGAGGGTAATGAAAGGTAAAGAGGCAAGGCAATGTCATGCAAGAGATTAAGTTAGCGAGTGACATTGCTCTAACCCTACAAAATGAGACTTTACATTCAGTACCTATCTAAAATGTTCGATTAGTTAATAGACACCGCAGTTCAGACATATGAAGGAAAGATAGAAATTGATTTCTTAACAGTAGGAAACCTTATTACGATTGAGGATGCCTCAAGGTAAAAATTTAATGTTTCATTGTTTTTCTGGGATCGGGTAGGACCGATTAAAATATATGGTACGATAGATAGATTAGTGTTATACTAGTAAATTTTTGCTGATATTAAAAATAAAATACACATACACCATGTCTAAGAAATATAAAAAAATAACATTGTCAATCAGCCAATTTACTTACCAACCATAAGTCCTGATAATGTGTAGAAAGGAACCTCACATCCCAAGTCCAGTAATATAGGGAAGCTAATATTGCCTGTCAAGGTTCCAATACGGCCAGTGACCATTACTAATGACAACGCTAGGGCCCTGGAAGTAATAACAATTTGATTAGAAGACTTCTAGATTATATAAGTAAGAGTCTCTCAAATTCATAACTCCACGCATTTAACACTTAAAAGTTACAATTACAGGATATTAATTACCTAATTGAAATTATTTAGGCTAACTATAGGCTCAGGGAAAGGTCGTGGGTTCAAGTCCCACTTGACCATTTTTCATTTTACCGACGTATTTCGAATTTCAAAGTTAGCATAATAAAATGCTTCGAAAAATCATTCAAATATTCGGGAGGAGCCATCTAAAATGGTTGAAAATCAGTCATTGGTTCCAATACTTCGTAAGAAAGTTGTTAGATGGCTCCACGGTCGCCCTTAAAGACGAATATAAAGAGATAGAAATTTGAAGTGATTCAGGTGTGGTTCAATAGCTCAGTTGGAAGCGCATTCCCCCTGTAAGGTTCAAGCTCCACTTGAGCATTTCATTTTCTCGATGTATTTTGAATAAGGACAATTAATTTTTCGTATTGCCACTAAGCATTTAACTACTCTTTCTGTTAAAAATTGTATCACTCGTGAGTGTTTTGATATGTGGGACTCATGACATAGTGATTAAACGCGTTCCAAAAAAATGTGTACTTAATGCAAAAACATTTTACATTACATACAAGCTCACCTAGTTGTTGTCCCGAAGACTTCAATAGTTATAGTCTGGTTCAAACTCAGCATGACTTTGGAGATTGCAATTGTAATAGAAAACAACGATACTATTGCAACTTTGCTGTTAGCCCATCGGATGCCCATAGTTCCAGCAACGCACACACAACCAGCTATTACGAGTAGAATCTTCTTCCCAACTCTATTCACTAGTATCCCAGTTAGTAAATAAGGTAGTACACAGGCGCATCCAATAATAATAGTATTTATGTATGTTTCTGTACCACTCTTCGTCTGAAAAAGAAATAAATTATTTACAGAATTTTACTAAAAACATGAAAAGAAATATGAGGTTATAAATAGCGTTTCATTTTAATTTTCACAATGATATCGTTTAAAGATAGAAAAAGGACTTCGTTTAGTGCATAATATGGTTATTAGGTAGCCTAGTTGTAAGGAAAAGATCGCGGGTTCGAGTCCCACCCGAGAAGATTATTTTTTCCCTATGTATTCGATTTGTATAGTTAGCATACGTAGGACCGGCTGGTTCGACCAAACGCTGGTGAAGTTTATTCCTGGCATAAATATTGATATTGCCTGTTTATTCTATATAGGAATAAACTTTCCTCGCGTTTAGTCGAATGTACCATTAATGCTATAAAATTCATTCAAATATGGGTATATTCTACTTAACGTAATTGTGTAAAATACTACGGACTAGCCGACACCCGCGGCTTCGCCCGCTTAGAATTTTGATTAAATTTGGTTTACAAAACCCTTGATAAATCTATTGCCGTTCAGCTGTTAGTGCGTGATTAAACTAGTAACAGACATCCGAACATTATCAGAAATTTTAATATTTATAGGTAGGTAATATTAGTAGGAATAGTATAGGATAGGTTAGAATAATCAGAAAATATTTATTCTTTATTCTAATCACTTACATGGTTTGGACTGAATAAACACTAAAACCAAATATTGCAACAAAAACTAACCTGATTCCTACATGACATGAGAAATCTATGGAGGAAAATCTCTTAAACTCTTCTGTAATGTGGCAAACGGGACTTTGTGGGTATTATAGGAAGTAGATAATACTCGGAAGCAAGTTTTATATCAAAGTGATGGTCTTTTTGTCGCTAACAAATATTCAGAGACGTGAATTTAAGCAAAGGGGGTTAGAGGAATATTAGCAATTTCGGTTGCTAATCATTTTATTCTAAGTTTGAAATTCGAAGCTTTCTGTTTGTAGCATATAGTAGGTTATTATATCTGCCCACTCTGAAGGTATAAAGACGTGAGTATATTGTATATACTATCAATAATAAATCATACTAATAATAAAATAATTGTAAAAATTTGTAAACAAGTTTGGATGTTGGTATATATTTGAGTGTTTGTTCAGTAACAGATCGACGGATTTAATTGAAATTTTGCACAAGGATAGGTTACATATGACTTTTCATCCCGGAAAATATGTTCCCATGAATTGCGGAAACGGTTTCCATATTCTATGAAACGAGTGAAAGTATATTATATTTCAGAATCTCATTTATTTAAAAAACATACATATTTCTATGAACGCCAACGATATTTCGAATTTTCCAGAATTTACAAAATTAAAATGTAATGTAAACTTCGCTTCAGAGCTCTGTTTGACTCCAAATTCGTAACGCAAACACGGAAAATTCAATGTTGGTACATGTCAAGGTACATTGACTCTAGGCTAGGCGTTTCGCTTGTATAAATATTATAACTTATGCTGCGTTGTATGTACCCAGTTATAAATATTAATATAATGATATACTAGCTAAACCAACTTACTAACTTTTATAAAACCATTTATAACAGGTGCGTACCGACTGTCCTACAGCCCGGGCAGTGCCTTTGGTTTGGAAGGAGGCGAATATACAGCCGATCCCCAAGGACCCCCTTCTTAAGGATCGGCTGCATATCGCTTGGACCCATTGGGTGTCTTTGTACTACGGTGTTGGATGAGCTCAAATTCACTAAACATAGATGATTACAAAATAATCCATGCGCGCCAGACCTTTGTTTGTCTCGCGACTTAGAGCCAAGATATGTGTTTCGAAGTATACCAGTGCTTGTGGATGAATAAACCAGTTTTTAAACATATAACTGGTGTCTCATTTCTTCTCACTGGCATCATACTATACATATACCACTTATAATGATTATAAAGAGACCGATAAAATGGTTGGTATACAGTTTTGTATTACACGTGAAAGTCAAAAGAAAAACACATCTATATCTTGTTTATAGCATATATATTTTATAGCATTAAGTATACTCACTATACAAATCCTACATAGGGAAAATAAATCTTGTCGGGGAGGAACTGCAATCTTTCCCATAAAGGGGGAATGCTTTGACCAGCTAGTCTACCGAGACATGCCCGATGTGATTCATTTTTCCCTATTTATTCGAAATTGACCTTTTTAAACGTAAAAGACTTTATTCATTTTCGAAGTTTGTGAATTATGTCCAAGTTAAATAAGCCTCCCTGTTAGCTACGCCTATTCCCGGAAAGCTGAAATTGCCTATATTGGGATTACCGGTTTATGACTCATAGTATTTGATGGCCTGTAAAGGACTATTATTTGCTAAGATTACTATCGTAATATCTATTCCACCGAGGGTAGTTCGATGAATATTTTGAGATATTATGGACAAAATTCATAGATTTCAATATGTTTTTAGCCTTCCGTGGCAAACAGTGAGAACTACAGACCGTCACCTGTTTCTGTCCTAAGGTAAACACTTCACGACCTTCCTCGATGAAAACTAAATATTTCATGCAGGGCTCAGTTTCAAGGCTTGCCTCTAAATTAATCCACGAACCTACATCATTATCATCACCATTCTCTTGCCACTCACACCAGTTGGTGAAAACTCAGTTGTAAAATTCTATTACATAGACAGCTAAATTAAGACAGCTTATGCTAATATGCATACATAATCATGCCTTTATCCCCGGAGGATTAGGCATAGGTGAATTAACACCCACATTTTACCAATTATCGTAGTCGGTCCCAATTATAATAGGGGGTGAGCCTATTGACATAATATTGCGGGCACTATTGTTGACTCGAGCTTTTAACTGAGGCTGAATCTGGGCTGTATCTGTCTGATGTTAAACAGAGATAGGGTATCCCTTAGTCGCCTTATACGACACTGCATGGGAAGAGATGGGTAACCCAAATTCTTCTCTGCCGGGAACCACGCCGCTGTAATTTAAAGCGGAGCAGAAGTGGAATGTAAAGTGTCTAAAAAGTGGTAATCGAAAATACTAACCGGTACACAGATGTCAACACGTGTAGCGTTTTGAATTTTATGTAACTTATCCGTGTACGCATCCACTACCAAGCAAAAGTCCTGTTTGTCCCCTGTTTGATAATTTTCAAGTATTGCCGATAGTTGTGGGAACCATAGCCTGAAAACATTATACCTGAAAATTTAATACCAATACAATCGATCGTTTTGATTGAAATATAGCATAATGTTAGATCTGCGGTAGCCTAGTGGTATGGGTAATGGACTGCTGAGACGAGGTCTCGGGTTCGATCCCAGGTTTACCATGGCACACACCAATGACTATTCGATGCTTTTCGAAGTTATGTGTGTATTTATCGCAGGTTTATAAGTGCCCGGTTAATGGCAATAGGCTCGCCACCTATTACATTGGGACCTAAACATAAACTGGCGAAATGTGGGTGCTAGCACCTCTGCCTACCCCTTCGGGGAATACAGGCGTGAGTTTATGTTATGTTATGTTATGTTAATGTTAGATTTGAAATAAGGGGCAGGTATATTATTATATTAAGTTCAAACTTTAGAATAAATACTCTGACTATTGATTCAGCGATTCAGCGGTATCGTTTTGCTATTATTGCTTGGGACATATATCTTGGACTTAAAATGTGCTGTATACGCGCAGTACACATTTCTTGGGTGTCTTTTAAGGATAGCAGGAGCCACCAAGCATAGATTATATTACAAAACAATCAGCGCGCGCCAGAACCTCGTTTGTCTCGCAATTAAGGCCCAAGATACAATGTGACCCGAGGTATATTGTATGTGCTTTGATCCTAGTTTGTATAGGACCCCACTGACCTTCAAGACCCAAGCGAATCTCACTTGCTAATAAGTATAACTGCAGATTAAGGGATGAATCTATCGGAAACCTTTTCTTGGAGACAAAAGGTCTAAATGGTAAAAGCCAAATAATAAATCTTAGGGGAAGAAGAAAGAGTAGAAGAGCAGACACTGGACTCCAAAGTGCAAATTTGGATGCAACCGGAATTAACACTGGGATGAAGAAGGAAACTGTGAAATCCCAGGCTCGCGGTCCAGATTAGGCAAAATGTGAAATTAATAGGTACAGCGTCAGAAATATCTTGATGACAATGTCTCTTTATTGATTTAAATGGCATTACTGTCCTAACTAAAGGTGTGTACCAAATATCAAAACAATCAGTCAACTCGGAGGGGGAAAAAAGAAATTAAGATCATTTTGAGCACTTTGTTCGTCAACATCTTTCTGATGTCAATAATGCGTTTCCAAGGAAGTTAGAAAAGTAAGCGATTGATTTAAGCACATCGAACTCTTCGTACATCATAATCATTATTTTTAATCTTGTGACAAACAAATTAATAGCCAGATTATTACTTTATTAATAGTCTTTGCAATCGTAAGAATAGTACTTACATACACATTATGATAAAATTTGTGAGGCATAACAGTCCGAGGTATGTAATTAGAGGCTTTTGGAACATAGGTTTAATATCATGTAATCCTGTCACAATTTGCTGCTTAAATGTTTTCTTTACTTGTTTTTCTGGCGTCTCCTCTACAGTATCTTTAATTTTGTCCTTCCAAATATCTGTAAACTGGAAATATACAACATTATTATCATGACTGACTAATAAACTTGTAGAGAGTATGACTGTCATGTTAGACATTCTGTTTTCTTTCCCTAAATCCTTACTTATTGGGTGTTTATGTTAAGAATTTTGCAGTAGCAACTATTAGTCTGAATAGAGAGCCCGGTTTACAGCAACAGGATTACTTGCGCCGAAACTTTCCTATGTGAGGTATTAAAAATGCCGTGAGGCGAAATTTGTTGAACTAACTTAAAAAAGTATCTTATTCAATAGTTGTTTTAAGTTCTATCAAGTGCCATCATTCAATTTTATAATTAGTTATATTACCAATAATACATACTGGATAAGTATTGGCAGGTTTTCTAGTATTTTGGCAATATATTTTAATCAAAATGTCCCTCGCTTCATCGTATTTTTTCTGCGTTACCAAATATTTGGGACTTTCTGGCACAAACAGCCCGTACATTACACAGGCAGCCAGAGACCATAATGATATGGTGTAAAGATAAAAATTCCACGTATTGAGTACTGAAACAAAAATATGAATATATACATTAAAGTAACTCTGTCTGTCTGTCTGTCTGTCTGTATGTTACGCGTTCACGCCTAAACCACTGAACCGATTTTGATGAAATTTAGTATAGGGATTATACTGTTGATTGATGGCAATATGTGTAGGTGTCTAAAATTATCACCGCCACAAATTTTAATGACACATATTGTGTTATATACAATATGCGATATAGTAACATGGTTATTTTTATGTCGTCAGATTTATTTTTATATTTTACTAGCTGTCCCGGCGAACTTCGTACCGCCAATTTTTTCCCGCCCCGCGATCCGCGTCAGATCCCGTTCCCGCTGCACCATTTAGGGGGATGAAAAATAGATGTTGGCCGATTCTCAGACCTACTCAATATGCTCACAAAATTTCATCAAAATCGGTCAAGCCGTTTCGGAGGAGTATGGCAACGAAAACTGTGACACGAGAATTTTATATATTAGATAAAATAAAGCATAAAGCAAATAGTTTTTGATGCTTTTTGTCGTTTCAAATGTTAAATGATAAAAATAATAAAAGATTATTACCGAATTTTCCTCCAAAAAAAGATAATTTCCATTCATTGGTTAGAACTCCCCAGGAAATGATAGCAATCACCACATTCGCTACCACTGTTAGTGAAGACTGAAACAGTACTACCCGATCCCTCACATCATTGGAACAAAACTCTGCTGTTATGGACAAAAAGGAACTGAAGCATGTCCCAAACCTGCAAAGTAAACGATAGATAGAAAATAGTAATTAAATAGAAGATAACTTACACAACGCTACGTTAGTAATCCTAAATAATGAAACTACAAATTTGATTTTAAAGATCGAACTACTAGAAGGCCAGATAACAATACCGCAACCGATGAGCATGTATGAAAGCAATTGGTTCCAGGATTACAACTAATAATATAAAACAAACTCTACTGGTATGAATTGAATAATCTTTACAGCCTAAATACAACAAGAGATGATACTCATCATACAAATAAAGAGTCAAGTGCTTGTTTATAAGGAATTTTTAAATTGCAATAAAATTTAGGGGCTACTTACAAAAGTCCTTCAAAGAACTTTGCAGACACTAAAACCTCGTAAGACTGACTAGACGCAGATACCAAGGTGACTGCAAATAAACCAATGAAACCGCCCACCAAAAATATTTTCCTTCCAAATGCTCCAGTTAAGAACCCTGCTATTATTGATGAGAGTAACATGCCTGAAAAAAAAAACATATTTTAATTTTTTCGCTGATTTCCTGGTTTCTTTCCGCAATTGTTAATATTTTGTTAATTTTATAGTTAATGTTATAGTTGTTAAAAGGGTTAATTATTATTATTTATCGTTTATTTCAGGACATAGAAATTCCATAGTTACAGTTGTAGTCACAATTTGACCGTGGACCGAAAGGCAATCATCCTTAGGATGCCGTTGTCGCTGTCTCTCACTCTTCTCTACAATAACGCTACCCTCTTACTGATGATCGCGTGAAAACCATCTAGAGAAACTTGGGAGAGAATTTTGGGATTCTGGGCTTGTTTTGTTTATGTTAGTATGTATTTCTTTACATCAGTGAATTTGGATACAAATTATTACAGTGTTTACAATAGTCTAAATGAGCATATCTTGAGAATATATTTCTGTGGGTCACGTGACCAACATCAATTTTTCAAGGATGTAGATTTTTTATATATAGATCCAGTTGGCTATATTATCCGACCGAAGACTATTAGTCCCCATTTCAGATGCTTGTACTTAAATGGTGGCAAAAAATGGGAAATAGGCTCAGAGTACAATGGACTTAAAAATAATGAATTCTTACCGGTATAAGGTATTGCATTTAATATTCCTTTTCTTAATAATGTCATGTGTAAATCACATTCAGCAATTGGAAGTAGATACCCAGTCGAAGTGCTGACGAAAACTCCCGCCATATAGCCCACAAAAGCTATGAACAGCAGCTTTATGTGGAAATAGCCGAAAGTGCATGCCCTTAATGCAGCATCTATTTCTTTTATTGGTACCACATTTGCCTCTTGCTTATCTGCAATAAATAGAGTACGAGTATTAATATACATTGGGATGCAGTTTAGGGACGACGGCGGCGCGCTGAAAAGCGCGACTCCCCATTCCGGGGGCGAGTCGGGGAGACCGTTGTCCCCCCTCCTGAGGAGGGCCAGACCGTAAGGGATGTCCCTGGGTCAGCCGGGGTGCGAGGGATATGTCGATGACAACCTCACCTCCGGCCTAGCACCACGACCCACATTCGGCGTGCGGTTTTAGTCGGTTCGAGTCCGACATAACCTCCCCTTCCGGTAGGGGAGGTATCTGAGGGGATTGCCGCACGAAAAAAAAGGGATGCAGTTTAAGGGGTGGAAACGAGATTGCCCGCCGTGTTGCAAATTGGACGATTTGTAATTAGTCAATTGATTCACAAACGCATAAATTAGTCGTATTCAATACAGATCAGTACGTGAATACCTCAAGTTTCATCAGCATTATTATATCTGAGTCTCTTCCTTCTTTGAAAATAATGCGAGATAAAATATTTTAAATAAACAATTTCTCTCTTCTCTCTCTTTCTTTTTTGTTTTTAAATGCACCTATCTAGTTTTGATATCCTATAACTACACCATATCATTTATTTTATCACGTTACTGTCCATCCCGAGGTTGCCTGAAGGCCGCCCATTGTACATTCAACTGTATACATGCCTACTTGTAATATTGTAAATTTATTAGTGTACAATAAAAAGTTATCTATTTATCTATTTTAAATAAACTTATTAATATATTTCTTCTTCACTAAAAATAAATAAAATCACTCACGAGCTTCACTTGGTGGTGGTAAATCTATTTCAGTCATAATTATAACACTTTAATTTTTATCTATTATTTTTATCACTAGGTCTAGTGAACTAGTCCTAGTGTGTCAGTGGTGAATATCACAATAATATTATTGTCAATGTATTCATTTGCTTTGTGCAGATAGTAACTTCGTTATCCAAACAAACATGATCTTTCTTCACGCGTGACATTTCATAAGTACTGTATTCCGTCAAGGGATCTTGAGTGAGTGGTTTAAAAACCGTGTGTAAATGTAAACAAAAGATAACAAACAATAATGTTTTCATGGTGCTTCGTATTTCATAATGATTTGTGTATTTTAGGCTTTTTTATGTTAAATTTTATGCAAATATTTTTGCTAACTATTTGACGCCTTAAAAATTTCGAAAATCTATCTTGAAATTTCTGTTTCTTCAAACAAAACTGTAAAATGAAATAACAGCATACCTATTTCGTAGTAATAAACATAACATAACATAACAAAACATTATATTTATACTTTAGTAGCTTTTGCCTGCGGCTCCGCCCGCGTGGACGTCGGTTATCGTGACCAAACATAGCCTGTCCTTTCTCAAGGTCTAATCTACCCCTATACCAAATTTCATCAAAATTGGTTCAGTGGTTTAGGCGTGAAAGCGTAAAATACAGACAGACAGACAGACAGGCAGACAGAGTTACTTTCGTATTTATAATATTACTAGCCTTTGCCCGCGGCTCCGCCCGCGTGGGTGTCGGTTATCGCGACCAAACATAGCCTATATCCTTTCTTATGGTCTAATCTAACCCTATACCAAATTTCATCAAAATCGGTTCCGGGGTTTAGGCGTGAAAGCGTGACATACAGACAGACAGACAGAGAGACAGACAGACAGACAGACAGACAGACAGACAGACAGACAGACAGACAGACAGACAGACAGACAGACAGACAGACAGGCAGACAGACAGACAGACGGACAGACTGAGTTACTTTCGCATTTATAATATTAGTATGGATATAGATAATATAATAATAATAATAATAAGCAGGGGCAGCTTGTGGCGAGCTGTTGGTGAGTGGCGACACCACTTACCCTGATTCTCTTCCGAGGGTTAGAATTTATTCCGCCCCGCCTCTTGTGCTTGCCTTTATTGGTCGGCCAAGAGTGGTCGCAAGAGCGGAACCTACGCTCCAGGTTGGAAGCGTAAAATGTCATAACGCCGCGCCGGGGGCCTGCTGACCGACTTCTGTATCGCGATCTTGCACCCCGCAGACTCACCTCTCGACAACCTTAGTCGCTCAACGGGTGTTGCTCCATGGCCGCACTATGCGTGGTTATTTTAATGGGGCCCATGCAATGAGTTGGCGAGTCACCACCTGCCTTTTTAACAACTTTGAGACTTATTGTCATGGCAGGCGTCCGTTAGTCTCCCTTCATAGCCCATTCACCAGTGCATCCAATACTCAACCCCATAGCCTATAATCTAGTTTCCATTATTCCAATAGTGTCTGCACCTAGCAGGGACCATCCCCGGGTGTATCATATTGTGCGCTCGAGGGTTGGTATCCGCCATGTGTGTCTATCCCTAGCATATTGAACTCTCTTATAAGGGCCTCTACGTCTTAGCTTCGGCCCGACGCACGCCTTCCAAAGGCCCGGGACTCCATAGTCCCGAGAGTCACGGAACAGAGAAACAAAATAATAATAATAATATGGACTTGGCTCACGAGGTTGTCGACATGTGGAGTGTTGACTCAGCAATCATTGTACCGATAGTCGTATCAGTCAATGGACTGATAGCAAAGAGCCTCGACCAACATCTACAGAGGCTCGGGTTGGATAGTTGGGTCAAGGGCCAGATGCAGAAGGCAGTGCTCCTTGATAGGGCGCGCATCGTGAGGAAGTTCCTTTCTCTGGAGCCCTAACCACCGGTAGCTTGGTCCCTGTATCCGATACCGTTGGAGCACTATTTTTTATAAGTGTAAATGTATAAATTTATATGTAAAATAACTGTTTTATTTTTTATATGTGTTTAAAAATGTAATCAATTATGTATCCTAATTAAATAAAGAGAAATAATAATAATATAAACATAAAGAAAGGAATAAAATGAATAATAATAATATAATAATATTATATTTAGTAGGGATGCACGATGTACATGTTGTACCTAGCGGCTGATCGACGCCACACGTGACCAGAAGGCTGGTTATTACCTTGCACAGAGGATTGCCATTCAACGTGGCAATGCAGCCAGCCTTCTGGGTACGTTACCGGTCGGTGACGATGCGGAGGAATTCCACGACGCATTATGTATGTAAATATTTTATTAATATCTTTATTTTCTTTAGTTTATTTTGTCTCTAGCACCTTGTATGATTGAATATGTACCTAGGCGTACTTAATGCCGTAGGCATTCTCTGCCAGTCTACCCTAGGGTAGCGCAGATCTAGTATGAGGTAGGGGCATATTAACAAAGGATAAATTTCAACGTGAAAAGTACGATTACGTGCTATTATAAGCCAGGTAGACACTTTTCTGTCTTAGGCATCCATTACATGCTCATGTGAGCGTCCTTCATGCCATCAGTTCAATTACGATTGAATGGTGGTTAGAACAAAAATACTTCATGCAACCATCAGTCACCACATTAGACGATTGGTTATTTGTTTATCACGGCGGTGACTGTGGTAAAACTGACAACAAACCCTTTTCATGTAATGGACGCCTTATGTAGAACATTTAACGTTGAAATTAAAACATGGTTATCTGTTATAGTTTACAATCAATAAAGGTTTGTGTCTAAACGGTTGAACCAGTCTGGATGGACTAGATGGCGCTCGCTGTCGTGTTAACATCGGCTCTGTGTATTTTAAATTTTTAAAATTACTAATATAAACTTTTTAGTGATTAATTACCTTAAAAAGTATTATTGAGTAACAATAAACCTGCCATATTGTTCTCGTTGCATACATACAGTGTAATTAGGTAACTGAAGTGCTAAACCGTTTCCAGTTCAACATCGGGAATAATAGAAAACAATTAACCTAATTATAGAAGAAACACGGTAAAACATTACATAAACGATAGAACTATAAAAATACAGTGCAATGAAAGTGAATACAGTGCAAATAATTTATAAAACAAAACAAAAATCCATACAGTGACCGTTAATTTTATTCAAAAATCATTGAGTAATAAGAAATTGGACTTCGAACCTACCCGCTGGCGCTCAGTTACAAAACACGATTATTATTACAAGCATTGTACAGTACCTAAGTGTTCGGACACAAACAGTTACTTATTTCAAATCAAAAATTTAATGTGTATTTGGTCTAGTGGCTTACACTCTAGCTTTTGGAGCTTGCTGCGTTTGGTTTGGCACGAGTTCGAACCCAGCATTGCAAGAAATTTCTTTTTCCAATTGTTTCTATTATTATAAGAACTTTGAAAACAATTTATTCAAGAATAAATCTAATACATGATGTATTACCACTAAAATAACGTGTTGCTTGAATTAAACAAGTGTCCCGCCACTCCACCTAGCGGGGAATATCAACACTATTGGTAACACAAGTTTAATATAATAGTACATCGAAGCAGCTAATATATACAGATTTAATTATTGAAATTATAGAACAACATAAATGGATACCATAGACTCAGATCAAAATAATATTACATTTAGACCAATCAGACTTCAACGTACAAATTCGCTAAGCGATGATTCCATAATAACATCTCCACTATTTGAAACCACTGTAATGAGTCTACCGAACACACCACCAAAAGAGAAAGCATTAATATTTGAACTTAAAGAAAAAATTATGGATCTTACTAATCAGCTGGCGAGTGCCCACAAAGAAATTGAAGTTCTCAACAGTGAAAACTGTAAACTTAAATCGGACCTAGAAAAATCAGCAAAACTCGTATGCACTTACAAACAGATGTCTCTCTCAGATAGCCTATATACTTCACCCATGGCATGTCGCAGTAACAAACGTGTAAGACACTCCTCTACGCCATTGAAACGACAAGTAAAATCGCAAAAATCCAGTGCAAAGAATGAATGCAAAGACAATATTGGAGGGCAAACACTTATAAGCAGTGAAATTGAAACAAAAAGTTCAGACACTCAATCAAACCAGATTACAAGACAAGGCTCTGCTACTCCCATACAAAAAGATTTTAATTTACTGGGAGCATCAGCTATACCAATGTCATCCTGCAATATTTCTAAAAAGCCTAAAGATATTACGCCTTTAGCATCAGTACCAAAAGAACAATTTATTAACAATAAATCTATAAAGCAGAGACATAGAATTATAGTGATTGCGGATGATCAGGGACGACAGATTCAGTATACGCTACAACGTCTCATTGGCGATCGTTATCTGGTGAGCTGCTTTTGGAAACCTGGGGCTACACTGCAGGATGTGCTGGCATCAGAACGCACGGAAATAAACTTACTTACCGATAAGGACTATGTTATTGTTTTAGCTGGTATTAACGATAGATCTCCTAGTATTTTTAATATCTGTTTAAGTAATTTTATGTGTATGACAAGAAATACTAATATATTATTTTGCGAAATTCCATATAACAAATATTTAAGAGAGAAAAAACTAAATTATGAAATTAAATTATTATGTTCTAAATTTACCAACGTAACATACATAGACATGGGCTTCAGCTCAAAGCTGCCTCATAGTGGTATCTTCGCTCGACACAGTTGTCAAATACTATTAAAGGAGATATTGCGTATTCATTATAGTGTAAAATATAGAGACTTCCACTCAATCGTCAAACCAGACAGGCCTATTTTAGTAGATAAAACTACACAGACAACGGATGTAAAATTGTCTGCAGGAAGATGTCATGATGATAAGAATTGTGACGAAAAACATATGAGTTTATCCAACACACCACCCACCACGCCAAAGTTTTTTCGTCACTAAATGCATAAATATCATTCACCAAAATATTGATGGGCTTATTGGTAAGTTAGACCTACTGAGCGTACACCTCAATAATCTGTCAGATAAAAATATACATGTTGACATTATATGCATAACCGAACACAATATGATTAGACAAGACATACCTCTAGTAAACCTACCATCTTTTACTGTCGCCTCCTCGTGTGTAAGAAATACTAGGTACGGAGGTTCTTGCATACTTGTGCGTCGTAACCATAAGTTTAAAATAATAGAAAATATACATAAGTTTCAAATAAAAAATATATTGGAGTGTAGTGGTGTTGAACTTATCGATCATAATATTTATATATTATGCATATACAGATCACCTAGTAACATTGCTGAGGACTATGACCTCTTCCTCTCTAGTCTTAGCAATCTCTTACATTACCTGTGTTTTCGACGAAGAAAAATTATTATATGTGGCGACATCAACATTGATACGCTGAAAAGAACTAAGTATTCTTTAACATATAAAAATCTGCTGGCACAGTTCAATCTCAAATCTATTATAGAATCCCCAACACGGTTAGTCTCTGGTACTTGTATCGACCATATTATCATTAACAATATCAAAGGGTATAAAAGCAATATTTACGACTTTGCACTATCAGATCACACGGCACAACTATTGCAGTATCCAATTAAAAATATCTGTAATTTAGAGTCTTGGAATGCTACAAAAAGAGACTATAGTAAATATAATTTGGATAAGTTTCGAGATTATCTCAGTTCCCTATCTTTTCATGACGTATATAGTAGTGATGATGCCGAAACGTCTTTTAATGATTTTTACGACATGTTTTCTTTGTTGTATGAATTGTGCTTTCCCGTAATATTTATTAAAAAAACTATAAGAAAGAAGCAAAATTGGCTCAGTAAAGGTATTAAGATTTGTTCGAAAAAGAAATGTCGTTTATTATGGCAATATAGGAAAAGTCGAAATAAATCTGATAAATTAAAATTCAAAACCTATTCAGCTAAACTAAATAAAATAATAACATTAACCAAAAAGTCACAAAATAATTACTACATTAATAATAGTAAAAATAAACCTAAAGCTATTTGGAATGTGATTAACAATTTAAAAGCAGAAATTCCCAAAGATCCTATCACACGCCTAAAAATAGATGGTAAAATAATAACTGACCCATTAGAGATAGCCCAAAATTTCAATAATTTTATCATCAAGCAAAGCAAATCATTGACATTAAATAACGCGACATTAGATAATAATATAACATTAACCAAAAACTTGACATTCAACAGCAATTTGACATTTAATAACAATTTGACATCAAACAATAACCAGACAATTAAAGACAAATCGACATACAACAACACTTTGACATTTTGTAACAATCATAATTCAATTTTTATTCATCCTACAACAGCAAATGACATTAACAGAATAATCAGCACACTCAAGAACACAACGAGTACTGGTTACGACGGCATTACAACTAAAGTACTAAAGCATGTTAGCGTAATTATATCACCGGTATTATCCCACATCTTCAATTTGTGCGTGCTGCATGGAGTATTCCCTTCAAAACTAAAAACAACTATTGTTAAACCACTTTTTAAAAAACTAGATCGTGAAGATATGTCATGCTACAGACCAATAGCTCTAATACCGGTGATATCCAAGATATTGGAGAAGATATTATACGAGGCACTATATAACTATTTAGAAAAATATAGGATAATTACAGATGCACAAACGGGTTTTAGGAAAGATATCACAATAAATAAAGCTATATATAAACTAATCAGTGATGTTGTAGTCAATATAGATCAGAACACCCCAGTTTGCGCTCTTTTTATGGACCTAAGTAAAGCTTTTGATTGTGTAGACCACGAAATACTTAAAACTAAGTTATACAAATGTGGCATTAGAGGTAATGCATTAAACATTGTTATGTCCTTCTTAGGTAATAGAAGACAAGCAACATCCATCACCAAAATATGTGAAATAAACAAAAAAGAAATAACTTATACTTCCGACTATGAACAGGTAGAATATGGAGTTCCCCAGGGCAGTGTACTGGGCCCTTTATTGTTTTTAGTGTACATAAACGACTTTCCTAAAGCAGTCACTGTACCAATGATTCTATTTGCAGACGACAGTACTTTAATATTGTCAAATAAAAATCATACAATACTCAAAGACACATTAAAAGATACTCTTTCTGATGTAGTTGAATGGTTGAGATCGAATAATCTCGCCGTTAACTTCACCAAGACTAATGTAATGGTATTTAGAAATAGAGACAGACCGCCAATCGATGTTGCAATTGATTATGCAGGCACAACAATAAAAGAAGTTGACACTACAAAGTTTTTAGGTCTAACGGTTGACTCAATTTTAAATTGGAAGTCGCATACAGAAAATGTTTGCACTAAATTATACCAAATTTCATATGCTCTGTATATGTTAACAAAAACCGTGGACATATCTACTGTAGTGACCGCATATCATGCCTATGCAGAATCAGTGATACGCTACGGCATAATATTTTGGGGTAACTCAACGGATTGGGATACTGTATTTAAAGCCCAAAAACGATGCATCAGATCCATTTGTAAAATCTCAAAAACCGATAGCTGCAAGCAGCACTTTATTAATTTAAGGTTATTAACTTTTCCAAGCCTATATATTATGGAGGTAGCTCTTTTTGTCAAACAAAACATGGAGTTATTTGATCATCTTTGTGGCATTCGGCATCAACATAAAATAAAAACAATAAGAAATAAGACAACTCTAATGAATAAAAGTATCCTATGTATGACATCCAGAATTTTCAACAAACTCCCAACTGAACTATGCTGCACTGATAGTCTCAATGAATTTAAACACAAATTAAAAAATATTCTAATTAAAAAAGCTTATTATAGTGTACAGGAATACCTAGATGACAAGTGTGTGTCTGTGTAATCACTGTTGAACAAATAAATGTTATTTATGTACCTTTGACCCTATTTACTGTGACATTATTTTATTGATTTACTTATTGACTTATTATAAATTCTTGTAACTTTGTACATTATGACATTGCATTGTTTAATTTTGTTTGGTAGCCTTATCATAAAATTGACATAATTGTATACCTAGTCGACTTTATGAAATTTATATGTTATTAATTAAATTATATACTTATGTTTGCACGCCTAAAGGCAGAATATGGCTGATCAATTATATAATTGCGCTAACACCTACTGTACCTACCCATTTTCGCAAAATAAATAAATTTGTATTTGTATTTGTATTTGTATTTGTATATTTTTTGCCAATGGGTAGTTAATAATTATGTTCAAACTTTTCTTTTTATAATACCAGCCACGTCAATTTGACTTCACCTCGCCTGATGTTAAGCTAAAGGTAAAGGTAAAGGTGAAGTGATGTGAATGACTGATGTAAAAAAGACATCATATATGACATTCTCTCTTTATGTTTTGACATTGCTACAGATGCTATAAAAAATATGGTGATTATTGAGATTATATATACTTTTACAAGCTGTTCAATTACTGATGTATTAGTTAATTAATGAAATAAACAAGTAGCAAGTGCCATGATCACGGAGGAACTGGAGCACTTAAGGTTAATGAATATTTTTCAATTAATTTTTAATTTAATATAGTGTATAGCCTTAGCCATACAGCCTTAGTCTAGTAATTAAGTTGTATAATAAAATGTTATTATCAAGTCGTGACAAAGCCGCCGTGACTCGATAACATCTGTCCCATAATATTATTTAAATTTACAACAAGTATTGGCTAAATACCTCAAAAACGTATTTAACAAATTACTGTAATGGACTCCTTTCGTCTTAATAAAGGGTTTTCCAATAAGAGGTGTTATTTTGATATTCAAAGAAAAATGCCATTTTTTAATATAAATAATCAGATGTTTATTTCATTGAAAAGAGGAAGGTATGCCGTTAAAGTTGTAAATAACATCAGGCAAATGACCACCACGACCACACATACAGGACCATATCCCTTTCATGAAATTTTCCATAACCAAATCGCAAAGTGGCTGCCCTATGTCCTCGATAGCCTCACGAATTCCATCTTTGAGGTCTTGGATCGACGCTGGGCTCTTGGCGTAGACCTTCTCTTTCACGTGGTTCCAAAGGAAGAAGTCGCAAGGTGTTAAATCACAATATCTCGGTGGCCAATTGTGATCACCTCTTCGAGATATAACACGGTCCGGAAACTTTTCCCGTAAAAGATCAATGGTTTCGTTGCTTGTGTGGCGCGTAGTCTGCCAAATTTTCACCATTTTTATAGTGAACTAGCTTTTGCCCGCGGCTCCGCCTGCGTGGATGTCGGTTATCGCGACAAAACATAGCCTATGTCCTTTCTCAAGGTCTAATCTACCCCTATATCAAATTTCATCAAAATCGGTTCAGTGGTTGAGGCGTGAAAGCGTAACTGTATGTTACAGACAACAGACGACAGACAGACAGACAGACAGACAGAGTTACTTTCGCATTTATAATATTAGTATGGATTTTAATAATTTCAATGCGTTGTTGAAGCGTGTATCGTTGCATTTGTATTAATGGCGTAGTTTCTACTTGTCAAATGTCAAAAAATGACAGCTTCAAAAGTGACATCTACCAAAATAGCGGGCGATTCAAAATAACACCTCTTATTGGACAACCCTTTATCAAAGTCAATTCTTTAATGTTAACCTTTCAAAATCTAACGAAATGTCATAATGTTTTTTTTTTCGTAACAAAATTTTCAAGAAATAACATTGACATTGTGGTCGTTTTTGACATTATCTCGAGGCTTAATTTTCAAAAAAATATATTACTAGAATTGGCCCCCTTTTCATTAAAAACTTGATAGTTTTTGACATTTAAGAATTTCAGATGAGATCGATACTGAATTTTTTCATCCAAATTTTCAAATAGATCTTTTTATGGGAGAATTGGCCGTCTGAATCTTTATCATCGAAAAATCGTGGTAGCGGCAATATCTCATAACTCAACTTATCAAATGCAAACAGAGAATATTGTACAGTCACGAGCAATAATATATATACATTGTCACATTTTCTAAAATATCTAAACTTGTACCGATCCCAAAAGAAGTGAACAACAATTCGTTCTAAACGAACTAACCATTAAACGATGTCAAAACAAAGTATACGTTTATTCCACATTAATATAATCGAAACAAAATCATAAATAAATTCACACGTCGAATATCATTTATAACTATTCGTGACAATTTCTATAACATGTATACAAATGTATACATGTAATAGACATTGTCATTGATACATTTAAATGATATTGGAAATGTATACTTACTTTTGCCATTTTTGTAACTTTACTCGTTATTTAGTGGAACTCAGTGATCATGACGAATACTTATTTCCATAGGGTACGAGGTAATAGCGGTGGTAGCATTCACTATGGGGAAGCCACATGGCAGCCTCTCATGCCAGGTGACGCAGGGTGCTTTGGGGATTTTTTACATCGGATCTAGAAAGAGCCAACGTCCAAGTGAATGCCATCACTAAGACGCGAACGAGGTCTCGGGACTGCCTGGAGTGCCCTTTTTTTACGTGCAGAAAATCCCCACGGCTACCCTCCCTGCCGGAAGTGGTGGGCGAGGTTATTTCGGACTTGAACCGAAAAACACACGCCATCTGTGGGTCGAAGTGCAAAGCAGAAGGTGAGGTTGATGCGCGCCGCCGCGGCCTGATTCTACCAGAGTGACAGGTGGTTCCACGCGGCCTACGCTCATGAGGGACGGAGGTCATTCAGCGACCCGCGACACCCGAGTTGCTTTTGTTCGCGGGCAGCAAGTTCTGCGAGTCTCGTTCACTCCCGTTGCTGCTTCTCCCGCTTCGCCATCTCCTCGAGCATTACTTGCTCGCAGAAGGAGGCGCCAGCCGCCCACGCATCCGCGTAGCGAACCATCAGCGTGAGCAAGGTGGTGAGCGTGAGAACTCTCGGCGTCGGAGTTAGTAGAACAACCGAAGTCCCCAGTGGCGGTGAATGGCTGGAACCGTCTGTTGCCCTAGCAGAAGTAGGCCGAGGGGGTGGCTAGATCTAGACTCCATGGTTCCCACGCTCTGAGCTCAGATTACAAAGAATAACTTTGACGGAGCGCCAAAAACTCGCGTGTTAAGCCGCCGAAGCCGAAGGTAATACTAAAGTAGTAGGTACCATTTTGCTCGCGCTCGTTTAAGTCAGTTCGAGTCCAACACAATCCCCTCGGTATCGCTGACCGAATGCCCGGCGTGGGACACGCCAAGGCGGGTCCTAGTGGCGGCTCTGGGGGTGGGAGTCCTCACACTCGATGGCACAGCCCTGCTCACAGCGATGGTACGATGCGCGAACGCTTGGGGTGCGGCCGCCTCCTTCTGCGAGCAAGTAATGCTCGAGAAGGAGGCGGCCGGTCGGGTCCGGACTAGACTCCGGGCCCGGGAAGCCCGCGAAGAGCGAAGGCGAACCGGACGTCGGAGGTCGCAGAACGACCTCCGTCCTCCATGAGCGCTGGCCTGGGGGTGACCGGTGGAGCCGCCTGTCACCCTAGCAGAAGCAGGCCGCGGCGGCGGCGCAAAGTGCGCCTCCCCGTACCCTCGGGGCCAGTTGGGGACACCGAGGTCCCCACAACCCGAAGGGGACCATCTCGAAAGAGATGGTCCTGGGTCTGCCGGGGTGCGAGAGATATGCTTTCGGCAATCTCACCTCCGGCAACCAAGGAATCAAGACGGCGTGCGTTTTAGTCGGTTCGAGTCCGACATAACCGCCTCCACCGGCTCCGTGAGGGTGGTATCCGTGGAGATTTTGCGCACGATAAAAAAAAATCCCCTCGGTGTTGATTGGGGGGTTGGTGCGTTATCCCCGTGGGTATGCATGCGCATGTTAAAAAAGAGCCACGCGAAATATACCTTTGCCCACATTAAGTTTAGGTCTTGCACCGCCACTGAGCTCTTTTTTTTTCAACCATGATTTTAATGCAGTAGTCATAGCTGAGATGAAGTTCATAAAATTCTTTCGATGTTTTGCAGCTTATAATGAATCACAACAGCTTGTTAGGGTGCCTAAATGCCTAAGGTGCAAAACAAGTAGTTATACCTATCAAAAATTATATTGCCTATGACTGTGGGTATTCGTCATGATCACTGAATTCCACTAAATAACGAGTAATGTTACAAAAACGGCAAAAATAAGTATACATTTCCAATATCATTTAAATGTATCAATGACAATGTCTATTACATGTATACATTTGTATACATTTTATAGAAATTGTCACGAATAGTTATAAATGATATTCGACGTGTGAATTTATTTATGATTTTGTTTCGATTATATTAATGTGGAATAAACGTATACTTTGTTTTGACATCGTTTAATGGTTAGTTCGTTTAGAACGAATTGCTGTTCACTTCTTTCTGGATCGGTACAAGTTTAGATATTTTAGAAAATGTGACAATGTATATATATTATTGCTCGTGACTGTACAGTATTGGGTATTTCTCGACGTTTCAACTCAACAGTGACGTAATTAAAATAATCAACAGTGTACTCAATTTCTTCAAAGCCCTTTAAGCTGAGCAGACAGCGAGGATCGTCTTGGGCGGCTGTCAGCGATTCCTTCCTAGCTTTGTGCGTTTAAGGGAAGGAAAATTTGGACCGTAGTCTTGATATTTCCAAAGTCTCTCAGCAAAGATTTACACTTAATATTAGATTGACAACAAATCTGAAAATACTCTTATTTAGTTTGCGTCTTAATATTGCGTGCTAACCAAAATGTGCTTTATAATATTGTGTGGTTTGGGCCGTGATCCAAAGGAGATATATCGCGATCCGTAGGAGGATAAGACCCAAAACATGATATTACTTTGACACAGGTTTTACCCAAGCTACAGGGTTGAATGGCAGTCGCTACTTTAATAGACCAGGAATATCATGATATACCCAGTATAGGGGAAAACGGATAGCAACGACATGCTGGTTTTTTTGTTAATTTAGACTGACAACAATAATTGATTGCACGTGAATTGCGTTATACGATAAAAAACTGAGCTGCAGTTCGGTCCAGATGCTGTTGCTCTTATAAAGTCCTAGCCACTTTTAAACTTATTTGCTAAAAGAACTTGGTGACTGTTTTATTATCTTTCACGCCCATTCAGTGTTCACTTTATACTAAAGACTAACCCAGATTAATTGAATTCACGCAACAAATTAAAATGGAACAACTTAAACACGAAAGTGATTATAGCTCAAAGCGTAACCGCATTCTGAGGGTAGTTCTAAAAGCCGACCACGTAAAACTATTGTGGGTAGACCATTAGCAGAAACACGTTTGACTTAATTGGAGGGGTAAGCTTTAAAGTTATATACGAGTTTTTTTATTAAAGCAAATACATTTTAAGTGGCAAGTTTTAGTAAAATTATACTACTTACATTGTAAATTAATGGTTTGCATTCTCACTGTTACTTTAATTGGACAGTTATGTGAAAAGAAAACAAACGATTTGTGTGAACAAAACGATTCACATACTGTTATTATAAGTATAAGGTTTTTTTTAGTACCCGTTATTTGGCTGATGAAAAAGCTGTCACAATAGCTATGCACGGCCAAAGGTAGTTTGCAATAGGAGTTGGAAGCTGTGGTAGCTCTTATGCCTTAGACTTGATCAATCATAATATTTCAAGACTTTTTTTTCCGTGCGGAAATCCCTTCGGGTACCTCCCCTGCCGGAGCCGGAGGGGGAGGTTATGTCGGACTCAAACCGACTGAAACCGCACGCCGACTGTGGGTCGTGGTGCCAGGCCGGAGGTGAGGTTGTCATCGAAATATCCCTCGACCCCGGCTGACCCAGCACTGTTTCATGCCAGATCAGTGAGTATGTAAAGGTGTCACAAACACCAAACCACAGAAATCGAATGGAAAAGAGGGGACGAATGAATTGCTTTTATTGCACAGCCCCCAGAGCAAATTTTTAGATTTTATCTCCAAATATAGCAAAAACCAAACGAACAGTACAGTACTATCATATGCACATATCTTTTAGTACTGCACATTGTATTCGGATCAAACCAACTCTAACATGCAAAACGGCATGCCTGAATTGCATCAATAAATCTCCAAACATACAATGCATGATAGGCAGGAAATATTTTTTCGTTCTTATCACACTTCGGTTGGCTTGATTGAAATCGCTGTAACCAGACGCACGATGGGTAGATAAATTTTACCCTATAAAAAATATTTTTCGATACCAACAATTTTCAGGAGATGGATATGAAACTTGTTTGTTAGATCCATTGAAATATGTATAACACATAAATAATAGCAATACAAATTAAAACTAGAAACTACGTAGGTACTAAAATAAACTAAAAAAATTAAATAAAATATTTACATATACATAATGCGTGGTGGAATTCCTCGGAATTGTCAACGAAAAAACTATCATTGTCATAGTTACAGTTATCTTTTTTCAATGTACAACGATACATTTGTTTCTTATTGACATTAATAATAATTGTATTAAATCTAAGTTCACCACCATCACATGAAATACGAGTATTATCTATACTATTTTTTATTATAAAGAGGTAAAATTTTGAGTTTGTGACGTTGAGGAGAGCATTTTGGCTAAAGTTAACAAACTTATCAATCATGTTCTTGATGTTCTATTGAGGTTTAAGCATGGAAAATACAATCTATCAACATTCACTAACTAAAACCGGCATTGCAGAAAATTTATCTCGCAATTCTGCACAAGGGTGACCTACGCCAGGAAGTATACCTAATTGATTTACCACACCTAACTCGATCACACATGGGTTACAGAACTCTGCTTTACTTCAGAACTTTAAACTGCTGACTGCTCGAGCCAGCCAGAATTATTCTATTTTCGAAATGGAGACACTATTTTTGTGTTATTGGCATTAGTTTTGTTACATATGGTAAAATATTAATATTACTGTGAGATTATTTTTAACCAATAACTGTCTGGGTGTATTCATGCCTCAGAGAGCACGTTAAACCATCGGTTCCTGTTGTCATACGAACGCCTATGGTCTGTAATGACACGGATAGTTGGAACCCTAAAATATCCGACTAGTTTAACTACTGCAGTTTGATATCGCCTATTGATTGTGAAGGTCAAAATGACAGTTGCTTAACGTAAAATGTTGCAGTTCAACCGCATCACCACAGTTAGACTGGAAACTGTTTTGCAAAAAGGCTCAGAAAATGAACCTCGAGATCCTTTGAAAAATAAAATGATAATAAATTCAAACTAAACCCTAAAGATAGCGTACGACAGTCATTTAAATATTTAAATCTGAAAAGATTCCAAAAAGAGTTGTAGTAAGAGCCAAAGTAATAATGCTGTCAGCATTTTGGGCAAGCTACCAACGCATGGTGGACTGTACGAATGCTATATTATTTACAGCGCATGATAGGTTCAATAGATATTTAATGTTATGCCGGCCTGTTAAATTAATTAATGGTAATAGTCTGGTAATCCTAGGCGAAGGATCGGAAACAATGGCGCGTATTCGTAGAGGCCTATGTCCAAACAGTAAACTGCGATAGGCTAATTACTATTACCCTAATACGGTTGCGGACTCCAACAGGTATTTTTTTTTCTTTCGAATCCATACTAATATTACTGTCTGTCTATCTGTTACGCTTTCATGCCCATTGATTTTGATGTGATTTGGTATAGGGGTAGATTAAACCTTGAGAATAGACATAGGCAATGTTTGGTCACGATAACCGACTTCCAACAATAACAGCTGGTATTACATAATACTAACTAGGTCTAGTGTTGCCTGCAGCTCTGCCTGCGTAGAATACTGATCTCGTTACTGCAATCCATGGGAACATAATATGAGGGATTGAGGGTCGAAACCAGCCTCACCTGCAAATTGGTGCACCTTTTAAACAATGGAAAAGGCTGGTGAATGTTTACCTCTCAGTGTTGAAAAATCAGATGATAGTCACTCCCAGAGAAGCTAACATACCAATTAAAAACAAAAAGGGGATCTGGGCTTCAAAGTGCAAACTAAGAATGCAACTGAGTTATCGCGATGTACTCATAGATGATTATGACTTTACTATTTTAAAATAGTTCTTCTATGATTATACTTAGTGAAATTACTGTCTAAGGAAGCTAACTTACAAATAATAAACACTATGTCAAATAAACTCTTGTAAATCATTAATCATTATCATAATTTCGAGTTGCCCCAAATTGCTGCCCTTAAGCAGCCCTAGTTTATAAGGTTCAGATTCACACCTATTATAATTGTTAAAAAAAATTGTTCCAAAGTAAGTATTATTGTTCAACTAGCTGATGCCCGTAACTTCACCGTCGTTGCGAACTTTTGATTCGGTTCCCGCTAAAAAGTAGCCTATGTGTTATTCCAGAGTATGTCCTAAATATATTTCTGTACCAAATATCAGCCAGATTCGTTCAGCCGCTAGAGCATGAAGTAACAGGATTCTCGAAAAGAAAAAAATCCATTGCGTAACACTCACTCGATGATCCTATTTTTATCCCAACCAGTAATGCCTTCTGCTAACTAAATATCTGTATTTCTTTCTCTATTCTTCTTCATCTTTACGTTAATCTCAGTCTCATCCGAAGCTTGTAGTCTGGGGTCCGCTTTACCAGTTTAATTGGAGATTTGGCTGAACTTCGATATTTCTTTATCTGTATTTGCTTCTTTAACTTAGCTCAAAAAGGCAACAAAACATTTCTTATATTTCTCTCCATTCGAAAAGAGACTCAAAAGTTTTCTTCAAAACATTTCAGAGATGGTAATAGAAGAAAAATACTGAGTTAGTTTGTTATCTATACGCTCTAGTGAATACGTCAAAAGGGGCTGTGTCGGTGGCTAAGCTGCTACTACTTGTGCCATTGCTTATCTTTACGGTCGTTTTCCTTTTGAGGTAAGCAGTGTCTAAAACGGCGTAAAATCTCGGACCTTATCGCACCTTGGCTCAGTAGCTACCTTGAGTGATACAATTGTATTTTCGAAACTGGTTAGGGTTGCTTGTAAACTGAGACTTAAAAGAAATTTATTTAAAAGTAAAAATCCCATTTTATGTGTAAAATTGAGAGTTTTTTTTTCGTGCGCGAATCCCCTTGGATACCTCCTCCGCCAGGCCCGGAAAGGTAGGTTATGTCGGACTCGAACCGACTAAAACCAGACGCCGACTGTAGTTCGGTCGTTGCTCTAGGCCAGAGGTGAGGTTGTCATCAACATATCATTCGCACCCTAACTGACCCAGGGCCATCCCTTACGGGTGTAAAATTGAGAGCATAGTTAGTTTTATATAATTTTTTCAACTAATATTTTTTCTTTTTTCCAGGTACGTTTCCGCATTTTCAGTATGATGAACTCCAGATTCATATTACAATGGAGTAATTCAAATCTTAGCAAAGAGCAGATTTAGCAGGTATTTTTTATTATTCCAATTTAAGTATACTACGATTTCAATTAATAAATACGCACCCGAAACGTCGGCAAAAGTAAGTTTATCAAAAATATATCGCGTGAAGTCCGGAAAATTATAAACTATGAATAAATACGTAATCTTAAATTATTTAAAATGAATTATAAAAATGAAAATACCTACAGTACATCCTTAAGTGTAAATAGTTGAAATTAAATGCAAACAAAATTATTCCTATAAAGTTTTAATCCATACTAATATTATAAATGCGAAAGTAATCCTGTCTGTCTGTCTGTCTGTATATACGTTACGTTACGCACGTGTAGGTTACGCTTTCACGCCTAAACCACTGAACCGATTTTGATGAAATTTGGTATAGGGGTAGATTAGACTTTAAAAAAGGACGTAGACTATGTTTGGTCGTGATAACCGACATCCACGCGGCCGGAGCCGCGGGCAAAAGCTAGTGCAAAATAAAGCCGACGTTTAACGTCAAAAAGTACCAAAAATCATGCATTGGAAAACGAAAAATAACTGATTTACAGATTTCCATCAAAAGACAACATATATGACTAAGATTTTTCTATTGACTTTGTAATGGACACATGTAATACCATAATATATTTCTTTATCAGAACATCCAAATGTATAATCGTTACGAAATGTTAAAATAATAATAACATAATTTGACATATCTGGGTCATCTTTCTTATCCACGTCAATCCCAAAAAAAAACCTTTTGAAGAAATACAATCGTCAAAGTCAACCCAATCTGGGCAAAATGAATGTAACGAAGATGATAAGGATATCCGTTATCCGCAGTTAATTTGGCGAGAATATACCGAAATAGAAATAATACATAAATTTGAGATCTCACGTTTTAATTATTAATAAATAGGGACAGAGGATAATAATAGTATATAGCTCTTTTTAGTAAGATTTTGTTAATGTTCGGTGATATAAAGAAAGTTTCTCGGTAGCCTAGTGGTTTGGGTAATGGACTGCTGAGGTGAGGTCTCGGGTTCGATCCCAGGTTTACCATGGCACACACCAATGACTTTTCGATGCTTTTCGAAGTTATGTGTGTATTTATCGCAGGTTTATAAGTGCCCGGTTAATGGCAATAGGCTCGCCACCTATACATTGGGACCTAAACATAAACTGGTGAAAAGTGGGTGAAGTTTATGTTATGATAAATGTTCGGTGATATAACGAATGGCACTGGTATTTTAAAACTAGATAATTCTTTTTGTCAGTAAATCATATTTTATTTGTTACTAGCTGTTGCCCGCGATATGATCCTTTTCCCACCACTAATGGGAACCTATTTACGGAATAAAAATCCTCTATGTTGCTCAAGATTAAAGTATATCCCTGTAGCCAGATCCCTTCAGCTGTTAAAGCGTGATTGATTGCAAACATCCAAAGATCTTCACGAACTTTCACATTTACAATATATTTTAAGGAGTAAACCTTTTATGCACGCCCTTCAATTAATAGTGCTTGATTTCATCAACCCATTACTCGTACAAGATTATTTGCAGTGAAAATCAAAAGGTGGAACTTCTTTGTATGTTATTTATTATGCAGCTAGGCTGTATTCGTCCAAATATTTGTCGCTAGATTATGCTACACGCACCTAAGCGTGCGAATAAAGTAAATATAAACGAATGTGTCCTCTATAATAAGGCGAATAAAAAAAACACATAGGAAAGTGTGGTTCTGTTTTAATATGCTAATAAATGTTATGTCATTGACACATAACAATTAATGGTGAAGCTCTTAGCTATGCTTGTATTGCATGAAATGGGTCAAGCAAGATGTCTCTAGTAGGGGCGTGATACAGTGTGAACGATTATGACGAATGACTCGAACTAAACCAGTGACCATTTCAAATTGTTTACTTATTTGTGACGTTTCCATTCAGTGATTAATCCTATATTCGTCCGCATTCTAGATGACTTAACACAATCTAGTTAAGCTATGCTTACCAGGTCTACGATATTAAGTAGGATGTTGTAAAACATTTAATTGCCCTGGGTCAGCCGGGGTGCGAGGGATATGTCGAAGACAACCTCACCTCCGGCCTAGAACCATGACCCACAGTCGGTGTGTGGTTTTAGTCAGTTCCAGTCCGACATAACCTCCCATTCGGGCTTCGGTGGGGGAGGTATCCGTGGGGATTTATGCACGAAAAAAAAAAGAAAAAAAGGCAGAACATTTACTTACTTTGTGGATACTTTTTTTTTCCGAAAATAATCATATTCTACCAAAAAGTAAGTCGTGGGCAGAAACTATTCGAAGTTTTCTATAAAAGAGCGCACATTTTTATATCCAATCAATTGATTTTGGAAACCATACTGTTTACAGAATCAAATCACAAATAGGATAAACGAGTGATTTCAAATATTCATAGGAGTGTCGCCAATAATCGAAGTCTATATTACTGTTCGTATAGGACGTTAGTTTTTATGCCTAATCTAATTTTTGCTACTAAAATCTAGGGACTGAAAGTAATACTATACTAAATTTTATATGACGGTCCGAGAAGTAGCAAAAAGGGATTACGATTTATCAACCATAATTCTACACGGTTGAACCTCAAATTACCTAGATATCATTTGTATGCTACAGATTATTATATTACCTACCAGGGTGCGGCTCAATAGCTCAGTTGGAAGAGCATTCCCCTTGTAAGGGAAAGGTCGTAGGTTCAAATCCCACTTGAGCATTTAATTTTTCCCGATGTATTCGAATTAGTACATACAAATTTAAGTAAATATGCTAGTAAAGATTGAAACCTTTTTTCCTTCTACCGAGGGAATTAGGGTCAACTTTGGATTACGACTTTGTTTCATAACTATTTAATTATTAATGAACTGTACAACCTCAAGGAAATTTGGGCAAACACAAAGTTAGGAAGTTATCCTAAGAATTGCTGTGAAAACATGAAGTTGTGGACCAAAAAGCTTTCAAAAAGTAACACTGATACGATTTAGGTATGTATTTTGTACTGTGAACGTTATTAAATACGCACATTCATATATAAAGTCAAATCATTTCTTAATGTAGTAGGTAGCTCTGTCTACCTCTTCAGGGATGAAGACGTGATGTGTGTCGGTAGGCAGATATCACATTGTTCTTTGAATGCAACTGCGATCGAAGTCACATAAAATACTAATCTCGTACTAGCTATTCAAAAGTACTTATTACTGGGACAAAAGTAGCACGTAGGTATTCGAAACTAAAATTTACTCATGTACCCAAACTAGCTTTTGCCCGTGGCTCCGCCCGCGTGGATGTCGGATGTCGCGACCAAACATAGCCTGTCCTTTCTCATGGTCTAATCTACCCTATACCAAATTTTATCAAAATTGGTTCAGTGGTTTAGCTGTGAAAGCGTGTCATACAGACAGTCAGACAGACAGAGTTATTTTCGCATTTATAATATTATAGTATGGATCTGTCAAGCCGTTCTAGCGTGATTGAATAATATTAACACTGGCTCATTCATCCTTCCAAACTTTCGCTTTTATATTTATAGTAGATAACATCATCATTATCATCATGAAGACGAATTTTACAGATTGCATTGGAAGCCAGATGACCTCGGAGCTCAGGTTCCACGTTCCGGCCCTTCTTCCTCCACTTTGCACAATCTTGGGCGTCCATAGTAGTGAGACCATACGCATCCATTACAATATATTGTAATCATAATATTTACAATTGAATTTCGAATTTGTAGTAAGCCTGCATCTGGTAAAAACTAACGTAGGATTTATAATTCAATGTTATTTTTTACCAGAGGCAGGCTCGTTTCTGTTATATCAAAATGTACCAAGTCATATTTTTTGAATACAACTGCGTAATATTTCTCTCTAGGTCGTTCTATGTGAAATGTTTATGACGAGATCGTGCAGGTAACCGTATCTCTCGGTCGAATTTTATAGAAAATGCAGATCGTGGAACCCACTCCATTATAGGCGGTGGATCGGGTATGATGGCATTGGGAGAGGCTTAAGTTCAGCAGTGGACTGCAGCAGGGTTATTTATTGACTGATTGAATGATAAGGGATACTAGTCTCCGTACGTGTCGGTTATACATAACATAACATAAACTCACGCCTGTATTCCCCGAAGGGGTAGGCAGAGGTGCTAGCACCCACATTTCGCCAGTTTATGTTTAGGTCCCAATGTAATAGGTGGCGAGCCTATTGCCATTAACCGGGCACTTATAAACCTGCGATAAATACACACATAACTTCGAAATGCATCGATAAGTCATTGCGGTGTGCCATGGTATACCTGGGATCGAACCCGAGACCTCGTCTGAGCAGTCCATTACCCATACCACTAGGCTACCGCAGATCTCAGTGTTGGTTATAGTGACCAAAAAATTACATTCATAATTATATTTTAGGTCATATCTCCGGTTGTATTAAAGGGTTAGGTTCAGAATCGTTAATTCTGCTATCATGTCCTACTAATGTTACAAATGTGAAAGTTTGCTGAGATTCTTAGATGTTTATAGGTATGCTTGAATGCTTGTTAGTCAATCACGCTCTAACAGTTTTACTGATAAGGCTGAAATTTAGTACAGAGATAGGTTGTGGTCTGGAATAACAATAACATAGACTTATACCGGCAATAGGTTCCCATGGGAGCTAGTTTAACATGTGCTTTTGGTGATATTGTTCTCATGGGTGAGGTGTAAAAATAATCGGATATTACAAGTATCAAGAACTTTATGTTGCGGTACAACATACCCCGGTAACTGCACCCTCGGCATGTATTATCAATTTTTATGCATGTACTTCTCAATGTACCTCGCCTTAATGGCGTCGTGAAGTAGGAATATTAATATTATAGATAAGAGAAATGCTTCTAGCTAAATCACTACTTCTATGATTTTAAAATCACATAGGTACTCTAATAAAATATAGAAAAATGACATGTTTACATCAGATGGCCTTGTACGTAACTATTATGGTACCTGTTAATCACTGGTAGACCAAATGTTAGTTAACATAATGGAGTCCCAACAATATATTTTGGGCCAAATCCAAATTCACAACCTACTACCCAATCAACGGATCAATTTTGGTGAAGTCACCTGGGCCTCGATTCTGCTAAAGCCAAACCATAGTGGTGCCCAATGCAAAAAACGGCATTCAATAATAGACTTTAAAGTGATGCGGTTAAAGATCAAAATATAATAACTTTTTGCAGAGTAGTTGAAAAAGTGTAATGAAACTGTTTTCATTTCATTTTGGACTAAGCTTATAGAAATAAAATCGGCACAATGGTTTAGCTTTAGCAGAACTTTAGCGTCTGTACACGTGTATAAGAAGGAAGACGGATTAAAGGGATAGTTTTTACACCTAGTAGAAGCAGTCTGTGGTACACAAGCACGACTCCCCATATCCGAGGGCAAAATGTGAACACAGTGGTATATAGTCCCGATGGGGGCCACCTCGAAGCTAGAGATGGCCCTGAGTCAGCCGGGGTGCGATAAATATGCTACTGGCTATCTCACCTTCGGCAACTGCAGACCCAAGGCGGCATGCGGTTTTAGTCGGTTCAAGCCTCCGGCTCCAGCGGGGTTAGGGTAGAATCTGAGAAAAATTTGTAATTATAAATAAAAAAGGTGTCTTATCTCCCTCTTATCAAGTCGTACAACCTCAGTTGATACAATTTCAAATTACCTTATGCAATATTTATACAAAGTTACGTACCTATCTATTTCTTGTAATACTGACTCTAAATAAATTTCCTTATCGCTTTTATGTACATAACTATCAAAGTAATAATTCAGATGATTTGCAGATTTTTGAACATTTTTATTTAACAAAATTTCTATAGGCTTACTAGCATCAGGCGGGCCATGTGCCCTTAGTGGTATAAAAAAATAAGTTATAAGCCGTCTTTGATTATAAACATCACTCATTATTGGAAACTCTGAAAATCAACCATCTTCAAACATTCAATCAGGATCAGATCAATAATACTGACAATAATTAGGTCATCATCAAAGGTTGCCTGTAAGAGATCGCTTGTAGCGATAAGGCCGCCATTTGTACATTTTTCATAATGTTGTCGGCACATGTAGGTATTAAAATTTATGTATGTACAATAAAAAAAAATCTTATCTTATCCTATCATTCTAGAGATGACAAGGCTAGAGCCCTTATCCCATATTTTATTTGAGGTCGGCGCAACATGTTGTGCTTTCTCCGTTCATCTTAAGTTGCAGTCATCTCAACATTTACTCCCTCTTCTTTTTTAAGAAATTTTTATAGCATTTATTATGCTAACTTTTAAGTTCGAAATACATCGGGAAAAAGAAGCGCTTAAGTGCGCTCAAGCGCCACGACCTTTCTCTTAGCTCAGTTGGAAGAGCATTCCCCCTGTAAGGGAAAGGTTGAACGCTTCTTTATCCCGATATATTTTGAATTTACTCCCTCTCTAGCCACATATCATATTTCGCCCAGGTCATCCATCTCCTCCTAAGGTTTTCCTCTCTCCTTGTAGCCGGCCACTTCCATAGTTAATGCCTTCCTTGCGAAATTACTTTCATCCCTACGTATTACACGACGTCCAAACCAGGGCAAATAAAATAGGTTCTAAAATAAAATTATCACCTACCCACTTCACTATAATTAGTTAGTATAATAAAATTAGCACCTCCTCCTTCACTATTAGTATACGCATCTTTGTTATGAAGACTAATGATGATATTATATTTATCGGATCAATTAGGCGTGGGCAGTTCTTTATTAGGCTACTAAACTTAATTAAGTATTAGATTAGACATCGTATTGTTAACACATGTTTACCGGCTGATATATTATTGTTAATTATTTGCTACAGTGTATTAACTAATTATTATTATGAACATCACTCGTCTATAAAAAATAAAGTTTAAAACTAAAACCCGACTACCGAAAAATCACGCTCTAAAAAGTGACAAACAAGAAAATATGAAGGATTGCCGTGGTCGTATGCCACTTTTCCCTAGAATATATTATGGTTTTGTCAGAGTAAGTGGCATACGACCACGGCTATCCTTCATATTTTCTTGTTTGTCACTTTTTAGAGCGTGATTTTTCGGTAGTCGGGTTTTAGTTTTAAACTTTATTTTTTATTTAAATTATTGTGGGCAAGGCAAAGCTAATAATTTATACATATTTGAAATGTGCTCATTAAGCACTTTAATTTGATACTAAACACGGCATATTTATCTCAATTTTATTTTTTAACACAGTACCTTATGAGCGCTAGAGGGCGCCACACAAGACTGAGTGACACGTCATATAGCCTATAACCATCGGACGATCAAGCCGCTTGTAACGATACCTCATTTGTCCAGTTTTAATAAGTAGTTGAGGAGCTATGAGGGAACAAATGAACATACATACATACATACATACATAGCCTGTCAAAATCATAACCCTCCTTTTGGCTTCGCCGTAGTCGGGTAAAAAGAACAATATGACTACATAAATCAATCATTCACGAGTGTTTCGAAGAATTGGAGAATTGTATTTTTGTGTTCAAGTGTCAATATTTTATTGGAAACTGATAAATTACCTTAAATTATCATGAGAACATTTGTACTTTTTTCACTGTATTTATTCTGTTACAGCTGATTGGTTTCGCCTTACAGCATTCTATTTATAACCTTCTCACAATTTTTTTTTTATGATAATGTGTAAAGATACAATTTTTAATTTATTTGAATGCGAATTATCGTGCTATTTTTAAGGTATTACACAGAGTTGGCTAGCGGCAAATCCAATATCTAGCAGAACTCATTGATTGGAGAATCAAATCGTACTTTCCATAAAATCAGAGAAATCAGGAGAAAAAACATGAGAGCAAACCCCGGGCTACACGATACTAGCTTTTTAATGCAACTGGGACTGAAACTGTAATGATGACACCGATAATAACCTATTTATCAGTATTCATAATTTATTACCTCTATAATCTATACAAGCGTATCATGACTAATACGCCAAACGGATTCACTAAATAGTTTAGTCATCGCACATAATCGAATGAATATTAAACACAATAATCAGAACATCATTATTTAGTAAAAGCTTTTGTGAAATAGTTATGAGACTCCGTGTTCCCGTTAGTATTAAATTCCATATTTATTACCTGTTGGTGTGTGGTCTCTGTGAGCGCTGCGCGTTGGTTAGCGGTGAATAAACGGCAATCCAGGATTATATCTTTTTTTCTTGTGATATTTCCCATATAATATACCCCGTATGTTCTTTTATATTGGGCTTGAATTGACTAAAACCGCGCCGTCTCAGATCTTTAGATGCTGGTTTGTAAGGTGGCTCATACGGCATTTTTCTTGCACCTCAGCTGACCTAAGGGTAACTATCTCCTTTTTTAAGATAGTCGTCCCGGGATTCAGGATTGTACCTATAATGATTAGAATAGGCGAACTAAGGCGATAAAATAGAGTACTCTGCAGAATAATCTCTGTTAAATAGCATTTAAATAAATGACAAAATTTAAAACAAATAAATGTAAGTACAAAAAGATGGAAATTTTACAATACTCAGAGCAAAAATAGCTCGGAACATACAGTTTCCATCAGCTACAGACTTTCCATGATACAGATAATATACTGCCAAAACAACCGATTTTTCCCGCTGTAAGAAGCACCCCACCCCACGCTAACACCGCCGACATTATCTGAAAATTAATCATTTGTTAATGGTGTCCGCGACATGACAGCACCTGTGCTTCATAAAGCTCGTTAGTATCTACAAGCTACATCTTATAGATTTGCTGAATTACTTGCCTAATATCCAATCTAAGTAATGGAGACATTTGAGGTTTTATAGCTTGGAAAACGTACGACAAATAGTTTTAGAAGGACCGCGAGTCCGCGATGGCTGCAACGCGTCGGCAGAAAGAGAAAAAAAAGCATGAATCAAAAGTGAGTGAGATACCTACCGCTGTGAGTGTTGGTGGCGGACTCCCGTTTTGCACATACCCAAGGCGCGGTACAGCCTTGGCTATAGTTTTTTTTTTTACGTGGTGAAGTGAAGTGCCTGAAGGTGAGGTTGTCTCTATCGGTCTAGCCCTCCTCGGGAGGGGGGACCACGGAGTTCCTAACTAGTCCCGGTATAGGGTGGCGCGCGATGCGTGTCGCCGTCGTCGTGGCCTGTTTCTGCGGGGGTGACGAGCGGTTTCACACATCACCCCCAGGCGGTTCGTGAGTCTGTCTCACTCACGCCACCCCGCTCTTGTGCCGCCATCTTCTTCTCGAGCTTATTCCTGTATTATTCGATCGCAGAAGACGGTTGGTCTATAGTAGGTACATTCTTATGGGCGTACACTTGGGAAATAAAAAGGTATAATTACCCGTACCTTAAAACCAACATAAGACATTCGGTACCAAGGTGATCTTATAAAGGAAACAGAAATATTGCGTGGATATTTCATATTCTTCAAATAATAGTACTGCTACTGACTAGATATATAATATTTTGACCAATCTCTTAATAATAGGTATAATTTTATATCAACTTATCTACTTAGTAATTCAACAGCCAATTTCACAACTGCTGAAAGTTCTCTTGCTGTTCTTTGCTGAACTGTACATTCACACACATCGGCCGAGTTTTACGGTTCCCTTGACACATCGTACTAGTAACGACTTGAAGTAAGTACTGGTTTTCAGCAATATTATAGTAAGGTCTGTGTTACGACTGTCATGAACTAAAAAAGGAGTACACTTGTATTCTTTCTTTTTACTTTACTGTAGTGTCTTTTTTCGTAATATTGTATGCAATAAAGGTTCTTCTGTCACCCTTCATGAATTTGGAAACTGATTGAGTTATTATCCGGGATAACAAGTATGTACCCAAGTAGCAAAAGCCTCTATAACTAAGGCGTTTTATCACCAAACAGTAATATAGTAGGCCTATAAAGGTAACCATCGTGACTGCTTGTACTCTAAAGGTTTTCAACAGAGCTGTTTGGTCCTATAAGATAAAAGAGCATCTAAGTCCTTTAAATTAGCTCTTACAACGCTTACAGGACTATACAAAAGAGTATTTAAAGTGTTGCTCTATAATGGGTATAAAATTTGCGATTATAGTACTATTTAATACTGTAGACAACCTTAATGACACTTTTAAATATCTATTTGGCACTAATAATGCATCAAAATTACTTTTATAATACTAGTACTGTAGCAGTATCAGAAACTCTATTACAAGACAAATTTGCACTGTAAAAGTACCTTGCACAACCATTTTGTAACGTTTTAGTGTTTTAATAGCTCCCTAAACATGACTATGGGGCTAGTTCTGTAAAAGCCATTAAAATTCTTCTATAGTACTTTATAGTACAAAAGTGACTCCTGGTGCATTTTCTAAATAACTTATATTTTAAATTGCTCTATAAGTGAGTTTGTGTTACTGCTACAAGGCTAAAGCATGATATAAAAGCACTAAAATCTATAATTAAAGGACTAATTAGATCTATACTAGCTTCTCAGTATCATTTATATGACATGTACTTCATAAATGGCGGCACATTGTCGAATTTTTACAGAAATCTGGTAAAAAACAGTAGTTAAAGGTTCAATAATGGATTTAAGATCTCTGCGTCGGTATAAAGTGAGTGGTAGTTATAAAAATAAGGTAAAATCTCGATACACACAAGCATTATCATCAATACAACAGGCTCATGTACAAAATGTAAAAACTGGCCAAGCGGTTTCAGAAAATATGACACATGGTTCTGCACAAAATCTTTTTTTTGTACCACAACAGGGATGTAGCAATAACGTTCCTTTTTCTCAAGCCAGTAATATGCATGAAAAATATGAGAGTGAGAGCACCTCCTTTGAAAGTTTATCAACATCAGAATGTTCAGATAATGAGAGCAATAGAAATGAACAATTTCTAAGTGACATAAGAAAATGGTGCGTCACTTATAATATATCACATCAAGCAGTTAAAAGTTTGATTGAAATAATAAATAAGCGCATTCCTAATATGTTACCTAAAGATGCAAGGACACTTTTGCAAACAAATGTTAAATTAAACATCAAATCAATACCTGGTGGATGTTACTGGCATAACAGCTTAACAAAAACACTGCATGTTTTACTAGGTGTTTTAGAAAATCCTCCAAACAATATTTCACTGAACTTTAATATAGACGGATTATCCCTATATCACAGCTCAAAACAACAGATATGGCCGATTTTGTGTAATATTTATGAATTGCCGCTGCTATCTCCTTTTGTAATTGGGATATATTCCGGACAAGGAAAGCCAACAGATCTAGAATCTTTTTTAAGAGATTTTGTCGACGAGATGAAACAACTAATAGAAAACAATATTATTATTAAAGACATGAACGACACAGAGAAAAAAATTGGTGTTAAAATAAGACTTTTTGCCTGTGATTCTCCAGCACGAGCAATGATCAAAGGTACTTTAAACTACTTACCCATTTTGATACGTTTTAGGGATATTTGTATTTTTATTAGACACAGTGTAAAATTTGGAATTTAAGGATTTTTGTCTGGTAGTAATGGGTGTCCATTTCTTCTTTTCCTTCTTTAATATTTAAAACTTTTTAGTACATTATTTTCAATAAGTTTCTAAACTTTGTTAAACAGTTAAAGTTACTCACTAAATTTATCATATAGTTTTATTTTCAGGCGTATGCAATTACAACGGCAAGCATGGATGTCTAAAGTGCACAACAATAGGAGAATATTCACATGTTTCTGGTACCGTTTATTTTCCAAAGGTTGGCTGTGCAAAGAGGAATGATACAGAATTTCGAGCGAAATTTTACGGTGAGCATCATAAGATGGATTCGCCATTATTGGAGCTACCTGTAGATATGGTGGAAGATTTTATCGTAGGAGATTCATTGCATTTATTAGACCTGGGATTAATGAAACGACTTCTTAAAGGTTGGATGCAGGGAAATTTTGCAAATAAAAAAACTAAGTGGTGCGCTCAGGATATTGTAACAGTTTCAGATTTTTTATCTAACTGTAAAATGCCAAAAGAAGTCCATCGAGCTGTTAGATCTTTAAATGATTTGGCACACTGGAAAGGATCCGAGTTTAGAGCTTTCCTATATTACTTGAGTTTTATAATTCTGCAAAAAGTATTAAATACTGAAGCTTACCACCATTTTCTGTGCCTATTTTGTGCCGTTACTATTTGTTCCAATAAAGAGTATTTCCATTTTTTGGACCTGGCAGATTCATTGTTCATTTCTTTTGTTGAAATATTTAAAACAATATATGGAAAAGATTAGGGTGAATTTCAATAAGTCCATTAAAATCTTCATTTCCGTGGATTTTTTTACCTTAAGTGTTACAATAAAAAAACATCGCGTTAATTAAAGGTTTTGATACTATATGTATTCTTGCTTAATATCTAGCAGATAACTAAAAAAACTAACGAGATATACAAGATTAAAAATTACATGCCACGGCGATGAAACATGCGTGTACGGCAATGAAACAAGCGTCCACGGCAATGAAAGAATTATGCCAAGGGAATGAAAGAATCAACCACAGAAATGAAAATCCATATAGAACATAATATTTTAAATACCTACTTACATGCTATAAATTTATACAAATTTCATAATGTAAAAATCTGCAAAAGGAGTAGGTACAATTAAACAAATATATAATAGAATCAAAGTTGTCCGATCATTTATTTAAATTCTGTCACACAAAAAAGAAATTAACAATACAATAATATGTAAGTAAGTTTTCGAATCCTGTAATGTCAGTATTCGGTGCTACCTTTATAACAGGTAATGATGTTTATAATGCCTAATCATACTATGGCGATGAAAACATAAGTCACGGAAATGAAACATCTAGTCACAGCAATGAAACTAAATTGTTTTACAATGCATGGCAATGTTTTTTTTTTCATTGCCGTGTTTTTTTTTTCATTGCCATAGCAAATTTTGACCACGGAAACTACGGCAATGACAGCACGGCAATGAAAAACGAGACAAAAATATAAAATAACAAAAAATCTAATAATTATTCGAAGCTTTAATCACTTCACAAAAATAAACAAGAGCAATGGCGTTCTATTGAATTTTTAATCAAGAGGATAACTTATTAAATTAGAAAGTTATACCTATCTACGGCGATGAAAGAAAAAATGTCTAGTAACATAAAAATGGTATACTTACCTCTATGGCGCCAAAACGCAGGTACGTGTGTACGTTCTTCCGTGCCGAGCACTTAGGCGGCACCAATATGCAACGTTTAGCGCATGTAAGGGAGGACGCAAGTCGTTAGATAAAACAATATTCAAAAACATGTTTAGAACACGGCGATGAAAGGTAGTTCTGGGACAAATGTATTTTTGTTAACCATTCGTTGTATTGTTTAAATATTTGAATAAATGTATTTCGTACCAATACTTTAACTATTCACGTATCAAATAAAAATAGGTATTAATAAAAATAACCAATAGATTTTTATCAATGAGGTATTACGACACAATAGGTGACGTGTGGACAAACACGGCAATGAAAGATTTCGGTGTATTTTGTTTTTTTTTGGATTACCTATAATCCTATTTAAAAGAATATTTAGTGCTACATATACATCACTATTTCACCTAACTAGCAAAAATTGTTAGAGCATTATAACTATGATTTTTAGCACCGATTTCATCGATGCCACGCAATTCTTGGTCCCGGGAAATTCACCCATTATATAACCAGTAACGTACATAATTTAACACACTTAACTGAAGAGGTAAGAAAATTTGGCCCTTTGCAAGATTTCAGTACATACCCGTTTGAAAATAAATTATATACGTTGAAAAGGATGATACGGCATGGAAATAAGCCTCTTGCTCAAATTGCTAGACGCATAAGTGAAAAAGACATGATTGATCTGCAAGGTATTATTAAAGACAAACTTAACAAGAGTTATCCATTTTTAAAAACACAAAGGACCGAAAGAGGTACAAACAGAAATGTTCTTTATTTAGAAACATTCATTTTGTCATCTCAAGAACGAGATTGTTTTTTCTTAACTCATGACAATAGTATTATAGAGATAACTTCCATTGTAGATGATGAAGGTGGTATAGTAATTAAAGGTAATCGTATAGAAAATGTTAATGACGTTTTTGATATACCAATCAAATCATCGTATTTAAATATATACAAATGCGATTATGATTGCATTCAAAAACAAAAAGTTAATTGTAAAGTAGATTCAATTAAATGTAAGGTTGTCTGCCTAACTTACAATTCAATCATGTATTTTGCCCCATTGTTACACACTTTATAATAAAGAAAACTAGTTTAGTGTTTATGAAAAAAAGAGAATGTTTTAATTTCTTTTTTATTAATTATAAACAAGATCTATCATGACAAAACGAGTTTTATTTTATATTCTTAATCTAGAACAAGTAGGGGCATCTATCGTCAACATCTTAATACTTATGTAATATTTAATAAAGAAGTTAGATATACAGAAGTAATCTAAATTTTAACAAAGGAACATAAAAAATATATAAGTAATAAAAACGTATAAGTTGAGAAAGAGATCAGTAACGAAAACACCTTCTTGAGAACAACTTTCAATTGTGGCATCAGTAATCGTATGGCACTTTTGTTATAACAACATACCTATATTTTTTTATAAACAGTGAATTAATCATAGGTAGTAGTACTGAATCAATTGGATACCTATCTAATTAACTAATCACGTTGATAATATAGTTGAAAAATTTAAGTACCTACTCTCTTATATTACCATAACTCTCAATTAAACTTAACTTTACATATTACAATCTAAATGTAAGTATAAACAAAATACGTACTTTTACATAATTCTACAGTGCCATTTGATAATGTGTGTTGAAGTCGCCGTACAGTACCTACACACACTTTTGGTAAACAGTAATCAGTCTCAAATTCAGTACTACCTATTAACATTCTTATATTATATAATACTATAAAAGTAATGTATGTAACTATTAATTATGACGGATAAGTAGGCATTTCTGAAGGATAACGGTTAATAATAAGAATTTTATGTTTGTCATTACAATTATATCGTTCTTTTTTATAAACATTTAAAACCCCTCCGAGTATCTTACAATTTAAACTGTTTGTAATAAGGTACAACATTTTGTCCTACAAGAAAAGTTTTAATTGAATAAATAATAAAAAAAATGTAGCACCTACCTACCCTCTACTTCTTAACAAATAATATTAAAAAAATAACCCAAACTAGTTCGGTAGGTTGGCTACTCATTATTGTATTTTATAAACAATAGAAAATTAAACAGCAAAAATAATCATGGTAATGGACAAATCTTAGAATATAAACTCAGTAATCTTAATAATCCACCATGAATGTTCCTTACTAATACTCCCATGATCATAATTCCTTGTTAAGTTTTATCCACCTACCTCCATTAATCATCTTATTTTAGTATAAAGGAAACAAAAATTAAAGATATACCTACCTATCTTTAACAATATTGTAACTTGCTACATGCTTATGGTGTGTTGTATTTATTATATTCGTTTGAGTACAAACATTTTTGGCAAACAATCATTTATTCAGTCTTTATTTTTAGTGTATTAGTCTTAAATTCAACTTACAGTCTATTGTCAGTCCCATATTTAATATGTAATGCGGAAACATATTTCTGTTATAATAACGTAACACGCCATAAATATCCTATTATTAGACAATTTAAAGAAATTTAAAAATCCTATTTAATGTAACTGCATTATAAAATTTCGTAAAGTAGTCTTATAACTTTAAAGTTTTTTAAAGATATGAAAATTAAGCCTGCCCATTATAATTTTAACCTTATGTTACACCTTTTATAGTTTAATGTTGTGTAATTTCTACTAGGGCGATATTTTGACTTTCACCTTATTCAGGTATTTCAGCATTCTCATTTTGACCCTGTGCAGTCAGTGCTGCGTCTGGTTTAGGCACTGCTGCGTCATTCTGACTTGGACTTGGTTCAGGCAGGGAATTTTGGCTTGAGTTAAGAGCTTCTGGAGCTCTTTTGTTTTTCTTTACTCTTATTTTAGTTGCTGAGGATCTCGACATTTTAGCCGTATTTCTTCGATTTGAATTATGAAGAATGTTTTTGAAAAATTCTTCACATTCTTTCATTGTAAAGTTATTGTCTGATTGAACGATGATTGAGAAAAACATGTTGATGACACGACCAAAAGACTTAAAACATATTTTTTTTTTATCCTCACCGCGTGCACCTCCTGCCCACGAACAAGTTGTAAGAAAACTTCTGTCAAAAATTACATCAACCAAGCTGAAACAATTGTTTAAACCTCTGCCCTTACCAATACCGCAAACAAAAGACAATTTTTTAATAAGTTCTGAGGTACATCTATCATTTTTAAGGGTATCTTCCAGTTCTTGTAGTGAATCCAAACTATTTATGGGTTTGAAGCCTATTTCTTTATGTAAATTATCTTTTTGTGTTTTTCTCAAAAACTCTTCAAACTGTGCTTGCATTGAAATAATGAGTAACATAAGTTGTTGTTGTGTTTCTTGTAATTTTTTTTGATTGTTTGCTATAGCATTAACAGTAACTGTAAGGCTGTCTAATTTTTCAGTGATATCATTTTTAGTGCTTGTTGTGATATTTGTTTCCTGTGATGGATATAAAATAAATTCAACAGGCTGGGTAGAAATCACATTTTCATTGACTTCCATGTATGTTGAAGATGTCGATGCATTTTCTGTTTCAGTCTCTAGAGGAACATTAACAATAGCGGGCTCAGGTACTTCTATAATTGGTGTTTCTATTTGAGGTTGTAGCAGTGGTTGATTCTTGATAGATTCTGCAGCCGCTTTTTCCTGGAAGGATACACTAATCAACTTATCTTAGAATTTAGGATAAAGTGAGGAAGGGTCTAGGAATTTTTGAAGCTAATCACATAATCTGAACTACCATTACATTGCGCCTCATCCCTCCATCTCAATCAAGGTCTGCCAATAGATTTTTTCTATGTTATAGCTTAGCCCTCATTGAATAGACCAAATTATTTTTAATTTTAAAAGAATTAAAAAGAATATTTCAAGAAGAGATTTATATTAACATCACTCCTTTAGTCCCCGAAGGCGTAGGCAGAGGTGCACATATACACTCACTTTTTACCAGTTATGTTATGAGTCCCATGTAATAGGGGGTGAGCCTATTGCCATATACCGGGCACGAATCCAGACTCCGTGCTATTACTGAGAAATTTTCGAAAATTTCGGAAAAGTATCGGAATTTGAAAGAAAATTTTGAAATCACATCCGGTACCCCTTGCTCGGCAGTCGCACTTGCGACCACTCGACTAACGAGGCAGTCAATTTAGATTAAAATTAGTGTTTTAAAACCAACCCATTGTACCGAAAGAAACAAGTAAAACAAATATTTTTTTTATTTAGTTAACTTACCAAACAACGCTCCAGTATGTCATTCTGAGATTTGACTTTGCTTACATATCCTTCTTGCTTGATGTTTGCAGGAGGTGCCTCTTCTTCTGTGTCAGTCACTTCGGTCATAATCGTTATTGCTAACTATCCTTCATTGTAGGTTAAGCCTGATCTTTTTACTGTGCATTGCATCAAAAACCAGTCAGCACCAGGAAGCGAGTTTTCTACCCGTGTAAGTTTGTCAGCTTTTTTTCTAGGCCATGCTAAGCAATTATTTTTCACCCAACCTTCAGGGACACAGCTAAGTACCTTTTTTCCATCTTCCAATGTTTGCACAATCGTAAATGGCATTATCTGTAATGTAAGAATAAATTATTGTACATTGTTGATTATCGTTTTGACAGATTATGGTACGCCACTATACTGTTTTTAGAAGTTTGATAAACACTTAATTGACTTGGACAAACAACAACAAGAGACTAAATTAAAAATATATATAAAGAGCAAAATAACAAGTCCGCCATCTTGCGCCATGTACGATAATATTATGTTTAGAATGACGCCACTAAACTAATTACGTATTGTCATCCAAACTAAACGAGTATTCAAAACTTTATTTACATTTCAGGTTAAATAAAAGTTTGTAATTACAAATACTCTCAACCACTGAGTGTAGTCTCCTGCCCGCGCGGTGCCAAACGAAGCCAGTGAATGACTGACAACAACAAGCCGCGCGCGCGCGCGTCGCGACCGTACAAGTTTAAACATGTAAAGTAGTTACTGTTCTACTGTTTGACATACGATAGATCCATAATCACAGAAATCTTAATAAGGTACTAGAATTGGTTACCTATCTTAATCCCGAATTTTAATATTCCGAATATCATAATCCAGAAAACGTTTGGCCATTTATTCATAATCCCGGTTTTCCAAATTCCGAAGTTTTATTTGCCATATAATCGCAACTCCGAATTTCATTTTCCTATTTATTCATTTGTACGACGTTTTATAATCCAGACGAACGAATTCCAGACACACGAAATCTAAATGCACAAAATCCAGCTGACCGTAATCCATATGCACGAAAGCCGAATTTTTAAAACACAAATTTTTGAAATGCAGTTTATTGATATCCAGACAAACAAAAACAAACACAAAGACAGACAAACAAACAAACCTAACCTACTGAGTCGAATTTTTCTAGCACTCGCCGGCCGCTGCCGCGGCACGCTCGCTTCGCTCGCTCGGCTCGTGCGGGGGTCGCAGTTCTAACCTAACCTAACCTACTGAGTCGAATTTGACACTTAAACCTATCTGTAATAGGCAACTAATACAATCAATTTACTGACTGGCAATTGAAAATTTGGTAATAGTTTATTTGGAAAATGGTACGATGGGAAACAAAAAAAAAATATTCTGAGAATCTGGTATAACTATATTTGGATTATGACACTATGGAAAACAAAAAAATACTATTTGAAAATTTGGTTTTAGTACACCTGGAAATTGATTCATCTGGGAAATGAAAAACGGAATTATAGAAAGTTGTCATTCATTACATCTGTCTTTTAAAAGTTCTGCCAACCGTTTTCGGGGTTTTAAGATTCGGGTAACAGAAATTCGATATTTCAATAGGTTACCACTAGAATTGCTATCTACCTGTCTGTTAATACCAGGACGGGTGTCGCAGGTTCGCACCAACACATAGACAAACAATAAATACACAATTACGCCTACACACTTCTCTAGCATTCATGCCAGTCACATGTGCGGCTACGCGCCTTTACGACTTCTAGTACCTTATTATTTAGATGTACCTTATTATTTAGATTTCTGTGATCATAATATATTTTTGAAACAATAAAATACCTAATTATCTCGTAATTTGGACTCACCGTTGTTGTGTTGCTCGAAGCTAAATTAATGTATGCAGGGCAGTAGGTAGGTACAGTAGATTCGTCAAATTTTAAGAATATTCAAAAGAAGTAGTTTTCTGTGAATAACATAAAATTGTATTTGAATAAAAAAAATACCAACTTAGGTAACCATAGGTACTAATTATTTTTGGAATACCTGGGCGAATGGGGCATGCATTTACGGTGAAATCAAATCACTAGGCATTTATTTAAGTCCTTATTTCCGCAAATTGTATTTACTTGAGTAAAACTTTAGATTAAGGTGGTTTAAACAAACATTAAACACGTGGTGGTAGTGATTTTTTTTTTTTGCTATTATATCCCTTAAGTAAATAGACAAACCATATGTGCCTGTGCTTGTACCTACTTGATATAATTACATTACTCATGGAGGAGGTAGGATTTGAACATATGCACTTTTTATACATGACAAATACACTCTTCCGGTGGGTAATGGTTATAAATTGCCATGTCATGGCAACCTGAGCACCAGAAAAAGTTTAAATACAATAAGATATTTATATATGTCTTATTCATCACAAAATGATTTGGTAAGTGTGGATCAGTAAGATTTCCACATCCAATACAATTGCGTGCAAGTTCAAAATGTGTTTCTTGCCACGGCCATTCAAGAACATTACTATTTAAAAGCATAAAATGGAATCTCCTCAGGAAACAATCCACGTCCATAAGATATGCCATGGCTGAGTTTATCGATTGCAGGTTAGGCACTGAAACAAACAAATATAATTTTGACTGCACCATTTTTAAATTTGGACAACGGAACCCTAATATTGCCGTGTTAGGTGAAGAAATGGCTGCTGTTTTTTGTCATGGTAGCACATTAGTAGCACGGCTGGAGCCAATATGTACTATAGCAGCCATAGTCGGAAGAAGTTCTTATTTTATTAATAAAAAAATAATTAAAACATGAAAGTCATGAGGGCGCATGGTCAAATACGAAATTAGTATAATGACTTTAGCGACACAATTATTTTCGCAAGTGCAAGTTACCTACCGTAGATTTAAGGTCCATGAATGTATTATTGTAGTAAAGCAATGGTAGGTATAATGACATTAAACATAAACTTACCGATATTAATTTGTTTTCTTGAAGAACACTCACGATACTTACACGATACACGAACAAAATGGCAAACAAATGTGATAAAAAAGATCATTGGAATCGTTTACGGTGCAAAATAACACTATAAACACGTTTTGGTTACTTTTATAGAGCAAATTTATGTCAAAAACGTTGCAAATAGCGCTATTTCAGTACTGAAAAGCGTTTCTTATCACTCTTTAATTTCAACTACAGAGCTAATTTATCACCGTGACAGCCTTTATGTAATGTTTATAGAATAAATCAGTGATAAAACTAGGGCCTATTTGGGGTTCTGTAAACATTTAAAACACTAATATAGTGCTAATCATGAACACTAATTAGCACGTTCTAAAACGTTCTCAGGTTTTTTATAGTACCAGATTTTGTTGCTTGGGTAGTATTCCAGACTAAAATATAATTCATACTGTACCAAATTTTGACCAGATCTGCTCAGCCGGTAAAGGGAGATTGGATAATACACAAACAAACATCTTAACACACTTTCACATGTTAGTAGTTGCCGTTGCCATGTTGGTTCACGGTGGAGTAAAAAAGGGGAACCCTCATCTATTCCTGAGGGTATCGGAGAAGGCGACTAAGGCATATGGAGGTTCTCCATCCGATAGGAAACATACAACCCATGACTTAATCATTACTGCTTAGCCTATTGCCATCAAGGGGAATAAGAGAAAGAAATAATATGAGACTCCCACAAACCACGTAAAATACAGCAATTTATAAGAATAGTCTAGTGATAATAGTTTACGTGTGAGAATGGACATACATTAGAACAAGTTGACTTATTGCTGCAAAAAAAATAGTTACAGACTTATGGCACAGTCAGCATAAACATACATACATACTCACATTAATAATAGAGCTATCGGGATATTTACCATGTTGTACTGTTTCGAGTTCCCGATATTTCGGTGCTATTGCAAGTGCTGGTTTTTTTTTATCGTGCGATGAATCCCCACGGATACCACCCCCACGGAGCCGTTGGAGGGGGTTATGTCGGACTCGAACCGACTAAAACGCCGGCGTGCGTTTTAGTCGGTTCGAGTCCTTGGTCGGTTGAGTCCTTGGGTCATTGGTTGCCGGAGGTGAGATTGCCAAAACCATATCTCTCGCACCCCGACAGACCCAGGCCCATCTGTTTCGAGATGGCACCCTTTGGGTTGTGGGGACCACAATGTCCCCATCTAGCCCCGGTTACGGGGAGGCGCATTTTGCGCCGCCGCCGCGGCCAGCTTCTGCTAGGATGACAGGCGGCTCCACCGGTCACCCCCAGGCCAGATTGCAAGTGCTGGTAAATATCCCGATACCTCTAATGACTTGAGTGACCATGATAATTTAAATACATACACACACTCTCATACACCTTCGTACGCGAGCACATGTCACAAAACCTCAATGCAATGTATTTCAGACCGTCTAAATCTTTCAATATAAGATTTTTATTGAAAGGAAAAGTATAATAGGGTTTCTTTTACGCACTAATATAACAAAGGAAATCTTTCTATCTCCTCGGCAGAATACCGCAGTAATAGTTATATATCACTGTAGAAGATCCCTTATCTCAGTAATAAAAATCCTCAGAAGTACATACAAAGCCACTTAGAACCTAATTCTAAGACCCAGACTGGCTGAAACAATTCCCTGAGGCTTCTGTATTGAAGAGATAATAATATTATTACAATATTCTGAGGCAAACACAGCGCTATCTAGACTCGAAGTAAACACAGCTTGTATTGTGAGTTCTAGAACAATAAACATGCTCAGATACATTTTTATATAACAATAAATACTGAGAATTAAATTATTAACGTTTTCTTGATTATTTACTATGAGTATGAATCGAACCTTTTTCTTCATTCTAACGTTAATCCCAGTTGCACCTGGAGCTTTAACCTCGCAGTCTGGTGTTAGTTTGGCTGAACTTTGACATTTTCCGTGAAGCAACAGCTATCTGACTTTTAGACCAGTTGATGGACCCGTAATGACTGCGATTCATGTTTGTATCCAGGATCAACGGCTTAACGTGCTCTTCGAGACATGACCAGCACAAGACCAATGCAAATGGCCATATTCATAAGTCATAAGACAGCCTCTGTGGCGTGGCGGTAGTGCACGCGACTGCCACGCAGGAGGCGCGGGTTCGATTCCCGCTCAGTGCAAATATTTGTATGAATGAATATGGCTATTTGCATTGGTCTGGGTGTTTCTATGTATAATATGTATGTATTTACAAAAAAAAGTATCTAAGTATGTTTATCCGCATTCTAGATTGCATAACACAAGCTATAAAAGCTTACCATGGATCTAGATAGCATTGTGAAATATTTATTTATTATTTATTATTATTATTCATGCTTACAAATATTGCACTCACCAGAGATCAAACTGGCGCGGCGCCTATTACGTAGCGGACGCGTTTACTACCGCCTCGCCACAGAGGCTGTCAATAAAAGAAAAAGAACAAAAAATAGAACCTTGTGTACGTAGAAGTAAACATTTTAACCGTGACATCAAACAAATTTTGTTAATATATCTATTTTAATGTTTCTTGAAAACAGGCAAAAATTGTAACACACCTTTACGGTCTGTATCATGTTCCTCGCGCCTTCTACCAACTCGCTTGGGTAACTTAACTTCATTTCTAACTTCACCAAATTTCATCAAAATCGGTTCAGTGGTTTAGGCGTGAAAGCGTAAACATACATACAGACAGACAGACAGAGTTACTTTCGCATTTATAATATTAGTATACAGGGTGATTTTATAGCCGTTTCGGATAAAAAAGAATTTGGGCACCTGAACATTATTCCCATACATTATCAAAAAGATTTTTTTTCTTTCGCCAAATTAATATTCCCAGATGATTTTGCTATCAAAACTGTGCCCGAATTCTTTTTATCTGAAACTACTATAAAATCATCCAGTAGATATACACTTTAACATGTGAAGTTATGTAATACCTTATTGCCTTGGTCATTTGTACCCTTCAGAAATTTAATCAGATCATCAAAATAACAATCGTAAAAACGATAAAATTAAGCTAACTGTTATTTATACAACAACAATGCTCGAGGGCTAAGAATTATATGTATTCATAAATGGCTTTTTATTATTTAAATATTCATAGGAACGAGGGTAAAAACAGCCAATATAAAATTCGTTATTTTTACTTTTACTACACTATTTAACTTTTATGGCTCATCAAGTTAACATTGATAGTAAAATGGACATCAGTAAAATCATTAAATGCGTACTGACCGGTGATATAAACCTCTTTGTATATAAATAAATGAAAGGTTATGAACATATTTGGATGTTTGTTACCCATCAGGCACAAACGACTGAACCGATTTAGCTAAATTTTGGTAATTTAGAGCCTAGAATCCAGGCTATAATCTATCCCTAAAGATTATAGTCTGAATTCTGGAGTAACATTATTACATAACTAAAAATATAAATTTTTTTCATTTTATTTCATTTTATTGATTTTTCACATCATTTTATTTCATCCCTTTAGGTCCTGGTTTTTAGACACTGTACTGTTGGTTGCTCTATTGTCCCCACAATATTCATTTTCAATAATAATATGTATTGGCGTTTCGCCGTAGAAGATCTATCAAGTAGTATAGGTCTAAAACTGAGTATTGAGTATGGAAAAATACAAAAATAAGCCCTTCACTACTAGCCTTAAAGTCAACGTTTGCATGTTACGAATAGAGTCGTAAGCCGCAACTGACATTAAATATTTAAACGAATCGATAGTGCAAGTCTGACTCACAAGCAAACTTCGATATTTCTTATATGGAGTAAGACACTTTGTACTTTTTCACCTGACCGGTTTCGCTTTACAGCATTTTCAAAGGTTATGCCATTCTCAAAGACATTATACCTTTGAGAATGCCGTGAGGCAAAACCGGTGAGGTGAAAATTAAAATATAGTGGAAAAGTACAAAGCGTCTTACTCAATCTGCGGTAGCTTAGTGGTATGGGTAATGGACTGCTGAGACGAGGTCTCGGGTTCGATCCCAGGTTTACCATGGCACACACCAATGACTTTCGACGCTTTTCGAAGTTATGTGTGTATTTATCGCAGGTTTATAAGTGCCCGGTTAATGGCAATAGGCTCGCCACCTATTACATTGGGACCTAAACATAAACTGGCGAAATATGGGAGCTAGCACCTCTGCCTTCCCCTTCGGGGAATATTGGCGTGAGTTTATGGTATGTTATGTTATGTCTTACTCAATTTGTGTAGCAGATCCCACCAAGTGCCATCAATCAACTGTATAAACAGTTTTCGATGTTTCTCCTAAAAGTTTCCAGCAAGAACGAATTGTAAAAAAAAAAACAAAAACCACGATAAAAATATGGTTTATTTTGAACAGACTGTACAATCTTATGGTCGATCGTAGATCCAAGTTATTTTGAAACTTTTGGTACAGTACGATAAAATAACTGGTACTGTATTCTGAAGTATTTTGAAGATATTCTCGTAAATCATACAGTCTCGGATATTACCAACATAAGTTTGAATTTTCAATAAGTTGGCATCTTGCTCATGTTCTGAATGAATAACTACACACCCTACTTTTATAAGTAATATTCAGAATGTTTGTAGTGAATATTTTCTTTCCTGTAAAAACTCCAATAAAATATTTTTTATTTTTATTTTTATTTTTTTTATATCTTTAAAAAAAATATAAGTATGTTTATCCGCATTCTAGATTCTAGACACAAGCTTGTTAGATTATCATGGGTCGTGGGTAGCGTTGTGTAGAATGTTGTGGAATATTAAATAAAATATTAAAAAACAAATTTAAGTTTTGTATATTATAATTTAATAATATTATCTCGTTTACATTAATTCATTCAACATTTTGTTATAATTTTTTAAAAGAGTTTTGGTACCCCACCCAGATCTCTGGTTAAGTCATTTCTCTCGATTTTGGGGGTTCAGAAGGCAATAGCTCTCATAAAAACTGAATAAACAAAAGAAGGACAAACAAATAGGTGGACACTGAGCTTCGAACATCGCAGCTCACACTTCACTCCGCGCCTCCTGAGAAACCCCACCTTTTTTCTTTCCGTGCTGAAATCCCCTCGGATACCCCCCCTGCCGGAGCCGGAAGGGGAGGTTATGTCGGACTCGAACCGACTAAAACCGCACGCCGACTGTGGGTCGCGGTGCTAGGCCGGAGGTGAGGTTGTCATCGACATATCCCTCGCACACCGGATAGCACCTAGCTTCGAAGTTTATGCCGCGGATGCAACCGAACCAACACTCACTGATTCTAGTAATAAGCAACTTGGTAAATGTTTAATTGCTATTGAAGGTACACAACCAAGCATGGTTAAACTAGTGCCTAATAAAGGAAAAATACAAATTATAATATAAGCTGCTACAGCTGGTAAATTTAATTGAGAGAGAGAGACAGAGAGAGAGAGATTCAGAAAGATACAGTCAAACACATAAGTTTCCATGTCAACTATAACAATAATTCGTTTTCCTTGCATCGTCCCCAGCTGCCAAATAAAAAAAGTTTGGCAAACTTTACGGATCAATAGACCATTTGATATCCACAGCAGTGGGGCTACTGGATTCACCTCAAACTTTTCCATTCTGGCTTCAATGTACTCCAAGTTTATGCAAAGCTAAAACTTTACATGTGTGTAGTGCCCCATTGAATAGGAATGCACTGAAGTTTATTATATTTCTTTTGAGTACGTAAAGGAAATTGTGTTCTTTGTAGTGTACAATAACTATCTGAAGAACTTCAAAGTTTCTAACTTATGTGGATGAAATATGTGTTATTAAATTTAAAATATGTAGTGATATAATCATGTTCACCACTTTTTTTATGAACATACGGGTTCATATTATAATTTGCTCTGTACTTTAACAAACGTTAAAATACAGAGCAATTATAAAACTGAAACAACTAAAGATAAGTAATAAAATAAATTAGAAAAGGAATACTCTTAAATTAATTAAATTTGACCAAAAAATTTGAATACCAAATAAGAGCAAACAAAAGTTTTGAAAGTCGAGACCAGGTTAAATGGGGTAAATAACTTTTATAAAAAGGGCAATGCTCTTTTTGAAGCCAAGCCAACAGTAGTCTAGGCCAAGTGGTTATACGAATACGGCATAGCAATATTCTAGACTTTTTTATATTTTTCATTGACTCATTCGTACGAGGACTAGATTAAAAGTTGGTTTTATTACTGAAATTATTACGACTCTTCCAGCCTTCTGTTAAAATCAATATTAGGTAAGTATTTCAATAATACTTTCATAGTGTGCTTCGGAACGTCACCGTCCGTCAGAATACTCAGGATACTATAATGTTAAAATGAGTTAAGCAGTGCTTCTTACTGTAGTAGATCCAGAATTTACACTTCTCTTACAATATACTAAACCTAACAATCTTACAGTCAGAGATGAAAGTTCAGTCACCGCATTAAGCTTCCAAAGACATTCAATCCCTGTCTTTAGAGCTTTTAGGTGAATGAGTTGGATTATTATAACTTGAGCATAGATACCGCAATATTCTAAAGTGTCATGCAGTTCAAATATATTACTACTAAATCTGGATTTGAATAGTAAAATTTTTATAGCGGTGTAGGAACAATTTTTGTGCGTTGATGGTCTTCAAATGGTAAAATATTTTCAAATATAAATTCAGTTTTTATATATAATTACACGATATTATTATAATGGTTCGTAATTGATGATAATAGTTGTAAGGTGTGTATTAATATGTAGAATAAGTAAGAAAAAAGTTTATTACAACCATTATCTTTAAATTGAAAGAATCGTCATTCGATTTTAGATAAAAGTTTCAAGGAAGGAACATTGACAGGGTTTGGACCAAGTGCTGTCCAACTTGGGAGTAGTTTCAAATGATTTTCTAGATCATTTTTTTTTTCATTATTGATCAACGTTTCCTATATATTCTTACACTGGACGCTTCAAATGTGAGCCGAACGGGACAAACACCATTCAGGAAACTGCCTATTGAGGCTATTGCTGTTCTTTTTTTTTGTAACATTCTACACAACGCTATCTAGACCCATGGTAAGCTTTTATAGCTTGTGTTATTGAATCTAGAATGCGGATGAACATACTTATATACTTTTTTTTGTAAATACGTACATATTATATATAGAAACACCCAGATCAATGCAAATAGCCATATTCATGCATACAAATATTTGCACTGAGCGGGAATCGAACCCGCGCCTCCTGCGTAGCAGTCCCGTGCACTACCGCCACGCCACGCGACGAACGCACCACCTGAGCCACCACAGAGTCTGCCAGCGCCCTCTTCAGGGTTTCGATTTCATCAGCCCACCTAGCCGCTTTCTGGTGGGACACAGCCACCTATCGGTGGGACTCGACTCCTTGTGACGAGTCTCAGCCAGGCAGGAGAAGGCAAAAGAGAGACCGTATCTCCTTTTTCGACTTCGCAGTAAATACTAGTATATATGGAGAACCATCGAGAACTTTGGGACAATGGCATAGGCAACCTCAATTGCTAACCGATACACATGCTGAAAAACGGACGACGGTCTGGAGCAGGTTTTCTTCTTGGAGTTCAGAGAACAGTTCAGGTGACAGTCCTGTCGCGGCTGTAAAAGTCAATTTATGACAAATATATAGCAAGCGTAAATGAGCGAAAATGTTTATAACTTTACAATAACTTACAAATTCATTTTTTTGGAATGAAAGCTGTATATTGCAACCACTGTCAAAGAAATTTGATTTTATAAGTAACTCAACAACAATCGTGCTTCACCTTAAGTCACAAGTGATCTATTATTCAAGAACTTACTTAGTATTACAGTACAAAGACCTCAACTTACCTCTTCGAATATCGATTGACCTTCTAATGACACCTTTTTTTTTTTTTTTTTTTTCGTGCGGAAATCCCCTCGGATACCCCCCCTGCCGGAGCCGGAAGGGGAGGTTATGTCGGACTCGAACCGACTAAAACCGCACGCCGACTCTGGGTCTTGGTGCTAGGCCGGAGGTGAGGTTGTCAAAGACATATCCCTCGCACCCCGGCTGACCCAGGGCCATCCCTTACGGTCTGGCCCTCCTCAGGAGGGGGGACAACGGTGTCCCCAACTCGCCCCCGGAATGGGGAGGCGCGCTATTCAGCGCGCCGCCGCCGTGGCCTGCTTCTGCTGGGGTGACCGGCGGCTCCACCCGTCACCCCCAGGCCCGCGCTCATGGGGGACGGAGGTCAGTCAGTGCCCTCCGACGCCCGAGTTGCCTGCGCGCGCGGGTGGCGCGATCCGCGAGTCTTTCTCGCTCGCGCCGCCTCTCCCGCTCCGCCGTCTCCTTCACGACCATTACCTGCTCGCTGAAGGAGACGCCGGCCGCCCACGCGTCCGCGCAGCGGACCATTGCTGTGAGCAGGGTGGCGAGGGTGAGAACTCTCACTCCCAGGGCCGCCACTAGCTCCCGCCTCGGTTCAGCCCATGCCGGGCACTCGGTGAGCGTGTGCAGCCCCGTGTCCTCGCTCGCGTCGCAGTGATGGCACTCGGACGTTGGCTCCTTTTCGATCCGACACAGATATCTCCCGAAGCACCCGTGCCCGGTGATAATCTGCGTCAGTCGATACGAGAGGCTGCCATGTGGCCTCTCGAGCCATTCCCCCATGATGGGCCTTACCGCCTCTATGACGGCATGCCCTGCGCGTCGTTGCTCAAGTCGTCGCTCCCACTCCTCCACCATGATCCCGTGGAGCCGGGACCTCTCGGCCCGAATGTCTTCGGGCTCGGGATCGTATCCCCGCTCCCGCGCCTCCTTACGGAACCGATACAGTGCCGCAAGGGATCTCGCTTCCAGGATCCACGGTGGCGATCCGGCTAGGAGACTCGCCGCTTCAAAGGATATCGTGCGGTACCCCCTAATGGCCCTGCAGGCCATCGTCTGCTGCGGCGCATGCAGCAGTTGCACGAACCTGGCCCGCAGGGCGTCCGCCCACACGGGGCACCCGTACAGGGCCATGGACCGCACGACACCCGCGTAGAGTCTCCTGCAGGAGTCCTCTGGGCCCCTCAAGTTGGGCAGCAGCCGCATCAGCGCGTTAGCTGACACCAACAGTTTGGGGCGCAGACTTCGGAAGTGCTCTCCGAAGTCCCACCGACCGTCAAGTACGAGCCCCAGGTATCTCAACCGGGGCTTGATGTCGATGGGAGTACCTCCTACTGTCAAGCTGGATCCCGGGGGTGGCCCGCGCCGAGGACCATGAAAGAACAAGGCCTCGGATTTGTGCAGGGCCACCTCGAGACCCAGCCGCCGGATCCGATCCACGACTTGAGCAACAGCGGTCGTGGCCCTCTGGGTCGCCTCGCGGTGAGTAGCGCCACTCACCGTCACTAGCGTGTCGTCCGCGTAGCACGTGACGGTGGCACCGAACGCGAGCTCACCGCGAAGCACCCAGTCGTATCCGATGTTCCACAGGAGCGGCCCCAGGACCGATCCCTGTGGGACACCGCACGACATCTCACGCCTACCGACGCCGGTCGCACTTGGGTAGATGACGGCCCTCTCCGTCAGGTACGCCCCGACTATGCGGCGGAGGTAGAGAGGCACATCGTGGTACACGAGTGCCTCCCTGATGCAACTCCAGGGCAAGGTGTTGAACGCGTTGGAGATGTCCAAGGACACCGCCAACATCACCTCGCCCCGGGCAACCGCATCCTCCGCCAGGGTCCTCACGCGCATGATGGCATCCACAGTGGAACGCCACCGGCGGAAGCCGTACTGCGTGTCCGCTAGGTCCGGCCCCACTCTAGAGAGGTGCTCGACGAGGCGCTTGGCAATCACTCTTTCGAAGAGCTTGCCCACCTCGTCGAGCAACACTATGGGCCGGTACCCGGACGGCTCGTCCGCCGGGCGTCCGTCCTTGCGGATGAGGACCAGCTTCCCCGTCTTCCACATCTTCGGAAACTGGCCCCGCTCCAAGCATGCGCTGAGGAACCCTCGCAGTCGGGGTTCGAGACCGTCTTCCCCTAGAGCTAGGACCCACGCACGGCCTGGAATGCCGTCGGGTCCCGGGGCGGTGTTCTTCTTGGCTCTAAGCCGTCGCACCGCCAGCTCTAGTTCTACCCAAGTGACCTCGGGCACGTCGTCGTCAATAACCGCGCCGGGCGCATCAGGCGACCGAGGTGGCAGAGTCATCTGCGGCGGAACGTGTTCCGGCCGCGCCGGGAACAGGGATGCCACCACTCCTCCAAGCAGAGCCGGCTCGAGAACCTGGGTCAAGGGAGGGGCCCGGGGGCGCAGCTTTCCTCTTACCAAGCGGTAAGGCCGCCCCCATGGGTCCCGCTCCAGTGTCTCCAGCAGCTCCCTATAGGAAGCTGCCTTGGACCGCTTGATCTCCGCTCGGAGGGCATTCCTGGCTTCCCTGTATCCCTCTTGCAACTCCGCCACTAGGGGATCTGTGTCTGCGGGGCGGCTACGCCTCCTACGGAGCCTGGCCCACCGGCGGTGCGCGATCACGCAGGCTTGCCGCAGCCTCGCGATCTCCGCAGTCCACCAGTAGACCCGGCGCCTCGGACTATAGGCTGGAGCCCTAGACATACCCGCATCGCAGACAACAGTCATGGCCTCCCGGAACCACGCCGCCTCGTCATCGATGTCGTCAGGCCTGTCCGGCACCATGGCCCAGGCCTGCACGGAGGCGGCTTCCAGGAGAGCATCCCTATTCAGTCCCCTAAGCACCCAGCGCGGCTCGCGTGGGGCTGGTGTGACCGGCGCATCACTCTCGGGAGGGGAGACATCAAACCGAACGTATCGGTGATCCGACAGTGTCTCCACCTCCACGACAACACGCCAGTCCCGCACACGTTGCGACAGCGAAGCGCTCGCGAATGAGAGATCAACGATCGAACTCGCTCCGCGCTCCGCCACCCAGAACGTGGCTTCGGCCCCGCGATTCTGGAGAACCAGACCGAGAGTAGCGGCCCAGCTCTCCAGAGCCCTACCTCGCGGGTTCGTGTGCCGGGACCCCCAAGCCTCAGACCAGGCATTGAAGTCCCCAAGCACAAGAACCGGGCGAGGGTGACAGGCATTGACGACGTCGGTCAGCCGCTCCAGCGACTGCCGATACTGCCCTATGCGTCGGTGTGATGCCGGCGTGAAGTAGACGGCCACGACCGCAATCTCCCCCACACGCGCCGCTACGATGCCATGCTCCCTTGCGATCACCACAAAGGGAGGGGCACCCGCAGCGGCGTTACGCACCAGTGCCGCCGATCCATCCAGGTCGACCACCCAGGCAGGCCCGGGGGGCCGGTAGGTGTACGGATCGGCGACAGCGGCGACGTGTATGGACCACTGTGCCATGCCCTGGAGCAGAAGAGCCTGAGCATCGACACCGTGGCCCACGTTCGCCTGCAGGATGCGGAGCTGGGGATCCATTATGGAACCATCTCCGCATCCCGCTGCGAACTATCGGCGGAACGCCCGCCTCGTGGCTTCGGCTCCCCTCCGGTGCAGGCCTTGCTGCCAACCCGATGGTCGGCCGGTTTGCCCCCCGCCGCACACCTGAAACAGTGCAGCGGAGCTTCGCAACCACCGGCCCTATGACCGGGCTGGCCACAACGGAAGCAGCGGTCGCCGACCGTCACCTCCGCCGTGCACTGCACCCCCACGTGCCCGACCGACAGGCACCTAAAGCACCTGGCCGGTCGAGCCTGCAGGAGCTGTGCCCGCACCCCAACAACGCCGTCCACCACGAGGACCCGCCGATCGGCAGCCTTTTGAGCTGCCGCGATGGGGCAGCCGACAACTGCCGCCCCCTGTCCGCGACGGCCGTAGCGTATTGCTCCGACCTTAACCGCCTCCAGGGGGCAGCCCCCGGCCTCCGCCACGGTGGCCCGAATTTCTTCGGCCGTGATGGAGTCGTCCAAGCCCGAAATGCGCAGTTCTGCGCACTTGATGGGCCTGGACACCCGGACGTCGGCTGCGTCCAGCGTCTCCCTTAGCTGAGCCGCTATGGCATCAGCCTGGGGACCGCTGGAGGCGCCAGGGACCTGGATGAGGCGGGCCCCCGTCCGAGTCTCCGTGACTCGGAGGGGCTTCGCCAGCTTAAGAGACCTCATATCTATGAGGCCTCTGGCCCGCCTCACCAGGTCGGGGTATTGCACGCCCCTCTCCGCAGCCTCCGACGTCATCGTCAAGACGACAGCCGTGGTGCGGGGGACGCGCAGCCTTCCCGGCGCTCCCTTCGCGGCAGCCTGGGCCTTCTTGGCCTTTTTGGCTGCTTTACGCTTGGCGTTCCGCCTTTTGCGCGTTTCGCCGGCCACCTCCCAACCCCCTGCCGGGGAGGAGCTCGTGGAGGCAACCGGAGCCGGAGCTGAAGCTGAAGTCGAGGCCGGTGCCGGGGCGGGGGTTGGGGCTGGGGCAGAGGACGTCTTCCCCTTGCCCTTCCCCTTTCCCTTGCCCCTGGGCTGAGCGGGCTGCGCAACCCCAGGCCCCTCGACTCCCACGGCGACAGCGAGAGCGGCCGGAGCCACAGGCGCAGCGGATGGTCTGCTGGCCGACTCCTGCGGGGTCCCGACCGCTACTGGGCGACCTCTTTTAACGGCCCCGGCATACCCTGCAGGCGGCGCTAGAGGCGGACGGCGGATAGAGTCCATGATGGCCTCTAATCCACGCTTTGTCCGCTCCTCGTGCGCCGCCTGCCGCGTCTCCTGCGCCGCCTGCGCTGCCTCCAGCCGCCTTTCCATGGCGGCCAGAGCGGCCACGACGGCCGCCAGCGGGTCCGCAGGCTGGGCCGGCATTAGCACTGGCGACTCCGGCCGCAGCGGCGACCTCGACCGCACCGGCGACACCGACCGCGCCGGGGATGCTGGCCGAGCCGGCGGCTTCGGCCCCGCCGGCTGCGCGACTGGCTTCCGCCGCGCCGACCGCGTGACGCGCACCTCCGGCAGCCCGGCGACGACCTTCTGCAGGTCCGCGAATTCGGCCGCCATCTTGGCCATCTCCTTGCGGTACTCTGCCGCCTGCCGCTCAGAGCTCTCGATGAGCTCGACCTGCCGCCTGCCTAGTTGAGCCCGGTCGTTGCGCGACTCAGCCAGCTCCGCTCTCAGCAGGCCAAACTCATCGACGAGGCGCGTCGTCGCCTGTCGTAGCCGGATCTCCTCCGGCCCCAGGGACCCAGCACGGTTCCCCATCACGATCTCCAGAGCCTCCAGTACCTCCCTAGAAGTAGGGTCGGTACGAGGCATGGGCGCCGCCGAGGTGGAGGGGCTCGGCGGCACTTCCGCGTCCCTCAGGGCCGGGACCCGTGAGGAGGACGTTTGAGGGGTAGCTCTCTTGCCACCCCGCGTTTTCCCCCTGCCGATCATCGCAGCCTTGGGAGGGGGGGAATTTTCGCTCCCGCTGCTGTCAGTGGAGGACGAGTCGGTCACTGTGACCGCCGTGTCAGTCTCAGCCCTCCGTGGAGGAGGAACTATCCTATCGCCGTTCCTCCTCCGTGCAGATTTCCGGGTCTGCAGACCCACCGGGCTGTTCGCCCTGCTCTTCTCGGTGGCGGTGTCGAAGTTTTCCGACACCGCCGCAGTTGGTGACGCGACCTCCGCGTCGTGGCGCTGCGCGACCTCCGCGCAGACTATTTCGCTTGGTAAGGGGGGGTTTTTATGGATAATAGAGTTCATAAATGTTCCCACGAGCATGAGACGAAAGGTTACACTTCCCGGGTGACGCTCTTTCCGAGAAGCGGGGTACATACTGTGGAGGTCCCCTGGTGTCCACAGGTTTTAAACGACTTCGCTGTCGGGTTTTAGAGACTTTTCCTTGTCGCGGGCCGGCCAATTAAGGCAAGCCCCGCGGCCTCCAGGATACCGGCGTACCGAGCGTGGCTAGCACTCAGATCGTTGTCGATATCTAGGAGGTTACGCGACGCGGGGGAGCAGCCAACTCTCCCAACACCGACGGTGGCACGACCCCCTCTGGGTCAGCTAGCCCTCAAAAGGGCTGTTTGAACGGAAGGAATCCTACGGATCCCTTCCCGCGGGCCTTGCAGGCCCGCCATACCACGACCCCCTCTGGGTCAGCTAGCCCTCAAAAGGGCTGTTTTAATGGAAGGAATCCTACGGATCCCTTCCCGCGGGCCTTGCAGGCCCGCCATCCCACGACCTCCTCGTGCAATGAGGTCGGCCGTTGGGTTATTCGTCAACGGCCAACAAAACTCCTAAGGTGGGAGTCTGTTAGCCGTTGTCCAGGATGCACCAGCCCCTCCGCTTCCGCTCCCCAGGACCGCAGTCCAAAGGGGGAAGAAACGGAAAGACCAACGTGGAGGTTACCCAACCCGCACCCCCTTCTAATGACACCAGTCCCTTATATAACTACTAGGTACTGTAATTTTCTACTGCTTTGACAGCCTCCGTGGGGTAGCGGTAGGGAACGCGGTCCCTACGCAGGAGGCGCGGGTTCGATCCTCACTAAGTGTAAAAATTTGTATGCATGAATATGGGTATTTGCATTGGTCTGGTCGTGCCTCGGAGAGCACGTTAAGCCGTTGGTCCCGGTTGCCATACGAACATCTATGGCAGTCATTACGGGTAGTTGGAGTCCTCAAAAGTCAAACAACTGGTCTAACTGCAATGCTTTGATATCGCCTTTGGGTTGTGGAGGTCAGATGGCAGTCGTTTCACAGAAAATATCGATATTCAGTTATATCCGCAGACGCAAGACTTCGGACGCGACTGGGATTAACGCTAGGATAAAAAAGATGGAAACTGTTTTGTTACTTATTATTTCAATATATATTATTTCATCATATTAGAGGCCTATGTCACCAATAGATTGTGGTGGGCTTATTGCTTGATTGATTATACCTAATTGATATTTCATCAATCAATAATTTAACACCACGTCATCCAATCCTCCGTTTCCTGTATTTGCCCCTGCTACCAATTTCAGTTCGTCAGTCTACCTGATTGGAGAACGTTCCATCTTCTGTTTAACACATTACTGCCAATTTCATTTAAATTCATTTATTTCTCTAATTTTTTTGGAGTTCCACTTTAACTGAGGGTAACACTATTGAGGGTTCTTACACCATTTTTTTCTAATTTGAATAGTTTGCGCGAGAGACACTTCCAAAGTGGAAAAATGTGCCCCCCCCCCCCCCCTCTAACTTCTAAAGTAAGAGAATGATAAATCTAAAAAAAATATATGATGTACATTGCCATGCAAACTTCCAACGAAAATTGGTTTGAACGAGATCTAGTGAGTAGTTTTTTTTTTTAATTCGTCATAAGCCGCAATTTTCGCCTTTCATTCAATTAACTCAAAAATAATACAAGAACTTTTATATTATGTTACTTGCTGCTACGGAACCCTTCATGGGCGAGTCCGACTCGCACTTGGCCGGTTTTTATTTTTTTCAACTATGAGCAGATGTGTATGGTCAGCAGGCGTGTGGGAAAAGGCATCCTTCGATCTCTTCCTCCTTCGGTCACGAAGTCAGCTCGATTATGTGGTTCCTTTTTAGCCGCTTGGCGTAGTTTATATATGTAATATCTCAGAATAGTATCATAATTACATCTTTGTGGCGTCGTCGGTTCTTCACTAAATATAAACTATTTAAACTTTCATGGCCACTCACATTACTATTAGAATCAAGTTTATTAAACTCAAACCAATACATGGTTAATATCCCGATGTCTCTAACAGTACAAAATATACCTATAAAGTATCTTTCCATGTGTAAAAAGTTCAATTGATACTTTGGCCCCTAGCTGGGCAGAGGGCGTCCACGTTGAATTTCCATACCGTACGGACTTGAGGTTCGTGTTTGACTTCGCGCCAGGTTTTTCCAATGGTTCCCGCTTCGCCAATGATGGTCCACCGCCAGGTCTGTTTTGGACGACCACGTTTGCTCTCTCCTTGGGGATTCCAGTCTAGGGCTTGCCTCGGTATGTGGTTTGGATCCCTTCGGAGAGTGTGGCTTATCCAACTCCATTTACGGCGTTTGATCTGCTGATCGATCCGGACTTCATCATAACGTTACCAAAACTGCTTGTTAGAAATTTTATCTTGCCAGAAAATACCCATGATTCTGCGAAGACTTCGGCTGACGAAGACCTGGAGCTTATGCGAGATGTCCTGCATGACCTTCTACGTCTCACACCCGTACAACAATATGGATTGTAAAAAGTTACTTACTACGAATATATTTCTATGAAAATCAATGATTTTTGATACACCTTTTATACGGGATATCAAAATACTTCATTTTTATGTCATCCTAAAAGTTATTGAATAAAAGTCGTTCGGTTAGATGAGAGCCTTTCTCAAGTATATCGCCAATAAAGTTGTAGAGTGTACCAGGATATGTTGGCCTACTCGACATACTCCGCGATATTAATCTTAAACGCATCCAAAAGCAATGTCACGATTCAGTAACTTTGCTTATAGATAACGCCATAAAATTTAGTAAAATAGTTATCATAAAAGCCAAGTTGTGTAACTATAGTTAAGTATGTATTATTTATCTAATACAAGCTGAAGTCCGCAACTAAAATCTAGTATCAAATTTTAGTCAAATCAATTCAGGCGTTTGAGCATGATTTAATAACAAACATCCAGATATTATTATTACAAATTTTAACATTTTTATAACAACTTGTGCCCCCATATATAGCAACCGTTAGAATATTTATACTATCTAATATAACATTGACTAAATGGATTTAATTAAAAAGAAATATGAAGTTGAAAAGCAATTGAAAATAATAAAAATAAACATAAATTTAGAATAGGTTTTAGTAAGAAGAAGCAAAATTAGAACGAGGTCACAGGTAAACAGCACAGTAAATAAAACCACTATACGAAAACTACTTTGCTGATTTCATTGAATTTGTAATCCAGCTAGCACATCGCAATGTGACAGCATTTATTTACGGTAACACAACCCAAGTCTAGCAAAAAGAAGAAAATTGAGATATAAAAATGGGCGATAAAGGGTTATTCTGACAACGGATCGACTTAGGATAGAAGCTTTGCTAAGAATTTAAAATGTTTTCGTGGAGAAACTTCGGTGTTTAATTTATAGGGACCTGTTTTAGCACTATGTTTTAGATTGAATGGATTTTCTTTAGAATTTAAAACGGTAGGTAGCAAGGGTAGGGTTGTGGCAATAGTTTTGAATCCTCTATGATTATTATTATTGTGCCTCGGAGAGCACGGTAAGCCGTTGGTCTCGGGTGCCATACGATCATGACGGATAATTGGAACTGTAAAAGTTCAACTTGAGTTTGGAGAAGGAGCAGAGAATGATGAACAAAAATATTGATACAAAAATATGGTCCTCAATGTTTACAGAAACATTTTGTAGCAATATTCACGATTTTAGTTGACACCTTCATTAACCTTTACGGATGTATAAAATCGTGATTACGAATTATTAGTAAAGACATTATATATATTATATGGCGACGAAATCTGTAACCCTAAGAATTTTTAGAAAAATATTTTGAAGTGTTTGCGAAGACAGCCAATTTGCACTACTTTAGATACAGGCCTTACCTTTCTCACACTATACAGAGGCCCATGTCCAGCCCCCAGACAGCTTATAAATAATTAATAGAAAAGAAATAGACACAAAATTTACGACAAAGGACGCCTTTGGGTCACAAACTCCCGACTAAAACATATTACGAAGACCGGTTTAGAGAATTTCGAATAAGCCCCGACTGTTAGCTGTTGTACCGGACTCAAAGTGGACCTTAACTACTTAACACTGTTGTTACGAACTTTCATTTCATACGTAGACTCATGTTTGAAACTCTACGTAGGGGTAGGCAGAGGTGAATTAACACTCTCATTTCACTGTTTTTCTAAAACACAGTTACGGCTCTACGATCCTTTTAATAGTGTTTTTCTGTGGTTCATGATTTGGACCGAGGTTTGGCTATTTGTATGCATGTTTTGGATTACTATCAGATACTACTAATATTATAAATGCGAAAGTAACTTTGTCTGTCTGTCTGTCTGTATGTTACGCTTTCACGCCTAAACCACTGAACCGATTTTGATGAAATTTTCTATAGGGGTAGATTAGACCCTGACAAAAGACATAGGCTATGTTTGATCTCGATTACCGACATCCACGCGGGCGGAGCCACGGGCAAAAGCTAGTAAAAATATAAATCATAATATTGAGGTGTCTACTCATCCCCTTGGTAGAAAGGCGTGATATTGGATGTACCTTAATAAATCGTTACCAGCTTATTATTTTCTTTCAATCATCTATTTACAGTTATGTTGTAGTTATACTTTATACCTGTGAAAGGGCTTCATTTCTTTAACTGTATTTATTTATTTCCCCAAAATTTCTCGATTCTTCAAAATTGTGTAACGAAAAGGTACGCAATTTAGTTGCTAACTAAAACCGAAGTCACAATCATATATAAAAGTACTTCGTTATAACTTTCTTTGAACCTGAAAAAAATCTATACATTCTTACACACAAAACAAAATCCATCTATAACTACAAACATCGGTCCAAGACGTCTCTTTATATCCAAGCTCACTCCATTAGTACAAAATCCCACACAATTGACTCCCAAAGCAGCTACACAGTATTTTCTATTACCGAAGTTAAACGCCTCTATGAACATGAAATTGAAATTGCCTCTTTGTCTATCCACCTATGAACTAGTAGGTTGTCAATGACACGCTACATGTTCGACTCAACGTGACTTGTGATCACAGTGTCCTTATACGGGTTAGATCTTTTTTGCCTGTTTTCGTGTAGTTTATGGTTTTTAAAGGACCCATACAGATTACCAGTGCTGCAGTACCAAGCCCTGAGTGTTGTTTGTTTGATTGGCACAACTGCTTTCCATTTTGGCGCGGAGTTTGAGTTGCATCTGTCATTTATGTTAAAAACAGTTATGTTTTTAGTTTTATAATATCTAGTGTGTATTGCGAATTTCATAATGGACAAAAACATCGAACAAAGAGTTTGTCTTAAATTTTGCATCGAAAATGTTACAGAAGGCTTAAGGTGAATCGACTTTATCAAAAACACGTGCTTATGAGTGGTACAAAGCGTTCAAAAGCGGTCGAGATGTGATGGAAGATTTGCCTCCTGGTAGGTCATCAACGTCTGCAACTGAAGTTAACATAACTGAAGTTAACAAAATAAAGAGGACATTGTAGTAGTTGGCCATGCATGTGATTGTTTACACAAAAATAAAATACATTGTAAATGTGAAAAAATACAATCTGTAGTAAGTTATAGATACTTGGGATTAACGGTGGACACAAACTTCAACTGGAAGTTGCATGTCAATGAGGTGTGTAATAGGCTAAGATCTGTTTTAGGTAAATTTTATGTTTTAAAAAGAATTGTTAACACTCATACGTTGACAGTGGTATACCATGCTCTTGCAGACTCTTTGCTCAGTTATGGACTCAGTGTGTATGGACGAACCTTTATAACCTATATTAAAGAAATAAAAAGTATACAAACAAGGCTTGTAAAATATTTAGCTAATAAACAAGACAAATTATTGTGCAACAAAGAGTACGAAAAGCTATATCCTATATGTAAGATTCTTCCAGTAGATAAGAAAATTGAATATTTATTAGGTATAGAACACTATTATAATGATGAATACAAAATTATATTACAAAATATATATAATACAAAAGACCTGAATTTTCTTCAAAAACTAAATCGCATGAGATGACATGCTAGAACGGGTCAATACCGACCCAATATTCATGAAACGTGTTGTTACTGGTGACGAGACGTGGGTTTACGAGTTTGACATGCATACTAGTCAACAAGCTTCGGAATGGCGCCTTCCAACTGAACCAAAACCGAAAAAACCACGTCAAAGTCAATCAAAAGTCAAAGTCATGTTGACTGTTATCTTTGACTATCGCGGTGTTGTGCACTCGGAATTTTTGCCGGAAGGTCAAACGGTAAATAAAGAATATTATTTGAGCGTTAGGCGACGTTTAAGAGAACAAAATCGACGAAAAAAGCCAGATTTGTGGAAAGAAAGTTCTTGGATTTTGCACCACGATAATGCGCCTTCGCACCAGGCCATCGTTGTGAACGATTTTTTATCCAAACACTCAACAAATACCATCGAGCAACCACCATATTCACCAGATATGGCTCCAGCCGACTTCTTTCTTTTTCCTACACTCAAATTACCACTTCGTGGCACCCGTTTTCAATTAGTAGAAGACATAAAGGAGAATTCGCGGCGAGAACTGAACTCAATTCCGGAGACAGAGTTTAAAAAATGTTTTGATGATTAGATTATTCGTTGGCGTAAGTGTATCGTTTCTGAAGGATCATACTTTGATGGTGATAAAATAAATTTGGATGAATAACAATTTTTTTGTGTATTATTGATTTTTTCCCGGTACTTTCTTGACAGAGTAGTATAAATAAGAATATTTAGTAGAAACTAGCTTTTACCTGTGACTTGCGCATTCTGATATCATTTCTACCACCCATCCAGTAGCCAATTTGTTATTTTCAACTATAAATCTATTTTTGAAACAAATTTAATCCAGATTCGTTCAGTCATTTGAGTGTAATTGAGTAACAAATATAGGTCTAAACAAGGTAGAAACAACTTCACAAAGTGATGTCTTTCAGTGAGGTTTTTGTTCGCCAAGCAAGAATTGGTCAACGATTATTATCTTTGACAGTTCTTTTCGTTGAATTTTCTTCAAATCGTCAATAAAGATCACAATCGAACGTCGAGCAATGGGTAAATAGAACCACATTTACAAGTATTCCTCAAACAGAAAACATCATTTTTAGTAACTCGTTCTTTTGTCCAGTTCACTGCACTAGCCACAAACACGATTGTGCATATCTGAAAAGTCACAGAAACAAATAAAGTTAAGAAGATCAAAGATTGGTATGTACCAGTAATATGAGGACAGGAAACGTCGGGTGCGAACGTTGTGAGAAAGTACGTACAAGTGATTTATGAACATAGTTCGGTCACTTGCAATTTTCAGAGGAAGGTTTTTAAGGGGCTTTCCGATATGAAGTGAAATAGTTCACTCCATTTATGAAATAAGGAGTTACGAGTTCCATGTTACTAAGAATAAACTACTCTGTCTTTTATGTGCCGAGTTTGTGACAGGATTTTCTGTGTACCTAAAGTTTTTATACTTTTCGCGTGCAAGTTCTGGGTGTTGAATTAGAAAAAGTCAACTTTAGCATTTATGACAATAATCCGCTCAGATATTCAGTTACGTCCATGTTTTACTCGATCGCGTTTACGAATTCATTATTATTAGTGTATAAAACTAGAAATATTTCACATTTCAACTACCATTTTAATGAATATAAAGTTAGAAACACACAACGAAGAACAATTAAAATAAAACATCTGTGTACCGAGCAAGAATTTAAAACGCAAGCTGACTGTAATTAATGTGCCTCCGCAAATTGGCGACTCGATCTACAACCTGTGCCAGGCCTTACGGTGTGGTGTCACTTAGCAGCGAGTAGAAATAGCAGTATGAAACAGCAGTAGTTAGAAACATTCAGTATAAAAACAAGGATTCTAATTTCAGTATATTTTGGTGAAGGTGAAACCACAGTTCAATATGTGTACATTAGGCCGTAGCGCGGAGCACATTCGTCTATATTCGCACGCAAACCGTTTAAATGTGAATAGAAAAACAAAATGTCAAATACACGTTTTTGGGAAATAGGATTTAGCCACATAACAAACAACATATTATCGAAATGTAATTCCGTCTGCCTTATAGGAATTCAGTTTTTTTTTTATATTTGTAACACCAATAATACTTCACCACGCCTGATAGTATGCTGAATGTAAAGTTTCAGGAAAAGAGGGTCACGTATCCTGTGTATGTATTGTATGTATGATGTGCAATAAATAGTATTTATCTTATCTTATCCTGTCATTACCGCTAATAGCTTGTGTCCAAGACTCGACTCTCTAGAAATTATGTTCTTAAATCAGTCTGATGTTAGCCATTGACTCGATGAAGAAGAATCAAAATTACTAAAAATTCAATTATAAATCCGTTTGGACAAAGTCATGTGCACAGCTTAACCTAATGCAAAAATGTTACTTGCAAAATCACACAGATGAATACAGCGCCAAACTATGCGGGTATGTGGAATATTATACATTGTTCTTTGGAGAACATTGTTTGGCTGGCTGACATTTTTATGTGGTCAGACTTTAAGGACGGAATGTTACCTCTCCCTAGAAAGGCATTCACGGGTGTAACATAGTTTCGACGAATATATTTTTGACCTAGTGAAATGCTTTTAGCCTAAAATACTTTTTGGACCTTATATTTCAGGTCGGTACTGACGTAACTGTTCTACTACAGAACTTTGATATCGCAAGGTCAGATGGCAGTCGGTTCACAGAAAATTTCGAAGTACAACCATATCGAAACCATATCGAAGTATAACCATTTTAGGAAAATGTAGACATTTAAAACATTATTTTGATGGCTGACTTTGAGACACATTTTCATCTGCTACCAAATATTTTGTGTAGAGATTTTCAGATGAATAATATACTGAGATTTCTTTCCCACTGTCTAATTTTTTGTATTTGCAACTAGGGCTGATATTTCTTTTTCATGACGTCTACATAATTCAGCCGTCTCCTGTGATTACGATTCACTTTGACAGAGGTTTCTTGAAATAGATATGACAGTTATATTTTTGTACATTCCAATATTTTTCTCAATGAATAATAATAAGGTTTGATCGATCCAGAACATGTTGTACTTCAGTAGTTTTAGGTACTGTTTTGTAGTTGAGGTAAGCTCCCATAAAAATAGCTGGTAAATGAAGTCTGGATTTTTGGCCGTGCTTTATGTCTAACTACAAGATAAATGTTAGGTTATAATATGCAGTTGTTTCAACAGATATATGTTTTGTACTACCATACAGCTGAAACGATTTGTGGTAGTATAAACCATACAAGTTTTTGGTCCTTCGAGCCGGACATTTTCTTGGTCCATAAGAATCCACAATATCAGGTCTTATTACACACCCCATGACTTAATATATTATATCGTGCATGATGTCTCAACTCTCTTATATTCTTGTTACCTTTGCATGCCTTGTGTGCCAACATAAATATCTTAGTCTAACATTGCTCAAAGTAACTCAGCGTACTTCAAGTTCTAAAGAGCACTTATTTGCCAAGGCGCTCACTGCCACTTCCGTTTCTAAGTTCCGCATCTATGTTATTATTAGCTCATAGAATAAACATCCTTTTAGGTAGTAGCTATTTGGTTGGTAACTAAACTTTAATGTAATATCTGTTGGAATTCAAATTCAATTTCATGTTATTAACTGTTGTTAGCTTGACTGCGTTTTTACGTTTGTATATGATAAGGAGCTAAATCATTGCAATCATTAAAAAACCGTCATCGAGCACTAAATTTGTATTTAAATGCAATGTTATGTCTTCCACATATTGAGGCATATCTAGTGGATAAAATTGAATATTTACAAAGAAAAGCCGATGGAAAAAAGAGCTTGATCTAGTTTCTCATGCTTCATGCAAGCCATTGAGAAGCCGGCAGCAATCAAGTTATAGGGATCTCTTACCACACCAAATAAGTCGGCAATACCAATAACGGCGTACGGTTTTAGAAGATTCGAGTCCGACATTCCGGCCTCCCCTTCCGGCTTCGGCGGGGGTGGTATCCGAGGGGATTACCGCACGTAAAAAAAGGATTAGTTAGTAATTCTGTAATCGTTTTTCGAAGGCGAATACATAATAGCACAAAACAAGCTGCAAATATATAAAAAAATGTGGATAGAAGCTAGCCTTTCACTCTCAGACCTTTATTCTCTGGTATTTTTTTCTTCATTTTGCACGAATATCGTCATCATCCTCAACAGAGCTACCATAAATACCACTTTAGGTAGGAATACTAAAAAGTACCAATCACAAAATACCCTAAATGTTATGACGCCTACTAAGATTATAATACCTTGAAGGAAAACTATCCCTATCCCTCATGTCGTGGTTACAAACGAAAAGGCAAATAACTTAATTACGTTCGCAAGGGTACCTGCAGAGAAGGGCGTTCGTGATAATTTGTTGCGGTTTTATGTGTTGAAACTTTGCTATTCAACTAGCTGTCCGTAACTTCGTTCACGTAACTTTATGTTTAAAATTGGTTTGATGAGATTTTAACCTGTTATCGGAATAATGATCCTTATAAAAACGTTTTCTTAGAATTGACTAATAAACATACAAACTTTGAATTTTAGTAATGTAAACTAATTTTCATAGACAAAGACGTGAATGGTTGAAGGGTGCAACAGAAAGTAGAAACAGTAGCACACATAAAAATATTCTTTCCTTTTTAATATTTTAGAAGTATCTTCAGCATTTGCATTGGTCTGGGTGTTTCTATGTATAATATGTATGCATTTACAAAAAAAAAAGTATATAGGTAAGTATGTTTATCCGCATTCTAGATTCCATAACAGAAGCTATAATAGCTTACCATGGGTCTAGATAGCCTTGTGTAGAATGTTGTGGAATATTTATTTATTTATTTGGATTACTGAAAATCATAGTACCTAGGCAAAATGTGAGTACTTTGCGTACCCCATCGTAGATTTACAGACGTGAATATATGTAGTGTACGCGCACAAGCAAGCGCGATGACGTCACGTTGGCCGGCCTGCGCATGCGCCGCCGCCGCCGCCGCCTCCACCGCGCCGCGTGCCGTGTCCTGCTTCACACCCGCGTCAGTCGAACTAAGAGCGCGACACTAAACGCACGTTACATGAAATTATTATTGTACATACTTACTTAGTAGCTGCATTAAACTTGTAATTAGTACTTCTATTTGTTTTGCTGAACCCATCGCAAACAAAGTGGCGACCGTGACAGGACTACACGTCTACAACAGCAGTCTAAGAAGTTTAAAGCCAAAGAAGATATCAACTATCGGCTAACGGTCAAGTAACGGGATTATAACGGACAATCAGCTGCTTCGCAACAGGGCCTGGCGGACTATTTCGTGCACGATTCCGGAGGTCAACCTGAGGGAAGTGATCCGTTCCTATTTTTCCTTACTTTTATTTCCGTGTTCCTTTTTTCTTTTGTGTGAAAAGCGTAGTTATTTCCTCGGACAAACTATTGAAGTATCTAGCTTTATGCGTACTTCCTTCGCCTGTGAGCTACCTACTTACGTTTTTATACAAGTGATTTACGCTGACGCTTGCGCTCTCATACTATTATTATGCATTTTTTCGACTCGTAAGCTAAAATTCTTGTACTTTTATACAACAAGCGCTTAATGATTAGGTACATATTGCAAATAAAATTGTAGTTATTGTACTTATAAGTGTTTGCTGATTGATTTTGCATCTTAAGTAAACGATTTTAAGCTTGTTTTACAACTATTTTATGCACTTATCTAAATGTTTTTTTGTACTTGCACGAACAATAAGGCTGCATACCTATCTACGTTCGCTAGTTTTGTGCTTAAGTATTTAGCAATTGTTTCAAGTAGAACGTTTCCAATTTCCAAAAAAAAGACCCACAGCAGATTATTTTCTACCCGCTTTTGGAAATAAGCATTAAATTTCTTTGTTCTTGCATTATTAACGGTTTTTTGCCGAACATTCCAGAGACTTCGGTGGAAGTACCTACCTACCATCGCGCTAACGGTGTAAGTTGGCGTGGTCAGCGCTGGCGGGATTGGAACAGCTGCGGCGGGCTACTGTGATAACTGGTTTGAGTGCACATTTTAACTTTATTTGATTCATTCTTTGTTCTATACAATGTCGGAAACTGAAATGAGTAGTTTAAAGGAACTTTTAAAGAAACGCAGTACGATTAAAGGTCGGTTAACTAAATTTAAAGAGTATATAACGGTATTAACGCAAATTAAACCTACAGATTTAACCGGTGCTCAGGTGAAAGAAATTTCATTGAGATCGACTAAATTTCAGGAGTTGTTCACGAGTTTTGATGAATTGCAAGACCAAATTGAAATGTTAAGTGCTAACCAAGATGAACAACTTAAAGAAAGAGATTTCATCGAAGCTCAATTTTATTCGTTAATATCGACTGCGCAGGATATAATTGATTCGATTACTCAAAGTAAAGATCGAGCCGAGGGTTCCGTACATTCCAATCCATCGGGCACTTGTTCTCATGCATTTAATACAGTTAAATTGCCCACGATTAAACTCCCAAATTTTGACGGGAACTACTTAAAATGGCTGGAGTTTAGGGATACGTTCGACTCGCTAATTAATTCCAATGATTCTATACCTACCATAAATAGATTCCATTACTTGAGGTCTGCTTTAGAAGGCAGTGCTGCGGTTGTCATAAGATCCATAGAATTTACCTCGGCGAATTACAAGGTTGCGTGGGATTTATTATGTGAAAGGTATAATAATAAGAATATTTTGATAAACAATCATCTGAAGGCATTGTTCAACATCGAACCTATAACGCGAGAGTCTTACAAGGCTTTGCGTTATCTTATTGATCAAGTATCTAAAAACTTAAGAGCACTCGGTACTTTAGGGTTACCTACTGAGCAATGGGACGTTTTGGTTATATTTATGATGTCATCTAAATTGGATATTACTACAAATAGAAAATGGGAGGAATACAAAGGTAACCTCTCCGATTTACCTACGTTACGTGAATTTAATGCTTTTCTTCGTAACCGAGCAGATGTGTTAGAAACTACTCAAGGAACCCGCTCGGATAAGCATACCCAGGACAATAAGTCTAATCATAAGCCACAACAATCTTCTAAATCATTAGTCGCTGCTAGTAGTAATGAAGTGTCAAAACGGTTTGTGTGTAGCATTTGTAAAAAGGACCACCGGGTGTACCTGTGTCCCGTCTTTTTAGAAATGAGTTTGGAGGACAGGCAAAGTGAGGTAAATAAATTAAAATTATGTTCAAACTGTCTTCGCGAAGGGCACAAGGCGCACAGGTGCCGTTTAAAGGGTTGTTGTAGGTCATGCAAGGGGAAACATAACAGTTTACTCCACAAGGAAATTGAAGAGGCTTTGACGGCTGCACCCGTCTCTTTGGCAGTAGCTAGTGCAAAACAGGTGTTACTATGTACCGCTCTTGTAGATGTAGTTAATTCACAGAACAATAACTGTCAAGGGGCTCGAGTTTGTTGGATACGGGGAGTCAGTCATGCTTCATAACTACTAACTTCAAAAATAAAATGGGTTTGTCTGTAAATCGAGTGAAACCTGTAAACGTATCGGGTATAAATAATATCGGTTTTGATATATCTGAGCGCTGCTGTGTTAAATTAAAATCTAGAGTATCTTCTTTTACTGCTGAGTTGACATGCTTAGTTGTACCTAGAATTACCGGCAGCGTGCCTAGTAACAAAATTGAACTGCAGAACTTGAAGTTGCCATTAAACATCGAACTTGCCGACCCTGCATTTTATCAACCGGCTGATATCGACATACTTATAGGCGCAGATGTTTTTTGGGACATTATAGGTACACAACAGATCAAGTTAGGTCAAGGCAAGCCTACGTTACAAGATTCGAAGCTGGGGTGGCTCGTGTCTGGCCCAATAGGTAAAGGTACTTGTAACGATAATGTAATGTGTAAGTTTACTCAATTAGATATTCATGAAACTATGAAGAGATTCTGGGAAGTAGAAGAGTTGCCTACAACCAAGGCTAATTTATTCTCTGTAGAAGAGCAATTATGTGAAACTCATTTTGTAAATAATACTACAAGGTTGAGTAATGGTAGATTCTCTGTTAAAATGCCGTTTAAAGAATCTCCACAAGATTCTCTGGGTGAATCATTTTACAATGCGCGTGGAAGATTCTTGAACCTTGAGAGAAAATTAAATAAAAATTTAGATCTTGGACAAAAATACTCTGAATTTATAAAGGAATATCAGGACTTAGGTCATTTGTCAGAGGTTGATCGACCTGCATTCGGCTTTTACTTGCCTCACCATGCGGTGGTACGTGAGGAGAAAGAAACTACCAAAGTCAGAGTCGTGTTCGATGCGTCTGCTAAATCATCTTCTGGAAAGTCGCTAAATGACATCCAGTTGGTAGGGCCTGTAGTTCAGAGCGATTTGTTTGCAATTTTACTGCGTTTTCGTATAAATAAATTTGTACTAACTGGGGACATTGAGAAAATGTATCGGCAGATAGAAATAGATAGTTCTCAACGTCATTTGCAGCTCATCTTGTGGCGCGAAAGTGAGGGACAGCCTCTCAAAACATTAAAATTAAATACTGTAACTTACGGCACGGCTTCTGCTCCTCATTTGGCCACAAGATGTCTCTTGCAATTGGCTCAGGAATGCAAGGATGAAACTATTGCTAATGTAATTAAACGCGATTTTTACATGGACGATCTCAATACAGGTTCAAATAGCGTTGATGAGCTTAGAAAAATATATAAGGGTGTCACTAAAACATTAGAGTCAGCATGTTTTCCTTTGCGCAAATTTCGCACAAACTGCCCTGAATTATTTGAAAATGAAACTGACGTGTGCGAGGTTCGCGACTGGAGCAAGCAATCTAGCGTTCTGGGACTCAAATGGTCCCCCCAATCAGACAATCTTTTCTTTTCGACAGATATACCGGTTGATAATGTGATCACAAAAAGAACAGTTACGTCCATGACCTGTAAGATTTTTGATCCATTGGGTTTATTATCTGCGTGCATCATAAAGTCAAAAATATTTCTTCAACAATTGTGGAGTAATAAAATGGATTGGGATCAGCCTCTTCCTAGGGACGAGGCTCATAAATGGACTGTTTTTATTGAAAATTTGGCTCAATTGTCGTCAACAGTAATACCTAGGCATGTTTTAAAATATATCGATTGTGACATTGATCTGCATTGCTTTGTGGACTCATCTCAACACGCATATGGGGCCACTGTGTACTTACGTGCTGTAGATAGAGGGGGGCAGGTTAATGTACAGCTGTTATGCGCTAAAGCACGAGTTGCACCATTAAAGGCGTTGACCATACCACGCCTTGAGCTATGTGGGGCGTTGCTAGGGGCACGATTGTGTGCCAAGGTTATAGAGTCACTTACGTGTAACATTCGCAATAAAATTATATGGACCGATTCTACTATTGTGCTAGGGTGGTTAAATACTCCATCCCGAAATTTAAAGGCCTTTGTTTTAAACAGGGTAGTCGAAATACACGATCTTACTAAGGGTTTCAGATGGATGCACGTACCTACGGATCAGAATCCTGCTGATTTAGCGTCTAGAGGGGTTGAACCGCAGCAGCTTCAGGATTCTACTCTGTGGTGGCGAGGTCCTTCCTTCTTACTAAAGGAAGAATCTGAGTGGCCTAGTCAAGGGTCCTATGCGACTAATAATTTACCAGAGTTAAAAGTATTTACGTGTACGGAGGTGGACACTGTGATAAATAACTGTTCACTTGTAGAATTCGAAAGATATTCTCGATATGATAAATTAAAAAGAATTGTGGCTTATGTATTAAGATTTATAAATAAATGTCGCAAAAACGCTGTAAATAATGGTGCTATAGAACCTGAGGAACTGGAGAATTCATTAATGTTGCTAGTCAAACAGTCTCAGTTAGAATCATTCGCTAATGACATTAAAACTATTGCTAAAAATAAAAGTTTGCACCATAAGTCCAAGTTACTGCCTTTAGATCCATTCATGGACAATTTAGGAATTCTCCGAGTAGGTGGTAGGTTGCAAAATTCAAATTTTGACTTTAATAAAAAACATCCTATTTTATTGGATGGCAAACATCATTTCTCTAAGATACTCATGAGACATGAACACATTCGTTTACTTCATGCCGGTCCCCAGTTATTACTAGCTGCGGTACGCGAAGAGTTTTGGCCTATCGGGGGCAGAAACTTAGCTCGAAGCGTTACGAAAGAGTGCGTTATTTGTACGCGTATGCGTGGTCAAGTGATAAAACCAATAATGGGTACTTTACCGTCTGTTAGAGTATCTTCGAGCTTCGCGTTTGATACTTGCGGAGTTGATTTCGCCGGACCCTTCTTGATTGCTAGCAGAAGGGGTCGTGGCAGTAATATAACCAAATGTTTCCTTGCACTGTTTGTTTGTCTTCAAACAAAGGCTCTGCACTTAGAGACGGTGAGCTCAATGTCTACCGATGCTTTTCTTCTTTGCCTACGCAGGTTTGTGTCTCGACGAGGCAGACCTCAAGTAATTTATTGCGATAATGGTACTAATTTTGTGGGTGCAAAGAATGAATTAGGTAGGGTTCTTAAAGCCAGCCGTCAGTCCGTGTCCGATTACGCAAGCGCTGAGAATATTAAATTTGTATTCAGTCCCGCATATGCGCCCCATTTTGGAGGGATATGGGAAGCCGGTATTAAGTCAGCAAAGAGCCATTTAAAACGTGTAGCAAGCAATGCTTCTCTGACGTTTGAGGAACTAGCGACGCTTTTTACCCAAATAGAAGCAATCCTAAATTCCCGCCCGCTATCTCCTCTTTCGTCAGACCCCACTGATCTATATCCATTGACTCCAGGACACTTTTTGATTGGGCGACCTCTGATGTCGGTACCATCTCTGCCTGTCACCACTAAAAGGCCCAACAGATATGAAAAAATTGAGCAACTGAGACAACACTTTTGGGAGCGTTGGCGCAGGGAGTTCATCGCCGAGCTCCAGCAGCGAACGAAATGGCGAACTCGGCAGCGGGACCTTGCAGTCGGCGACATGGTTGTCCTGAAGGAAGACCAATTGCCTCCACTACGATGGCGCCTTGGGCGCATTACTCGATTGTACACTGGTCCAGATGGAATAAACAGAGTAGCAGATATCCTCACAGCAAAAGGAATGATGAGGAGGGCATTCAATAAAATATGCCTGCTCCCAACATCTCCGGCCTAGACTATCAGGAGGAGAAAGGGAGAGAAGAGGAAGAGAGAATTGTCTACCCCGCGATGAAGTATATGTTGAAAACGTCTTTCAACGGGGGCAGTATGTACGCGCACAAGCAAGCGCGATGACGTCACGTTGGCCGGCCTGCGCATGCGCCGCCGCCGCCGCCGCCTCCACCGCGCCGCGTGCCGTGTCCTGCTTCACACCCGCGTCAGTCGAACTAAGAGCGCGACACTAAACGCACGTTACATGAAATTATTATTGTACATACTTACTTAGTAGCTGCATTAAACTTGTAATTAGTACTTCTATTTGTTTTGCTGAACCCATCGCAAACATGTAGCATAATAATTTAATTGAAAGAGAAAACCCAAATGTTATTGGATTGTTATTTTTTTTAGATTTTATTATTTTGATCATACTCTTATTATACTTCAGTTCTATTCATCATCTCATCAGTAATACACTCATAATATTAAAAGGTGTATTTTTTTTGAATTCCACAGCATTTTATCAAAAATTTCCTAACTGTAACTGTAGCCCATCCACTTCATTGTGTAACAGATAGGAATTTAGGCCAACGGCGATGCACCCGGGAGGCGTTATTTATTCCCCTACGTACAAAAGAATAGCAACACTCGTTTCTGCTCTTTGCCTATAGTCGGATAGCACGTTACACTATCGGTCCCGGTTGCCATACGAACATCTATAGCAGTCGTTAGGGGTAGTTGGAGCCTTACAAGTCCAACTAGTCTCACTACACTACAGCTTACATATTTCTTTCTTCCTACAGTCCTGGGTCCTTTAAGCGGGGCGTGAAAAGGCATCTGATGAGGCCGTCAAGCTGAGTGCCACCACTGTTAACATGTTTATGATGGTGACCCTCTTTCCGAGACTTTGCCTTTAGCTTACCATCAGAGGTAAAGTTAAATTGATGTGTCTGTTATAAAAAAACAACCACAGAACTTCGATGTCGTCAATATCCATACTAATATTATAAATGCGAAAGTAACTCTGTCTGTCTGTACGTTACGCTTTCACGCCTAAACCGATTTTGATGAAATTTTGAATAAAGGTAGATCTTGAGAAAGGACATAGGCTATGTTTGGTCGCGATAACCGACATCTACGCGGGCAAAAGCTAGTTGGTCTATATTACATTACAGTAAGACTGGAAAGCAGAATATAGCGGAGCTGGGTAAAGGCTCAGAGAATGACAGCTTTTTTTATCGTGCGAAAATCCTCACGGATACCACGAGGAGCCGGTGTAGGTGGTTATGTCGGACTGAAACGCACACCATCTTGGGGTCTTTGGTAACCAGAGGTGTTAATGCAGGAAACATATTTTTCGCACCCCGGCAGACCCAGGACCATCTCTTTCGAGAATAACAGCTTGGGTGTTTTGCTTAAATATGTGACAATTGAGCCAACGGTTTAAATTAAAGGCCGGTGATTATTCACAGTTATGAAGTGCTGTCCAACGAAATCACCTGAGACCTTTCTCGGTTCTTGAAATTATTCTCGTCTCTATATCTCGAGGTGACGATGAATTATGGACTAATGAAGCGGTATTTAGAATTAAGTCTTTTTTATATTCTTAGAATCATCGCAGACGTATGACATCTAATTTTAAGTTCAATTTTTTTTAATTCTGATAGTAATTTGCAGATGCTACACGTAAGTTGACTCAAACTGAGGGCCATAATTGTAACATTGTTGATTTTTATAGAACATGGCAATTTGACTTCACCTCGCCTCATGGTGAAGTCGAAGATTCTCAGTAAAGAGAATCACCATTACAGACAGTTACATAGAGTCTATAATGGTGACCATTTGTCTTGAAATTTTGGCTTCAGCTTTACATCAGGTGAAATCAGGCCCCGAGGAGGGCCAGACCGTAAAGGAAGCCCTGGGTCAGCCGGGGTGCGTGGGATATGTTGAGTCGGCATGCGGTTTTAGTCGGTTCGAATCCGACATAACCTCCCCTTCCGGTTCTGGCGGGGGAGGTATCCGAGGGGATATCATATCACGAATAAAAAAACACATGTCCATTTAAAAAAAAAACTATATTGGTCATTGATATTTCAATGGTTTATTAATCCAGTTTTTTTTATATTATATTCATAACATTCAATGATATTATGAATTTTAACCAATATAGGGACAGTACAATACAACTAGCAGTGACGGTCCGGTACGGCACCAGTTAGAATTTTACACACGAAAAAATACCCAGTAATTCTTGGCTACATTCCAACTTCCATTTGCTACGTTGAATGATAGGAACACGATCAAATTCTCCGCTCCGCGATTGATACCTAGATTCTCTTTATACCGTTTTAGAATCATTCATGATAATACCACAGAATAGATAATAGTACTATAATACTATACTGTTTATACTGCTGATTGATGGCACTTGGTGGAATCTGCTACACATATTGAGTAAGACACTTTGTACTTTTCCACTTAGTTTTATTTTTCACCTGGCCTCACGGCATCCTCAAAGGTATCATGTAAACTTTACATCATACCGTGAGGCGAAACCGGTCAGGTGAAAAATAAAATTAAAAGAAAAAGTACAAAGTGTCTTACTCAATATAATACTATACTTTGTCAAATATAGGATGATAATTTTGACAAGTCCAATCAAGGTAGGTTGGTGTATAATCGTTAATGAGTCTTTTCGATTCGCGTTATCGTAGGATTTGAAATCGATAGTTACAAAAACACAAAAACGTTTATTTTTTCATTATTATTTATGTTATGATATTTATGTTTGTACTATACTTAGCTAGTAATATAATTTTTTTTTGTAGATAATTAATAATTTTACTTGCATTGAAATTAATATAAATTCCATTTATTAGATTAATTTGCCTATAGTGGACAGTGTTTTTATTAATTTGTCTATTATATAAGTAAACAAATATGGTTCATCATAGGCGTCTTCTGTCATAATTATCTTCCTAAATTAGACAGAGTATAGTATCATCCAATTCAATCCAATCATACTTTTAAATCGATAAAGGCTATATTACAATATTAAATTTTAAACAAACCAAAACTGCTAGTATACAAGTTAACCCCTGGCTAAGGTAATTGCATGTAGTAGGTTCACATCGGAAGTAGATTCGAACTAAGAACCTCTGGATCATGTGGACAACTATTAAAACACTGGACAGTCTTATAAAAAGCAGTAAACGATCACTTAGTACAAAAAGTTAACAAGGACTGTTAAATTTTATTTGAATAGAGTTAATGGTTCATAGATGGATTTGGAGATAGGTTAATATCCAAATTACTTGGCACCAATATACCAGCACCAATAGCTACAGTGATCCTTGTATATTAATTCTTCATGATTCATTATTTATTTTCATTAAGAGCATACTCTCTATTGAAAGGAAGGCAACGCCCTTGTGACTCCTCTGGTGTTGCGGGCGTCCATGGGCGGCGGTGATTGCTTACCATCAGGCGATCCGTCTGCTCGTTTGCCTCCTTATTCCATAAAAAAATAATAAATTTACACGTTGTTCATGAAATTGAAAGATTTTTCAATATCGATAGAAGGTACTTTGAATAGCATCATGGCCAATATTCGGTACACTACGAATCTGCAAGCAGCTTATTTTCAATCGGTTTAGCCTCAACCGTTCTATTCGATCGAATCCGCCGGTACTTTAAAACGCGAGTGGCTCCGAATTTCAAGCCTGCCAATCTAATTCCCGGTCCCGGTAGTCCAACACAACGACACGTATACAGAGGGATATAATACTGTATTTCAAAATACACTGACGGACTCATAAACTGCATCAAAGTTCAGGTTTACTCTAAAAGGATTTTTTATAATAAGTATGCAAACTTTTTAGATTAAATTATATAAATATGGAAAGACTGGCTCTTAATCTTAAAAAAAAAAATTAAATTTAAAAATAGAACTGCAGTAAAACAAATGAATATAGCCGGGAAAAGAAAATTTACTTGTAGTATCAGATTTGCGTGTTATTTATAGCAAAGTTTTAAATTGATTCTCATTGATTTTTTTTGTTTTGTCAATTGAATTATTGTTACCAGCATAATTGTTGGGTTAGTTTTTTAACACATCGAGAGTTTTTGAACCATAATATGGATACTTCGTCCGAACAAGCGGCACAAATTGTAGCATTGGGGCGGGAGGGCTTGGATCAACGAACGATTGGTATAAATTTAAATTTAAACCAGTCTACGGTTTCTAGAATATACAGAAGGTTTGTAGAGACAGGTTCTTACAGGAGGAGACGTGGTACAGGCAGAACTCGAGCAACCACAGGTCGTGATGACCGATTTATTGTTATAACTTCCCTGCGAAATCGTTTCCTCACGTCAGTTAACATTAAAACCGAGCTTAATGAAGTGCGTGGAGTAAACGTGTGTGCACGAACAATAAGAAGAAGGTTAAAGGAAGCGGATATCACCCCTTTTAGACCAGCAAATGGTCCAAAGTTGTCTACAGCTCACAGACAAGCTCGCTTAAGATTTGCGCGTCATCACCTGAATTGGACAGAAGAGCAGTGGGCCTCTGTATTGTTCACGGACGAGTGTAGGACATGTTTATATGGTGCAGATGGTCGCAGAAGAGTCTATCGTCGACGTGGGGAGCGATATGCTCAAAGTTGCATTGAGGAGCGTGTTCCTTTTGGAGGCGGTTCATGTATGGTCTGGGGTGGCATATCGATGAACGAGCGAACAGAACTTGTGTTCATAGACATGGTCCGTCAAAACGGTAATAGAGGGGGTTTGACAGCACATCGCTACATAACAGAGATATTAGAAGATCACGTGGTGCCTTACATGGGATTCATAGGCGAAAATTTTACTTTAATGCAGGATAATGCCCGGCCGCATGCAGCTGCACAAGTTCAACATTATTGCGAAGAGGTTGGGATACGTACAATGAATTGGCCAGCACGCAGCCCGGATCTTAATCCCATCTAGCATGTTTGGGACAGTTTAAAAAGAGCTGTATATGCGAGAAACCCTTCGCCCACGACAGTGGCAGCACTAAGAACAGCACTTTCAGAAGAATGGGACAATATTCCGCAAGATCTTTTAAAAACCCTTATAAAATCTATGCGGAACCGATTAGAATCCGTAATAAGGGCACGTGGGGGTAATACACCTTATTAAAACACAAATAAACCCTTGCATAAAGTTTGTGTCTATTGTTAAAACCAATTTTTTAATTAACCAATTTTTCTTAAATTTCTGTTTTTTCTTCAAAAAGGTCTTAAGGTCCTTTCCAGTACATAAACTTAAACTTAAAGATATGACCCTACGCTGTTTTAAAGTTCACGAACCAATCTAGAGGTTTCAATTTAAATCTGTATAGAAAGTATGCATACTTGGTTAAAATATTTATTTCAAAGTCGTCTATTACTTTGATGCAGTTTATGAGTCCGTCAGTGTACTATTGAAGAATTCATTGAAAGCGAATAAATGTTTTTTGTTTAATATTAATTCACCGCGCTATATAGAGTCTAGATAGCACTGTAAGGCTCTGCTCATTTTAGTTCTAGATTTGAGACTGAATAAGCAGAGCCTGTTTTGAGTTCTAGAGTGCGATTACACAAACTTAGATACCTTTGTAACTGAGATGCCACGTCTGTCGAAGGACCGATGGCCATTGGAGCAGACGAGTCCTAGACTGGAAGAGTAGTGACCCCAAGAAGACAAACGGAAAGTACGACACCCTCTAGCCAGATGGACTGACAACCTGAAAAAGGTAGCTGTGAAAGACTGGATGTGGAAGGCGTAGGATCACGTGAAATGGCGAACATTGGGAGAGGCTGATGTCCAGCAGTTGACTACGGTGGGCTAATTGATAGTAATAATGAAATACATAGTGCACACTGTATAATAATTCAGACAAAATAGATAACAAAGAATCAAAGAATCAAAGAATCAATTTCATTTATTCAGTTTAGGCAAATAAAGAGCACATATGAACGTCAGAATTTTAAAATGTCGATCACAGTAAAAATAAATAAAATAAATCATTGGTAAATGATTCTTTCGCTGGTTCAGTAGGTTGGTTCTATATATCTACATAAGCGGGAATCCAACCCTTGACATAAGTCAAAGGTCCCGGGTTCGATTAAAACACTTGATTGTGGCTAAACTGTTGATGCTGATAGTCGAATACTCTACTGCTAAATCATAGAGATTAGCGATTAAAAGAAAAGAGTTCAAAATTTAAAGATCACTGGGTTTATAACAATAATGTATTTACACCTTATTTTAAATAACATTTTTCATCCTCACGTGATTGCAATAATCCTAATAATTTGAGAAGTCTGTGAAGAGAGAAACATTCTAAAAGGGATTATTTTTCATACTTCATGACATATAAAGTTAAAGCTAAACATAGATGTTACGATACCAGTATGTAATAACTATGAAGAAAAGGCAGACTTTTGCACACATTTTGGTATATCTGAAGTCATGGACTTCGTACAAAATGAACCGACTCTAGCACGCAAAGCGGTTCGCGTGAATTCAGCTTATAAATCAGAAGCTAGACATCTTATTGACATAAAGCATTCCTTATTTTTTCTTTCAAACCAGTCCGACGTTTACCCGATTGCAATCGGTACAGTCACTCGCGTGATAGATGTTACGACATAAATTTTATAGTGAATCTAAGGCATAGAAAGAATTGCTTAGGATTACTTATAAAAAAATAACTGTAGTGGAAAGGCAAAATGGTGTAAGTGACTATGATTGAGTAATCTAGTCAAGATAAACCAAATTATGGGAGGGAGGGTACAATGATTCGCACCGGGTACTGTAAGTTGGTAGGATTGTTCAAAGCACCATCATAAGCGAACTCTTTATAGTACTCATCCATTCGATACCTGAATTTTTCATGTATCTAAGATTCTGTACAATGTACATACACAACTTCCATTTCTTTTCAACACACACACACAACAAATAAAAATCTAAGCACTCAAACTTCGCATTCATAATAATATAACAGTATGATTGCTGAAACATTTCTCTTATGATAAATTTTTCCAACATTTGTGTCTATTACATTTTCATCCATATAGGTACCTACTTTATAACATTCTCAAGCAGCGTTCTTAGCCGTTCAAATTAAGTACAATAAAAATAGGTTAGAAATAAATTGGAAGGTTCGCTTTATATATTCGAAGGGGCGGTTATTTCGGGCGCACTGCCGTGACCCTAACTAATGTGCCGTGAAATACGTGCCACCGAATAACTGTGCGCTTAGTGATCTAAATTAAATTTAAGGGTACCGTGATACTTTGAGTATAGTGGTAGAAGTACTTTAGAATATGATGAATGTGTTGGTGTGACATGGCAGTGGGCTGGCCACAACTGTCTAAGGACAGAAGGCCGTTGGAAGAGTCCTAGTCCTAGAGTATAGAACGCGTGAAGGTAAACGAAAGGTGGCTAGGATAGATTGGATGCGTAAGATGGAAGGGTTGGGAGCCGGGGTGGACTGCAACAATCAATCGAGTGATTTATGGAGTGTATGTGGCTGAACCAAGGTCTACAGTTCCTGAGTTAACCTCAATTGCCAGTTACTGATTGATTGACGAGGGTCTGACGTAGACTTAACTGTCGACATTGGAGGTCTGACGATACTTACTTCACTAAAAGATAAAATGCGAAGTGTAAGAGGGCAGACTCTTGGCAAAGGACCTTCGAACATCAATCAGCAGGTGCATCTGCAACGACTGAGTCCTCTAGGAGTTAGGGAAACGCCTTATAAGATACCTTACATGCCAACATCTGAAGACCCAAACTGGTGTGCGGTTTGAGTCGATTCGAGCCCGATAAGACCATAGGCCGGCGGGGGTATCCGACGGGATTTCTCCACGATAGAAAACATGGGCTTGACTTCCAAAGATCATGCTGTGATCGGCTCGGCTCCAAAGTACTGGCTTTGGATAAATATTTCGGGCTCAACTACCCGAAATATCGGTCCGTAACTTCAGGTCTATTTTTATAGTAGTCCAACTGGTACAGTACTGGGTCAATATTGTGGAAAATTAATGAGTCGTTTGACAGACACTGTGTGTGTATCATTCCCTGAGGGGATACAAGGCAATGATCCCTAACCCAATTACACAGACTATAATAGACAAAGCACAGATATTTTCACCGGTATCAATAAATAGATTGCCAATATTATTTGCTATTTGTATCTGTACTAACATGACGTAACAAAACGTAGATATGTCACAATGTACCTTCGTGTCTAGTCACGTAAGCTCCTTTGCCTTGTTTGTTTGTCCTCTCTTATTATAACTGCCGAAAGATCTTATTATCACTTTCTAAAAGATTATTTCTAAAAGTCCGTATTGGTTCCCGGTGGAGTAGTATAGGACCACCCCAACTCTTCCTGTGAGTGTCGTAAAAGGCGTCTAAGGGATGGGGCTGTTCTCCATCCAACAGTAAACATACAGCCCATGACAAATTGCCCGCTAGACGGCAATAGGCTCGCCCCCTATTACGTCCTGGGACGGAAAATCATAATTTGCGAAATGTGGTTGCTAATACGAGTACACCTCTGATTACCTCTTCGGGGCTATATAGATTTTTCTAAAAAAGTTTTACCAACAAGAAAAAAGCTTTTTGAATAGTTATTATTTATTCATGATCATAATCTAAGCGTCAATTCCAGTGACATTCGCGTCTCAGACTCTGGTGTCCGCTTTCCCGTCTTGTCTTTTCAAGTCCGTAAGGATGCCAAGGATCCTTGCAGTGAGCTCATTTTTTTCAATAAAGAATATTATAGTGCCTGAAATTACTACTATTCCCTCTAACCCTTCCATCAAAGCTAAAATGCTTACGTTAGGAATTTGCGACCTGTCGATTATTAGGACCTCCTTTACCACTAAACTAATCATCTTTTATGACGTCAAGCCTACATTTCTTGACGTTTTTATTACATTAAAGACGTTCTCGTACCTTATAAATTACGTTGCGAAAAATAATTAAGTATTATTTACATTAAATTTCACACATTTTGTATCTTCTAGCAGTAAAACAGAATAATGTTTTCCAGCCAATTTTCCTGTTGAGTGTTCGTCCTAATTAAGTTTGTGGTACTTTTTTGATGTAAATATTAGGTGGTCACTTAATATTTTTCTCATTACATTTGAAGTCAACAGAAATGTAGTTTGTTTGAACACTATTGAAGAGAATAATTTTATATCGCTATAAGTGCTTTTTATTGTGTACTACAATTAGATTCTTGATTGTATTTCTTGGAATAACATTCGTTCACGTTGAACAAATGACCAGTATTTAATTTTATTCGCATGAATAGTGACCATATGTAATTAATATTTCATTACATAAATTTTCTCGCTTTTGTCATTCTTGAAAATTCAAATGATTGTTTTCTTTTACAATAATCTTTTAATCATAAATTCAATTCATTTAGTAACAAAAATGTATACATTGTTCGAATCTAGTTTTATTCGAGTCCTACATAACCACAGGCTTGTGGAGGGGTATCTGAGGGGATGGTTGCACGAAAAAAAAAGTTGTGAAGGTCTTGGTGTGGCCCCATACATCCCAATATATTGCCATATAGTAATTTTTGGTGCTTAAATATTTAGGCTTGAAAACTACACATTACGACCAAAACTGCTTTAAAATTGTGTTGTTATAATATTTGTATTTAGTAAATTGTTCTCTCGGTGTTGCTAACTATTCTAGAAATTTTAACTGTTTGACTTTCAAACAAGTGTGACCTTTCATACCGCCAGGGTTTATGAAGTTAAGGCTGTGTAAACTGTAGGCTTAAATTATGTACATGTGTTATTATTATTTGCTTGTCATTTTGTTTTAGAATGGTATATAGATACAGGGTATTTTTGTTTCCATTTGCTATGATTCTGGCTTATGACAGCCTTTTTTAATTTCCTTTTAGTTTTCATACCTGTTCACTCTTAATCTGGCTCTTCTTTAAAATGTTTAAATGTGTATTTTATTACGAAATTTGTGTCTAAGTGGATGTGTGTACGTGGTAATGTGTATGTTTGCGCGCGTGCGTTCTTGTGTGTGTGTGTATGCGCATAAATGTGTGCACATGTCTTTGTGTGTATGCATGAAAAGTGATAAAAATCTCGAGTTATATGAAAATTTCTTGAATACGCTTATTGAAAGTTAATTTTACTGTTCCATCTCATATGATTGACGAATGTGCTGCTACTATTGCTAGTAATTATATAACGGAGAATATTCCACAATCAGAACCTCTTTTTCGTGTATAGCAATATAACAATTCTGCACCAAAACATAAACGGACTATTGAGTAAATCAGGTGCCTTTACAGTTCATGTGGAAAATTTAAGTTGTAAAGATAATCAAATTGATATATTATGTTTCTGTGAACACAATATGATAGCATTAGATACTGATTTGTTATGTATTCCTAACTTCACGTTGGCAACCTACTATGCAAGGCAAGTAAGGCGCGGAGGTACCTGTATTATGGTTAGAAATGGACTTAAGTATAAGGCTATTGAAAATGTGCCGCCTTGTAGTGTGTCGGGGATAACCGAATGCTGTGGAGTGGACCTTATTGATCATAACATGATAATATTGTGTATCTATAGGCCTCCACAAAGAGATCAGGTAAAATACAAATTTAATGTGTTCTTTGATGCGTTGTATCGGGTCCTCTCGTTGTTTCCATTCAATAGTAATAAAAAGATAATAGTGTGTGGAGATTTCAACATTGACATTCTAAATACCACAACCTATTCCCAGCAGTTCAAACAAATTCTTCAAGCGTTTCATCTAAAATGCGAAATAAAAAAACCTACTCGCTTGTGTAGTGGTACCTGCATTGATAACTTTGCTCATAATTTACGGCGATGTAGAAGCGAAGTACTAGAACTCGCAGTATCGGACCACACAGCGCAACTACTACATTGTCCCGTCAACAGGGGATGCAGACTTGATTTTTGGTATACTGAAAAACGCAACTACTGTAGTACTAATATGGATAAATTCGTTGATAGCCTCAAGGGTATTGATTTTGCTAAGGTATACGCGGAAACTGATTGTAATTGCGCTTTCAATATGTTTCACGACATATTTTCACTCACGTACAATAATTGTTTTCCTAAAATTAAAATCAAAATCTCCACAAAGATAAGACCTAGATGGGTAACTAGCGGTATTAGGGCTTGTAGTAAAAGAAAGCGTGAACTCTTGTGGATATATAGACGATGTCCTACTGAGCGTAATAGACTTAATTTTAAATGCCTATCACGCAGACTTAAAAAAATAATTAATTTAACACAAAAGCAGCAAAATAATAAATATGTACGTTCATCTAAAAATAAATGTAAAGCTACGTGGAAAATAATAAACAAGGCCAAAGTTAATTATCCTACTGAAGGTATTGGGCAGGTAAAAGTAAACAACCAATTAATAACTGATCCTACGGCAATTGCACAAGCATTTAATAACTTCTTTGCGGATCAGGCAGAATCCATAAGGGGTACCAGATACGTCAATTCTGTCAAACCTACTAAATCCTCCTCAATGTTTATGCAACCTACTATACCACAGGACATAATTAGAATAATAAACCAATTAAAAAATACAACTAGCACTGGATATGACGAAATAAGGACAAGTGTTATAAAAAAGGTATCGTTGTATATTGCGCCTGTCTTAAGCCACATTATTAACACCTGCATTATGCAAGGTATATTTCCCGATAAATTAAAAAAAACTGTGGTAAAGCCTCTTTTTAAAAAAGGAGACAAGGAGGATATCTCTTGTTACAGACCAATTGCTTTGGTACCAATTTTTTCTAAAATATTTGAGCGAGTCATATATGATAATATTAACAATTATTTTGAAGCACATAATCTTTTTGCTGAACAACAGAAAGGGTTTAGAAAAAATAAATGTATCGATACAGCCATTTTTGATTTTTTAAATATAATTATGGCCAGGGTCGATAAACGTTTGCCCGTGGCGTGTCTTTATATGGATATGACAAAGGCGTTCGACTATGTGGACCATAAAATTCTCATTGAAAAGTTAAATTCATACGGCATTAGGGGAAACTTATCCAGTCTACTCGAGTCATATTTAACAAATCGTCAACAGATAAGTATAGTTGACAAGATAAGTTATAAATCTAAAACTGAACACCAGTCAGATGTGCGAAATATAGCTTACGGTGTGCCGCAAGGGAGTACACTGGGGCCGTTGCTCTTTAACATCTACATCAATGACCTTCCGTCAGCAACAAAATTTCCCATGGTAATGTTTGCTGATGATGTTACGGTTGTATTTGACAAACCTAATTTAAATCTAATTGAATCGGAAATGAACGACAGTATTGGTTCTCTTGTTGCTTGGCTGGAAGCGCAAAACTTAAAAATTAACATTACCAAAACAACCTTAATGAACTTTGGCAGAAACATAGACGAAAACCTACACCTAAATGTTAAATATAATGATATAAAAATTGATGAGGCTACAGTAACAAAATTTCTTGGGTTACAAATAGAGAACACATTACAATGGAAAGAACAGATCGGGAAAGTATGTGGAAAATTAAATCAACACGCATACGCTTTATACATGTTAAACAAATCTGCTAATCAAGACACGGTACTCACAGCATACCATGGGTTAGTTGCGTCCACTCTAAGGTACGGTATCATATTTTGGGGGAATGCGGTTGGCAAAGAATTGGTATTTAAGGCACAAAAGCGTTGTATCAGAGCAATATGCAACTTACACACCACTGATACCTGTAAGCCTCATTTTATAAGTTTAAAACTATTAACAATGCCATCCATGTACGTTCTCGAAATGTGCATGTTTGTAAGACGGAACTGGGCAAAATTTTCACCGGTAAGTAGTAGCCGTAGAGCAGGTAAACTCCATGTAGTAGCGTCTAAAACAACCATGTACAAGAACAGTGTCTTCTGCATGGCACCTACAATTTATAATAAACTGCCTAAATCTCTCAGCTCCACCGAGGCTTTACAAGAATTTAAAAATAAACTGCTCATGTTGTTATTGCAAAAGGCATATTATTCCGTCAATGAGTATCTGAATGACAAATTCTAATTGTTACTTACTATTTATTACATCTATAAATATTTATTAAATTATACTATTATTAATTCATGACTTATTTGATTATATAACGTTGACATACAAACCATTTAATAATAATTATGAATATATGACATTAAAATGTATTGAGCACTATGAGCAATATTTTGTTATGAGCAGTATGACCTAATCTCGTAAGCGATATCTACTAACCATAACTTTAAGTCCTGATATTAACCATAACGACATTTAATTTTAATTTGTACGCCATGTATGTGGTAGGACATAGAGCACCTATATATTAGCTTAAGATCTTTGTAATACCTGTGTTCCACAATTTAATAAATAAATAAATAAATAAAATAAATAAATATGACCCACTTTTTTTTATATTATATATTTCACATTCTACTACAGAATTTTGGAATGCGGATAAACATGTAAATACGTACATATTATACATAGATACTCTCAGACCAATGCAAATAGCCATATTTATGCATAAAAATGTTTGCACTGAGCGGGGATCAACCCGCGCCTCCTGCGTGACAGTCGTGTTCACGACTCCCACGCCACAGAGGCTATCATTTAAGTGACACAATTTCTTCAAGTGTCAACTCGGCATTATAACCCGATGAAAGCAAATAGCAACTGTAAATACTCCTTATCAGCTTTATAGTGCGACATTAAGATAGCTATCGATAGTGTGTATCAAGCGTTTCCACCTTTAGTACATACCACTAAACTAGGTCAGTTGATCTGTGGGATCGGTTTATAAAAGGGAATCGTCTCATGGCGGAAGTGAGTGAGTTTATTGAGTGTTCCCTCTCACACGTTTGAACTTCAGACACAGATGACACTGATATTCGTAGGTCTGACTTTTTCAGGGAAAGTCATAATATCTTTAGATATTAAACGTTCATAGTGAATTCTTTTTTTTTTTTTGTTCGAAATCTTGTAATATCTGTAATGCCAGTGATGGCACGATAAACTATATTTATTTGTCATTAAATTATTTGATTGAAATGGCAAACAAACATTTAATAGTACTTAAACTTTGCTAGGGTGAAATCTATTCTCACGCATAGTTCAAGATGATACTACTTGCAATACTATGAGAGGCCAGTATTGTATGCTAAGTAGAGTACCTAATTGCGCTGAATAAATAACTATGTCAAATTCCCATGCAGATATTGATTGACTAATGGTACATTCGACCAAACGCGAGTAAGGTTTATTCCTAGAATAAACAAGCAATATCACCCACATATTGGCTGTCTATTCTAGGAATAAACTTTACTCGCGTTTTGTCGAACTGGCCCTAAAATAGGTTAGTTTTACTGTATAATGTTCAGTTGTTTTCTCCCTGTATGATATGTGTCGGTATTTATGCTTTTTTAAAATTAAAAGTACCACATTTTACATTATTTACTTACGCCTTGAAAATTATAATACTAGAGGAAGATTCCTGCCTTATTATTCAATATCATCTTAAGATAAATAAAATTGTGTGTGCCATTGTTCTTACCATCTTTTTGTTCCTCATCATTACTCTTCCATCCGTTTCTTCTACCACCTTTCTTCTCTTTAGGTAGTATACACGTAAGAAGCAGTAAACATTCATACCTCTTGCCATCAGGTATATCATTCACTTATAAAAGATATCAAATCAAAAAGGTAAACGAGAACACAACATGACTCTAATTAAAGGTTTACTTAATCACCGCCATTTCACGGAACATTCAAATGTTCCAAGTCTTCTAAACTTTTAATTGGTTCGTAGACTTCCAAAATACCCCATTAAACTTTCTATTTGACTTGACAAAATAACAAAACGCCCAATATTCAAATCGGAATACCATTTAGTAATAAAATCCGTAACATCAATGCTTTGATATTGAAATTTGAACAATCACAAAGTGTTACCTGCACGAAAAGTATGTGGAATAAAATATCGATTTAGACAGACCCAAATTATTCTGGTCAAAATTGGTCTGTTTGATTTGGTTCATACATTCAAAGGAGGAAGGCAGAGTTTTGTGACTGGTCAATATGGAATCAAACGATGCCTTTATTACCTAAGTTTTATAAAGCATCACAAAGTTTAAGCGTTAGGTTATTATTGAGTGTCTTTTTGGATGTTTTGAATGTGCTATTTTTACCCGACTGCTGATGAAAGGAAGGTAATGTTTTTTATTGTAAAATTGACTTTAACTGCTACTGGGTTGTAAGGGTATTATCAGCGAAATACATATCGAAGTAGGTACTGTCAAAGTCAATAGTAACTGATCATTTTCAGATTGTAAAAGTTTTGATTTGAGATTGACATGGTCATTCACATTAATAGTGTAACACTCACCGGAATATTTACCATGCTTTTTAAGTAGTTGATATTATGGCGCTGTTTCAAGTGCCATGATCACGGTGAAACGATGACATGGTGATATGCTGATCACGGCGCTTGAAACAGTGCTGAAATATCGGTTACTCAACAAAAAAAGCACAATATCCCGATGAGTGTTACACTATTTATTGTAAAAGTTAGTATAAAGTAGTGTAACCATCATCAAGTCTGCTGACTGTGCTAGCTATATTCGGCATCCAATCAAATCCAAACTCCAAACTATCATATTTCTTGACTTTACCAATCGTACTTTACGTTTTTGCTTGCCCCACAGAGGCGTAACTGTATGTACATAATATTATAATGTTGTAAACAAAATAGTAACTCTTATTTCAAGGCAGATTCTCTTAGCTAAGGTGAAATATGATTTACATTTGCTTTCAACGGTATATTACTACATTCAGTAAAGTGTCTACACTCTAAATCAGATTTCATCTTGTATACACTTTAGAATCTCAACCCATTAATGCGTAAAATCTTCTATAATTCACAGCATCTCAAAAAGGCTTTGAATTATTGCTTCGAGAACATTTCAGCGCCGAAATTTGCTTTGAAATCTAACTCACACTATAAATTTAATTTATGTTTTAAATTAATCAGGTCTTCGGCGACGTATTTGAAATTGCCATTACTTCAATTGCAGGATTATGTGCCTTTTGGAAGTTTTATTTCAAGTTTTTCAAATTTAAAATTATATTCTTATCTAATTTAGTTACCGAAGAATTTACACTGTTTCAAAAAGAGTAATAAAGACGGATATGAAGAGAAGGAAAATTTGAAATGAATCAGGTGTGGCTCAATAGCTCAATTGGAAGAGCATTCCCCTGTAAGGGAAAGTTCGTGAGTTCAAGTCTAACTTGAGCGTTTCATTTTTTCCGATTTTTTTCGAACTTTAAAGTTAGCTCGAATACATAGGGAAAAATAATCTTCTCGGGCGGGACTCGAACCCGCAGTCTTTCCCTTACAGGGGGAATGCCTGACCAATTCGGCTACCGAGACACGCCCGATATGATTCAAATTTCCCATCTCATACGTCTTTAAGGCGACGTGGCGTCATCTACCGATTTTCTTACGAACTATCGGAATCAATGAATGATGTTACAATCATTTTTAAACATTGATTTTTTGATAACTGCGCCCAAACAATTGAAGGAATTTCTACAGCATTAAGTATGCTAACTATACAAATCGAATACATAGGGAAAAAGAATCTTCTCGGGCGGGACTCGAACCCGCAGTCTTTCCCTTACAGGGGGAATGCCTGACCAATTCGGCTACCGAGACACGCCCGATATGATTCAAATTTCCCATCTCATACGTCTTTAAGGCGACGTGGCGTCATCTACCGATTTTCTTACGAACTATCGGAATCAATGAATGATGTTACAATCATTTTTAAACATTGATTTTTTGATAACTGCGCCCAAACAATTGAAGGAATTTTTACAGCATTAAGTATGCTAACTATACAAATCGAATACATAGGGAAAAAGAATCTTCTCGGGCGGGACTCGAACCCGCAGTCTTTCTCTTATAGGAGGAATGCCTGACCAATTCGGCTACCGAGACACGCCCGATATGATTCAAATTTCCCATCTCATACGTCTTTAAGGCGACGTGGCGTCATCTACCGATTTTCTTACGAACTATCGGAATCAATGAATGATGTTACAATCATTTTTAAACATTGATTTTTTGATAACTGCGCCCAAACAATTGAAGGAATTTTTACAGCATTAAGTATGCTAACTATACAAATCGAATACATAGGGAAAAAGAATCTTCTCGGGCGGGACTCGAACCCCCAGTCTTTCCCTTACAGGGGGAATGCCTGACCAATTCGGCTACCGAGACGCGCCCGATATGATTCAAATTTCCCATCTCATACGTCTTTAAGGCGACGTGCCGTCATCTACCGATTTTCTTACGAACTATCGGAATCAATGAATGATGTTACAATCATTTTTAAACATTGATTTTTTGATAACTGCGCCCAAACAATTGAAGGAATTTCTACAGCATTAAGTATGCTAACTATTCCTTCCTTCCTTCCTTCTTCTTTCAATTTAAAGTTAGCATTAAAAATGCTATAAAAAATCAGTCCAATATTCGGTCTGAGTCATCAAAATTGAATGTTTAAAAATTGTTGAAAAATCATTCATTGTTTCCAACAGTTCGTAAGAATGTTGGTAAATGGCACTACCGTCGCCCTTAAAGACGGATATAAAGAGAAAGAAAATTTGAAATGAACCAGGTGTGGCTCAATAGCTCAGTTGGAAGAGCATTCCCCCTGTAAGGGAAAGGTCGTGAGTTCAAGTCTCACTTGAGCGTTTCCTGTTTTCCGATGTTTTTCGAACTTTAAAGTTCGCATTAAAAAAGCTATAAAAAATTCAGTGAAATGTGTCACGTAATCAAAACTACTCACAAAGACATACGAAAGAAAGCAATGCCATAAGGGGTAAGGTGAAATATAATTTACGAAACTCGTATGATATAATTGATGCGAGAAATGAGTGTGTAAATATTTTAATAGGTCGATTATTGCTAGCAATTATCGCAAACGATTTAATCGAACCGATCGTGCAAAGAACTCGCACCGTCTATGTGACGCCTTACATTTGAAAAATATAGCCAGTTCTAGATACATTTACTATTTATTTCAAATGTATTTTTTACAATTGTACGTGTATAAGTACTAATGTATTGACCATGTATAACGTCAATCACAAAGCTAATTACTAATGTAATTTCCAAAGCCAACCTATTCATTCAAGTATCAAATACGTTCATCATTGTATCAACTGACGTTTATCATTATATCAACTGACGTGCTAATGTGCTACTTAATTACTTACAAGCAGAAGTTATTACGAACAAACAGCCGTCTAATTAATTCTGTGTATCAAAACCTCGCGTTATATTGAATAACACGCGTGGAGTTGATGGAATGATGCATTGGTTATGATGTGTTTCTACAGATATTAGTAGTTCGTTGTTCATATTGAGTAAGACACTTTGTACTTTTCCACTTAATTTTATTTTTCACCTGACTGGTTTCGCCTCACGGCATTCTCAAAGCTACAAAGTGTCTTACTAAATATGTGTAACAGATTCCACCAAGTGCCATCAATCAACAGTTTAAACAGTTGTGTTGTTTTTGATACATATTATTGAAGTTTAAGATTCGTTACACGTGATGTTCATATTGTTATTTCTGAACAGAAACATTAAACGTATTGATATTTTCTGAAGTTTACGCGAATGTCACTCATTGAAATAAAACCACTTTTTACGGATTCTATCGCGATATATTTGTTATTATTACTTTTAAACCCGACGTTTCGGCTGCTTTGCAGTAGCCATTTTCGCGGTGTGACTCACGATGGTAGTTGTCACATAGTTTGAAGTATAAGTTATCTCAAAATACCCGAATCATGGTGAATTATTGGTGTTCGTATTTAGATAGATAGATAGATAGATAACTCTTTATTGTACACCAGTAAATTTACAATATTACGCAGAATGAGCTCACTGTGTTGTTAAGTCTTGCTGGATTTTGCTGCTTACTGGGTTTGATTAAGTGGATGACTGGGTCCCAAGCTGGTGTTACGGTCCATCCATCCTCTCTATTAAAATTTGGGTGTTTTTTTAATTCCAATAGCCTCGCGGATCATTCTAGGTTTATCAAACCTTAGGTAATAGTTGGTGCCTTTTTGCGCGTGTTCACATACAGCTGTTATTGTTGAGTGTTGGTGTTTTATGTCAGCTATGTGTTCTTTGACCCGAGTGCCAATGCTTCGCTTGGCTTGACCAATATATGAGAGCCCACAGTCACAGTCTCATATATTGGTCAAACCAAGCGAAGCGAAGAAAGAACACCGATATATTCCTATAATGATCCGCGAGGCTATTGAAATTAAAAAACACCCAAATTTTAATAGAGAGGATTGATGGACCGTACCACCAGCTTGGGACCCAGTCATCCACTTAATCAAACCCAGTAAGCAGCAAAATCCAGCAAGACTTAACAACACAGTGAGCTCACTCTGCGTAAATACGAACACCAATAATTCACCATGATTCGGGTATTTTGAGATAACTTGTACTTCAAACTATGTGACAACTACCATCCCATACTACCATTTTCGCGGTGTGACTCACACACCGCGAAAATGGCTGCTGCAAAGCAGCCGAAACGTCGGGTTTAAAAGTAATAATAACAAATATATCGCGATAGAATCCGTAAAAAGTGCTTTTATTTCAATTAAACGTATTACTCAGAAAATTCAACGACCTGGTAATCAAGCTTTTCTACCAACATATAACCAATACATTACAAAGTAAACCTTGACTCTAGAGCAATATCAGTGAATCACATCGTGCCATGTCAGAATTATTGTGTATTTTTTGACTGAAAATAGAAGAAGAATAGTCTCTTTGTTTCGAAATTGAACGTCTTCTTTGAATAGTTATTTATCTGCTTAGTTCAGCCTTTAGAAACAGTTATTCAACAGAGCCTAACAAGTGTTACACTATCCCAATAATGTAACATTGTTACAACATTGAAACAGTGTCGATTGCGCTACGTAAAATGTTACGTTTCTGTTCCAGTTTCACTGTTTGCACTCTAGAGTCTAGTCATTTTTGAGCTATTTGTTTCATGTTATTGCCAGTTTGATGAATTTATTTACAATTTACAAACGGAGGAATGGCATATAAACTGTTAGACATAGTTTCAGTACCCACTTTTAAAAGGAGAGTATTAAACTTAAGGAAATAAACACAGGATAGAAATTAGAGCAAGTGTCAGTATTTACAACTTCCACGGCGGTGGCAACCCACGGCGGTGGCGCGCTCAATAGCGCGCCTCCCCATTCCGGGGGCGAGTTGGGGACACCGTTGTCCCCCCTCCTGAGGAGGGCCAGACCGTAAGGGATGGCCCTGGGTCAGCCGGGTGCGAGGGATATGTCTATGATAACCTCACCTCCGGCCTAGCACCAAGACCCACAGTCGGCGTGTGGTTTTAGTCGGTTCGAGTCCGACATAACCTCCCCTTCCGGCTCCGGCAGGGGGGGTATCCGAGGGGATTTTCGCACGAAAAAAAACAAAAAGTATTTACAACTTGAAATTGAACTGTCCTGCTTATTCGAATGCCATGCTGTGAGCGTTAAGAAATGCTGACTAGTTTTTTTTCTTATTTTTTTTTCTAGTATAACATATAGCATATGCTACACGAATAATTTTGCCTACGTATACCGCTTTTCATCCTAAACATTGATTTCATTGTTCTACGCCATTAGTGTAGAAAGGCAGGTATAGTATACACCGCTAGGGGCAAATCAAACCTTTCAGTGGCGGTTATTCTGAATTTTAAATTTCCAGATATGAAATCTAAATATCTATCGCGGATTAGAACGACAATTATCCCTTTTCTAAAAAAATAATTACTTGCGTGTCAATGATCTAATTAGCAGGGATATTGTAGAACTTGTGAAGTGAAGGAAAGCGATTAAAAAAGAGGATACTTGGTTCCATAGTAAACAATAGTAAAATGATGATGATAATGATAGAGCGATGATTATAATGTGCCACATCAGACTCGAACGCAGGGTCCACTTCCAAAATAACACAACAACAACTGATTCATTTATTATTGACGTAAGGGTCACAGGAGTTACAATAATTTATAGGTTTATTGTCAAAGATTTATTTATTGATGAAATGGATCTGTTATTTGTGTTGAAAGCTACACATCAGATTTATTGACTTGGTAAATATACTTTATTCAGTGTCAAATATTAGTGAGGATAGTTGATGAATGACTGGCTCTTGATTTTTATCGATGACCGTCTGGCTTATAAAAAAGAAGCACTCTAATGTCAGTTTAATATCATTATTATTATTTATTTTTTGAATAAACCTACACTATAAGTATCCGTACAAACATGTCAATGTTGAGTAGGATTATTGTTCAATAAATATTTATTTCATATAATATCTACGTATGCTTTCTTTTTATCAAATCATCATCAACTTTGCCCGTGTCTCAGTCGCATCCGGGGTCCGTTTTCCAGTGTTATTAATATTATATAATTATTTTTTATATTAATATTATATATTAATATTAATCCAATTCGCGCGGTCTTGGGCATCATGGTAGTGTAGTAGACTATTTTTATCCAAAACTAGCTTTTGCCCGCGGCTCCGCCCGCGTGAATGTCGGTTCCCGGCAATTATTCGAATTTTTGTCACCTTTGAACCTTCCCTAGACCTCCACGAACATTTCAAGACCAAGATAAGATAAATCCGTTCAGCTGTTCTCGAGTTTTAGCAAGACTATCGAACAGCAATTGATTTTTATATATATAGATACTGATCAATTTTTTAATAAACTTTCTCGGAAATCTTAAATCAGTATATCCAAATAACCGCCAGGAAATAAACCTCGGAAGATCAAACGACATTATAGTGATTTCAGAACATAACAAAATAAATAGAAATATGGTTATTTCGTTCGCAGAAAGCCCTAAGATTGCGCATCGTTTAAATTTCAACAATGTCATGACTTTGGAGGGCTTACAGTCTGCTCACGGAGATTTAACTACGAGCGAAAATTTGCGCAAAGCGACTTGTAACTGAAACAAATGTATATGAAGGCAGCCACGCGTTGCTGCAATGTATGGCATGACAAAAGGAGCAGCGAGTGAAAGAATTTGTGTCGGGTTGGACACATAACACTGCTTTATAGCACTAGTTTTACATACAAGTTGCTCAGCCTCCGTGGCGTAGCGGTAGTGAACGCGGCCACTACGCAAGAGGAGATCCCCACTCAGTGCAAATATTTGTATGCATGAATATGGGTATTATTCGGTCATATATTAGTCGGTCCCAGTTGCCTTTCGAACATCTATGGCAGTCGTTACGTAAAATGGATCCCTGACTCCAAACTGAAAGGTTCAGATGCGACTGGGATTAACGGAAAGATGAAGAAGAGATTAAGGGATAGTTCTTAAGGTACTGTACCCAAAAGCCAAAGAAACTAGGTCTCTACTATCCATCTGTATGGCTGTCACCAGGCTGTATCTCGTGATAACTAGACAGTTGAAATTTTCACAGATGATGTATATCCGTTGCCGCTAAAACAACATTATATTAATACTCTTCTTGCAGTAGATTGTGTAGATATCTGCTTTATGATTGTACATATCATTTTTTTTTCTTTTTTCCCTATATATATAAATTTAAAATGTGCAATATCTATGTACCTACTGAAGTTAGAACCATGCGTATCGCACACAAGTTAGAACCATACGTATCGCAACAACCATAAGTATCGCAATTCAGTAGCTTAAGTATAAATGTGTAGGTACCTATATGATATAAATGTATAATTGAACGCCAACAACTACCAGTTATGTACTCCAACCAACATACATTTCCATCCAGAGGTTGCCTGGCAGAAATTGCGTAAAGCGATAAGGCCGCTCTTTGTACTGCTCTTGTGTTCCTAATTTCCATACTATTAATAATGTAATTGGCGTACAATAAAGTATATAATAAACTAGCTGTGCCCGCGACTTCGTCCGCGTGGAATGTACTTAATAAACAAAATCAGTTTATTTTTTTTTGTTTTTGGCATTTTTTTTTAGCCTAAGTTACTCCTTATTACATAAGCTATCTGCCAGTGAAAGTCCCGTCCAAATCGGTCCAGCCGTTCCAGAGATTAGCCAAAACAAACAGACAGACAGACAGACAGACAGACAGACAGACAAAAAAATTAAAAATATATATTTTGGTATGTGTACCGTATATACATTCATATGCATGTAGTAGAAAGCGGTTATTTTAATATTACAAACAGACACTCCAATTTTATTTATTTGTATAGATAAATAAATTAATTAAGTTACGTTTGAATTAATTGTATGTATTCTGATAATTAAATAAATAATGTATTATCTAACTTTCGAATCAAAACAGTGTTGAAAGAAGTGACCTCTTTTAATGGGTCCTGCAAGATCTTAGAGTTTAGACCCTTAAAGATATAAGTCTACTTAATATTGTTTGTGTGGGACCGCAGGCTTAAGGTCGGGGGTAAACAGCGGTGAAGCTTAGCGATTTACAAATTACAACGCATATACAAGAACTATTTGCAAGCTCTTAGAAATACAACAGCTAAACTAATTTGTTGTATGGCAAAAGAGAAAATTAACAAATGTCGTGGGGAATCATTACTATTCCACTTAGAAGAGGCAGTAAAAGCTGCCAAAACGACTGCAGAAAATCCAGTGTTAGTGATTTCGTGACTCGTAGTGATTCGTAGTTCTCGCCACAGAATACAGAGCCATTGAAAGTATAGGAAACAACTTGTTTGTGAACTTATACAAACAAGCTGTAGCTCCAGCGTGAAAAATCGGTTTCCTAAGCTAATATAGCTCATAAAATAAGTATTTTAATTACTATACAACGTTTATTAGGAAAAGTATATGGATACTTTTCCATTTATTATTTTATTAATTCATTTTTGAAATTAAACAAAGGTAGTGTAGGTACTTACTGACGCGTGAACAATCTTGAGCTTGACAAATAATTACTGATTCATTTCTGTTTATCAATAGTATTCAAAGGGTTGAGACATACAAGTACCTACCTCGCCTTAATGCTTCTGACATGAAGGAAAATTGAGGGCCTTGTATACCTCAACCCGTCGACAGCCTTGTGAATCTGTCATCAATTCTTTTCTTTACTATTCAGAAGGTTTAAAAAGGGTCTTCAGAATGTGTTGTCTTTAACAAATGTGTGTTTTGTTTGCTACTGAAGAGCCGCAAAGACTCTTCTATTATTTGATAGCGTGTATTAATATGTTTGTCATGAGCTATTATGTTACCAGTGCTCATGGACATCTACTGTGACTGTGACACATACACAAATAGACACTCCATGGAGACAAACTGTGCATGGAGGTAACTTTATCCTATCTGGATCACTGTCCGATAGTGCTAAACAATCTATGTATAGAACATGACCTAACAGTTTGTTGAGAACACACAGTAGTACTCGTAGTTCTGTTAATACCTCTATCAATCGATGTCTTATTACAGGATGGCCCTTATCCAACTCTTTTTGGATCAGTTTTCAGTCTAAGTACGAAACGATCGGAGTCCGATATTTTCCGGAAAGTGCCTATTTTGATATATTGAAACATGCATGCATTTTTTCGCTTGAGTAACAATTAAAGTGAAGATAATAACCCTACCTAAATACCAATTTGAAACGCTATTTATTAAAAGACAAAGACAATTTTAACGCTCACGACGTAAACTCATAAATAAAAAATCCAAATAAAGGCTCCCGCCATAAGTGACGTTTAAAAAGATAATGTTGGTAGCATTGAACCCTGCCAACATTAGCGATAGAGCCATCTCCTGGAAGTCTCACTTAAGCATAGGAGTCATCAATCAGGTTGGCAACCTCGTCAGCTTTCAACTTTCGGTATGTTTTACTTTAGATCATAATTTATGAGTAAGAGCTTGCAGAATTCATTTTAAAATTGGAGCTGTTTTGTTTGCATTGTCATTTTCGATCAGAAATTATCTGTCAAAATAAAAAATTCATAATATAATTTATTATCAGCACTAAAAATTATTGATAACATTTTTACCTAGCACAGCAAACGGCGACCCAGATACGGCGTGCGGTTTAGTAGGTTCGAGTCCGACATAAACTACCCTCCGGCTCCTGTTTTCGTGGGGATTTCCCGCACGTTGAAAAAATATAAAAAAGGTACATTTTTGTATAGATAGGTCGAATTAACCATACAAAAAATGCAAAGGCAGCTTTTATCCGCAGTCGAAATGTAGCAATAGAATGTAGCACTACTATTCCCAGTTTTTGACCCCTCAAATGTATTCCCGGGATAAAATATAGCATAGATTTATGCTATTCCAGAGCATCCATCTATATCCCTGCAATTTTTACGACAAATAGTAACAAACATCCATCGATCTTAAAATACTTTATACACATATAATATTAGTGGCATAAAATCACAAGAGAATCCGTTACATTTTCTATCCTATAGTATATTTTTTGGATGGCACAACACTATGAAGTCGTTTTATAGCCAGATTTTTCACTGCCTACTGTAAATGCCTTTAGTGACTCGTGACAATCAGTGATCCATGGTTGCATACTTCTGTGAGAATGCCAAGCATTTGGACGTAACATGGACGCGGGTATGTAGACTAGAGTGGGGCTAATATCGATGATCCAGTCTATCGTATCACATTACACCATAAAAACCAAAATAAGAGTGATAGCGAAAATGATTAAGCATAAAAAAATTATAACTATAACCAAAATCACTTGTGACAGTGACGGATATAAAAAAGTATTAAGTATTACGTAAAACCCGTTTTAAATAAAACTAAGTAACTTGTGTTTGACTGTTCAAGTTTTGAAATTTCGAGGGGTATTGATGATAAGCCTACACTTCGAAAAACATCGGGAAAAATTAAACGCTCATGTGAGACTTGAACTCACGACTTCCCTTACAGGGGGAATGCTCTTCCAACTGAGCTATTGAGCCACACCTGATTCATTTCAAATTTTCCTTCTCTTTGTATCCGTCTTTAAGGGCGACGGTGGTGCCATCTACCAACATTCTTACGAACTGTTGGAAGCCTACACTTTCGTAAAATTCTTAATTGATTCTACATGACAGTCAAATAAAAGTCTGGCAATTTCCTAACCTCAGTCCAAATAGCTGAATATCAAAACGGATGTTGATTTGCCCAAATATCCTGACTCCCACGACAACTGAATTTCCCTCAAAATTACATTATATCGCACCCCTCATAAATAAACAATATTCAAATTAACTGAGACATGAAACTTCATATTATTAAATTCACAACTAGAATGAAAATAGTATCGTTACTTACTCATATTTCTGTATCGATAGTAGCTTTCATTAATTACTTCGTAGCGTTTGACAGTACTTTTATCAAGTACAAGAATTGGACAACACTAGAACGCGATGTTTTGACTTTCAAAGCGTCAAAAGCGAATTGCAGATGTGTTAGTAAATATTAGTAAGTGGGTGGTGAAAATATACCGTACAGTTATTGTGACGTGTTCGTCAATAGCATTTTTTGTGCCAAAACAATAACAGTTTTTGACACGAAGAGTTCTGCTGGTGAATATACACATATATCGCCCTTCCCGGCGAATAAAATGGTAATCGCAAATTCCAAATTTTACAGGAGAAGCAAATAACTGTTTTTTGCTTATATCTCAGTGCAGGTAGATTGTATGGCAATAATTTATATGTCAAAAGAAAGCTAATTTTTGTGCAGACTAGTTTCTATGTTAATTTTATTTCATTAGGCTATTGGAATAAAGTAATCTAAGAAAAACATTTTACCGAAAATGTAGATAAAAATTATAGTACACAATGTATCATTACCATATTATTCGCGTGTTATTCCCATTGCTGCCGTGGTCAGTAATAATACATTACAGTATTGTTCATGTAAATATGGAGCTAAAAATGTTTACGGTAAATGAACATTACCATATTATTCGGGGAAATGCATGTGATAGTGTCTACGGTAATATTACTTTGCAAAACTATTCATCAATATATTGTGTCAACTGATTATTTGTAATATTATATTGCAAATATAATATTTGATCAAACAATACAGTAAAAATTAGTTAAATTACATAATATTGCGGGAATGAAGAGAGCTACCACAGTCAGGTTGCAGTATATTTATTACTACTCAATGATTTAATAAAGCAATGTCAAATGTAATTTCAAGACAAACTAAATAACAGGCTTATATACTGATTTATCCACCATTGGTGGAGTGGGAGCGATGCTTGTGGTCACGTCCTATCTTCTCACTGACTTGAAGAAGGCATGGGGAGCTGTGAGAAAACTCACAGATGACCCACCAGCCGCTGCCAACCCTGGTCGAGTGACGTCAAACCAAGCGGCCCACCAACTCCGCCTTAACGGGAAGACACAACACCTAAGACCCATTAAGTTCGACAGTCCTCTCACCAACCAACCAAATTGGCCAGCCCTTTTCACTGCAGGAAATCATAGACACCATAAAATACTAAAAACGAGTAAGGCAGCAGGCGTAGACGATATCACTGTCGACCAAATAAAACATTTTGGGCCCAGAGTAGTGTCCTGGCTTCTTGATCTCTTTAACAACTGCCTAAAATCCTCCAGAATTCCAAAACTGTGGCGAAGAACATAATTAAAAGCGCTCCTCAAGCCTGCCAAGAGCCCCAACGACCCTAAAAACTACCGCCCCATTTCTCTACTCTGCCACACCTTCAAGATATTCAAAAGAATGTTGCTGAACCGTCTAACACCAATACCGGAGGCTAATCTCATTGCCGAACAGGCTGGATTTAGACCCGATAAATCGTGCACCAACCAATAACCCTGAACACAAAACACTATCTATACGCGGACGACCTGGCGCTTACTGGTCAAACAAAAAATTTCGAAGAGGCTGAATTAAGACTGGGTGCAGCTTTGGAAAGCCCAGACCAGTACCGCAAAGAGAATGTACTAATAACCATATAATGGACTAATAAACTAAAAATGGGAGGTAAACCAACTCCTTAACATCTCGTGGCGAGGGGTCGAGATTGCTCGATCTCTGCCCAAAGCCACGTTACCTCGGCGTTACTCTCAACCGAGCTCTCGCCTATAAAACCCACTGCCGAAACACCAAACAAAAAGTGGCGAGCAGGCAAAATTTGATGCAAAGGTTAACATCCACGTCTTGGACATGTTGTCAGGACAACCGGCCTCGCTCTCTCTTTCTCAGCGGGTGAGTTCGCGTATCCAGTATGGCACCGCTCTGCGCATGCTAAGGAGGTTGATACTGCCCTAAACGACACATGCCGTATTATAACGGGCTGCCTTAAGCCTACTCCCCTGAACAGACTGTATCCACTAGCTGGTACCACTCCACCAAGCTTACGACGGCACGTTGCTTGCGAGGTTGAGAAGAGAAGTAGACTGTAAATATAGCTGCGTATGGCTTTTTTGCTGACTGCTTCTTAACGAGAGAGATGTCTTCTTCTTTCGTTAACCGTGTGTGCAGTTGCTATATGTGCCGACACGCTGCTGTGGTCGTAGGATCCAGGCTACACGGTCGCTGCAATTAGTGGTACCCCTGTTGTGGCCGTGTATGCTGGCTGGTCACTTTGGTCTCGATGGCTTTTTGAAGATTCAGCAGTCTTATCTCTCTTTGGAGCGCGCCAATGCCAGTTGTGGGCAGTTCCATTTCGCCTGAACTGGGTGCCGCTAATTTGCGGAGTACTTTTCTTCAGTAGTCATCGTAATTTCAAGACTAACCGCTGGTCCCTTAGATGCGGGCCGCGTGCGGTGCTTCCTTGACGTTAACATTGTTGACGATTGCTATGACGGCGTGTGCTGCGTCGACATTTTCTGCTATTGCGCTAAGTTGCATATAGTTCCGTCTGCATTTTTGCTAACTTGCCATTATGTAGGTTGTTGCGTTACGTCATCGTTTGACTTTTTTTTGTTTCCGTAGTTTCGAAAATGTGAGATTATTGCAATTATGTTCTTTCTTCGAAGAGACTCGGCCACTGATGACTTTTAGTCGAATGCGTGCATCAGTGGCTACGATCCGTATTTTCGTAATCATAGATTCTTCTACTATTCTTATTCTTCTTCTTCTTGAAGATGAAGTGTTCGATTTGCCTTTTTTGTACCTAGTCTCTCAATCGTATGTCGATCTTTGGAGAGTTTTTGTGAGGCGATGATTGTCGGGATGGTGATTGCATTTGTCGCGCATTGTGTCGCGGAGCCGGTCGAGACTGTGGTAGCCGTACCGAAATTATTTTCGTTGATACCACATAATTTCTTGGTTCTTCTGGCTGATTCAATAGGCTCATATCGCTGAGCCTGGTGCTTCTTGAGATCTCGCATTTACAATTAGTCCATATATTTGGTCTGGAGTATAAAGGACTTTATTTTTTAAAGCTCTTTCTATGCATGAATGCATGCTATCGCCTTCGTTTTGGCTATGTCTAGTATCGAAGAACCTATGTATTATAGTTTGCATATCATGGGCTTTTATTGCATGGAGGTATAAAGCAAAAATATACCGATTTTTACTTTGCCCTGAACACCCATCTGAATAGAAAGACCAATTCCTGACACTTCAATTTTTTTCTACCTTATATAGTATTCCTTTTTTTACTATACCTTTCATAAATAAGGAAACAAAATATGTGAGCGCTTTTGCTCTGCTAATACTACCGAAAATAGTAGTGTGTTATTGCATTGCGTTCCAACATAATTGCAATCTTTCAATGTAAAACCCGTTACTTTTAGAATTTTATCTATATATTACGGTAAGAAACATTACCGTTTTTATTAAAATCTGTAATTTATTGGAAAAATGCATTACCGAAACTAACGGAAAAAAATAACTTTGCATTGTCGTTTACGGTTTTATTCGTGTTCAAATTGTATTTCTAATTTAACTGAACAAAAGTGTTATGTTCATTATGGACCTATGGGAATTATTGTATTTTCAAAAATATCCACTGAAAAATTACAAAAAAAAATTTACAATGTGTATTCGATGCTCTAAGAACCGAAAATGCAATAAAACCTAAACTGTGGTAATAGCACAATACCATATTATTCGCCGGGGAGGGCGATATATATCAAGTTAAAACTGCAGAACAGTTATGTTTCACGCACGTTATTGGAATTCAGTGAATGAAAAATTTTGAGCGCATTTTATTATCGCATTTAAATACCCAGAGTCACGTATTGATACTTTTTCTAGAATGATGGTCAAATTAAAAATAGCGAACTTTTTCTGGTTAATGTTATTTTCCGATTTAAATTTATACAAAAAGGGATACTAAATTTGCATCAAAATTTCTACATCTTTATGTACTGTAATGAAGGATTTCATTACAGTACATAAAGATGTAGAAACGTAACAGAATTATGATGATATGTGAAGAAAGTCCTTGAATTTTTACCTCTATTCTTTCATCTCCCTCCAAAATCGAGTTCAAAGATTTTGTCACTAACAAACGTACACATCAAATATATAATTTATAATATAGTAATTGTATACGGATTGGTACGGCATGAGATTAGAGCGAATGAGCGGAGGAGGCATATACCTAACATAATATAATATGTTATTATAATAAACGATTAGCATTGTAACAGCATTCATTTGTTATACTATCCCTATACATCATGGCGGTCTTCATCATACCTTGCCTTTTCCTCTTTATATTACGTAGCAAAGCAGGCTGAGCACTTTACTACATTTTTGTTATTACTTAAAGATATGCGCTCCATCCTCCGATTACGTCCAAGTAAACGTTGTACATTGTACTTCAATATCATGTATAAAAGGAATAAAGGTATATTATTTAAACAATGGTTATTATTTTAATGCTCGACTTAATTACCTATTTGTACAACATTTAGTATTCTGGTTTCCATTTATAATATGCCTACCGGCACACGAGAAAAAAATACAAAGTTTTCATTTCGTATCGCAGAGCTAACTAAAACATACCTATTTAAATACACTAGCAATTAAAATTAACAAAACTCAGCTGTACCGCAGCAAAAGTTTTGCCTGTGTGTTTCCAAGCGAAATAGGTCAGAGGTCGCGGGTGTTATTCATAACATTTTTAGTTCTTACTCGTCAAATTATGAAATGAGCTCCGACGAATAGATGGCTTGATGAAAAATACAACTTAATTATAGTAGCACCAGCTAGTTTTACATAAGGGAGTTCGATAACACATATATCTGTATGTGTATGTATATATATCTTCATATTAAGTTAAGTGAAAATGTATGATTGCGAAGCCGACCACATACGACAACTGCAAGCATTTGCACGCGTATGCAGTAGATGCAGCATACCGCGAAACATACATCGCTGGTTAAACTTCGATACGGATAAAGGTCCCCTATTGAAAACCTGCAATTAATCACGCATTACTGCTGCGTGCGTCTGCAGTTGTCGTATGCTGTCACCTTCGGAATCATACCTTAGCTTGTGATATTCAAAGTTAAATGAATTGAAGTTAAGAATTAGTGCATAATTGTGACTGCAGATGAGCTTTGTTCACCATGGTATTTCAATTTCTGCTTCGATTCTTATAGAGTGTGAGGAAAGATAATTGTTAACGTGAAATTTTGCGAAGATATTTGGATGTTTACTACTTAAGTCATGCTTCAACAGCAGTGTATGAAGCTGTCTGAAATTTGACCCCTGCCATAGGTTCCTAAGAGTTGTGGAAACAATATTACCGCATTCAAATCTACTTCACGGTGCAAAGTATCTGCTGCTGCGGTCTGCAGTTGCTGTTCGCAGTCGGCTACGAATTCGTACCTTTGAAATTTCACTAACACTGTATTCTCATACATTCATAATTATATAAAAATAATTACAAACTCCAGCGTACCGGCATAGTTTCGTATTATTACATTACTTTGAAGAGCGTTCCTCAGAGGTAAGTTTACTGCAGTAGAATTTGTAGTGAAATATCAAGACTCGCTGTAGAGGCGGAGCTATTTTGTTTAGTACGAAACAATGACATTATGATAACATTATTAGATTCAGTTATATTATTTTAATAAAGTAGTAGTAGTTGAAATTAGTAATTATTCCCGTTCACTACTCCAGTTAATTTTGCTGCGTTTTAATTTTTTCTACGATCCATACTAATTGCTAACTTTTGGGTTCCACGCGAAAAAGAAAAGAAACGGATATAAGTGCCGTTTTATATGTTATTTATTACAATTAACTATAATGTTTTTTTTTTGCTTGTTCCAGGTAAGTGCCGATATTCAATACAAACTAATTTTCAACATATCTTGGACCCAGGATTTTAAATCAGGTATTTACTCTTATATATACGGTAGGTATCTATCATTAAATTCTCATTTGTTTTAAAAAACGCCTGTTCTTCCAAAAAGGTAGTTAAAGTTGTAATAATACGTGAATTTTAGTGTATTTCGAATCCATGTAATTGCCGTAAAAGGGTAAATTTCATGGGCTATTTGTTTACCATATCCCCATAACTTCCCTAGAGTGTCGTATGAGGCACATCTGACCATTTGCTGCCATAAAAAGTACTCAACTGAGGGTCACAGGCTCCCCTATCACATATAAAACATAGATGTTGAAACGTATTTTTAACTTCATCCTACTCCTGCAGAAAGTAGAGTGTGAATGTTCCAAATAGATGCTTACTAGTCCATCCTATTTATATGACTATACAAAATAAAAACATTTCTTTCTTTCCTTATTATGCGAGGTGAACAGAACGAAGCTCAACCCAATGATCCGCCGACCTCCGTTAATCATCCAAAACGGCTATTTATACCGTACCACCTCATTCCATATTTATATCTACCATCCCTAATATCCTATTTTCCAAACTTACTTGATTTGATTCCCTTTCATACCCGGACAAAAGTATTCCATTTGATTCAGAACCCTCCTTATGGGTGTAAGAACCCCTGACATGGGCTATTGAATGTGTTTATGATATCAAACGATAACATCTATTTGTTTTCGCATTTATGTTTTGCGAAAATTTTCTTGTAAATAGTGAAGAAGCTATGATTTCAGATGACATGACGACAGTAATAATGTTACATTTATTTCTTAAATGGGAATATTAAACGACATTAGAGTTGGTACTTTCTTAGCAACAAAGGGTGACATCATAACATTGTTTTTTTTTTCTTTGAATATAGGTTTGATTCTAGACTTACCCGCTCCTGTTTCATTGCACTACTTATGATACCATTGGATTTCAGTAGTGTGGCTTGGTAGTGTGATGTGTCAATTCATTCTAGCAGTAATCCCAGTCGCATCCACTTCACTTTTTCTAGTCTGAATGCATGTTTAACTGAATTTCGACCTGACATCTGACCTTCACAGCCCTTTGGCGATATCGAAGTATTTTGACTTGAATTTAAAACATGACAACGGAAACAATGAATATCTTAATATGTACATTCTACAGAAGACCTTTTATATGGGCGAATAACACCATGAGTTCCTTTTACGCGACGACCCTTATAATTCGTCCGAAACATTTAACTGAAAATAGTTTCATTTCATGTATTGTTTAAAACTAATTCCTTTATAAAATTTGAGAGTGGATGGATGTATGATGGATGTGTGTGAGTGTAGGTGTGAGTATGGATGTGGCATACACTCAGTTTGGGAGCATACTCTTGCACGTAAATATGGCAGAACAGTGACTAGTTCTGGGTAATATTATTATAGTCTAAAATAGCCTAGTAGCCTATTGCTACTCTTTATCCCAGGAATAGGTTTATCTGTGTAAGGAAAACAGGATCAGTATTTCACGTGAGTAAAGCCAGTGGCGACAGCTAGTTTATTATATTCGCCATTTGTAATTTTCACCGAACGTGACTAGAAAAGTGAATAAAATTATAAAATTCACCAAAATTTAAATTGTGCCAAATTTTCGGTGTTCGCAACGGTAATTGAGTTTTAACCGTGATTTGGTTTAAACATGGAATTCTCTTGGGGTAGCAAAGTTAGAATCAGTCAGTTACAAACCGTTATGTCCCGGGTAATTTCTGTAGATGGATAAATATTATGTAACGATTGCGATTCAAGTCAGTTTTTACATTAATTATAAATCTTTTAGTCATCATCATCATCCACTTAACTAGTTTCCAATTGCGTTCAAAGTTTTCTGTTTAGACCTGAGGTCCGCTGGCTTTTTGGAACCGTCTGCCATCTAACGCAGGCTTAACTCTTAGAGCTTAAGCAAACTTGCTTCAAATCAGAGCTATTTAGTGTATTTTGTTAAAACGTAAGGCATTAAATGTCAGATGACTGGAAATGAAAGAAATTCTTTGATCCGTTGAACAAAACTAAGCTCCAACAGAACACATTTGTTTTAAGCCCTTCACCGTATAACTAAACATGGTACGGACGCAAACCATCCATATCATAATTTAATCACCAGACCGCAATATGCCATACATACTCATTCGAGAGTCTATATCTATATCAGGCCTACCAAAAATACGCAGGCATGTAATAAACGAGGTAAAGTTAAATAAAAATAAGAGAAAAACTCCGTCAAGGGGAACATATAAATGTGAGATCAAAAGAAAAGAAAAACTGTCCAACCGAAAGTTTCGCGGAGGGCGGGACACGACTTATAAAGAATTCGGCCGAATTTGGGCGTTCTTGTAGAAACAAATTTTATTAAGTTTGGTCCTGTATAAAAAAACGAATTTGACGCTAACGCTAAGGATGATAGGGCGGAATACTAAGACGTATGAATGCTGACGGTGGGTTGAACAGAAACAATGCGTTCGCTTCTTATTATTTGGAGACGCATCTCACGAATGCGAGAGGTACTTATAAATTGTTTAAATTTCTTACTCGAATTCTAATAATGTATCATGTATATTATCACATTTAAGTTCTTCTTATATTCCTTACATGCATGTACAAAGGGACTCAGGTACAAATTATTATAAAATGAGGTAACTACAACGAGATATTACAAACTTGCTAGTAACTTAAGAATTTTCTTATTCGAGGTCACTCCTTAAACATGGCTGAATAGTAACCCAATCGAGAACAATAGTATTTTTTTTTTATTTGTATATTTTATATTTTATAAAATTCAATAAAATCGGTCAAAATTGATTTATTTCAATGGTAACTACAGAACATATAATATTGTGCAAAATAATAGAGCTGATGATGAATGCTGATTTGAAAAATTCTAACAATTCGTTTGTTATAGCTATAATAGACTTTAGTTACAAAACATTCGCCATAACCGTAACTAGATCGGTATCTTCACTTCCGAATAGTACAAAGTAATGGCAAGTATTATCTGCAATCACATTAGTGAGATTAACTATACCTACCACTGGATATGTAGTTTAGGGTCCTTCAATTAATTGATCGTTGAACGTGCGGAGGACTGATTGCCATTGAGAAGAATACATACATGGTTGGATAAATAGTATTACATCGTATGTTATGTTATGTTGGCTGATAATTCCTTTTCAACCGAAATATAATAATTGATTCTAAGCCATTTGTGGGTTGCCATTGAACTTATTTCAAAAGCATCAATACAAAATGAAACCAACAATTTAGATTCCAAATTAGTGGCGCCCCAAATGGCATGCCCTTTTATTTTTACACAAATATACACTAAGAAAAGTATTTTAACGACGATAATATTTACGATAGATATGCTTTATAAAATAAGCGATCTATTAGAATAACCGTAAGTACATACCTAGTAACAAAACGAAATTCTTATTCAACTTTCTAATGAACACCTCAAATTAAAAGCAAATACTCATGGATAACTTTGTCATAGAACTCGAAAAAAGAAATTATTTGAATGGTTTTGGGACGTGAGGACAATGGGTGAATTTGGAGAAAACTTTCCGAAATTGGAAGGTCCTGTCTTAATTTGTACATTCAGAAGTTCGAAAGGCCATTTGCTAAAGGAATCGTGTCTTGTTGATTTAGACCAAGTTAAATAAGAGTTGGTGCTGCTAACTCGATACTTGTCTCAATTTGATTGCTTTGAACTTTGTGTGTAGTTTTGTTCAACCCTGGTTGTAAATCACATGTGATTTATTTTATACAGTTTGTAACTAGAATAGGATGGTAATGGAGTTGTAAATAAGTTGTGATGATTTGATTTGTTGCTTGTTTTTCTGTTCTCCCTTTGTATTCTCTTGTTGCATCTACAGCGTATACGAGATTATGAGTGGAATAGTTACTTTGACTACTATCCTCATCTCTCTTTGGTTTGGATTATACGACTTTTAAGGGAACGGCTTCTGTCTGACCTCTTAACCCTTGACTGTCAATCGTCAGGTAAATCAGCTTATATGTCATCTTCCTTTGTCTCCGAGAATCTTGGTTTCGCTACATACTTTCATTTTAATAGCATTATCATTTCGTATTAAAATAATTCAATCTGAACTAAAACGTCGCAAATTTTTAACATGGAATTATGTTTTGCATTTTATAAATGGCTGCGCAAACTAGAATTATGTAGACGCAAACGGGCGTTCCTAACCAAACAGTTTTATATTCACGCAAAGTCAGCGCCTCTCATTTTTACGATTTCCTATATTTTATCCTTCTGTGTCCACAACTTAAAGTTCTTTCTATCTATATTTTCATGCTGGGAAATTTGGTTACCAAATTTTAATGGAATTTTTATGTATTTTTTATGTAAACTTTGCCCTGTTATAGTTTCTTTGAATAATAATAATCACGAAGTTTGTTGACGAAATATATTTTTTTTACAGAATACTAAGTTATAGGTGCAGTAATGTACATAATTATATGACTTTAGTATGTCTTCACCCCTGCACCTCTGTATCAATAACATATAATATGAATAAATATATAAACACAAAAAATACCTTTTACTTCGGTTATAAACTATGAAATAATAAGTACATGTTTTGATGTGAAATAGCCTCTAATTACCAAAGAGTCATAGTTCAATTTATCGTTAAATTATTCAAGATACTATGAATAGTCAATATTTTCACATTCTTTGATGGTTAATTGTAAGAAACTATACGATTTTTTAAGTGGTTCTTCTACCAGTGCATAAATTTCAACCAGATGTGACAGTATACTTAAACAAAGTTATAGAAATAGAACAATTTCAAACCAAACTTGAGGTAAGTCAAAAAGTTTCCACAATCCGTTCTCCAACTGCCACAATAATAGCAAGTTGAAAATATGAGAATACAATTCTATCTTACTTCGGTGGAACATCTGGCACTGGCGTCTAACAAAAGTCCTCTGAAGACTGTTCAATCAAGACATCTGAATAGTTGCAGCTACCAACGTCAAGACGAATTGTATAAGTTTCGCACCTCTCCGGTATAGTACTATCGATATTGGAAAACGGTAAACTGAAATCTCAAGGTAACATAAATAATGATGTGAAAAACTATTAACCTGATATTATAGAATCTGGGCCAAGAATAATACCGGGTTTTAATGTTCATAAGTAAGAATTTAATCATATAAATCAATAATTAATTGGTGAAATAAGGGTTTACATTCACACATCCAACCTCTTCTTTAGAAATATATTTTGACGTATACAAAAATGACTAGAGTGACTAGAGTTAACAGCAAGTTCAATGAACTACTATGTACTATATGTGATACCAGTATGATGCAAATATGGCTCTTAGGTACTTAAAATGCTAATTTCCTTGAAGGCAAATTAGTTCCGATAGCGTGGCTAATATTAGCGCAACACATTTCTATTGTTTCAAAGATAAGTGCAAAGCATTAGAGCAATAGAATTTGTATTCAAATCACAGACTTGTTACCAGATATTAGGTATATTGCAACTAAAATTATCCATTTAAGGCTAGCATTGAGCGTCAATTCTGGTTTCATTCAAATCTTGTACAAGTCTATTATTTAGTTGATTAACCTGCGCTAGAGTATTATCCATATTTCATCTATCAACAGCAATGCGCCCGAAACGTCGGCAAAAGTAAGTGTTCCAAAAATATTATCGCGATAAGGCCCGAATAGTATAAAAACTATGAATTTACACCACGATAGTTTAAAAATATAAATCTAGTAAATATCTGAATTAAGATCATTTAATACTCCAATCGTTATTATAAGACCAATGGCCTCATCAAATCAACTATTCCATTGTTTTTTATTTCTCTAGCCACAAATAGTATCCATGTCAACCTTAACGTACACTGCAATCATCAGTGATGGCTGTCGTACATCACCGTTGCGTGTCTTACGATATTAAGTTCGTGGTGACTAGTGAGCTTTTTGTTTCGATAGTCAATTTTATTCGTGGAGTCGCGCGTACGACGGCCCTAATGCGTTAAATAGACTGTGATTTTAACAGGTGTTCTGATTTAAAATTGTTTCTATTATATTATGCATATTTATTGTATCGCAATTACAGAAACTAAGTTTTCAGGGTAATTTTCAAGATAATCGTTTAGCATGAATTACACAAATTGATTGGGAAAATACTTTAATGTCTCCTATGCTTATAAAATACCTACAACCATATTGATATTCATTCTTAAATTGGTTTTCAAGTAAAGGCTTTCCCAATAATCTTCGGCTTACAAATAGGGCATTAAAGAAGTTTTCTTCTTGCTAAATCTTATCTTTATTCTTAGTAGTTTTCATAAGCTGATGATATCTGTTCACCATCAGGCTTACCACGAGTTGACGAAAACACTGATTTTAGCCATGTTAGTACATATAATTTTCTCCAAACTCGCCACTAATCCGAAACAAAGTTAAATAGACATTGTCTGTATGTTCAGGCTAAAATGGTCAGTGAATAGTGAAAATTCATAAAAGTAGATATATTTTTTATTTTATTATGACTTAAATTTATCCGTGAAAGGTAAGTTGATTGTCCTAAAAAGTCTTTAGGTAAAATTTTAATTTTATTATGTGATAAATCAAGCTCTTGCAATGACACTAAACCACTTAACGTATGTTTATTGAGTCGAACTATATTATTTAACGATAAATCTAATTCTGTTAAAGATGTCAAATATTTCATCTTTATAAACAACGTTGTCAAATTGTTTCTAGACAAATTCAAATAAATCAAGTTTTTTAAGTATCTAAAAGACTCGTCTTTTACTGCCAATAATCTGTTTCCTTGTAGATACAACATGCGCAGGTTGTAAACATTTACAAATATGTGTTCTGGCAAGTGTGTCAATAAATTATACGACAAGTCTAACAAATGTAGTTTTGTTTTATTTTCTGATATCATAAAAGTCTCAGCAGCGATCGTTTCAATCTGATTGCGAGACAGGTTCAAAGAATCAAGTACCTCTAAGTCCTTGAAAGCCATACCTATGTTATTTATATGGTTGCCTGATAAATCAATGTACTGAATATTCCAGAAATTGCTGAATGCGAAAGAACACACACTAGTCCAAATATTATTATTTGCAATTAAGATCCTAATCCAAGAATTAAAGGTAGTATTGAAGAAATTAGAAGTGACATTGCTGATAGTAGAATTGGTAACGATAGTTGTGACGTAAGGTTCAGCGTACTCGCATGTATGAATTTCATCGATTGGTACTAAGGACAGATTTCTTGAAGTCACTGTGTACATGCATTGACCTTCGTCTTTGACTGTCCAGTTGCTTGATGCTGCTATTTTATGAACGATGATAAGACCTGTAAATAAACAAAATGTTTGTTTGTTGAAAAAGGAAAAGCAATAACAAAGAGCTGACTATGTATGGTATGAAGTTGTTGCTGATTTTTTTGCATCAAAACATGGTAATAATTTGTCAACAATAGAAAAGAGTCTGTGCGCGTAGAAAAAAGGGTATAAAATCTGTATAATTTTATATATACATAGCAAATATAAGTGAGCAGGCTAGTAGTCAATGTATATGCTATATGACTACTATATTATTTATCTTACTAGATATCAGCTATTTTATTGTTATTTAATAATAATATTGTTAATTATCTAATATTACTGATTCAATCTCGCTCTTGACATAATTTTACATGGTAATCTAATAATCTGTTTATACTGTTGATTGATGGCACTTGGTGGAATCTGCTACACATATTGAGTAAGACACTTTGTACTGTTCCACCATATTTTACTTTTCACCTGTCCGGTTTCGCCTCACGGCATTCTCAAAGGTATGATGTAAAGTGACTGTTTCTAAGATTGCAATGTTATTACAATATTATGTCTTCGAAAACGGTCAGATGAAAAATAAAATATAGTGGAAAAGTACAAAGTGTCTTACTCAATTAATCTAATAATCTATTATAAAATGGACTGTTGTCTGAATACAGATATTTACTTATCTAGTTCAGACACATATGTTCTATCAAATATGGTATTCATTTGTAAAATGTAGTTTAGAATATAAGTTTTTGCTGGAAATAAATTATTGTATTGTATTATATCGTATTGAAATAGTAATGAATGAAATTCAATTAAAACGTCTAACGCAATATTTTCTCCTTTAAAGACAGTTTCGTAAAATTTATCGAGTTCGTTGGTTATCGCTGCGATTGTATTGGAGTGTTAGCTATAAAATTATTTAATCTTTATTGAACAATCAATATCAGTAAAATTAAGTGCACTTAATTTGCTACTTCGTATGAGAGAGAGATTCGTCATAAGAGAAGGCTCGAGCCCCGCTCCTCAGTTCAAATATTTGTCTGCATGAATATGGGTATTTGCATTGGTCTGGTCGTGCCTCGGAGAGCACGTTAAGTCGTCGTCGGTCCCGGTTGCCATGCGAACATCTATGGCAGGCGTTACGGGTAGTTGGAGCCCTAAAAAGTCCAAAACTGGTTTAACTGTAATACTTCGTTATTGCCTTTGGGTTGTGGAGGTCATATAGCAGTCGCTTCACAGAAAATATCGAAGTAAATATTCAGAAAAAAGCATCTAAGTTTTTTTTAAATATTAGAATCGAATTTACTAATAGTTCCTCTAACCTAGTGTTATCAAAATGTTTTGTTACATTTTCATTTTCTGTTCACACTAATATTAGATACTAATGCGAGGCTTGGATATAAGATTAGTTGCTAAATAGATTGGCTAAACGAATAATTTTGGATAAAATAGCACCAGACTTACAACCTTGAAATTTCGATAGAAACGTAATTGTTAAGAATTTGTAAAAATATGTAGACGAGTTGTTCTGTTTGTTATCTAAACTGAAATGTTAATGATATGTACACAGTTTTACATTTCAAGGTCTTGAAACAATACGTTTACACAATGACATGGCTGTGTGTCTATATAGCGATACCAGACAAAATTGAATAAAAAATTGCCATCGCAGGAGCCTTCGACTGCCTGGGTCAGCAGGGGTGCCCTGGGTCAGCCGGTCGATGACAACCTCACCTCCGGCCTAGCACCACGACCCTCAGTCGGCGTGCGGTTTTAGTCGGTTCGAGCCCGACATAACCTCCCCTTCCGGCTCCGGCAGGGGGGGTATCCGAGGGGATTTGGAGCCTTCGACCGACCACCAACTATAGTTCGATTCATATTTCTTAGACCTAAATCGCGAGATAAATGCCCTGACGCGCGCTGATTGTTTTGTAATAATATATACTTGAATATATACGTGAATTTGGGCTCGTCCACCCCGTGTTATCATTAAAATACATCCAAGAAAGGTGTAAAACTGCTCATATAGAGTACCATTTCAGCACATTTTAGGTCCGGGATAAATGAATCGTATTATACAAGAAGTAGGGTGCTATAATTACACCGTAGTGATGAAGCCAGAAAACCTATTTGCGTATTAAAGAGATGTTTAAAATTCAGTACCTACTGAACTAACCCCAATCTCCTAAATATCAAAAACGATAATGTTACAATAAAAAAAAAATGCGTCAATTTGACTTCACCTTGCTTGATCGTAAGCTGAAGGCAAAGTCTCAGGAAAGAGGGTCATTATTACAAACACGTACCATTTTAACAATGGCGGCATTCAACTTGACAACCTCATCATATGCTTTTTCACGCCCCACCTAAAGGACCCGGGACTGTAGGAAGATGAAAACACGTGAGCTGGCAAAGGAAAGAGTCACCGAACCGCTTGGTTCTTTGACTCGTTATGTAAAACTAGCTTTTGCCCTCGGCACCGCCCGCGTGGTTGTCGGTTATCGTGACTAAACATAGCCTATGTCCTTTTCAAGGTCTAATCTACCCCTATACCATATGTGATCGAAATCGGACAGAGTTTCTTTAGCCTTTTTAATATTAGTATGGATTGTGTTACGAGTATACTGTTTTTGACATTGATTTGAGAGATTAGAGTTAGAACGATATTGAAATTTGAACATCTTTTAATGACAAGAAATTTGCCTTCTGATTGCATAGCTAATATACCTACAACGTAGCTAATCACAATATCACGATATGCTTATAATCTTCAATAAAGTGATAAATACCTCTCTAGAAAACTGTCTTGTTCAAAAAATTGCATAAAAACAATCCTTTACCTTTTCGTTAAATAATGTAGATGTATACTGAATAATTTATTGGTAGACACTACAAAAACATTGAAAATACACATTTATTTGACACATACGGTCCACACCTATGCCACACGTGCAGAAAATTTCAAAAAGATCTTAAAAAATCGGAAAATTACTCACATAAATATATTTTAATATTCATTTTTACGTTTCTCTACTCGACATGTATCAACGCGTGCGTTGCCGTTTGTCACAGAGTGGCAATAAACATGAAACATTGTGGGCATATTTCTTTTTTTATTTGCAAACTAGTATCATTGGCAATGTATGCCAGTCTCAGCTCTTATAGTATTTACATTGTGGCCTCGATATCGTAATCTGGATTATTTTATGATACTGTCACGAATAATCACTAATGTAAATAAAACTAATCAACTCGTTATTTAATCCCTTAAGACGTGGTTTTATTGCAATTCGTTTTTTCTTTCGCTTTTAAAGGCGTGCGTTTGTAATGGTATGAATATTATTATGAGCAGAGAAGCGCGGTGAGACTCCCATTGTTTTGTTCCCGTTCCTGCATCCAATTGGGTATTATTCTATAATTAAAACAAATTATCTAACCGAGCTTATTTAATTGAGACTGGTAAAAGAGCGGTAAAAATTGCATCGGTTCTTATTTTATAGTTTTTATTTATTTAAATCATCCACCCAACCTACGATAGTTACTGATTTGACTATTAAATTATAATGACGTCACCAAATCTTTTTTTATACAAGTTACCTTGTAACTTATCGTTTTCACTGCCTGAAAAGTAGGTAACTAATTTGACTCGTCAGTAGAATACCCATTTCTAGGAACAAAAAGTAGCATATATAATTATTATTACAGACTAAAATTTATCCCCAAACCAATTTTCAGATTCATTCAATTTGGGCAACAACATTCAATCCCGGAAAAAAGGAAAATAACGTATTGAAAGTATTGTTCATATATTTTTCCAACCCCAAACATGTAAATTACAAACGGACAAAGTATTTATATCTCATTCGCTATTCCGGGTTCCAATCAATCGGCTTCACACGCAATTTCCCCACAATCAATGAACCGTTGATAAACAATAAATTCGGAGTTGACCTTAAACTTGCTGAGATACGGCCGTATTAGAACTGGCAACTTGCCCAGCTCCGGTTCCCGCAACATAAAGTATGAACATAAACGCTTGTTTGCTTCAATTCACGTGACCTGATGATGTTATATATCGATACTTTGGATTTTTTGCGGTAACTGCTTATGCTTTAGTTATAGCAATAACGGCTACAGTGCATTTTGGTGCAATGTAACTTTGCTCAGTTTGTGAATTCATACATATCCATACTAATATTATAAATGCGAAAGTAACTCTGTCTGTCTGTCTGTATATTACGCTTTCACGCCTATCCCACTGAACCAATTTTGATGAAATTTGGTATAGGGGTAGATTAGACCATGAGAAAGGATAATAGGCTATGTTTGGTCGCGATAACCGACATCCACGTGGGCGGAGCCGCGGGCAAAAGCTAGTCTGTTTTTATATCTGGGTGGCAAAGTTAGGCAAGTAAGATACTCTTATAGGCTCAAAAAGTGTTTGATATCCAGAACACGGCTCATTCATTTATATTGGGCGTAATGCAAGATAACCTTTTTATTAATTACTCATTGTGGACAAATTGGCCCGCATACGTCACGGGTTAATCATCCCGTTTATCTGTGTCTTCGTGGAAATAATAAATTAATTTACTCTCGCCTTTATATTTCTTTGGAGGTGTAAACAGAGATGTTTCAGCGAACATATACAATGTATTTCAATACCTACCATTTTTAACTGTTTCTATTTGTTGCTGTTTTTGGGTTATGGTATTGCCAGATATCAAATCTGTCCACTCAGCTTGATTTTCTATTTTTTTTTATACCGCACACTTCAATTTGACTTCACCTCGCCTGAAAATAAGTTAAAGGCAAAGTTTCGGAAAGAGGGTCACCATCGTAAACATATTATGTACCATGTTAACAGTGGTGTCACTCAGCTCGACGGCCTCATTATATGCCTTTTCACACCCCGCCTAAGAAGAAGAAAGAATTAATATGTATGTATGATTTTATAGAGGATTTTTTACTCGTAACTTCAAACAATTTTGACCATTGTCATCTTCATTTTGATTATTTTGGACTTAGGATATAATATGGCTATATTTGGTCACAATTACCGACATCCACATAGGCGGAGCCTCGGGCAACAGCCAGTTTAGATTATAAGTACTTAACGCAGTAATAATATTGTACTGTTAATGCAATTAAATAGTGCAAGATTATTATCACTAATAATACAGAGATAAAATCAGGGAATTAAAAAGAAATGAGATAGGTAGATAAGGTTATAATGCGAATTTGTTGCCATTAGGTACATTGGCCTTGTTGGAACAGTAATTATTTATACATTATGATATACATTTTAAAAAATAATAAGACTAACACAAAAAAGTAGAAATGACCATTTCATTGAATCATCTACTAATAAAACACAAGCTACTTGGCGCATTATAAACGGATCTAAAGTAAGGGTCCCTAAAGTAGACATTTCTAGTATTAAGGTAAAAGACGAAATTTTTAATGATCATAAAAGTATATGTAATGAATTTAATCATTACTATGTTGATATGGCTAATAACCAATTGCAAGAGCCATGTAAAGTGTTACCGGAACAACATAAAAATACACTTTTTATGAAACCAGTGACCGCCTCTGAAATCCTCGGCATCATAAAAACATTAAAGAACACGAATAGTGCAGGCTACGATGGGATTGTGACGTCTGTGATTAAACATGTGGGCAATGAAATTTCTTCAGTCTTAAGTTTTGTAGTGAATCTCTGTATCGAGCGGGGAATATATCCGGATAAATTAAAAAAATCTATAGTGAAACCCCTTTATAAAAAGGGTGACAGACAAGAAATAGATAACTATAGACCCGTAGCCCTACTCCCAATTTTCTCAAAAATATTTGAGAGGGTAATTTTTAATAGTATATATAATTTTTTGGAAAAAGAAAACATATTAGCACCTGAACAATACGGTTTCAGAAGATTTAAAAATATTAACATGGCCATTTACAATTTCCTGAATCTTGTAATTGAAGGAATGGACAAAAGTCAACCAACTGTGGGAGTATTTATGGATATGTCAAAGGCATTTGACCGCGTTAGACATGACATTCTTCTGGATAAATTATACCGTTATGGTATTAGGGGCACTCCAAATGATCTTATAAAATCTTACCTATCTGATAGAACACAAGTAACAGAAATATCTAACGTATGTTTGCAGACGAAGAGGGAGGTTCTGCATCATTCTGAGACTAGAACAGTTAAGTTTGGCGTTCCTCAGGGTAGTGTGCTGGGCCCTCTTCTGTTTATAGTGTACATTAATGACTTACCTTTGACCACAAAATATATTATGACACTGTTCGCTGATGACAGCACTGTGTTACATATGAATAAAGATTTAACCTCACTGGAATCCAATATTAACAACTCTTTACCCAGCATCATATCTTGGCTACAGAATAATAATTTAATAATGAACCTTGCGAAAACAAAATTAGTACACTTTCAACAAAGACAAAATAATAATTCTAGAAGCTTGAATGTTAATTTCCAAGGGCAACAAATCGAAGAAGTTGTAACCACAAAATTTTTAGGGCTCACTATAGACAGCAAACTTAATTGGAAAGAACATATAGAACATGTTTGCACCAAGGTATCCCAGCATGCATATGGACTGTATAAACTACGAAATACAGCAAATTTAAGCACTGTTATTACAGCATATTATGGTATGGTTACATCTATATTGCGCTATGGGATAATTTTTTGGGGCAATTCTACTGACTGGTCTCGTGCATTTATAGCACAGAAACGGTGCATTAGAGCCATGTTCAATATTAAACAAATGGACACTTGTAAACCATACTTCATAGTCAATAAATTAATGACTTTGCCCTGCATTTACATACAGGAGTGTGCCATGTTTGTCGAACAGAATATGCAACTGTTTCACAAAAACAAAGAGCTCGTCACGCTGATAAGCTGTGTTTGGTTCCCAGTAAAACGGCCCTGAAGCACCAAAGTATACTCTGCATGGCGCCTCATATATATAATAAAATGCCTAAACATATAAAATATGCAAAAAATGTGCGTCTGTTCAAGAAGAGCCTACAGGAGATGCTTATACGGAAATGCTATTATTCTATATCTGAATTTTTAAATGACAAAACCTTAGATGATTGATTGTGGAGTCTGTTTCTCTTGATGATTTGTTGGACATTTCTGTTGGCTGGACAGTGTGTATTTGACATTACCTATATATTTTGACATTATGACATTATCTACCTGCTAATATTGACATGAAATGATCTATTGCCGATGAATCTCAGATAAATTATATTATTGTTATTAATAGTTGAATTTGCACATTCTCGAATTTTTAACATTTGAATTATCTATATTTATGTACTAATCCCAAATAATAAATTTTGCATGCCATGACTGGTGATAATACAATGTACCACTGCTATGTTTTTATGACCATCTGATTCTCACATGTATTATGCAAATAAATGATTTGTATTTGTATTTGTATATACATACATACCTAACATAATAGAAAATCAAGATAAGTAAATTTGAACTATATTAGGTTTAAACACTAGTTCGCCAACCTGAACAAACCAATTATTATAGCCAACTAACTCGGTAGCCAGTTCTCGCTACCCAGGGGAACATATTTCAGGTATAACAGGTAACCTATGTGTACCAAATTTCCGCCAGATCCGTTCAGCCGTTTGAGCATTACTAAGTAACAAACATCCACACTTATGTACACAACTACTACTATACTAGCTTCTGCCCGGGGCTCCGCCCACGTGGATATCGGTTCCCACGACCAAACATAACCTATGTGTTAAGGGTGTCAGCTAACTCCATACCGAATTTTGATTAAAATCGCTCCAGCCATTTAGACATGCACAAACCTTTATATATAGTCTCATAATGATAGAAGAAAAGAAAAGAAAAAAAAGAAAACTCATTTATTGAGAAGCAGTACACAAAATACACAAAAAGAACTATTGAAGACAGAGAAAGAAAAAGATTAAAAGGACTAGGTGACGTATGCTGGCAAGAAGTCTGACAAGTAAATCTAAATGTCAGTGTCACTCAGGCTGTCAGCCATACGTCACGGGTCACGACGGGGCATGCATATGTTAAAGGTACGTGGCAAATATAATGATACTCTGTCATAGCATCTACACAAAAAAAAAATATTATTATGAAGACAATATTACAATTAAAGTATCCTGCATATAAATAATATCTGTATTTAAATTCAATATCGGTCTGAAAGGATGTTTATGTCCGTTCTAGATTACAAGCAGTGATAGCTCAATTATGAGGACTAATAGCTATAATTAGAGTGGATCATTCTGATGAATATCATTTAGCCCTATCGTGACATACTTTAATACAAGTAAAAGTAATTTATTGTTCTGTTATTTACATCAGGCGTTATTGGGCACAGGATTATTTGTGTCTTTCTGTGGCATCGTAACTCCTAAACGGATGAACCGATTTGGATTTTTTTTTGTTTGAAAGGTATATTAGTCGCGAGTGTTTGAAAAATATCGGTTTAAGATGGCCGTCGCTACAATATGGCGGAGTAAATAAATAAATAAATAATAATTTTACAAGTCGCTCAATATGGGTATCAAATGAAAGGGCTTGACTCAATCAGCGTGCGCCAGGGCTTTTTATACTTCACCCAAGATATAAAGTTCGACCTATACTTTGCTATTTTCTTGAAAAATTGCAGAAACTGCCATTTCGGCGATATATCCAGATATATCGCTGAAATGGCAGTATCTGCAATTTTCTGCAATGTAGGCCAGCCTACATTACGTTTATCTGCTTCTAGCTAATACCACGACATATAAACAGCATTAAACCATATTTTAGATATTTTACTGATTATTTAATTAACTGTGATCTCTATAAGCACTTGATCCGTAAAAAACGACAACGATGTTAAGAAATATTGTGGAGTTTCCTATAAAAGGTCTTCAAAGTTAAATATTTTTTCCAAACCATTCTACACAGCATTATCAAGAGCATAGCTTAACTAGCATAGATAATTTTATAGGTAACAGAATTCGAATATACATACTTGGATTTTTATTTTGTAAACACATTCATAGATTTTGAATTATTAATTTAAAAAAAACACCAAGTATTAAAATTAAAAAAACCCGACTGATAACTTAAAATATTGAAATAAGTCCGGTTTATTATTTGCATTTGGGTACTTTTAGTTATCAGTCTTGTTTTTTATTTTTTATTTGTTTTTTTTTTGTATATGTTTTTGTGTATATATTTCAGGTATGATATTGAATTCAATTTCCTTCATTTTTTACCCTACTCGATAAGTTTGAATAAAAATATTTTTGACAACATTTATTTTGGAACCAGAAGTTCACCACATAGCTTTTTATTCACAATTTACGTACTGAAGAACACTTGGGCAATGAATACCTTTAATTTGAGTTATCGATCATTAAAATCCGTGTAGTGGTTCAGAAGGTATGAGGTAATAAAGAATAATATAAACATACTAGATACTCGCGAAAAACATAACTCTTATTGACAGTCAAGTAAATATTAATGCAAGTGTATACATTTCATTCGAGTATATACATGAGACTTGCACTGTCCGAAAATCTAACCTATTTTGCAAATTCTTCATCAAAATTAATACACAATATCCCAACAAAACAACGGAACAATGGCGAACAGTGTTTGCTCATAATATATAATCATTCATCAAACAAATAACAAGTCGCGAGTCATGTTGCGCAACAGCAGAAGTTTTTGGGCAGCACATGTTGCGCATCAAATGTATATTAAAGGAGGTCCAAGCGATTAAATTGCAATTTAGATTCAGCAATGGTTCAGAGGTAGAGAAATAAAGCTATTATATAAGCTATTGTATATATGCTCCTAAACATCACGAACTTGAAAACAAAATTAAAATTCAATTAAGGTTAATCAAATCTTATTTTGTATATTTAAACATTCGTAGAATCGACTAAATTAATTCTATCCAAGTTACCAAATCTAAATCGACAAAATCTTGAATATTATGTTACCCAGAAACGAGAATCGTAATTGAATTTTCCCGTAGGTCTTCACCAATTTCTGATCCAATAAAATCAAGTTCACACACATACACACACGAATAATAGTCATATCGACGACGGTGACGCGACGGTTAAAAATACAAATAATAGTTCTTGGAATATTCATTTATTATTAGTTATCATCTCGATCAGTCTAAAAATATTGGCATGAATGTGTACACTTGCAACGGTAACAACTTTTCGTCATGTGGGTCGAGTGCTTGTCCTGCCACCTAAGTGCTACAAAAAAATTATTCATGAAATTAAAACATGTGTACTATAATCAGGTCTGAAATTTCAGAACGGAAAGTCTCCCCAAATATTTTGAGGCCAAGCCGGGTTCGACTGCAAATCGGTAAGATGATACCCGTGGCTTCACTCATGTGGAATTCTATGAGAACCTTCTGTAAACCATACGAGTAAGAAACATACCTACGAAAAATAATTTTTCCGAATTGGTGAAGCCGTTTTCTAATTATGCGCCTTTTCTCTCCGATTTTTGAGTTCCGTTTTGCGTGTACTGCTATCTATAATTCCATTATTATGTTTATTCGATAGATACTAAACTTTATGAAGTAACTAATGTGCCAATCGATCCACACATACAATTGGTATAACTCTAAGATCTTCAAACGATAATTACATTACACGTCGTTACAACTCCTGTCTAAAACATTAAACAGAACATAACAGACCATATCCATCACGTCTTTGGCAGTGTTATATGGCGGAATTAGCCAACTGTTATAACCAAGTTAGGCTCTCACACAAGTTTGCTTTGAAGTTTGTTGGAGTTACCTCCTTGAGGGAAACCACCCCTTGCTTGTCGGGACATGTCAGGGCGTAACATTCGTTGTTTCATTGTTTGGTGATAGTTAGTTAGACATTTCACAGACCTTTTTTAAAATTATCAGCTACTAATATTTTATATGCCTACATAATTAGTTATTTACAAAAGAGAGTTGCTTGTGACGACGAATCAGAGCAACCTTCACAATGTCCAGCTACGTTACCTCCTCCAAAGGCTGCTCTTGCAGTAAGACCAAAAACTATGGACAAACTTAAAATTAGCTGTAGAGAGCAGGATTTCCAGTAAATAAGAGATCACTTCCGATTACTACATTGAGAGGCTTAACGCTGCGTTGGACAACGGAACTAAACACAATACGTCCTAGAAGAAAGTTCATAGATTGGTAGGGGCAATGAAAGTAATAAAGAAAATCAATATAGAAAGATCTAGGGCAACAAACGTATGAACCATGACTTCGTTGTCTTGGTTGTCTCTGTCTACCTATGTATGGGGGTACGTAGATTTATCTACAGCAATAATTATTATTGTCTTAATCACGTTCAATTTCATGACCGAATGAAAACTTTATCACAATATTATATGACTTAAAATGTTCACTTAGGGAGGTATTTACTGAAAATGCAACCTCAATGGATGCTTTTGTGCGCTACGCTTCTAGAATCTGAAGCACGTATGTAGGAAAAGCATTCCTTAATGTGTTAAGTTCTGAACAGGTTACTTCGAGTCGAAATGGTTCTGTTCTGATCGTATTTCTACACTACTTATCAGAACATAAAGCATTATCCATTATCCAAGCAGTAGAAAACACTTATGGAATTGAAATCTCTCCTAAGAGATCCCACTTGCAAGTATAGTAGGATTATTGAAAATCCTCCAGGTTCGTCTTTGTATGGAGTCCAACGTTTGGAGTTGGTTGTTTTCCTAACAGATTATTTTAATCCTCATTCTTGTTCGTTATTTCCTAAGTACTATTAGATTACAGACATCCTACTAATATTATGAATGTGAAAGTTTGTTTGAACGGACGGATGTATATATGTATAGATTTTTGTTACACTTTTACGCAAAACTGCAATGCAGATTTGGATGAAATTTGGCACAGAGATAGATTATGGTCTGGAAGAACACAGGCTTTTTATCCAGCGACTAAGATCATGTTTTTTGTGGATCGCAGGAACCGGATAATTATTTCACGCGGGTGGCAACAGCAAATACCAAAATGCTATTCTGTTACTTAAAACCTAAATACAAATTCGCTATGCCACCATTTGTGCCCTTGTTTAACACCTGGTTCTAGTTGCGAGCTGTCTGTCAATCACCTGGGAGTACTGTATTTTGCAAATTGAACGTTGCTACAATGATTATTAGTCTGTGCGTTTTGGCATTTCTACTATAATTACATTTGATTGGAACCAAATATACTCACTTAAAACCAAACAACTGAATCCTTTTGGTGTAAGTTTTTTCTGTGGTACGCTTAACTAAGGAGTACAGTGGGTGAGTACATCATATATTTACAAAATCTGTAATTTGCTCCTTATAAAATTGTGGAGTTTAACTGTACTTGATTCTTGTGAGGTGTTATGGTTGATTGGAGTGTATAGGATTAACGGACGAATGACGCAGGCTTCAAACTATAGATGCAACTGGAACCAACACTATGATGATAATGATTTGCTATAATGGTTTAGTCCCAAACAAAAAAAGTGAAATAAACTTTTACTAACGTAATTTATAGTTGACTCAGAATAGTAATTCACTAACCATCTAATATTGAAGATAGAATCCAGACAAAATAAAAACTAAGTGCCTGTCTATTAAGACGAAGAGCCCACAAATAATAAATGGAATCGATTAACAATTCTTCACAAGGACAATTTCCTGAATGTAACGAAACGGTCGACTGTAACAGTCAACTTCAACCTCAAAATACCCACGTTTGGTAAAACATTTTTCTATTTACCGTTTTTCCGCATTTTATCCGAGGCTATCCAAATATAATATTTCAGACTGAACGTGTACACTGAGGGAATTATTGCGGGCTCGTTTGTTCCAAGCATGATTGATGACTGTACCGAAAGGAATACTTTCCCCGCTATACAATTTTTTACCATAGATAACTTCATATCGCTGGGTTACATCTGTTATTTTTTCATGTTTTTACTTAAACTGTGATTTTATTCATACTTTTTTCTATATTTCTTTTTTGTGTATTTACGGATATTGGTAAAGGAAGTAAAGGTGCTGATTCTCGATGGAGTAGGATAAGGCCACCCCATTTCTTCTTGTGGATGTCGTTATAGATGACTAAAGAATAGAGCTGTTCACTATCATACATGTTAATATCATCATCGGCAATTTAAGCGTTTCGTAGGCGTACCGTTACTGTCCCGCGATGATTGATATAGATACACCCGTTGGCATGAGGTTACGCCAATGAAGAATATGACTACAGAAACGGCTAATGAGACGATAATATTGTGGATGTCCATGTTTGGGTGTTCGACGAATATTTTTATTGACAGCGGTAGGCAGTTTGAATCTTCACTTTTCCTCTTTTTGGGGAAAAGATTGGATTCAAACACCATAAAATCACTGCCTACCAACAAACGGCTTATTTGAGCGTTTCTATCACTAGTTGAAAGCCGCAATCATGTATCGCGCTGATCCTAACTCTGACCCTGTACCCACTACCATTCCTGATCCCATCCAAATACCAAGTGTCTTACCTGACCCTGTTCCAACAGTACATACAGTCTCAGTCAGAAGGACGTCAAAAAGACACGCTCCGGACGCCAGTTGCAACTTCTTAGTTGCTGTCGCCCGTAGGGATATTGGAGTGATGTAACTTTTCTACCTACAGGTCTATACACAGAAACACACATCATATTATCAGCACACATTTATTAATCAGACTAGCTTATTGTTTTTTACAACTGGGCCACGCCCAATAAAGGCTTCAAAATAATAGAACAAAACTATATTTCATTATATAATACAACAATGTCGTCTTTTATGTTTTTGAACATAAAATTGTAAGCTTAAATTATAAAATAAATAAAAACCATATCTCGAAGAACGCTATACTTGAATATTAAATATAACAGTCAAACCAGTACGTTATATTTTTTAACAAACATTATGTTATGTTACATTACATTGAGTCAAAATTAACAAATTCATTTTGATTCTCTCTAAAGGCCTAATTACGTACAGTTGAAAGTACTGTACATAAATAGGTGTCGAAGAGACTCAACGGCGATTTCAAAGAAAAGAAATAGGTCTTTAGTCATTTCTTGCCGATATTTTTAAGATTCTATTCAACTTAATAGATCACTCTGAAACTCTGACCCAGTCAAATCCAATGAATTTCTGAGTTGTATACTGGTATCGCCATTTACAACAACAAAGTTTGTTTTATATAATTTCACATATGCTAATACACTACATATTATTAGAATTATTGTTAGCAGCGAACACCATATTAATACAATTGATGTCGTCGAAAATGATGAACCATTGACTTTTTCAGCACTTGACTCCAATGAAACTGTTGTAGATTTATCTGTGGTACTAATTGTAGAATTTAATATAATATCATAATCGTCACCACATTTTATACCATGAACATTGTCCTCATGATATATTTTATCAATAGCAGTGACTTCAACTTGTCTTATAGCGTAAAACGTAGTATTTGCAGATTTTATATTATGTACAATTTCTCTGCATGAAATTGGATTACCGCCTAAGCTCAGAGTTCTTAATTTTCGGAGAGATATGAGAATAAGTCTTTCCACATCAAACGTTTTTAAACGGTTATAGTCAATAATCAAGGTTTTAAGTTCATCACATTCGTGGAAAATGTCAACGTCTAGTTGTGCTATTTTATTCCTTGATAAATCCAAAATTTCAGTTCTATGTAACCCTTTCAAGCTTCCGTAACGTAGTTTGGTTAGAAAGTTAGATGATAAATTCAACAGTTTCAAATTTTTCATAAACTGAAATGTACCAGGAGGTAGTTCGGTAATTTGGTTTTTACTGACATCTAAAGCTTGTAAATATTCATTTTTCTCGAAAAATGTTCTATTAAGGTATGTTAAATTGTTATTACTCAAATCCACTGACATGAGTTCTTTAAAATAACGTAGTTTTATGTCACTAATTTCATTTGAAGATAATCCTAAGTCAATTAGTGTTATCAAGGAATTTGTATTTGGATTGTTGAAATCCTTTAATTTATTGTTATCGAGAAATAACACTGTCAAATTGGGAAAAATAGTGGCACTCATTTCTGATACATTTGTTATGTTATTAAAGGATAAATCAAGGTATGTGATCTTACAAGCACTTGAAAGAAAGTCTGATGTATTTATCAGTTTATTATTGCTTAAGTATAAAGCCTTTAGATTTGTTAATTTACTAACATTCAATTTAAAATCAGACAATTTATTGTGGGATATATCTAAGCTGAATAAGTTATCAACGTCTTTGAAACTATCAGCTTCTATACTCTCTATATAATTATTTGAAAGATTCAGTTTAGCCAAAACGGGTAAATCAACGAAGGCTAAACTATCAATTTTACTTAGATTGAGGTTACTTAACTCTAAAAATCGTAAGTATTTTGCTGGGCTGAATACATTTTGCTTAATAGCTCCATTCATTTTATTGCCTACTAAATGAAGATATTGCAAATTATTCAAAGGCAATGAATATTCCTCTATAATGAGTATATTATTCATAGAAAGATCTAAAATTCTCATTCGTGTTTGATTTTCAAAAACATATTGCGGTACAACAGTAATATTGTTGTTATTTATATATAATTCGATAAGGTTTGGTAAACAATTTTTCATGTAGTATAAATTAGGTATTTTATTGTAAGAAATGTCCAGAACAGTGATATTATTTGCACCAGCAAAACTTGAATTTTCAACAAGAAATATATTATTACTGCTTAAATTTAAGTGCAGAAGGCTTAACATATCATTGAAAGCATTTTTTCTGATACCTGTTATATTTTGCTGGGATAAATCTAAATCAGTTAAATTTTGCAAATGAGATAATGTTTTTTCTTTTATATCATCGGTAATATTATTCCCTGTTAAATTGAGATAGTTTAACTGACAATGTAAAAAAGAGTTATCTTCCAAACCTATAACTTTGTTATCAAATAAATTCAAGTACTGTAGATTCTTGTTGTTTATAAACATTCCAGATTGAATCACTATTTTGATGTCATTGAAGCTTAAATCTAGAGTTTGCAAATTAGAGGCTTGATTAAAGCAGTTAGACTCTATAAATGTCAATTTATTATATGATATATTGAGATTTACAATAGCAACTAAGTGATTTATTTCGTACCCCGATATTTTTATCAAATTATTATTAGAAATGTCTAGTGTGGTTAAGTTTTTTAAGTGAATCAAAGATAAATTAAGAGAAGATATGTGGTTATGTTGCAAGTATAGAACACTTAAGTTTTTCAAATTCATAAATGCATCATCAGATAAACTCCACAAATTATTATTTTGCAAATATAATCTTTTTAAATTTGGAACTTCATTAAGTTCACTATCCAAATATTGCAATTCATTGTTCGATAAATCTAATTCTTGGAGGTCATTCTTCCTATTATCTGAAATAACAAATGATTTGGGACGAAATGACTGAATATGATTACTTGACAAGTTTAAATATTGCAGGCTTTGTAAGTTTCTAAAAGCCTCTGCATTTATTGCTAATATATTGTTATTGGCTAAATTAATCTTAATGGTTTTAGTGTAGTATCTAAAAGCAGAAGTATCAATCGTCTTCCAAGAATTACTCACTCCCCAAATTTCTCGAACCCTACTATCAAAATTGGTTGATCCAAAAAATCCTGCCGTCAAATAGTTGTTATTAGCGAGTGTTATCATGAAGATCACATAGGAATCCGTATTACACACTGGATTATGGACATTTCCTGCAGTAGTATTGCACAGCACCACATACTTGCAGCTGTTGATATAGGTCTTGATTTCACATGACGATGAGGCTATTCCAACGATAGCTGTCAAGATTATGATACCTGTAATAAAAAAAAACTTTATTATAAATATACTTCCGTAACTTCTCTAGTCAAGTGAAAACATCAGTTCTTTCACAGTTTCAGTCTTACAAATAGAACACGATACACGGTGTTGGTAACGTGCAATTTATAAATGGCAATGCTAAAGTTTTAATGACTGATATAAATGTACGCAATACACATTGCAGTGAAACAGTGAAACTAACTATTCGTAATCCATACCAATGTTATAAATGCTAAAGTTACTCTGTCTGTCTAGCTGTCTGTCTGTCTGTATGTTACGCTTTCACACCTAAACCGCTGAACTGATTTTGATGAAATTAAACTGTACAGATGTAGATTAGACCTTGTTAAAGGACTATGTTTGGATAATTAATATTGTGGTCTTCAAATTTCATAGTGCTATGGGTATTGGACTGCTGAGACGAGGTTTTCGGGTTCGATCCCAGGTTTACCATGGTACACACCAATGACTTTTCGATGCTTTTCGAAGTTATGTGTGAATTTATCGCAGGTTTATAAGTGCCCGGTTAATGGCAATAGGCTCACCATCTATTACATTGGGACCTAAACTTATACTGGCGAAATGAGGGTGCTAGCACCTCTGCCTACCCCTTTGGGGAATACAGGTATGAGTTTATGTTATGTCATGTAAAGTCGCTTTTTAAGATATAGGTACAATTTGTTAAAACTAAGAGTAAATGGGGTTTTTACTAAATTAAATGCCAAGAGTAGCCGTAACTATTCCACTGGAAAAGAGATCTGTTCATCAGCAGTTAGCAAATAATCAGCAAACCAGGTTCATGGTATCAAAATTATTGTTTAGTCACCCAGGTGCCATGTTCTAACAAAGTATTAATTTATGGAATTATACGTAAGTTCGACTTCCAAGATTTAATCACACTGTTTTAAACAAACTGTTAATAATGAAAATTTACGTATTATTTTATTAGCCTCCCAATATTGGGAGAAACCTACTTTGAGCAATGGACTGCAATAGGCTAATTAATTGATTAATTGAGACGTATTAATTGTATGATAATTATCGAAAAGAAAAAATTGCAATGAAAATAATCCGGAAATTTGATTGAAGGGAAACAGTGATTAATCCCTTGAAGATGTGTTGTGATTTAACAAAAAAAAAATTACTTACACGAAAATATTTTTTGAATTGAAAAATTAAAATCCATTATCTTCAACTTTGGAAGCACTTAACAAAATCCAATTTCCATATTCGATTCATTAAACATTAAACAAAACGTTAGGCAAAACAGATAAAAAAAAACTGGACATCAAACAAGCTCCTGTTCGTAACAACGGACATAAGAATAAAACGATAACAGATGACATGCCATTGTTTTGTTAATAATTGTATAGAACAAAAATGCCCAGAGTTGCAGTTAGAAAAATAAATGTGTGAAAAAATTTTTGACTATTGTTTTTTAAAGTATCAATTTAAATTTTATTTCATACTTTTTAAACTGACCGACTGATCAAGCCCTTTGATTGGATACCCATATTGTGTGTGTGTGCGTACCAACATACACAAACACAGACACACACACGAACACGCACACATACGCACAAAGTTACGACAAAATTTATAACACCCGTCGTCTTTGCGTCGGGGGTTAAAAAGCTAAAGTGACTTGCTTTTTTCCTATGCAAGATGCTCACCTTCTGCGATTATTTAAAAGTCTCCTATTACAAACATCATCCATTACAGGCTAGCATATATGTTTTCTGACTGCCGTTTGTAGAACTCCAACGTACTATAGTTTACTTGCACCCTATGTTTGGTATGCAATAAAGAGCTATCTTTACATTTATCACAGATGAACTAAAAAAATTTAAATATTCTCTACTTGGGTAGCTCGACGCCACTGCTGTTTACAGGATGTGCTTATCATTCACATTGAGATGAAACAACTGTAGTAGTTTATAGAACAAAATATTTCATATTAAAATTAATTCAATTCCTTTTTATCAAATTGGGGATTTCCAAGTACAACAAAGGATTTTTTTTTTACTAACAGCGTTGAAATGTCTTAGTGCTATGATAAAAAAACTAAAATGTAATAGACAGTGAAGAGTATTTTTGTGAAATCGTCTTATTTGTAACAAAATCTTCATATTGTAGACAAATCATAGGCCCAAGTAGTGCTGGCATAACGTCGGTGAAAATATGTCCCAATGATCTCACCACCATGAATGTCCAAGATCGTGTGGAGTGGAGGAAAGAAGAGACGGAAATGACAGAAAAGCGGATTCCGAGCCCGGAAAGGAGGTGAGGACCTCGGAAATACATCTTTTTTTTTTTCCACAACATTCTACACAACGCTATCTAGACCCATAGTAAGCTTTTATAGCTTGTGTTATGGAATCTAGAATGCGGATAAACATACTTATATACTTTTTTTTTTGTAAATACATACATATTATACATAGAAACACCCAGACCAATGCAAATAGCCATATTCATGCATACAAATATTTGCACTGAGCGGGAATCGAACCCGCGCCTCCTGCGTCGCAGTCGTGTGCACTACCGCCACGCCACAGAGGCTGTCAATTGATCTTTGTGATGATGATGTGTATGACCTTCATATACTTTGAACGAACACATATTTTTGTAGGTCCAACGCGTACTATAATCAGCTCGGAGAACCTTGATCCCTATGACACTGACAGTTATTCCCACGACACAACCTTGTAGTAGCGTCACCGTTATATTATAATCGAATTGGCGGTGTCTAAAAATGATATTTATTAATTTTAGGCAGATATATGCAATTACAATAATATCCCGTTGGAATTATAATAATTATTAACACTTACAAGAAATTATCTCAATCAGACTTTACGTTGACGTCCTGCAAAAGTTACTCCGTTTGGAAGATATCGACTAGTGCGGAAAAGTATCGATAAACAAATATCGAAAATGGAAACGAGTGTACAAAATACATCAATAGAGCACCTACGCTCTTAGTGTCAGATTTATAATCATTTAAGTTGTTTGCGATAATAAAATAAAGGAGATTTAACAAATTTATTGTATATACCTACTCAAATAAAACAAAAGCGGTTTATTTATGATTTTTTAATATACATTAATCTGAATCTGACAATGGTGTCACCGATTGCGTCTCAGACTCGGAATCCGAACTGCAGCTGCTTTCTCCTATGTTTATTAAAAACGGCTGGTCTACTATATTGTCGTATCGCACGTCTCGATTCCAATCATCTAAGCATAGTTTTTTCGTCTTTTCAACCACTTTCCTCCAATTGTCCGGAGTCACTTGACTACATGCCTCTTGTAGCAACGTAAGCATTTTATTAGCTGTGAATGGTGGAGTGGTGTTAAGCCTGGCTGCACAACCTGAAACAATAATGGTTTAGATTGAAAATGATGCAAAGTCAAAGAGCGAGATCGGGGTAAGTACATTATAAGTACATAATTTTGTACGTTAAAAGTGTGTAATTGATATAAGCACATGGATAAAAATAAAAATGCAATTTGCTAGTGAAATAAAATAGCTTTAAATAGTACTAGCCGACTAGACAGTCACCAGTGACCTAAATAAAAACATGTTAAAATAAATACAAATCAACCCACCTTTGATCTGCGCCCATATCATTTCGATTGCATTATATTGGCAGTGGTAGGGCGGTAGCCGAATCACGGTGTGCCCTTTTGATTTTGCCATCTCATCCAAGAAATATTTCTTCTTTGTTTGCTGTTTATGAAGGTTCAACAAACTAACTAATTCCTTTTTCAGCATTTGAGTATTAGCTGCCACACCATTGTTTTGCAGCCACTCTATTATTTCGCCTTTATTGTTGTTCGCGGTAGGCGCTTTATTAATTTGCACAGAGTGGTATGGGGCGTTGTCCATTAAAATGTAGTGGGGCTCGTTTAAATTGTCTAATAGTTTTGTGAACCATTTCTTGAAATTCTCAAAATTCATCTCTTCGTGATAATCACTTGTTTTCACGGATTTGAAGGCCCACAAGCAGTTAGGTACAAAACCTTTGGCTGTGCCAGCGTGGCAGATAATCAAACGCTGGCCCTTGCCTTCTGGTGCTTTGGTACAGGATTTCTCTGTGTCGTCTGTCCATGTTTTGGAGACTGAGTGATTGGCGTTGAGCCACGTTTCGTCCAGATAAACCACCTTGTCCCAGTTCTCGATGTTTTTTATTTGTCGTAGAAAATCACACCTCATCAATCCAATGTCCTTCCGCTCCATTATCACTTTTCTTTTGTCACACTTCCCATAACGAAATCCACATTTTTTTATAACCTGTCTGAGAGAAGTGAATCCACCTTTAAATAAATCAGCCGATTTCAGCGACGCTAATAATTTTGTGCAAGTCGGCAGTTCACCTCGAAAATAATAGCCGTAAATATGGTTTCGTATCGCTGCCATGTCGAAATCATCGGGGTTAGTTACGGGTCGTGCCCTATTATGTTTTTTCTTCTTTGGAGTTGATAATTTGTTCTCCTCCATCGACGATTCGCCGAACTTCTCCTTTGTAATTCGGGAACCGGTAGCTTTGCCAATTCCCAAAGCATCAGCAACACGGTCGCGTACGTTGTCAAGTGGCAACAAAGGTCCGCCATTTTGTAGTTCGCGAGCAAAATAGTCACGCAAGCGTACAACAAACTCCCGCGTTTCACTGTTGAGTACAGTTTTTCTCAGTCTTTTCGGCATTTTGAAACACCAACAAAAACAAAACAGCAACAATAACAAAAACAGAAAACAACAATAGTAATAAACAAAGGATTCCGTTGACACAACAAAACACGTGGCGCATACAAGGCGTTAGCACTCGTACTGGCGTAGCGAACTGGCAGCACTAGCGTAGTGACAGATCAGATAGTGTTGCTATAACTAAAATTTTAATTCACATTAAAATTATACAGTCCGACCATGTTACCTCTGCATCGGAATATTGGCAACCCCATATACAAATACACGGATACTTGTAAATATAACAAGCATTATAATTATAGTAATGTAGATTATATTTTAAAAACATGTTTATCGATGTGGCTGAATGCAAGTCACGCCTTTGCCTATAAAAAGTTGCGATATATCGACACGACCCGTCACTAGTATGAACTGTCATAGGGATCAAGGTTCGCCGAGCTGATTATAAAAATGTGGTCGATCGATATATGAAATTTTGTGGGCGGAGATATACTTTGAAAACGGGTCTTACGAAGAATTTTGTACGCAGGTTCAAACTTGTGGGTCGTATGAGAACGTAGCCTCAGGTTGAATGAATTCAACTTATTAGATAAGACATCAATATGAAAAAATAAACGCTTTAGACTTCTGCTATATCAGCACAAGAACTCAGCCCCAATGGGAGATTGGAACTGCGACGTATGTACGAGTACACTTAACCGACAGTTCTGTAGAGTTACGTTCTATTCAGAATTGAAGTAAATTAACGTGAAATTTAAATCGATTAACCATTTCTGACGAAAAGTATGGACGGTATGAGGCGTGCCCTTTAGTTTGATTACTGATGCAAATTGACCTATTAACATTTCTGTGAATCTATTTCGTGTTCGTGTTCCACATTATGAAGGTCATGACCAAAGAAATTAGATTCTCGAAAATATGAAAGTTATGAATGAACATTAATATCCCAGGTATTTATCCGATGCCTTATAAGTCGTGATATTATGAACAGATTTTAATTCATTATGGAAAACGATAAAAAAGAGCTATGGGGCGTTTCACACCGCGGTGTGAATCCGTTGTGGTGTGAAAAGCCGAAGGACCCGATGTATGGGTTTGAAATATTTTGTATGCAGGGTGTTTATAAAAAAAGTAGAATAGCTTAATCCTTTGTAATTTTAGTAGTGTTAGATTCTATAACAATAAAATGTCCTTCTTTAATAATGTATGTTTCACCAGTACCTATGTTTTAAGCATAAGGACAATTTTGTCATTCACGTATCACGATGGCACAGTATTGGTTAAAGAAGAAAAATATATTAAAATGGCAGTCATTCTAACCATACAGGTGTTACACAACAAAGAAAAATAATGTTAGGGAACTAAATGGAATAAACTAACTTTTAAACTCTCGCGTTCCATGATATACAATAACACTAACGGGAATTAACGCGATCATGGTATAGGTACATACATACCTTTGATTTGCCTGACGTTTCGACCAGGTTACACCGGCCGTGGTCACAGGCTCGCTTTTCTGTGCAGTCGGATAAACACCGGACAGTTTGCTTACAGAATAGGGACACTGTGAGTGTGGTATGTGACGGTACATGGCGAAAACAAAATATCGAGAATGTGCGGGTAGATGAAGAACCTACTACCTCACGGACTCGAAGACGGCGGGCGTGCACTACTGCGCCAGTCAGCCTGTGACCACGGCCGGTGTAACCTGGTCGAAACGTCAGGCAAATCAAAGGTATGTATGTACCTATACCATGATCGCGTTAATTCCCGTTAGTGTTATTGTATATAAATGGAATAAGAAACGATTCCTACTATTGCGAGTGTTAAACGTTAAACATTACGATACAATTGTCAGCTAGTGGTAGTTAATAGACTTTTTCGACACTCCACCGCCTTTATGGGCCTTTTGTGGCCAAGCAGTAGTGTACCCGAGAATTTTCGATTTCAGCCAGTATGTTTATTTATTTTGCTACGACTTTATCTAAATGGTAAACAGTAAGAAGTAGAGTTACATTAGTAGGTATCTTCTGTGTCGTTCTTTGTAGTTCAGTTATCCATACTAATATTATAAATGCGAAAGCAACTCTGTCTGTCTGTCTGTATGTTACGCTTTCACGCCTAAACCACTGAACCGATTTTGATGAAATTTGGCATACGGGTAGATTAGACCATGAGAAAGGACATAGGCTATGTTTGGTCGCGATAACCGACATCCACGCGGGCGGAGCCGCGGGCAAAAGCTAGTAGCAAATAAAATGGAGAGTGTGTCGTATTTGCTTTTTTTTTGGAAGCTAACGTGGTCAAGACAGTAATTTTGTTGCAGTGTAATGTGTGTTTTGTTACCGATAAACGCATTGCAACGCTGAAGCTTTTACTCTGTAATTACAATACATTTAGATTGTATATCTTAGGAAATTATGAGTGCATCTGAGAACATAATCCAGGTAGTAGCACCCTGGGAATATGTAATCTGAGAGTAGAAGCACCGTCGATTCGACAGAAGAAGAAGAAAAACATTTAATTTTTTTAAAGCAACATTTATTACACTCCTTTCTAAGAAAAATACTCGGATCAATGGACCTTCCTTAATGTGTCTTGGATAACTAAAATTTCTCTTCTATGTACATCTTATGAAGACCTTGACCATCTATCGATAGTTCTAACGTTATTAAGGAGCAATGTTATAGCCATTAATTGTTGTTAGGTCAGGTACTCCACCAGATTCAAAGAACAAAATTTTAAATTCCCGAAAAGCAGAATTTTAGCAATGAGCTCAGAAAACATGGATACTCTACCCGATGCGGTGGGATTGATAAGACATGGCCGCAAGCACATTAGGTTTTATTTGATAGTTATTTATTAGGGTACCTTAAAAGTGTGGGGCAGGGCCGCAGATTGCCACAATTGCGGTCCGGTATGGTAATTGCCCCGGAAACGGTTTCCATGTATGGAATATAGGTCGTGTAAAAATATCGTACGCTGTGTTATTGAAAATTATTTGCTATGATTTTGCGTTCACCTCTAAAACTAGGAACATACATGAATATAAATAATACTAGCTTTAGCTTGCAGCTCCGCGCCGCGGTAAAAATCGGTTATCGCGACCAATCATAGCCTATGTCTTTTCTAAAGGTCCTGTCCAAATATCAAAATCAGTTCAATAGTTTAGGCGTGAAAGTGTAACAGACAGACAGACAGAGTTACTATCACATTAATAATATCAGTATTGATTTATTGCTTCTTCAAAATGTATGTATAGTTGGTAATGCAATACCCAATCGAACTTTATGTCTTCAGGTTTGTTGTAAATAGGGCCCTTTTACACAGGGAATGCCCTCGGGATACCTTTATATTTCAATTGGCTGTTCCACATACCTCCGCCCATGTGGAATACTGATCCCAGATTCCACAAAAACCTATTATCGGCATAAAAATCAGATATACTCGACAGCCAAATCCATTCAGCCGTTTCCTGATAAAATAGTACCGAAAAATTACCTTTAGATAATGATAATATCATTGCCTAGGGATACATTTCGATGTATTTTTTTTCAAATGTGAACATATTAGTTATACCTAACTTCAGCGCAGGTTAAATCATAAGAAAAGGAAATTCAGGCTAATATTTCATAGCTTAAAAGTTAAGTATAGAGGAAGACAACATACTTGCGTTCTGCCATACGACAATAGTGAAGAAAAGTGACTATACATAAAAACATGTGCAACGTTTTGTCGCTAAAGGGTAGATATTCAAACCCAAAGGCGTAAGTAATCGTCCACCATAATTGCTCCCAGTTCATTCCTTTGACGTAAATCTGTGCTTGGGTAGTATACTGCGTACATTGCCAGTGAGAACTACACCCTAAGGACTATCAAAACTTGAAAATAAAGCCGTGTTAGTACTTAAATCCTAGTTTATTTCGCTGATAATATTCTTGGGCCATCCGAATTTTCGTAAGTAATGATGAAGTGAAGAAAGAACTTATAATGTACCTAAGTAATTAAAAATATTTAGCACAGAATATCACAGATGAAATTATTTCTTAACCTTGTAAGAGGTGAGAATTAAAAAACAATGTAGAAATTTAAAAACAAATCTAACTAGGCGAGGATCATGAATATCATGATCATATTATCATTTGAAAGTAGGTAAAGTAAAGTATCTCATTATTGTGTACACCAAGGATAGAACATGTGTTATTTGAACATACATTGCAGGTATAGACAATAGGCGGCCTTATTGCACAGTGGCAATCTCTTACAGGCAACCAAGGTTATGTCCACGGAAGGTGTCTTCATACATTTTTAAGGCAAGTCTGGTATCTGTCTCTATCTGCGTTTTAGTGTCTTTAGTTGAACTGGATAGTTTGGTGGTAATAGATATTGCGGGAGTGATTAAAGATGCCACAGTTGTTTGAGCCATACCTAACCATTCCTTACACAGTTATGAAAATTTAACATAATATAATATTATATTATATAACATAACATTTTAAGGACAGACATAAGGTAATTATGGATTTTTCAAAGGAATTCATGTTAGGTTGGCCATATTGTGCAAACCTCTAAACCGTTACCTCTAAAGCGTTAGGTTTCATTCTAAGAATCTCTTCCGACTTTCAGGAAATCAAAACCATTAAAATATTATATTGCTCTTTCGTTCGTAGTCATCTCGAATATGCCTCACAGGTATGGAACCCGATATACAACATTTATATAGACCGCCTTGAAAGCATACAAAGAAAATTCTTGAGGTACATTCAATTTAAAGCTATCTGTTATCTGCCTGACTATCATACACGCTGCAAAAAGTTTCATATTTTGCCTCTAGCTGAGCGTAGAAACATATCGGACATATCGTTTCTAATGTCTTTATTTAATGGTACAGCAGAGGTGCCAGAACTGGTATCTAAGGTGGGCCTATACGCACCATCATTGTTTCTGCGCAGGCCGAACTTATTGTACGTCCCTATAGCAAGAACTACATATAGACGAAATTCATACCTATTGAGAGCATGTCGTTCTTTTAATGTGGCATGTCGGGAGGTTGATTTGGATTTATTTTGCACTAGTGTTACTATAATGAAGAAAGCCCTATGTGAACAATACTTTGAGCGATGTTATCTCTAATATGTGATTTTCTGTAATACAGTTTCCTAATTTCTAAAAGAACTTAATTTGCATTAAGAGTTTTTGAGCATTATTATGTTAAGATGTAATACCACCTAAATGTGGAAACTGATAATTGGCCTTCAACATTTTTATTATATAATATTGAACCTTTTTTAGCTGTAAGTTTCCCTAAAATTGTAAAATAAAATAAAATAAAATACGTCCATTACTGAACATAACATACCCCATAGGAGCCGTTTAGAATGATATAACAAGCTTGCTCCACTATCCGGGAGCGTTTTCATGCAAATTTATGAATTTTGATCTGTTTGGTCAAGCTTAGGCGGAGGATCAAATGCTGTAGAGCACATTGGTAGAACCAATATGTCCAGTAGTGGACTACCTATATATGATTCAATTAGCATATTGCAATATGCTAATTGAATGATAGATAGGCTTACGCGATCACAACTGATGAACCAGTAAAACAAGCAAAATTGAACGCAACGAGTCTGATTTTGATTCATGAAAGGTATGAAAATTAAATAAATAAGTAATATTGTGTTGTGCTCCACCCGCGTGGATGTCGGTTATCGCGACCAAACATAGCCTATGTCCTTTCTCAAGGTCTAATCTGCCCCTATACCAAATTTCATCAAAATCGGTTCAGTGGTTTAGGCGTGAAAGCGTAACATACAGACAGACTGACAGAGTTACTTTCGCATTTATAATACTAGCTTTTGCCCGCAGCTCCGCCTATCCCTATACCAAATTTCATAAAAATCGGTTCAGTGGTTTAGGTATGAAAGTGTAACATATAGACAGACAGAGTTACTTTCGCATTTATAATATTAGTATGGATTAGTATAGATGTGAATGTTATGTTTTCTTTATAAAAAGATAAAGTTTTGCAGCAAAAAAAAAAACAATCAAAAAAACTTTTAAGCGCTATTTGCTTTGTAACCACGTATATTTCCGCTGCCGCTGTCACGATTACCGCGTCTATGATAGTTGACGAAGCAATATCAGGTTATAGGACATTATTTTCACTAAAACTTAATTTAATTATTATTAACTACAGTTAGATTCAATAAACCGAAAAACTCCCAATGTGCTTAATGAAATTGAAAGTAACACAATGCGTTTTGCTCGATATTGCCGCGAATAACTATTGGCTTGAATTTGAATTGGAATTTCATTCTTTTTTTAAATATGAAAAAGCGTCATAATTCTGAAAACACTTTTATTATTTATTTAGATACATTTATTGGATAAACGTTTATAGCTCAGTGGTTACGGAATACGTCATACAATCGAGAGGTTCCAGGTTCGAATACTGTATATTATACTACTGGCGTAAACCTATTCTAACACAAGCAATTTAGGCTATAGAGCTTAGATAGAGTTTAAATAATTTGGGCTATTTAATAAACATCATTCTACTGTTTATTTTTATCTTCAGCAGAGTGAACTGGAAACGTTTCTAGTCTTAATTAACTGATCTCGACGGCCCAGTATTAAGCCTAGGATAAAAGGAATGATTACAATACCATGGCTCTGTCACGTTTCACTTTAAAATCAAACTCTTGATGACTTTTCATAGCCAAACGCACCCATTACAACTTGAGCCCGGGCCATCGATAAAACAAGCGGATTACTCAAACAATTCAACCCAACAATGGACCAAGTTATTCTGGACGTCCAACAATTGTTAGTTAAGTAAATTAATTAACGAGTATAAAAGCGTGTTTAATTATAATTTGAATATTAATTGATTAGTTCAAGGAATGTGTACATATTGATAAAGCCTCCCTGCTAATGTTCGAGTTAACAGTTATAAATACAGTTGAAAATGAAAATACTAAAAGGGATCCATAGGATATCAGTATTCCTTTTTATGAATAGCTGTTCCCGTTTCAATAGCCCACAGAAAACTGTGAGTAGACCTATGAAAGTAGATAGACGAAAGTTGGTAAGTGGTAGAATTGATCGTACCTATGTGCAAATAGTCTCATTACCAATAAAGCTAAAAGATGAAAAGAAGAACCTAATCCTAATGATGATAGTATTTTACCAAACTACTAAGTAACTACCAGTTTAAGCTGGTAATAATATATGTTTTGCGTTACCTAAAATTTTTATTTCCAAATAACTATTTGCATCATATCAAGTACTTACTTACCTTTGTAGTTCAAACATAAAAAACATTCCCTTTACTCTTCAATCCGAAATAAATTCATCCCACAAGGAATAAACATGTGTAAAAAGTTCAACTTTATACAAAATTCACTAACCAACCCATCCCCGTTCATTTCCTTAGCGGCTTAAAGTCAGTTCATGATACACTAAGATCCCCGGGGACATTTAGCAAGTTTTTGCAGATGTTCCCAGGATACAGTCCGGTAGAAACTGGTTAGATGCGGAATATCGACGAAGTTGGCCGAACTTAGTCGAAGTTCTCCGAAGTCAAAGTTTGTTTCGTTACTTCGTTAGTATTGGCACAAGATACTTCTAAGCAATATTTACTCACACAACCGGGTTTAATGTCCGAAAATTAGGTTTTGTGAGGCAGACATTTATTGGATAATGTTTTAGAAGGAACAAAGTGTACCTACCTGTGAATACGGTACTGTTGAAGTATTTAACTGATTTGGTTTGATTCTCTGGTTATGCGAAGTCTTACGATAATTTTGAATTGATTAGAGCTTGCAAAGTCTTGAAAAAGTGCTGGGTTGATAGCAATGGACTTGCTTCTAATCACGTGGGACCGAAAACAGTTTGTGAAAAGCGTCGGTAGCTTTGTAATTAAGAAGTCAACCTTAGGATCAAAGAAGTCACGGGTTCGAATTCCGATTATTACACTACCGACGTGAACCCACTCCTAACAAAAGCTTAGAGACAATAATGCGATACTAAAATATCTATAATCTATAGCAGTCCCCCTGTAAGGGAAAGGTCGTGAGTTCGAGTCTCACTTGAGCATTTAATTTTTTCCAATGTTTTTCGAACTTAAAAGTTAGCATAATAAATGCTATAAAAAAATCATTCAAATATCTATATATGTTGGTGTTTCCATCTATTTTTGCTCTGCAACTTTTATCGAAACCTTTAGATACCCTTCAGTGTGATAGATTAAGATTGGATTTTAAATGTATCTAGTAGAGAATAAAATCAATATCTAATTTTCTTCGAACTGAAATAACGCTTCAAACGAATATTAATGAAAGAATCTGTCCAGACTAATACACATAAATTTACCAAAAAATGTTACGTTGTAATAATTTAGCATATTCAATTTACATACATTACTGATGATAAACTGGACAAGTAATATATTAACATTAATGACAATTAACAAAGCCTCTGGAAATCGCAATACAATGACTAATTCAACGCTAATCTGCGTGTTATGATCTAGCCTATTGTTAAGATATGGACGTAACTTAATAAGATAAAGGGAATACATAATAACGTACGAGAGATTAATCCTAAATACCACTAGAATGGATGTATCTATGAACTCATTTATACCCTATAAGGAGATTTCAAATTATTGTAGTTAATTAGCCTATGACAGTGCACTTCCTGGGTATTTACTGCCCAGAGAAAATTTCCAACGAGCAGCTTTGGTAACGTTGTGATGTAGTCCGGACCAAACAGCATTTCAAACACCGTAAATGGAGATGGATGGGCTACACTCTCCGAAGGCATCCAAACCACATACCGAAGCAAGCCCTAGACTGGAATCCCCAAGGAAAGCGCAAACGTAGTCGTCCAAAACAGACCTGGCGGCGGACTATCGTTGGCGAAGTGGAAGCCATTGGAAAAACCTGGAGGGAAGTCAAACGCGAAGCTCAAGACCGTACGGGATGGAAATTCTGTGGACGCCTTCTGCCTCAGCTAGGGCTCAAAGGACCTTAAGTCAAGTAAGTCAAGTTCACTTCTAGACCTATTCTAATCTGCGCCATTGCTCCATATCCTTCTACGCCTAGTATATCCCAAACTATTTCAGGTTGTTAATTCATCTGGACAGAAGGCGTTCTACATAATGTTTACCTTTAAGATGTCTCGTTGAGAACTCGTTTGCTCCAACGGCCATAGGTCCTTCGAAAGATGTGACCAGCTCACTATCTCTTCAGCTTGCTTACTCTTTGAGCTATGACGGTAAGTTTAGTTCTTTGTTGGATGACCTCATTACGAATTCTATCCTTCAATGAGACTGCAAGCATAGCTCGTTCCATAGCCCGCTACGGGACTTTTAGATCGTGGACTAAATAATAAGCGGACAAAAATAAAGAAAAACTAATGGTTTAATTAAAAAATACTGCAGTAAAATCACACATCAAGATTCTGAAACCTGAAATGCCTGTAGTCCACTCAGCCATTCTATTCTCAGTCATTATAAAACTACCAGTTTAGGCAAACGTGCAGCCTATGTACACAATACTGAAGTTGAATTTTAATTCAAAAAGTCAACCAATGGTAAACTTAATCAAAACAAAGTAAATAAAGGTCCCCAATTAATTAACACTTTTCTTAAAATAAACTTTATAAACTCAATAAAAGTTTATTGACATTAAAAAGTAACAGCTTCATTAATAAATTATGGTGTTTTTGTTCATTTCACTCCAAATTTCTGTTGGGTGTTGAGTTCAACAATATTGTAAGCAACCGTACACTTCATGTACAAATTGATCAAGGAGTTATGTATACAGCTTCTCATATAAAGTCGGTTGTAAAGGTGTATATTTATCTTCTTTTATTACTTTTGTCATCATGTGGCTAGGCATTTGAGGTTATATTTCTAGTTCTTGCACTACTATATATATAGTTGCTACTACGAGTATATAAAGACGATTTTGTTCATAGGTATTTCTAGAAACAAAAGTCTAGAAGCATACCTACACAAATCTGTAGCACATACCTATGAATCAGTTTTACGTATGTTTTTTCCGCGTGTATAAAGTAACACGAGCGTAGGTATTTAGTCTGAAGGGTTGCCTCTGCGAATATTGATCCAAGTTAAATATTTGGGGTACGTATAAGTATAACTATGAAACTATTAACTGTGTGTGTGGGTGTAGGTATTACCTGAAATCTGAAACCACACGTAGACCTTAATTTACTAGATCAAAAAAGGACCGATTATATTACACGCAGCGGCCATTTTGGAACAGAATTCCAGCCCAACCTTTGAGTTATAACATACAATGTTATGTTTTCACAACGTGTAGTTGAAACTATTTCGATAATAAAAGATAAATATTACTTTCAGATATTTATTGAGATTGTTAGCATATCAGTAATTGTTTTAATCCGTATGTTTGTATTTTTTTTTTTTATCGTGCGAAAAATCCCCACGGAGCCGGTGGAGGCGGTTATGTCGGACTCGAACCGACTAAAACGCACGCCGTCTTGGGTCCTTGGCTGCCGGAGGTGAGATTGCCAAAAGCATATCTCTCGCACCCCGGCAGACCCAGGACCATCTCTTTCGAGATGGCCCCCTTCGGGTTGTGGGGACCAAAATGTCCCCATCTAGCCCCGGTTACGGGGAGGCGCACTTTGCGCCGCCGCCGCGGCCTGCTTCTGCTAGGGTGACAGGCGGCTCCACCGGTCACCCCCAGGCCAGCGCTCATGGAGGACGGAGGTCGTTCTGCGACCTCCGACGGCCGGTTCGCCTTCGCTCTGCACGGGCTTCCCGGGCCCGGAGTCTGGTCCGGACCCGACCGGCCGCCTCCTTCTCGAGCATTACTTGCTCGCAGAAGGAGGCGGCCGCACCCCAAGCGTTTGCGCATCGTACCATCGCTGTGAGCAATGTGACGAGTGTGAGGACTCCCACCCCTAGAGCCGCCACTAGGACCCGCCTCGGCGTGTCCCACGCCGGGCACTCGGTTAGCGTGTGCAGCTCTGTGTCCTCGCTCGCATGCCTCGCATCACAGTGATGGCACTCGGACGTTGGCTCCTTCCGGATCGGACACAGGTAACTCCCGAAACACCCGTGTCATCCGTATGTTTGTATAATGAAATTCTGATTAGAACGTATCGTTTGTCGACTATACTATATAAATACATTATGTAACAACCCTTCAACGAAATTAGATTATTGATAGGTAGGTACTAAGAAAACTCACATCGTTTTCGTTCTGTTCTTAATATTGCGAGGTGGCAAAGCATGTTGATAATTCCTATTTAACTGTGGAGCAATCTGACTAAAAAGCATTTAGTTTATAAGTAGACAACAGCAGTTAAAAACAATACTTAGATACTGTTATGTTCCTACTAGAGATATGGATTAACTAGACATGTCTTTTTCTATGGAAACGATTTCATATTACTAGAGACTAGGGTTTTGCAGTGGTCCTTGGGGAGGGAAAACATACTCATGGAGGGAATGAAATACTCAGGGTGAACCTAGAAATTCAGATTATTTTGAGCACTTTTAATCATTTGTTCATCAAGGTGATCCGATGCTGACTATACCGATCTCGATTCTATCTTGACAATTCGAATCAATATCTTTTGTTCGATACGTGACAATGGTACACTTCGATTAGGCATTGTTTACATCTCTGGCTGTCTATATAACAAATAAGGTTCTCTTTACTCGGGATTAGTTCGAAAACTATGTGATAATTTCGCATGATACGTCTGTTGTCGTCATCTTCTCATAATACGGATACGATGATATAGGTTTTTGGGACATATTGTTGAATATGTTAGTTGTTAGATCCTCTCTTTCAAATTTTTGTCCCACTGGTATTAGTGGAAATATTTTTCTCCCAGTAGTACCATTAATGGCACTTGTCAATGGTAATATAAATCGGTGTCTAGTGAGTATATGTTGACATGTTGTCTAAAATAGCAATTATTCAGGGCGACCATTTTAAAGGTTAAAACTTTTAGACGTTTTATAAACGGCAGACCGTTTAAATATTATGTTACAGATACTGTATACCTAAGGTCAAAGTTAAAATTATTATTGTCATTTACGGAATACAGTGCTTATTTAAAATAATTTATAAAAAAATCTCTAAGAGACAACAAGTCAATTCCACTTCAAGAGAAAACAAATTGAGAGGAAACTCGTGGGCTGTCTTTTGATGTTGGCGAATTAAGGTCACTGGGTTTATAAATATCACCCCGTTATCGGATCTGGAGGCTTATTCAGTAACAATACGTGAGTACTTAAAACATGTAATTATGTGCAATATTATAGTTTAAAATGAAATGAATCAACTATTTAAGTAATTCTAAAGGGTTAATAAATCTTTTTTTTCTCATCATCAAACAGATATTTACAGCCTAGACTCAGCCTCAGATATAGGCTCGAGCCAAAAATTAATGGGGTCCGAGTCCTAGTAGAAGAGGTAGAACCAAGAAGCGCTGGCTTGACGTCGTAGAGGGTAACATTCGTGCCAATAGTCTCACTATCGTGCGAATAGAAGAAGAGAAATCCTGTAAGCGGACTCCGAGAAAAGTAATGTTACATTCATCTTTCGAGTGTGCCCGTGTATTTTCGGCTACAAGTTTCATAGTAGCTCCCTGATTTTACTATGTTGTGGAACTTTTACGTTATATTTCCATACCAATCGGCACTGTTTGGCTTACTTTCAAGGGCACATTTATGATAAGGATCTGTTATACACATAAAAGTCACACTTAAGTTTGATGTAGGAGTATGAAGTAACAATGGGGTAATATCGAACACGTTAATCAAAGGGAAACACGTTACTTACTACGTTTAATATACTATGTAGTAACAACGTATTTTATACAATAACTAGCTCATGCTTGAGACTCATGTGGATATTGATTATCGCGACCTTCGGTTCTACTTGTGCGATTTTAACAAAAAAACCACATCAAAATCTTCAGTAATTTGCATTTACAACAAAATCACGGACAAACATAAAAATAAACAAGAATTCCAAAAACAGTATTTTTTGTTATGAGTATCTTTAATATAACTTTAACTAGAGCAATTTCTTTTAAATATCTTCAAAGTACAGATAGGCAAGACCGCTTTACAAATATATACATGTTAATGGGAATTAACGTGATCATAGTATGGGTATGCATACCTTTGAATTGCGTGACATTTCGACCATGTTACACTGACCGTGTTCCCAAGCAAACTGGCTCAGTGGCGCACGCATTCCATCATAAAGTTCTAAAGCAAAAACTTGGTCAGAATATTGTAGAACGTATTTACATAACATTTTCCTTGATATCATCATCTCAATTTAACCTCGTTTCTCTTCAAAGTTATGTAAAGTAATCATAAAGGAAATAATATTTTGCCACTAGACCACCTGCAGTTTGATAGGCCGCCAAGATCTTCCGGGCCTCTGAATATTACACCCGGGGACGCAGAAGACATTGCCCTTTTACGAAGGGCTATATGTTTTGTCCTCAAAATTAGGCCAAGTGAGCTCTCAAACGTCGATTTTTCCTTATTGACCTTATAATAAGAAAACATGACTATAGAACAAACGTTTACCTGAGTCATCTTGGCAATAACAGAGCTAATCTAAAGCAGCGATTCTCAAAGTTAAGTATGGGTAACAATTGGATTTTTCATATATTTTAAATTTAATTTCAATTTATTTCAGTATTTGACTGATGACATACTTATGAAATTATTTATGATGCTTAAGCACTGACTCTGAATCATAATTGGAAATGAGCAATGTTTCTCCAGCTATTTATTCCAAGAAAATAACTCCACATTGGTACACATAATTCATATTTGTCCAAATTAGATTAAATAAATAAAAATAAATACAAGTAAAACTAATTTTTAACTCCGTTTTAACTCCGTGTGTGTGTGTAAGTAACACCCTATCTCATTCGAAGGGTGTCGTAAGTGGCAGTTAACGTAAAACTACGCAGACGATATCACTGCGAAACAATAAGGAAAACTCGAAAGAAAACCTTGTACCAATCCGCCTGGCCAGCGTGGAAACAGTAGGCCAAAGGCTCCAGATATTGAGAGAGATTGTCCAGCAGTGAACAGCGATAGGCTAATTGATTTTAGCTTCTTCTTCATCCTAGCATTAATCCCAGTTGCAATCGAACTTTTTGACTTGGAGTCCGTCTAACCGGTCTGCTTCACCAGTCTGCGGATTTGGCTGATGATTCATTATAACTATTTGTAGGCAAGTAACTTATTTGTTTTATTATTCCATGGTTTTATCAATAGTATTTTTAAAGGGCATGCTACTGCCTTGAAAACCTATTCGAGGTACACTGTACGTAAAACTTGGAGAAACTCTAGTCTAAAGTATACACAAGACACAAATCCAATCTCATCACACAAGTTCGATAATGATGTTATCAATGGGTGACTGGCCAAAGATGAGAAAATATACTATTATCGTACCTCGTATTCTTAATGAGTTATTTAGGAAGATAGATGCAAAGTATAACTTCTGGTTTAGTCCGAAGAAATTGTGATAAAACTTGTGTTAGCTATACAAAAATATTGGCTAACAAGAAGTGTTAATGCCAATGCTATGAGAAAAAAGATTTTGTCTTATTATCTAACTGCATAGTATAAAGCAAAGTCGCTTTCCGTGCCTGTCTGTCCCTATGTATGCTTATATCATTAAAACAACGCTACGGATTTTTATGTGGTTTCTTTTAATATATAGAGTAATTCAAGAGAAAGGTTTATATTTATAAAACATACTTAGAAATTTAAGAAAGTGCTGACGCCACGCGGTTGTAAAAAAAATTGGCGGTACGAAGTTCGCCGGGGTAGCTAGTACACACATAATATGAGACGTTTTGCAGTTTTATATGATATATTTGCATGTATTATAGCAGCATGTATTATACGGACATATAAACGTTCCTCTTGAATCACTCTATCTATTTAAAAAACCGCTTCCAAATCCGTTGCGCAGTTATGAAGATTTAAGCATACATAGGGACGGACAGATAGCAACAGTGACTTTGGTTTAAACTATGTAGTGATATCTAATTATTAAACTATACATACACATATGAACACACTTTCTCACATATACAATACCAAATAGTGTCTAAGAGCCCGTAGAAATCTTAACCACTGAAATAATCACCCAAAGACGCCGTCTCCTTCAAGACGTATAAGATGGGAAATTTGAATCACATCGGGCGTGTCTCGGTAGCCGAATTGGTCAAGGCATTCCCCCTGTAAGGGAAAGACTGCGGGTTCGAGTCCCTCCCGAGATGATTCTTCTTTTTCCCTATGTATTCGAATCACACAAAGCCTATTCTCCTTTGAATCAGTTTCAAAGGAAGAAGACAAAAGTAAAAATATATTTTCTTAAGTAAACATGTTATTTTGTTGTATAAATAAAACTGTAACAATTACGCTCGCGTTAGCGTTCATGAAGCTTGTAAAGAACATTTTGCGTCTACGTGTTATTACGTAAATGTTTTTCTTTCATACAATTTGGTACACTTTTAAAATGATGAGTTTTCTTTTGCCTCTTAACAGTTACTTTTCAATGCTTGGGCTCTGTTTTTTTCAAAGACTAGAGATTACACATAATGAGAACACTTGTAATTTTTCCACAGTATTTATTTTATTGAACCTGGCCGGTTTAGTAAAAATCAGAGCATCTGGAATGTAGAAGAAATTTCAAAGTCTGTGGTTTGTCGTTGGTGTACAATTGTAAGACGCTCTTTGGACGCTCCGACGTTTTAACCATTAAAAATTTATTTAGATAACAGTGCTAGCAGTATTAGATAACAGTGCTAGTGGTTAAGCTGTGCTCAGGTGAGGAGTTATGGATTCTCAAAGGTTTACATTTACACATTATTATTATATGAAATAAATGCTGTGGAAAAAGTACAAGTGTTCTCAATAATGTGTAACAATAAATTTCACCAAGTGCCATCAATCAACAGTTTAAATAGAGTAGAGATTACTTGACTTTTCTGTTAATCGCTCGTGCTAAACTTAGTTGCTGCTTAGGTGCTTAGTAGAGAAACTAGGAGGTTCACGTTAATTGTGTAATAATCAGGATTCGAAACTGGGACCTGTATGTAGATCGTAAGACCGTCTCTTTAACCATTAGGTTACCAACGCTTATAACGTATTATTTTTTTTTTTTATACGGGACACGTCAATTTGACTTCACCTCGCCTGATGTTAAGCTAAAGGCAAAGTCTCGGAAAGAGGGTCACCATCGTAAACATTTACCATGTTAACAGTGGTGGCACTCAGCTTGACGGCCTCATTAGATGCCTTTTCACGCCCCGCTTAAAGGACCCGGGACTGTAGGAAGAAGGAAACACGTGAGCTGGCAGGGAATTCCAGGTCTTAGTGGTGCGGCATATGAATGAATCACTGAAACGCTTGGTTCTAGCAGGTATACTCTGCACCGTAAATGGATGACATCTTAGCCCTGCACGTGTCGTCCTGTGAAGGAAAGGGGAGGGTGGGACTAATTGGAAGAGCTCGTCAGAACATTCACCATGGTAGAGACGGTAGAAAACTGCCAAAGACGCAACATCTCTACGCATCTGCAAAGGCTCGAGGGTGTTCGTGACCTCAGGATCCCCAATAATGCGGACCGCACGTCACTGCAACCTGACGAGAGAATCTAATAAGTACTTTGCGGAGCCGTCCCAGAGATGTGAGCAGTATTCCACGCAGGAACGAATTTGAGTCTTGTATAGAAGACACCGCTGCTCCGGCGTGAAAAAACGTCTCACTCTGTTCAGGACTCCGAGTTTACGCGAGGCTGATTTGATGATACTCTCGATATAGTTTTTGTTATTCAGTTTGCAGTGAACATCCATACCGAGGATAGTGAGGTGATCCTGCAGTGGCAGTGGTGTGCTCTGAAGAGTGGGAAGGGGAAGGAAAGGAGATACCTTTGCTGTAAACGCACATGCCTGGGTCTTCTTGGCATTGAACTCGACCAGGTTCCTAGCGCGCCATTGAGAAATGTGGTCCAGGATCCGGTCCAGCTCAGTGACAAGAAGCTGCCTTTTTTCCGCGATATCAGACTGCTTGGCCGCAGGATGTGCGTAATAACTCCCGTGTAAGGTGCTGTCGTCTGCATAGCAGTGAATGTTTCCGTTACAGAGCATGTCATTGATATGCAGAAGAAAGAGAGTGGGAGATAAGACGGAATCCTGCGGCACGCCAGCATTTACCTGCAAGAACTCCGAAGCTCGTCCATCACAAAGGACGCGAATACGGCGCGCCTGCAGGAAGCTTGCAACCCAGTTACACAGTCTAGGAGGCAGGCCGAAGGCTGGTAGCTTGGAAAGAAGTGATTTGTGCCATACCCTATCGAAAGCTTTGGCGATGTCAAGACTAATTGCCAGTGACTCACCGTGCTTCTCCATAGCCTCACCCCAAAGGTGGGTCATGTACGCCAGAAGATCACCCGTTGACCGTTTCGGTCTGAAACCGTATTGCCGGTCACTAAGCAAGGAGTGATCCTCTAGGTGGCGCATGAGCTGTGTGTTAATTATGTGCTCGAACACCTTGCACAGCACTGAGGTGACGGCTATGGGTCGATAGTTGGCAGGGTCCGAGCGATCCCCCGTTCTTGGGGATCGGCTGGACATTCGCCTCCTTCCAAGCCGAAGGCACTGTACCCGAACTGTAGGACAGTCGGTACAGCCGCGTTAGCATAGGAGATAACTCCGCTGCACATTTTTTAAGTACAACCGCTGGAATACCATCAGGACCACTGGCTTTCCGGACATCGAGTGATTGCAGTACTGCACGGACATTGCGTTGCCTGATACGTATATCAGGCATTGCGTGGTCACCAGTGGGCATTGTCCGTGGTTGCATACCACAATCATCGACTCGGGAGTTGGCCGCGAAGAGATTGACCAGCAAATTTGCTTTCTCTTGCGGCTCATGGGCCAGAGATCCATTGGGATTGCTCAGCGGGGGCAGCGAGGGCTGGCAGAAGTTGGCTTGCACGGCTTTGGCCAGTTGCCAGTAGCCACGGCTACCCGTGGGATGCGCCACTAGCTCTTGGCCCAGCCGTGCTATGTGCTGGGCATCCGCCCTGACGCATGCCCTCTTATCGGTAGTGGTGTCAAAATCACATAATAAAGACACAGTTTGTACAGTTCACGGCTTTTAATTTAGATCTTTAGATTGCACCAAAGAGTGATAGTCCTGCTAAGATTGACTTAATTCAGTTTTGTATAGCACTCTCACTATGAACCAGTTTGATATCTTTACAAATTAGTTAAAACCTTTTGTTAATAAGATATTAATACTAAAGTCTAGGTTTTAACTACTCTAAAAATATATCACGCTGTAAACAAGGCGAATGAAGATACACTGTGTGATAGTGCAACTGGTTTACAAAACCGAAGAAATCTTATCTTAGCAGGAATTTCTCTTTTTTCTGTATAGTATCCCATTCCATATAAGTAACCACATACTCACGAGCACCTAAGTTCGTGTATCTAACTTCTTGTTATTTTGATGGTGGTCAAAATTAATTCTCAGAGTTGTTGTTGAAATGAAACTATTTAAAAAGTATGTAGCGTTTTTTATAATGCTATTTTATTGTTTATACTTCTTATTCCGGTGTTTCAGTTGCTTTTCAACTACTAAAACGCAATTGCCAACCTCTAACAAATTTGTCCTGTAAACATCTTATTCTTGAGTTTATATTAATTCTAAACGATTTTTCTTAACACACAACAATGCCGCACAATGTCTTTTGTTTCGTCGTTTAATATATATGGTGAATGTGGGCTCCGGATTAGAGTCTTAACTCCACCTTCGAGCTCGTCAGCTGTTTAATCTACCCTTTGTTGTCTTTCCGATCCTCCTCAAGATTATTTTGAAATTCTGGAATATTGTACAGAGCAGTATTTCTTTATTTTGAGATGTAACTAATGTTTATAGAATAAAGTGAACGGTTACCGTGAGCTATGACGTCACTGCTTCGCCTTGGAACATTCAAATTTCGAATTTTGTTTCAACTGACTTTATAAAAATGACTCAATTCGGTTGAGTTCAGTTTAACAAATGATTCTTTTTGTTTGCAATTACAGGAAGTATTATTTATTGATTTTTTGTGACCCCTATTCATAGCTCCATTATATTTTATGAAATTTAAACGAGGATTTTGAGATTCTTGGCTTCTTCGTGAGATCAGTTTGAGATGTTTGTTTACGCCTTCAAAATTGAATATGGAATTAAACCTAAAGTAGGTAATTACTAATTTTAAAAAAATTCTCTCCTTATTAAATCTATTAGTTAACTCATCAATTTTTTAGGCTTATCAGAGTAATAAGAGCGATGCAGAAACAGGTCTTAAGCAACTTTAAACTGTCGGTATAAGCTCTTAATGATCCAATTTGCAAAGCATTACACTGGCAAGCACTGCCTTTTAAGTGTGGCCAGTAGAACAGCGACTTTATGAGCAGTATCATTATTTTAAGTTTTCTTTTTAGTTATATTTATTTTAGTCACAGTTTATAGAACTCATGAAAGACGTTTGCTTTTAAGCTAGAGTTTTAGTGAATCAATTAGCAGCCCACTAGGAGAATACAATTTGAGAGTCGAGGCGCCATCGCACGATAGAAGAAGTGACTAAATTTTTATTTTTTGTGTTTCAATATAGTTTAAATAAAGCAGTGATGAAAGAAACGTGTATATAAGTATATATCGTGAATGAAGCCTTCGTCAAACAGAACTTCTTATTGATATTAAGAACCCATATTAAATTTTTTCACGAACACAACAATGCGTACAGCAGTAACAATACATCTTCATCCGAGTTGCTGGACATCGTGACAAGGACTGAATTTGGTGGAGTGTCAAAGTAGTTCAAACACAAATACGCGACGTGAAGGCGGCGGCGGCGCAGCGGCGCAGCGGCGCGCGGCGTCCTGATATTAACTTCTTGATGCGCGCTAAAAACGCGGTCTGTTTTTCTTTTTTTTTACTGAAGGTATGTCAATTTGACTTCGCCACCCCTGATGATAAGCTAAAGGCAAAGCCTCGAAAAGAGGGTCACGATCGTAAACATGTATGTTTATTTTATGTTATGTCATCAGAACATTCATCATGGTAGAGACGGTAACCACAATCTGAAACCATATACTTCTAGACACGATTTGTACTTAACACTTCGACCATGTGGAATATGCGTTTTAATTTTCCTTCAATGTGTATATACTGTGAATTAATAACCTTTGTAAATACTAAGTAAAACTAGTTTAACATTACAATGAAATCGGCATCACTGTTCCAGTAAATTTAATATTAAATTCAATTTCAGCGTTCGTCTTGACTCAATTATTCAGACTACAGCGCCACAATCTGATCTATTCCTTGTCTGTTGTACATAGTTAAACTCTCTTAAGATGAATTCATCAAGTATAACATAATTGAATAAATATACAGTATCCTTGAAGACATCTTTATTCATATTGTTATAATAAATATTCATATCGATCATGTCCGATTTCGCAAATATTTTTCTAATGTTAACGCAATTTATCTCCTAACATGTATGTTTCTTCATGCATTGTATGCAGATAGTAGCACCATCTATTAGGTCCTGGCCTATACCTATTGATACTTTGCCAGTATTCCTTAATGGATGCATCTGCAAGTTCTAAAATTGTAACAGATTATCAAAATGGTTTGATTATTCAGAACATTTTAGATGTTTAAAAAAAATCTATATCGACATTAACTGATAATTAAATATTTTATCATTGAGTTGGTTCTGTAATAACATTAGTTCTTTAGTATCTGAATATCGAAAAAATACCAGTAAGTTTAGGCAACAAGCTGATAAACTTTTTTATCAAAGAGACGTATGATTTCTTATTTCATTATTTGAATATTCGTTTTCAAGAACTCATAAGAACTAATAAGCAATTCAGGAACTTTCTTAACAGAACTAAATCTTTCAGTAAAGTAAAATGTCAGCTACTTAACGCTTCATCAGACATTGAGAATAAATTCTGCTAACAGCGTATAAGTTACAAGTCTTCTTGAGTAAGATTGTGACAACTTTGATAACTTTACTTAGCGAAGTTAGCTTTAGTTACGTAACAACTCGATATGGTTCAAAAACATTTAATAATACATTACATCCTCTAGAAGTACCTGAACAATTTGAAATTAAAATTTTATGAAGAGACGTCACACGCCATCTGGCATCTAGTGTTAAAGTTGATACGTTAATAATTTCTTTTAGAGAAGGTAAAGACGATATTTTGTTTTTATTCCTATAAAGTTCTATATTTTTTAATTAACTAAATGTGGAAAAAGATTTACCTATACTTATTTCCTTGGCCGTATATATAGTCGCCATCGATATTAGCTTAACAAATTAAAGGATATCAACTAAAAAATATGGAGAAATGCTAATTTTGTCCTCAAAAGATTGCAAATGCGCTATACCTACGGCAATACAACATGTCTTGATTTATTTCAATGCAAAGGTATTTTATAAATTCGTTAGCGTTCAGTGACTTCTGAGGGCAACAGTACAAATAATATAAGTAACTATAGTTGGCCTGTTTCCAGGAAATCTTTTGTCCATATTTTGTAATCAAATGTCCAAAACCTTTACTCAAGTAAGCTATATTAAGTTAAACCTATTGACCTTCTAAATTCGGGAACTCTATCAAGGTTCTGGGAATAAATTATTTGACTATGAATTTCTATTGAAATTTGAATGTAAATATACCCGTGGTAGTCTAATACTAAGGACTTAACAATAATTGAGGTTAAAGTGATGATCATGAAGGCTAGTTGCCTATAAACGTTCACTACTGGTCATGATTTTCTTTCAATGTACAATATAGCATCCGATCCTAAGCCATCTTCTTCATTTCAGGCGATTGGCACACTGTAACGCATGGCGCTGCGCGGCGCGTTGATGCATGGTGTCGCGTCGCCTCTACAGAGCTCTTTTTGTATAAAACGAATGGGGGTCGCGCACACTGTAAACGCAATCACACGCGGTGTGGTAGTATACGCGCGTACACGTTTTACGCATGACGCAGCGTCATACGTTGCAGTGTGTCAATCGTCTTAGCGTTAATCCCAGACACGTCTAAAGCTTTCATTATAATCGCTTTTTATGCGTATATAAAAGTGAGGATTGTAATAGGGTCCAAACTCTAAGGCCAAACTGTTACATAGTCGCTTTTTTAGGTCGTCAGTCTTTCTAGGTACCTAAACCGTACAGTTGGCGTTTCATCGTCACCACTTTGGTAGATTACAATGACGTTTCAAATTCAAAATGGATACAAAAACATTATTCTACTAGTGTTAATATTAGTGTCAAATAGGTATTTAGTAATTCTCAAGCCGCTGGTTTCATGGCCCCAGTTCAAGGATTATTCAGTCGTAGTCGTCTCGTTCACGGCAAATTCGTTTAATGCTCCTTTTTCTCTTGAAACTTAATCCCAGTAATATCGCGGATGTAGGCACAGGCACCTATTTAACGGCGGTCGTAATGCCGGCCGCGTCGCCTACAAAATTAATTTTAATGAGTCCAAGTTAGAAACTCAAGGAGAGCCAAGTGTACAAAAACTTAGCAGTTTTGAAGTTTAATGGTTACAGTTTATATTTGAGTATACACATAGAATTATTATTTCATAACAGCGTGATTTTTTCAGGAAAATTTTAAGAATGTTCTTGTTTAGAATTTTATATTTTTTGTTAGGTCGCGTTTCCCTATCACATCTAATGGAAGTGATGATGTGGTTTTAGTTGAAACATGTTTGCCTAGAATGAGACTTGAAACCTTTTCCGAAAAGATTTACCGAAAAACATTCGATAAGTATAATATCTTCTTCTTCTCGCTTCAATGGCAGTAATTTAAGATGTCTAAATGCGGCCAGCCCAAAACTCAGCTACATTGATCACATCCTCCGTCTCCTCATTCAGATCGGCAATAGTACAGGCATAGGGGCACAGCGGGTATGATAGTAGGTGGTCCATCGACTGCAGCGGTGCACCACAGTCACAGCCACCCTTCACGTCCAGGTACCCCCATTTTACCAGGTTTGTCCTACAACAGCCAACCCGATACCTTAACCTGTTTAAGGTTTTCCAGGTGGCCCAGTTTTAAGGTACACAATACGATATTCTCTGTACTTCTCTGTACTCGTATCTCTCTACTTAAGTAATACAATAGGATAATAGTAACAGAAAATTTATACGCATTATTAAGCTTGGTACTCCCACCTTCTTACTTCTTGTATTTTGTATTAATGATTAAGAATGTAATGTTATGATAAAATAATTAACACTATGAAAGATTTCTAGAAGTACCTATCTAAGATTATATAAATTTACTGCATCATATTTTTTGCTCCTGATTTAGCTGAGGGCATGCCTATTATGGTAGAATATGGCGAGACTTGTTAACCTACGAGTAAACACCCTATGTAACCCATATTTGCAAGAAATAAAATGATTTATGATTTCTATTGTTTTGTTTATAGGTAGGTAATGATATATATTTTTCATAATGATATATTTTTTTAAAGGATTTAAATATAAAACTAAACTTATTAAAAGTACTTTACAAACCTTTTATCGCTTGACCATTTCGCAGTTTGGGTAAAAAAGTTAAAGTTAATTTCTAATTCCACGTTTCATGAGATGATTAAAAAGTGCCTCCGCCATTTTAGATCCATTATTATCTAATGCTCCAATTTAAATGTCAACTTCATCCAGCTTGCACAATTAACTGCATAATATTATTTTGTTGAAAAAAGGAAAGATCCACTCAAATATACCGTTTCAGGCTAATTTCGGGAAATGACCGGCCATTCGCCGCAAAAATTCAACCCGCTTAACTTATTGTACCCGGCAGCCAATGCCCTATTTAACCGAATTAATTGCGGCCAATGAAATGAAAGTAAAAAGGGGGATATTTTCATTACCACCACAGAAAAAAATAAACTTTATGGCTTGAACTCAGAGGCCTCAGTCAAAGGTATTAATTTTAAAAAATAAGAAATCTTTTGAAGTTTCTGTCTTTCATCGTTAACAATGAGGTTTAAAAATGAATTTATTTGGTTTTTTAATGTGACTTACCTTCCTATTTTTGAACGAACAAAGGAAAAGGCAAGTCTGACTAAGACTTCCTTAAATTTTAAATGTTGTATTGAAACGATTTTTATTGTTTTAATTTCCTATTTTATTTAAAAACGTTGAATTATTATTTATTACCTTTTGATAACACTTCAAAGTCCACGATAGCTTCATCCTGCTTTTATATCTTCTTGATCAAGGCCATGAGACCGGCCCTAAGTAAGTGAAATTTTACCTCTGGTCATTCTATGATGGCTTGGAAGGAATCAGGTGGTGCAACTCCAGCTTATCCGCATATCGGATAAAGGACTGAAAGACAAGCAACTCTTCGTTGCTGTTCTTGGCACTGAAGCTAAGTCTTAGTTATAGCATCGTTGTTGATGAGCATCGCTGTTCTATAGTCTCAATCATTTTAAACTTGACTTTTAACTGCGCAAAATTCCATGCACAATAGCAATGGCGGCTGATATAATTTGCCTAGCTTGTGGCAATCACTTGAGCTTTTGCCCAAATGAATGGTCAAAATTGAAGGTAGAAGGAAGAAATAGGAAGAGATGTGTACTAACAAGCTTAAGGCGATTGGTTATTGTAACAGCAAGTACCGCTATATCCTGATGTTGAAAAAGTAATATAAGAGCTTTTTTCTTAAAAAAAGTTAAGCTGAAAAAGACGGGTTAATAAAAAAGTCATGCTTGGAACGAGATGCAAGTTTTTCCACTTTAACTCACGATTACGTTTTATGAATAGCAAGTGCTGCGAATAGAGGTAGTTAACTACATATAACAGCCGGATCGGAGAGCAAAATTCTTTATTAGTTTGTACTGTGCAATGTATTGTAAGGTTGGATGTTAGTATAAATGTTGGAAATAATTTATGAACCAGAGGAATACATTTGTGTTTCATAGAATGTTCACAATTTTAATGCTATTAAATTATCAGGGTATGGGAAATATACAGCCATCCGACAGTAAATATATTAAAAAAATCCGTCACGGCCTTTTGCGATATCAACATGCTATTGAAAATGTGGATGGGAACACAGCTCTGCCTAGGCTCGATGAGACATAGATGTGAGGTTCTTCTTCTTCTATAGATTTGACGGTATTATGTGTCATATTTGGTTTACCCAGTGTGCAACCACCGCGATAGCGTTCTTACAAGCGCTCATGAGTTCCCGTTGTTGGAGCAAGTTACACACGTCAATAGGTAGGTCACAGTCTGCGGTGTAGCTCCGCACGCACACTTCGCCTTACTTAATCTGGTTTTGTGGTATGAGGTATACTTGTCCAAGGTACAATTTTTGGAATAGCATTACTTGGTTGGAGCTATTCTAAGTTAGTTAACTATACCTATGGTGAGATCCTTGAACAGAATTGCTTACTGAAAATGCATAGTCTTTTATCTTACACTGCAGTTAAAACTAAGGGAGAATCATTTAAATTTATGTTCCCGCAGGATCCTAACAGCCCGGCTTCCTCGAGATCCTTTTATAGGTTTTCAAGCCGCACTCTATAGCTCAGTCGTGATTCCTTCTTTGTTCCCCTATACGGATATTTGCTGTCGCCGTTTGCGCTGTCTAGAGGACCCATCCTTCTCCATCCTGTGGGTACACGTAGACCATGGCTCCGCGAGTCAGATCTATGTGTGCCTTTACCGCTCCCATACGGGAGATGCAGAGGTAACTCGACTCTTTGAATACCTGAGTCAGGCGGCAGATGATGCGCAGGAGCGGTTTCCGAACGCCGAATTGGTGTTTTTGGGGGACTTTAACGCCCACCACAAGATCTGGTTGGGCTCCGCCATAACAAACCATGCGGGAAGAGCCACTCACGCATTTGCCCTGGCGCATGACTTGACTCAATTGGTGCACAAGGTCACGAGGATACCAAGAGAGTCCGGCCTAGAGCCCTCTCTGCTAGACCTTCTGTTGACTAGTCGCCCGGACCAGTACAGTGTCTCGGTGAGTGCTGCTTTAGGTAACTCCGACCACTGTCTGGTCCGCTCCACCGTGCCCATTGTAGCGCCCCCACGACCCGTGCAGGGGAAGAGGCGTCTATGGCACTACTCGTCAGCGGACTGGGATGGATAGCGCGACTATTATGCGTCCATCCCGTGGATTGAACGCTGCTTTGAGGGTAAGAACCCATCTGAGAGCGCTACTGCCGTCGCCGGTGAGATCGGTCTAGGTATGGAATACTATATCCCATACACCGATGTCACCGGAGTCCGCGGAGCGCGTCCGTGGTTCGGGCGCGAGTGCGCGGAGGCTGTTGAGTATAAACAGTTTGCGTACCGCGCCTGGGTGCGGGCGCGCGCCACGCGCGATCCCAACGTGGGTCACTTCAAGGCGGCGTACAACAGAGCCACAAAGGTCTGCAAGAGGGCATGCGTTAGAGCGGATGCCCAGCGCATAGCACGGCTGGGCCAAGAGCTAGTGGCGCATCCCACGGGTAGCCGTGGCTACTGGCAACTGGCCAAAGCCGTGCAAGCCAACTTCTGCCAGCCCTCGCTGCCCCCGCTGAGCAATCCCGATGGATCTCTGGCCCATGAGCCGCAAGAGAAAGCAAATTTGCTGGTCAATCTCTTCGCGGCCAACTCCCGAGTCGATGATTGTGGTATGCAACCACGGACAATGCCCACTGGTGACCACGCAATGCCTGATATACGTATCAGGCAACGCGATGTCCGTGCAGTACTGCAATCACTCGATGTCCGGAAAGCCAGTGGTCCTGATGGTATTCCAGCGGTCGTACTTAAAAAATGTGCAGCGGAGTTATCTCCTATGCTAACGCGACTGTACCGACTGTCCTACAGTTCGGGTATAGTGCCTTCGGCTTGGAAGGAGGCGAATGTCCAGCCGATCCCCAAGAAGGGGGATCGCTCGGACCCAGCCAACTATCGACCCATAGCCGTCACCTCAGTGCTGTGCAAGGTGTTCGAGCACATAATTAACACACAGCTCATGCGCCACCTAGAGGATCACTCCTTGCTTAGTGACCGGCAATAAGGTTTCAGACCGAAACGGTCAACGGGTGATCTTCTGGCGTACATGACCCACCTTTGGGGTGAGGCTATGGAGAAGCACGGTGAGTCACTGGCAATTAGTCTTGACATCGCCAAAGCTTTCGATAGGGTATGGCACAAATCGCTTCTTTCCAAGCTACCAGCCTTCGGCCTGCCTCCTAGACTGTGTAACTGGGTTGCAAGCTTCCTGCAGGGGCGCCGTATTCGCGTCCTTTGTGATGGACGAGCTTCGGAGTTCTTGCAGGTAAATGCTGGCGTGCCGCAGGGTTCCGTCTTATCTCCCACTCTCTTTCTTCTGCATATCAATGACATGCTCTGTAACGGAAACATTCACTGCTATGCAGACGACAGCACCTTACACGGGAGTTATTACGCACATCCTGCGGCCAAGCAGTCTGATATCGCGGAAAAAAGGCAGCTTCTTGTCACTGACCTGGACCGGATCCTGGACCACATTTCTCAATGGGGCGCTAGGAACCTGGTCGAGTTCAATGCCAAGAAGACCCAGGCATGTGCGTTTACAGCAAAGGTACCTCCTTTCCTTCCCCTTCCCACTCTTCAGAGCACACCACTGCCACTGCAGGATCACCTCACTATCCTCGGTATGGATGTTCGCTGCAAACTGAATAACAAAAACTATATCGAGAGTATCATCAAATCAGCCTCGCGTAAACTCGGAGTCCTGAACAGAGTGAGACGTTTTTTCACGCCGGAGCAGCGGTGTCTTCTATATAAGACCCAAATTCGTTCCTGCGTGGAATACTGCTCACATCTCTGGGACGGCTCCGCAAAGTACTTATTAGATGCTCTCGACAGGTTGCAGCGACGTGCGGTCCGCATTATTGGGGATCCTGAGGTCACGAACACCCTCGAGCCTTTGCAGATGCGTAGAGATGTTGCGTCTTTGGCAGTTTTCTACCGTCTCTACCATGGTGAATGTTCTGACGAGCTCTTCCAATTAGTCCCACCCTCCCCTTTCCTTCACAGGACGACACGTGCAGGGCTAAGATGTCATCCATTTACGGTGCAGAGTATACCTGCTAGAACCAAGCGTTTCAGTGATTCATTCCTATGCCGCACCACTAAGGCCTGGAATTCCCTGCCAGTTCACGTGTTTCCTTCTTCCTACAGTCCTGGGTCCTTTAAGCGGGGCGTGAAAAGGCATCTAATGAAGCCGTCAAGCTGAGTGCCACCACTGTTAACATGGTAAATGTTTACGATGGTGACCCTCTTTCCGAGACTTTGCCTTTAGCTTAACATCAGGCGAGGTGAAGTCAAATTGACGAGTCATATATAAAAAAAAAAAAAAAAAAAAATACTGTTGTTCTAAGCTGAAAACCGCAGAAATATGTTTTGTAAGCTCCTAAAGATTGACCTGACCTTTACTTAACGATTCTAAAAAAAATTCGGGTTGTCATTCATAGAATTTAAATGGTAAATATATAATGGTTCTAGAATACAATACCTCTGTGGAAGATATATGGGTAGGTGTTTAGCGTACGGTACGGAGCCCAATCAAAGCCATCAGGGCCAAACTAACCTCACCTGGATGATGCTCACAGGTTTTCCTCTGGCTGTGGGCAGACCCTTCCATAAAAACTGTAAAAAGTAAAGGTAATAGAGGAAGAGTAAGCAGACTTCGAGCTACGCAATGAAAGCTTTCAATACGAAAACTATAGTGTTCATGGGAATTAACACGATCATGGTATAGGCACATAAACACCTTTGATTTGCCTGACATTTAGACCAGGTTACACCAGCCGTAGTCATAGGCTGACTGGCTCAGTGTTGCACGCTTGCCGTCTTCGAGTTCGCAATATAGAAGGTCACGATGTATAAGCTTTCAATGCAACCGTGAAAACGCCAAGACGATGTTGAAGAAATTAAGTCTGTAAATTATATTTTCCTACATAGGTATCTATACCAATATGACCACGTTAATATTCAGAAATGTATTTGTAAATAAAATTCAAAACTTTAGAATTACCTGCACCAAACAGTTTAGTTACAAATTAAGCACAAGTCTAAGTAAACAATTCCCACAAAAAGGTATTACGGCTGCCTACCATCCACCAGAAACCACACACCATTAAAAAGCGAGCCTAAAAAGAAACTTTTTACCGCATCTCACTGAACAACCCTTTGCATACCACCCCCACATTAAATAAATAATTTAGACCTACAAAAGGGTACAACCCAAAATAAGCTTTAAAATTAGAGGTCTTGTGCCTCGCACTTTATGTATATGCTCTTAGAAATGGCCTCTTTGCCAACGATTTAGTATAAGAATTTTGTCTTTTATAGCTACACAGTCTGGTCGTAATTTTTCGCATGACAGATCACTCACTTTATTATATCGTCGAGGAGAATAACTATAGTACTTATTTGAACCCTTACAAGGGAGTTGGGAAAAAATAAATACAAAACCTCTGGAGACTATAGAGTTTGATATTATCTGGATGATTAGAGATGTTTTAAAATTGATTTGAGTTTGTCAGTTGAATGAGCTAGAAGGATTTTGATAGAATATGGATGAAATAATAGTTTTGTAAATATATTGATTATTACATCAATTTCAATTAAATATGTATAAATTGAATAGAGTAGTTACTTAGGGAGCATCAGAAAAAATAAGAATATTATGAATATAGTATACGTACCCTCTTAAAAAATTGTTGAGTCAATCCTTAAACAGCCCAGGGAAATTGCTACGAAATTTGTGTTGCATGAACAAAAGTTTTAACATCGTAACTAGCTGCCGCAGAGGAAAACAGAACTGAGAACTCCTTCATTTTTAACCCAGGCAGTTTCACGTATGATAGCACATTTTGTACATTAAATATTTTTTGGAGCAATTTAAACCTCTACCGTTTTAATTATAATGATAATTACACATGTAGTATTTAAAAACGTTGTGTCGAACGTTTTTAGTATAACGAGGTTAATTAAATTTCCATCATGGTCCTTTTGTTTTCCCCCGGAAACTCCCCTGTCGTAGCCGGCAGGGGTGGTCATGTCGGACTTAAACCGACTAAAACTGCACACCGTCTTAGGTTATCCGTGCCGAGGGTGAGGTTGCCTCTGGTATATCTTTCACGCTTCATCCTTCTGTCCTTATCCCATGTTTATTTGGGACCGTCAAAATTTCACTTCATGTCTGGTTGTCGTCATCTCAACATTCACTACCTTCCTATCCATATCATCTTTCATATAGTCCACCCATCTTCTCTTGGGTCTTCTTTTCCTTTTGGATTCATCTGCTTCTTTAATGCCTTCCGTACGATGTAATGTTGATGGTCTTTGTTACGTTTATTTAATTGACCAGATTTGATAGTAAGTAGTAGTCATTACAATCGACCAAAATGGTACAGAAATCTCTAAACACGAAAAATATTTTTGACGAAATTATAACTACCTCTAGTTCTGTAGTCGGTTAACAAATAAATGTAAAATGTACAACGTTTCATTTTGGTTGATTTGGTGCCTAATGCGTGTTTCATTTACGGAGCTCTGCTTACGTAATGGGGTAAATATCAGGCGAGACGGGAACGAGACGTGATGTGCCTACAAAGATCACGTACTACAACCCACATCCTTTGACATCCTCTCTTTTCTATATTCCGTAATAGATTCTTTGCACATGATTTCGTCTATATTTAATTAAAATAATAAGAGGAATATCAAAATGGTGATATATGGTGTATAATTAATCAGTAATGTTATAATCGTGAGTGCATAAGACCAGGGTACGCAGTCAGTTAAAAGGGAATACATATTTATTATGTGATTTTTTATACAGAAAAGGCATAAGCTTACAAAGCGTAATAAAAAAACATAAAGCAAAATTGCACGTATCTAGCGCAGAGCAAAGTCGTCTTAAACCTTCTATGTATGTTTTTAAACATAACTGAGTAGTCATATTCTACATGAATTATAAATAGATTTATATATGCTTGAAATTTTCCAAAAAAAAACTACCTATTTCGTTTTGCTCGATTTCATTTCAATCGCAACTGCTAGAGCCGTGGGGAGAGCTTTAACAGCCTGGTTCCCTATTGTCTAGTTCATTTGGTAACTAAATGTTTATTTATAAGATCTCTCTTTTTTGTTTCAGGTAAGAATACACACTTTCTGAATTTTGGAAGAGAGTAGAAGGGATATAAATACATATAGTATCAATGAAGAGTAAAGGTAAGCTTTTTTTTTTTAAGACACGTCAATTAGACTTCACTTCGCCTGATGGTAAGCTAAAGGCAAAGTCTCGGAAAGAGGTTTTATTATGTATCAAAACCTTTTTGTGGTTACGTCATTACCTAAAAAAGAAAGTAAAAAGGTTTATTTTAAGGTAATTATCGTGTATTTCAACAAATAACGAGCAATCTTGGTAAAATAAATAAAAAGAAATCATATCAATATCTTTCATCTTCCTTGTGGCAACCATTACGAGCAGCAATAGGAAAATTCTACTCTTATTAAAATTCTCCCGAAAAGATTCCTCGGGGAATATTAAAATATTTCGTACGTCCACGCATTGATAAAATGGAGGGATAAAAAACCAATTGCGCGTAAGAATTGCTGTTACGGTTCCGCATTATTTTTAAATTATGTATGTAACCGAATAATCTGCGGTAGCCTAGTGGTATGGGTAATGGACTGCTGAGACGAGGTCTCGGGTTCGATCCCAGGTTTACCATGGCACACTCCAATGACTTTTCGATGCTTTTCGAAGTTATGTGTGTATTTATCGCAGGTTTATAAGTGCCCGGTTAATGGCAATAGGCTCGCCACCTATTACATTGGGACCTAAACATAAACTGGCAAAATGTGGGTGCTAGCACCTCTGCCTACCCCTTCGGGGAATACAGGCGTGAGTTTATGTTACGTTATGGTTGAAACACACTTGATGCTTTGGTCCGTGACCAGATATTTTGTGCCTGCGTCGGATTACGTACCCTTATTGCCTCTTTGTTTGAACATTATCACAAAAACTAGTGAGCTTATTTTTAAGAAGGCCCCAAGCGATCTGATAATAAAATTAATCATTAATGGCACATTCGACCAAACGCAAGTAAAGTATATTCCTACAATAAACAGGCAATGTCATCCACATATTGGCTGTGTATTCTAGGACTTTGGTCGAACCGGCCCTAAATAAAATCAATGCCCCCCCCCCCCCCCCCCCCGCCAATGTTCATTTATGTACCTTTTGAACCACAAAAGTAAAATGTAAAAAAAAACTACGAAAAATGGAAAAGTTGGACCTCTTTTTAACATATTAATTTAGACCTTCAAAAATATGCTGGGTGTAAGGGGAACGCTCCCGAAGCCGAAAACCCCTAGTAGTACTCCAGTTACATAACAATTTGGTATAAAAAAAAAATCGACTAGGACAAAAAAAAATTTTTTTTTTATTCTTTACATAACATAACATAAACTCACGCCAGTATTCCCCGAAGGGGTAGGCAGAGGTGCTAGCACCCACTTTTCGCCAGTTTATGTTTAGGTCCCAATGTAATAGGTGGCGAACCTATTGCCATTAACCGGGCACTTATAAACCTGCGGTAAATACACACATAACTTCGAAAAGCATCGTAAAGTCATTGGTGTGTGCCATGTTAAACCTGGTATAGAACCCGAGACCTCGTCTCAGCAGTCCATTACCCATACCACTAGGCTACCGCAGATTTTTAGAAATTTTAAATTCTTATTTTGAATTATTTGCTCTCCATCGTTTTAGTAAAGCTAAATGAAACGGTAATTTCATAAAAAAACACTATTACAAAAAAGTACGCGCTTGGCGCTAGTTATTTTTTCGTTTTAGATCCCCTTACACCCGGTATGATCATAATTATATTGCATCGGGTTTATATTCTATTAGCTTTTGCCCGCGACTCCGCCCGCGTGGATGTCGGTTATCGCGACCAAACATAACCAAATGTCCTTTCTCATAGTATAACCTACCCCTATACCAAATTTCATCAAAATCGGTTCAGTGGTTTAGGCGTGAAAGCGTAACATACAGACAGACAGACAGAGTTACTTTCGCATTTATAATATTAGTATGGAAGTATGGATACTATAATATATGTAATAGAATAGAAATATAGGTTAAATAGACCAGAAAGTACTGAAAAACGTTTCAACTTAATTTACTCTGAATCTGAATACCTCGCTGTGATGTCATTTTTTAATATTCATGAAATTAGTTCATCAATATTTCTACAGCACTGAATTATTTTATGATATACTGTTATATTCACATTGAATATTTAAAAAAAAACAAAGCAAATCCCACCCGAAATATGAAACACTGTAAATGGGGTCGTATGTAAATTTTCCTTTAAAATTATTGAATTCTTTTTGTGCATATTAATAAGACTTTCCAAGTTGAGAATTATTATTCCAATGAAAATGTGAATTCACATGTTCGAGAACGTGTAACGCCATCTAGAAAGCTCCTGCGACAGCTACCATCAACCACCACCACCACCGTTACATTTCCCGCGCCTTCGGCAGCCAATCACGAATGGCCTTCATGACGTGATACAATCCGACCAATCCGCGAGTGCCAAATTATACGTTGAACTAAGTTCAAAAATTTGTATAAAAATCATTATTCATTCTCTATTCTAATCCGTTCAAGTAAACTATTGTGAAGACCAAGTCATTGTTTAATTTATAAACCACAAAAATCTACGCAAAGTCACCCCAGTGCGAGTACCAGCTCGCACATCTGGTCCTTCGAGCCGGATAAGAAAAGGACTACGCGACCATCTCCTCGAACATCATCTCCGGGACACGCAAGATACATCGAGTTATCTATCCAGAGAAGGTTGTTGCCGGCATCCAGCACGGGAAGAGGATAAATTGGTACGGTCAGCCATCCGCAATATCCGCAAAACCTTGGTTTTCACTTGTGCTAATACGTGTGCCTATTGCAAATTCCAGTGCCTACTTATACGCGCATCGAGGCATTTCTGTGAGTGATCATCGGCAGTGTACAATCGCTAACACCTGCTGCATTCGCGGATCACTGCAAATTGTAAGTACTCCTTGATTCCCACTGATTGCCATGGCCTCAGATTCTGAGTCACGTTCAAAATCACCTTGCAAAATAACGGTCGAAAATGTACCCTCTCCTATGTTAACAATAGATCAGTCTGGCTTAAGTAATTTAATTAGAAAACGAGGCGTAATAAAAGGCAGACTGACTAGATTTGTCAATTATTTAGATAATATTAAATTCAGTAATAAAGTGTTGTCTGAGGAATTACGTGTCGATTTAAAACTACGTGTACAAGGCGCCGCGAGCCTGTATGCTGAATTTAGCGATTTTCAAACTAAAATCGAAGAAATTGTATCTGAACACGAGTTAGACAGTCAAATGTCTCAACGCGATTCGTTTGAGGATTGCTACTACAGTGTACTGGCTCGAGCAAAGTGTATGTTAGCTGATGAACCGATTGCGAGGAGTTCCAAGTGTACAGATTTAAATAATTCAGTTAAATTACCTACCATTTCCATGCCAACCTTTGACGGGTCATACGAGCATTGGTTGGAGTTTAGGGACACATTCCTGTCATTAGTTCATAAGTCTTCTGAAATCAGTGCTATTCAAAAGTTCCACTACCTAAAATCATCACTAAAAGGCAGCGCGGAACTAGTTATTGATTCATTAGAGTTTTCAGCCGCTAATTATTCCGTTGCATGGGAGTTACTTCTAAACCGTTACAACAATTCAAATTTGTTGGTACACAATCACGTAAAGGCGTTGTTTTCTATTCAAACAGTTGCCAAGGAGTCACCTGCTTTAATTAGACGTCTCATTGACACAATTTTAAAAAATTTACGCGCTCTAAAATTACTTGGTGAGCCCACAGATTCATGGGACACTTTAATTATTTATATTGTAGTCTCCAAATTAGACCAAACCACAGAACGCGAGTGGGAACAATATAAATACACGAGTTTAACCCAAAATTGCGGTGACACTAAGGTAACTGTCAAGGTAGATGATTTGCTTCATTTTCTGAAACGCAGAGCGGATATGCTGGAAACATTGTTAGTATCACACTCGAAAGGCAATCAGAACAACCGCTACAATAAAAAACAAAACACTTCAAATGAAAGCTCTAAAGTGCACTGCAATGTTTCTAGCAATAAGTCGCAACAATATGATAATCAGCCGCGTACAAAAGTAGCCTGCGTGATGTGTAACAACAAACATCCACTTTATTCATGTCAAAAGTTCCTAGATTCAAATATTAAAGTTAAACTTGAGGTAGTCAATAAAAACAAATTATGTAAAAACTGTTTGCGTTCCGGTCACACTATAAGCGATTGTCGTTTCGGTCCGTGTAGAAAATGTAACCAAAAACACAACACGATCCTACATAGTGACGAAATAGATGCGCGTCCTGGCGGGACCTCACTCTCAGCGAGCGCAATCACTAATACCATGAGCGGTCCAAGCACATCAGTCATTGCACCGCCCCCCGTTATCGCTACCGAAATCATACCTACGCCGTCGCATAACAACGAGTCGATTCAATTAAATAAGTTGCATACTGACACGCTAGATCCATGTGTGCAACCTGTGTTGTTGTCCACCGCGTTAGTCGAGATAGCGGATAAACATCGTAATTATCATTTAGCACGCGCCCTTCTCGATAACGGGAGTCAACGATGCTTTATTAAAAAATCATTATGCGAATTATTAGAAATTCCAGTAATACAGTCCACTCACGAAATACGTGGAGTGGGTAATTCTGTGTCGCAGTCAACTCAAATATGTGACATAGATATAAGATCACGCGTTAATACCTATTCCATGCGCATTAAATGTTTCGTTTTACCGCAAATAACTTCAACATTGCCTGCCGTTATCTTACGAAGCGCGCAGTTTAGGATTCCAGACAATGTTCAACTCGCAAATCCACAATATTTAGAGTCTCAAGATATTGACATCTTAATAGGCGCAGATCGATTCTGGGACTTACTTATCGAGGGAAACATACGCTTACCTAACGGCCCATACTTACACAACACAAAACTAGGGTGGGTTGTATCGGGTCCGTTACATTTGGATACGCAAAATAACAAGTTGGTACATTGCAACTTGACACAATTGAATGATGCAAGTCAATCAATTGATACGCAATTACGCAAGTTCTGGGAGCTTGAAGAACTACCTAGGAATCAGGATACGCTTACTGATACTGAGCTGGAGTGCGAAAAATCTTTTGTAAACAATACTAAGCGCGAGGTTGACGGAAGATTTTGCGTTCGAATTCCGCTCAAAGAATCAGCTGATTCCTTGGGTAAGACGTATTCTCAAGCTGAACGACAATTTATAGCTCTAGAAAAAAGGCTAGACCGAGTACCTAGTTACAAAAGGTTGTACTCGGAATTCATCCATGAGTACATTAATTTGGGTCATATGTCGCTTGTACAGTTCTATGGTCAACCTCATTATATCATGCCGCACCATGGCGTGTTCCGAGCGCACAGTACTACAACTAAACTACGGGTAGTATTTAACGCTAGTGCCCCATCCACTACTGGTAAGTCGTTTAACGACATTCAGTTGGTAGGACCTCCAATACAGGGTGATTTGTTTGCCATTTTACTACGTTTTCGGCAGCATAGGTACATAGCTTGCGCCGACGTAGAAAAAATGTACAGGCAAGTACTTGTGTTGCCGGAACAAAGAGACCTACAGCTGATACTCTGGCGCGATGATTCATCACAGCCTATTAACGTGTATCGCTTAAATACAGTTACGTATGGGACAGCCTCCGCGCCGTTTCTCAGCTGTCGGTGTTTGAAACAATTAGCCGCTGACTGTACAGACTGTGACGTCAAAAGAATAATAACTGAGGATTTCTATGTTGACGATATGATCACAGGACATGATGACAAAAGCAAGTTAATAGAAATGTGTAAAAATACCGCTAATGTACTAAAAGAGGGATGTTTTCCATTGCGCAAGTGGTCATTCAACTTTAACCCGATTGATGACCAGTTGGAATCATCCACAATCCAATGTTCGAAGGAACTGTCACTAGGCGAGCACAGTCAACAAAGTAAAACTTTGGGTCTCGGATACTACAATTCATCTGATGAGTTCCATTTCACTACTGAAGTGGAAAACAAGCCTATTTCTGTGACAAAACGTACAATTTTGTCAACCGTGTCACAGATCTTTGACCCACTAGGTATTCTTAGCCCGTCTGTCATGCTTGGGAAGGTTATATTACAAAAATTGTGGTTGTTAAAATTAGGATGGGACGACAAGGTGCCTAGCGACGTCACGCGAGCTTGGAACCGGTTTGTTACCGATCTGTCCATTCTTAACGCCATTCGTGTACCGCGTAACGTAATTGGGGAGATACCTACTGGGATCGAGTTGCATATTTTCACTGACGCGTCACAAACGGCGTACGGTGCATGCATATACATACGTACAGTCAGCGCGAATCGAGTGTCAATACGGTTATTGTGTTCAAAGGGCAAGGTCGCACCATTGAAGCCAGTTAGTATACCCAGACTCGAATTATGTGGGGCATTGCTAGGTGCTCGACTTTATGGCAAGGTTCGCGAATCGCTTCATCGTCAATTTGACCACGTTATGTTTTGGACAGACTCAACGATAGTGTTAGGATGGTTACGTATGGCTCCTAGCCTGTTAAAAACATTTGTTCAAAACAGAACTACCGAAATTCACGAACTTACTAAGGAACTCCCATGGCAACATGTAAGTGGTAAAGACAACCCTGCCGATCTTATCTCGCGAGGTGCCAGTTTGTCTGATCTTTCGGAATCGTCTCTTTGGTGGGACGGGCCTTTATTCCTACGCACACCCGAGTTCAAACCCGAGTCGGCTCCGGAATCGTGTCGGACTGAGATCGATGCGCGAGAACTACCAGAAGTCAAACCTAGTGCTGTACATTCTTTTGTATCAGAACAACAAACCGGTATGTCATTATTCCCATTTCACAGATTTTCTCAATTCAATCGTATGAATCGTGCAGCCGCATACATGCTACGCTTCATATACAATTTGCGCAATAAAAATAATCGTAGAAGCGGCCCGCTCAGCGTTGATGAGTTGAGAGAATCTGAGAAAATGTTGACTAGATTTTCGCAACTGGAATCATTTCCAGCAGAGTTTAAATCATTGTCTCAGAAAATAAGTCTAAAATCTAACCATAACTTATTAAAATTGAATTTATTCATTGGTGATGACAAAATAATTCGAGTAGGCGGTCGCATTGAATATTCACCAAACTTCACTTATGATAAAAAACACCCAATGCTAATATCGTGTAAACATCGCTTTTCAGTACTGCTCTTCCGCTACGAGCACGCGCAGTTGCTGCACGCCGCTCCGCAGGCGCTGCTGTCTACGCTGCGCGAGCGGTGGTGGCCGGTAAGGGGGCGTGATCTCGCAAAACGGGTAATGCATCAATGTATTATTTGTACACGCTTGAGAGGTAAAGTCGCAAACCCCATTATGGGAAATTTACCTATGGAGCGGATCACGCCAACTTATCCGTTTATGCGTTGCGGTGTGGACTATGCGGGACCGGTGCTCGCATTGAACCGTAGAGGAAGGGGCGCAAAGACTGTCAAGGTTTACATCTGTCTTTTTGTCTGTTTTGTTACAAGGGCTATACACTTGGAACTTGTCAGCAGTCTTTCATCGGACGCATACCATCTGGCCTTAAAACGCTTTATTTCGCGACGTGGCAAGCCGGAAGTAATTTTCTCAGATAACGGTAGAAATTTCGTAGGTTTAATGAACGAGTTTAAGAAATTTTTAAAAAATTGCTCATCTGACATTGTTGATTACGCCTGTAGTCAACAAATTAAATTTAAATTAATCCCTCCATATTCAGCGCATTTCGGTGGTCTGTGGGAATCCGGGATTAAATCTTGCAAATATCATTTGCTTCGTGTGTTAGGAAACTCGCACTTAACTTTCGAAGAATTAACCACGCTATTAGCACAAGTGGAAGCAGTCTTAAACTCGCGTCCACTTAGTCCTTTGTCCTCTGATCCACACGATCTTTATCCTCTCACTCCTGCTCACTTCCTGGTTGGCCGTCCACTCACGACACCCGCAAGCGATGACGTACAGGACCAACCAGTTAATCAACTTACCCGATATCAACGAGTGGAGCAGCTCCGTCAGCACTTCTGGACGCGTTGGGCCAAGGAGTACATTTCGGAGATGCAAACAAGAAACAAATGGAAGCAAAACATAGCCAACTTGAAACCAAATACTCTTGTTGTGATCAAAGAAGATAACTTGCCTCCTCTCAAGTGGCAAATGGGACGTGTTGAGAAAACAATACCGGGCCTAGATGGTATAGTGAGAGTAGTAGACATTCGCACAGTCTCTGGAGTCGTCAGGCGTGCCGTTGCCAAGGTGTGTCCACTCTTCTGGGACCAGCCATCGGATAAGGCAGAGGATACTTCAACTGTTTCGTAAGCTGATGCTTCCAAGGCCGGGGGCATGTTCGAGAACGTGTAACGCCATCTAGAAAGCTCCTGCGACAGCTACCATCAACCACCACCACCACCGTTACATTTCCCGCGCCTTCGGCAGCCAATCACGAATGGCCTTCATGACGTGATACAATCCGACCAATCCGCGAGTGCCAAATTATACGTTGAACTAAGTTCAAAAATTTGTATAAAAATCATTATTCATTCTCTATTCTAATCCGTTCAAGTAAACTATTGTGAAGACCAAGTCATTGTTTAATTTATAAACCACAAAAATCTACGCAAAGTCACCCCAGTGCGAGTACCAGCTCGCACACACATAAATATAGGATTAGAAGATAAGTTGAAAATTATACTCATTGACGAAGTTTCATTTCACTATCGAATTGTGGAGAATAGAAGGCAGAGGTTTCACAAAATATATAAGACACAAGAATTTATCACATTTCGCAAAGAAAATTTTGTTGATTTGGAAGCCAACTATAACAGAGTTGGAAAAGAGGGGATTTCGCATCATAGTCTGCAAGCTTAACCCTTTGCTAACTCTTATCAATTAATCCGCAATAAACCAAGATTAATTCCTTAGAACAACTTCCTTGTAGTTAACAACATCATGCCTTACTCAACCGAAATAAACGCCTCGGATTCAACTACTACTCAAACTTAAGTATAACGCACTTTAACAACTCACCCTTCATAAAGTTCCACAAGTAATATAACAGAGTAATCACCTACCATCCCATGATCAACGCTCAAATCTCAGAATCACGGATCACGGGATTACCTGGGCATGGGATTTTATTGTTCTTTTGCGCAATTAAGTATAGGACTGTTTCAACTTGAAGCTGTATTGTTTTAATTACTAGTGGTGTGGAATAGATAACTGAATATATAATCTGATCTGATATAATAATCTATTCATAATTCAGTTTCGTTCTAATCTCAATCATTGATGATTGTCAAAAATGGTATTCTCGGCATCTATCGTTTTGAAGTTTCGGATATTGAGTTAAGAACGAAACCGGATTTAACAGAACAAACCGGTACCGTTTCTTATTACGAGAATTGACCTTCGGGGTTAATTATAATGATAAAAGGAAGTAGAAGATGAGAATGATTCATGAGAAAAAACAAAAGAACAACAAAAACGATAGATGTATTGAAAAAAAATATTCCAAATAGAATAAAAAATCATTAGATTAAAATAAACCACTGTAAAAAACCAAGTAATACAGTTGGTGACTTCGTGTGAAATAACCAGCATGGTGTCGATTTAAATTCAGCAAATATCAAGGTGCGAAAGTAAGTAAAGCTTATCGGCTTCGTAACTAAATGAGTTCAGTTAGAAGTAGCCACGGACTTAACTTCGGAGCCATTCATAGTCACGCTTCGGTGCTTCGTTGGTCGTCTTGGTCGCATTCAAACGATCTTTTCAGACCACAGTTCTAATTCTGTAAGTACTCAGTGTGAATTATCCTCATGTTGTACGCTTTTCGGTCCAAGAACAACGCATTTAAGTTTAATCCGCCTTCCTCTCCACATTTCGGTAATGTTGGAACATCCAAATGAAAAGCCGTAAAATCTGCATCAATGTTTGATTTTAGATGACTTTTGCATTATTCATGAAAAAAACTGATCCTTTATTCAAAGTGACATTATTACTACTTCAGTTTTCTGTTTTGAAGTACGTATTTTTGAAGTACGTATCAATCGATATTTCTAAACTTTGGAGTCATTTATGGGACATCCTTGATGAAGGTCTTACCTCTGTCAATATCAGTCGTTTAGGCCCGGGGCAACTCATTAAAAAATTCCATAAATTATTTTGGTATCTTCAAAAATTTTGCTAATATAAAAGAAACCTTTGAAAATAATAATTGACATAAAATACATAAAATATGAGTCGCAGTTTACCGAATGGCCAATTTCAGACCAAGCGAAAAATCCTTTAGGTATTTTTAAATCCCAAGCAAATACCTACCTTGATCTATTTAGACAATGCTTAATACCTTGTTTACTGTTTTCAGCTTTGTCTGAATTGATTTAGATTTATATTTCTTCTCCTCAGTTTGTTATATGTATAGTTGTAGCTTCTTAACTCATATTGAGTTTTGTCATCGTAGTTCGATTAAGTCTGTTCTCAATTTTATACTCACTGCATTTTTCAAATCTTCCTCTCATCGTAATAACTCTTTTATAAAACTTTTCGCTAACCCAATCTGTGGAGAGCTAAACTTTCAAACAATGTCACTTGGAACTTCAGAACTATCTATTACATTGGCTTCAGCGGTTCGGTCAATATTCAAGTGATGAAAGAAGAACGGTGAGCTATTATCTCATGTTAGTGATATCGATGTTTCTTAGTGTACTTAGGATGACAGTAGTATTTCTCTTATAAAGCTATGGAATATGAAAACTATGATTTTTGTAGCCCAATTTTGGTACTCTAAATTTAAGGTTTTAGGAAATTGCCAAGTGATCATTTTGATCATTTTTTGTATGTGTATGAGTGTAAAATTATAACTCATTACTCTAAAGAATTTTGAATTATTTTTTCAATCTTACCTATAAGATTCGTTCAGAATGTATTAAACTCTAAACTATATTTTTTCTCAAAACTGCATCAATCTCATAAAGTTTTATAAAAATATTGAGTGCCATGGTGCTGACATTTGAATGAGATAAATACGATACAATACGATAAATCAATTTAATTAAAATTTGTATTTCATAATTCTGTAACTACTTATTCCATAAAAAAATTAATTTCATTTCTAAAGACGCATATTATGTTCATGTTCGTCGTATAAACAGGTACTAGTAGTTATTTTAGATCTAAGCTTATGAGGTATTAAGATATAGAACAGAGAAGCTTTCTTAAATGCCTGGTACTAATTCAGTTTAAGCAGTGCTTAAATCTCATTCTCAAGCTGCAACCTTCTCCCAAAGTCAACCACATCGTAAACCCATATTGGCGTATAAAAACGTAGTAAAACTTTAACAATCGGCCCAACAATGTTCCCGTTAACTGCTCATTTTAACTGTCTATTAGGCCTAACTATTCTTCTTGATTAGATACTTGACTTACTTTTATAGGCGCCGTTAAAGATATCTGCTAGTTATGTGCCGGATATGTGGGTAGATTCACTGTTTATTATAAGATTGCTTTTTGATTGCCGTCAAAATATGTGTGTTACATAAGTGATGAGTCGATTGGAAGAAATCAAATATTAGTTTTTGTGAGTCATAAAATTATTATATTTGTATTTATAGTCTATTATACATAGCGCTTTATTTTTCAATAAATGTTATAGTTTTTACATAAAATAACAAGTCAATTAATATCTAGTACCAATATTGATTTCATATCCTATTATATATTTGTATTTAAAATCTTAGTATGCGAAGTAAAACTGAAATTCTGATATTTAACTGAACTAAAACTCAGGAATAAGCCACAGATTCCGATTAATATACTCATCTGACAATTTAAATCAGTACCACGAATTTATGAATTTGTCAAATAATGACAAAGATATTTAGCTTTCATGGCAATAAATTAAACATTAAATAAATTATACATCAATCTTTTGACGGTGTTACATAATGAAATTAGATAACAAAACTCAAGTGAAAAAATATTCTTCCACAACAAAGCAAGAAACGATATAACAGGGAATTCGATTTAACCGTCCAACAATCGACATTAACAAATACCCCCAAACTTTTCAAATCTCAAGGAAAAATGTCATAATGTCATTATCAAGATCGTCACATCAAGCCTCGAGCACGAAGCGAACGAAATATATAAAAAAAGATATAACATCAACTCGGTAACGTCCGAATATGACATTTTTGTAATCTAACTTTTTGCGTGATCAATCACCTTGTAAAAAGTTACGTCGTAAAGCCGCGGGGATTATTAAAAATACCTCGGACACAACTGAAATTTGCCTCACGGGGTTAGGATGCATGACCACTGAATTGAATTCAGGTCATTTTGATACAGAAAAACGTTGTATCAAAGATTAATGACTGCGCAAGCAATCAATAGCAATACCAATAACTGATATTACTTCATGGGTTGTGCTGTTTTGGTCTTAGTAAAGTGGTCAATGAACAATTATACGTATTTAAGAACATTGCTCACAATACTGCCTATAGATATGCATATATAATCTTACTCTTCAGATTCAGATTCCAGCAATCCTACGGGAAAGACTACAATTGCAAATATAGTTACGATGGCAGCCAAAGTACTATTTTATCATTTCAACAGTGTTTTGTGCCCAAAACACTGCTGAAATGATAAATTTTATTTGATCAGTCTCAAAAAAATATTGAATATTGACTATCTTATATTGTCAATCTCCGGTGATATTAATTATCAAATTTGATCGTCAGTTGTGATACAGAAACTAACCCGGATGATAGAAATAAAATTTGCTTGTAAAGTATGGGCCCAACAAGAAATTATCTTCAGCAAAAAAGCGGCGTTATACTCGTCACTTCAAAAAACTTTCATGATTTCATAAAACATACTTATAAAGTATACGAAGTTCGTGTTATGTATTGATAAAGTTTCTGAATTCATTTGATACTTGATAACGAAATACGACGGTAAAGCATAATGCCCGGGGTTCGTGTTCACTGAATCGTAGCATTCGGAGATTCTTGCTTTTTTTTCTTGTAAAACTTTTTCTTTCTTAATTACGTTAAGAGTGACGTTTATCTCAAAAAATTTAACGATGTTCTAGTCTTTTCATAAGTTTTTTAAGGTATCTGCATTGTAAATTACAGCCTAATTTCATTGGAATGTTTGTAAATTTAGTTTTAAGGACAGAATTCATCCTGGAGTAATATTAGTCTCTATAAATATGCAGTTTAGTCATTTACTTTATGTATTATGTGGTATCTGTCATTTTCACTAAATTATATACAAAATAAATACAATTATAGTCGAAGTCAAAGTCAAAAATCATATAATATTCTGCATAGACCATTAAATCAGTACTAACGAAACGTCAATATGTACGTGTGGTCATGATTTTAAACAAATAGTATTTTATTATTATTTTAATTTTTGTTTATCTTAAAATTAAAGTATTTGAACGAGTTTGCACCTGTGTTGAGGTAGGTCGTCCAATTACCACAAATATGAAAATGATTGTAATCAGTGGTTAGGAAAACGAAGAAGTTGCAAACAGCTACGGGCTCCGCATCGAAGGCGTTTCAATATTACGACTTCGATGCGGAGTTCAAGGTTGTCTGCGAAAAATAACTCCCAAACAGAGCAAGAACTATTCAAGAAGTAGAACTGAACAAAACGAATGAAGCGGCCATCAACGGGTTAGTTCCATAAAGGAATAAAAGAAACAGTTGCTCTAGTTGCAAAAGATGCAGTAGCAAGAGAAGCCGCATCAGCAGTATCTATAATACACATACAATTAATAGATATACGATCTATTGAAATAAAATTGAAACTCGCTACGGGGCAACCTGTCTTCTACTTCTTTGGTATGCAATTAATATAAATTAAATTATACGTCGGCATTTAATAAATGTAATCTAATTAATCATTCTGTTTTTAATTAAGTAAAATTAGAAATAGTATCTCTTTTCGTTTTGGTTTCGTTAAAGCGAGGCATTTAGAGCCCAGATGAAGAATTAACTTTACCACAATATTTTTCTTTACAATTTAGTAATATGAGATAACTCATAATTATATTTTTTTAAATTGGTAAGAAATTTATTAAAATGTTACAATTGAACATAAATCAAAGCTTAATAAAGCATAAATTAATAGACACTAACCGTGACCAGAGGGCTGGTTTATTCCTTGCGCAAAGGATTGGCATTGCCATTCAACGTGGCAATGCCACCACCTTCTGGCCACCCTCCCGGTTGACGTCGATGGGACTCGAATTCTTTGACGCCTGAACCTGCAGTTTTGCAAATATTATGTCATGTTTTATATTTTTATTTATAATCGTTATTATGTATATTAAGCAGATAAAAAACTGTAAAATCAAGGCCCGAATTTTTTCATGTTTCTTTATCCAAATTATTAATAATTTAATAAAGAAACAAGATATAATTAAAATATATATTATTCTTTGACGCCTGAACCTACAGTTTTGCACATACCTTGCTTTATATTTTTATTTATAATAATTATTATATTACTTAAATTATGTAGATAAAAGTTGAAATAATATAATCTATACAAAAATATATAATACATGTATACTAAAATAGAAACAAGATAAAACTAAATAAATCGAATACATAGGGAAAAAGAATCTTCTCGGGCGGGACTCGAACCCGCAGTCTTTCCCTTCTTCTTTTTCTTTCTTCTTTTTCCCTATGTATTCGATTTGTATAGTTAGCATACTTAATGCTGTAAAAAATCCTTCAATTGTTTGGGCGCAGTTATCAAAAATCAATGTTTAAAAATGATTGTAACATCATTCATTGATTCCGATAGTTCGTAAGAAAATCGGTAGATGACGCCACGTCGCCTTAAAGACGTATAAGATGGGAAATTTGAATCATATCGGGCGTGTCTGGGTAGCCGAATTGGTCAGGCATTCCCCCTGTAAGGGAAAGACTGCGGGTTCGAGTCTCGCCCGAGAAGATTCTTTTTCCCTATGTATTCGATTTGTATAGTTAGCATACTTAATGCTGTAAAAAATCCTTCAATTGTTTGGGCGCAGTTATCAAAAATCAATGTTTAACAATGATTGTAACATCATTCATTGATTCCGATAGTTCGTAAGAAAATCGGTAGATGACGCCACGTCGCCTTAAAGACGTATAAGATGGGAAATTTGAATCATATCGGGCGAGTCTCGGTAGCCGAATTGGTCAGGCATTCCCCCTGTAAGGGAAAAACTGCGGGTTCGAGTCCCACCCGAGAAGATTCTTTTTCCCTATGTATTCGATTTGTATAGTTAGCATACTTAATGCTGTTAAAAATCCTTCAAATAAAACTAAATAATTCGAAAAATTGTGCAACACAGTTGTGACAAGTATAATACAGAAAGTTTTGTATACGATGAGCTTTCTGCGTTGGTAACTAGGACACCTCATCTAGTGGATATGGTCACTAAAGATAGATTAAACAGAGAAAGAATTCAATATCGTTCTGTATTTACTCGTTTAGAAACAAGAGTATGCCTAGAATTGGAATAGCTAAGGATATGGATGGTGCAATCTGATAGGAAAGTATTGAAGAATAGAATATAGTTTCTTTTGGACCATTTTTTCCATATGAGTTAATTTACAGCAACTTAAGCACAATGTTAGCAGAAGTTAGCCATAGTCTGCACGTAAACAAGGACTGACAAAACGCTTTAAAAAGCTAGAACAGAAAAGAAAATTTTGGCCCTAACAAGTTTAAGCAAAAGCAGACCCGTAGATGAGTTAATGACGCGCTTAAAAATGGATAAGTATGCCTAATGTTCACCGTTAAAAGAAAATATTTCAGGTCAACATACATTCTGTTCCAACATATTCACTTCTTTCGAAGACCATTGGTTAAATTACTTTTTGTCCTTATGAGTATTTATCTACTGCTAGATCAATTTACAGGTATTTCTTCATATAGAAACTTACATATATGTGTAAGATTTACACTATAAACACCATATCCCTGTAAAATATTTCTAGATTTCTCGTCAACATTATTTTTAACGCGTCACTCATTATGTGCTTCTGGACAATTCCAAGATTTAGTATGCCCTCAAAATTGGTTCAAGTACAAGTACAAGCCCTCAATAGTGACCTTCATTCCTGTAGCTTACAATCAGGCAAAGTCATCGTGCCCTTATAACAAATATTGTTACTGACACAATAATAGTATATGAACTTGAATTGTGGTTCGCAGACTTCGTTGAAGAGCGTAGATGGTCCTACAACAAACTTGATTGAGTTGTAGGGTGAGATAAAATAAATTTACTCGGCGTTTTAAAATATAATTTCTGAAGAAGTTACTGATTTACGTCTGGGAGTGCTCTTAAAATATACAATTGTCGAATTTTGACACTTCGGCTCGAAGGACCGAAATGTTATCTGGCAATAATGTAAAATATGTTATGCAACAAACTGCTACTTGTATTTTTGCTTTATGTTGGAATGTAATTACAGTGCAGTTACTTTACTAGCCATCTTTGTATACTTAGACCGTTTAATAGTTACAAAATTACACTATCATAATTATATCGTGTTTACAATCTGTGAATTATACATTTATTAAAAAGCTGATATTTTAACGTAACAAACAGATACTCCAACTTAATAAATTAATATCATGGATATTGATTATTATCAAGAGTAGCAACAAGCATGGAGCTTAGAAACGGAATTAGATAATAATAATAAATAATAATAATATACTTCACGACACGAGGAGGTTCCTCTCCAAGTAGCTCAACCACCGCCGGTAGCTTGGTCCCTGTACCCGATGCCGGTGGGGTACTATTTTGTATATTTTTAAATAGATGATTTTTTTATAAAATGTATTTAAAAATATACTTTATAATTTTTTGAAATGAATAAAGAGGAATAATAATAAATAGTTCACAATAGCATCACAACAGATATATAGTTACATTCATGCCTTAGCGAGAGCTGGAGTCTGTACTAGGTACAAGACCTGTGTTACGATCTCCAGTTCCCCATATAGATAGAACATGGATACAAACAATGTGACTGATAAAATATAATCCACTTGTGAAAATATTGTATGTCTTGCTCTAATATCTTAACATTCTTCAAATATTCACACAATTATAATATAATTGAAAAAAGCCACAAACAAATAAGTAATAAAAGCTAGTACCAAACTTATTCAGCTCAATTTACAAATCCCCTGAAATTGCTTTTCAAGGCAAAATATTCCGATAAATCAAAGACATTTTGAAATCGACTGGGACCAATATTTAACATTATTGGGACGTTTTGGTAGACACCGGGAGTTCAGGGGATTCTTATCAATGGAATAGATTGCGGTAAAGGTTAAGCGGAACATTTGAGTGAAGAACTGGATGTTAGTTGGGTTTTGTTTACATTGTGGTCTGTTTCTAGTAGTTTAAAAAATATGCAACAAGCAAGCACTCTTACTGAGCATTTCAATTTGAAGCCTATATTTCCGTTCTCGCTACCCATAGGAACCTATTCCCAGGATAATAAGTAGCCTATTAGTTATTCCAAACTGTAATATTTCCCTGTCCTAGTTTCAACCAGAACTGAGCCGTTAGAGCATGATTAAGGAACAAACATCTACACACAATACAAACAATAGCTCAGGTTGGAAGAGCATTCCTCCTGTAAGGGAAGGGTCGTGGGTTCAACTCCAGCTTGAGTTCTTCTTTTTCCCGATGTATTTCGAATTTAAAAGGTAGCATAGTAAAAATTATGTCATGCCGATTAACGGATGAAGTATATTGGAAATACGCCACCCGCTCCTATATTTTTGTACGCTAGTCTTTTATCTATTTTGTGGTAGTGGTATATTCTGATTCCTTACGAACGATCCTTGCACTCTCGGTTCGTCGTTCAGACAGAATATGTAAACACTCGCAGTGACATAATTATACTTATAGGTATTTGTGATATAGTTTATGTTTAATATTATACACTTTATTTTATTCAGTCTTACTCTTTTCATTGCTTATTATTTCGTGTGTGAGCCGTTTATTGTGATCAAATGTTTACCGTTCTTCTTCTGTGACTATAGTGACTCTGTTCTGTATAATTTATTTGTGTTGTGTATGACCGACTAAGTGAACCTACAGCTGTAAGTAGACTGTTTTGTTTTGGTCAACCGGATTACTTAACTCAGAACATTACAACATTATAGTTATGTAGCGGTCCGGGTCATTTTTTTTTTAATATAGGACACGTCAGTTTGACCTCACCTCATAGCTTTACATATTTTCCCTACAACAATTCGTCGCCTCTATTCCGCCATTAAATTTGCAAAAATCCTTTTTTAGTGGATGTTTTCACCAACAAAGGTGTCAACACTGTCAACTGTCAAAATTTCAAGCCTTGAACATGCATCATCATCACTACATAGTCCAAAACAGTCGCTGTCGCTGTCTGTCCGTCCCTATGTAAGTATGCTTAAATCTTTAAAACTGCGCAAAGGATTTTGAAGCAGTTTTTTTATAGACAGAGTAATTCAAGAGGAAGGTTTATGTATAATACATGCTTCATATAGTAGAGGGTGCAACGGGAACGGGATTTGACGCCACGCAGGTGGAAAAAATTGATGGTACGATGTTCGCTGTGCCAGCTGGTTACTAATATAATACTTATTAGAGGATAGACTCGCTAGTAAGGCCTCAACCCCACACGTAGCGGGCCGTGAGGTCCCAGCGCTACGTACAGTTCCCTTACTCAGTTTGTTTGTCCATAACGTCAATTTAGAAATGCTCGATTAAATATCAACCTTATGTTATTCATGTAAAGCTGGAAATAGTTTTTTTTTTTTACCGTGGGGGAAAATCCTTCATGAATGTTATGCCGGACTCCTACCTACTAAAAACCTCCACGGTATCGCCCAGCAGCCTATGGTTGGGAGCCCCGGGTAAGCCCTCGGAAGGATGTCCCAGGGCTCCCAACAGAACCACGGCTACAGTGCGGTCTCGTCTAGGGGTGGTTCGGGTGCTATCCGGGTTTTCGGGTTATTAGATAAGGTTACACGTACTATTGTTAGTCTCCGTATTAAAATTAAAATTCCGAGTAAAAAGTGCATAATCCAGCTATCAAAGTATACAGTGATAAGCTTATAAGTGTCAGTGACTAAACGATGCAAACATCAGTGCAATAACAATAAAAATAGTGATAATCGAGTGATTTTTTACTTCATAACGAACTTAGAAATCTGTTATTTTGGATTTTGCATTCATTACCAACAAAGAAATTTGTGCAGATACCTACAACACCGTGTTACTGTTATTGTTTTTGATCGGACTCAGAGATTGCGGAAGTGGTCACTAAATTTATCAGTTAAAATTAAGTCGGGGTGGCTGAGTTGTAATTGGCGCGCCCGCAGTGTATCACACTCCGGTTCGAATCCTGACGACCACTAAAACCTCTTTTTGTGTTTATTTTACACAGTTCCTGATTGTTTAATGTACTTTTGAACTATTTTGAGCAATTGTTGCTTTATTATAGTATTCTTTCATTTTATTATTTTATTTTTGGATTTATCTTAATTCGCATCTGTTATGCCTAAAACAATGCTCACACCGTCTCCAACAACAGAGACAGAGAACCCCGACGTAATGTTTACCCCAGATAATTTTACATATGCACTTGGGCAGTCAGAAAAGTCTAGAAATAAGCGCCTCCGACCGGATTTCTCCCCTGAAAACCTGTGGCAGGAATTTGAAAACAAAATAACGGACATGCTTGCCTCGTGGAAAACGGAACAAAACAAAATTCTGAATAAGTTGAAATCTGATATTGCCGAAGTTAAACAGCAAAACTCAGTGATACAAAAATCCAACACTGAAATAGAAAAATCTATGACATTTTTAAACAGCAGTTTTGAAGATATGAAGAAAAGTATTGTGGAACTTCAAGAAGAGAGGAAGGAGCAACGGGCTTATATTTTGGAGCTGGAAAGAAGAGTTGATGATTTACAATACAGTTCTCGGTCCTCTGCGATAGAGATTAGAAACGTGCCACAAACAGAAAAAGAAACAACTGCGGATCTAGCGTCTCTTGTTATGAAAACCTGTAACGCAGTGCAGACGCCAGTATCAACATCAGAGCTACGGGACATACATCGTCTGCCTGGTAAAAAAGGCACAAATAGACCAATAATTGTCGAATTTCTTAGCGTCTTAATTAAAAATCAAGTCCTGAATGCTACACGCTCTTTCAACAAAGGCTTACCAAAGACAGAGAAACTGAATACCGGTCATATTGGAGTTAGTGGCCCGATTATTCCCGTCTATGTTGCTGAGCACATACCCGGTAGCCTGCGACAACTTTTCTTCGAAGCGCGGAAATTTGCTAGTGCCCATAAGTATAAATTTTGCTGGTTTCAAAATGGGAAAATATTTCTTAGGGAGGATGAAGGAAGACAATCTGTTGTCATTAATTCAATTTCATGCCTTAATAAACTTCATACTCAACAGTTATTGTAATGGTTGGAGTAAATCTGTCACTGAATTCTGCCCAAAATATAACCATATTGTAGTGACCCTGGCATCTTGTTACCTTGGTCTATTGTCTGTCTACTACTTGTATATTATCGAATCATATTGTTGTCTTTTTGTGATTATCTTAATTATTATATATTGTATCCACATGTTCCCAATATCAGTCCAATACGAATACACCACACATGCTACACTAGTCAAACTATACATATATTACACACAGATTAAAGCAAATACACACACAATTTACCATTTACCTCCATTTTATGAAGTAATTCTGAATAGACTAGCATTACTAGTAATTTCATCATCGCTGCAGCTTACCCATCGTCGTGCCGCTTTCTTATTTAAGTTATTTTACTTTTTGCCTCATACTATGCATCATTTGTTGATACTACTGCTAAACATTAAAAATGAATCATATTAACGAAATAATTGATAGCTTAGATGAGTACGCGTCAAATGAGTTTCATTGCTGTACACCCGATACATGTAAGATGCTTGTAAAAAGACACCCGAAAGCACTAAAAGTACTACATTTCAATGTTCGCAGCATTAACAAAAATCTTAATAATGTCCTAGTATTATTGACATCAATGCAGGTGGAATGCGATATTTTGGTGTTTACAGAGTGTTGGATACATGAAAGCTCGTCGATACCGGCACTTCAGGGTTATTCGGCTCACTTTACAAAAAATACATACCTACAAAATGATGGTGTAGTTATATATATACTCTCGGAGTTATTGCATAGTGTCACAGAGCCTCCCTTCCAGGATGCAAACATTCTTGTTTGTAATCTGAGTCCGGATATAACTATAATAGCAATATATCGATCCCCATCCTACACTAGGGCTGACAATTTCCTCAATTCTCTTAACACCGTTTTAACCTCGGTACCAAAACAAAGAAATGTACTGTTGGTTGGTGACATAAACATCAACATAACCCCTACTTCCGACCATGAATATTTTAGTGACTATTGCAATCTAACTGCATTACATGGACTTTTACCAGCGTACACATGTCCTACCAGAGACAGCAATTGCTTGGATCACACCATGGTTAAATCTAAATACTCAGTTATCTCCTTTATCTTGGATACAGATATCACTGACCATTTACCAATACTGGTTTGTGTAAATAGTGAACCAATTCAAAAGAGAGTCCCTAAGTTATCGGCGAAAGTAGATCAACGTCAAGTGGCCATGGATATTGCGAGTACAGATTTTAAGCCTGTCATGGTAATACGTGACGCGAACCAAGCTACTGACCTTTTCATAAAAACAATTACGTCTATTATTAGCGCCAATACTAAGATCCGTTATATCCCATCTAAACAGAGATTAATTAAGCCATGGATCACGAACGGTCTACTTAGATGTATTCGAAACAGAGATAGCATGCATAAAGAACACAAAAAGTCACCCAATAACTATATTTTGAAGGTTACATATCTACGATACCGAAATTTTTGCAATAAATTGTTGAACCGACTGAAAAGAAATTACGAAAAGGACGAATTATTTAAGGCGAAAAATAATCCAAAGAAAATTTGGCATGTGATTAATACAATTAGCAATAAACATGTCACTAAATTTCAGCCCACTGATCTCTTAACTAATTCCGGACCTGATGAAAAATCTGCAATTAATTACGTCAATCAATATTTCGCGGATATCGGTAAAAATCTTGCGGCTAAGCATGTGATTGACAAATCAAATTTTGTAGAAGATTTCCAGCTAAATTCACTTGTCCTTTTGGCACCCGATCATGCAGAGGTAGAGCAAGTAATTATGAACCTTCGAACTGATTCTGCTTCGGGTTGGGATGGAATCGCGACGCGAATGTTAAAGGTGTGTCGGGAGACCCTAATACCTCCCATCACACATATTTGTGACATATCTATCTCCACGGGTGTATTTCCGAGGGCCTTGAAGAAAGCAATAGTGCATCCTATACATAAGAATGGAGATAGAGGCAGTGTCAGTAATTATAGGCCGATATCTGTGTTGCCAGCACTATCTAAAGTGCTAGAAAAAATTCTTAATTCACGTATCTTGAAATTCTTGGAAGCACAAAATTTGTTATCGCCAAATCAATATGGTTTTCGCAGAGGAATCTCCTCTGAAGATGCCGCAGCTGCTTTGGTTGATAAAGTTGTTGAAGTTTTGGACAAACGGTATAAATGCCTGGGTATTTTCCTAGATTTAACTAAAGCTTTTGACACTGTCTCTGTTTCTGTCTTAATATCTAAATTGGAAAAGATAGGCATTAGGGGTACTGCACTGGCTATTTTCAAGAGTTACCTCTCGGAGAGGACCCAGTGTGTTAAAATAGGCTCAACTGTCAGCGATGAACTTGGATTGGAATATGGTGTTCCCCAAGGGTCAATATTAGGTCCAACGCTGTTTCTAATTTATGTTAACAGTCTTTGTGCTCTTTCCATCCCAAACTGCAGCATTTTCACTTATGCTGATGATACAGCCTTGCTCCTGCATGGCCGGGACTGGAAGGAGGTGTGCGAAAGAGCAGAATCTGCTCTGGAAATTGTAATGTCCTGGCTATCGACAAATGTCTTGACCTTAAATGTGGAAAAAACCAGCTATATTCCTTTTACTATAACATCAGCTACAGACCCGGACTGCTCTTTTACCATCAGAGCACATAACTGCAATAAACAAACCGACCCGTGCACCTGTCTCTCCCTAACAAGAACAAATGCAGTCAGATACCTTGGCATCATTATAGACAACCACTTATCATGGCAGTTACATACAAGTGCTCTGTCTGCTAGAGTCAGGAAGCTCATATTCATCTTTAAAAATCTGCGATACAGTGCTAATAGAAATGTTCTACTGATGGCATACCGCGCCTTGTGTCAGTCTATTGTGTCTTTTGGTATCACGGTTTGGGGAGGAGCTTTCGAAACGAACATCCTACAGGTGGAGAGAGCGCAACGAGCTGTCCTGAAGGTCATGACTTTCCAACACTTTCGCTATAGGACTGGACAATTATACAGAGACTGTGGAGTCTTGACTGTGAGGCAGATTTTTGTACTCAAAACTGTACTACGTAGACACAGTTCTTTAAGGTATGACAAAGGACATCTGGTCAAACGCAGGTCTACAAGTGTCTGTCCTGTGGAAATCCATCGCACCGGCCTTGCAGGGAGACACTTTAGGATCTTAGGAAACCGGCTATACACGACCATTAATAAACAGTGCAGTGTTTACGGTTTGAATAGGTTTAAGTGCAAAGAGGCAGTCACTAAATACATTATGACACTAAATTATCAGGAGGTTGAGAAATTACTCAAACCAATGCTGTAACGCACACGCACACACACACTCTCTCTCTCTCACACACACACACACACACACACACACACACACACACACACACACACATACAGACTGGGTATCGCTATAATGGTAACATTTTCTTTATTATTAGCCTAGCATAAACATTAACGTGTGTACTATGTAACTATTTATCCTGTGCTATTAGGAGGAGCGTCCTGTCATCCATAACACAAGTTAAATCTTAGCTTGGAAGGCAGAGATTCAAGTAATGAGTCAACTAATACATTTTTACATTTGTATACTGTCAGCTACTTATTATACCTACCTATGTGTAAGCTGTAACTGTTATGCTAAATTTGTAAACATGGTAATAAAGAATTATTATATATATTATTAGATTGATATTTAAATAACACTTAATAAGTGCTCGAGGAGTTTTGTAATTTGGTCTAGAATGATACTTTCCCGACAGTCTTTAGTTTATTTGTAAAAATGGCTGCTGACATATATATCATGATCATGAAAATGTTATATAATCCGCTATAAATATTTTAATACTATGTTTCAGTGACTAATATTAGCGTAACCTCTCAACAATATCACTACATAAACCGTTTATCCTAATTAACATTAATTAGTTCAATTTATACCTGAGTTCTAAGCTAGTTACTGCTACTAATATTATGCTACTTTTACTTAAAATGCCCTTTATTATTCCTAAACGAGTGTTTATTAAATCATATTGTTAACGAGGCCGTTAAACGGGTGATTAAACGAGTTATATTATAATATTTTATTGCCTTGTTTATTTATAACCTGATAATTTCTTATCGAACGGTTGATAAAAGATGGCGTCCACGCAATTCTGTAGGTTTGCTGTTATTAACGTTTTATTATATTTATTTATTTATTTATAGAACAATAATTGGCGTAGTATTTTAGCTTGTATTGTTATATTATATTATACTAGCTTTTGCCCGCGGCTCCGCCCGCGTGGATGTCGGTTATCGCGACCAAACATAGCCTATGTCCTTTCTCAAGGTCTAACCTATCCCTATACCGAATTTCATCAAAATCGGTTCAGCGGCTTAGGCGTGAAAGCGTAACATACAGACAGACAGACAGACAGACAGAGTTACTTTCGCATTTATAATATTAGCATGGAGGGGAAATATAAAAGAAAGTCGTGTTAGTTACACTATTTATAAGTCGAAAACGGCTGAACAGATTTGGCTGAAAATTGGTGGTCATGTAGCTTAAAAGCACGGGATGGACATAGGATACTTTTCATCGTGTTCGACCTTTATTTTATCACGGTCACGGGATCAGCATTTCTGGTACATATGCATGAAGTACCAGGCTCACAGAAACTTTGAGGAACTTTATCTGGGTCGCGGGAACGGGAGCAGTGTGCCCTTTCTTCCGAACTTAACGCGGACGAAGTCACGGGCAAAAGCTAGTTAATAAATAAATATAATAAACGATTGTGTGTACATTCGACAACAATTTTGTTATTAAAATTGACGTTCTGTAATAGCTATCTCGAGTCAAAAGCGAGGACCTAGCACAGTCCAGGTAGTTTAAACAATAAATGAAAATATAAGTTAAATACCTATTTCCAAAGTATTGTAAGTTAAGTAATGAATTAATTAATGCATTCAAACAAATATTTTCACTAAACGGGCGTCGGACACATGACTCTGACATAGTAACAATCATCTCAGTTTTGTAATATTTCATTTTGTGATATAATTAGTTTAGTTTGTAATTTACTTTTGTTAATCATATTTGACTCGCACCTCATAAATAACTGAATGATTTATGAGCCACCAACACTGTATTAAAAGTTTCACTTTTCATTTTCATGTTATGAATAAATTAGTTACAAAATAATTAATAGTTTGAATAATTGAAATAAACTTGATTACATTAGCATCTATTAATAAAGTTAGAGTCATGTCGCTTACAACAATTTATGGTCTTTAGTAGTATGAAACTCGAATACATAGGGAAAAAGAAGAATCATCTCGGGCGGGACTCGAACCCGCAGTCTTTCCCTTACAGGGGGAATGCCTTGACCAATTCGGCTACCGAGTCACGCCCGATTTGATTCAAATTTCCCATCTTATACGTCTTTAAGGCGACGGTGGAGTCATTTACCGATTTTCTTACGAACTATCGGAATCAATGAATGATGTTACAATCATTTTTAAACATTGATTTTTAACACCGCCCAAACAATTGAATGAATTTTTACAGCATTTATATACAAATCGAATACATAGGGAAAAAGAAGAATCATCTTGGGCGGGACTAGAACCCGCAGTCTTTCTCTTACAGGCGGCATGCCTTGACCGATTCGGCTACCGAGACATGCCCGAAGGTAAGGGAAAGACTGCGGGTTCGAGTCCCGCCCGAGATGATTCTTCTTTTTCTCTATGTATTCGATTTGTATAGTTAGCATACTTGATGCTGTAAAAATTCATTCATTAGTATGAAAATGTAAAGATGTTACCAATACATAAACGTACATACATTATGTTCATCCCTATTTTTCTCAAGAGTAGGCAGGGACAACAGTGCGTAACTAGCTTTTTCTTCTTCCTCTAAGCGTTAAACCCAGTTGCATCCGTAGCTTTCGGCTTGGAGTCTGGAGTCCGCTTTCACCAGTCTAACTGCAGATTTGGCTCGACTTCGATATTTTCTGTGGAGGGACTGCCATCTGACCTCCACAACCCAAAGGCGATATCGAAGCATTGCAGTTAGACCAGTTGGACTTTTGAGGGCTTCAACTACCCGTAACGACTGCCATAGATGTTCGTATAGCAACCGGGACCAAATCTTGGAGCCAAGCCAGCCTCATCAGCTAGCCAGTACACCTGCTGATTGAGAGACGACGCTCTAGCGCAACCTTACCTTATCACTCTAGGTTAGGTGTTCTCCTAGCCGGATCACCACCGTGGATCCTGGAAGCGAGATCCCTTGCGGCACGAGTCGGCTTGTGGTTTTAGTCGGTTCGAGTCTGACATAACCTCCCCTTCCGGCTCCGGCGGGGGGGGGGGGGGTTCCGAGGCGATATCCGCTCGAAAAAAAAAAGGTTAGGTGTTCAGAAGGCAGTCGCTTTAATAAAAGCCCTGTCAATTCTGCAAGAGGAAAAGGAGTAGGCGGACCAGAATCCAAGGTGAAAAGCCTCAGAGGCAACCAAGAATCACAGATAATGATGAATTTTCAAGAAATAATTGAAGCAAATTAAAATTTACATACGTAATTTACTTGTAGAGTGCTCACAAGAGAACTATTATTTTATATTCTGTGTTCGAACAAAAAACAATACAAACACCCTCGAACTACACCAAATGAGTGGAGATGTTGCGTCTTTGGCAGTATTTTATCGTCTCTACTATGGCGAATGTTCCGACGAGCTCCTTCAATTAGTCCCACCCCTCTTCTTTCCTCCACAGGACAACACATGCAGGTCTTAGATGTCACCCGCATACGGTGCAGAATATACCTTCTAGAACCAAGTGGTTCGGTGAATCATTCCTATGCCGCACCAATATGACCTAGAACTCCCTGCCAGCTCACGTGTTTTTTTCTTATTACAGTCCCAGGTCCTTGTAGCGGGGCGTGGAAAGGCATCTGACGAGGCCGTTAAGCTGAGTGCCATCATTGTTAATATAGTACATGTTTATGATGGTGACCCTCTTCCTTAGAATTTGCCTTTAGCTTACCATCAGGCGAAGTGAAGTCAAACTGACGTGTCCTTTTATGATAAATAAATTTTAAAAAACAAACATTTTGGGTATTTAAGGTAAACTTATTAGATTTTTTAAAATCAGATTACACGTTACTAACACAACAATAGGGTATTTGACTAAGTCGTCGATTCTTACCAATACTAGTTAATATGATAGCTTGTTGTGAAAAAATACGCCTTGCAAAATAAAATATTGCATATCTAAACTGAAACTATGACTTTTCATTACTTGAAATTCCCAAAAAAAGTCAAAATATAATCAATCAAATTCAATTCAAATATATAACTTTTTAGACATAACATAACATAACATAAACTCACGCCTGTATTCCCCGAAGGGGTAGGCAGAGGTGCTAGCACCCACATTTCGCCAGTTTATGATTAGGTCCCAATGTTATAGGTGGCGAGCCTATTGCCATTAACCGGGCACTTATAAACCTGCGATAAATACACACATAACTTTGAAAAGTATCGAAAAGTCATTGGTGTGTGCCATGGTAAACCTGGGATCGAACCCGAGATCTCGTCTCAGCAGTCCATTACCCATACCACTAGGCTACCGCAGATATTTTTAGATTCCTCATTAAATTTTAAATAACTTTTATTATGAACTATATAAGTGTAAACGCAACGTAGACCGAGATAAATGCGATATTATCTTGCACTCCATACATTCACACTACGCACTACCGAAGCGTGACGTCACAATTTAGAACGATTTTGTATGGAGCGTTATCGGGCGGCGCGACAAATTGAAATTTTCAAAATCAAATATCTTGAAAACTATTTGTCGTACGAAAATTTTACTTTTACAGTTCATTATATTATAAGACAGTGGTCATTTTTCGAAAGTAAAAAAAAAATAGTCAAATAGCCCTTTTACAATTACTACAACATTAAGTACGCCAGTACCACTATTCGCGCGCAGACTTACCGTGCGAGCACTCTTACTGTTACCTCCGGGGTTACGCAAAACAACAACCTGTCATCATTCTATTTCTATTTTTTTTAAAATATTCCACAACTATCTAGACCCATGGTAAGCTTAACTAGCTTGTGTTAGTGAATCTAGAATGCGGATAAACATAATTTGATACTTTTCTTTGTAAATACATATATACATTAAGGTAAATGTACCAGTACTTGATACTAGAGTGAGAAAAAAACACGTTTTCTTTCATAACAATGTATTAGAATGAGTAGGAATTTTCAGAGTAAGATACAAATATTAATCTGCCTTCCATTTATCTTACATTGAACTTAACTAAAGAATATAAGTGTTGTTTATTTTAATGTAGATTTTTTTCGAGAGGCTTAAAAAGGTACCAGTAATTGATGGGTAAATTTTTAATTGTCCCAGTAATTGACTATGACTTTTTTAAACTGGTGACCCAGTACTTGACAAGAATATTCTTTATAAAAATCCGATAAATTAAAAAAAATCACAGTGATTGTAGAAAATTACTTCATTTTTTCTTAAAATCACATAAAATAAAATTTTTCTTCAGAAAAAGTATAACTAATTCCAAGTAAAAAGTTGCGAAATGTCTAAATGATCAGAAAAAAATATTTAAATCATCAGAATCATCGCTATTGAGATCATCGGTACTACCACCAGAAGGGTTCCATGTTTCACTTTCTGATTCGCTACTTGAAGCAAACAAAAGAGTAGATTCTTTTTTCCTTTTAATCTCCTTTGCACGACTCTTAGCATTTTTGTTTTGGTTAGCTTGTTTGTTTTTCTTGCGGTTTATTTTTCTTTCTTCAGCCCTTTTCTGTTTTTGTTCAAGTTGTTCAAGCTTTTTCTTTTCTATACTTTCATGGTACTCTTGCCACTTTTCTGATGTAATTACTGAAGGTACTTTCTCAGTTTTCCTCTTCTTTTTATTATTTTCCTTTTCTTTTGCCCAAAACAGAGAATTTTTAAACGGGGTAGGAATAACTGGTTTTGCTGTGCTAGTTGATGCTATTGGTTGTATAGGACTTAACGGAAGAGACGACTGGACGACAGTAGACGTAAGGGCAAATGGCTGTGGATTTACAACCACTTCTGTTTTTTGCTATTTTTCTGTATCACAAATAGATTTCGTTGGTGTGATTTTGTCCTTTAAGTTCTTAGGCTAATCTGTGAATGTCTTTGTTGAAATGATTCATACCATTGTCTCCCAGGTCCGTTATTTTTAAAAGGAGTTTCGATATTTAATTCAGTCACTAGCTTGCATACACTATCTTGTAACTGATGCACAGTAACGGGAAATCCAGCTTTAGCCATCTCTAATATCCATAAAACAATGACATCTTCTTGCTCTGTAGATAAATATGATCCTGGACCCACTCGGCGCTCAAAGGGTGTTATGCCATGCACTTTATATGATAGTGTGCTATAAGGAATTTTATATTTTTTAGACGCAGCGGATATTGAAATCCCTGATTTTACTTCATTATATGCTTTCATCATGTCATCTTCGGAATAATTAAACATTTTGCCCTTTATTGGAGGCATGTTTAATGTATTTTAGCAATTTAATAAGTACCTGAAAAAAAAAGAAAGACAACTTTAATTTCGTACTAGTATTTGATATTGAATGTCCCAATAATTGATACCCCTTATCAACCACTAGGTAGAAGTCACATAGGAAAGCTATATTCCAAATTAAGCTATTTCAACCTTAAGCTTATTGTAATACTATGAAAAAGCGATTGAATCGAGCACATGAGAATATACCTAATAGATGATACTTGTATCAAGTACTGGAAATCAAAGGATTTTTGTCCTAGTATTTGATATCCCTGTATTTCATCTAATTATTCAAAATACTATTAGAAAATCAAACATTTACATAACCTATACAATTCCAAATAGAATAATGTATATACTTACCACTTGATGAGTTTCAATTTTGAGAAACACAGTTCGAAACACGTAAGGTCCTTAACAAATTAGTTAACATAAACATTGAGCGGCGAACACATGATGACACTATTGTAAACATAATAAAAATATGAGTCTTTAAAAGCCATCACAAAGAAAGTAATTATCAGATGGGATTAAGAGATGTATCTGCCAGTATAATTAATAAATGTTTCATTGATACCTGTGCAGGTATTCTTATTATAATGAGTTAAACTAAAATTTATCAACTTCTAGGACAATTTCAAGAACTGGTACAATTACCTTATGCATTAAAACACCCAGACCAACGCTATTTGCATTATGCCATATTCATGAATACAACTATTTGCACTGAGCGGGGATCGAACCTACGCCTCCTGCGAGGCAGCGTTCACTACCGCCACGCCACAGAGGCTATCCTTCTATCCTTACACATTTCATGAGATTCAAATTAAAACTTCATCCACACTTAAGACTGTATCCTAAAATAAAATTACCTACAGTATAATCCCAACAAATTAAAAATACACCGTCAGTAAATCTAAATGGGTAATATAAAAGTGTATTTAAAGGAATTTGCGAGTCGCATCCCAGATTACGTTAGACTTCCATAATATTAGTCGGATAATCTACATTTTGAGAAGGCTTAATGCCATGGCTGGAATAAGCCCGGATACCGAGCGGAGCCTTTACAAGAGCTACTAAGGAAATGCGCATCGTAGCTTTAATAGCTTTTAAAGACGAACGTTTCGATTTTCAACTTCAACTTTGCAGACTCAAAGTTCGTTGGAGAACGAAATTTGGTGTTTCGGAATAATGCTGTTTAAAATTTTACTACGAGTGAAGTGTTATGGGGTTGTTTTGTTACGCAATTTTCAGTGAATGGACGCTTTTAGGGTCTGTTATTGAGCATTAAAATGTAGTTGCCGAAATATGAATACTTAAATAAATATGTAGTTGCACCATTAGAGAGTAACAAAAAAGGATTATCCTTTATGTCTTACATTCTCAATTCCTCTGAAGATGTTCTCGAGCTTATTTGAGAACAAGGGTAATCAAGACTAATCCTAAAAAGTATTGTAAATCTTTCCTTTACGGCACCATTAAGACTTGGAATTCCTTGCCAGATCACACGTTTCCTTCTTCCTACAGTCCCGGGTCTTTGCGGCGCGTGAAACAACATTTGATGAGTCCCTCAAGCTGTGTGCCGCCATTCTAAACGTAGTAAGCACGTGTTTGTAATGGTGACTATGTTTCCTAAGATTGTACCTTCAGCTTTCTGCCAGGCGAGGTGAAGTCAAATTAACGTGCCCTATATAAAAAATCAACATTACTTTTCTCTGCCTTAGGGCTGGTGTGACCAAACACGAGTAAAGTTTTATCGTAGAATAAATAGCCAATATGTGGCTGATATTGGCTGTTTATTCTAGGAATAAACTTTACTCGCCTTTGGTCGAATGTACCATGTGGGGTATATATATACCAAAGTAGGGTAATCCCGGTGAATACAATCCACTTATAACATTGTAAATAATAGTGAAATCAAACTTTGTCTTCTGTACCAAAAAGAAAAATCAAATTTGCTACAAGATCATTCGACTACAAACCGTCCTCATTTGAAAAAGGAATATTTATACCGATCAAAACCGGCCCTATGCAATAAACATTACAAGTCTACAAATATGTAGAAAAGTGACAGATTTGTGAAGTTTTACGACAAGCACTGTTTAATATAACTTACAATTATGTAAGAATTTTACAAGTAAATGTATAACAAATATTACCCTTACAAGTGATGTTTAATAAAAGTTTACATATTTATGTAGAAACGTCTGACAAGTTACATAAAAATGTAAATACTATGTACGTATACTACGTATGTAAAGGTTTCTGAGAGAAGTAGGTGAATGAATTTCGAATTTGCTGGGCTCAAGGCCCTGTTCAAATAATGCTTCAAGCTGTAAATTGGAATTATACTTTACAACTTGCCAGTCTAAAAATATTGTATCTTCATTGTTCAATAAAGAATACAAATTTCAATTTTACCATGACAGAAAACCTACAAATTTGTGGAATTCTAACATATAACTGTCTAATAATCATTAATTCTTTACCAGTGACAATTTACATATTTGTAGGCAAAATTGTTTTAATGAACGCACACTTTTAATTACAAGTCTACACATTATGTAAATTGTAGAAAAATCTTGACAGGCGACCTCACCCTATGTCAGCATTTTACAATTTTGAATTTCAACTTAAAAAATGAAGTAATTTGTTATATTTATTAGAAACATTCCAATTATTAGCCGTTAAAGTAGAGATTGTAATGAGGACGAGGGGGGGAAGGATGAATTACTTTCGGAAACTGGGTTTCGTAAGTGATTCATCCTTTAAGCAACGGTGAACATACTGCGGATTTTTTTTGAACCCTACTCTACCCGAGTATGGTTCAAGAAAATAAACTTGAGTGATATTTTTTTACTGGCTCAGCGTCAGTTACTGAAAGCATGCAACTAGTATGTTTTACAAAGATAAGAAAGGAAATAAAGGAAATATCCATAGGCACTCAAGTTCATGGGGCCCACACGCCCACGGGGCACCTAAAACTGACAGTCAAAGGGATTTACTCACGGGGCTCATATACCCACCGATGTCACCTGTCCCGAGGACAGTGGGTGTACTGACAAAGTCACTATATCACTATCGAAATATATAGCGATGAATTCCATTAAAAAGTGTATTTATATTAGTATTGTACTTAAATACACTATTTTATAAAAATAAGTGTATAGGTACTAATCACATTATTTTTCAATATAAGTACTCTATGCTACCTAATGGCACTAATTGCTCCCCTAAACGCAAGGTATAGCGGGTCCAGGATGTTTCCAATAGGTTCCAATGATGTGTTATATATAAAACTACTAGCTGGTGCCCGCGACTTCGTCTGCGCAGGATTAGTATTTCGAGTAGCTCATATTAGAGTGGCGTATAAAAAAAACACAACAATTATTTATTTTTATAACAGTCGCTCTATGATAACGTAACTATTTTATCAACATAGGATATAAGGTAATTAAGCACTAGAGAGCCCTAATCATAGGCCTATAGTTAAAGCTTCATAAAATAAACAATGATATAGTTATCTAAACAGCAACAGAAATAACCATACTGTTCTGCGTTTATGCCGATGCCGGCCGAATTTGTTGACATTAATGACCATTGCTCCGTTCCCTTGAGTAGTAGCGTGATGATATATAGCTTATGTGTTATTCTGTGTAAACAATATTATTGTAAAGTTTCATGAAAATTCATTCAGTAGTTTTTACGGGAAAGAGTAACAAACATCCATCCATACTCACAAACTTTCGCGTTTAGAATATTAGTAGGATAGATGTTTTGTTCACACTCTAAAATGTCAACAAAATGATCTTCATATTATTGATAAAAAAATTAGTAAACAACAAATAATATTATCCGTATACGTAGGTACCTACCTATCTACATATTAATACGTGAAGCGAAAACTTTGGATCCCTTTTTACGAAAATTGCGGGCACGTAGGAGGGCGAGATTTAGCATAATGATAGTTTATATCGAAGAGAAGTGCTGCCTTTTTTTTTTAAATAATGCATTAAAATACCTAATTTTAGTTAAATTAAACGTTACGCACACTAAAGCTATTTCTAACACTAAAGCTATTTCTAAAACTGTGTGAACAAGTAAGTGACACACATATGCGGGCATATGCGTGTCACTTACGTGTTCACACAGTTTTTTTTAAGGCTTAGGTAAACATTACAGTTCTATAACTGTTTAAAATGTTCACAGCTGATGGATAAAAAAAAAAGGTTTTAAATTAATATTATTATTGATAAATACAATAAATTAATAGGTGAAGCGAAAACTTTGTACCTCTTTTTACGAAAATTGCGCGGAAAATCTCAATATAATAAAAACTTTAATAATGTTCAAACTTATAATTTTTAAATCAATTATGGTCGAGTTTCGACCACCGGGCAACCACTAGTTTATTATTAAGTAGCAATTTTTTCATAATTTTCGTTTTTGCGCCATTTTTGACAGCCGCCATGTTTGATTGTTCTTAAAGTGTGCCTTATTGCTACCAATGTAGGGAGTAGATGCTGTACTATATTGGTTCTTACGATAAAGTGCACAATAACTTAATTTAAAGTAAAAGTAAATTAGTAACAAAGATTTTACGTGCAAAACTTGAATTGGACAGACTGTTTTCACAAAAGTTGAATTTGTGAAAACAGTCTGTCCTATAAAAAGTATTTATTTCACAACAAAGTTCACATGCAGGCTGTCTTGAATTAAAAAAAAACTAACTTTTAATGCAAAAAAACACGCAGTCGTCGTTTGTTTTTCTTCCAATAAAAAATAATTTTAATAGAACTTAAAGACATGGATCAAAACAATAAATTAAGAATTTTATCATTAATTTATGAAAATAAAGAAATATTGTTTGCAAAATTCAGTGACCATTTAACTCATGCTACCAAGATTAGCAAATGGAAAGAAATAACCGATAAATTAAAGTCGTTGAATATTTATCACAAAGACTGGAAGTATCTACGGGACACGACGTGGCAAAACTTTAGAAAAAGGACCATTGTAAGTATATTTTAAGCTATTTTGAATAAGTAGGCTATGCCCGCGGCTCAGCCCGCGTATATTGCTGCTGTTACGACTTTTGCTCATATCTCCGATTCAACTCATGTGATTGCGATTGAAATTTACGTGAGATTTTGAGTCTAACCAAATGTTAAATAATTTGGTTAGATTCAAAATCTCAATCTCAAAATCGCATTGAAATTTTTGAATGATTTTTTATAGCATTTACTATGCTAACTTTTAAGTTCGAATAATGAAAATGAAATGCTCAAGTGAGACTTGAACTCACGGCCTTTCCCTTACAGGGGGAATGCTCTTCCAACTGAACTATTAACATTTGTTCAGTTCTTTTGTATACATTGCGCACAAACATTACAATATCAAAGTATATTATATAGAAATTTTACTTTAACTTCATAATGTTTTAAGTTTACTTTAACTTTCAACATTATGAAGTTGCATTTCATACTAATGTTATATTTGTATGAATTTTTTATAGCATTTATTATGCTAACTTTTAAATTCGAAATACATCGACCTTAAAGACGGCTATAAAGAGAAGAGAGATTTGAAGTGATTCAGGTGTGGCTCAATAGCTCAGTTGGAAGAGCATTCCCCCTGTAAGGGAAAGGTCGTGGGTTCAAGTCCCACTTGAGCGCTTCCTTTTTCCCGATGTATTTCGAACTAGTGTTAAATTACAAAAATACCATTTCACAATGATTTTGTGTACAAGTTTTTTGTTCAGCAAAATAATATTTGAAGTAACATACTCGTAATAAATTTATGTGACACCTGTTTCACTTATCTAATAATTGTTCAATATTTTCAGGAAAAAAGGGACAACCGACAGCAAACGGGATCGGGAGGAGGGAAAAAATATCGCTATGATGAAGTGGATGAACTGGTTCTAAATATAATTGGGCGAGAATCTCCTGCCATAGAAGGTCTCCGTATACCAGAATCGTCCGGCACTAATCAAGCACAATTAGTGTATGAACTAGAGTTGCCTGAAGCCTTAGCCGACACAAATACGCTTCCAGAACAGAACATTTCTCCTGAAATTGCACCTTCTAAAAGAATATCGCAAAATAAGTTTCACAATCTTAAAATCCAGAAAATGGAAGAAGATTTAAAATTAACCAAAGAAAAACTGGAAATTGCAAAGCGTGAACGCTACAAACTGGACTTGGAAATATTAAAACTAGAGAAAGAATTATTCATACAACAACCATCTGATTTTACGTTAAAATTTCACGCAGAAAAGCCAAGTTCTCCTATTATTTTCCAGTCAGCTGATTACGGCCAAGATGTTTTGCGATTAGTAGTAGAAAGTATGGAATAATAACTTTATTCTATACTTTATATTGTTAAACACAAATTATTTTCGCCACATCTTGGTTCTTTGCTGTAGATTAAAAAAAAAAAAAAAAAAAAAAAAAAAAAAAAAAAAAAAGATTACAAATGATAATAATTATTATTGGTAATGTAAAATTAGAAGGTGGACGTGTGGGTAATTTGAATCTACTTCCATTTTCTGGATTTTAAGATTGTGAAACTTATATATACGTAGGACCGACGATCATAGTTGTCGAATTGTGGGTGTTAATACACCCTCTGCCTACGGGTACACCTCATATAGTAGAACTTTTTAAGTAATAATTTTATATTGCATAACAACTAATAGCATAAAACTCTTTTCGCAGAATATCGTTTGGCATAAACTCATTTTGCATACATTGAAACCCATAATTTTGTAAGTCAGAATCATCTGTACGCATAATTTTTGTATCCATAATAATTACAATGTATAACCATCACATCGCAGAAAGTTCAAAACCAGATTCATCTTTTGGTATATATTTCTTATCCATAACTATTTAAAAGTAGAACCATCATTTCGCATAATGTTTACAGCAAGAATCATCTTTTATGATTATTGCAACACTTTTCTAATCAGGCGTTATCATTTTTACTATTGCTATTGCTCTGTGTCGGGGTGTAAATAACTATCTATTCTGGCGCTTCGCCGGCCGCTGCCGCGGCACGCTCGCTTCGCTCGCTCGGCTCGCGCTGTTGGGGTCACAGTTCTAACCTAACCTAACCTATCCGAGTCGGGGTACTCTGTGTCGGGGTGTAAACAACTATCTATTCTGGCGCTTCGCCGGCCGCTGCCGCGGCACGCTCGCTTCGCTCGCTCGGCTCGCGCTGTTGGGGTCACAGTTCTAACCTAACCTAACCTATCCGAGTCGGGGTACTCTGTGTCGGGGTGTAAACAACTATCTATTCTGGCGCTTCGCCGGCCGCTGCCGCGGCACGCTCGCTTCGCTCGCTCGCTGTTGGGGTCGCTCTTTATAGTATGCCTACTCAAATTATGCCAAATAATCTGTACTCTAAATGAACGTTATGCTAAATCAAGTTATACAAAATTTTAACTATGCCAAAGGTAATTATGCCAAATAAAATTCTACTATCTTAAATGTATGCCATTCTAAATTCGGTCATAAGCACATTATGCCTAAAAATATTTATGTCAAATATTTTTAATGCCTAATAAATGTTCGATTAAAGAAGTTTCTGCGAAGTGAGTTATCCCAAATAGGTTTCGGAGTATCAAGTTTCTACCAAATAGACGGCACCCTCTGCCTACCCGTTCGGAGATTTACTGGCGTGAGTATGTGTATGTGTGTAGTACATAGTATGAAATAACATAACACGCACGCTCAAGCTATGGAATGAATTCTCTGCCGTGATTTTCCCAAGCGACTACATTATGGGAATCTTCAAGAAGGGCATTAGGTATCTTCAGAGCTGGCAGCACGAGTGTAATGCCCCTGGTGTTGCATACGTTCATAGGCCGGGCCGTGTGCTTGTCTGCCACTTAAGTGGTATGAAAGAACTATTTTCAATACTTTGTACTAACCCAAATTATCTTCACCGTATCGATTTTGCCTAGGTGACAGATGATAAATGTTATCATTGGTAACGTAAAATAAGACAATGGTCGTGTATTTAATTCGCTTATAACTTTATTTAAAATATAATATTACATTGTATACCTACAATACAATAATAAAAATAAAAGAACTCATGAAAATAACTGGATTAATGATTGTAGTACTCCCACACCTTCTTGTTCAAATAATTCCTCGTCACTGTTACTGGCAACTTCGTCATCGTGTGCATTATTATGATGAGAGTAAGGAGTATAACAATGCGATCCCAGGCGTTTTTCAAGATTGTGTAAAACTATACTGCATAGTATGATTTTACTTGCAATAATTGGCTGCACTCTAAAATGGTTTAGGCATGGAAATTTTTCTTTAAGTATACCAAGTGCATTCTCGACCATTCTACGGGTTGCTTTGAAAGCACGCAAAAAATTTTCGAGTGCCAAAGTTCTCGAAATTTGTACTGGAATTTTTGGGCTTATTAGCCATTTTGTGAGGCCGTATCCGCTGTCACCAAGTATAATAGCATTTGGAAATGGTCGCCAACCGTTTCCCTATTCTCTTGCTAGGGAAGAGCACCTAAGTGCTCTAGCGTCGTGAACTGACCCTGGCCATCTTGCACTTGCATAAAAAAACTCTAAATTTGGCCCACACACTACCATCATATTTATAGAATGATTTCCATTTCTGTCAACATAGGCTGATTCATTATGGCGAGGAGCATCCATTATGATCAGTGAACCGTCTACGATGCCTGCTATTCTAGGTATATTATATTTCATAAACAATGTAGGGATATCTGTAGAATCAGTTGGCCAGCGGACTTCATCTCCAAATAATTTAGTAACTATAATTCTCGATACATTTTTAATGCAATTGTGTATTGTTGCTTTACTTACACCATGTGCATCTGCTATGACGTGGTATTGTGAGCCACAGCCCATCCAGTGCAATGCACACAAAATTTGCTGGAGGGGCGTAAGGGCTGCATTTTTCATAGTGTCGTGTTGCAAATCTTGTCCAATTTTTGCCATCAAATATTCAACAGTAGTCTTACTTACACGGAATTTTTCACTAAATGTGAAGTCTGATATTTCAATATTAAAATTTATCCTCTTACGAAAAACTCGACGTGGTGGGCTGCGATAATCATCATCACTGCTATCGCTACTTCCACTGCTTGTTGTTAAAACCATAATATAGTGGATTTCGGCACTGATTTGTAGAAGAGAGTACAATATTGATGTTTATTTTGAGTTCTTTCTATTTATTAATCTGCATCACATAATATCTTCCACACAATTTAACACTGAATAGTTGTGAAGATTTGACAAAATGTCAGAATCGTTTTACAATTATATTATGTCAACTTGAAACGTTACTTGTAAAAAAATGTTTATTGAACAGGAATTGTGTAAAATAGTAGTAATAATTCTACAATTATGTAGATTTCCACCATGGTAAATTTGTGACACATATTGTTTATTGACTACAAACTTGTAGAATTGTAACCTGTAAAGTACAATTTGTAGATTACAATTTGTAAGCTTTATTAAATAGGGCCCTGAACAACTTTGAAATCGGTGAGAAAAGGTCATAATAAAAATTCTAAGCCAACCAACTTATTACATCTCAAATATTTGATCCAACCTTGATATTGGCATTGGGTTTATATTATTATTCAAGCAAGCAATTTTATTTTCTCTATCCGCTTTCTTTTAGATGTTAATTCAATCTATCACGTTAATAGATTTTGGAACCAACTTTTCAAAGTATGAAGGGGTAGGTAAGCAGAATAGTGGCTTATATGAAGGAGAATTCAATCAGTAAAATTCGCTTGAACTTGTGACATGTGTACTTTATCTCAGGTTTTTCTATAACGTACCGTATTAAAGCTTAAATTAAAATGGCAACTGAAATTTGCTGACGGAACTCTTTGGCATGGCCAGAAACTTCGAATTGGGCATCAATCCAAGAACGAAGCGGTCAACGTTCCCACTTGCGGTTACTATATCAACGAACTGCAATAAATGGGTCCAAAACAGTAATGTAATATCTCCTATCTTGTTCATCTAATACATATGGATATAATAACATGGATCATAAATTACTTTTTTCTGACTGAATAAATACGTGTTAACCAAGAAATAGTTTTTTTTTAGAATATTAGAACCGAAGTTACTAATATTCCCTCTAACCGCTCCAACTAAGCTAAATTGCTTGTGCTAGGAGTGGGTTCACGTCGGTAGTGTAATGTCCAGGATTCGTACCCGGGACCTCTCTATCGTAAGGCCGACTCCTTAACCACTAAGCAACCGACGTTCCAATAGATATATATATGGACGTCGATTCCCCTAGGGGTATGATTCCGAGGCTGACTGCATACTACAACTGTTAGACGCATGCACCACCACACATACATTACTTGTTAAACTTCGATACGGATAAAGGGAACCATTGAGAAGCCGCAATGAATTACCTACGCATTATGAACTGCGTTCGTCTGCGTTTTTGCATGCGGTCGGCTTGCGACCCTTATACCATATAGTGGGCTTCGGAAACATACCTTTAAACCATACAATGTCCTATTAAACTCATTTCCAACAGATTGCTTATCGCTTGCGCAGTGCTCACTGGTGAAAATCCAACTTTCACCAACAAACGCTTTATGGGGTCACCCTACATCCCGGTATTAGAAGATCTGAAACAATGTGCTGTTTTATTTGGTTCGAGTTTAACATGACCGTCTTCACCAGCCAGCGGGTTTCCGTGAGGATTTCCGCACGAAAATGAAATGAAATGAATATGGCTAGTTGCATTGGTCTGGGTGTTTCTATGTATAATATGTATTTATTTACAAAAAAAAAGCATCTAAGTATGTTTATTCGCATTCTAGATTCCATAACACAAGCTAGTTAAGCTTACAATAGATAGCGTTCTGTACAATGTTGTGGAATATTTATAGACAGGCCCTAGAAAGGCAACATTCAGCATTTTTGCGTCATATCAATTTTAAAATTGGTCTTTATTAGATTCTAATATTCAGTTAACACTACACACTATAAGGTTTGACTAAAGAGACTTAGGTATGTATAGAGCAGTATATATACCCTCTTTAACCATACCTTATGTATCAAATACTTATCCCTCAGTTCCCTCACATATCTTTGAACATGTAACGTTGTAAACATCAACACAACATAATGAATTTCTACAAAGACAAATTACAACTCAAACATTCCTAAGCTAACATAATGAATTATCAAACAGCAAACAAACCCTCACTATATTATAGTGAACAAGTTATTTACAAAACTAACTATTGCTAGAGGCTTTGCTCGTGGTTATAAACGACTTTTTAAAATTAATTTTCTATTCGTTTTATTCTTAATACGTACCCCTGACAATGTGTTTGCATAATTTTATAGTATAGTTGGTCGGAGACAAGATGACTAGATGGCAGTCGCTAATATAAAAGCCAAGATAAGCCAAATCAACAAAAAGTGGAGGAAACCGACCATGGGCTCCACACTTCAGGCTTCAAAATACAGATGATTAAATATACTTATATGTACACTAGCTTGTGCCTGCGGCTCCGCCCTCGTGGATGTAAGTTATTGCGACGAAACATAGCCTATATCCTTTCTCAATGTGTAATCTATCTCTGTACCAAATTTCATCAAAATTGGTTCAGTGGTTTAGGTGTGAAAGCGTAACATGCAGACAGACAGACAGAGCTACTTTCGCATTTATAATATTAATATGGATAACAGGTCTATTTCTGTACCCCTTACAATGTGTATGCAAAATTTTATAGTATAGTTGTCGTGGGGGGCTATATGGCAGTCGCTAACGTAAAAGTCAAGATAAGCCAAATCAACAAAAAGAGGAGTAGAACGGATTCTAGGCTCCACACTTCAGGCAACAAAATGCAGATGAGTAAATATACTTTATATATACATTTTTTACTAAGAAACATCTCTAGACCATTGTGATATTCATGCATACAAAAATTTGCAATGAATAAGAATCGTATCAGCGACATCTGACATGCCGTCGAACGAACAACACCACCGTTACGGTCGAACACCACCATTAGGTAAGCAACCCCAGAGTAGAATAATACAGGGAGAGCCTTATTAAAACTCATAACGAACTTAATCAGAATAAAAGTGTAGTTAAGAAAAGACAATTTGTAACTTCCGCTACCAGTAAAGGGACTCCCCTTTATTGGTAGCGGAAACTAAATGAGGCGTCCGGAAACAAGGTACAATGCCGAATATAAATTCTTTATTTAAATACACATGCCGGGTATTTACCTGAAAGTTAGGCTGAGGTATCAACACCCATACTTTTGGCATGTTTTCTGGGTCATTTATTTATTAGTAGGTAGCTATTGAGCACCACTTGAATCATTCCAAATTTTCCATCTCTTTGTATCCGTCTATAAGGGCGACGGTGCAGCCATCTACCAACATTCTTACGAACTGTTGGAAACAATGAATGAATTTTCAACCATTTTTAAACATTGAATTTTGATGACTGCGCCCAAATATTTGATTTTTCCAATGTTTTTCGAACTTAACAGTTAGCATAATAAATGCTATAAAAAAAAATCATTCAGTATTTGGGCGCAGTCATCAAAATTCAATGTTTAAAAATGGTTGAAAATTCATTCATTGTTTCCAACAGTTCGTAAGAATGTTGGTAGATGGCTGCACCGTCGCCCTTATAGACGGATACAAAGAGATGGAAAATTTGGAATGATTCAAGTGGTGCTCAATAGCTCAGTTGGCAGAGCAGTCGCCCTGTAAGCGAAAGGTCGTGAGTTCGAGTCTCACTTGAGCATTTCATTTTTTCCAATGTTTTTCGAACTTAACAGTTAGCATAATAAATGCTATAAAAAAAAATCATTCAAGTAGGTAGCTACTTAAGATACTGAAAGCGTCGGTAGCTTAGTGGTTTAGGAGTAGGCCTTACGATTGAGAGATCCCGGGTTCGATCCTGGCCATTACACTACCGACGTGAACCCACTCCTAGCACAAGCAATTTAGCTTAGTTGGAGGGGTTAGAGGGAATTAGTAACTTCGGTTCTAATATTCTTTAAAAAAAAAACTTATGCCTAATAAATGTACCTTCCCTGCCTAAGGCATCATTCTCATCGTGGTCGCGTTAGGCACACAATTACTTTAATTGCCTTGAGGGCCTAAGGCAGGGAAGATATAGTGCAAGCTCTAATCATAATAACAGAAACCATTAGCCCTTTAAAAAAACCCTTCCAAATCACACAGTTCAAGATCTTTCTGCTTGTAAATTTATGAAGGTTGAATGATATATAAATAAAGTAGATGGGTATCATTTCAAACTATTTCCCCCGAATATAAATCCATTATATAAGATGTAGAACATATCATAAGGAGGCGCTATCTCTCTAAAGACCAATATCTTGATATCTCTTGGGAGGGGTTTCTGCATAAAGTAAAAAAGCGAATAAATTCTTTGAAAAATCTTATGGCTCTTATTTCTTTCAAAGGTCGCTTAATTTAATTTCGGGTGTATATTTTTAATACAGTTAGAAATAACTGAATGAACCTTCAATATTTTTTTATAATTAATGTTTTTTTTGGAATTGAAGATTTTATTGCGTTTCATATCTTCTTCACTTATATTGATATGCAATTAGTGCGTGCTGGACTAAAAACGTTAAAATAAAAAAAAATCTATAGTAATAAATATAATAATAATAAATATTCTACAACATTCTACACAACGCTATCTAGACCCATGGTAAGCTTTTATAGCTTGTGTTATGGAATCTAGAATGCGGATAAACATACTTATATACTTTTTTTTTTTGTAAATACATACATATTATACATAGAAACACCCAGACCAATGCAAATAGCCATATTCATGCATACAAATATTTGCACTGAGCGGGAATCGAACCCGCGCCTCCTGCGTGGCAGTCGCGTGCACTACCGCCACGCCACGGAGGCTGTCATATCATATCATCAATAGTGAATGTTATCCCAGACTATTAATTTATTATTAGTTTCAATGAAACTAAGCGTTGATTTTAATTACTGCAATCGTGAACCCACTCTCCTGTATTTGATTTTCACCCCTTTTTTCTTACCGTTAGGAGTACAAGTTTTTTTTTTTTTTTTTTTATATAGGACACGTCAATTTGACTTCACCTCGCCTGATGTTAAACTAAAGGCAAAGTCTCGGAAAGAGGGTCACCATCGTAAACATTTACCATGTTAACAGTGGTGGCACTCAGCTTGACGGCCTCATAAGATGCCTTTTCACGCCCCGCTTAAAGGACCCGGGACTGTAGGAAGAAGGAAACACGTGAGCTGGCAGGGAATTCCAGGTCTTAGTGGTGCGGCATAGGAATGAATCACTGAAACGCTTGGTTCTAGCAGGTATACTCTGCACCGTAAATGGATGACATCTTAGCCCTGCACGTGTCGTCCTGTGAAGGAAAGGGGAGGGTGGGACTAATTGGAAGAGCTCGTCAGAACATTCACCATGGTAGAGACGGTAGAAAACTGCCAAAGACGCAACATCTCTACGCATCTGCAAAGGCTCGAGGGTGTTCGTGACCTCAGGATCCCCAATAATGCGGACCGCACGTCGCTGCAACCTGTCGAGAGCATCTAATAAGTACTTTGCGGAGCCGTCCCAGAGATGTGAGCAGTATTCCACGCAGGAACGAATTTGGGTCTTGTATAGAAGACACCGCTGCTCCGGCGTGAAAAAACGTCTCACTCTGTTCAGGACTCCGAGTTTACGCGAGGCTGATTTGATGATACTCTCGATATAGTTTTTGTTATTCAGTTTGCAGCGAACATCCATACCGAGGATAGTGAGGTGATCCTGCAGTGGCAGTGGTGTGCTCTGAAGAGTGGGAAGGGGAAGGAAAGGAGATACCTTAGCTGTAAACGCACATGCCTGGGTCTTCTTGGCATTGAACTCGACCAGGTTCCTAGCGCCCCATTGAGAAATGTGGTCCAGGATCCGGTCCAGCTCTGTGACAAGAAGCTGCCTTTTTTCCGCGATATCAGACTGCTTGGCCGCAGGATGTGCGTGATAACTCCCATGTAAGGTGCTGTCGTCTGCATAGCAGTGAATGTTTCCGTTACAGAGCATGTCATTGATATGCAGAAGAAAGAGAGTGGGAGATAAAACGGAACCCTGCGGCACGCCAGCATTTACCTGCAAGAACTCCGAAGCTCGTCCATCACAAAGGACGCGAATACGGCGCCCCTGCAGGAAGCTTGCAACCCAGTTACACAGTCTAGGAGGCAGGCCGAAGGCTGGTAGCTTGGAAAGAATCGATTTGTGCCATACCCTATCGAAAGCTTTGGCGATGTCAAGACTAATTGCCAGTGACTCACCGTGCTTCTCCATAGCCTCACCCCAAAGGTGGGTCATGTACGCCAGAAGATCACCCGTTGACCGTTTCGGTCTGAAACCGTATTGCCGGTCACTAAGCAAGGAGTGATCCTCTAGGTGGCGCATGAGCTGTGTGTTAATTATGTGCTCGAACACCTTACACAGCACTGAGGTGACGGCTATGGGTCGATAGTTGGCTGGGTCCGAGCGATCCCCCTTCTTGGGGATCGGCTGGACATTCGCCTCCTTCCAAGCCGAAGGCACTGTACCCGAACTGTAGGACAGTCGGTACAGCCGCGTTAGCATAGGAGATAACTCCGCTGCACATTTTTTAAGTACAACCGCTGGAATACCATCAGGACCACTGGCTTTCCGGACATCGAGTGATTGCAGTACTGCACGGACATCGCGTTGCCTGATACGTATATCAGGCATTGCGTGGTCACCAGTGGGCATTGTCCGTGGTTGCATACCACAATCATCGACTCGGGAGTTGGCCGCGAAGAGATTGACCAGCAAATTTGCTTTCTCTTGCGGCTCATGGGCCAGAGATCCATCGGGATTGCTCAGCGGGGGCAGCGAGGGCTGGCAGAAGTTGGCTTGCACGGCTTTGGCCAGTTGCCAGTAGCCACGGCTACCCGTGGGATGCGCCACTAGCTCTTGGCCCAGCCGCGCTATGCGCTGGGCATCCGCCCTGACGCATGCCCTCCTGCAGACCTTTGTGGCTCTGTTGTACGCCGCCTTGAAGTGACCCACGTTGGGATCGCGTGTGGCGCGCGCCCGCACCCAGGCGCGGTACGCAGACTGTTTATGTTCAACAGCCTCCGCGCACTCGCGCCCGAACCATGGACGCGCTCCGCGGACTCCGGTGACATCGGTGTATGGGATATAGTATTCCATACCTAGACCGATCTCACCGGCGACGGCAATAGCGCTCTCAGATGGGTTCTTACCCTCAAAGCAACGTTCAACCCACGGGATGGACGCATAATAGTCGCGCAATCCATCCCAGTCCGCTGACGAGTAGTGCCATAGCCGCCTCTTCCCCTGCACGGGTCGTGGGGGCGCTACAATGGGCACGGTGGAGCGGACCAGACAGTGGTCGGAGTTACCTAAAGCAGCAATCACCGAGACACTGTACTGGTCCGGTGACTCGTCAACAGAAGGTCAAGCAGAGAGGGCTCTAGGCCGGACTCTCTTGGTATCCTCGTGACCTTGTGCACCAATTGAGTCAAGTCATGCGCCAGGGCAAATGCGTGAGTGGCTCTTCCCGCATGGTTTGTTATGGCGGAGCCCAACCAGATCTTGTGGTGGGCGTTAAAATCCCCCAAAAACACCAATTCGGCGTTCGGAAACCGCTCCTGCGCATCATCTGCCGCCTGACTCAGGTATTCGAATAGTCGAGTTATCTCTGCATCTCCTGTATGGGAACGGTAAAGGCACACATAGACCTGACTCGTGGAGCCATGGTCTACGTGTACCCAAAGGATGGAAAAGGATGGGTCCTCTAGACAGCGCAAACGGCGACAACAAATATCCGCCCTAACAAACACGCACACCCCGGCTTTTGCTCGGAAATTTTCCTCGATAACATAGCCGGGGTAAAGCAGGTAGGTCGTGTCGTCAGGGCGGCGTATTTGTGTCTCCGTTAGAAACAGCATAGCTGGTTTCGCCGTCTCCAGGTGTTGGTGGACGGCGTTGAGGTTCTTATGGAGCCCACAGATGTTCGTGGACTCCACCTCAAATAGAGTTTTTGTTGGAGAGTCCCTAGCCGCTGTTTCAACAATTTTTGTTTTGTGCGCTGCCATGAGGTGAAGGGTAAGGGAAGGCGTGAAAATGAGGTGATTGTCGCCGCAGCACCGCGTGACAAAACATGGGAGATTGGTTTCATCTATAAATGTGAGGTGCGACGAGAGCCAACGCGCCGAACGGAAGGGCCCCCGTACCCTCCCGAATATGGTCGCCGGGCTCCCGTCCGGTCGCCAACCGGCACGACGAGCCATATCGGGATTATGCGCGACCTGGTGGGGCAGCCTCCCAGGGTGGTTAGTCCCAGTTGGGCCCCTGTACTATGCCGCGGGCGGCCAGCAGCACCACCGTTTCTACGGGTCTCCCTGCCCGGCGCGGCGCCCCGCGTCACACCCCACTAGACTACGCCAAAACCCACCGGTCCCACTAGTGCTGCGACTACCATCACCTCGGCCCGGCTATGCACTTGCTGATCCCTGAACGCAATCCAACCGAGATTGGATTACTATGGAGGGTTTTTCGCACTTGTGCACGGTGGTACCAATCCGGTCGAAATAAGTGTCAAATTTGTGCCATCAAATTTCTACCACCTGTAAAACTTCAGAAACTTCACATTCTTATTCTCAAAATGTTCCTATTAGAGATATTGGGATATTTACCATGTATTATTTCGATTGTCCGATATTTCGGCGCTTTTGCAAGCACCATGATCACAAAGGAACCGGAGTATTGGTGGTAAGCAGTGAAGTGTAAGCTGTAAATATGAGTATCTCGATATCTCTATTATTAATATCAGTCACCATGATAGTTTGAATACTCAAAATATTCTCCTACTGTAGCATGCTACTATTTTTTGCATATCATTGGCATGAATTTAGCCCAGTATTATTCATACTGAACAAGCATTCGATGCAACACCCAACCACAGGCCGTTACTATATAACAACATAACATAACATAAACTCACGCCCGTATTCCCCGAAGGGTTAGGCAGAGGTGCTAGCACCCACGTTTCGCCAGTTTATGTTTAGGTCCCAATGTAGTATGTATAGGTGGCGAGCCTATTGCCATTAACCGGGCACTTATAAACCTGCGTTAAATACACACATAACTTCGAAAAGCATCGAAAAGTCATTGGTGTGTGCCATGGTAAACCTGGGATCGAACCCGAGACCTCGTCTCAGCAGTCCATTACCCATACCACTAGGCTACCGCGGTACGCGTTACTAAACAACGCCAAAATATATTTTCAACAACAAATTTATTTAGCAACTTTTTTGTGACAACAGCCAATGTAATTTGCGATCTAACTCTGGTGCAAACGTCATGCAATTAAAAGCTTTGTTACCTATAAAGTAAAAACGTTAATTCCTATTAACTTAATTGTACAATTACTCATCCCCCCTATCGCAGTAAACGTAGGTTCACTTCACCCTAATTCCGCGAGCAATATTTTTCAGCCTACGTAATATGGGCTAGTCTAACACCAAATCAACTGAAATTAAATTCATAAACTAAACTACGATTAGCGAAATGTCTGCAAAATAACAACTTCAGGCAATTTACGTTGAAATGTTATATTTAAGCCATCTCAATAACATCAGCGTAAATGGATGTTTCATGTTTGTTATGACGAATAGGGTGACGCCTGAGTGACTCGGCATTTTCATGAAAAATACTTACTAATAACAAAGTATTTGTTTACGTGTTGTTCGCACAAATCGAATACCAGAAAATGTATCAGTAAAGATATAACAAAGGTTGGACTTAGGGGTCCGGGGACCGCTCTTCTACCTCTCTCTTCCATATTTGGTATAATTCATCTTTTACGGGCGCAATTTCTCTCTGACTTTCCAACCGCAATACCTTCTTCATCCTAACCTTAGTCCCAGTTGCATCTGAAGCTTTTATTTACCTCAAAGTCTGGGGTGTCGTTTTTTCCAGTCTAACTACGGGATTGGCTGAATTTAGATATTTTCCGTGAATCAACGCATTGGCGATATCAAAGCATTGTAGTTAGACCCTAAAACTAGCATAACTATGCTATTTTTAGGCCTCTAACTACCCGCAACGACTGCCATATGTGGCCCTGAGTCAGCCGGGTTGCGAGGGGTATGAAAACCTCACCTCCGGCCTAGCACCACGACCCTCAGTCGGCATGCGATTTTAGTCGATTCGAGTCCAACCTAACCTCTCCTTACGGCTCTGGTGGGGGAGGTACCCATGGGGATTTCCGCACGAAAAAACGGCATAGGTGTTCGTATGACACATTATACCTATAGCAATCATTATATATGTCATTCTTCTTCTCCTATAGTGGCATAGCGCCTCGGCCGGCGGCCCTCTTTTTTTTTAATTTTTTTTTTTTATCGTGCGGTAAATCCCCGTGGATACCACCCCCACGGAGCCGGTGGAGTTGGTTATGTCGGACTCGAACCGACTACAACGCACGCCGTCTTGGGTCCTTGGTTGCCGGAGGTAAGATTGCCAAAAGCATATCTCTCGCACCCCGGCAGACCCAAGACAATCTCTTTCGAGATGGCGCCCTTCGGGTTGTGGGGACCACAGGGTCCCCATTTAGCCCAGGTTATGGGGAGAGCCCCGGTTACGGGGAGCGGCCGGCGGCCCTCAAATTATCTTCTCCCAGTGTGCTGCCACCTATATGGCGCTCTCGGACGCGTACATAAAGTCCTGCGGTGTACATGTGTATGGGCATTTAGCACACCTGCACACAGATCTCAATTTCATTATCGATATGTTTTATACTTTACTTGACCTTTTTTCACGTGTTTATTTTTATCACGCCAAGCAAAATGAAAGCTAATGAACCAGTGTGTGGACAATATGGGGATTGCAAGTGAATCAAATTCATTACTCGGTGCGTGCTACACCAGAAAGCGTGCGGTAATAATCAACTAATCGCATTCGATTGCATTCGTTTGCCTTTGTTTGATTGGTGTGTGACCCTGCATTACATAATAACTCATTAAACAGAATGTAAACCACAGTAAAAATATTTCACAGAAATCGCGTGTGTCCATCAACAATAGCTTAAAAAAATGTTTACTATTGAAAAGTCATTTATACAAATTATACCCTGTAATGTTTATGATAATACTACCTATGTGATAGCTGATAATTATAGTGGCGTTTTTTTTTTTTTTTTTTTTTTTTAAATTAAGGTCCCACTGAAACATTACATTTCAGTGGGACTCTTCAGGAATCCCCCCACTCGATTAATCATGTGGGGCCCTTGTTACTGTTTTCTTATTTATTAATCAATGTTTTAGGTTAGTTTAGAAAAGTGGTAATTTTGTTATTATGTATTATTAAAATGTTTTGATTTTATTAGTTTTATATTATAATTTAGATAAATCTAATATGTAGTCGTTTAGAAATATAATTATTTATTTAGTATATATTAATGTATATATGTAGATTATTATATGGATATAGTAGTATAGTTTTAAAAAGGAGGAAGAGTAGTAAGCAGATGCAGCTTGGTCTAATTTTCCAAAGAAAATTATTCTCAAGTGTGTTTTAAGTATATATTATATATTTATACATTTAGCATAGAATTATAAAGTGATTTTATATTTTTATAATATGAAGATACATAGATATGATAGGATATTTATAGTTACTGAAGTAGTAACTTGGTCTATCTTTGTCTATTATTATTATATTATATTATATTATGTCAGTATATATATAGATATGATGAGTACATGATATATGGTTGAAGAGCATATGATATAGGTATATATATATATAAGTTATTATTATGATATAGTTTTAGAGTAAGGAATAAGAGTATTTGACAGATGCATCTTGGTCTAATTTTCCTAAGGAAAATTGTTCACAAGTGTATTTTATATATTACGTTTAGAATAGGATTACATAGCTCATAGATATAGGTTTATAGGAAGAGATTTAGGGAAAGTTTTATATTATATGTTATAAAAGAAGCCAGAAAGACGATACATAATTTTAGGTATTTATTATTAGTGGTTTTAATCAATCTCCGTGTTTAAAATTTAATTTGTTTTTAAAAATTGTTGAAGTAATTTTCGGGGTATTCCTGTTAAATGGTTTGTTTATTATAATTGTTGTTATTGCATTTTAGTCCGATTAATAATGTATAGAATTTTGGATAGGTGGATTTGATTTATTTACGTTGCTTGTTTCTTTGTTGTATGATAATATGTTTGTGTAGGTTTGTGTTTTGTGTATACTTATTTTTATTGGTTTATTATGCAATTTTATCTTATATAAAATGCAGAATGCCCGATGTGTTGAAATAATGTAATTTTGATGTAGCATGTAGTGTGATTAGTAGTGAAGTGCGTGTCCGGATACTGGTGTGTAATAAACTGTACAGTGCTCATTTTGTGTTATTTGTGTACGTACTTGTTTTGCCTGATAAGCATCTTACGATAGGTGGAGTCTGCACGTTGTTAGGTTTTTAAAATTGTTCCCTTAGAGTCTATTGATAATTAACATAAGTATTATGTAATAGTAATTGCAATTTAATACTACATAGTTTGTTTCCTTTAAAGATGTTTTATATTTTGCTTCCGTACTCCTTGTGTCCAACACAGTGTCCAGAGTATCTCTAGCGATATGCTACTGACGCTCTGGCCACTGCGTCCCACTTTTTCCGTACTGGGCAGTCCTCAAAGAAGGCATGGTGGTACTCTTTCTTCCCCGTGGCCCGGTAACAATTTATACAGCAGGGACGATAGCCTTCCCTCGGGCATTCCTCGTCCCTGTCGTGAGGATGCTCTCCGCAGTTTGAGCAGAGGTCCACCTTCTCCTCACTGGTGCAGTAACGTTTTCCGTGGCCATAGCCCAGACACCGAGTGCACTGAACGAGAGGCGACTGGTCCTCTACTACGACTCTCTGGTGATGTATGTAGAGTCGCCTCGCCTCAGTCGCTCTCGCCCACGCCCCCGGGTCCACGCTGATGACCACGTGGTGGCAGTCAGGGTCTCGCGCTCTCCTCTTGTACCGGACGGTTATGCGGCTGTCTTCGCCGTCGAGCTCCCTAAACACCTCCTCGTTCTGGCTCCGAAGGGCGCACAGAAGTTCCCCATCGGTATGCTCCTTAAGCACGCCCTTCAAAATCAGAAGAGGGTCCTTGTTCCGGATGTCCTCAACGACGAGGCGTCCTTTCCCTTCTAATCTATCTTTGATTTTGTTTCTCTCCTCTATTGTACTGCACCCCATTATTATTTTCCGATCTTTGGCCTTCTTAATCTTTTCTACCTTGACCCATCCCTCCCCGTTCGCATCCATAGCCTCCCTAATATTGCCCAATATACAGTCCGCGGTTTCGTTTTCGTCAGTCGAGGTGACAGCGACTGAGTACAGCGTCTTCGGCTCCGGTTTGCCGTGTTGGATGCGGTCCCAGGTCTTCGCGGTGACTCGCTTCACTTCATCAACGTTGATGACGAGGTCCGTGTACTGTATATTGGACTTTTCCTGTTCGGCACTATGTTCTGCCCATCTATCTTTGCTGTCGGTTAGCACTTTGTTGGTGGCTTCGTTGATTCTGGCTAGGATGCGACACTCCATCTCCTGAAGCCCTGCCCAATCTCTCCCCTGCGACTCCACCATCACACTATCAACTGTCGCCCGCTCGACTCCCGTAATCGGTCCTTTTATGGACCGCTGCCCTTCTATAACCGCTTCGGCCTCCTTAACTAGCTGGTAGAGGCGCTCTATTTCCTTGGTGACCGTCAATTTGATATCGTTCCTCAAGTTCCTCGCGCTATTCAGTGCCATCTTGGCGCGGTTGTTGCACAGCTTCGCCTCCTGTGCCCTGCCCGCCACTGGTGCCGCGGGCCCGTCAGGAGCCGCCGCTGCCAGTGCGGACGAGGTAGTAGGCGACGCTGCTGGCTCTCGTGACTCAGGGAAGATGTTCGGTACCTGGTCATTGGACTTTCTACCTTTTCTTGGCTTGGTCACCTTCTTCAAGAGGTTATCTTCCTCTGTCTCGGGGCCACTGTCCAAGACAAAGGTTCTCTCGTTCTTCGTATGGCGGTATGTTTCATTTGGAAACGGTGAGTGGCCTGCGAAGTTCATATTTATGGGGCGATGCAAAGCGAGTGACTAACGTGACTAAAACTAGGTGTATAGGTGTATAATAGGTATATAAAAATGTAAAAATGTAAATGGGTATAGTGGCGTTTACGTCGAGCTATTTTAAACTTTAAAATTTTAGAGTAGTAAAAAAATATAGAGTACTTTTTGAACCTTTTCTATTAATCTAGGTCTAGTTTAGCCTAATAATTATACATATACTTGAAGGTTTTAGCCCCGTGATTTTAGATAGCTTGCGTTGTTTTTTTTTTAACCGGATGAGTGTTGCCATTTTGAACATATTTCATTATCCTCATAGAATTTCCTAACTGCATCTAAAGTTTGTACTTTGAGGCCTGAGATTGTTGTTATTAATGGTACGCCCTAACTTCTATACCTAATATTGCGATTCTTCCATGCACACCTGACTTCATACATCAATTAACTTTCTCTACAGGTAGTTCGAGCTGAAAAATCCAACAATCTAACTCTCAGTGGTGAAAGGTTCTTATAACCCGATTCCTGCTGGATCCTCTTTGCAGAGATGATGGAGATGTTTACATTTGAAAAACTAGATCGCTGACTTCCCTTTTAAAAAAATCACCATTCTGCAGTTCTAACTACGGAACTCTGATATCACTAATGGGTTGTAGAAGTAAAATGAAATAAGTAGTGTGATTAAATTGAATTCATAGCATAAATATACTGAAGTTGACCCCAAATGAATCGAGAAAGGCACAGCGGATGACCAGTCTGTTATAAAATAACAGAAAAATATTTGCTCAGAATACATTCATCAACCTTTCCTTAGTCCATAAATCAACCTAGGTCTACAGAATAGTACAATAAATAAATCCTTGAAATTTCGAGGCCGTGGCCCAGAATGTTCCAGAATTGTCTGACTTCCTAAATTACCTCGGCATTAACTTAATGTATTATAGTTTAGTGGAAACGAATGTACCATTAATTTTGTATGTAGGGTTGAAATTACAGCTATTATTCTGAACCTTTTTTACAGACTATGATGGTTTTACGAGGTACATACATACAATCATACCTCATCACCGGAGGGTTACTCAGAGGTGAATTAACTAACACCCATATTTCACCAATAATTATAGTCAGTCCCATGTAATATGGGGTGAGCCTATTGCCATAATATTTCGAGCACTATTGTTGACTCGAGCCTATATCTGAGGCTGAGTCTGGGCTGTACATATCTGTCTGATGTTGAACAGCCCTATCCCTTAGTCGCCTTGTAGGACACCGCATGCGAAGAGATGTGGTGGCCCAAATTCTTCTCTGCCAGGAACCATGCGCCTGTAAAAAGTACATCTGGATTTAAGTTTTTTCTAATGCCTTGGTGATTGGTGATCAAATTCGCTAATGCGGACAGCGTAAGAATAATGACGGGTGAAACATTTGAGTCAGTTAATGTTGAGACAAGTCAGTGACTCTATGACCCGTTGACACATTAGTCGGTTCACCAGTATTAGTTGAATATTTTAGCGCTTCAAGGCCAATTTTAATAACAATCTATTGAAAATACAGTTTGATATGTTTCGAGTCGTAATTTTGAAAAATCTATTAGGTATTTCGAAAATTGCCCTATTTCATTGAAATCACTTGAAATTAAAATTATGAATAACTTTTTGATTGAAGAACATTTGCATTTCATTGAGCTGTCCTACCTATCTCTTTCATTTTCTTGCTTTGCAACAACTGTAATCAGACAGTCGCCGTCGCCCTGCCGCGCCGCGACGACGACGGGAATTCACCCGATGCCCCACTTTCCGCATCCAGACTGTCCCAGTCACCTTTTTCAAGTCATAATTTCATCTGGCTAGGGGGTGTCCTACCTTCCATTTGCCTTCTCGCGGTCTTCACTCTAGGACGTGTCTGCTCCAACGGACATCGGTCCTTCCACAGACGTTAGTCACGTCTACCTATTGCTACTTGAGCTTGCTTATTTTGCTTTTACCTTATGTCGTCACTGTATTGCCCAGAAGAAGCTACTTCAGTCTATGTGTACGAACCTACCGCCAAACCAAGCAATTTTTTTCCCAAACATTCGTCTACATAAATTCAGTTTTACAACCTAGTTGTGTCGATTATTACCGACCCCAATATGTGTATAGCAACCCTAAGACGCAATCTCTTAGAGATTCTTTGATTTTCATCCATTCCCCTTTGTTGAGAAAAGAAATAAAACTCCCTTTATATTTCGCCGGACATGGCGCTTCCGGAACTAAATTTACGGATAGGATAAAAAACATTTTTTTGTGTTTACACAAATATAAGTAAAAAGAATGTTCAAACGGTTTGTTTACAGCAATTAAGAAAAAGTGGGAAAAGAAAGTTGGGACAATAAGGTTATGTTCACACTGTATGCTTTTAGATTTACTGACTGATATTTACCTTGCGACTACAGTTTTATATTTGAGTTTATTATGTTTCGGGACTGTTGCAACTGCCATGATCACAGGTGTACCTACGAGTTCGGTCCGCCTTATCGGTGTGTGAAACGGAAATCGGTGTGTTCATTGGAACAAAGCAGTACTTAGAGACCCTTCTTGTGTCTTCCACGCAGTGTCAGCGCTAATACGAGTTCTGTCCGCCTTATCGTTTCACACTCAGCCGGGGTGCGAGAGGTATGCTTTCGGCAATCTCACCTCCGGCAACCAAGGACCCAAGACGGCGTGCGTTTTAGTCGGTGCGAGTCCGACATAACCGCCTCCACCGGCTCCGTGGGGGTGGTATCCGTGGTGATTTTGCGCACGATAAAAAAATCGTTTCACACTCAATAACGTTCACGACACACAAGACTCAATAAACACACAGTTGAGTTGACAGCCTCCGTGGTGTAGCGGTAGTGAACGCGACTGCTACGCAGGAGGCGCTGGGTTCGATCCCCGCTCAGTGCAAATATTTGTATGCATGAATATGGCTATTTGCATTGATCTGGGTGTTTCTATGTTATGTATGTAAAAGTATATAAGTATGTTTATCCACATTCTAAATTCCATAACACAAGCTAGTTAAACTTACCATGGGTCTAGATAGCTTTGTGTAGAATGTTGTGGAATATTTATTTATTTATTTTCGCTTCAGACTTGTGAACAGACAGAACACAGGATGCCAGATACTATGCTTGTCAACTATCAAGTATCCAGTAGCATGCAACCTGATTAACTATTTAAACAAATACAAAATACGAATACATCTAGAAAAATGAAATGCTCATATGGGACTTGAACCCACGACCTTCCCCTTACAGGAGGAATGCTCTTCCAAATGAGCTATTGAGCCAAACCTGAATCACTTCAAATTTCCCTTCTCTTTAAGGGCGACGATGGAGCCATCTAACTTTCTTATGAACTTCCAACTTGAGCTTTTCGATTTTCCCAATGTATTCCAATTTTAAAGTTAGCATAATAAGTGCTATAAAAAATAATTCAAATAAAAAATATGGTAAATTTTTGATATAGTGTTAATATTTTTGATATACACGTAAGTAATAATTATACCCATATTCACACAATTGAAAATAATCCGCACATTAAGTAGGTACGATTTGAGAGATTATTCATTGTGTGTAGACCGTTTATCATTCCGAAGGCGTTGGGCTTGAGTGTACACATGAATTTGTGGGCCCCTTGAGGCAATGTTGTAACCTTTGGGATAACAATCAACACTTTTGTTACAGTGTCTTGTGTTATATTCGGTTAAGGACATCAGATTTGCAATTGCCAGAATAAAAAAGTCCTTAAATCTTTATTCTGTTGATTGATGGCACTTACAAAGTGTCTTACTCAATATGTGTAGCAGATTCCACTCTGCTACACATATTGAGTAAGACACTTTGTACTTTTCCACTTAATTTAATTTTTCACCTGACCAGTTTCGCTTCACGGCATCCTCAAACTTTACATCATACCTTTGAGGATGCCGTGAGGCGAAACCGGTGAGGTGGAAAATAAAATTAAGTGGAAAAGTACAAAGTGTCTTACTCAATATCCTTACTATATACTTACTATTATAAAATGCGAAATGTCTGTTTCCCTACTGTCACTATTTGCTGTCACGTCTAAATCTTTAAATCGATCATGATGAAATTTGTTTCCAAGATTATTTAGAGCTTGCGAAAGGACATAGCCTACCTTTTATAAGTAAGCGAAAGAAGGCTAAAATAGGGGATGATGATTGTATGAAATTTACAAATAGAACTTGATGCAATTTGATACAAAATGCATCACAGCTAAGGAAAGGATGTTTGGTCACGATAATCACCCCCGTGGGTGGAGCTACGGACATACATACAGTGTATACAATCACACCTTTTTCCCAGCGGGGTAGGCAGGGACTACAGTTTTCCACTTGCTAAGATCCTAAGCCACGGACATCAGCTTGTAATGAGATCCGGTTCTCAGCATTCCATGGATTCACCGTGCGGTCGCCGGGTCCATGGCGTGGTACAGAGAGGAACACTGTGACGGCGCCTGGGACTTGCGACCCAGGTGTAGGTTTAGGGTGGCCACCTTGTGATGCATCAGCGCTCACCTCCACCGTCAGTCGTGTTCCCCCCTCTACCTATCCAAATTTGGTAAGATCCTATCAACGCCGTTTTAGATATTCGTAAGAGTAAAGAGCTTACTGAAGCTCTTGGCAATCCGAGGTCTTTAAATGAGTTATACAGGGATTTAGCTGGAATTCCCCTTGCTCCTACTTCTACGGCGTAGAGTTTAACCACATAGCCATTTTTGGTTAACTCGTTGGTCAAGTCAAAGTATTTGTTTATTTTTATAGCGTGGTCTTTAGGTATGTTACTTTCCCACGGCACTGTGAGTTCTACTAGTACTGCACGCTTTTGCTGTTTCGAGAATAGAAATATATCGGGTCCGGATGACGAGGCACAAACATCCTCCGGTATTTTATAGTGTTTCTCATATGAATCTCCGAGTAATGTCCAATCAGCGGCTGCCATCAAAATTGAGTACGGCTTTTGATTTGTCTTTTTTGAGCAGCCTTCCTTTACAAACGCGACGTCATTTCTTTGGTTTGTAGTTAAACCCTTTTTTGCTCTAGCTACCGCCAAACTTACCGCCTCACGTATGATTTCTAATACCCTATCATGTTGCCCGAGTAATGACCCTCTAATAGCGTCCTACAACCCACCAGTAGGTGCCTAGCAGTACCAATTGCTTCACCACATGAGTTACATGTTTTATCTGTGGCTTTTCCCCATCTGACAAGATTGCTTTAGTCGGGGAGGGTCAACTGGAATGCATTGAGATAGAATTTAAGGAGAGCCGGTGACCAGCCGTATATTAAGGTACGCCACTTTAAGGCTATGGGAATACAAAATTCACCTAGTGTTAACCATTCGTTTTGTATTTCTAGGTTCATTGCGTGCACTTTGTAGGTATTATTTTCATCTACTTGAAGAAAAGATTTTGTTATGTCTTTGTCTGACTGCCTCCTAGTATTACCTAAACCTACCCTACCAGTCTGCGAGCCTATCATGAATTTTTATGGAATTGGAGGCGTGACTCTAGCTCTGAAGTCTTATGGAAGAGCTTGCACGATTTCGTCTTTTGATTTCGCTAAGACGTGCATTTTGGTTACTCTTAGATGTTTATAGAGTTCCGATGGTTTCTTGAACGTCATTCCAAATATTATAAATGCGAAAGTGACTCTGTCTGTCTGTCTGTATGTTCCGCTTTCACGCCTAAACCACTGAACCGATTTTGATAAAATTATGTATAAGGGTAGATTAGACCTTGAGAAAGGCCATAATGCTATGTTCGGTAGCAATAACCGGGGGTGCGGGTTGGGTAAGGGGTGCGGGTTGGGTAACCTCCACGTTGGCCTTTCCGTTTCTTCCCCCTTTGGACTGCGGTCCTGGGGAGCGGAAGCGGAGGGGCTGGTGCATCCTGGACAACGGCTAACAGACTCCCACCTTGGGATTTCTGTTGGCCGTTGACGAATAACCCAACGGCCGACCTCATTGTACGAGGAGGTCGTGGGATGGCGGGCCTGCAAGGCCCGCGGGAAGGGATCCGTAGGATCCCTTCTATTCAAACAGCCCTTTTCAGGGCTAGCTGACCCAGAGGGGGTCGTGGGATGGCGGGCCTGCAAGGCCCGCGGGAAGGGATCCGTAGGATTCCTTCCATTCAAACAGCCCTTTTCAGGGCTAGCTGACCCAGAGGGGGTCGTGGTATGGCGGGCCTGCAAGGCCCGCGGGAAGGGATCCGTAGGATTCCTTCCATTCAAACAGCCCTTTTGAGGGCTAGTCGACCCAGAGGGGGTCGTGGTGTGGCGGGGCTTCAAGGCCCGCGGAGAGAGATCCGGTTCCCGCTAGTCGCTCCCAGTATCCCTCTGCTCTCAGAGGGGACAGGGGAGAGGCAAGGGTTCCGCGAGATCCAGGGACGGGTTGGCCCACTGCTCGCGCAGGGGCTGACAGGCACTCGTGCCACCGTCGGTGTTGGGAGAGTTGGCTGCTCCCCCGCGTCGCGTAACCTCCTAGATATCGACAACGATCTGAGTGCTAGCCACACTCAGTACGCCGGTATCCTGGAGGCCGCGGGGCTTGCCTTAATTGGCCGGCCCGCGACAAGGAAAAGTCTCTAAAACCCGACAGCGAAGTCGTTTAAAACCTGTGGACACCAGGGGACCTCCACAGTATCTACCCCGCTTTTCGGAATGAGCGTCACCCGGGAAGTGTAGTATAGTTCGTCTCTACTCGTGGGAACACTATGGCAAACTTGATACATAAAAACCCCCCCCTTTTACCGAGTGAAATAGACTGCGCGGAGGTCGCGCAGCGCCACGACGCGGAGGTCGCGTCACCAACTGCGGCGGTGTCGGAAAACTTCGACACCGCCACCGAGAAGAGCAGGGCGAACAGCCCGGTGGGTCTGCAGACCCGTAAATCTGCACGGAGGAGGAACGGCGGCAAGAAGGCTGCTCCTCCTCCACGGAGGACTGAGTCGGACGCGGCCGTTACTGTGACCGACTCGTCCTCCAACGAGGACAATAACCAGGGCAGCGAAGATTCCCCCCCGCCCAAGGTTGCAATGGTCGGTCGGGGGAAGACGCGGGGTGGCAAGAGGGCCATCCCCCAAACGCCCTCCTCTCGGGCCCCGGCCCTGAGAGATGCTGTAGCGCCGCCGAGTCCCTCCACCTCGGCGGCGCCTACGCCCATGCCCCGTACCGACCCTACGTCTAGGGAGGTGCTGCAGGCTCTGGAGGAAGTTATAGGGACCCGTGCTGGGTCTATGGGGCCGGAAGAAGTCCGGCTGCGACGGGCGACGACGCGCCTTGTCGAGGAGTTCGGCCTGCTGAGATCGGAGCTGGCTGCGTCGCGCGATGAGCGGGCTCAGCTAGGGAGAAGGCAGGTCGAGCTCATCGAGAGCTCAGAGCGGCAGGCGGCAGAGTACCGCAAAGAGATGGCCAAGATGGCGGCCGAGTTTGCGGACCTGCAGAAGGTCGTCGCCGGGCTACCGGAGGGGCGCGTCACGCGGTCGGCGCGGCGGAAGCCGGTCGCGCAGCCGGCAGCGCCGAAGCCATCGGCTCGGCCGTCTTCTCCAGTGCGGTCACCGGTGCGGTCGAGGTCGCCGCTGCGGTTGGAGGCACCCGTACAGCCGGAGTCGCCACCGCCGGCGCCTGTCCGATCACAGTCGCCGGTGCTGATACCGGCCCAGCCCGCGGACCCGCTGGCCGCAGTCGTGGCGGCTCTGGCCGCCATGGAAAGGCGGCTGGAGGCGGCGCAGGCAGCGCAGGAGGCGCGGCAGGCGGCGCACGAGGAACGGACAAAGCGTGGATTGGAGTCCATTATGGACTCCATCCGCCGCCCGCCCCTGGCGTCGCCTACAGGGTATGCCGGAGCATTAAAAAGGGGTCGCCCAGCAGTGACGGGGACCCCGCAGGAGCCGGCCAGCAGCCCATCTGCTCCGGCCGTTACCGCTGCCGCTGCTGCACAGGGCGCTCAGCCCAAGGGCAAGGGAAAGGGGAAGGGCAAGGGGAAGACGTCCTCTGCCCCAGCCCCTGCCCCAGCCCAGGCCCCAGCCTCGACCTCGACCCCGATCGCCTCCACTAGCTCCGCACCGGCAGGGGGCTGGGAGGTTGTCGGTGAGTCGAGGAAAAAGCGGAACGCAAAAAGAAAGGCAGCCAAAAAGGCCAGAAAGGCTGAGGCTGCTGCGAAGGGAGCGCCGGTGAGGTTGCGCGTCCCCCGCACAACGGCCGTCGTCCTGACGATGACGCCGGAGGCTGCGGAGAGGGGCGTGCAATACCCGGATCTTGTGAGGCGGGCCAGAGGCCTCATAGATATGAGGTCTCTTAAACTGGCGAAGCCCCTCCGAGTCACGGAGACCCGGACGGGTGCCCGCCTCATACAGGTCCCTGGCGCTTCCAGCGCTCCCCAGGCTGATGCCATAGCGGCTCAGCTAAGGGAGACGCTGGACGCAGCCGACGTTCGGGTGTCCAGGCCCACAAAGTGCGCAGAACTGCGTATTTCGGGCCTGGACGACTCCATCACGGCCGAAGAGATTCGGGCCACCGTGGCGGAGGCCGGGGGCTGCCCCCTGGAGGCGGTTAAGGTCGGAGCGATTCGCTACGGCCGTCGCGGACAGGGGGCGGCAGTTGTCGGCTGCCCCATCGCAGCAGCTCAAAAGGCTGCCGATCGGCGGGTCCTCGTGGTGGACGGCGTTGTTGGGGTGCGGGCTCAGCTCCTGCAGGCTCGACCGGCCAGGTGCTTTAGGTGCCTGGCGGTCGGGCACGTGGGGGTGCAGTGCACGGCGGAGGTGACGGTCGGTGACCGGTGCTTCCGCTGTGGCCAACCCGGTCATAGGGCCGGTGGATGCGAGGCTCCGCTGCACTGTTTCAGGTGTGCAGCGGGGGGCAAACCGGCCGACCATCGGGTTGGTAGTAAGGCCTGCACCGGAGGGGAGCCGAAGCCACGAGGCGGGCGTTCCGCAAACTGTTCGCAGCGGGATGCGGAGATGGTTCCATAATGGATCCCCAGCTCCGCATCCTGCAGGCGAACGTGGGCCACGGTGTCGATGCTCAGGCACTTCTGCTCCAGAGCATGGCACAGTGGTCCATACACGTCGCCGCTGTCGCCGATCCGTACACCCACCGCCCCCCCGGGCCTGCCTGGGTGGTCGACCTGGATGGATCGGCGGCACTGGTGCGTAACGCCGCTGCGGGTGCCCCTCCCTTTGTGGTGATCGCAAGGGAGCATGGCATCGTAGCGGCGCGTGTGGGGGAGATTGCGGTCGTGGCCGTCTACTTCACGCCGGCATCACACCGACGCATAGGGCAGTATCGGCAGTCGCTGGAGCGGCTGACCGACGTCGTCAATGCCTGTCACCCTCGCCCGGTTCTTGTGCTTGGGGACTTCAATGCCTGGTCTGAGGCTTGGGGGTCCCGGCACACGAACCCGCGAGGTAGGGCTCTGGAGAGCTGGGCCGCTACTCTCGGTCTGGTTCTCCAGAATCGCGGGGCCGAAGCCACGTTCTGGGTGGCGGAGCGCAGGGCGAGTTCGATCGTTGATCTCTCGTTCGCGAGCGCTTCGCTGTCGCAACGTGTGCGGGACTGGCGTGTTGTCGTGGAGGTGGAGACACTGGCAGATCACCGATACGTTCGGTTTGATGTCTCCCCTCCCGAGAGTGATGCGCCGGTCATACCGGCCCCACGCGAGCCGCGCTGGGTGCTTAGGGGACTGAATAGGGATGCTCTTCTGGAAGCCGCCTCCGTGCAGGCCTGGGCCATGGTGCCGGACAGGCCTGACGACATCGATGACGAGGCGGCGTGGTTCCGGGAGGCCATGACTGTTGTCTGCGATGCGAGTATGCCTAGGGCTCCAGCCTATAGTCCGAGGCGCCGGGTCTACTGGTGGACTGCGGAGATCGCGAGGCTGCGTCAAGCCTGCGTGATCGCGCACCGCCGGTGGGCCAGGCTCCGTAGGAGGCGTAGCCGCCCCGCAGACACAGATCCCCTAGTGGCGGAGTTGCAAGAGGGATACAGGGAAGCCAGGAATGCCCTCCGAGCGGAGATCAAGCGGTCCAAGGCAGCTTCCTATAGGGAGCTGCTGGAGACACTGGAGCGGGACCCATGGGGGCGGCCTTACCGCTTGGTAAGAGGAAAGCTGCGCCCCCGGGCCCCTCCCCTGACCCAGGTTCTCGAGCCGGCTCTGCTTGGAGGAGTGGTGGCATCCCTGTTCCCGGCGCGGGCGGAACACGTTCCGCCGCAGATGACTCCGCCACCTCGGTCGCCTGATGCGCCCGGCGTGGTTATTGACGACGACGTGCCCGAGGTCACTTGGGTAGAACTAGAGCTGGCGGTGCGACGGCTTAGAGCCAAGAAGAACACCGCCCCGGGACCCGACGGCATTCCAGGCCGTGCGTGGGTCCTAGCTCTAGGAGAAGACGGTCTCGAACCCCGACTGCGAGGGTTCCTCAGCGCATGCTTGGAGCGGGGCCAGTTTCCGAAGATGTGGAAGACGGGGAAGCTGGTCCTCATCCGCAAGGACGGACGCCCGGCGGACGAGCCGTCCGGGTACCGGCCCATAGTGTTGCTCGACGAGGTGGGCAAGCTCTTCGAAAGAGTGATTGCCAAGCGCCTCGTCGAGCACCTCTCTAGAGTGGGGCCGGACCTAGCGGACACGCAGTACGGCTTCCGCCGGTGGCGTTCCACTGTGGATGCCATCATGCGCGTGAGGAGTCTGGCGGAGGATGCGGTTGCCCGGGGCGAGGTGATGTTGGCGGTGTCCTTGGACATCTCCAACGCGTTCAACACCTTGCCCTGGAGTTGCATCAGGGAGGCGCTCGTGTACCACGATGTGCCTCTCTACCTCCGCCGCATAGTCGGGGCGTACCTGACGGAGAGGGCCGTCATCTACCCAAGTGCGACCGGCGTCGGTAGGCGTGAGATGTCGTGCGGTGTCCCACAGGGATCGGTCCTGGGGCCGCTCCTGTGGAACATCGGATACGACTGGGTGCTTCGCGGTGAGCTTGCGTTCGGGGCCACCGTCACGTGCTACGCGGACGACACGCTAGTGACGGTGAGTGGCGCTACACACCGCGAGGCGACCCAGAGGGCCACGACCGCTGTTGCTCAAGTCGTGGATCGGATCCGGCGGCTGGGTCTGGAGGTGGCTCTGCACAAATCCGAGGCCTTGTTCTTTCATGGTCCTCGGCGCAGGCCACCCCCGGGATCCAGCTTGACAGTAGGAGGTACTCCCATCGACATCAAGCCCCGGTTGAAATACCTGGGGCTCGTACTTGACGGTCGGTGGGACTTCGGAGAGCACTTCCGAAGTCTGCGCCCCAAACTGTTGGTGTCAGCTAACGCGCTGATGCGGCTGCTGCCCAACTTGAGGGGCCCAGAGGACTCCTGCAGGAGACTCTACGCGGGCGTCGTGCGGTCCATGGCCCTGTACGGGTGCCCCGTGTGGGCGGACGCCCTGCAGGCCAGGTTCGTGCAACTGCTGCATGCACCGCAGCAGACGATGGCCTGCAGGGCCATTAGGGGGTACCGCACGATATCCTTTGAAGCGGCGAGTCTCCTAGCCGGATCGCCACCGTGGATCCTGGAAGCGAGATCCCTTGCGGCACTGTATCGGTTCCGTAAGGAGGCGCGGGAGCGGGGATACGATCCCGAGCCCGAAGACATCCGGGCCGAGAGGTCCCGGCTCCACGGGATCATGGTGGCGGAGTGGGAGCGACGACTTGAGCAACGACGCGCAGGGCATGCCGTCATAGAGGCGGTAAGGCCCATCATGGGGGAATGGCTCGAGAGGCCACATGGCAGCCTCTCGTATCGACTGACGCAGATTATCACCGGGCACGGGTGCTTCGGGAGATATCTGTGTCGGATCGAAAAGGAGCCAACGTCCGAGTGCCATCACTGCGACGCGAGCGAGGACACGGGGCTGCACACGCTCACCGAGTGTCCGGCATGGGCCGGACCGAGGCGGGAGCTAGTGTCGGCCCTGGGTGTGAGAGTTCTCACCCTCGCCACCCTGCTCACAGCAATGGTCCGCTGCGCGGACGCGTGGGCGGCCGGCGTCTCCTTCAGCGAGCAGGTAATGGTCGTGAAGGAGACGGCGGAGCGGGAGAGGCGGCGCGAGCGAGAAAGACTCGCGGATCGCGCCGCCCGCGCGCGCAGGCAACTCGGGCGTCGGAGGGCACTGACTGACCTCCGTCCCCCATGAGCGCGGGCCTGGGGGTGACGGGTGGAGCCGCCTGTCACCCCAGCAGAAGCAGGCCACGGCGGCGGCGCGCTGAATAGCGCGCCTCCCCATTCCGGGGGCGAGTTGGGGACACCGTTGTCCCCCCTCCTGAGGAGGGCCAGACCGTAAGGGATGGCCCTGGGTCAGCCGGGGTGCGAGGGATATGTCTTTGACAACCTCACCTCCGGCCTAGCACCAAGACCCACAGTCGGCGTGCGGTTTTAGTCGGTTCGAGTCCGACATAACCTCCCCTTCCGGCACCGGCAGGGGGGGTATCCGAGGGGATTTCCGCACGAAAAAAAAAAAAAAAAAAAAAAAAGGTAGCAATAACCGACATCCAAGCGGGTGGAGCCGCGGGCAAAAGCTAGTTTAATACTAAATTCACATCCGATTCTGATCTAAAAATCATTCTTTTTCTCAATACTAGGCAGATCTTCTCGCAGAATCTCATATCATAAAACGGACATGGCTGACCGCCTAATTTGATTATATGTACATGTTTTATCTCAAATAACGCGGAGTATACGTATGTATGTGAAGGATATATATTTATTAACTTCAATCAGTGGACATCGCTGGGGATAACGAATGTGGTTTTGGCGTAAGTTATAAGAGACAGCGGGACCATTAAATCATATGACGATAAATTCATAAGAAAATTAAAGTGAAGTTATGTATCAGCATTGATTTATTTTTAACCCCCGACGCAAAAACGATGTGTGTGTGTGTGTGTGTGTGTGTGTGTGTCTGTGGCATCGTAGCACCTAAACGGTGAAACCGATTTGGATGTAGAGTTTTTTTTGTTTAAAAGGTATATTAGTCGGGAGTGTACTTAGCTAAGTTTGAAAAAAAAAATGTGTCCAAGAGGGCCGCCGTCACAACATGTCGGAATACATATTTCGCCATAACTCCCTTAATATTGTTATCAAATGAAAGAGCTTGACTAGTAGGTCAATTTAAAAAGTATGAAATAAAATTACATTAAAAAATAAAAAACTCCATTATAATGAATAAAAAAAATCTATGTTTAAAAATGATTGTAACATCATTCATTGATTCCGATAGTTCGTAAGAAAATCGGTAGATGACGCCACGTCGCCTTAAAGACGTATAAGATGGGAAATTTGAATCATATCGGGCGTATCTCGGTAGCCGAATTGGTCAGGCATTCCCCCTGTAAGGGAAAGACTGCGGGTTCGATTACCGCCCGAGTAGATTCTTTTTCCCGAAAAAAAGATCCATTATAACGTTACACATTATTATTTTTGGTATATTATAATGTTGTTTGGTATATGAGTTAGTAAACTATATATTTTACCCTTGATTATATGAACTACAAATATGGTAGATTGAAACAAACTTTGCTGGTCAGAATGGTATGCTATCTATTTTCTTAAGTATTCTTCTAACAAGTCATTTATTCCTTAAAAGTATTCTTGGAATTCGGAATAACTGCTCTCTCTAAACTGATATTCTTTCAAGCAAAATTTACACTTAGGGCATGTTCAAATATTATCCTTATTATTGGTACTACGTATATTATTCCATCCATTATATTATTGTATTTTAGACAGATGAAAGTAGTGATTGCATGAAAATTTTAAACATCGACTAAGTTAAAAACCTCGATTAAAAAAATAGGTAATTAATCGATAAATGAAAATATTTTAATAAATAAATATCTGATCCATGATTTTCTATGGAATTATAATCTATTATCTTTCTATACATAACAATAAAGTAGTAGATATTCCAATTTTTGCAATTTTAATGGAACCATTTAGAAATAGCCCACTTTCAAACAAAAAAAAAGAATTTTGACAATCGGTCTACTTATGACGGAGTTACAAAAATCACTTTTCCGTCAAAATCACATCCGAATTGTTGTTCAGAAATCGGTTAAAAATCGCCAGTTATATAGTATAAAAAAAAAACTGTAGTCGATATCGATTGTGACTTGTGACATTTTCAAGTTATTATAATAAAAACACAGTCGATCGACTAACTACATCCCTAAAATTGCTTTCTGGTCGACGTGACGTTGTCAATGAAAAATGACGTATTGGCGCCTAATTTTTGTTAGGATTTTCAGGTGTTGACGCTGGAATAAAGTTATACCGACTACTGTTAGTGAGCTGTCTACAATACAATAATATAATGGACGGAGTATAGTCACTATTTTAATTGCAGAATACTTTGCGCTCTTTTTCACTTTCACTAAAAAGGATCTCTCTAAAAGCTTACGTTTGGACCATACCCCATACTTTCCCAATATTTCTTCATAAAATATTAAGGGGCCTATCTCTCGCTTCCCCAGTAATCTTTAGCTCACAATCATATAAGATATGAGGCAAACAGTGAACTTGGGCGCCCAAATTTAAAATACACCATGTATGAACACAATAGATTTTTGTCATAAAACTTAACCAAGCGCGTAACTTTTATTACGAAGTATTTCTATTTTATCCTGAATAAAATATTGGGATGAGAGGGGTTCGAGGCTAAATGGCTTTTGTTAACGTTAAAGTCACCTTGGTTTCTGGCTTTTTCTATGTGTGGCCTCTAAAATATTTCCTTTTAATGTCTTACATCTTAGTTTTGGTAGTTACGTGTAGTTGGAGCCCTAAAGAGTCCAAGAACTGGTCCAAACTATGCTTGGATATTGTACTTTGAGTTGTAGAGGTCAAATGGCGCTTCACGAAAAATATTGAAGTTCAGCAAAATCCGTAGTTAGACTGGTAAAACGGACACCAGACTTCGAGGTGAAAACTTTAGATATGACAGGGAACAACGTTACAACAATAGTTTTAGCTTTTTCTAAAGGACCTCATGGCTGGGAGGGAACCAAGTAGGTTAAAACATTGCAAAGTTAAGCGATACCACCCAAGTTTTTCCTAGAATACGTGACCATTTTCAAGATATTGAGAACTATTCGTGCCTTGGATGAGCATGTTAAACAGTCAATCGTGGTTGCCATACCATCATCTATGGTCGTCGTTACGGGTAGGATTCGAAGTCCTAAAATGTCCAACAGCTGATCTAACTACAATACTTGGATATCGGCAATGGCTTGTGGAAGTCAAATGGTAATCGTTTCATGGAAAATATCTAAGTTCAGCCATTTCACAGTTACATTGAAAAAGCTAACTCTGGACTCTGAGATGAAAGCCTCAGAACTGACCAGAACCAACGCAAGGAGAATTGATAATAGATGATATTACAAATAACAGCAATTTTCCACTTATCCTTGATTGATAAAATCATAACCTTCCTTTGGATCCACCGTAGTCGGGTAATAAGATTAGAGTGTCAGAACAAACAAACATGAAATTAACTACCAAAGTTATTTGTAACCATGTAAACTAATCACTAATCTAAGATGACATACCAATACACGCCACAGTTCTATGCCAATCAGTAATTCACGTAATGAATTGACGTATCCATATATTCCGCCCAATTAATTAGTGAAACTGACTATACTAAGTATATTGATATCTATTATGTGGCAGGAATCTGACATGACTAGACAGTGACAATGGGTTAATTAAATAGTCATTAGTATATTAACCCTCAGCTGCTCGTTCGTTTGTTGAACTCTTGTCAAGTTATCACACTAATACTGTATGCTGATTGGCTGGTTATGAATCATCGATCATCTTCAACCAATTAGCGTGCAGTATTCGTGTGTTACATTAGTTTGACAGACATATCAGATACTACTGTGAATGTAAATGAGTACTGTCTTACTTACATGGGATAATTATGTGTGGTATAATAATTGATAAGCCTGCTTTTAAGACACGCCCGTCGATCAGTAGCCATATGACATAGCCGGAAGGTCTTGGTGGGATACACCCGTATCAAATATTAAAATTCAAATCATAGGGCAAACTATTAAGACCCTTACTGACCCTGCATGTACTTTCGCATTAAAAATATTATTTTATCAGCATTCGAAAGAGCATTAATATTAAAAATTCACGCTTCGGGGCACATTCGAATATTAAATTTCGCCTTAAAACCGTCTTAACTTTAATGTTACGCCAAAAACCGTTAGGGCCTCAACTCATTTCCGATAAATTCCGGTATTTGGAAGTCTTCATTAAGATCATAAACGATTCGCTTAATTTCTGTGGAATCGGCACTGGAAGTGCTCAGGCCTGTAATGTGTATGGGATGATAAGCTTGTTTCGAATTCAATGATACTGAATCCCTCTGGTGCGAATGAGATAGCAGTTTATTTATCTGTTCAACGTTAAAGTAATAGTGTGGTAATTACATACGTGATCGTTTTAAACTTAAAAGGAGAATGAGATTCTCTTAGCTTCGTTTTCGTGAAATGTGTGAGGACTGGAGTATTTCGTCTACCTACTCTAGAGAGAGAAATGCACGACATTTTTTATGTATACCTAAAGTCTCGACTCGTCTGTTAATACGAGAGTATTTGGAAAGTCCATCAATAAAATAAATAAAATCCATCAATACCAGTCGATTGGACAATCATGTGGCCCAGCTATATCGTTACCCATGCACATGACTGAAGGGACGTTTCAAGTATCTCACCACGTTAAGTTCAGAGGGGCAACTACCATCTCCAACAATATTATTTAAGTCTTACTTTATGACTTTTGAAGTGTGAATTCGAACGTCATTTACGGCTATAGTTGGAGCAACAGCCGTATGACCTGAGTTATGGTTAGTGGCGGTGGAGTGTCGAAAAAGTCTATTAACTACCACTAGCTGACAATTGTATCGTAATGTTTAACGTTTAACACTCGCAATAGTAGGAATCGTTTCTTATTCCATTTAGTTCCCTAACATTATTTTTCTTTGTTGTGTAACACCTGTATGGCTAGAATGACTGCCATTTTGTGTCATCGTCATACGTGAATGACAAAATTGTCCTTATGCACTGACAGATTGACACTTAAGTACTGACAGATTTGTTCAGGTCTAGAATAATAATAACGTGAATTAACGCGATCATGGTATAAGTACGTACACCAAGCGTTTCAGTGATTCATTCCTATGCCGCACCACTAAGACCTGGAATTCCCTGCCAGCACAAGTGTTTCCTTCTTCCTACAGTCCCGGGTCCTTTAAGCGGGGCGTGAAAAGGCATCTAATGAGGCCGTCAAGCTGAGTGCCACTACTGTTAACATGGTACATGTTTACGATGGTGACCCTCTTTCCGAGATTTTGCTTTTAGCTTAACATCAGGCGAGGTGAAGTCAAATTGACGTGTCCTGTATAAAAAAAAAACCTTTGATTTGCCTGACATTTCGACCAGATTACACCGGCCGTGGTCATAAACTGACTGTTGCAAGAGTTTATAAGGTTGTTCAGGTTCCAATGTTAGACTTTGACCAAATCTGACCAACTTTTAACTTTCCGAAGCATGGAAGCGTTCAGCTGAGATAACACTAAGCGGATGACCGCTTGACCACCGTCTAAATGGCAACCGCACCTAAGTAGCTTAACCTAGTGATGTCAAACCGTGAATGCACCACGTATCCTATTCACACTAAGAAAGTAAAATAAGATCAAAATAATAGTCGTAGTCATAGTCATTTATTTTCGATATAGAACAATAAAATTGTTTCTTATTGACGTCAATTTTAATTCTACTTAATCTAATTTTACCACCGCTTCCAAGGCGCTGGTGGAGAAGAAACGGCGCAACAAACTCCATTGCGGCATTTTTTTAATTTTAATTTTATTTAATTTCTAACTGACGTCTGTTTACAATATTTTCTTAAAGCTAAATGTGGACGAATGTACATTTCGCATCTGGATAAACAATACATCACAACAAGTATACCTACCAAAGTTACATAAGTGACAATATTGCTTCAAGATATTATAGTAGGCCAGTGCAATCAATTAAATTAATGAATTCAAACATCTATAAACTACGGCCCAGGTCAAATTCGATTCCAATCAATATAACAGCGGTCTTTGGTAACGTTTAAAACCAATTTGGCAGCACAAACATTCTGTTGATTTGTGAATTGATCCAATCGAACCCCATTCAGACTGCACGGGACGGAACTGTAATCTGCTAAGGTTGGATTTCACTCAAACTTTACTTTAAACTTATTGAATTGGAATATTGATTTCGTCTCGCAATTCGTAATAAGTAATCTATGAATACATTTGAAATGTTTGGCTTGCAATATTTGATGGCAGTTTTAATTTGTAAAATGATACTTACTTTTAGAAGTTAAAATTTAATTTATGGAATAACGACTGCTCTCTTTCAACATTACTTACTGATAGATTTACATTGTAACTATACATAACATGTTGTACACATTGTATACGTAGTAAAGTTGCGAGTAGTTATACGCCAGGAACACCATTTGTCAGGATTTGGGTGACATACGAAATATTTGGACATTAATCTTAATTTGTTTTAACCATACAACGAGATTTGTTCTTGTATCTCGATGGCTTTGGTTAGTTTTGTTTTTATACTAACGACATACGTTTACTGTTAAAAAATGTGCCGTGTCGGTTCCCGGCGGAGTAGAATAGGACCACCCCAGTTCTTCACTATGAGAACATACAGCCCAAGAATGTGCCCAGGTATAGGTAGTTAGAACCTTCAAAACACTGCAAACAATGCTTTGAATGTGAAGCAATAGAAAACGGAGAGCTCGCGTATTCAATCCGTTAAAGCTCGCATAATTTGTGAAAAAGAAGAAATAATTCCTGTCAAAATTGCATATGACTACTATAAAGAAAAATTAAGATTTATTTCAAAGAAATTGGGAACTGCATAGGCACCTCCTGAAGGTTACCGTGACCAAATACAACATCCGACGCACGTAGTCAGGTAGCAGATATGCGTAATTCATTGCTGCTTCTCAATGGTCCCATTTATCGGTATCAAAGTTTAACAAGTAATGTATCTAATGATGTGCTGCAGGCATCGGCAGTTTTTGTAAGCGGTCAGCTTCGTAATAACTTTATAAAACGACCAATCATTGTACAGCGCCGTTTTTTTTAAATTACTTTTTTTAATTTATGTCAATTTGACTTCCCCTCGCCTGATGGTAAGCCAAAGGCAGAGTCTCTAAAAGATGGTCACCATCGTATGCATGTACCAAGTAAACAGTGGTGGCACTCAGCTTGACGGCCTCATCAGATGCCTTTTCACGCCCCGCTTACAGGACCCGGAATTACTCTGTAAATTAGAATGAATTTTAATTACTCATTTAATAGTATGAAACCCATGTAAAGCCCATGTTGTTTAGCATAACAGTTACCTGTGTAGAAATGTATAATATTGTAACGTAATCCGATGAGATTTAATACACAATTACCGCGTTACTAATATGGTTTCTTAATCTGAAAGGCTTACTCGTGTCATGGCAGCCATTTATGTTCAAAATTAATTTTAGAGCTGTTTACTATTAATTTGTGTTCTACATAATATAATCTCGCTTATATATACTAAGTAGTTGACAGAGTTGTATTTAATACCCATGATTTACCAATTGGAGCAAGTGGAGTCGCCTGTCACCTGAGCAGAAACAACCCTCTCCTTCTTTTTCCGGGGGTAGAATGGGGACGCCGCAGTTCCCACACCTAGGGGAACAATCTCGATGCAGGAGTAAGCCGTGGTCAGCCGGTAGCAAGGGATGTCTTAGGCATTCTTGCATCTGAAGACCTAAGCTGACGTACGGGCCAAGCCACAACAATGCGTTGCGACAACGCATCGCAAAAATCGAGGACGCCGCACAACGCATCGTGGAAATTTCCGTTGCACTGCCGCATGCGATGCGCGACGCGCTACCATTCATTAGGTGTCCACATTATTCGTCCACTTTTAACCCCTCACATATTCTTTTGAATTGATTCCCATCATTATTCATAATAAAATTGATGGAATTGGGTGCACACAGTACTTTTGTTTTCGTTTCTTTTTTTTAATGCGTCTTAACGCAAGCAAAAGTAGGACACGTGTAGTGCGATCCATGTCTCACTAGAAAGTCGATAGGCAGTGTTGTGGCTAAGCTTTACGGTTTAAGTCGGTTCGAGTTTAATATAACCGCTTCTGATGGGTGGCGAGGGGTATTCGAGGCGAGTTCCGTGCAAAAAAGGCTTTTTTATAAGTAATAATAAGCTCGCATACTAATAGACACACCAAAGTGAATTTCTTTCAGTCAAGAACTCTAGATACTTCGATACTAAAAAGAACTTCACTTTTTATAGTTCCTACCCGTAAAGAATGCCACAAATGTTTGTACAGCGACTGATATTGACGGCTTAACGTGCTCTCTAAACCATCGTCTTAAAACGATGGCTCAATGGGCACCCATCCTTACACTTACCTAGCTAGTATTACTTTACCTTTCTGTATATTAAGCTACCGGGCTACCACTTAACCTCGTTCCCAAAGTAATAGTATTCTTTGTATTCTACCCGAAACTACATAACAAAAGCATACACTTTGGATTTTATTTATAGACCCATAATTCTCACCTATATGTGTATGAAATTCGCATTTTAGTGTCATAAAATCTTCCTCAGCAGGCAATCTAGTACACAAAAGATTCTTCACTTTCAAAAGCCTTTAGGAATATCTTAACAAAAGGTATGGAGTCGGCTTTCAGATGTAGCTGCAATTAAATTTTTATTGCCTACGAAAGGGTATTTATTACTTTAATAAAAAGAAATGTGTTCCATATAGGTTAGGCCAGGCGTAGGCCTTGTTTTATTTTAACTTTTTTACATCTTATAATATTTTAACTTCAAATGTATTGTATAGGAATCAATGAATGATTGTTTATTTGTTTGGAATATATAAAACTAAACTTATTTTGTCCTTTACCAAGTTCTAGTCTATATCTATACTGAATTTTATTGAAATAAGTAGAGTGGTTAAGGCGTAAAAATGTGTCAAATAGACAGACATAGTGATATTTTTATTTAAAATATTAGTATGGAATATATTCATGTCTATTCATATGTATTAGATACAGTCGACCAAGGAGATATGGTTGCACCTTTATAACTTATGAAAGATTGCAACCACATCTTCTTTGTCGTCTCTACATTAGACTGAAAAGGTTTTGCCCACCGACTGAAAACGTGTTGTTATAGAATCGCCCTGCAGTCAAAATAATAATTTTAACTGCAGGCGATTCTACAACCGATTTTTATTCTACCCATAAAAGTACTATCATCAACATAACATTTCGAAACCCTTCACACGTCACGACAACCCAACGACTGCACGCAACATCGAAGCATATTTATCGCCGCACTTTTTTAAATTTCACTACGCATAATGACGTCACGTTGTCGCCAGAGTCGGTTTAACGCGGATACGTGAACTGAATTAATACTGTCCCTGGAATCAGTCAGAAAACTCCTGGTATAAATAAGTTTCGGGCACTGACGGCTTAGTAATGCTGATAACGGAATGAGTGGGCGGGGTTGTGTTCCAGTATGTACGCTTGGCGATAAAACGTGAGAGGAATGTACTAGATGGGAACGGGTACGAATTTTTGGGGACCAGTAGGTTCGTACCTTTAAAGAGGTAGAAGGTTGGTAGGTTAGTGGTTAAGTAGTAGGTCTTGCGAATTGATGGCCATTATACTGACACTGAGGTTAATGGGACTTTTTCGAATTGCTATAACTTGGATGTCTTTAAGACTAGAGTGAATAGGTTACTTCTAGGCAAGCGTTATATATAGAATTAGAGATTAGATTTCTAGATTAGAGATCTGTAAAAATACTGCCGATTTATTAATTTTTAAATACCTGAGACACTACTGAGACTTTTAAGGCCTTCTAAGGCCAAATAACAGTGTTACTAAAGCCGTTTAAACCATACTAATATCCATACTAACTCTGTCAGTCTGTCTGACTGTATGTTACGCTTTCACGCATAAACCACTGAACCAATTTTGATGAAATTTGGTACAATGGTAGATTTGATCTTGAGAAAGGAGATAGGCTATGTTTGGTCGCGATAACTGACACCGACGCGGGCAGAGCCGTGGGCAAAAGCTAGTCAAATCTAAAGCACGAGAAGGAGTAACCGAACTCTGGATGCTCTCGCATGCAAATCTCGCTAAAATGGTGATGATTATGAGCTTCGAAATCTGGACTCCTTTTTCTCGCTGCAAACTCAGTACACAACAAACCTAAAGAAATAAGTGGATATAAAGAAATCAGTCGGACCCTTAACTCGGCCTTAAGTAGAGAGAAAAAGCAAAACCAATCGCTCTGAAAAACCCGTTCGCATTTGTTTTGAGCTTAGGATTTGGCGCGATTTTCGGAGGACGTTGTTTCGTAACTTAATAAGGAGGACCATTGAGTAGTTGTGTACTAAATGGAGGAAAAACAGGATGAACGAACTTTTGAAGCATTTATTTACTAACTTTTTGGCTTAATTTAAATTGGAAGAGAATTATGGAATCTAGAATGCAGGTATATATAGAGACTTTTTTTTGTAAATACATACATATTATCATAGAAACACCCAGACCAATGCAAATAGCCATATGCATGCATACATTATATTTGCACTGAGCGGGTATCGAACCCACGCCTCCTGCATATTAGTCGCGTACACTTCCGCTACGTCACAGAGGCTGTCCCACACACAAGGTACCTATATACAAGGTACAATGGAAGTAGGTAGACATTATAAGGTCGATCTCTCAATACCTTTATTCAATAAACGGATACGGTATTGAACAAATCACAGGTCAGAAGTATTAGAAACTTGTGGGCCTGCATGAAACGCTTAGACCCGTGATTGATCTATTCTTACAGTCCCGGGTCCTTTTTGCTGGGCGTAAAAATGCTATTGACGAGGCCGCCAAGCTGAGTGCCACCATTGTTAACATGGTACATGTTTGTGATGGTAACCCTCTTTCCGAGAATATGCCTTTAGCTTACCATCAGGCGAGGTGAAGACAAATTGACGTCTTAGCCAACGTGCACCCCGTACGGCCACCATAGAGAATTAAAAAACCGTTTCTGCGCCAACCAGAATATATTGTCAAGATGTCTGTCGATCATTATCATGGTGTGTCGTCTAGATTAATATTATTAATGTATGGGATTTACACACATTTTGACGTACGTGACATTTATGACAGATGTCAACATTAGTCAATTGTATTTTTGCCACTTATCTATAAAGGCTGTCCCTCTGGACCAGTGGCAAGACGTTTGTAGAAAAGAATAGACTGATCAATATTATGAAATTGTCACACGTTGACGCCAGTCAAAAACGTCATAAATTTTAAAATACGTGTCGATCCTATACATTATACATTCTTCATTTCACATTCACTTCGTTCTTGATGTGCGTCTGTCGACAGAATCGCTCATAGTGAGCCCCACCTTTATAAAGTCAAGCCTCTAAACGCTGAGATAATCTAGATTGGTGGTTTAAAATTCATAGCTATTTAGAAGGAAAGGATCTTAACTTTATTTAAATGATTTTACCTCAACTTGGTTTCTTTCAACATTTATATAAATAAGGTATTTGAATTATCTTTAAACGTGGATTTCTTGTAGATATTTATTTATTTATATTTAACTCTTTTATTTTTCTTTGTCTAAACGTTAATCCTGGCTGTTTCCTAACTATGCACAGTGTGTTATAGAAGCCGATTTGCGGACATCTCCGTTTTATAAACTCTTCATAAAGAGAATTTTGAGATAAACTACTTAAAAAAACTTTCGTTGATGTACGTGTCATACTTTTTGAGAAATTAAAAAAATCGAGAAAAATCCATAGAAATCAGAAAAACTTTATAGCTGATTTCTTTATGATTTTTAACCATTTTTTTTTTTATAAACATGATGAATGTTGACCTAAAGAACAAATGTACACATAAATAATTGATGACTGGAGTACTAAAAAAAAGAAAATTACTTAAATATTTTTTTATTCGAAAACTATTGCATTTGTTTCAAATTGAATTATATGTATAATTTTAATATGTATTGCCACAAAAAAAACCAGACGCGTAAAACACGGGTTTCGTAAGATATGATTTTTTTAAAATCTTGCTTAGGGTTGTCAAAAATTAAGTTATTGTGTGAAATGTACCATTTATGATCCGCAAAGTTCTTACTGATGACTCATTATTGACGTTATAGGTAAATATTATGTACTTATTGTAAATATACTATTCTCATGGCAAAAGATATGCTACCTGGCAATTTTCTTTTATGAAGGTCATCGTGTGGTATTGGGAAGGGTACCGCCCTCGTTAGGCATATGCTAAAACCCAATATCAGTACACGATGACTGGAGAAGCGGTTTGGAAATAGATTCTAAAAAGTTTAAAGTATTTTGCTATGATCTCGCCACTAGATATGTGGAACACTATAAGTGGTTTTATATGTCACTCACCTTGCATAAAATACTGATACATGGTGAAAACATTATAGAATCGATTTCCTTGCCGATTGGTATGCTTTCAGAACAAGCCGGTGAATCGAGAAATAAGTTCTGGCGTTATGATCGCGAGCATCATACGCGAAAATTAAATCGCCAAACTACCTTTCTTGATTTATTTTGGAATCCTCAGATCCAAACATAACAACCATGTTCGTTGACTTGCGAAAGAATAAAAATAAACGCACAGCCCTACCCGAGAAGGTCCTTTCTCTGTTAAAACCCTCGACAGAAAATGTTACGCTTCATAGATTTGTCTTGAGACACTTTCTTTGTCATCAGAAGAAGTATTAATTCACTCCGATGAGGAGTCCTAAAAATAAAAACCAAAAAACTTATTATTAGTATTTATTTACTTTTGGAATTATTTACCACGTCAACACGCAGTTGGCGCAACAATCTACATAAACCTCTCTCCTTCCTTAATCTCTTCTCAACCTTAATCTCCTAAAGACTTTGATTTTAATATTTGTAATTACCTAATTAAATGTTGACAACCTTATTTCCATAGAAATTTAAAAAAAACTTAGAAACGCTTTTTCTCCTTTAACCTACGTTTGAAGTTTGTGAAATTTTAGTATATTGTAGACGACACTATTGTGCATAGTAATAACCAAAAATAAAATACTACAACGCTAATGTACAATTATCAAAAATATAATTGTGAAAAACAGAAAATATTTAATATTTCTCAGACTACTAAAGCTACTGTCTTCTACTTTTTAATATAAATATATAGCATACAGTTATACTACTCTGAGTGCTAATAAAGTGTAATGGGGTCATAATTTTCCTAATAAAAATAAATAAAGATTTTCTTAAGGTCATTGACCTCTCATAGAAAAATTAATATCTCTAAAACTAGAGAAGATTATCGTATCGGGATTTCTGTCAATTCTTCATCACGATGGTGCCCATCAAATAGACATATAAACCACACATGTCCGCAAGTCGGCTTCTATAACACACTGTGCTATGGATCTTCGAAAATATTCCCCTACTTGAATTCTCCTACTGTCTCCTCTTTCAATTTACCTACAGGATAGCATCCACTAGTGCCTCTTTCTAGCCAAGTGTACCTACTGATTAGCAGGTGAAGTTTGTTCCGGTCTCGAAAATTTTAGTCGTGCTCACACGCCTTGATAATTCGACTTAAATTTATGCCAACGGGATCCTCTTCCAGGAAATGTGTCAATGAATATTCTAACTGCTTACAACGGTACAGATGCTTCAGTGATTTGTCAAAACAAAGAAAGGACGTCTCGAGAGATAAAACTATGTCCAGTATGTCTACTCCAAAGTAATCACACAAAAAGCTGGTATTTTATTACGATAACAAGCATACACTTCATTCATTTATGTAGCCACTAGCGTTTGCCCGCGGCTTCACCCGCGTGGATGGAATTAATCGTGATTAAACATAGCCTATGTGTTAATCCAGGGTGACAGCTAACTCCGTATCAAATTTAATTAAAATCCAATAACACATTGATCCGGTTCTTAGCATTCCATGGATTCACCGTGCGGTCGCCGGGTCCATGGCGTGGTACAGAGAGGAACACTGTGACGGTGCCTGGGACTTGCGACCCAGGTGTAGGTTTAGGGTGGCCACCAGCGCTCACCTCCACCGTCAGTCGTGTTCCCCCCTCTACCTATCCAAATTTGGTAAGATCCTATCAACGCCGTTTTAGATATTCGTTTGAGTAAAGAGCTTACTGAAGCTCTTGACAATCCGGTTACCCAATGACATATGAATACATTTTAAAGTCACCGTTCTTCTTTAACTCACTTTAGTTCCTCTTGCCATGACAACAATCTTGAACAACATTAGCGCCCTATTATTTCGTATTTTCATAAATATAACATTATTTCGTGAATTTACCACATTTTAAGTGTAATAATTTAGCCTATGTGTTAATCCAGGGTGTCAGCTAACTCCATACCAAATTTCATTAAAATTCATTCAGTAGTTTTTATGTGAAAGGGTAACAAACATCCTTCCATTCATCCATACTTACAAATTTTCACGCTTATAATATTTATAGTATAGGCCCCTATACAAAAGTTCTATAGATCCATGACCAGTTGGATAATAAAATACACAGAAGTTATCATCAGACATGGCGTGTGCTTATTAGCAGTTACAATAGTATAAATATATAAGTAACAACTAAATATACTTACAAATAAAATGATTCACTCATTTTATCTTTCCTCAGCATAGAAAACGAGATACACCATAAATAAAGTCAATGAAGAGAGGTAGTAGCACAGAGTAAAAGTAAGTTGATATACCATTTTAACAGTGACCTTACACTACTATCAAACACCATGGCTCGAAGGACCAGCATGAAATGGACAGGAAATCGCGAACGAAAAACGGCACCTACCTAATATATTTCTACCTCAAAAGAGAACTCTGTCATCAAAATTGAATCTCGACCGGTTCAATACGAGAATCAAAATGGCTTCCAATTGAATTTCAGCACTTTCGACAAGTTTTCTGTCACAAAGGCTCGACAGAATTGGCTTCGGTTTAAATAGGTAGTAGTTTACTTCATTATTGGACGTATATTGGATATTTTAAACGGAAGTTATGTACAGATCCCGTCGGAGTTCGGGTAAGATCGGCTTGCTTCGGTTTTGTACAGCGTTCTTTAATGTTACGGTTACACTACTGTGATCTTCTTCATCTTAGCTTTAATCCCAATACAATATAATAATATATGAATGCGTTATATAGAGGAAATGTGGGAAAAGACCCATACAGAAGGGCTGATCACCCGTCCGGACAAAGACGGTGGCGTCCCTATTGGCAGCAGTAGTAATTCCACAATGAGTTTTTAACACCATGTTACTAAAAAGCGTCGGTAGCTTAGTGGTTAAGGAGTCGGCCTTACGATCGAGAGGTCCCGGGTTCGATACCGGCGTGAACCCACTCCTAGCACACGTATTTTAGCTTAGTTGGAGGGGTTAGAAGAAATATTAGTAACTTCGGTTCTAATATTCTTTTACTATAAAAAAAAAGAAAAAAAAGAAAGAAAGAATGAATTTTTATAGCATTTATTATGCTAACTTTAAAGTTCGAAAACATCGGAAAAATGAAATGCTCAAGTGAGACTTGAACTCACGACCTTTCCCTTACAGGGGGAGTGCTTCCAACTGAGCTATTGAGCCACAACTGAATCATTTCAAATTTTCCTTTTCTTTATATCCGTCTTTTAAGGGCGACGGTGAAACCATCTGTGCTATCTCCTTGATTTTATATTCAGTGTTAATTTTCAGTTTAATATTCAGTGTTAAAACTCTCATTACTGACTTAAATCTTTCATGCATACCTATATTTATGTATAGGTAACACATGTTTAAAAAAATAAATTTGTTTTTGATTAGATTCCATTTTGATTTTTTTAACATAACATAACATTAACATAAATTCACGCCTGTATTCCCCGAAGGGGTAGGCAGAGGTGCTAGCACCCACATTTCGCCAGTTTATGTTTAGGTCCAATGTAATAGGTGGCGAGCCTATTGCCATTAACCGGGCACTTATAAACCTGCGATAAATACACACATAACTTCGAAAAGCATCGAAAAGTCATTGGTGTGTGCCATGGTAAACCTGGGATCGTACCCGAGACCTCGTCTCAGCAGTCCATTACCCATACCACTAGGCTAACGCATTTTTATTTTATTCATAAAAAAACATCTTGTATAAAACTCTTATTTATTAAACATACTGCATATTATTATCATTTTAGTGAGTGGCCGGCACATGATCGAACCTGTGACCACCGATTAAATAAGCTTTGATCAGTGAAACGCGGCGAGCTGTGAAAATCATGGCTACACAAATATGTCCCCAGCTCTAATAGTGTAAGTAATATAGACCTATCTTTATTTGGGTCAGGTAAACAGGTAAGTATCAAGTATAGTACGATATTGACGACCTGTATTAAGGTAAAATGCTGCCTGTGTATATTTACTAAAGGACCATGGGCAAAAATGTATGAAGCCTGGGCTCACCCACCAACAGAGATGAGATCACTTTGAATATACTTGTAAAGCACTAAATATAAAGATTTAAACTCATTTTTGCGGATAATCCATGGGGTTATTTTGCTACAAACATTTTTCTCCGACCATATATAAACTAAAAAGTAGTGCTGTTATGTCCCAAGAACATGTCCCAATATATATAGGTACATGTGTAAAATAACCATCCCATATCGTATTTCGCGGAAAATCCATAGAGAGATATCATGTTCTCAGCATTTCATTGATTCACCGTTCGGTCGCCGGGTCCATGGCGTGGTACAGAGAGGAACACTGTGACGGCGCCTGGGACTTGCGACCCAGATGTAGGTTAAGGGTGGCCACCTTGTGATGCATCAGCGCTCACCTCCACCGTTAATCGTGTGGGGGGAACACGATTAACGGTGGAGGTCTACCTATACAAATTTGGTAAGATCCTATCAACGCCATTTTAGATATTCGTTTAAGTAAAGAGCTTCCTGAAGCTCTTAACAATCCGAGGTGTTTAAACAAGTTTTTCAGGGATTTAGCTGGTGTTCCCCTTGTTCCACTTCCAATATTAAAAATGCGAAAATAACTCTGTCTGTCAGTCTGTCTGTAACGCATTCGTGCAAACCACAGAACCGATCTTGATGAAATTTGGTATAGAAATAGATTACACTTTGAGGAGGGACTGACGCGGGAAGCAGTTAGTAGTCCATATATTTGTAGGTTTATAATTTTTGGCGACAGGTTTACAATTTTGAATACGAACATTTTGATCAAAAAACATAAAGTCTAAATAAATAATAATTACAAAAGCTAATAAAAATTAAATATGTATATTTCCCTTATAAAATTTGTAGGACAGGATTCCGTGAATGTGGTAATATCACTTTGACGCAACAATCACAAATGAATACATAAAGAGGAATGTTGAATATTGTATAAATATTGTATGGTATGCGTGCTGTTACGATTGTTTTCTAGATACCACTGATAAAACGTAATAAGTCTATGTTTTATATTAATGTTTTGATGTTTGTAACTATTAGTTACGTAAATTGTCACTACGCGACAACTTGCCTTTTGATGTTTGGGTAGACGTAGAACACTGTCTTCTAGAAAAGAAGGAGTTTTCAGTTTGTTTGATCAGTTTTCATGTAAGTAGTTATATTTTTCGAAGTTGAAGAGGCCTGGATCCGTTTGAAACCCCCTTTTATGATAGGAAGAATGTTTTTTTTGGATGAATAGACGTCAGACTCGCGCTGCCAACCAACCCTGTATGAACCTTCAAATGTCCGTCTTGATGAACCCCATATTTTAGTCGCTTGGAAAAACCTGGCCTGTGTTCGAATCCTGGCCATTACACTACTGACGTGAACCCCCTCCTAACACAAGCAATGTAACTTAGCTGGAGGGGTTAGAGGGAATATTAGTCATTTCAGTTCAAATATTCTTTAAAAAAAACAGGTACTTCATTTCCCAGCTTAAGCTTGCGGGGGATGGAGTTCCTATTATACCTGTCGTTCCTATCATAAATTCACTCTTAAGGGATGTATTTTCGTTTCAACAGTACACTTAAAACCGGCTCTACCATGGTGAATGTTCTGATGAGCCCTTCCAATTAGTCTTACCCTCTCCTTTCCTTCACAGGACAACACGTGTAGGGCTTCTAAGCCCTACACGTGTTGTCCTGTGTGTGACATCTATGTCAGTGTGCAGAATATTCCATTAAGAATCAAGCGGTTTAGTGAACCATTACCAGACCTGGAACTCTCTGCCAGCTCACCACGTGTTTCCTTCTTCCTACAGTCCCGGGTCCTTGAAGCGAGGCGTGAAAAGGCATCCGACGAGGCCGTGAAGCGGAGTGACACCATTGTTCACACAGGGTACATGTTTATAATGGTGACCCTCTTTCCGAGACTTTGTCTTTAGGTCGCCATCAGACGAGGTGAAATCAAATTCACTTTCAAAAAAAGCACATTGACCACAACAGGCTCTTAACCGAAATGTGGGCTTCAGCACACCTCTGCCCACGCCTTTTGGATACGTACATGTATGTATGAATTCCTGTGTTGATAATCTTTTTTGAACTCGGTTTACCCGAAGCTCTTTTTAATGACATGGCTCAGTGCTAAAACAGATAAAAAATCCTTTGACGTGCATAAAAGAACGGCCATTTTTTTCACGCTGACGTAAACTAAACGTTTCCTTATTCAGTTTTTTGTTGGCAGACGTTCTAGTTGTAGGCTTTATGCTTTCTTGTCAAAAATAGACAGACAGACGGTATAACATACATACAGTGTATCACTTCCTTACCCTGAGGTCCGAGGGCACCGTGGCCTCGGATGCATTCAGGACTAACCTCTTTATGTGGATGATGACAGTGTATCACTTCCTTGCCAGACATACGGACAAGCTGACAGACAGACTTAATAAAAAAACTTTGACAAAAATATCATGAACAATAGACCACCAGTGTTAACATGGTGCATGTTTATGATGGTGACCCTGTTTCCGAGACTGCCTTCAGCTTACCATTAGGCGAGGTGAAATCAAATTGACGTGTCCTTTTGTATTAAAAAAAACATGCTGAGGATGAAGGATTCTTTTTCACTTTTTGAGGAATGAAACTCTAATGAGTTGTGAGTGATGAACTAAAAGTAGCTGAGCCATGTCTTTCATCATCATCATTGACTTAGCGTTTACTTCTGCTCTTTTAGTTTCGGTTTCACTTTGTATGTACTGCAAACTATGCTATTCAATTATCTCATTACTTCTCATAAATGAGGGAGATAGCAAGGAAAAGCTTCACGAATAGCCATATGGCCCCCAACCCGGCCAGAGCGGGAAGGGAGGACATGTCCGGCCTCGAACCGATCAAAACCTTGAAGGACAGTATATGATTAAGTTTCTTCTCCATGATGAAAACGCACACAGCTTGTGGATTGATGTGCAAAACAGAGATGAGGTTGTGAGGCATACCTCTCCCATTACCGTCTATACCTTACTTTTCTTTTCAAATTTTTCTTTACACTGCACACAAAGGACAGCCTCTGTGGCGTGGTGTTTGTGATCGCGACTGCTACGCAGGAGGCGCGGGTTTGATTCCCGCTCAGTGCAAATATTTGAAGGCATAAAATGTGGATTTTTGCATTAGTCTGCATGTTTCTATGTATATTATGTATGTATTTACAAAAAAAAGTATCTAAGTATGTTTATCCGTTTCTAGATTCTATAACACAAGCTAGTTAAGCTTACCATGGGTCTAGATTAAAATACATAAATAAATATTTCACAACATTCTATACAACGCTCTAGACTAGACTCTAGACTCTAGATAGCGTTGTATAGAATGTTGTGAAATATTTATTTATTCATTTTTTATTTATTTCCTTCTGTAGATGGCATCCAGAATTACAAGTCTTCACAGAGCTCAACCATAGCTCAGAACAATTTGCTATAAGCGAAATAAACGACCCCTTAATGTGACTACAGGAATATCACAAAACGATTCAATTCACCCCAATAAATATACCTTATAATACTGCTACCGCAATAAATATAAATCTTAGTAATAAACAAGTTACAAAATGAAAGATCATTGCAATAAATTACACAGTTTCAACACCTGACGGGGTCTGCGTGTTATTTATTAAGAGAACCCTAAAACTCGAGCATAAGAAAACCTTAAATAAGAGATTGGGAAATAATTCTTATTGTACACAGGTATTTTAAATTTGGGCTCGTATTTCAGAACGATTTTGGGGCGACGGTAGAGCCATCTGTCGACATTTTACGGTAAGGGACGGTAGACGGCTCCACTATCACCCCAAAGACGGATAAGACGGATAAAAAAACAATTCGAATAGTTAGCATAACATACTAAGTTTTAATTTCATTTAAAAGATTTATTATTTTTATATGCCTTTGAAGTCTCGTTTTTAAATACATAGGCAAATTATTACTTTCATGACATATTTTAGTTTATAATTAAAGCCCGACCAATAAAATAAAAAACTTGTACCGGGGGCGCTATAAACGTCTATGATTATGACAGCACCAAGTATAGTGATACACATGTGAAATGGCTAGTGTACAAATATCTTAGTTTATGAAATTGTTGCAGACATAAAGGAGACATACACAGGAGCATGGCATTTATATAACACTAGCTTTTGCGCGCGGCTCCGCCCGCGTGGATGTCAATTATCGATAAAAAGAACGTACTTACATACAAACTGTCATCCCCATTTCTCTCCCTTTAACACCCTTTTTCGCGATAAAAGGTACCGCCTATTTCCGTTCCCAAACTCCCAATATCTCTATATTAAATTTCATCAAGGTCGGTTAGTGGTTTAGGCATGAAAGCTTATCATACAGACAGATGAGAGTTGCTTTATAATATCAGTATGGATTTATGTTTTAAAGTAGTCCGGGGTTAAAATAGAAAATAAACAAATTTTATTATTAAGTACATATTTATTATTCACCAAATAACCCGGTCAATTTAAACCAAAAAATGATAGTAAAGGTGCATAAATTCCCAACAAGCTGAAAATTAGCGAAATTGTTCAAAACATAATTATAAACAATACCTGAAATTTCCCCATCATTCCCGTGAAAGGAAAAAAAAATTCAAGGTCAAAGGTCAAAAAAAAATAGTTTTTCGCGATTTTCAGCAAAACGGTAAGTTTATAAAAAATGCAGCAATAGTTTTTTCCTACGAGCCACCGTTTCTGAGTTAAACCGATTCAAAAAGTTATAAATGTTATTATCGTCATAATACGAGTATGCATGAGTACGCCACCTATATACATCTCTAGAGTTGTTATGTATTATATATTATATGTTGAAATATTTTTGTGAAGATGAAGAATAGCAGGAGAAGAAGAACAAGAACAAGAAGAAGAACAAGAATTTAAAAATTACGAATCAGGCGAATGAACTTCGTCACTTTTTTTTTATTTACACCGCTTTTATCTTTTCCATCTTTGAAAATTTCAAATACTTTGCAATAGTTTCACGTTATGTTCACAACGGACCCGTGGAGTAGGCCTAATAGGCAATTCACATTTTAAAAAACGCGCTAAGTACACTACCTCATTGGAAACGTGTATTATGAGTATGACGATCACACCTTTTATAACTTTTTGAATCGGTATATCACAGAAATGGTGGCTCGTAGGAAAAAACTATCGATCCATTTTTTATAGATAATTTTTTAATCTACAATTTTTGTCTGAAGTATTTTTATGATTGACTTACCGTTTTGATGAAAATCGTGCAAAACTCATATTTTTGACGTTTGACCTTGAATTTTTTTTTCCTTACACGAGAATGATGGGGAACTTTCAGGTATTGTTTATAATTATGTTTTGAACAATTTCACTCATTTTCAGCTTATTGGGAATGTTTAAATTGACCGGGTTAAAACTCAGAATCTTAATACCTAATTAGGTACAGTTGGTAAAATTAGAAAATTGGCCAATTTCCATTGCGCGTACTCTACAATGTACCTACCCGTCATGTTGACAACAATGTTCGTGATGTTATTTAGATCCTTCCGAATTTTTATCCGACAAATACTTACCTAGTTATATTCTATATCAAAACTTTTAATTAATAGTTTTCGGCATTTTTATAGCGCAATCAAATGTACATTAATTAACACGCACAATTGACACCACATTGACAGATGATCATAATGACATCTCATAGATTGTTGCCATATGAAGAAATTAGTTCCAATAGTTTTCCGCAATATGGCGAGGTATTTTATTTTATTAGTCGGGCTTTAATTACAGGTACACAATTCAACTCACACGAATAAACCATATTGTTGTATAGGACAATGTGGTTTAATTAATTTTAAACGCATCGACGACCATTATATTCGCAACAAAAATTTTGCAATTAAACATGATTTTCATTAAAATTTCAATAAATTATGGCATCATTAATTTCTCAATTAAAATGTATACAAGTGGAACCAATATGTTTAAACTATCACTTTCTGCCAGACATTTCTTAGTGGATGAATTTTTTATAGCATTTATTTATTTTTTATGCTAACTTTTAAGTTCGAAAAACATCGAAATCACTTGAGCGTTTCATTTTTTCCGATGTTTTTCGAATTTCTTAAGGTAGACTTTCGAAGCGAGCGTCTGTAGCGTCAGAGGCGCCGCGACTGTGACGCCGCGACAGAGCGACAGATAACTGATGTTCCATACAAATGTATGAAATTCTAATGAACGACTTTCGAGCTCAGCGACACAAAAGCGGCGTCAATGACGTCACAGTGCCGCTATGACAGCGTTGTCAGACGGTATGGCTACAGACGCTGCGTCTGTGACGCTTAGTTCGAAAGTCTACCTTTAGTGGTTTTCTCCTTGGAACTTCCGCTTACTCTCTCTCTTTCTCTCTCTCTCTTTCTCTCTTTCTCTCTCTCTCTCTCTCCCTCTTTCTTTTTTTAGCTAATTCAATTTTCAAGGGAGCGACTGTCACCTGATGTTCCAACCCCTAGCAAAAGAGCACCGAAGTCTCGACCGCCAATCAAGTGCATCTATCTGAGGTTGGCTTGCCTAAAAGATCATGCTGGAGCTATTTTTTATTTTTTTACCAGTATTTTTATTTTAGGAACTATCTAAAATACCTATTGGTGGAGCGCTTATGTATTTTCTTAATTGTTTCCCACATAATTTAATTGTATTTCAATTTTTGTAATTTAATAGACCGCTTCTATGTATCGAGAAATGTTTGAATATTGGCGCTCATTTGTTGACCACTTAGTGTTGAAGAAGGCCAATGAATGGCGCTGTGAATGGATTTTTCGAACTATATTTTGAGAATGAAGTTTCTACAAGCGAGACTCTCAGGCACCACGGCGGATCATCTACCCGCTCGCATTTTTTAATCAGTCACTAACTCGCCGCTAGCACCGTAAGGTGTCCCTTTTTGACTCCGCTAACGCAAAAAACGGAAGTTTGATTAATTCAACTCCTCGTTTCTTTCTGTGTAATTCTATAAGTTCCTTTGGCCACATTCTCAAGTCAGTATAAGTGAAGTGTATCGGAAGAAAACGACAAATTCAAGAAAATAACCGACCGGTCGAAAATTACCTACCTGCCAGCACGTGCCAGGAACCACGCCTGTCTGCAGCTGAATCCTCACGAGGTGGAACACAGGTCAGTGCCGGTTTTTCTTACGTTTTCATTCATAGAAGCGGTCACATGAGTATTTCCTTTCTACAACCAAACGCCAGGTCAGAGGTTCTTAAACGCTTTGTGTGCAAACACACCAGTTGGTCAGGACTATTTACACGTCCTACCACCTATTGTAAAAGTCCCTTTATCTCCAGATACTATTCACGCCTGTTAGAGGGCCGCATGATCTAATAGCTAAATGCTCAAGGTTATTTGCCTGTGTAATTACCTTAGGGCAGTTGAAAAAGTGATGTTCAACAGCCTCATCTTGTACAGTCCCATCTCATCGTGTAAAAGTTTTATGGGTGTGATTTACAAACAAGACAAGGGTCCCGGACCCAATGATATTGTTGTTGTTATTGTGATAATTTTCTTTGTCGGAATTAACATTTGAAAACGGGCCATGAAATGCCTTAACAATTTAACAAGTATTATAAATATAAAAGTGTATGAAGTGATCATACAAACTACAAAAATCTAGAAAGCCAAAGAAAACATAGGTATTTGTTTTCTTTATTAAAGTTCATCTTTGCGTTAGTCTCGGTCGTATCCTTGGTCTTCAACTCGGGAGTCCGGAGTTCGTTTAAATATGATGTGATTTGATTTTTTCGACTGCATTAGCAACTGTCATCTGACCTCCTTGCCTGAGTGGTGGTTGTGGAAAACCACTGACAGGTCACCCAGATGGACCAAAATTAAAAGTCATTCAAATAACAACACGACTAGCCACAAAAGCAGTTTATGTTTGCGGTCTAGCGATTTGAAACTGATAGATCGCAACTTTATTATTTACTAGCTAACACGTCACGCTAGGCGTATGAAGCCTGCGGTTTCGTACACCTAGCCGCAGGCTTCATACATTCATACGCCTAGCGTAGCGCTGGTGTCAGAAACGCTAGTACCTAAGTACGATATTGCAAAACTTCTACGGCGCTCAAACTAGATACAGTTAGCAAAACGTCTGCGTTCACAATATTATATTTAAATCTGCCATTTTATCTTGTTTATTAATGTTATATGAGATTAAAAAACCCCCGTCACAAAAAACACCTCCAAAAAGTTGAAAATAAATAAAGTTTAGCTTTTAACTTTAACGGTTGCCATGTCGGGGGACCCTAACTAATTCAGAACTCCGTTATATTATCGGAACAATTCAAGGTCCCCCGACATGGCAACCGTTAAAGTTAAAAGCTAAACTTTATTTATTTTCAACTTTTTGATGTTTTTTGTGACGGGGGTTTTTTAAATTTTTAATTTAATTTTTATTTTATACTTTTTAAATTGATCTACTAGTCAAGCTCTTTCATTTGATACCCATATTGAGGGAATTATAAAGAAATATGTATTCCAACATGTTGTGGTGGCGGCCATCTTGGACCGATTTTTTTCAAACATAGCTAAGAACACTCCCGACTAATATGCCTTTCAAACAAAAAAAACTAAATCCAAATCGGTTCATCCGTTTGGGTGCTACGATGCCACAGACAGACACACACACACACACACACACACACACAGACACGTTAAACTTATAACACCCCATCGTTTTTGCGTCGGGGGTTAAAAAGCAAAGTTTTTATCTTGTAAACATATTGTTTAGATTATAGACGGAATGCATGGCACTCCGCACAAACCCTTTGTGGTTTTTGGAGTGTTACATTTAAAATTATTCTTATTTTGTATGATAATAAATAAATAAAAAAAATAGACGAAAACATTTTGAAGAATGTTTGATATCAATTTGAATTTGGATTTACAAATGGAATTTTATTTGAATTTGGAATTTCTAGCGTTTTTAGAACCAAATATTTGCAGTTAAAGTATTCACTAACAAAGAAAAAAGAGTATATAACAATACTAGAGTTAGAATAGAACCTGCTTTTTTTTTACCGTGGGGGAAATCCTTCATGGATGTTATGCCGGACTCCTACCGACTAAAACCCCCACGGTATCGCCCAGCAGCCTATAGTTGGGAGCCCCGGGTAAGCCCTCGGAAGGATGTCCCAGGGCTCCCAACAGACCCACGGCTTCAATGCGGCCTCGTCTAGGGGTGGTTCGGGTGCTATCCCGCGTCTATGGGGGGTTTTCGGGTATCATCCCGCTTCATAGGAGGGGGGGCGGGGACGTGCGTGAGTCCGTCACGTCACGCTGCTGTCATGGGCCTGCTTCTGTAAGGACGATGAGCAGCCAACTCACCGTCCTCAGGCCCCCGGACATGGAGGCCGATGGTCTTCGGCGAAGACACGTCGGCGGCGCCCAAGCCGCCGACTGCGGAACTCGGGTGGGAGAGTTCTCTCCCGCTCCCGCCCCGCCACCTCTTTCACGAGCATGACCTGCTCGCAGAAAGAGGCGGCGCAGTCCCACTTACTCCCGCTGGAGACCATGGCTCCTACCATGGTCTCGAGCGAGAGAGTGTCCACGCCCAAACCCACCACGAATACCAGGCGATGTTGCGCCCACGCCGTGCACTCCACCAGCGTGTGGAGCGCTGTGTCATCGCTGCGGTCCCCGCAGTGCTGACAATCGGCCGTGGTTTCCCGGTGTCTTCGCCACAGATACCTACCGAAGCTACCGTGCCCGGTAAGCATCTGTGACAACCGGTAGGAGAGAGCACCGTGTCTTCTCTCCAGCCACTCGTCCATGAATCCCCCCTTTGGTTGCTCAAGTCGCACCTTCCATGTCTCCACGGTTTCCTGGTAGAGCTGGGACCGCTGGGCCTCGATTTCTCGATACGCAGGCCATTGGCCCCCCTCCAGCGACTCCTTGCGCCATTTAAATAGAGACACAAGGGCTCTCGCTTCCAGGTCCCATGGAGAGGTCCCGGCTAGGAGACCATGCCGCCTCACCTGAGATCGTGCGGTATCCCCTTATCACCCTGACGACCATCGCCCTCTGTGGGCTCAGCAGTCTAGCCACATTACTGGCCGTCAGGGTCTCCGCCCATACGGGGGCCCCGTATAGGGTCATACTTCGCACGATCCCCAGGTACAGTCTCCTGCAGGGAGCGTTGGGTCCCCTGATGTTGGGCATCAGCCGTGCGAGTGCAGCTGACACCCCCCTCAGTTTTGGGACCAAACTTCGGAAGTGATGTCCGAAGTTCCACCGGCCATCGAGTACGAGCCCCAGATACTTCATCGAGGGCTCGATGCCGATGCTGACGCCCTCTACCTGTAGGCTGGATCCCGCAGGTGGCCCCATCCGAGGTCCGTGGAAGCACAGTGCCTCGGACTTGTGAAGGGCGTCCTCGAGACCCAGCCGCCGTATCCGACCCACGACTTGAGCAACCCCAGAATAGTACCTGCTTACATAGAAATAACGATATCAGGTATTAATGGATAAGTTTCTGTCCTCTAGTTGTAAGATTGACACAAATTACAACACAGGTTATTACCAGCAAAGATCTTCCATCAAAGTATATAAAAAGCAAAAATATATTCTTCATCCTCTGAGAAAATCGATAGCAAGCAGAACTCATCAAAGTTGTGATTTGTTCGCAATAGTACAGGACAGGGACGGACTTGGGCTTTGAGGCAGAAACACGTTTTAAACTTTTACACGTTGGAATCTCACGAAATTACATACCGATTGAAGTTGAGATAAAACTTGTGTTGTTATTTTTTTCTTTGCGTTCAGTTGAGATATCATTGAAGTTGAATTTCTGTTACAAATATTTGTTTACATGCTATTAATGTAGTAAATAAGCAGATGATAAACTTCGAGGTAAGTGGTAATCATGTTAAACGAATATTTGCAGTAAATTCAAACGTATCTTAAGTACCTATCGCGGGAAACGGCCTTTTCCAAATTCGAAATTCAAAATTCAATCTAATCATCATTTTTAAACAGCTTCGCCGTTTGATGAGTAATTTATTTCGTTGAAAAAAGTTTATCACGAAGTAGTTGACTATTCCAGAACATTTACATAATAACTAAATAATATAACGTATAGCATAATTGTTGTCCCCAACTGTTTGTCTAGTATACATTCGTCATTGATATCAGTGTATTGACTATTGTCGTTCACAATAAACCCAATTTACTGTTAGTCGTTCGGAAATGTCCACTGAGAGACACGAAAAGAAACGGCCTCGTGACGTAACATCACTTAATCAATCAAACGTTCGACAATCGGATAAGTTGACAAATCCTATCTCCCTCAGGCTTTGTCACAAATCTTTACTAAGACCTAACTTGTAATTTTTACAAGAAAATGGCGGTCAATCAAAATGGTATTCGGTTTTAAGTTAAGTGGTTTAAATATTTATGTATTTAATTTTTTTATGTAATGGAGCCAATAGATTGCCTGTTTCAATTATTATTGCGTTCAAATCACTGACACTGACAGCCTCCGTGGCGTGGTGGTAGTGAACGCGACTGCCACGCAGGAGGCGCGGGTTCGATTCCCGCTCAGTGCAAATATTTGTATGCATGAATATGGCTATTTGCATTGGTCTGGGTGTTTCTATGTATAATATGTATGTATTTACAAAAAAAAATATGTATTTAAGTATGTTTATCCGCATTCTAGATTCCATAACACAAGCTAGTTAAGCTATGCTTACCATGGGTCTAGATAGCGTTGTGTAGAATGTTAGGAAATATTTATTTATTTATATTATTAAATCAATATTACATACATACACATAATCACGCCTTTATCCTTTTTTTTATCGTACAAAAAATCCCCACGGATACCACCCCCACGGAGCCGGTGGAGGCGGTTATGTCGTTGTAAACGCACGCCGACTTGGGTCTTTGGCTGCCAGAAGTGAGATTGCCGAAAGCATATCTCTCGCACCCCGGCAGACCCAGGACCACCTCTTTCGAGATGGCCCCCTTCGGGTTGTGGGGACCGAAGTGTCCCCATGTAGCACCGGGTACGGGGAGACGCACTTTGCACCGCCGCCGCGGCCTGCTTCTGCTAGAATGACAGGTGGCCCCACCGATCACCCCCAGGCCAGTTCTCATGGAGGACGGAGATTGTTCTGCGAACGCCTTTATCCCTGGAGAGTAGATAAGGCAGAGGTGAATTTAATAGCCACATTTCGTCAATAAGTAATTGTATTCGGTCTCACGTAATAGGAGGTGAGCCTAATTGCCGTCCTCTGGGCACCATTGTTGACTCGAGCGATGAATCTGAGTCTGAATCTGAGCTGTATATATTTGTCAGCTAAATCTCTTAGTCGCTTTGTACGGCACCGCATAGAAAAGGATGGGAGATTATTTAAACCCAACGTGAGCATAACTTAATTGACTTGTGTTGTTTACAATACCGATAAAAGACTAAGATACATTTCTTTTTTTTATAATTAAACTAGCTTTTACCCGCGGCTCCGCCCGCGTGGCTGTCGATTATCGCGACCAAACATAGCCTATGTCCTTTCTCATTGTCTAATCTATCTCTATAACTGAATAACAAAAACTATATCGAGAGTATCATAAAATCAGCCTCGCGTAAACTCGGAGTCCTGAACAGAGTGAGACGTTTTTTCACGCCGGAGCAGCGGTGTCTTCTATACAAGACCCAAATTCGTTCCTGCGTGGAATACTGCTCACATCTCTGGGACGGCTCCGCAAAGTACTTATTAGATGCTCTCGACAGGTTGCAGCGACGTGCGGTCCGCATTATTGGGGATCCTGAGGTCACGAACACCCTCGAGCCTTTGCAGATGCGTAGAGATGTTGCGTCTTTGGCAGTTTTCTACCGTCTCTACCATGGTGAATTTTCTGACGAGCTCTTCCAATTAGTCCCACCCTCCCCTTTCCTCCACAGGACGACACGTGCAGGGCTAAGATGTCATCCATTTACGGTGCAGAGTATACCTGCTAGAACCAAGCGTTTCAGTGATTCATTTCTATGCCGCACCACTAAGACCTGGAATTCCCTGCCAGCTCACGTGTTTCCTTCTTCCTACAGTCCCGGGTCCTTTAAGCGGGGCGTGAAAAGGCATCTAATGAGGCCGTCAAGCTGAGTGCCACCACTGTTAACATGGTAAATGTTTACGATGGTGACCCTCTTTCCGAGACTTTGCCTTTAGCTTAACATCAGGCGAGGTGAAGTCAAATTGACGTGTCCCATATAAAAAAAAAAAAATCAAATTTCATCAAAATCGGTTCAGTGGTTTAGGCGTGAAAGCGTAACATACAGACAGACAGACAGATATACATAGACAGACAGACAGACAGACAGTTACTTTCGCATTTATAATATTAGTATGGATACATGGAACCATCTAAACCAATGCAAATAATAATCCGACTTGATCATGTTCATTTTCCCGATATATTCCAATTTGAGATTTAGCATAATAAATGCTATAAAAATTCATTCAAATAATTTTATTATTATTCGTGATCAAAAATATTTCTTGCTACCGTGGTGCGAAACGACCACTTTAAAAAATGGAGTGGTGCGATTCACACCATTGGTTCGAATCGACCACTTCAAAAAGCGGCGTTGTGCGATTCACACCATGGTGCGAACAGCTTGTGGTGTGAATCGACGAAAGACCCGTAATTATGATCACGATACCGGATCTAATATCGGGGATATTAGATCGCAATATACTCATCAATAGCTCTCTGAAAGTATCATTTTCAACTGTACAACTCCGTTTTCGTACACAACTAAGATTAAGTCATCGAAGTTAGTTTCATATCCAAAACTTCGTCAAACAGATTTCCTCTCTTACCTAATCCTCAAAGTCGACCAACTTAAAACCAGTTAGTCCGTCAAAGTCTTTCGGCTCTCGAACAGACTGACACGACAACGGCTAACAGCTCTCGATCTATCGATACTCGTAGTAACTACTTCTCGACACAGATCCTGGATGTTGATTGGATAGCAACGATGCTTTTAAGTTCATAGTTTGTAATCCTGGTTTCGATAAGGATGTTCACACGCTGAACCGGTTTTATTCGGTGGTATTGTTAGACAGTAGCCACTGTACTTTATTTAATTGTTTATTCCTTAAAATAAAATGTGTGCCAATCGCCTACTACATAATTTTGGAGGGGTCGATTCGCACGCCAATAAATTAAATTCGTGCGAATCGCCAATAGACAAGTGACGTGGAGTCGAAGCACTTTATGAGATATTATCTGTCTTTGCCAAAAGGCCGTTTAAGCAATGCTTTGATTCTTTACTTCTATTTTGAACCATTATATTTTTTCGAATTTCGAAATTAGATCGTGGGATAGAATAGATTGATCAATGTATGAGAGGTAATACGAGATATACGAGAGATAATACGTTGATGACAGTGTCATAAACGTCAAAAGACATGTCAATTTTATATATTCATCATTCTATTGTAGGTGGAATACGCTGGCCAACGAATTGCCACTTGTACCTAGTATCTGTTAATAATATAACATGACGTGTAATATAATGTTGTTAAATGTAATAATAATGTAAAGTTTTCTGCCACAACTTTCACTTTACATTCCGGATTCCGCTCTCCGCGCGTACTTTGACTTGGGAGCAACTGCCGTCTGATCCCTAAACCCTAGAAGAAAACTTGCGCCAAAGCTTCTTCTGTCACACAGCAAACCAGTACAGTACTTACCGGTTAGCAGGTGAGATTGATTTGGGCCCCGAACCCCTTCCAATTTCTAGTTTACCTTACCATATTATTTTCAGTGTACCTACATGTTTAAGTTTGAAATTAAAAATAAAGAATCCAGATATTTTAAACGGCCTTTTAGCGAAGACAGAGAATATCTTGTAAAGTACTTTTTTCTAGGCTAGACCTAGTAATAAAACTTAATCGGGCGTATCGTCCCCTTTAACGATTTAAAGAATCCTTTTCTTCGTACAGATTTAGTACTAGCCTGGATTCATTTCTTTAAGTGTAGAAATGGATTTAGTAAAGAGATAATTTTGTTTGACCCATTTTGGGGCGAAATATATCCTATATTATCCAGAATTTTAGTTGTTTGAGATTAATTTTGTTTTATAGGATTTCAATTCTGTTATCATATTTTTTATACTTGGTTAACACGTTGGCCAATCGTGTGTTGATACTGGGCTAAGACGTTGGCCAATTAAAGGTCACATGGTCCTTACGCATTGTTCCATCAAGAGAGTGTGAAGGTAAGTAAAGAGAAGCAAGTAATGACATAAAAAAGATAAAAAGTCCTCCGGTTTTATAGACAAATCATTCAAAATGTATGATACCAATTTGTAAAATTTACATTCAACGATTAGTTGGGTGTTCTCATGTCAAGTCGTGAATTAAAATTCTGCTAAAAGCATTCTTAATTCTTTATTGCATACAAATAGTGTAGCGGTATTACAAAAAAGATTATTTCAAGAACGTGTACAAAGGCCAGCTTAACTCAATATAATTATCACTGTATCAATGTATTAGTATCACTGTATCAATCATGTACTATGACATAATGAAAGAAAGCTCTAGTATCTATAATGTTACAGTATATAGTTCACAGCAATCAGTCCAACTAGATGGAATGGATCGTAATGGTCTAAACCTAGGCTCCTAGAAAATCTCGTTCGTCTTTGTAAGTACTCGGAAAATAACTATATTTGCTACAGATAGCTATTCGCTTAGTTTTGTATTTTCTGTTTTTTTGTGTTCGGCTGACACGAACTCAAAACATGCTCCAACAGCATTTTCTGATAAGTTGAAATATTATCCATACTGATATTACAAATGCGAAAGTAACTCTGTCTGTATGTCTCTCTGTCTGTCTTTAGGTTACGATTTCAAGCCCAAACCTGATACGGGGCCCTACGGGGTCAAGGATGAAGAAAACGATTGGTACGAGATCTACAACTTTAATCCGTAGGTCCTGCTATACAATAATAAAAATACTCTAATTCACGGTCGAGTGTCGGTTCGGGTACGCGTACAGGTCACTATAAACGGTTGGCTGAGTAATGTACTCAACTTGGGGTTCCGGGCTGGTCCCGTGCGAGTGTGACGTTGTCTTCCCCTCAAGGTCACCAGGCTTCGCAGCTGCTAGTTCGGTCCGCGGGGTCGTCGCCAAGGCCGTCTTCAAGACGGTACGGAGCGGCAGGCAACCTCAGCTGGTTCGGAGGCGGGCCGGTACGGTGCGGTGCTGCTATTACAGCCGGTATGCAGTTGGACACCGGTATTCCAGCCGGTACCAAGTTCCCTTATGTTGGGAACTTTTACTTAACAAAAATAGTAACTAGTATAACACTTATAATAGAACTAGCAGAATCTAGACTATATGTTATCTAGGTTTTAAGATTATGACGTTCACGTTCAGATTATCACGTACCGCCGCGAAGTCTCGCGATCGAATGAGGTCTGCCGTCTACCTCGGCGCGAGCGCGGGGCGTGTTTTTTTCTTTGTTGTCGGTTAGTGTTGGGCCCATCAGCCGATTCACCGTTTGACGGAATGCGCTGATTGGTTATCAATGCGTGTGACTCATTTTATATGCGCGTTAGCACGATGCATTACCTTAAAAGGTAATGACCACGTTCACCACCCAGTGATGGGGGTACGCGCCGCAATCGCGAGCTACCGGTATTTACCGTTTATTACTGCTATGTTCAAATGTTTTCATTTTTTATTACCGGAACCAGTGTTCACGTAACAATACCCGACGAACTGGGAGAAGGATTTTTACTGGGAAAATCCGCCTGAAACAAACCCTCTGGAACGAGGTCATTGGCTTCAATGCAAGCAAAACCTTTCATACAACCATACAGAAACACAGACACACCACCTAACATACACCTATCACACCAAGTCTTCCTCCCGCGGAGGTAGGAAGACGAACCACACATACCTTGTCCGGCCCTATCCAACCTGATGGGACGTACCACTTGCGATTGAGGTGTTAAGTTTGGCGCCAGCTTTCCTCGACGGTACATTGCAAACCACTTGAAGCTAACCTACCGGCAACAGAGTCACTAACCGCTCTGACGTGCTATAGAACCCAGGGAGAACATAAGTCTCCCTCAGATAAAAAAAGACTTCACACTAAGGAAGCTTTTATACACAGTGAAGGCTTATTTTTAACCCAGCGGTTACCTCAAGCCTAGGTTGACAATGCTAAGTACGAGACCACTAAAACGGTGTCAAAATGATTAATTATGAACTGAAATCAACTAAATTAACAAGATTATTTAATATATAAACTACATAAACCATTATATGCACGAGATGATCGGTGCTTACGGGCTTACCCTAAGTGCGTAGTTAATCTGGATCATCAATTCCTACAGACCGCATAACGACTGCAACAGGAATGACGGTGGTCTACAACCCAGCTCGAGTTTTGCACTAAACTCTACCACATGTCTTTTTACATATCTTACTATTGCAGATAGTAGAAACAAAAACAATAAAAACGTAGTTGTGCTTCCCGCCAACCACTGAACGTTCACCTAGGTATACCATTCCACTTAGCTCCTAGCTAACCTAAGGCATCGGATATAAACTACGGTACTTGGCAACGAACAATGGGGAAAGCCGGATGGTTGGAACAACGAGACTAAACATAGTACAACGTAGTTACCCTACAATAAAAATAAAAAAAATTACAAAATATGAGAATGTCATTTCGTCCTTTACGTAAACGTACCTTTACTTTACGGTCCGTCATGCTTCTAAATTAAGCTTCAGTGAGCTACATAATCAATAAAAATCTACTCGAAGTAGCTGAGTTGGGAGAGGTCCCTCCTCGATAACTAACATACTAAAATTCGTTATCTACTTAATATTCGATAGTTAAAATACTAATAGCTCAATACCTGGTCGCGAGTTCGGCAATCATGGTAGTATAATATTAAAATAATTCCTGTATGGGAAGACAAACACAAAATATATGGGTACCCTCCCTTGTGCTCGGGGACTCTAAAAGAGAAAAAAAAAAAGAAAAAAAAATTTGGAAGGTGGGTTGCTTAAAACCCTTGGTTTTTGGTGGGCTCCTACCACCTGCCTAACCCAACGAGAGGCAACTGGATGCTTTCTAAGCTGTTTTTTCTCTCCCGACCCAGTACAGGAGTGAGCACAAAAGACAGTACCCTTACACACATACAAAGTAGCGCAACCGCTCACAGTAATCGACGTGGACGTATACCCTACAGACACTCTTTTTGTTCGGGCGCCAATGATACGGGGCCCTACGGGGTCAAGGATGAAGAAAACGATTGGTACGAGATCTACAACTTTAATCCGTAGGTCCTGCTATACAATAATAAAAATACTCTAATTCACGGTCGAGTGTCGGTTCGGGTACGCGTACAGGTCACTATAAACGGTTGGCTGAGTAATGTACTCAACTTGGGGTTCCGGGCTGGTCCCGTGCGAGTGTGACGTTGTCTTCCCCTCAAGGTCACCAGGCTTCGCAGCTGCTAGTTCGGTCCGCGGGGTCGTCGCCAAGGCCGTCTTCAAGACGGTACGGAGCGGCAGGCAACCTCAGCTGGTTCGGAGGCGGGCCGGTACGGTGCGGTGCTGCTATTACAGCCGGTATGCAGTTGGACACCGGTATTCCAGCCGGTACCAAGTTCCCTTATGTTGGGAACTTTTACTTAACAAAAATAGTAACTAGTATAACACTTATAATAGAACTAGCAGAATCTAGACTATATGTTATCTAGGTTTTAAGATTATGACGTTCACGTTCAGATTATCACGTACCGCCGCGAAGTCTCGCGATCGAATGAGGTCTGCCGTCTACCTCGGCGCGAGCGCGGGGCGTGTTTTTTTCTTTGTTGTCGGTTAGTGTTGGGCCCATCAGCCGATTCTCCGTTTGACGGAATGCGCTGATTGGTTATCAATGCGTGTGACTCATTCTATATGCGCGTTAGCACGATGCATTACCTTAAAAGGTAATGACCACGTTCACCACCCAGTGATGGGGGTAAGCGCCGCAATCGCGAGCTACCGGTATTTACCGTTTATTACTGCTATGTTCAAATGTTTTCATTTTTTATTACCGGAACCAGTGTTCACGTAACAAACCACTGAACCGAACATATTGCCATACAACGTGGCAATGCTGCCAGTCTTCTGGGAACGCTGCCAAGGAAGAGGCGATGCGGAGGAATTCTACGACGCGTTTAAATTTTAGTCTTAGTTTTAATTTTTAAATGGTTTCTTTTATTTTATTTGTAGTTAATATTCATATCTCTAGAGTTAAAATACCTATGGCCGGGTCTATTTTGAAATGTATAATTTAGTTCAAACCTGAACAAATAACAGAAAATTGGATATTTATTTAGATGTGAAAATCGTTGTCATTCTTGATTTACGTTTATTTTAATGTTAATAAGAATATAATTAACGTATCTCGCAATACTATTGTTTTACTCTTACAAACTTCTGCTATTAGGTACGCAACTGAAAACCTACAGAAGACCATCTTTCACTTTCGCCAACATTCAGGAAATATCCTCCGTTAGTTTTTGATATTTTTGTCATAAACCTTTTAATGTTGTTACAGATGAAATGGCGACGGACTGGCGGCATGGGCATACAGCTTGCAGCTGCCGTATTCTGCATGCTGCCACTCTTCACGTCCTCCACAGGCGACATAAGTGAGTTCCTAACAACTTATTTTATACTTCGTTTTATAGTGCCTAAATCCCCACGGAAAATATTTTGCATCTCGCTAAAGTACAAATAAGTAGGTAATTACTACAATTTTATTATAATTACTCGTAGTAGGCTTATATAATTAATCTACGGGCGCAACATCCCATACTGTGCGAACTCAAATAGGGCCCTATCTCAGTATTGCATGCTGCGCACACCCTTGCGTTGATTCGTTGAGTATACACAGCGCTTTCAGATGGGGCCACTAGGTAGCGCTGACGCCACGCACCATTTTATAGGTACAGTAAATTTGATAACTAAGTACCTACGTATTATTCTATGAATCCCACCACCTTCCAACGCAGGAGCCGTTTCCACCTTCACTTTAAAACTAAACGCCAATTTCAGTTACTGTAGGTGATCATCTCACCTAGGAAGTATATTATCTCTCGCACCCTGGTTGACAATCTCTAATCACAAGATGATCCCCTCAGGTGTGAGAACCACGTTGTGAGAATCTTGTCCCCGGAATGGGAAGGTGCGCTTGCGCCGCTGCCTCGGCCTGCTTCTGTTTACCTCCACCCGCGGTTCCACCGCCGTAAAGAATTTGCTCCCATACCCTTCATCATCAGCCCGCGGCAGTCCACTGCTGGACATAGGCTTCTCCCATTATACGCCACTTAGCCCGGTCTTCGGCGGTCCTCCTCCACTCCCCACCAGCCACTCTGCGTATACGAGTATCGTCGCTCCATCTAGTCGCAGGGCGCCCCACACTACGTTTGCCGGTTCGCGGTCTCCACTCAAGGACTCGTTTACCCCAACGGTTATCGGTCCTACGGCAAATATGGCCAGCCCACTGCCATTTCAGCTTGATAATTCGTTGGGCTATGTCGATAACTTTAGTTCTCTGCCGAATTACTTCGTTCCGGATTCGATCCCTCAGAGATATACCGAGCATAGCTCTTTCCATAGCACGCTGAGCGACCTTGAATTGGTGGACCAACCGTACCGTAAGTGCCCACGTCTCGGCTCCGTATGTCATTACAGGTAGAACGCACTGGTTATAGACTTTTGTCTTAAGACATTGTGGGATGGGCGACGAGAATACCTGACGAAGCTTTCCAAATGCAGCCCAGCCCAACTGTATTCTTCTTTTAGCCTCCCATACCCTTACACTCAGATAAAAAAAATATGTATGTCATTCTAAACAATATATACTTCCATACTAATACTATGCTAATTTAATTATTATTAATGCGAAAGAAGCTCTGTCTGTTACGCTTTCACACCTAAACCTGTAAACGGATTTTATTGAAATTTGGTATAAAGATATGTAGATTAAACCTTGGGAAAGGACTTAGACTATTTTTGGTCACGATAACCGACATCCATGCAGGCGGAGCCGTGGGCAACAGTAAAATAATATTTGCGCCTCATACATCTACACATCCTTCTAGGTACCCATCAGACAAACCCACTCTAAAACACATAACTCATTGTTTCAATAAAATAATTGATTGATATTTGTATTCGATGATCGAAAGAGACAAATACAAATACAACAATGAAAGTAATACAATAAAATAATTAATTTTGAAAGAGTAATTTCACGAAGATAAATATTGAATGTATTACTGCAGTAATATCCTGTACATTTGTGAAGTTTATTGCTAGTTTTAATGTCACACAACAATATAAAAAGTTGATTTATTATGCCTACGACTCTATTAATTTATTTGTCAACTACTTTCGTTCCAAGTAGGCTAATAGACGGGTAGTTTTTAGGGTTCCGTAGCCAAATGGCAAAAACGGAACCCTTATAGATTCGTCATGTCTGTCTGTCTGTGCGTCCGTATGTCACAGCCAATTTTCTCCGAAACTATAAGGCCTATTCTGTTGAAACTTGGTCAGTAGATGTATTCTGTGAACCGCATTAAGAATTTCACACAAAAATAGAAAAAAACAATAAATTTTGGGGGTCCCCATACTTAGAACTGAAAGTCAAATTTTTTTTTTTGCATCAAACCCATACGTATCTATAGAGGTCTTCAAAAATGCTATTAAAGTTTCTAAAATCATTTTTTTCTAAAATGAATTGTTTAGAAAAACATGATGGCCACTTCCAAAGACGAAAAATGTGTGTCCTCCCCCCTCTAACTTCTAAAATAAGAAAATGATAAATCAAAAAAAATATATGATGTACATTACTATGCAAACTACCAACGAAAATTGGTTTGAACGAGATCTAGTAAGTAGAATTTTTTTAATACGTCATAAACCTCAATTTTCGCCTTTCATTCAATTATATCTCAAAAATAATAATAAAAGAACATTTAATGAACTACAAGAACTTTTATATTAGGTTACTTGCTGCTACGGAACCCTTCATGGGCGAGTCCGACTCGCACTTGGCCGGTTTTTCTGACTTCGTACTACTGGTAAGACGTTATTATAAAAATACAAAAAAATGCACAGACCGGGTATTACAATTGATGCAATTACTCTAAAATAGTTAACAGATTATGCAACAGTTAACCAAGATAACCTAACATTGATATCATAATTTTTCACCAAAGATTATCTAGCCCTCCTATTCTATTAGCATTATCCTTATCGAATGAATTCCTAAATAAGTCAATAAATTGTTCTCAAATTGTGATGATGCTATACCTCATTATCATAATTTCCACATTAATCTAATTAAGAGGGTATCGCCGTTTGATCATCAAAGAAAAATAGATCATAATGTTATATAATTTAACGCGTATTTTGAATTTCCTTGGAGAGGTGTTTCCTCCCACATGGAAACCTCTCGTACCGACTGACGCAGATTGTCATCGAGCACGGGTGCTTCGGGTGATATCTGCGTCTGATTGATAAAGAGCCCGAGTGCCATCATTGTGACGTGAGCGAGGACACGGAGCTGCATATGCTTACCGAGTGTCCAGCGTGGGAGACCTCGTTGCGGGAGCTGCTGGTGGCCCTGGGAGCGAGAGTTCTCACACTCGCCACCCTGCTTACGGCGATGGTCCGCTGCACGGATGCGTGGGCAGCCGGCGCAGCGTCTTCATGCTCGCTCTTTTTTTCATGCGGAAATCCCCTCAGATACATCTCGCGCCGGAGCCTGAGGGGTGGGGGGTGGTTGTTATTTCGGACTCGCAAGCCGTCTGTGGGTTGTGGTGCTAGGCTGAAGGTGAGGTTGTCTTCGCCATATCCCTAGCACCTCGGCTGACCCAGGGCCATCCCTATCGTTCTGGCGCATCAATCGTGCATTCAGTACTGCGATGTTAAATAATACTCGTAATTCCCACAAAGCTTAATTCCCAAATAAATATTAACTGCCAGTATTCATTTGCCCGTTAAATATTTAAAATATTAAGTACTTTGACAGCGAGGCCATAAAATATTTAATGGATGCAAATATTTTTACTATATGCTATCGATTACATTTCAATCTGATTAACGTGAAAAGATATCCTACCGTTTTAATTTGAGAAGAATTTATTGGCTTGATTATAGAATAATCATTGCTTTTAATCCAATACCAGAATCAAAGTTAAAGATACACTCCTCTCCGGAACCAGCAGGGATGGATAAGTCGGACTCGAACCGACTAAAACTGCACTCCGTCAAGGTTCATCAGTTGAAGAGGGTGACACCTCTGGCAAATCCTTCACTCCCCTGCTCACCCATGTACTTCGAAGGCCCCCTCGGAGGTCAGATAGGCTCATGGCTGGTGGTTACCGAATAGGTTAAAGATGAAAAGTTAAGCAATACTTGTCAGGTAAGTCTTAGGATGGGTGGCTGTTTTTTACACACTGAAACTGGTCATTTAGAACCATAAGGAAACTCCTATCTTTTTCTTTGGTGCGGCAATCCCCTCGGATACCTCCCCCACCGGAGCTGGAGGAGGAGGTTATGTCAGACTCGAACGGAATAAAACCGCAGGATGTCTATAGGTCTTCGTGGTAGGCCGGAGGTGAGGTTGTCTTCGACATATCCCCCGCACCCCGGCTGATCCTGCTGGCCTGCTTTTGCTGGGGTGAGAGTCGGCTCCACCCGTCAACCCAAGGCCCGCCCTCATAGGGGACGGAGGTCAGTCTGTGCCCTCCAATTCCCGAGTTGCCTAAGCACGCGGGCAGTGAGGTCAGCGAGTCTGCCTCGCTCATGCCACCTCTCCCGTTCCACTTTATGGTGTGGTAAAAACCACTTAAGTTTTGAAAGCTTCATGACACACAGAACTCTCAGTTAGGTGGCAGCATCTCACCCTGTTTAACTCCATTGCTAACTTGCAATTTTCGACTGATAGCTCTCGCATAGACCCCAGTATCTCATCTTTATTCAGAGTGGAGTGGTTCAGAACTGTGTCCTTTCTGGTGTGATAGACTATTACCTATAATTTAAATGCTTTGGGAAACACAAAATTCTCAGTTAGGTGGCAGCAAATAACCCTGTTGAACTTTATTGCTAACTTGCAATTTTCGACTGATAGCTCTCGTATAGACCCAGTATCTCATATTTTTCCACTCTGTATGTCCAGAACTGTTTTGTACTGGTAAAATAAAGCACTACCTATCATTAAAATGCTTTGTGAGACACAGAACTCTCAGTTAGGTGTCAGCATCTCACTCTGTTTATTTCCATTGCTAACTTGCAATTTTCGACTGACAGCTCTCGTAAAGACGCCAGTATCTCATCTTTTTTCCGCTCTGTATATCCAGAACTGTTTTGTTTATGATGCTATAGATCATCGCGTATAACTTAAATGTTTAACTGCATTGCTAAAGACACAATTTTCGACTTGATGCATAGTTTCGGGAATTGTGCGATTTTCGGGAACTATCTACATCCTATTTATATTTTATTTTTAAATAGTTTTTTTTTTTTAAAGAATATTAGAACCGAAGTTACTAATATTCCCTCTAACCCCTCCAACTAAGCTTAAATGCTTGTGCTAGGAGTGGGTTCACGCCGGTAGTGTAATGGCCAGAATCGAACCCGGGACCTCTCGATCGTAAGGCCGACTCCTTAACCACTAAGCTACCGACGCTTTTAAGTTGTACAGTTAGATATCGCATATCTGACACTAAAAAATTGACAATGGAGTACGTCAAATTCTTCTATTACTAGTGGGCACTGCCGTTTGACCTCCCAACCTGAACCTCAAAACCTTCGCCAGAACCTTCGTGTAGGTGTACATAGCAACCCTGTGTACTAGTTTGCTAAATATTAGCTGGGCACTGGGCAACTATACTTTAGGTAGGTATAAAAGGCATTTGTGGCCTTATACACTACACTTAAAACATAAAATTTATGTTGTAACAAAAGAACTTTCAACAAATTATAAAAACATTCCCCATTAACTACTTTTCTGACTTTATTTTGATTATGTTACCATTTAACTACTTAACAGCTTAAGTGATTACGAGTATTCACACGAATGGTGGTTACAAAGTGTTTACACTTTTCATGTTGTTAATATTAAGAAAATTAATGTTACACTTATTTGCACTTAGTTCAAACATCGGACCTTTCTAAGTGTAATTTGTAATAATGTATTCTTTGTATAGCAGTGTTAAATAGCTATTTAGGTGCAATTTTGTGTAAGGTGGAGGCTATTTTCTAGTTGAGCAGTTCCAAATAGGAAAGGGAAAACCCTTTTCTTATATGTATGGAAGTATCTTGTCGGCGTGGCTCAGTGACTCAATTGGTTAGAGCATTCTACCTGTAAAGGAAAGGTCGCGGTTTCAAGCCCCTCCTGAGCGATTTATTTTTCTTGATGTAATCAAATTGTTTAGTTAGCATTTGGGCGGAGTAATCAAAATCAATGTTTAAAAATGATTGAAAAATCATTCATTGCTCTAACAGTTCATAGGAATGTTGGTAGATGGCTTCACCGTCACCATAAATACGTATATTATATAGACTCTATGGGAAAATTAAATTGCTTCAGGCGTGGCTCAGTGGTTCAGTTGGTTAGAGCATTCCCTTTGTAAAGGAAAGGTCGCGGGTCAGGCCCGCCTGACCGATTCATTTTTTCTGATGTAATTGAATTAAAAAATAATACAAAATGCTAAATGGTTTAAAAATTTCATTCAAATGTATATTTATGTACTTCTATTTCGCTGCAAACTGTTTTCTATCCAATTAGCACGTATATACATTCTCATTCTTCTACATTCTTCTTAATTTATTAAGCATCAGTTGCTTAGTGGTTAAGGAGTCGGCCTTACGATCGAGAGGTCCCGGGTTCGATCCTGGCCATTACACCACCGATGTGAACCCACTCCTAGCACAAGCAATTTATCTTAGTTGGAGGGGTTAGAGAGAGTAGGTAGGAGTGTATTGAAACCTTCATTTCACAAAACTAGTTTTTTGTTTCAAGTAATAGCGAGCCCTTGGTCATGGGCTGTATGTTTTCTATCAGATTGGTAATAGCAAATAGGATACTCTCTTAATACAGGCCTATATCCGGGACAAAAAGTAATACTCGACCATTCAATTAAGAGGAACAGTTGTTCCGTATCCAATATTCCAGGCAAGCTAACAGCTAGCTAGCCAAATCCAAAATATACAAGAATAGCAGCAACGCTGAACTGAGTTTTTTGAATACAGGTTGATAGCATTGTTCCGATTGGAGCCCGTATATTTCTTTTTGTTGCAACTATTCTATTGTTTTCAGTACCATTGATAATGCAGATGTTTCCATGTGTATATCTAAATCTAAATATATACATTTAACTCAAATTTGACTGACTGACTGACTGACATAGTGATCTATCAATGCACAGCCCAAACCACTGAACGGATCCAGATTGATGTTATGACGTAGGCATCCGCTAAGAAAGGATTTTGATTAATTCTACCCCTAAGGGGATAAAATAGGGGATGAAAGTTTGTATGAAACTTTTTCAATTTTAAACCGATCGTGCTGTTTATGCTCAATAGCGTTGATTCAACACTAATCGATAACCTACATCCACAGGGGGGAGCCGCGGGGAACAGCTAGTTTCACATATAAGTATTCGAGCATGGAAAGCCCCAAAGGGATAGGCAGAGGTACTACTCGTGCGAGTTAACATGGCACCTGGCTCGGGGCTTTGCGCGGGGGAGCAGGAGGGGTGTAAGCTGACGCTACTAGCCTCGCACGGCGAGAGCGGGGTAGCGCGCGGGGAAGCGGGAGGAGGGTGTTTTCGAGGCAGGTGCCATGTTAATGCGCACAAGCTATATATTAACACCCTCATTTCAGCAATTATGATTTTTGGTCCCACGTAATAGGGGTGATCCTATCGTCGTCAAGCATTCACGTTGTCACTGGCTGTATGTTTACTGTCGGATAGGGAACAACTGTATCCCTTATCACCTACATGACACCCATGGGAAGAGATGGGTTGGCCCTATTATACTCCATCAGCGGAGAACAAACATAACATAACATAACATAAACTCACACCTGTATTCCCCGAAGGGGTAGGCAGAGGTGCTAGCACCCACATTTCGCCTGTTTATGTTTAAGTCCCAATGTAATAGGTGGCGAGCCTATTGCCATTAACCGGGCACTTATAAACCTGCGATAAATACACACATAACTTCGAAAAGCATCGAAAAGTCATTGGTGTGTGCCATGGTAAACCTGAGATCGAACCCGAGACCTCGTCTCAGCAGTCCATTACCCATAACACTAGGCTACCGCGGAGAACCAATATGTGCCAATAGGCTCGAAATTGAACTTATTGAAATTTTGATTAAGAATGTTCTTTGATTTTATCTACCAGGACACCACGGCACGTCAAGAGCTAGAGGCTGGCGAGGAGGAGTGCAGCCATCCGCTGACGTCACTGCTAACAACACAGTGAGCAACATCACTGCTCAGCTGGGAGGTACTGCCTACCTTCACTGCTTAGTGGGACACCTGAGTGAAAGAGGCGTAAGTATTTACTATAAATGGAAGCAAATTTCGTAAACATAAGTCTGAAAGTTCACGCACGTGCTAACCAATCAAAACACGTACAGAAGTATTTTTCAACCAATGACGCGAGCCCATGCGCTCGTGATTGATTTAATGTAAGCTACGATTGGTTGATTGAAATGCCCCCGTCGCGCCCCGCGCTCTCTACCGAAGAGATCTAATAACGAGCATGTATTTCGGTTTCTATACAATTTAATTACTGTGTCAGATATTTGTGGCAAAAGGTCACATGGTCTGAAATCAGGTCAAATATTTAAGGAATTAGTAGGTCATGATATAAATTTTTGCATGACGATATTGATTTTAAACCAATACGTAGTGACACAATACACGTTTTGTGAGTACCGTTATCGTTTTTAAGTAAGTTTTTACTCTGATGATGTTACTGGTTTGATGCTCAGTTGAAATAATGCATCCAATGTTTGCACTTTGTACGGGATTTGTGCTCCTAACCTATGATTTAGTCAATAATTGACTATTACGGAAGCTACTGGTGAAAAACCTCCCAACCCCTGAGAAAAGTCTCCATGCCACCGGCTTGTATATAAAGTTAGTTATGGTCCTTGATGGAACCGTATATACCAAACTGTTTATAATGATCAATGGCACTTGGTGGAACTTGCTGCACTATGGAATAAGACACTTATTCTTTTCCACAGTATCTATATATATTTTTTTAACTTAACCACACAGCATTCTCAGAGGTTTTTAATTTGAGAATACACTGAAGCAAAATCGGTCAGATTAAAATATGAAATGATGTGTAATGTTTGTCTTATTAATTACTTACACCCGAATTACTGATGATAATATGGGCGTAGGTACTAAGCACGGAGGACAGAATATGATTAAGTAACGGAGATGCCCCATTGATATTTCTCCTAATAAAAACGCGCGCCGAGTACGGGTGGGAAGAGAGACGCGCGGGGTGTCAAAAGTCGAAAGACTTCATAGGTATAACGTTCCTACCGAATGAGTCCATTTGACGTTTGGATGGCACGCGACTCCGTTGCCTTGCAACAACTCCGCTATCATTTCCTTCTCCATGGACTAAGAGTCTCAACAGAATTTTGAGCAACATAAGTCCCAAAAAAGCCACTAACCCTAAAGGTTGCTTCACACTTACCCCAAAAGCCACAGCCGACTTATAACACAGAGTAGTAAAGATAGATTAGTAGTTGCTAAATTGGGAAACTTAGTCTTAGTAACAAAATGATTAATCTAGTTCGTAGTCAAAGTTCGTTTGACACGATGCCTAAAGACGCGGATCTGAGATAATAACTGACTATGATCAGTCATTTACACCAGTTAGTTTCTATTGTGATCAAGATTAATATAAGACAAGTATTTTTGGAAGCTAAGGCAAAATTTAATGTTTACGTTTTTGAGGATCCTTTTTTTCTCTCTTCATTTATTACTTAGGGACTTTTATACAGGTGTGCATGTCAGTCCCATCGTATCTTTTACACGTACTTAGTTACTCAAAAATCTTAACAAAGCAAACTTAACTAGACTATAGGCAGCTTCAGACTTAGGTGTACGCAATATTTGTTGAAAGATACCTACATCGTACAAATTTATGTTTAGTTAGAAGCCTTTTGAACACAGGTTTTCTTATTGTGAGATGAATATGAACATTGTGTGAACTTTACTTACCCTGATAAAAATGCAAATAAGCCTAATAAAATAATAATTATTATCATTGTACCATTGTTCTCGGTTGCATTACCTGGCTTTCACCTCAGTGTCCGGGTTCCGTTTACCATTTTTACTGTTTTTATGTAGCTATTTTGTGTTTTATAGGAACAACTGCTCTTTGTCCACTCCAATCCCAAGAGCCTTATATGTTAATCAGTAGGATATTGGGTCCTGAAATCTTGCCTACCAAGACCAACTTAAGTTAAGTAAACTTACTTCATTTTTTTAAGGAATTTTTAAGCATTTAGTATGATAATTAATTCAAATGGATATAGAAAAGAAAAAAAAATTGTGATCGGACCAGGTGGGATTTGAACCCGTGATCCTTCTCTTACATGAAGAATGCTTTTGACCACTAAGCTACCAGATCCATGCCCGAACTAATTAAAAAAATCCTTTTAAATCGTTTACTAAATGCTTAAAATTCATTCAAATAATTGGGCGGCGTAATCATGAATCAATATTTAACAATAATTGAAAAATCATTCATTGGTTCCGACAACATAGCTCGTAAGAGCGTCGTCGGTAGATTACTCCACCGTCGCCTCTAAGACGGATAAATAAAGAGAGGAAAGATCTGGATTGGTTCAGGCCAGGTGGGTCTGGTACCTAAGTGGTCAAAAGCATTCTCCCTGTAAAAAAAGGATCGCGGGTTCAAATCCTGCCTGGATAGATCACAATTTTTTTTTCTTTCTTAACCGATTTGATTAAACTTACTTATGGTCTATGGAGGAATTAAGTGAAGAAAAATGTATCACCAAGTTTTAATACTATGTTCTTTATTTGTAATTTTGTACTATTTCCTTCACAGCAAGTGTCTTGGATCAGAAAAAGAGACTGGCATATCCTGAGTTCTGGAAAATTTACGTACACCAATGACGAGCGGTTTCAGGTATGAATCCATATATTTTTAACTAATTAATAGTACTGGCTTTCTCACTTTTAGTAGATATTTTTGGGTTGAAAATTAAAGGATTATGAAGATTTGGTTGTTTTGTTATAGACCAAAAGATTAGTAAGCAACTACTTGAAAATCAACAGCGATCAACAGCGATCAACAGCGATGAAAAATTAAACCCTCTATAATATTAATTTATCTCGTATGTTTTTATATATTATGTACTAGCGTAAAGTCTTGTAGAGGTTTCAGTTCATTTTTGAGTCGATTCTTTTTAAAATTATTTTGTTACTTTTTTGCATGTCTTAGCAGATTTTCATTCAACTTACGGAAAATACTAAACTTCAAATATACAAAACAAAAAAATAAGTAAGGATAAATAAATTTTGAGCCTTTTTTTCGTGCGAAAATCCCCTCGGATTCCTCCCCCGCCGCAGCCGGAAAGGAAGATTATGTCGGACTCGAACCAACTAAAACCACACGCCGTCTGTGGGTCGTAGTGCTAGGCCGGAGGTGAGGTTGTCTTCGACATATCCCTCGCAAATTAATTTTGAACTAATTAAATACGATTCTAAACTGGATTTAGTAAGTATTTTTGGTATTATATATAAAATATAAAACACATGCTTGATTAGGTTCGAAAATTGTTGGGTAAATAATTAACTTTGGGATCTCACATTTGTTAGGTCAATATTACTGACATTTTTAATCTCGTAAACAGTATTTACGACTGTTTACTGTAGCTTTCTTTATTGCTCGTGCTTAAATTAACATACTGAAGAGCTACCATGAAAATTACATCCGAAAATACGGACCTGTACGTAACTTGACTAAGTAGCTGTAGCTATTTAGGAAAATAGCAGTTGCTGAAATGGTGGCCTATTAAGCTATGCACTTACTGATAATTATCACCTATTTCATTATTTTTATCTTTTACTTTTTTATAAAGAATATTAGAACCGAAATTAGCAATATTCCCTCTAACCCCTCCAGCTAAGCTAAATTGCTTGTGTTAGGAGTGGGTTTACGTCAGTAGTGTAAAGGCCAGGATTCGAACCCAGGACCTCTCGATCGTACTCGACTCCTTAACCAGTAAGCTACCGACGCTTCTTGTCTTGTGCGTGTCATTAATATTTAAATGTTTTTCTTTCTTTATTCATAGCTTGGTAGTTACTCTGTTTTTTTTTCGGTAGGTTTTAAGCCAATTATAGTATCAATAACCATCTTCATACCCGATTGTGGGATAAAATCATTTCATGGTAAAAATAGGTGGATACTCTGTTACTGCTTCTTTACTAAATAACTCCATCATTATTGAGTTAACAGTCTCGAGATAATTGACGAGTACTGATAATATGACTAGTAGGTTTGGTGGGCTTAGAACCAGAAGAATATATATGAATAAATTTAGTATAAAATATAAATACTTTGATCATCCATATTGTAAAAATCTAGATACCAAAGTTCCAAATTACCAAACAACGGAGTTATCAAAAACTAACCTAGACCAAAAGCCTCAACTCGAACAAAAACAAGCCACAGACGTTGAACAACACCCCCTAGTATACAACACGCTGTATAACATCCTCTATAACACATACAACACGCTGTGTAAACAGTGTAGGTCTGTGCATGATCTATTGTAGGCCGTACCGTTATCTGCCGACACACAAGTTTGCAAGAACCTTGGAGTTGGAACTTACTCAACCATATACTGCGATACCCTTCTCAGTGTATAGTGTATACTATGCACTATTATCGTGGACCGCATTATGAACGAGTGTAAGTGTTTTCCAACTAATGTGTGTTGTGTTATGAATGGTTTAACTTCTTTTAGTAATATTTAAACCCCCGGCGCAAACAGAGAGGTTTTTTTATAAAGGACACGTCAATTTGACTTCACCTCACCTGATGGTAAGCTAAAGGCAAAGTCTCGGAAAGAGGGTCACCATCGTTAACATGCACCATGTTAATAGTGATGGTACTCAACTTGACTGCCTCATTAAATGCCTTTTCATGCTCCGCTTAAAGGACCCGGGACTGTAGGACGAAGGAAATACGTGAGCTGACAGGGAGTTCTAGGTCGTAATGGTGCGGCATAGGAATGAGTCATAAGCTAAATAAGGTGTTATAAGTTCGACGTGTCTGTCTGTCTGTGGCATCATAGCTCCCCAACGGATGAAGCAATGATTTCAATTTAGTTTTTTTTGTATTAAAGGTGACTTATGTGTAAGTGTTCTTAACATGTTTGATGAAAATCGGTGGTTAAAAGTTATGGGGGTTAAAGTGGCGATGGGGAGTGTCGGGAGTTTTTTTAAATAATTAATTTATCAATACGTCGGCTTAAGCTTTCATTTATATATGTTTCTTAGGTACATAGCCTAAAAGTTCTATAGTATGAATTACAGTATTGTCTGGAACCAAAATCATCATCATCATCATACACTTAGAGACGTTAGTCCTGATTGCATCCGAGGCCACGTTGCCCTTGGAGCTCAGGGTCCGCCTTCCGACTCTTCCTCCTCCACTTCGCACGATCTTGGGCGTCCAAGGTAGTGAGACCGTTTTCACGCATGTGACCCAACCACGACGCCAAGCCAGCACTTCTTGGGCCTACCCCTTCTACCTGGACCCGGTGGGGGCGCCATTGCCATGCATTTGTTACCCACGTAGCTGGGCGGTTTCCGCAAGACGTGGCCGCACGTGTTCTTGTCACACTTGCGTCCACCCTTAGACGTGCCGAGCACTGCCTACCCCGCCTCAAGGATAGCTGCCTGAATTTTGTCCCAACAATCTTGCACGGGTTCGTCTACAGCATTAGTGCACTTATCACCGATAGATGAGACGAAACTCTGGGACTTGGCTTCATCAAGCAGCCACCACTTGATTCTGCGTTGGTCACGCTCAACCAAACCAAATCAAGTCTGGAACCAAAATATACGAGTTTTATAATGCCTTGCGTATGGTTAGGTTCTAAGTATATTCTAAATAGAACAACATAGTTAAGTTAAAACGAGTATGATTCAGTTTAAACATTTTGCACACATAATACCTGCTTAATTGAATTCGTGCTATGTAATATAATATTTCTGTACGCAATAATTAACATTGTACCTAATAATCGGGCGTTTTTGTTTTCAACCCACGATTTTTTTTTCTGATTTCAACCCAGAGTTCTTTCTGTTTTCTGCCCACGAAATCATGGATAATATTGATTGGTTTTGTGTTCCATAGCATGACATTACCACAGGCATTTTGAGTGTAAAAGATCTAAATTAAATCATAATAGTACAATAATATTATCTACTCGAAACGATAACCGAATGATACACAATGTAGGTACTGTATAGAATTTGAACTCAGCCGGACTCAGCAGACTCAACAGTATTTGATTAATTATAGAGATGTTCCAATCTGTCGCTGCAATTCAGCTCAATTGGTCACTTTGCGATTATGCTATTCAGATGTTTACTAAATACTAACCTTACTATTCCCTAACTATGAAACTTTGAGTAGATGAATGTGCCTGAGCCAATTTAAAAAGAGAGATTTTTTTTTCTTCACGATCGCATTCATACTTGTTACCAATCCAGGCAAAATAATAATTGCTACATATATTTAAATGGCATATTATTCTTTGCTTTTAACTTACGGGTGACTTATCATAGGCGGTTGAGCGGATCAGGGAATGATTTCATCGCTCATCCGATCCGCAGTCAGCGAACCAGACAGTAGGTATACGCGCGAATATTTATCCTACATGAGGCCGTAGCCGGTCAATGAGAAAGGGTTCACTATCAGCCGCAGTAGAGCCTTCCGCGAAAGGGTTTGTGTATATTTGGACATACTAAATACTGACCATTTGAAAGAAAGAAAGAATGAAAGAAAGAAGAAGCTGCAGCACATATAAATGTTACAAAATAACAGCTTAAATACGACAAAATAATAATTTTACAAAGAGTAATATTACAAAAAATTGATTTTTTTATATAAAACGGCAACACCACCCACCATTACCTCCTTCAGCCCACAGATTATGTTCTTTTGTATTTATTTCGACAAGGTATGTACGAGTATCTTACATACCTTTTCTACATTCATTGCTATGCGGACGACAGTACTGGAGACGCATGTTACACGGGCCGTGCAAACATCCCCCAGTCCGAGGTGGAGGGGAGTCGCGAACAACTTGTGTCAGAAATCGAGACTTCTCTCTCGGGAGTATCCGATTGGGGTCGACTAAACCTGGTCCAGTTCAACCCCACCAAGACACAAGTATGTGTATTCACCGCTAAGAAAACCCCATTTATTGTAGCGCCGCAATTCCTGGGCACACGGCTTACCATTGCCCCGAGTATCGGGATCCTAGGCGTCGACATTTCAAGTGACGTCCAGTACCGCAGTCATTACCCGACTACGGCGAAGCCAAAAGGAGGGTTATGATTTTGACAGGCTATGTATGTATGTATGTATGTATGTATGTATGTATGTATGTATGTATGTATGTTCATTTTTTCCCTCATAGCTCCTCAACTACTTATTAGAACGGGACAAATGAGGTATCGTTACAAGCGGCTTAATCGTCCGATGGTTATAGGCTATATGACATGTCACTCAATCGTGTGTGGCGCCCTCTAGTGCTCATAAGGTACTGTGTTAAAAAATAAATTTGGGATAAATATGCCGTGTTTGGTATCAAATGAAAGTGCTTAATGAGCACATTTCAAATATGTATAAATTATTAGCTTTACCTTGCCCCAAAATAATTTAAATAAAAAATAAAGTTTAAAACTAAAACCCGACTACCAAAAAAGCTTGCTCTTAAAAGTGACAAACAAGAAAATATCAAGGATAGCCGTGGTCGTATGCCACTTTTCCCTAGAATGTATTGTTTTGTTTGAGTAAGTGGCATACGACCACGGCTATCCTTGATATTTTCTTGTTTGTCACTTTTAAGAGCAAGCTTTTTTGGTAGTCGGGTTTTAGTTTTAAACTTTATTTTTTTTAGAGGACAAGGTTAAGCTGGCATCAAAGAAACTTGGAGTTCTTAACAGGGCGAAGCAGTACTTCACTGCGGGGCAGCGACTCCTTCTTTATAAGGCGCAGGTTCGACCCCACATGGAGTACTGCTGTCATCTTTTTGCCGGGGCGCCCGCACGCCAGCTTAACCCTTTCGACTCGGTGCAAAGACGTGCGTTGAGGCTCGTCGACAGTCCCATACTCGCAGGCGATGTGGAACCTCTCAGCCTCAGGAGGGACTTTGCCTCACTGTGTATTTTCTACCGCCTATACAATGGTTTGTGCTCAGATGAATTATTTGACATGATGCCCACAGCTACATTCTATCATCGCACCGCTCGCCATAGACAGGGAATTCATCCCCACACATTGCATCCGAATACGGTACGCACCGTGCGGTATGAAAGGAACTTCATCCCACGTACGCTCAAGCTGTGGAATGAACTCCCTGCCACGGTTTTCCCAAGCGACTACAATATGGGGTTCTTCAAGAGGGGCATTAGAAGGTTTCTTCAGGGTAGGCAGCGCGAGTGTAACGCCCCTGGTGTTGCATACGTCCATAGGCCACGGTAACCACTTTCCATCAGGTGGGCCGTGTGCTTGTCTGCCACCTAAGTGGTATAAAAAAAAAAATAAAAAAAAATACCATAATGTTTGTCCTAACGTTGGCTAGGGCTCCAAAGCTCTTGATATGACCCTCAATGATGTTTTATAAACTGTAGATAAGTACGTCATGCAGGAATATGGCCATTTTCAAAAAATGGCGCAAAAATTACATAATATAAAAAATAGCTTCTTAATAATAATACGTCAATGTTATTAATTTATATGAATTATGTTATTATTTATTTTAATAATATTATTATTGCTACTTATTTATTTATTGAAGACGTTTTTTTGGGTAGCGCACTGTCGCGTCTCTGATTGGTGGAAGAAATGGTGACCATTTGGTCATAATTTTTTTGTCGACATTTTAGAGCCTGAACAACATAATTATTATGTATAGTTTAAGAGGGCTCTATCATGTTCTTTAATAATTTATTTTAATTAATCTGTAATCATCTTCCTACAGTATTATAATCCTTTAGCTAATATTAAAAGCTTACTTACATATAAATTCTAATTTGGGTATAATACGCCGCCCGGGGGACATTACCGAGGCGACGCCATTGTCAATAGCCACTAAATTGTTCCGAAATTGGTCAGCCGCAAAATTAACGCTCTCAAATGCTAACGAATATGTGATCTAAACCACACATTGGCTGAATTCTAGCGCAAATGTGTCCGAATTACGAATAATTCGGACGTCATTGAAATTTTGGAGTCGATGTCGTTATTTTTGAATTGCTAATCTTTATTGAATGTCATGGTTGAGTTGGTACCGTTTAACTAAATAGTTGAATGAACCTTATATTCTACAGGATTTTTTTTATCGTGCGAAAAATCCCCACGGATACCACCCCCACGGGGCCGGTGGAGGTGTTTATGTCGAACTCGAACCGACTAAAACGCACGCCGCGTTTTAGTCGGTTCGAGTTCGAGTTCGAGTCCTGGGTCTTTGGTTGCCGGAGGTGAGATTGCCGAAAGCATATCTCTCGCACCCCGGCAGACCCAGGACCATCTCTTTCGAGGTGGCCTGCTTCGTGTTGTGGGGACCTTAGTGTCCCCATCTAGCCCCGGGTACGAGGAGGCGCACTTTGCGCCGCCACCGCGGCCTGCTTCTGCTAGGGTGACAGGCGGCTCCACCGGTCACCCCCAGGCCAGCGCTCACTTCGCCCACTTGAAATACTGATACTATTCCCAAGACCTTCTAAGATGCAACATTTAGTAAAAAGAAGTACCTAGCAAAACACTGAAGATTTCCTTCTTGTATTTCATACTGAGCCCAACTCTCTATGAGTTCATAGTTTATAATATGAGTTTTAACAATCCTATTCACCAGTGAAAGCACACCACTTTAAATGTTGTTTCACTGGGATTTTTACTATAATACAGGAATTTTCCCGGTCGGATATACCGTTATGCCCTAGGTTCTGTATATGCTGGACAAAACTGAACCATATATCATTCTAACTAAAGTTTATTTTTGCATGCTGCGTTATTTTAAAGGGTTTCTCTAAATTCATACCGCAGTCAGCTCTACTCAGACGATTCTATTCGGTTAGGTAAGTTATAGCCCGATGAAAATACGACAAATAGTGCTGACTAGACAAAATTATTGACTATGTGACTTAACTATATTAAATATTAAATAGTTTCAGTGTAATCTGAATTTCTATTTTTTTATACAGGACACGTCAATTTGACTTCACCTCGCCTGATACTAAGCTACAGACAAAGTCTCGGAAAGAGGGTCACCATCGTAAACATTTACCATGTTAACAGTGGTAGCACTCAGCTTGACGGCCTCATTAGATGCCTTTTCACGCACTATAAAGGACATCTATATCTAAAAAACCCTTCGGCAAATGTTCTCGTAATAACAAAGAGGTATTCTATTTGTATAGTTAGCCTACTTAATGCTGTAAAAATTCATTCAAAAGAGATTTATCTTTTTAAAATATTCATTCACATCTTTGCGTTAGTCCCAGCATTTGAGACCTTGACCTCAGAATCGGGGATAATGGTTTCAAAATATAAACAGGGATATTTTTTCAAGACAAAAGAAAAATAACACTGAATTGGAGAAGCTGCCGCATTACGTTAAGGATGTGAAGGTATCCATTAGGTAACATTTGACGCAAAACATAACGTAGTGCTCAACAAGTTCACAAACGTTGCTAGATGACGCCCAACATGACGCGAAGTTTATTGTTTGAGGATCGATCATTTGTAGACATACCTTACACATTGTTCCGCGTTATTGCGCATGTTTTGCAAAAACGTTGCGCAACAAAATGGGCTATATACATACTTACATTACTGTTTGTACTGAAGACTGATGGCGCTTGGCGGATACTTACATTAATCTAAACCTAATTCAAAGGTTAATATACTTCTAAAACCATAAACGATTAAGTTATAATAGACTATGATTTTTAATATTGAACTAAACCTAACCGCGATCGTGAAATCAAAGGTTTTACTTCTAGAACAAAACGCAATTAACTCCATGATTTTGGTAGACTAAGGTTTTTTTTTTATTTTTTATTTATTTATGAATTATTACAATATTCATCTCATACAAATTCGACTGTATTACTGAACATCGAAGTTTAAAAGCGCGAAGCACTGTATCCATAAAGTTTAAAATATCGAATTACGTCAGTCAGAATAGTCGTAATCGCGACATACGGAACGCCGAATGCTTTCTATGTCGAAATACTTTATTGAGAATGTTCCGCATCTCGATGTACGGAACGCCGAATGCTTTCTATGTTTTTATTAAAAAATAAAACATTAGTACACATTATTTCTAAAGCATTCGGCGTTCCGTACATCGAGATGCGGAACATTCTCAATAAAGTATTTCGACATAGAAAGCATTCGGCGTTCCGTATGTCGCGATTACGACTATTCTGACTGACGTAATTCGATATTTTAAACTTTATGGATACAGCGCTTCGCGCTTTTAAACTGCGATGTCCAGTAATACAGTCTACAAATTCAGTTATCCTGTAAACCCAGATAGGGATTGTGTAGAATAACGCGAAACGAATTTGAAACACGCGAACTAGTCACTTACTCGATTTTATATTTATTTAATGAAACTTCTATCGTGTGTGTTGGCTCCCGGTGGAGTAGAATAGGGCCACCCCATCCCTTCCCATGAATTTCTTAAAAGGCGACTAAGGGATATGGTTGTACTCCATTCGATTTTAAACATATAGACCACTAGCTTTTGTCGGTTATCGCGATAAAAAAAACCTATGTCGTTTCTCATGGTCTAATCTACCCCTACACCAAATTTTATCAAAATCGGTTCAGTGGTTTAGGCGTGACAGCGTAACATACGGACAGTACAGACAGAGTTACTTTCGCATTTTTAATATTAAGTATGGATGATAGAGTGCCCACCTAACGACTTTAGTCTCGTCAACTTTTACGCTTATACAAAAATCATAGTTCTCATTACACCTATGCCTACCCCTTGGAGGATTCACAAGCGTGTATGTTTGAACCTTCTGTAAACAAACTTGTTATTAATAATATTCCAAAGCTAATGTATTTGGGTATTAAGATATAAGGCAGAAACCTTTTATCTTGATATTGAAAGACGAAAATACGGAACGAGGGATGAACCAAAAATCCTTTTGGTAATCTTTGAAGTCGAAACTCGCCTTTCACTAAAACCCTTCAGCATTAAAACTTGCACAGAATATCAAGCAGCCTTTTCAGTGAGCCAGTAAAAATCATAAACACGACTTTGCAAAAAAGACCGCTGACTCATTTTTTATATCGACGTAAGCAAAAAACTCATTTTTGTAGAGAAATCTGTATTAGCCATTACGCTGTTTTGCCCTCCTATCGTCAGAGGCGCGTCGTTTCCGAATTCGTCGAGTCAGCTGTTTGGATCTTGGTCTAGAATTCCACTGCCAAAGTCAGTTTGATAATGTAAAATCGAATTTTGCTGACGTCATCTTTGGTGAAGGTAGATAAGTTTGCTCGGTATTTGTGACAATATCTACATAAGCGGATTACAGTGTGTCTGTGAGCAAAGTGGGTAGCTTTGCTATTAGATTTGTATGATTTATCATGTCCATTTTAAAACCTTTGTAATGTAATTTAAATATTTAATTTAAAAAAAATTTTAGGATTCATTTTCTGGCATGAAAAAATCTTTCGTTTATATAGTAAAAAAATAAATCAGTGTCGAAAAAGGGGGATAGAATGAAAACATTCTGTTATAGGATTATCTCTATTACATACTACGAGTATCAGTCTAAGGCAGTTGATTATATAATTAACACACAGTTCATGGGATACCTACAAACTTATTGAAATCTTTATTACATGCTCTGTGGCGTGGCCATTCCGGGGGCGAGCCGGGGACACTGTTGTCCCTCCTCCCGAGGAGGGCCAGACCGTTAGGGACGGCCCTGGGACAACAAACTCACCTCCGGCCTAGCACCACGACCCTCAGTCGGCGTGCGGTATTAGTCGGTTCGAGCACGACATAACCTCCCCTTCCGGCTCCGTGGTATCTGTGGGGATATCCGCAAGAAAAAAAAAAAGATTTTGTTCTGTTATTTATGCTGATATGTAAATAATATATGCTTTTAGGTTTTTGGGTGGATTTTTTTTATTAGAGATAATATGTGTCATTGTTAATGTAAGTGTGAGTTTAATGAATTTTTCTTCTTTCAACATCAATAATAATTACACAAAACATTGCAAGAATCTATCATAAAAAATATTCTTCATCAATATCCAAAGTTGTCGATTTAACATTTTTAAAATATCTCTCCCATTTTTATCCAATTATTTTGACTCATTTCAGAGTTTTCACAACTTTTCACATCATTAAAAATTTCTCGGCATTCGTTAAGAAGTGAGAGTATTGACAAATTATTCGGCAGATTTTCTTCGTAGCGTGCAATTTTACTAGTAAACTCTTCGAGCCGAATACTTCATTCCATTTGCTTATTTGGTGAACCGTAAAGGGAGTTGATATTGAGCAAGGTTGGTTTAAAGTTTTAAAATCTCACAGACACAGGTAGTAGACCGATTTCATTAGTTGGTAATAAAACCATTTCTTTAAAACAAATATTATCGCGATTTATTTGGTGTTTGAATGAATTTTATAGCATTATATATGCTAAATAAATAAATTGAATACATAGGGAAAAATTAATCTTCTCGGGCGAGACTCCACCATCGCTTTAAAATCGAATAAAAAATAGGAGGGAAATTTGAATCGCATCGGGCGTGTCTTGGTAGCCGAGTTCGTTAATTTATAATACATAAATTGGCCATATATGAGTAAGATGAAACCATACAGTACCAAGATGGTCTATTATGTAATTCTATTACTGCCGTCTATGTGGGTATTCTCTCGTTTTCCATAAATTCATTTGCACAAATATTGTTTGCCATAATCATCCCCGACCATAATATTTACTTGCACTATTATCATTTATACTAATAACGTTTACCATAACAACTCAACAGTCATAACTTTTATTTGCCATAAAATGACTTTCTATAACAACATAATTATGTCATATTAATTAGTTTCCATAAGTAACACATCTCATAGGTTTGCTAATATTTGCCATAATTTAAAATGCCATAATTTCATATGCCATACTGGTATTTGCCATAATTTCATTAGATTATTTCTAATTCTTCAGTTGCCATAATCGTGAAATGACATAAAATGACTTGCACTAATTTCATTGGTCATAATCGATCAAGTGTCATAATAATTCAAATCCATAAATGTATTTGCTATAATTCTCGTTTTCAATAATGCCATTTTCCATAACTTAAATTCACCATAATATAAATAAAGATAATTTAGTACAAGCGCCTGCAATTTTTATGTTAATAAGTAAGTTAATATATTTTTTGCTATTAACATATTCACACTTAAAGTAATATTATGAGGGTAAAATAAAATAAGTCTGACATAAATAGACAGTCCTTATTAACATTAGTCGTCAATTCACTATTAGTCTTGTCGAGATGAGTGAAAGCTGTGAAGTGTGTAAAACTACAAAAGGTGGCATTAAATTAAATGTTTGATGACCAATCAAATTAGTACAAGTCATTTTATGTCATTTCACGATTATGGCAACTGAAGAATTAGAAATAATCTAATGAAATTATGGCAAATACCAGTATTTTATTTATTTATTTATTTATTCTTAATGCACAAATATAAAAATAAGTGTACAAAGGCGGACTTAATGCCGTGGGTAGTATGGCATATGAAATTATGGCATTTTAAATTATGGCAAACATTAGTAAACCTATGAGATGTGTTACTTATGGAAACTAATTAATATGACATATGTTGTTATAGAAAGTCATTTTATGGCAAATAAAAGTTAAGACTGTTGAGTTGTTATGGTAAACGTTATTAGTATAAATGATAATAGTGCAAGTAAATATTATGGTCGGGGATGATTATGGCAAACAATATTAGTGCAAATGAATTTATGGAAAACGAGATAATACCCATCTCATAATCGACTCTTGACATAATCAAAATTTGATATAAATATGAAAATAATACATAATATTGTTAGGTCGAAATTAATTATTGTTAACACCCCGACTCAGTGCAATCCGATTCGGATAGGTTAGGTTAGAAGACTAAGGTGGAAGCGAAGCGAAGCGGAGCTCCCGCCTTAGTCTTCGTGGTTCTTTTTTTTAATCCACCCAGAAGTAGGAGCCCCGCTAAGCGGGGCTCCTACTTCTGGGGCTCCGTCGAGCTTTTCCATCCGTAAACATTTAATTTAATGCCACCTTTTGTAGTTTTAAACACTTCACAACTTTCACTCATCTCGACAGGACTAATAGTGAATTGACGGCTAATGTTAATAAGGACTGTCTATTTATTTCAGACTTATTTTATTTTACCCTCATACTATTACTATAAGTGTGAATATGTTAATAGCAAAAATATATTAACTTACTCATTAACATAAACATTGTAGGCGCTTGTACTAAATTATCTTTATTTATATTATGGTGATTATAAGTTATGGAAAATGGCATTATTGAAAACGAGAATTATAGCAAATACATTTATGGATTTGAATTATTATGACAGTTGATCGATTATGACCAATCAAATTAGTGCAAGTCATTTTATGTCATTTCACGATTATGGCAACTGAAGAATTAGAAATAATCTAATGTAATTATGGCATTTTAAATTATGGCATACATTAGTAAACCGTCTATGTGGTGACAGAGAAAGAATACAAGTATCACCACCCCATCTCATTCGAAGTGTGTCGTAAGAGGCGACTAACAAAAAAATACACAGACGATATCACTGCGAGAGAAGGAAAACTCGAAATAAAACCCTGTACCAACCCGTCTGGCCAGCGGGGAAACAGTAGGTCAAAGTCTCCCAACATTGGAAGAGGCCTGTATCCAGCAGTGAATTGATTGATTGATTGACCGTTGGAAATGAGCTGTTCGCTCAGTTATGCTACTCAAGCAAAGCATTGTGCCTAGACCATAAGTTTTAGGCTAAGTAAATGATTGTAAATAGACCAAAAAAATGCCCGCTGAGTTTCTTGCAGGATTCTTCTTAGGTCTGGGCCGCATTTCGATTTTATGGTCTATGCAGAATAAACGATTTTTGAATATTGAATTTTGAAAAAGTTTTACTTAAATTCGGCCAATTATCATTACCTACTTGAATAAATCTTAAATTGCCATGTAATATTCTTACAAATAAATGAGGTATGAGTCAGAACTCTGACCGAATTTATAGTATAGTGTACAAATAAACATGTTATATATTTGTTTGCAGGTGTTACATGGCGAGGGCTCGGAAGACTGGACACTACAAATCAAGTTCGTTCAGAAACGTGACAACGGCACATATGAGTGTCAGGTAAGAGTTACTGTTATTGTCCAACTTTTTCAGAATAACAGCCAGTTATGACATTTACTGTGCTATGTAGGGCATTTGCCCTACATAGCACAGTAAATGTTTTTCAGGTTTTTAAACATATTTTCAACTAACCTTTGCCCGCGGTGGTTAATCCAGGGTATCAGCTAACTACATACCAAATATTTATTGAAATCGCTCTAGCCGTTAGGACGTGAAAGAGTTGAGAAACATCCATTCATCCTGTACGGGACTGCCTTGATGCTGAAGTATTGATAAATGATAAATCCTTGATGATTATAAAATATTTATTGCTTGATGATTATACACGAGTTTTACAGCGCGACTTGTTTGCGACTGACTCTATATGTAATGATTTTACAATAAAGCAATCAAATCCGCTGACGCGGTAACATGTGCGGCAATTGGACCGTACACATCCATTCTATAATACATTCATTTATCCATATTTATTTACAAACGTTCGTGTTTATAATAATATTATTAGTAGGATATTTCAACCTCCTAATAATTAAGAACAAGAACTTGTGTTCTTCTTCATTTTAATCTCTGGATATACATGTGTTATTGAGAAATTTTTATACGTTTGTTTCGCCGCTCTTGGGGAAGGTTTGAAAGTATATAACATCACGCCTGGACCTGGTAGGCAATGGAATGCGGTGGAATAAAATCCAGTATGGCGGGCGAAAATTCGAGGCAAATCTAGTAAAATAAAGCCAACGAAGCGAGAGAAAAAAGGTAAACAAAGTTTCAGCGGCGCCAAACATTTTATTTGAAAATTATTACGTATATATATAAGCGCATTCTAGACAGGAATGAAATTGCTCATAAGATGGCGGATCTGACAGTTTAGAACCGCTGTGCTGACAGCTTTCCTGTACTACGAAACACGTAACGACAGCTGTCGCTCGGCCATTGTCGCGTACGTGTGACATGTGCGACAAGGATAGAGAAAATAATCGCAACGTAACTTAGTAATGGTCGCTTTGTTTACCTTTTTTTTCTCGTCTTATTGGCTTTAGTGTATAAAATTGTAGATATTCCACAAAATCTTCAGGAAACACAAACAAAAGATAAAACTCTATTCAGTTAATTTACCAATGAAAACAGATAAGAACCATAATAGTCTGTTACACTAATATCCTTACGAAATTAATATGTCGCTTACGTAAAACAAAATATATTTTTCCTTAACCATCGCCCGTAATGGGCTCATCCAGCAGCCATTTGTCATAATAATGGTTCTTGTAACTTACGTGTGTAGCAATGTCTCATGTTTTTCTTTTACATATTTACATATGATGCGGCGAAAAAAGGTATTACGACATATAAAATAATAATATTCTGTTACGTTACGAATATGAGATGACTTTGGTTTTTTTTGTAATTTATTTTATCACTTATACTATACTACCTTTTGCCCGCGGCTCCGCCCGCGTGGATGTTTTTTATCGCGACTAAACAGTGTCTCATGGTCTAATCTACCCCTATACCAAATTTCATCAAAATCGGTTCTATGGTTTAGGCGTGAAAGCGTAACATATGGACAGACAGACAGACAGAGTTACTTTCGCATTTATAATATTAGTATGGATCATTGGAAGTATATTACAGTAAGTAAGTCGGTTTTACGATGGGAAGGTTCTGGGTTCAAAATACTGGCCCTCGATTCTCCTAAAACTAAAACCACTGTGGTGCCACAGTCACCGCAAAAATTACATTACATTTTAGACTTTATTCCTATTAAGTCCAAACTTTAATGAAAACAGTTGCATTACACTTTTTTAATTACTCTGCAAAAAGTCGTTTCATTTTGACCTTTAACGTCATCACTTTAAAGTCTATTATTTAATGCCGTTTTCTGCAGTGATTGTGGCAGAACTGTGGTTTGGCTTTAATAGAATCGAGGACCTGATCATTACACTATAGACATGGTGCAATCCTTTACTAAATTGGAAGTATTAGATAGAATGTTAAGATGGTATAAAAGACAAACATGCTCAATGCAAAATTTTGCACTTAAAATATTACCTTTTTATACAAGTTAGGTGGCAGACAAGCACACGGCCCGCCTGATGGAAAGTGGTTACTGTGGCTTAAGGCCTTCTCTATTCTATTGTCTTCTATAACTTCTTCTACTATACTCTCTTCTATACTCTTCAAATTGAACATCCAAAATTCTAGTGCGTGCTCATTCTATTTTTTTATATTTATTTAACTTTATTCACAAAATATAATGGCGGACTTAATGCCGTGGGCATTTTCTACCAAACTAATTCTAGACTACTATGTAGTTGTGGTTTCAAATAGTAGATAATTATGTGCAAATAGAAATGATTTTTAAAAAATTACATGCAAAATCTTTCTATAAACATACTGACCACCCTCCCGGGTATTTTTCATTGTTAAGGTACATTTTTACCAAGCCAATGACAATTACCAACTTTGTGCGACGAACGGCAAAACCAATTTAACAAAACATCGACCAAACCCTTCCATATCAGCGGCAGAACACGTGGCCTCAAATAATTAAACGAACACAGCGACAGCGACCCTTATGGCTCAGCAATTTCGAATTATATGTGATTCTTGTTGCTTCTGTATACATTGTAGGTTTTTATACATATTTTTGGTTATTTGGAACTCCACCGAGTTCTTGGGGACCTGTGAAACAGTGGTAGAGCGTTTGATTGTCACGTCTGAGGTTCGATGTAAGCTACGGATAGCTACGAAAAATCGTAGCAGGTCTACAGCTACGTAGCCGTGGCGTAGTAGTATTCCATTTTTATAATTACCATATTATCATACACTATCATTAGGAAAAACAGGTATCAGGATTATATTACATACTGTATCCAATGAACAGAATCCATACTTCCATACTAATATTATAAATGCGAAAGTAACTCTGTCTGTCTGTCTGTCTGTATGATACGCTTTCACGCTTAAACCACTTAACCGATTCTGATGAAATTTGGTATAAGGGTAGATTAGACCTTGAGAAAGGACATGGGCTATATTTGGTCGCGATAACCGACATCCACGCGGGCGGAGCTGCGGGCAAAAGCTAGTCTGCTAGCGGAATAAATGACTTGCTAACAGCAATCGTGTTATTTTTGTTTTAGTTGGAAATAATAAAATAATTGCAAAACCCGGATGTTAACACACTTCTGCTTGTTCTTTTCTGCTTTTAACGCATATAGAATCAAATTGAATCGAGGTGAATGAGAACATTTTCAGGAATATTGAGCAACCAAGATTTATATAAATATTGTACGAGACACGTACAATATATTCACGCATATAAATTCCCAAAGGGATAAGCAGCACTGCAATAACCCCCACATTTCATCAACAATGTTATATGGTCCCAAGTATTAAGGAGCAACACATTGTTGTAACCACACGCTTCACTTGGATGTATGTTTACTGACGAAAGGAGAACATCCCTATTTTAGCCACCTTCTACGATACCCCCGGGAAAATATAGGGTTGCCGGGATCTACTCCGCTGGGAATCACTTGGCATAATGTTAATTGAACACATTTAGAAACAGGGACTACTATGGAACATGCAACTGAAACTTCAGACTCGCACGAAAAAAGTAGCGCAAAAGTACGTTCCAATTGCCAAGCGAGAATTGAACAGTGATTATTATCTCAGACAGCTCTGACTCAGCCTAAACAGCGAAATATTCATACAGTGATACACGCGTTCAGATGAGATCCGTTTTTTCTATATAATAGAATTGGAAAATAGTTGATTGTCTGCCACCTAAGTGGTATAAAAAAAAAGTTTTCTTGCTGCCATAACGTAATAGGGCAAGACAAGAGCCCTTTTATTCGTGCTGAAATCCCCTCGGATATCAGCACGAAATATATCAGATATCAGTCGGGCTTGAACCGACCAAAACCACACGCCGTCTGTGGGTCGTGGTGCTAGGCCGAAGGTGAGGTTGTCATCGACATATCCCTCGCACGCTGGCTGACCCAGGGCCATCCCTTACGGTCTAGCCCTCCTCGGGAAGACAAGAGCCGTGTTCCAGAAGAAGACTCAGTTCTCTGTTTCGATTTATGTAAATAACTAGTACTGAAACAGATTTCATTGTCTGTCAAATCTGTCTATGATAATCAAGACTTAAGACCGAGTGTCGTTTTGGAAACGAGCCCTAGATTGATAAAACGATCACCGCGATCATCGCGAGATGAAAAAACATTATTATATTTTACTGATTGCCCCGAAACTTCGAACCGCAATTTCGGACATACGCACCGTAGTAGCGGTACTGCAACACTGTTTTCGAGACACGCAACCAGAGCCCATTAAAATTAAATATAATATCAGAACTTTGCACTAATATCTCGGAATGTAACTGAATGTTGGAAGGTGATTCCGTGTTTCCCGAAATAGTTTTGCGGTTGAATTAAATTTAACAAAAGCACTTTGTGAAACGTTAATTGCTATCGTTCTAACTACTATTTGTATGGGACTGAGCGGTATATACACAGGTGGAAATTACATCAATATTTACTAAAATTATGATAGCAAATGTAACTTAGGTTAGGTTTTTTAAGAAGGACCCGAATTTGGCTTTATTTCGCCTGATGGTGAGCTAAAGGCAAAGTCTCGGAAAGAAAGTCACCATCGTAAACATGTACAGTCAACGCCATAAGTTGATTAACACTAAAATATTTTACAAATCTTTTTATAATGGAATGCATCTGTCTATATACTCCGCACGCCGAATGATGATCCCTATGACGTTTCAACTGACAGTTGTATTAGTTATGCGAAACAATTTCGATAAAATACTGTTTTTTCAGGCAAATGTCATGTTATTCAGCCAGGTCATTCAACATAATAAGCAATATTTATTTATTTTGAAAAAAAGACTACGCGCATTGATGGACATAAAACACTAGATAAAAAAGTAACAGCCTTATTATATTTTATTTTACTATACTTTAATTTTTATTCAAATTGCATAATTTAAAGAATTTAAAATTCTTTTTGAATTGAATTTTAAAGAATTCATAATTAGCTGGCAATTATGGATTACATGGAAAAGTATTTAAGTGGAGGCCATAGACCTACCGTATTTTTTTAATTCAGTCATGTCATGTCTTGTCAGTCTGTTTTGTCTTCTTGTCACACCGCATCACATCGCGTCATACGAGTGCTCTAACGCCTTGTATGCGCCACGTCTTTCTTTGTTAGCTGAGTTTTGTTTCTGTTTTCGCTGTTTTGTGTTATTTGTTGATTTTCTGTTACCTGTTTGTTGATTTTCGGTTTTGCAAAATGCCGAAAAGACAGCGGAAAACTGTTCTCAACAGTGAAGTTCGCGAGTTTGTAGTTCGTTTGCGAGACTATTTTGCTCGTGAACAACAAAATGGCGGACCCTTGTTACCGCTTGACAATGTTCGCGATCGTGTAGCCGATGCTCTAGGAATCGGAAAGGCTACTGTTTCTCGAATAACAAAGGAAAAATTTGGGGAGTCGTCCATGGAGGACAATAAACTATTAACACCAAAGAAAAAGAAAAGGTTATGTCATATAACAGAACCTGATGAATTTGATTTAGATGCTATACGCAATCATATTTATGGTTACTACCTACGAGGTGAACTACCGACCTGCCAGAAGTTATTATCTTCATTAAAAGCTGCAGAACTCTTCAAAGGCGGTGCTACTTCTCTTAGAATTGTTTTGAAAAAATGTGGATTCCGCTATAAAAAATGCGACAAGAGAAAAATATTAATGGAGCGTACTGACATAGCTTTACTACGATGCGATTTTCTTCGCAAAATCAAACAAATTGATAACTGGGAGAAGGTAGTATACCTTGATGAGACATGGCTGAACGCCAATCATACTGTAGGTAAGGCATGGACGGATGACACAGCGAAATCCAGCACAAAAACTCCTGAAGGAAAGGGCCAGCGCTTAATCATTTGCCACGCTGGCACAGCTACAGGTTTTGTGCCGAATTGCCTGTGGGCTTTTAAGTCAGTGAAAACAACGGAGTACCACGAGGAAATGAATTTCGAAAACTTTAAGACATGGTTTATAAAACTATTAGAAAATTTGAATGAGCCTCACTATATTTTAATGGACAATGCTTCATATCACTCAGTTCAAATTAACAAACCCCCCAGCAGCAATAACAAAAAAGCTGAAATTATAGAGTGGTTACACGGCAATGGTGTGGAAACTGACAGTCAGATGTTAAAAAAAGAGTTGGTTAGACTGTTGAACTTTCACAAACAACAGACGCACCCATCATATTTTTTGGATGAATTGGCCAAATCAAATGGACACCCGGTAATTCGGTTACCGCCCTATCACTGCCAATATAATGCAATCGAGTTGATATGGGCGCAGATCAAAGGTATCTATATTTTTTATTTATATAATATTATGTATATGCATATATTTCTAAAAATAATTACTGAATGTACAAATATTTTCAGGTCATGCAGCTAGGCTTAACACAACTCCGCCATTCACGGCAAATAAAATGATGGTTTTATTGGAAGAAGCTTGCGCTCAAGTGACAGCTGACGATTGGCGAAAAGTGGTCGAAAGAACGAAGAAAATTTGCTTACAAGACTGGGATCGAGATGTACAATACGACAATATCATTGACCAACCGTTAATAATAAACGTCACGGATAGCTGCAGTTCAGACTCAGATTTTGAAGATCCGATTGACCCTGTATCAGATTCAGATTGATATAAATAAAATACAAACTCAAAGCATTTGTTTTATATTTCCAACAAATTATCGATATTTTGTTTATCGATGTGTCCCTTCTTAGTCGATAACAGCTTGACGACGTAACTTTTGCAGCACGTACCATGTACATTTGCATTGAGTTTTTTTCTATTATTTCCGAACATTACGTAATAATTTCTTAATATTCATTTTTATAATTTACAATTGTACACAATTATGATTTTTTCGTCTTTTTAATGGACCTCTAAAGGATTTGATGTGATAGGACGTCAGTACAATGTTAAGCGCTAACGAACTGTCATAGGGATCATCATATAACGCTCGTAGTATAAGTATTTACATTTATCTGTCCATCCCTAAGCGGATATTGAGGCGAGATTGCCTATCTAGTTCCCTAGAATCGTGTTAATGGCTGACTGAATTCTAATAAAAGATTATTTGTGTTCCGACCTTTATACATACCAGAGGCAACGATCGGGTAATGTTGGATTAGGTAGGCAATATTAGGTTTTACTTACACAAATATGGGAAAATACGCTTTTATTCAGAATTAAAAACATACATATATGACTGAATTTTTTATAGCATTTTTAATGCTAACTTTAAAGTTCGAAAAGCATCAAAAAAAATGAAACGATTTTTTTATAGCATTTTTATAGCAATGAATCAGGTGTGGCTCAATAGCTCAGTTGGAAGAGCATTCCCCCTGTAAGGGAAAGGTCGTGAGTTCAAGCCTCACTTGAGCGTTTCATTTTTTCCGATGTTTTTCGAACATACATATACCCACGTCTGTAAATCTCCGAAGGGGTAGGCAGAGGTTTATTAACAACCACGCTTCGCCAACTATGATTTTCGGTCCCACGTAATAGGGGGTGAGTCTATTGCCGTCTAGCGGGCCCTTTGTCTTGGGCTGTATGTTTACTGTCGGATGGAGAACAACCCTATCCCTTAGTCGCCTTTTACGAGACCCACAGCAAGAGCTGGGGTGGTCCTATTCTACTTCACCGGGAACCAACACGACACAATATACATAATTGTATAAATATATAGTATACAGGATGTAATCGTTAAGTGTGTCCAGGCAATTATTCCGTAACTATTACAGATATCAAAAAACTTTAAACTGATATCGAAAGCGCGTTACCTAATTAGTAAAATGTGACATTAAACACTCCCATACATTTAGTATGAGATTAGTAGAAAGGCTTTAGTGTCCTTATTTTAAAAGAATATTTTAGTTTAGTACTGATATTAAAGGAAACTGTTTATTAAACTAACAGAGTAATAAAACTATCTTTTAATTGAATAATTTATTCAATTTTATTATATTGTATTCAAAGCAGATGTTCGAAGGGACGTCCTTGTTGTGCGAAACAATGACGAGCTCTACTTACAGTTTCTAAAATAACTTTCCTTAACATTTGCGGAGTAATTAAAACAATTGTACGACGTACATGAATCTGTAACTCTTCTAGGCTGTGCATTCTCTCAGCGTACACTTTGTCTTTGATAAATCCCCATAGGAAGAAATCACAGGGCGTGAGATCTGGGAATCTGGCAGGCCAAGTGGTTGCACTGTTATTGGCTATTAAACCATAAAAATTTGAAATGACATTTACTACGTCTAGGTACAGAGTTTATATATAATAGTGTAAGCTTCCAGGCAAATTTTAAATGAACAGAGTGTATAGAGCTATACTGTGGTTTTTTGTGAAACACAAAAATGTTTATATAACAATGCAACCATTTTAACAACGATACCGTGATTTAAATCAAGGTTTTAATTTATTGCTCAGAACCTTTTCTAAGAAAAAGTTATTGGTATTTGTTTTTTAAATTACCAAATTCAAATTTAGAACGATAAATCAAAGATCACGTTACTCTGTGGTAACAAATCTTAAGAAAACAAAAGCATATTTTTTACGCATGTCACAATACCCTCAAGGCGCTTACCACATTTAATTTGTTTTTTTAAAGATCTACTCAAGAACAAAAGGAAATACGTTATTAAATTACGATACTCCGTCTGAATCCAACGTTATTAAAAACTAATGATCTCTTTGTATTTGTATTTTTTTTTGTTAAATAATACAGCTTTTGCAATGATAGATTATATTTTTGGGTTTGCTAAGAAAATATTTCTCCATTTGAACGTCTAAAAAATCACGCCTTAAAAAGTGACAAACAAGAAAATATCAAGGATAGCCGTGGTCGTATGCCACTTTTCCCTAGAATATATTGTTTTATTAGAGTATAAGTGGCATACGACCACGGCTATCCTTGATATTTTCTTGTTTGTCACTTTTTAAGGCGTGATTTTTCGGCAGTCGGGTTTTAGTTTCAACTTTATTTTTTATTTAAATTATTTTGAGGCAAGGTAAAGCTAATAATTTATACATATTTGAAATGTGCTCATTAAGCACTTTCATTTGATACCAAACACGGCATATTTATCTCAAATTTATTTTTTAATACAGTACCTTATGAGCGCTAGAGGGCGCCACACAAGATTGGGTGACACGTCATATAGCCTATAACCATCGAACAATTAAGCCGCTTACGATCCCTCATTTGTCTTGTTCTAATAAGTATTTGAGGAGCTATGAGGGAACAAATGAACATACATACATACATACATACATACATACATACATACATACATACATACATACATACATACATACATAGCCTGTCAAAATCATAACCCTCCTTTTGGCTTCGCCATAGTCGGGTAAAAATAGAATTCATATAATATTTGAAATGAGGTTATAAGTGCAGGGTTAAATTTTAACAAAAGACCTTTTTAAATTAGCAGTTTTGCAATTTTGGTCCTTCGAGCTGGTCCAATATTAATGAAGTTTTAAGTGCAGGGTTAAATTTTAACTGAAGACCTTTTTAAATTACCAAAGTCTTCCAATTTTGGTCCTTCGAGCCGGTCCAATAATACATCAAACAAAATATCTGTTGTTTTATGCTAATAATGTTAGTTTGTTAATGGTTCTGTCAGTTCGTCTCTTCTAAATTTCAAACAAAAAGGCCGCCCGGTAGAAATTGCTCTCACCGATAAGGCCACCTATTGTTCTATTTCCGAAGTCATTAAGTCCTAGTATTAATCTATTGTCTTGGTATACAATAAATAATAAATAATTGAATTTTCATCCCTTTGTTGAAGATGGTACCTCTCTTCCAATATTGAATTTAATTTAGGTACCAGTTGTATTGTTCAATAATGGTTATACAAACAATTACATTGTCATTATAAGACTATTATAATACAATTGAATGTAATGAAAAGTACGGGTGTATGAAATCAAATTTTAAAAACTATGATAAAACAATCTTTGACTTTTAATTTTTGTTCTAAGCAATTAGTATGCTTTCTGTGTAAATCGATTTAGGTTCGAAAAACATCGGAAAAAATGAAATGCTCAAGTGAGACTTGAACTCACGACCTTTCCCTTACAGGGGGACTGCTCTTCCAACTGAGCTATTGAGCCACAATCATTTCAAATTTTCCTTCTCTTTATATCTTCTTTAAGGGCGATCCGTCTTAAAAGTTATATTATAATAAATGCTTTAAAAAAAATCATTCAAATCGATTTAGGTTGCCAAAAATAAATGCTGAAGACGGAATGGGAATGTAGTTCAGTTGGTTAGAGCATTCCTGCTGTAAGCAAGTCTCAGGTTCTAGTCCCGCCTTAAGTAATCACACTTTTTCCAATTTAAATCGAAAATCTTCCACTAACTTTTTAACATCTTAATTTTTTTTACAACAAAATCAAATCGTAGTTTAAAAATGGCGTACTCTATAAAATTATGATGTCAATCTGCAGTAACTATATACTTTTAATTTAGTATTTAATACAAAGTCATTGTTTAATTCATCTACCAAGTGTAATAAAAATATCAGACCCTGTATTGAAACATCCTCAGCAAAAATTCTCGCTTGTATTTTTACAAAATCCGAATAACGGATCTAATCCACAAGCCACGCTCATCCGTAATAGCGGCGTACACAAACACTCCATAGTAAACGCTCCGGCTGTTGCAGTTATATTAAAATCCGGACACAAAAACAAAGGGTGCAATTTAAAAATCGTTTTCGTGCCGGGCTTAATTGATTTCACGCGAACATTTTCGTCACTCTCCAAATCGGGTGTAGCCGAGTATGAAATATAACAAAGGATGATCCAATTTCGACTCGATAATTTTTTTTTATTTAACCGTGACGATAAGGGTGCGTGTTTAATTTGGGCGTTAATTAAAATTTTCAGCGCAGGATTACTTCAGGGTTCCTATAAATTTTGTCAGCGTCATGAAAATATAAAATGTTACAAATGAATGGATTCGCAATCAGATGCTTTCTGATATTTTATTGCATTTTTGAATTGGTGATGAGAATTATTGTGCGCTCACCCTTGTAATTGGCTCATCAGGATTCATTTGTGAAAAATTGGCAAGGATTTTTTGTACGCTGTGATTGTCACGATACATTGTATTAAAGGTGTAGAACGTTTCATATGCGTATTTATCTTAGAAGAACGTTAACGGACTAACTGTTCATATTTTTCAAAAATTCCTTGGCATGGCGTCGGTAGCTTAATGGTTAAGGAGTCGACCTTACGATTGAGAGGTCCCGCGTTCGAATCCTGGCGATTATACTACCGAAGTGAACTCACTCCTAGCACAAGAAATTTAGCTTAGTTGAATGGTTTAGAATGAATATTAGTAACTAGCATTTACCCGCGGCTCCGCCCGCCTGGATGTCGGTTATCGTGACCAAACATAACCTATGTCCTTTCTCAATCTACCCCTGTACCAAATTTCATCAAAATCAGTTCAGTGGTTTAGGCGTGAAAGCGTAACATACAGACAGACAGACAGACAGAGTTACTTTCGCATTTATAATATTAAGTATGGATTTCGGTTTTATTATTCTTTACAAAAAAAAAAATCTATCTTATTAGTTCTCATCAGATAGGAAATTACTTGTTCAAGTGAAATATGAACAAGCAGTCTCATCACACCAGTGATATTTGGAACCTGTATGATACTGGATATGCAAGCTTTGTTCCTGTACATTTGTAACCTCAGAAATCCTATCCTACTTCCTGCTAATAATATAAATGATTTTATTTTAAAGAATATTAGAACCGAAATTAATAATATTCCCTCTAACCCCTCCTACTAAGCTAAATTTGCTTGTGCTAAATTTACATCGGTAGTGTAATGACCGGGATTCGAACCCGGGACCTCTCGATCGTAAGGCCGACTCCTTAACCACCAAGCTACCGAACGCGGCGACGCTTCAAAAAGTTTGTGAAGATATTTTGATGTATGTTACTCAATCACGTTCTAGTGGCTGAAGAAATCTGGCTTAAATTTAGCACAGGGATAGATTATCCTGGGAATAGGTTTCCATAAATAGCGGGAACGGGTACTACATTTCACGCGGGCGAAGCAGCTAATAGAAAATAAACCATATAAGCTCTTTTTGATATCAAAACTTTTTAATACAATGTCGTCAACATTAAAAGCAGCTTTCAATTATAAATTGATATACATACCTGCTGGCACCACTAACGTAGACGTTAATGATAATCAGGTTGGAACTAACAACATTTACTGAACGTACCGCAACAAGACGTCAAGCTATCGTGTCATACTGTCGTCGTAAGTCACGTGCCACTGTGCCGGGAATTAACAGTAGGTTAACTAAGAACAGAGTGTTAAAATTGTGTAGAGCGACGTACCAATATTCTTGAGGCTCAAGCTAACTTTACCTGCTAGTCGGTGGACCTGTTAAACAATGGACAAGGCTTGGATGAAGAAGAGGCTGTGGTGTATGCTTTACCTCTTGGCGTTGGATGATCAGATGGAAGTTACTCCTGGGAAAATTGATAAACCAACCTATGTCATTAAGAGGATCTGAGGCTTCTAAGTACACATTTTGTACGTTACTGGGAATAATTAGATATATGTACTGCATACACTCTTGCTTATGGTAGGATTTACCCTAAAATCTGTAAATAATAATATTTTGCAATAAAAACAAATTTATAACCAACTAGCTTTTGCCCGCGGCTCCGCCCGCGTGTATGTCGGTTATCGCGACCAAACATAGCCTATGTCCTTTCTCATAGTCTAATCTACCCCTATGCCAAATTTCATTAAAATTGGTTCAGTGGTTTATCCGAGAAAGCGTAACATACAGACAGACAAACAGACAGAAAGACAGACAGACAGACAGACAGAGTTACTTTCGCATTTATAATATTAGTATGGATATGGATGTCCTTTCGCATGGTCTTATCTACCCCTACACCAAATTTCATTAAAATTGGTTCAGTGGTTTAGGCGAGAAAGCGTAACATACAGACAGACAGACAGACAGACAGAAAGACAGACAGACAGACAGACAGACAGAGTTACTTTCGCATTTATAATATTAGTATGGATTTATAAGGTAAGGTATAATTGCTAAATATCGAAGACAAATCAAACCCGCAGTTAAACGGGAAGAAGCGGACCCCAGATTCCGAAGTAGAGGCTTCGAATGCGACGTTGGTTTAAAGCTAGATAAAGAAGAAAAATATATTCAACTAGCTTTTGCCCGCGGCTCCGCCCGCGTGGATGTCGGTTATCGCGACAAAACATAGCCTATGTCCTTTCTCAAGGTCTAATCTACCCCTATACCAAATTTCATCAAAATCGGTTCAGTGGTTTAGGCGTGAAAGCGTAACATACAGACAGACAGACGGACAGACTTTCGCATTTATAATATTAGTATGGATTTCTAATACTAAAAACTTAAATTTACCAGCGACTGCAATGTCCTTAAATTTACCTACCATTGTATAAATTTCTCACAAGAATGTGGGTAAAAGTTTTGCAAACAGTAAATGAAAAAGAATTGACTGTTATAACTGAAACTTCTGCCGTTTGCCTGAACAATACTGCACTACATTACGGCGACGCCGCAGCACATTCACATCACGTAGGCCCTGATTGTTTTGTAGGCTCCAACAACACTTTGTTACTTGTAAACTATGTTTACTCACACTTTTATGTATTTTCTTTGAACAAAACAAGGGTTTTATTACGAACAGATTTTATTAGCATTGTGTTGAGTTTTGTAATGTGACTTGACTTTTCAGATCTAACGTAGAATTGCGACTTTTACTATAAAGAATTGTGTATCTCTTGTTCAACTCAGGACAAAATTACTATTTCTTGATCCATTCCCCAACTTAATTCGGGTAGACTTCCCAGTCTAACTGTGATGCGGCTAAACATTGATTTTTTGTAACAAAGAACTGCCTTCTGACCTCCTCAACCAATTGATGATATTGAAGTTCTGTACTTAGTCTAGTTGGACTCTTTAGGGCTTCAATTACCCGTAACGATTGCTATAGATATTCGTATGACAACCGGGACCGACGACTTAACGTGCTTTCCGAGGCACGGTTACCCACCCTTTTTTTTTCCTGCGGACATCCCCTCGGATTCCCCCCTACCGGAGCCGGAAGGGGAGGTTATGTCGGGCCGACTAAAACCGCACGCCGACTGTGGGTCCTGGTGCTAGGCCGGAGGTGAGGTTGTCATCGACATATCCCTCGCACCCCGGTTGACCCAGGGCCATCCCTTACGGTCTAACCCTACTTGCACGGTTACATCCAGACTGATGCAAATGTTTGAAATCATGCATACAAATATTTGCTCTGAGCGGAATATATTAGCTACTCTGAGACCAAAAAATTGGCATATTAAACTCATTATGCAATGTGGAATGAACTCCCAGCTATATTTTTCCAAGCGACTATCATATGAGGTTCTTCAAGAAGGGCATTAGAAGGTTCCCACAGGGTCAGCAGTATGAGTATGACGCCCTTGGTGTTGTACGTCCATACGCCATGGTAACCAAAATTCGGGAAAAAATATCGATGGCATTATGTGCTCACCGAAGCACGAAGTAGTATCGTTGTGATAAGAATATTTAGGTACCCATCCTCCAAATAACCTGACTAATTACTTTTTGACTATGCAATGTGCTAATATACGTTGTCACTTAGCTATGAGCCCCTCGCAAGAAGGAAACATGTTGTTATTATAGTCCAACCAGATGAAGTGCCACTAGCAGGTGTATAATAACTAAACGGGGCCAAGCTTGCATGCAGTAATTAATTAACTGGGGTAATTTCCCGTATGTGCAGAACAATCTTGTGCAGAATAATAGTTAGAATGTGTCAGAATATTGGTTCAAGTTAAGTTTCTTTGCAATTTCAGCCTTGAGATAAATTTTAGAGACCATTAAAATTAGTAGGCTGCCATCGTAACAGTGCTTTGTAAGCAGTTATCTAAGAAGACATTGCCATCTTGTCTCGTAACCAAGTTATAAACGAAGACAGTATTAATTAGAGAAAGAAGTATGGTGTAGAAAATTTATATAATTTTTAATGAATCAAACTTTTAAGTAACGTATCATAATATCGAAATTCGAATTCAGTATAATGAGCTACGGGATTTTGATATGTAACCAACTATTGATCACATAATCAATATTTATTGAGTATTAATTGATTTGATTTTTTTTTCTTATCCCTGTTACGTTATTTTTTACACTTTTGCAATAAAGTTAAATTTCCTATATAAAACGTGAACTTAAAAAAGGAATTCCAAACGGGTAAACCCACGTATAACAGCTAATATGTAAAATTGGCAAGAACGCTAACTGTTTTAAACGGAATTTAGCTAATTTTCTGCTCCACACAGTAACCGAAGCGCCGTGTAGTTTGCTGTTAGAATATTGCTATTATGTTTACTATGTTTAATGGACTTCAGCGTCATTAGGTACTATGATTTCACTACTAATATGTTAAAATCGAGAATAAAAACATCCTGTATCCCAGACTGTAATTTATTCCTACTCTGAGTCAAATGCGATGTGAGCCATTTAGGATCAGCAAGGAGCCAACACTTTTTCTTGCTCTTATATTAGTGGTCCATGACAATCTTTCCTTAGTAATTACTAGTTATAAGTCGAGTTTCAGGAATGAGTATCATTCTGGAATGCTGACCTTAGTCTAGTCTATAAAAAGGCTATTAAAATTCCCTAATTACAGTAGGTACTGATCGCAATTATCGTATTAAAACCTCATTTCCCTTACAAATTCAAATCAGTTAGCCCTAAACGATTTCAACAAAGATTAGAACTTCTAATAGTGCATAAGTAGGGGCTGGGCTGTTGTTTACAAATGACTGAAACGACCTAGTTCGCTCAGTTGACCGAAGTGAGCGCAACTTGCGAAGTAAGCAGCTGCTCGCAATAAAATAGCTCGGCAATTTTCTGTTATGAGTTCCAGAGTTATAATTTGGTTTGTTGTCGAATTGTGCGATGTTGATATTGCTGTTTAATCTACTGAATGTGAATGTAAGATATTGTCATTCAACTTTAAATTTAGTTGTCTTCATTGTGCGTTTACTTCATACCAATAGAATCATTAATGCAGTGCCAAAACTCAGGCTTCATAAGGTTGGTAATTCGTTTGTAGGCAATTGTATAAAATTGTTTAATAAAATGCCTCAGGATCTGATAGACATGCCACTTAATAAATTTAAAATTCAATTGAAAAATTGCTTAATAAAAAAAGGCTATTATAAATTAGACGATTACTTAAATGATAAAAATGCATGGTCATCCTAATCTCATCTCTTGCTCGCACTGTAAAAAATGCTATAAATAAAACCATATTAAAAAAAAAACAGGGATAATAGAGTTCACTGAGTTTCTTGCTGGTCTCTTCTCAGTAGAACCACCTGCCGAACCAGCGAAAGAATCATTTTCCAATGATTTATTTTATTTATTCTGTGATTGACATTACTTGTAAAAATTCTGACGTTCATATGTGCTCTTTATGTGCCTAAACTAAATAAATGAAATAGATTCTTTGATTCTTGAATGTTTATGTTAATAAAGTAACTATGTAGATTATAGTTGCGTTTATTACCCGTGTTACTACCAATCTTAATACTAGTAGTAACACCGGTAATTGAGTTACCCTTCTTACCACTAAATTTGAAAGTTGCGGCTCGTTATGATGACCGCTTTGACACGACTGGTTTTGTTCGTTCTTTTTTTCTTTTTTGGTGTGTGAAGTTTATTTTATTCTGTGTCAGTCTCACCTTATTTTTCTTTAGTTATTCGTCTAACAGTACGTTGTCCAATATTAACATAGTATAACATAACATAAACTCACGTTCGTATTCCGGGTAGGCAGAGGTGCTAGCACCCACATTTCGCCAGTTTATGTTTAGGTCCCAATGTAATAGGTGGCGAGCCTATTGCCATTAACCGGGCACTTATAAACCTGCGATAAATACACACATAACTTCAAAAAGCAGCGAATAGTCATTGGTGTGTGCCATGGTAAACCTGGGATCGAACCCGAGACCTCGTCTCAGGAGTCCATTACCCATACCACTAGGCTACCAATATTAAGCGCACCAAAAAAGTGAAAACGACCATCATAACGTGCTACAAATACCGTAGCTACCACGCTAATGTCTTATATTAGTTCTAAGGCTTTAAAATCTGACCAGTAGTGGCGTAAGAGTGGTTATCACAAGGGCTCTGATGCCTGATAACCTGGCATTCTTATGTCACAGATTGGCGTAACTCAATGGTAATAGAGCAGTGTATGAAAAAATCCTTGAAGTATCACTCCACTCTACATCAATTCAGACACTTTATAGTGACGAGGGAACATAGGAATAGACATACATACATTTCCAGTTCAAACCCAATTTACCCCTTTAACGTTTTTCAAGAGTTACTTGTTGTATACAAGTAACTCTTGAAAAAGCTATAACTACCCTATCTACTTTTTGAAATTATTTACATCGTAAAAACGCGAATATTTGTGTATGAAAGCTCAGTATCTAAACAGGCCCTCGGTCGTTTGACCATTGCCAACAGTAAGCACATTCAAGTAAAGGTATATTTACATTTAGTTAACTAAGGGTGTATGTACAAGGTCGTATTTGACGTGGGACAAATGCGTGTGTAGTCTTCCATTTATGTTTTTTGTAATCCCTTGATTGATGTTATGTATGTTATAGTGTATGTAATGAAGGCAATTTATATTTTGATCAGTGTGATCAACTTGGAGTGCTATGAAGATAAGATCATGATCTCTATAGGATGATGGTATTTAGGCTCCGAAGATCTCCATAGAGTCTTAATGATAGCGATGATGGTGGTGGTACGATGCGCGAACGCTTGGGGTGCCGCTTCCTTCTGCGAACAAGTAATGCTCGAGAAGGAGGCGGCCGGTCGGGTCCGAACTAGACTCCGGGCCCGCGCAGCCAGTGAAAAGCGAAGGCGACTCGGGTGTCGGAGGTCGCAGAACAGGTCGCAGGACCTCCGTCCTCCATGAGCGCGGGCCTGGGGGTGATCGGTGGAGCCGCCTGTCACCGTAGCAAAAGCAGGCCGCAGCGGTGGCGCCTCCCCATACCCGGGGCTAAATGGGGAGACACACACTATGGTCCCCACAACCCATAGGGGGCCATCTCGAAAGAGCGTTTTTAGTCGGTTCGAGTCCGACAAAACCATCTCCAAGGTCGGGGTGGTATCCGTTGAATGTTTTGTAAAGACTTAAAACATCCAATTATATCGTACAAAACTGAGTAATTATAAGTAAGCGTTGAAGATACTCAACATTGATTATATTATTGGTTGGTCCTATAAACAATAGAAGTTTCTTCGATGATAGGTACTCAAGAACTTATCTAATCAATAGATTCAGAGTAGATCGTGAGACCTCCCAAACATTGTTCGAAATTCTCACGTTGTTCAGGAAATCATTTACGTTATGTAAATGTTGAGATGCTATCTGTACACTGATGATGTTATCCGCGTGATGACGGAGAAAGAATACAAGTATCATCATCCCATCTCATCCACAGGGTGTCGTGACGATATCACTGCGAGAGAAGGAAAACTCGAAATAAAACCCTGTACCAACCCGTCTGGCCAGCGTGGAAACAATAAGCCAATGGTGCTAATTCTGTTGTGTTTAAACTAACTAAACAACACTAAAAATCTTTAAAATAAAATAAATACACCCATATTGCATAGTCTTTTCGTCGAAAAAGATTATTATTGTTTGTGGCCGATTCCGGTCAGCGCGGACAGATTTTGGCCGGTCAGTACGTGGCCGTGAGGCAAACGAATACCCAATTAGTCGGCCGGCCGACAATGCAAGCAATTTTCGACCTTATTGACATCACATAAAACAGAGTATTTTTTCGTATATTCGTGATCTGCGGCATCTATTTATGCGAAATGATATGTAATTAAGAAAATGTTGTTAAGGTCGAAAATCGTTTTTCTGTTCTGAGTAGTCCTTGTAGTCGTTTCGAGTCCCACATAACATGCCCACATAACGATTTTGCTATCGAAACTGTGTCTAAAATCTTTTCTTACGAAACGACCATACAATCTGGGTGTATAATACCATTTTAGAGATTTTTAGCACATTTTAGTTAGTTTTGACAACACAGAATTGGCATCAATGCCTCCCAATATTGGGAGAGGCCTATGTCCAACAGTGGACTATGATAGGCTAACTGGTTTATTGATATCTGTACAATACGTTTTTAAAAAAAAAGGTGAATGGTTCTTTACAATATAGCGTCTATTATAAGCATCATTATCCTAACGGCATTCTAAACTGATTACCAATGTGGTTTTGTTGAGTAGGTATACTTATAAAATTCGAGTATGACAGTGTTTGTAACCAAATGCTCCCAAACCAAAACCTCCGAAATGGTTTGACCGATTCATAAGACATTTCATGTATTGGTAGGTTTGAGATTAGGTTGTAGGCTATCATTTATATCTAGTAACTAGCTTTTGCCCGCGGCTCCGCCCGCGTGGATGTCGGTTCCCGGCAATTATTCGAATTTTTCTCGCCGTAGAAACCTTCCCTGGACTTCCACGAATAATTCAAGACCAAAATTAGCCAAATCGGTAAAGGCGTTCTGGAGTTATATCGTCTGGAAGGAAAACCCGACTTATTTTTATATAGTAGATAAGTGGCCCCAAAAATGGTCGTAATAAATCGAAATACATTTTTGTATAATATTTTTCACCGGGACACTCCGTAAAAGAATTACATTTTGAAAAAATACGATCGTTCACAATTAAAAAAGCAAACGTTCCAATTTCAATTTTCCTTTCACATTTTTATGGGCTCAATTGAAATATTGTGTTTCATCGAAAAATAAAATCTGCATCGGAAACATTTTCGCGCGATGATTTTTACGATTTCAATTATGCCGAAAATAGGGAAATATCAATAGCAACCGTACAAAGCGGGTAGGTATAAAAAGTGAAAGATACATTTTAAAGAGTACTACAATTATATTACAAGTAGTCATCATCAACGCCAAATCGTACAAATATTAGATGTTCTGGACTATGGGTAATATTTATCTCTGTGCCTAATTGGTTACAAATTTACAATCCTATAGTATAAATAAATTATCTAACCGAGCTTATTAAAAGTGCCCGGTTAATGGCAATAGGCTCGCCACCTATTACATTGGGACCTAAACATAAACTGGCGAAATGTGGGTGCTAGCACCTCTGCCTACCCGTTCGGGGAATACAGGCGTGAGTTTATGTTTATGTTATGCTTATTAAAAATGGTAAAAAAGCGGTAAAAGGTGTTTTGGGTCTTATTTAATAGTACTTATTTATTTTTAATCATCCACCCAACCTATAATAGCAACTGATTTGACTATTAAATTTTATGACGTCATTAAATTTTTTATTATACAAGTTACCTAATAACTAATCGTTTTGGCGTTTAGTAAAAAGTAACTAATTTGGCTAGTCAGTAGAATACCCAATTTCGTCCAGAAATGTTCGATAGTTTTTGCATGGCAAATTAACCAACATCTATGTTTACATCCATTTATTTATTCATTCATCCAAGCAAACTTTCACATTTATTAGTAGACATTATTGTACATTTGTATGAATTTTACAGCATTAAGTATGCTAACTATACAAATCGAATACATAGGAAAAAATGAAACTTCTCAAGCCGGACTCGAACTCGCGATCTTTCCCTTAAAGGGGGATTGCCTTGATCAACTCAGCTACCGAGACACGCCCGATGAGATTCAAAAATTTCCTTCTATTTCTGCGTCTTTAAGGCGACGGTGGAGTCATCTACCGATGTTCTTACGAACTATCTGAACCAATGAATGATGTGACTATCATTTTTAAACATTGATTTTTGATAACTCCGCCCAAATACTTACTTGAATGAATTTTACAGCAATAAATATGCTAACGATACAAATCGAATACTTTTTCGTTTATTTTCGTTCAATATGTTAAACAATATTAGACAGTTATTTTGCTAAGCGGCACATGTTCTAAAATCCGTCTTATGTCAAATTAAATCCGAACATTGTCAAACGCATTCCTGTAACTCGATTTGACAGTAAAACCCGAAGTGGAATCTTAATCCTTGTTACAGAATCGGCAGATCTTGTTATTTTTATTGTCTCAACGGAATAACAAGCCGGAGGCCTAATCCCGTATATTGGAAAGAAAATCAAACGACGACAGTTTTTGTGATTTTTCTTCGAATCGTTTTTCGGTTCAAATTCGATTAGGCAAATTACTGAATGATTAATCTGGATGTAAATGTATCTGTAGATAAAAGATATTGGGGTGTTTATTGGAAAGCTAGACGGATTATGGTTGGTGATACGATTGTAAAGTATCGGGACGAGGAGGGCCAGATCGTAAGGGATGGCCCTGGGTCAGCCGGGGTGCGAGGGATATGTCGATGACAACCTCACCTCCGGCCTAGCATCATGACCCACAGTCGGTGTGAGGTTTTAGTCGGTTCGAGTCCGACATAACCTCCCCTTCCGGCTCCGGCGGGGAGGGGGAGGGGGGATCTAAGGGGATTTCCGCACAAAAAAAAATGTTTCGGTAGGTCTAGCCTAAAGGTGGAACCACACCAAACGGCCCGCATCGGCCAGTATCGCATCGCACAGTCCGTACGCACGCGGACGGAGCCGATCCTGTGTCGCGGCATGTCACCGGCTGTGTTTACCCTTGACTTGGTAATATAAACTTTAAACACTGTATACAAGATTTAATTTCGTTTAAAGATTGTAAAATTCGTTTCGATGCGGGCCGATGCGATCCGTTTGGTATGGTTGGACCTTTAAGGCGCTATTCAGTGCGCCGTGGATTCGCCCACGCGTGGATGGATTTCTCTCGTTATCTCGATAAAGTTTCGCGCGAAGAGCTCCGCATAGCACTGAACGCGCTGCATAGGCTCAATACATTCTACCGTCCATCGCGGACATCCGCATAGAGCAATCCGTGGTGCACTGAATAGCGCATAAAGCTTGTATTCTAGAATGACACTCGGCCTGAATCGCGATTTATCCGAGAACAGATCGTATAGACAGCTTGATAGTTTGACATATTGCCTATACAACCTGTCCTCAGATAAATCGAGATTCAGGCTGAGTGCCATTCTAGAATGCGGACCTAAGAGTCGAGGGAGGTGCTAGATGCTTACAGTATCGTTATTTACTTCTTAGGTTGCATGTCTAATAGCAAATTAACTAAGCAACAAACAAGATCTAGTAATTTCTTCAGTTTATAAAATTGTTATAAACCTAAATCATGCGAAAGTAATTCTGCCTGTGTGTCTGTTGCACTTTCACGCCTAAACCTCTGAACTGGCATAAGCTACGATACGATAACCGATATTTAACTGCAGGCAACGGCTTAGGTACCATTAACCAATTTATTAAGCGATAACTTTGTAGGTTCTTGAGCACGATGCGTAAAAATCAAAATAAAAATCAATTAAGTTATTTACCATCCTGCACAACATTTTATTCAAAAATTGTTCTCCTTAATGGTGGGCATAGTGAAGTAATGAAACTCCCAAGTCATAAGGAAACTCCAAATTTTAAAAAGGCAAACAGGGAATAAGAAACAATCAATTTGGTTGCGGATGATCTCAAAGGCAAACATTGGGTCATTAAATTCTTCCCGATTCGCAAAGAGAATTCAATTCCAAATATTACATCTGGCTGCCTCGATATAGGTATACCTACTTATAGATAACAAATATAAGGAAACATTCAACTTAATTTGCAATGTGATTAGGTATTAGATCCTGATATTTACTTGTAAGCTCATTAACTACGAGTACAAATATAACCACTGTTTTCCGTAACGTGACGTCAAACCAAAAGGGCCTCGATTCTGCTAAAGCCAAACGACAGTGCACCGTCCACTGCAGAAAACGTTATTAAATAATAGACTTTAAAGTGATGCGGTTAAAGTTTTGAATTAAATGACTTTCTGTAGAATAATTGCAAAAGTGTAATGAAACTGTTTTCATTTCAAAGGAGATACCCCATTTTGGGCCCGAGTGCACAGACATCAAACCTACCTCAAAAAATTCGTCTATTTTGCGTTATAATTTTGTTAAGACTTCATTACAATCAGCAATGGCCAAGTGCGACAAAAGTTTAAAAATGTGATTTTCATTAATCAACAATCTTCGTAAACGTTGAATGTAATACTTAATCCGATCTTCGTAAATGCGCTATGATTATACTTGCTTTATCGATTCGATTATGAAATCGAATCGATAACTAATAACTATGAAATTAAAATTCGTGGCTTTATTAAATGATTTAAAAATATCTATGTAGCATCTTTATGTTCGTTATTCAGTTCACTAATCAGAAACACACCTGTCTCCTTCATAATGGAAATCAAAATATCGATTGTAAATAATCGTAGTGTGTTCAAAGTCTATGTAAATAATCGATCATTTAGAATTCATAATAATCTGTAACATCATATGTCATTTTCACTGATTTTCATTCCTGTCATTGAAAATGTCGCATTCGCTTTCCTTCGGCTCGCTGAGATCATTGTGTTTTGCTGCTTTTACTCTGTGAATTGTATATGATTTTCGAACTAATTGACCCTTGCTTGATTACCGGACACCGTTATTTGCTACACTTGTTGACCTTGGCTTTAAAACTGGACTAGACTTTACCACATCGGCTGAAAGCTATCACAATAAATCTCTGTGTGAATTGTGGAATCGCTACCGATCGGTGCAATATTATAGGCAGACATTTATTGAACGATGCAGTGATACTAGCTTGTATACGTGAATGGGTCGCACCACAAATAGTAAGTACCTATTCGTTATTTCTCGCTCTTTTGAAATTCTTATTATAATTAACGTTAACAAGCTGTGTATCACACATGCTATAGAATAGAAATTACTACGAGTCTACCTAATCCCGTAGAAAATTATGTCAACTTTTGTATATGACAATTTATTTTGTCTGATATGTGTAACGTTCATGAAGAACTAGCCTATATGACTAATGGAATATTCAGTGCTTATAACATGATCTCTGTTTAAGGTGAATGCAATCATTTGCGAATCTTGCTGGATTCAAGCTCAATGTGCATGTTTGGATGAGAACAGACCAGCACAATCACCAGTGGGGCACAGACAAGTGTGTATTCTGTATGTCATTGAAGTGTGCAGAGAGGTGGATAGAGACCTCCTACAAGAACTGTCAATATCTCAAACGACTTGGTTGTTAAGAGGAAAAATAAAGTCCAGGAATATAAGTAGTAGAACTTATTACGTATATATATTAGTTGACAGTTCTTTGAGCGGTAGGAATGCTATATTACAGCATTGCTGTAATTGTATTGTAGGTAAGAGAACAGTCGGGTGCTGTGCCCACATAATGAGTGTAATATGGTATCTCGGTTGGGCACGGTTCCAAGACAATATAACACCTTCTGCACAGTTTCTTGACAACATTTTAATAAACTATGATGATGCTTAAAAAGGGGAGGAAAGACCTAAGTCCTAGTGAAAGCACTTCTAAAGCCAAATAGGAAGATACCCGGGATAGAGATTAAAATACTTTTTAAAAATATAGTAATCTTTAAAATAATGTTGTTTTATTTTATTACCTACTTATATAATTAATTCTATATTACTACAGCAAACAAGTATGTATACAGCCTTGTGGAAAGTGGTAACCGTAGCAAAAGGATGTCACTCAGATGTTGCCGTCTGAAGTGAGGGTAGGGAAGGATTGCTTTACCACTTTTAGAGTAAATGTCAGTTGCATATCATAAAACTATAAGGTTTAATATCGTGCAACAAGAAAGTAGCTAAAGCATGTCTTTGCTTTGACATATCAGTTTTATTATTTAGCATATATAGTTGACCATTCCACATTAATGACTAAAAATATTAATGACCTGCCCTTTTCTGTACTAATAAAACCTGCTAACCTACTTACAAATAAAAGCGATACGCGAATAACTTGTGTAGCTATCACACACAACACAACATAAGACGCTGTTTGACCGCATTATGTATTACAACATAACCTAAAAACCTATGAACAATGCTCGATTAAACAAACTTGGCCATTGTGAATCGTCGTGAAAATTAGGCAAACAAAATGTCCTTAGATGGTCTAAATATTGCCTAATTTTCAACCCTGTACATGCAGGCCCAAGATTGTATGAGAGTTAGGGGTTGTCCTTTGAACTTTGGGCTTATAGAAATAAAGTCTAAAATTTAATGTCATTTTTTGTAGTGACTATGGCACAGTGGTTTAACTTTAGTAGAATTGAGGGCCTGGTACCAAATCAGTACCTTGCACCTACTCATCCTGAAGCTCTGAGGATGATGAATGATGACTGAAAATGTCACACTAACAATGTCGTAGGTACTTTATCTTGATTTTATTTACTCCTGCTAATATTATGAAGGTCAAAGTTTGTGAGAATGTTTGGTTGTTTTTTTTTTATTTAATCATACTCTGGTACAATCAGCATCAGAAAGATGTTGATGAACGAAGTATTCAAAATGATCTTAATTTAGTTTTTTGACCCCCTTGATATTTGGAACACATCTTTAGCTTAGACAATAATACGATGTAAATCAATAAAACAGTTTGATTTGCTTTTAGTACGAGAGTCCTAAGATCATTTTGAGATTTCCTCGTCAATATATTTATGATGCTGACTGTACATGGATAGATCTGCAATCACACAGGCTGTTTTTATCCCAGGAATAGGTTTCCATGAGTAGCAGGAATCAGATCAACATTTCACAGAATTGTTCCCTTTATGTCGAGTCCCGTTATGTCGGGCCAAAAACCTTGTCTCGCTTCTATTCCCTCAATGTCAAGTCTGCGTTTTCTGTCCCGTTTCTAATCCCTTCATGTCGAGTTTCTTCACCACGCTGCTATTACCTTTATGTTGAGTTTACTAATATCAGTACAGTCAGATTAAAAGTACCCTTTAAAATGAAAAGCTCATTTAATAAACGTACTAGACTATAATTGATTAACCGAATTTCAATGACGTGCTGCTGTACTGGTGTTTAAAAATAATTTAACTACAGCAGTACCTATTAAGACCTGTCCTCGGTGTATCTTAAATCATATGTAATTTATGGTACATTCATTAGCGGAATTCAAGTTCGAAATCGGGCTGTATTTCACATGGACGGAGTCACGTATATCAGCTAATATACCTCAACTTTAACACACTTTTTGTATAACTTCAACACACAGTGAAGCTATGAATATAAGCAATCATTCCCCCTAACTGCATTCATAAACTAAATGTGAGTTATTAACAAAAAAACGTATCGTGAACTAAAATTTGAACCAGCTGCCTGCCTTCCCAGGCAATTTTGAAAGTTGGTCGATGTAAATGTTTACTGTGTGTAACATAGTATACTACGGACAGTTCTAAAATGTAGTAGACTGCGGTGAGGTTTTGTGACGTCACAGTTTCTAACGTAGCTATAGTTATATACATACTGTCACATATTTTCACTACAAAGAGACTTAACAATAGGTGTTTGAGCACTTTGAGCTATTATAAACCGGGAGAGGTAGAGAAAGGTAATATGAATATCCACATTTTCTGAAATACGTTTATCATATTATAAAGGACCCGGGAGTGTAGGAAGAGGGAAACACTTGAGCTTGCAGGGAGTTCCAGCTCTTAATGGTGCGGCAGAGGAATGGTTCACTGAACCGCTTGGTTTTTTTAAGGAATACTCTGCACCCTGTCTGTATTTATATACTTTAAGATAACTTTTTATTCATTTCAGGTATCAACCCGCACCGGCATGGTATCTCACTATGTGCGGCTCCAGATCGTGGTGCCAGAAGCCTTCATCCTCGGCTCTGGGGAACACCACGTGGATCTTGGGAGCGTCATACATCTCATCTGTATTGTGGAAAAGGTAAGCTATGACAGAGAAATATAGTTGTGTAAAAGAGATAGAGTAGGAGTCCTGGGCCTCAATTCTGGTATAGCCAAACCATAGTTGTGCCAAGGCCACTGAAAAAATCGGCATTAAAGAAAACTTGCGGTTAAAGTTCAAAATTAAATGACTTTTTGCAGAGTAACTGAAAATGCGTAATGTAACTGTTTTCATTTCATTTTGAACTATAGGCGTATAGAAATAAAATCTAAAATTTAATGTCATTTTTTGCCGTGACTGTGGCATCACAGTGGTTTAGCTTTAGTAGAATCGGTGGCCTGTTAGAGGTAACTTCTCTTCATGTAAGTGCCAATCTCGGTTGAATACAAGGCTTCCACCTCAGAGCTTAGATTCCGTTATCCCACTTTTATTCGTCCATTTGTGCTTACTTTGATAGTTTTTTTTCCCCACGGATCTCTTCATCGGAGCCAGTGGAAGTGGTTATGTCGAATACGAACCTATTAAAACTGTACGGCCGTCTCAGGCCATCATTTGTCAAAAGCCTCTGAAATATCCTTCCCCGGCTGACCCAGAGCCATCGAAGGTCCCTTCAGGTGTGGGACTACGGTATCCCTACATTTCCCCGGAAAAGGGGGATATATCACGCCACCTCTTGGCCTGCTTCTGCTAACTCAGTCTAAAATTTGCTGTAGTTGAACTAAATATATCCCTACATTTTAAATATCTTCCCCGTGACCGCGACTTCGTCCGCGTGGACTTAGATCTGGGTCAATATACTTTTCACTTTGATGTAATTAAATTAACTCAAAAGCAATCTGAAATTCACAATAACTTTTCTCCAAAAGAACGCGTACCGAACAAAATAAAATGATTCTACGTAAAGCTAATTTAAAGAAAAAAAATATCGGCGTAACTTTATGTATATACTTTAATAAATACTTTTTACGGCATAAAAAGGGTACAGTTAGCAATGAACGGAAGCAATCCTATCGCATTTTTCCCTACTAATATTATAAATGTGAGGATGTATTGTTTTTTACTTCTTTTTACGATTTTTTTATATTCAGAAAAAGAATAAATAGCCTGCAATCAATAAATGCATTAGCCTATTTAATTGCAGTCCACTGGACATATGCCTCTCCCAATAAAATGGACTTACGTGTCTATAAACAGCTGTCACAAACCGAAGAATCCTTCCATATTATTTTATTTGGGGCAACGTGTAAATTTTTACAACTGGCGATTTATTTTACGAGATCTTGCAGTAATCGTAAAGGATTCTTCTTTTATTAACAGGGTCGAGAGGAATACTTTTTAGATTTTTTTTTAGTTATTGATCTTTGAGAGGAAACCTTTGTGTTCTACTAAAAACATTGTAGGTACAGTCAGCGTCATAAATATCTTGATGACGAAATCTCAAAATGATCTCAAAACTCTCGTATTAAGAGCAAGTCAAACTGTTTTATTGATTTAAATGGTTTTATTGTCCAAACTAAAAGTGTGTATGAAATATCAGAACAATCAGTCAGCTGGCAGGGGTTATAAAACGAAATTAAGATCATTTTGACTACTTGTACGCCAAGATCTTTCTGTTGCTGACTGTACATACCTAGAGAAATGAGAACAGGGCCAAACTGCTACACCAGCTGATTGACGGACGAGGCTCCAGCGCAAAACTTTCCTTTCTGATATCGAAGGTTGGACCGCAGTGGCTCCCATAAAAGTAGTTTAGCAATCAAACCAAAGGGGGTGAAAGAGCAAGCAGGGTAAGGTTCAAATTATTACATTTTTAGGCTCTAGGATGAGAGCCAAAAAAAATAGAAAAATTAAGCGTCATTTTTAGATGACTGTTGGATAGTGATGACACATGGTCCACCTAAGGGGAAATGGGAAGTAAAGAGTGTAATTTTTTATATCATATAGAAATACTAGCTGTCCCGGCGAACTTCGTACCGCCAATTTTTTCCTACCCTCGTGGCGTCAGATCCCGTTCCCGCTGCACCATTTAGGGGGATGAAAAATAGATGTTGGCCGATTCTCAGACCTACTCAATATGTCACAAAATTTCATCAAAATCGGTCAAGCCGTGTCGGAGGAGTATAGCAACGAAAACTGTGACACGAGAATTTTATATATTAGATATTCTTTTGTTACACTAAACTACTGTTAAATTATACAAAGTGTTTTCATAGTCTTTTCGGAAAAAAGAATTTGAGCACAGTTTCGACATTAAAATCATCTGGAAGTATTACTTTACCGAAAGAGAAAAAAAAAATTTCTTTGATAATGTATGGGAATAATGTTGAGGTGAAAGGAAAAATGTATGGGTGTTGTAATTTTTTTTGTATACAAATCCTTGTCGGATTAAGACTTCTCCAATATTCAATTGATATGTATTTTTTCTATCTTCCAGAGCCCAACACCTCCTCAATACGTGTTCTGGTACCACAACGACCGCATGATCAATTACGACGCCACTCGGGGTGGGATTACTGTGGAGACGGAGCCGGGTGCGCGCACGCAGTCCCGGCTCACGGTGCGCGGGGCCACGCTCAAAGACTCCGGGAACTATACCTGCAGTGCTAGCAACACCGAACCGGCGAGCATACATGTTTTTGTTTCTGAAGGCAGTGAGTATTTTTTAATTCCTGTTTTTAACCCCGACGCTAAAACGACGTGGTGATTGCTTAGAATCCTGGCCATTACACTACCAAATCAAATCAAATTTTATTTCATAGAATATGGTCACAATATTAGGTTTTATAATATTCATAAATAGGTACAGCACATTCTGCCGTGTGGCGTTGAAATAATAATAATATTGCGGGATACAGCACAATCATAACTACCTAATTACACCAATTTCATTAGGACTCCATAATAATAATAAAAAGAATGAATTAGTGAAATGTCAAATTAAATTAAATTAAAATAAATGAGATAGAACATTAAATTAAACCAATCAATCAAATATATAACAAGCAATTTAGCTTAGTTGGAGGAGTTAGAGGGAATATTAGTAATGTCGGTTGATATTTTCAGCCTGGTTGAGAAGAATAGAGTAACGCTTTTCTAGTAAACAGTCCCGGGTCCTTTAAACGGGGCGTGAAAAGGCATCTGATGAGGCCGTCAAGCTGAGAGCCACCACTGTTAACATGGTACACGTCTACGAGATGGTGACCCTCTTTCCGAGACTTTGCCTTTAGCTTACCATCGGGCGAGGTGAAGTCTAATTGACGTGTACTTTATTTAAAAAAAACATACCACCCATCAGAGAGTGCCCATTTGACGGTAACAGTCCCTATTATGTGGGACCGAAAACGATAGAACAATAAAAAAGTTAATCTAAAAAATCGCGATGAAATCCGGTAAACACGATTTTTGCAATAATATTACACACCTTATTGACAATTGGCAGTTGGGTAAATATAAAATCATTATTCAAAATGTTCATTCTCGTACTTCCAGGCAACAAAATGGCCGCTATCCTGCGACGCAACACTAGCGCGATCCACGGCATCACGTCAAGCGTCACTTGCCTGCTGCTGCTCGGCTCCGTGCTGCTACACTTCGGTCTGCGATGACGTTAGGGTTAAGCACTATAGCTCAACACTGTATGAGGGATTAGCTTCGTTCTACATACATTTACGGGTGTACAGTTACGGGAGGATCAATGCTCTATTCTTCTTTGTCAGAGTACTAATCTTGGTTGCATTATCAACATCAAGTCGCCATATAGACGGATAAAAATAGAAGTGAAATTTGAATATTATAGAAGGGCGTGGCTCGGTAGCCTAGTTGGTTAAGGCATTCCTCCTGTAAGGGAATGATCGTAGGTTCGAGTCCCGCCCGAGAAGATTCATTTTTCCCTATTTCAAAGCGATCATATTTTTAATGTGGTAGATTTCCGAATAAATATTTGTCGAGCTTTTTAGTTCGTGATAATATTACGAAAATTATTGATAAATGTAGGAATCTTTGATACAATTTTCAAACTATTGATTAAGTATCATAAAAAAGTATCCATTCAGCTTTTTCCAGAGCAATGATAATCCTTGTTAACTAGAAATAAAGGCCAAAGATATTAAGAAATGCAAAACAATTCTAGAATTTATAATAGTGTGTCCTCATGCAGTGTTAAAATAGAAAATACTTCGATTCAAATTTAAATCATTGAAATTGTAAAATAAGTTGATTGTAACAAAATAACTACGTAACTTAGTTACCTACTTAGAATTATGTAGTTCATACTTATTATAGGCACTTAGATATTGTACAGTTAAAACAATTCATAAAATACTAATAGGTGTTTTATAAATTTTTGTTCTTGTGCTAATAAAGTACCTAAAAACAGATGAAGAAACTTGATTTAGAATTTTGTTCTTCACCAAGTACTTAATTAGGTACTTATATGTTGTATGTACCTGGCTATGTGTAAAAGTAAGAATATAAATTAGTAACATTTTTATTCTTACTTTTGTTCCATTTTCGTAATTATAAAATAAGATGTTTCTTTTTTTATTTTATTTTTGGCAATCGGTATATATGTACTTTTCTATTATTAAAGTAAATATCTATGATTACCAAATTGTTTGATAAACTTACCCTGATTTTATTTCTCAATCAAAGTTATTTTTAACCAGGATAAATAATTAGATACCTTTCAAAATTATGTTTAGTAATTTATTTTATGGTATTTGGAATAATTATAAAATAGTTATGATATGCTGATTATTTATGAAATGATTTGTTATGAGAAAATGGTCTCATAAATTGAAAAAAAATAGTAAGTATGTCTTAGATAAGATTTTTCTTAATTGCCACTGTTACTCGTACAGAAATGTTTAGGATAAGAAGTAAAATGATAATGTGAATTGAATTTGCGTTTTTAATATAGAAATGGTTCTTGAGTATAAATTATAAGTTTTATTCTTTTAGGGACGTGCGTTAAATTACACATTTAGTTTATTAGCTTAAGTAACTTTCTTCTAGAGATTTTTCTAGATTTCTGTGAATTTATTATTTTCACATTCTACAAGATATGCTCAATAACAGATACTCGTACTCGTATGTAAATAGTGAATATTGCACACTCTGTAAATATAACGTCATCTATTATTCGAAAGCAATTAAATTTATTAGAATTTATTACACTTCATAATAAAAAACCGAACTAATCTTGAAGTCGGTCTCCCAATCCATGAATTTAAAAAAAACATAAAATTTTCTTTTCAAGCTGTGCTTTCATTTATAAAGGGACATTTTCTTAAAAAGGGACTTATACTAGTATTTGTCCCGGACAAACACTTTCTATAAAGTCAAGGTTCATCGTTCAAATGATTTTAAAGTATTTCTTTCTCAAAATAAATATGAATACAATATTTACATAGATGATATACATAATAGTAATTAAATCAAAGTATACTTTAATAATACATTTTAATTTCGTTCAATACAAATGTAATAATTCATTTTGATAATAGTATATTCATTATGTTAACACTTGAATATTAAATTTTGTTCAACAAACAGATTTCGGAATGAAGTCAATTAAATAATACGTATGGTATAATATGAATATAATATTATGTATCCTAAATAAAAGCCAGAATTATTATACGTATTTCTAATAAATAAATCGTTTTATTTTTATTTCATCATTTATTAATATATGTAATATTAAAATTACATCATAAAATAATAATTATGTTCGTTGACAGGAACTGTCTATTTCAAAATATGTACTTGTAAATTCTCAGACATAGAAATTAAGGCGATTTGAATTTAAGATACATAATACTAACTAAACACCTGATAATAATATCTAACAAATTATTAATAAATGATCGATTGATGACATCCTCTGTGGCGTGGTGGTAGTGAACACGGCAGCCACGCAAGAGGCGTGGGTTCGATTCCCGCTCAGTACAAATTTTTGTATACATAATATGGCTATTTACATTGGTCTGGGTGTTTCTATGTATCATATGTATGTATTTATAAAAAAAGTATCTAAGTATGTTTATCCACATTCTAGATTCCATAACACAAGCCCGTTAAGCTTACCATGGGTCTAGATAGCGTTGTGTAGATGTTATGGAATCGTGGAATTTATTAGAATCCAAAACCACTAAATAAAATATACTTGACTTTTGTTCTAATCAAATATTCGCTCTATCTAAACCCATAGTAAGAATAGAGTAACTTATTTGTATTATGGGTTCCAGCATCTAGCATAACACATGCGTGTACACATACTAAGAGACGTATGCTTTTACAAATAATTACAATACAGGTTACACATATAAACAGCTCAATGCAAACAGATATATTCAAGCATACAAATAATATATTCACTGAGAGGGAATCAAACGCGTGAATTCCAACGGTGCAGTTGAACAGTCTACTACCACGCCATAGAGGTAGTGTTTTTTAATAATATTCCATGAACACAATTATAGAAGGTGTGTAATTACTATTATTAAATCTAAATACCATAGATAGAGCTATTAACATAAATTTTATGATAGATTAATAGACTAGCCATGTAATATACCACAAGTATACTCGACTTTAAGATTTGAACGTTTGATTCTAAAATTTGTTATCTTTTGTAAATATAAATAATAAACGAAATATAATTAATAATCATAATAGTGGTTAGTCTTACTATTAGTAAATTTGTAAATAAATTCATCAGTGTTATTAAAGTCATTTAATGTAAATAATATTTCGGTGATCATGTATGCAATAAATATTAAATTTCCTTGGATTTTTGTTTTAATGTACCTACTTAATTTATTTAAATACTTTAATCGAGATAAGTGGAAGTTGAACTCATGCACTGAAGGCTATAAAACTGGATTGACAGAAAAACTTAAAGATGCTATTAGAAAACTGGTCTCGTAGAATAAGCAAAATAAAGGGACAATTGGGCTTAAGCCCTTCTGCTAAAGAACCGATAGACGCCCATGGCCCCAGGGTTAATTATTTCTACCCATTCACCCAGACTAATGCCTGTATAGCAACAACATATCTAAAAATAGTGCACTCGCAGAGCATTTATAGAGATGTTCCATCATAGCTTGGAGCGCTTGGGAACAAAATCGTGGAGCGGACGGGAATAAGCCGATTCAAAGTGTAGAAAAAAGAAATAAAAAATACCTCTCAAGATAAAGTTATTCCTTGCGATGACACATTGCACATAAAAAATATAAGATTTGCCGCTCCTTAAGACCTGGAAGTCCCAGCCATCTCACGTGTTTCCTTCTTCCTACAATCCCGGGTCCTTATAGCGGGGCGTGAAAAATCATCTGATGAGGCCGAGAAGGAGGCGGCCGGTCGGGTCCGGACCAGACTCCGGGCCCGGGAAGCCCGTGCAGAGCGAAGGCGAACCGGACGTCGGAGGTCGCAGAACGACCTGCGTCCTCCATGAGCGCTGGCCTGGGGGTGACCGGTGGAGCCGCCTGTCACCCTAGCAGAAGCAGGCCGCGGCGGCGGCGCAAAGTGCGCCTCCCCGTAACCGGGGCTAGATGGGGACATTTTGGTCCCCACAACCCGAAGGGCGCCATCTCGAAAGAGATGGTCCTGGGTCTGTCGGGGTGCGAGAGATATGCTTTTGGCAATCTCACCTCCGGCAACCAAGGACCCAATATGGCGTGCGTTTTAGTCGGTTCGAGTCCGACATAACCACCTCCACCGGCTCTGTGGGGGTGGTATCCGTGGGGATTTATCGCACGATTAAAAAAAAAAAATCTGATGAGGCCGTCAAGCTAAGTGCCACCGTTGTTAACATAGTATGTATTTGTTATAGTGACCCTCTTTGCTGAGACTTTGCCTTCAGCTTATCCTCAGGCGACGTGAAGTCATATTGACGCGTGCTACATATAAAAAAAAAAACAAATGGAGTTTTCAATGTATGCAAAATGCAAATTATATTCGAAATACATCGGGAAAAAGAAGCGCTCAAGTGGGACTTGAACCCACGACCTTTCTCTTACAGGGGGAATGGTCTTCCAACTGAGCTATTGAACCACACTTGAGTCGTTTCAAATTTCCCTTCTCTTATATCCGTACTAGCTTTTACCCGCGGCTGCGCCCGCGTGGATGTCAGTTATCGCGGCCAAACATAGCCTATGTCCTTTCTCATGGTCTAATCTACACCCAAATTTCATCAAAATCGGTTCAGTGGTTTAGGCGTGAAAGCGTAACATACAGACGCATTTATAATATTAGTATGGATTTAAGGGCGACGGTGAAGCCATCTACTAACTTTCTTACAAACTGTTGGAACTGTTCTTACTTTGACTTCAATACTTTGAGCTGATAACCCGTATCATTTGTCCATATGATTTCTACCACCTACTTAATTTATTATTGTACTTATAGTTAGTTATAACTAGTACTTATAACATATAAGCCGCATAGCTCCTAGCAGAGTAGAATTTGGGCCATCCCTTCCCATGCGGTGTCGTACAAGGCGACTAAGGGATAGGGCCGTTTAATAGCAGACAGATATATAGTATACAGCCCAGTCTCATCCTCAGATGCATGGCTAAAGCTGTGGCTCGAGTCAAAAGAGTGCCCGGAATACAGCTAAAGGTGAACCTTTAGCTATCATTTTATTCGGTCCCACGTAATAGCCCCCTGTTACGTGAGACCGAATAAAATGATTAGTGATTGGTGGCATAATAAATAAATAATAAATAAATATTCTACAACATTCTGCACAACGCTATCTAGACCCATGGTAAGCTTTTATAGCTTGTGTTATGGAATCTAGAATGCAGATAAACATACTTATATACCTACTTTTTTTTTTTTTAAATACATACATATTATACATAGAAACACCCAGACCAATGCAAATAGTCATATTCATGCATACAAATATTTGCACTGAGCGGGAATCGAACCCGCGCCTCCTGCGTGGCAGTCGCGTGCACTACCGCCACGCCACAGAGGCTGTCTACCCTGTAATACCTGTAATACCCTGCAACTCCTGCAAGGATAAAGGCGAGGAGGGCCAGACCGTAAAGGATGGCCCTGGATCAGCCGAGGTGCGACGGATATGTCGATGACAACCTCACCTCCGGCCTAGCACCGCGACCCACAGTTGGCGTGCGGTTTTAGTCGGTTCGAGTCCGACATAACCAAGGAATCCGAGGGGATTACCGCACAAAAAAAAGCAAGGATAAAGGCGTGATTATATGTATGTATAGTTATTTTTAGTATCTTTTGTTCTATCAACAGATTGGTCACGCAATGGCAATATATGTATACAAAATGATCTTGAGACAAGATTAAATTACAATAACACATGTAAATCAATTACACTGATCTGTACAAAGCGAAAAATATGGATAAGGCTGTTTTCTATGCGACTGTAATGATAGAACACATGAAAGTGTCCGATAAATAGCAATAGGCTTTTTTTTTATAAAGAATATTAGAACCGAAGTTACTAATATTCCCTCTAACCCCTCCAACTAAGCTAAATTGCTTGTGCTAGGAGTGGGTTCACGTCGGTAGTGTAATGGCCAGGCGTGAACCCACTCCTAGCACAAGCAATTTAGCTTTAAGTTAAGTTTTTAGTTGTTACTGGTGAGGAGTACACAGTAATAAAGGAATCCATTGCCTACCATACCTCTACATGGCCCTCGATTCTACTAAAATCAATACAAAAGCACTGTGTTGCCGCAGTTAAGGAAGTTACCTACATTAAATTTTAGACTTTATTTCTATACGTCTAAAGTCCAAAATGAAAGAAAACAGTTTCATTACACTTTTTCAATACATTGCAAAAAGTTATGTTTTAAAGTCTATATTTTAATGCCGTTTTTTGCAGTGGAGGCGACACCACTGTGGTTGGGAATAACAGAATCGAGGCCCTGGATGGGTACTCCATTAGGTCCGATAGAATGTGTTTCCGAATTCTCAAGCAGTGAAGGACAGTCTGGACTTTAACAGACATTATCAATAGCAGTTCTCCTTGATCGTCAGATTCAATGGTTATATCTCTTTGAACTTCTTGTTTAGTAGCTCGTGGAAGTATGATCGCCTTCTCTTCTTCACTGCGACTTTCCTGTGTAAAAAATTGGATGATTTATTCCAGGGTCTTAGTAGTAATTAATTATTATATGTATAATATATTATTATCTATACATATAAAATTACTTGTCCCGACTGACTGACTGATTCATCAACGCAGAGCCTAAACCGCTGGACCTACAAAGTTGAAATTTTGACAGTAGATGAATTTTATGACCCACTAAGAAAGCATTTTTGGAAATTCTGCTTCTAAAGGAATAAAATAAGGAATGGAAGTTTGTATGAAAGTCTTTAATTTTCAGAGCTAGTTGCACAAAATTTTATAAACCTGTGTCTTTTAAGAAATAAATTAACAAACAACAAACGTGTATCGGCGTTTTTCAAAATTTAACTACTAAGAGGATAAATAGGTGATAAACGTTTGTATGAAAAGTTTTTCATTTAGGTCACTATCAAATATGCAATACGAAATTTTCCCGGGAGAAGCGGGGACGGGTCAGCTAATTTGTATATAATCCTGTTGTTATTAGTTTCTCAGTTATTATTTTATTATATAAATTAACAGTAGTTATAAGTAGCCTCAGATATTGTCTCAAGTCAACAATAGTGCCCGGAATATTATGGCAATAGGCTCACTCCCTATTAAATGGGACCGACTACAATTATTGGTGAAATGTAGGTGTTAATTCACCTCTGCCTAACCCTCCGGGAATAAAAGCATGATTATATTTCTTTTTATCTAAGACACGTCAATTTGACTTCACCTCGCCTGATGTTAAGCTAAAGGCAAAGTCTTGGAGAGAGGGTCACCATCGCCAAACATGTACCATGTTAAGTGGTGGCACTCAGCTTGACGGCCTCATTAGATGCCTTTTCACGCCCTGCTTAAAGGACCCGGGACTGTAAGAAGAAGGAAACACGTGAGCTGGCAGGGAGTTCTAGGTATGTATGTATGTATTTTATTAGTTTTGTTCTGTGCGTACGTACCTCAAGAGTTACGGCTCGAGAATGTAACAATAAAAGCGTTAACAACCGTGTCCCTCTTTATTTTTTGTTAACATTATGAATGCTTAGTAATTTTTGCGTAACATTTACAAGAATACATTTTCATTCTCACCTTGGTGTCATTTCGTTTCGCTTCAGCTAAACCACGCATTGCCATGTTCCGTACGAAACTGTTATACCTAATTTATACCTGTTTTTGAGAAAACAGTAGCTTAAGATTCTATTTTCGTTCTTTTTTTTTTTAAAGAATATTAGCAACCGAATTTACTAATATTCCCTTTAACCCTTCTAACTAAACTAAATTGCTTGTACTAGAAGTGGGTTCACGTCAGTATGGACTGAATTCGAAGTTGGTAGATGGCTCCACCTTCGCCCAAAAGAGAAGGGAAATTTGAAGTGATTCAGGTGTGACTCAATAGCTCAGTTGGAAGAGCATTCCCCCTGTAAGGGAAAGGTCGTGGGTTCTAGTCCCACTTGAGTTATTCCTTTTCCCGCCGTATTGCGAATTAAAAAGTTAGCATAATAAATGCTATAAAAGCTTCATTCAAATATTTGGGCGGAACCCTCAAAAAATCAATGTTTAAAAATGGTTGAAAATCATTCATTGGTTCCAACAGTTCGTAAGAAAGTTGGTAGATGGCTCCACCGTCGCCCAAAAGAGAAGGAAAATTTGAAGTAATTCAGGTAATAGCATGTTGGAAGAGCATCCCCCCTGTAAGGGAAGGGTCACGGGTTCAAGTCCCACTTGAGTTCTTCTTTTTTCCGATGTATTTCGTGCTTAACTCAGTTTGATCCAAAATTTGAGTTATTATACTTTACCTAAAGATACGTCAGCATATTTGCTAACTGTCTGCTCTTCGCCTGAACAGTGACGACCGCGAATTTGAACGACGACAAATTAACAAAACGGCACTTTCGAAAAAATAATACTGAGTTTTAAATACTTACAGATTTGCTACCAGTCGAGAGTCCAAGTGATATTGTCGTATTTAATTTTTGATTTGTCATAAGTGCTACGTATAGGATTCGAGTAATAAACATATTTTACGAGGTTTCTCATGTAAAGAAGAATGTATGACGATAAAAGCAAGAACACATTGGTGAGTGAGTGTCGTAGATATGATGGATCAAATGAGAGTCAAGGAAATATGGATGAGAGTACCAAGTTAACAGTCGAACACGGTAAGTAATATTTGATAAAGTTATTCTCCTAATTTTTGTTTTTTTTGACACTTATAGGTAAGTACAGTCAGCATCAGCACGATCTCAATCTTGATCTTGAGATCCGGTTCTCAGCATCCCATGGATTCACCGTGCGGTCGCCGGGTCCATGGCGTGGTACAGAGAGGAACACTGTGACGGCGCCTGGGACTTGCGACCCAGGTGTAGGTTTAGGGTGGCCACCTTGTGAGGCATCAGCGCTCACCTCCACCGTCAGTAGTGTTCCCCCCTCTACCTATCCAAATTTGGTAAGATCTTATCAACGCCGTTTTAGATATTCGTTTGAGTAAAGAGCTTACTGAAGCTCTTGGCAATCCGAGGTCTTTAAATAAGTTATACAGGGATTTAGCTGGAATTCCCCTTGCTCCTACTTCTACGGCGTAGAGTTTAACCACATAGCCATTTTTGGTTAACTCGTTGGTCAAGTCAAAGTATTTGTTTATTTTCATAGCGAGTAATGTCCAATCAGCGGCTGCCACCACCCACCAGTAGGTGCCTAGCAGTACCAATTGCTTCACTACATGACTTACATGTTTTGTCTGTGGCTTTTCCCCATCTGACAAGATTGCTTTGGTCGGGGAGGGTCAACTGGAATGCATTGACATAGAATTTAAGGAGAGGAATCTGTCATCAGGAAGGGGGGAAAACCAAGGAATTAAGATAATTTTGAACACTTTGTTAAGATAAGATAAGATAAGAAAAATCTTTATTGTACACTCATAAATTTTAGTACATATACGGACAACATCATGAAAAATGTACAAATGGCGGCCTTATCGCTACAAGCACTTTGTACGTCCATATCGATCTGATGCTGACTGTACGTATCGATAATATGACTAAAAATGCTAATGAATGAACTTTTCAGACTCATTTTCTCCAAACCAAGATATAAACAAAGTATTTGAAGAATGCAAGTTTGGCCGATTTCATATAAAGTTGTTAGTATCGACTTTCTCTGGATACATCGCCTCTGTACTGGTTACGAATTCAACTTCGTACTTACTTCCAATAGCTGAGTGTGATCTTGATATGAATCTCAGGCAAAAAGGATTACTTACTGCTATGCCTTTTCTTGGTAAGTCTTCTATATCTATCTATACTATTATAATTGGAAATGTTTGTTCGCGATGGACGCAAAAACCACTGAACGGATTTTGATGCGGTTTTTTAGGGTTAGGTTAGGGTCTTGATCAGACTTAAAATCTTACGTTTGTTCCTCCACTTCGCAGCAAATATTATTCATCATCCTTGCACTAGACCTGTTCACATCCGGAACATTCACCATATCTGGAATTCCTTGCCAGCTCACATGTTTCCTTCTTCCTATAGTCCCGGGTTCTCTAATTGGAATGTGAGAAAGTTTCTGATGAAAGATCATAGTTGACGAAATGTGGGGGTTAATACACCTATGCCTACCCCTTCGTAGACTTACAGGCATGAGTATATGTATGTTATGTTCTGAATGTTATGCGTGAGTGTATGTATGTACGTTATGTTGTGAATTTTATCTATTTTTTACTTTTCTTTCTTTATTTTCAGGCGTAATTACTACTTGTTTGCTATCGGGTTTCCTAATGGATTCATTTGGACGAATCTTCTTTCTAAAGGTGGGCTACGGAGGATTATTTTTATTCACATTATTGTCAGCGTGCAGTCAAACTTATGAGATGTATGCAGTCGCTAAATTTGGCGAAGGAGTATTGTAAGTACCTCATTTTATTTTTGAAATCAAATTGCTCTTTAATAGTGTAACACTCACCGGGATATTTACCATGTTCATTATTTTTTAACCCCCGACGCAAAAATGACGGGGTGTTATAAGTTTGACGTGTCTGTGTGTGTGTGTGTTCCAGTTAGGCAGTTAGGGTCCCCCGACATGGCAACCGTTTATTTATTTTCAACTTTTTGGAGGTGTTTTATGTGACAGGGGTTTTTTTTAATTTTTAATTTAATTTTATTTGGTAACCGATATTTCGGCACTGTTTCAAGCGCCATGATCACGGTGTACCAAATAAAAATAATGAACATGGTAAATATCCCGGTCCCGGTGAGTGTTACACAATTAATGTTAATGACCATGTCAATCTTAAATCATACATATCTCTTACTATATAAATAAAACTTTAGGGGAAAAGTCATTACAGCTACAAAGGTAAAATGAAAATAAAAGATAATGTAGACTTTTTGATATTGACGATTGATAACATTGAGGTCTTTGATTAGAAACTTAAAATAAAATTTGCCTACATTGTAATACATTTTTTTCTGCAGATAGCTTGTATTCCAATGCGTAACTTTGGCTTCTTTTATTTTAAAAAAGGTATTAATTTCGGTTTGGCACAAAAACAATTAAAACTGAGACCGTAGTAAACGCAGATGACTTCTCATACACAGAATAATACAATATTTGTGTACTAATCATACTATAAATATAAAGTAAATATATCGCGTATTCTTTCCACTGCGTTTTAATGTATCTTACTAGATAGGGTTCCGATACCCATCGGAATAGAAAAAGGCGCATGTGTTTGAATTCAATAAAACACTAGATTAATGATAGTAACCGACAATATCTTTAATTCACTTGCTAATTATTAGTACAAATGACCCGCTAGTGTTTATCTCATCGACGTACATAAATTTGGACTCGGCTTATATAGTAGCTGTTGTAACGAAACCATAGCGCGATTTAATTTGTAGTACAACGCCATCTATCGAGCTTTGATGCAAACTTACATTTAACTAAGCACCTTCGCTGCGATAAGCGGGTGCGGGCCGCGGGTGCGGGTCGCGGGTGTCCGCGCCGTGCGCGCGTGTGTCCGCGCCGTGCGCCGGCCTGCTCCGTCGCGGGTGTCCGTGACAGATTCCCATCTAACGCGCACACACTACGCGTGCGCCGCTGCCCGCGTCGCGTACCCGCTGCCCGCGTCGCGTACCCGCTGCCCACGTCGCGTGCCCCGGTGCCCGTGCCGCGTGCGACGGGTATCCGCCTCACGCAGCGCTGCTCTTGAAAAAACGTGAAACAAGCACGCGACGCGGACGCCCGCGACCCGCACCCGCTTATCGCAGCGAAAGCGCTAACTATATAAATCCTGGACACTTACAAGTAAGTGTTCTTGCTTAAATATCACATTTGACTCCAGTATTAAAATAAACTTTTTTTGTATCAGCATTGGAATTACAAATACTGGTGTATTGACAATAACATCGGAGTTCTGCCACCCCACTGTGAGAGATCGCGTGATGTTAGTCCAATCCGCGTTCGGAGCTATGGCCCAAATCGTATGTCCATCCATGGCCTGGGGAGTTCTTCTACAAAATTGGGAATGGAGTATTTTTGGTGGCAATTTTGGTACGTTACATTACATAGCTATGTATTTATGCTCGTATTCTAGAACGATACTCAGTTTTCAATCTCGATTTATAACTAAACTAGCTTTTGCCTTTTGATTTTTTCTGTCTTACAAACCTTCCCTGGACTTCCACGAATAATTCAAGACCAAAATTAGCCAAATCGGTAAAGGCGTTGTTGAGTTATATCTAAACATTGGCAGCCTCCGTGGCGTGGTGGTAGTGCACGCGACTGCCATGCAGGAGGCGCGGGTTCGATTCCCGCTCAGTGCAAATATTTGTATGCATGAATAAGGCTATTTGCATTGGTCTGGGTGTTTCTATATATAATATGTATGTATTCACAAAAAAAGTATATAAGTATGATTATCCGCATTCTAGATTCCATAACACAAGCTATAAAAGCTTACCATGGGTCTAGATAGCGTTGTGTAGAATGTTTTGGAGTATTTATTTATTTATTATTATTTATTACAACGAAAAGTGGCATTGATTTTTATATATATAGATTTTAGGACCAAATTGTACACATATGGAGAACACTTGTACTTTTTCCACTGTATTTATTCTATTGAACCTGACCGGTTTCGCCTTACGGCATTCTCAAAGGTTTACATTTACCAAAGGTTTTGGATGTTAAAATAAATACAGTGGAAAAAGTACAAGTGTTCTCAATATGTGTAACAATGAATTCCTCCAAGTACCATCAATCAACAGTATAATACCAAATTGTTGGTATCCTAATGTTTATGTAGGCAAAATCCCCATGGATACCCCTAGCTGGAGCTCGTGGGGGAGGTTATGTCGAACTTGAACCAACCAAAAAGCCGCCTGTGAGCAGTTGGTTACCGAATTCGTGGTTGACAGGCATATCACTCGCACCCTGGCCGACCCAGGGCCATCTCTCTCCATCTGGCCCTCCTCGTATGTGGGAACCACGAAGACCCCAACTTATCCCCAGACATAGGGAAGCGGCGACGCAGCATGCTTCTACTAGCTTAACAGACGGAGATGATAGTTCTATAATTTCATTGTAAGGGTCGATTCGCAACTGAGCGTTGTTCTAGAATACGGGCCTTAGTGGCTACTGGCTCTCTTCATAACAAACCTGTCATAACTCATAACACATTGTTTCTTTTTGCAGTTCTCAAAACATGGAACTTCTACCTCTTTACTATTTCCTCTTGGTCTCTGTGCGGTTACATTTTATTCTTAGTATTGCCAGAAAGTCCAAAATTTTTGGTGACTCAGCAGAAATATCTTGAAGCGCGGAATATTTTGATTAAAATTTATATTGAAAATACTGGCAAGACAGCAGAAACATTTCCGGTGAGATCAAAATAATTTCCATTATTGGTGTATTTACGCACACGACCCACATGATGGAAAGGGCACAGTGGCATATGAACTTATGCAACACCAGGGTAGTCACATTTGCGTTTTCGGAGAAGAAAGATTTTCTGTGCCGTCAGTGTAGAAGACAAAGCAAGACAAGCCGTTGGTCTTCCCAACTCGCCAGTTAGCTTTTTCTTCGGCATCACGCTAAGATGATAATAAAACAATCTGATTCAAATTGAATCGATCATTTCCAAAATTTTCCTAAGTAGGTACTCTGCTTGCCAGAATGTTCATCGTTTGTCCAAAATTGATATGAAATATCAATTGAATATGAATTGATTGATTATGATTCGATGTGAAAATATCAATTTTCAAATTATGTATGTTCATCTTTTCAGATTTATTTTCGAAAATTCCTGTTTTTTGTTGTATTGTGGTGTCGTTGTATTTTTCATTTCATTTCAAAACGGATTTTTCTATTTTACTCTTTCAGTATCCTAACTTATGGAATCAACAAATTACTGAAGAACCCAAGACAAAATATATTAAAAGACTTTCTTTTAGAGATATCTGGCTACAAGTGTCAGTGGGTTTGCGTAATATGAAACCTTTGTTGCGAAGACCATTTTTTTCCTATTTAATTATTATGGGGATTTTACAACTCATCATTTTGTCTGTGTATGTATCATTTGCATTTTTGTCACAATATTTTTAGAGACTTTTTTGCTCTCTATGAGCGCAGGTCTGCCTTCCGTGGCCCTGGTACAGTCAGCATCGGAAAGATATTGACGAACAGAGTGCTCAAAATGATCTTAATTACGTTTTTTGACCCCCTTCCAGTTGACCGATTGTTCTGATATTTGGTACACACCTTTAGTTCGGACAATAATACCATATAAATCAATAAAACAGTTTGATTAGCTCTTATATAATACGAGAGTTATAAGATCATTTGAGACTTCGTCGTCACGATATTTATGACGCTATAGGGGTGGTGTATTTTGATACCCAGCAATTCTTCAGGGTCGTCTATATTGGTTGGGATATCTTGGATTGGATGGATCTTCCCTACACCACTATATATAATATATATATCAACGGGGATGGCTGATCAATGCTGTGGTACTCACGGATACTCGTAATAACTTATACACGTAAACTCACAGTGCGAGTGCCGGGTCCATCGTGTGGCAGAGAGAGAAACCCGAGCAGACCCCGAGACTTGTAACTCGGGTTGTAGGTTTAAGGGGCCCCTTTGTGACTTAAGTCAACACTCACCTTCACTGCTCACGTTCCCCCCGCTACCCTTTTGAATTTTTTTGAAAATTGTTTACCCAATCACACAGAGATTATAATACTTAGTTCTCAGGAGATGTTGTCCGTCCGAACTCTCAACAAGAAGTGATCACTTGCGGCCCGTCTACCCACTTCGACTCGCACGACCGCGCCCCTTCAATTGACATCCCGTACTAATGACTTTTCCAACATATAAATATGGGTGTATAAGTCGCTTCGAGTCCGCATAGGCACTTCAACGTTGGCCCCGGGAGGTGAATCCCGAGGGGCTAAATGCAAAGAAGCACCAGATGACGCTAGATCAACGTGAGCTGTACTGCGCAAGTTGCGTTTGAGTGTGCCGTTGCAAATTGCATTAGTAGGTAATATTTAGTACCTATCTTTTGAAGTGCCCTTGTAAACTAATGCTGCTTAATTTATTTATTTCAGATTCGATATCCTCAGGCTATGGTTCCCACAATTATCCACGATTGTCGAACACTACAGTACAACTGATAGTCAAAATTTGTGCGTTTTGGTTGACCAGTATACTACCGCGGAAAAACTAAAGATAGACAACGCAACATTAAACAATACAGATATTTGCATACCGGTAATGATGTAACAATTCTTAAAAACATCAGGCTTTATTGAAATTCTGTAGTTAAACCATGGTACAGATTTTCGTTCGACGACCGAAATCGACTGAGGCACTTACGGAGATGTCTCAATATGTTAAGAATAGTCTAACTAGAATTGCATAACCTGGTAATATTCTAATATATATGGTTTCCACACAGCCACTAGCCCCTATAGTTTTTCATAATTTTTAACTTAACAATTTTTTTTTTTTTTTTGCTAGTTGACATTAGTAAGTATTCATAAAGAACTTCACTTCTTTATGAATACTTACATCATTACTACATTACCTACGTATGTGCTTTCTGAGAAGTATCAGGTACATGAATGTGGGGGAGAGCTAAAGCTCAATTCGCAACCTCTTGATTTCAAATCTAAATCCTTGGTCATAAGGTTTAAATTGAAGTAACAACATTATTTTCTGTCACCAGCACATCAGTGGCACAAAAACATACGTCGACAGCATTATAATAGGGCTAGTCTGCATCATCCCTCACTTCATAAGCGGCGTGATAGTGAACAAAGTGGGGAAGAAATGGCTTCTGATTCTGGCTGGCATTATCTGCAGTGGAGCCTTGTTGGGCATTCGATGGACGCAGTCTAAGCCAATGATGGTGGCATTGTTCTCCATGGATATCGCAATCTTGCAGACAATGAAGGGTTTGACAACTATGGTCGTGCTTGAAGTTTTTCCAACAACTGTAAGGTATATAAGATACTGTTTGTTTGTTTTTTCTAATATTCTCTTCTTTTTCCAAAAGGTTTCATCCTACTTTTTTACACTTTTACCATTTTGAAAGGCTTCAGTCCTGGTCTATTAAAGGTAAAGTGTACATTTGGCTGCCAAGAGACAATAAAGTATATTTTCCAATAATTCAATTTGCCATGGATAAAAATATAGGAAAATGACACATATTTTCCATACTAATAAAGTAAGAAAAAGATGTAGCAGAAGCACTGTACAACCTGCTGTGCATAGAAGATTTGAACGAGCAACAGTGTCGACCCACATAGCGTTCTGTAGAACGAAGATGGGTAGGCATTTGGTGTTCCAAAGGCCTACCCATCTTCCAAGACAGCAACGACATACGATACTATAATATGACCGTGGCCGTGTACCGCACTCTACGTACACGCAGCTTGGCGAAAGACGAAGTAAAGAGAGAGCAAAAGCGGACGAGATAACGTTGTGGGCGTTGTCAGCGGATTGGCCAATTCTGAGGGCTCAGCCACAACACTGTAGTGCGGTGTCGCGTCGTAAAAACGACGTCGCACCGCAAGACGATGTGATGTCGCAATGCATAAATTTTCATCGCATACGGTGAAAATACGCTAACCATCAGTCCAGTTTCTAGTGAGACATTCATCGCACTACACGGGTCCTACTTTTGCTTGCGCTAAGGTGCATTAAGAAAAGAAACAGAAAAGAAAGTACTGAGTGCACCCGTTTCTATCAATTGTGAATAATGATGGCAATCATTTCAAAAGAATATATGAGGCGTTAAAAGTGGACAAATTTGTGGACACCTAAAGAATGGCAACGCGTCGTCGCATCGCAGATTTGTACGATGCGGCAGTGCAACGGAAATTTCCACGATGCGTTGTGCGGCGTCGTCGATTTTTGCGATGCGTTGTCGCAACGCACTGCTGGAGCTTGGTCCCGACGAACAATACTCCGTCCATCTCGCGTCGCACATACCCTAAGTGCGGTACATCGGTTACGATCGGTCTTTAGATAAATACTTTTGTTTCATAAGTTTCAATTTTATTGTTTTCTACTCCAGGTCCTTCGCAATAGCTACGGTGATATTGTTCTCTCGTGTAGGCACTCTGTGCGGGAGCATTGGCTTCCCTATACTTCTCGACAAGGGATGCGAGGTACCGTTCTACGCGATGACTGCGGTCATGATCTGTGAGTCTTTATCTACATAAGTCTTAGATCAATTTTATTAAAGGACGATGATTGATCATGAGAAAAAATTATATCTTTTCTTGTTACAGTTCTTTCCATGCTTTCAATTTTCACACCGAGGAAGGAAGAAACTTGAATAAAATAATTGTACCTATATTAACTTAATGTTGAAGTTTTATTAGTTTACGTAAGATGCTGCATTCATCATCACCATTCTTTTTCAATAGCACATCGTTAATAACTTCTCATTCTTTATCTTGAGTTTGGAAAAACTACAGCCGTCTGCAAAAGAAATACATTGTAAAATACGGCAAGTCATAAAACAAACCCTGCCAACAAGCGGGATGTCTGAGCCAAGGTGTTAGGCCAACATGTAAAGATACAGTACGTTAGCGATTGGCGACCAACACTGGCCGAATAATAGGACTGGAATATATCGCACACCACAAACAATGTTCACAAATCACATGTTTCATTCAGTTCGCAGTAAATAAACCATCAGGGCTTTACTTCGACGAAAGTAGTTATCAAAACATCAATATGGAATAATCAATAGCTGCACCCAAGAAACAGCGACCTCTGGAATCCGCCTCTCATCATACTGGCCCTGCATCTTGTCCCCTTGTTTACAACTGATTATAAATGGTTACATAAACTGATGAGGAATACGGCGAATTATTTTTAATCCCTCTTATGATATCTTCCTCCTTACTTCAACACGTTACGGTGCTGCAAAATTTGCAATGCCTGACTAGACCAATAAAAATACTGAGAAGTAAGCAAAAATTAGCAAATTTCTTGTAAAAAATTTCCACGATTCTTCATTTTTGTAGGCGATTGGCACACTGCAACGCTCGACGCGGCGTCGTTCGTCGACGCGCGTGGACGCGGGAGAGCTAGTATAGTCCGAGAGATATTAGATTTTTTTTGGTAGGTAGGTGTGTGAAGTAATCTAAAATTTTGAGGAAAGTAAAGTAAAGCCATCCGACCATTAGCTCGATAGCCCAGACTATATTAATAACGCTAGAGATGAAAAGAAAATTATTAGAAGTGCAAGCTATTTTCGACTTATTGACATGACATAGTAACTAATTTTTTTTGTTATATTCGTGATCAGCGTCATCTATTAACGCGAAAAGAGACGTAACTAAGAAAATGCCATTTAGGTTGAAAGTCGCTTGCAGTCTCTGCGTGTTCCGATAACGAGCCAAAACAGTGGTGTCGGCTCCAATACCCGATATTGGGCATCGATATTTGACTTCCTCCGATCTCGGATATCGGATATTGGATATCGGACGTCAGTTGATGTGAAAGCGCTCTAAATTTGCCGTTAAATAGTCATGTTGCATTGCAATAATATTGATTTAAAATTCGTCTCAATTACCTACACAGAAATTTCTAACAGCTCTCGGACTAAAAATCCTTCGAAAAACACGCGCGTGAATGCAGATTTCAGTGTGCCATACCTCGCGTTTTCTGCTTGTACGCGCGTTTTTTGCGGCAACGCGCGTGATTGCGTTGTCAGTGTGTGGGACCCCGCGTTTTTCTATACAAAATGAGCTCCGTAGAGGCGACGAGCGCGACGCCGCGTCGACGCAACAACGCTCGACGCCGCGTCGCGCGTCGCAGTGTGCCAATCGCCTAAAGCCATAAGAAGGTGGCAACACTGTGCACTGAACACTGGCTAAAAAGTTGCATATCAGTACAATAGATGGCGCGATTCACAAAAATCAATTAGGTACATGCCGTGATTCACACATGACAAGTAGCGAAATATGCCGATATCACCCGAGCAGTGCCGACCGTGAGTCCATTGATAAGATGACGTAAACATAAACGCACCGTACGCAATACACTGAGTACTTAATAATATTTATAAATGATTCTATTACATGCAAAGTCAAGAGCTTCCGTCATTTTATCATATTTGTTTGTTGACTATTCATAAGCGCTTGTTGTAGGACTGACACAATACATATTAATATATTTTAAGAATCATTTTTAAGTAGGTAACTTCCAATGTAAATAATGGATGACGAGAAAGGCAATGCTACATTGAGGAGCGAGTTTCGTATGAGAGATGAAACGAACGAGAGTGAAGGGAATGTAGAAGAAAATAGCAAGCTTACAGCCGAACACGGTGAGTTATATTTTGTTTATTTTTATGTGTTTGTGATGATGATGTGTTTGATTGATCTTTGACCATTTATTGTCTATAAAGTTTATAAAATGTATCTACTATTTGACACTGTATCCAGTGTTGCCATGCACAACAACTGTCAACTTTTTCTGAAAGTTTATTATATTACTTATGTTTCTTAATTATTATGACCTTTAGCACTTGTTGAAGAAATAAATCTACAGAATGCTTGAACGTTAACGTAAAATACTCATGCTTCAAATACTGTTTTTGTCCCGAAGTTTCGTAAATTAATATATTTAATACTGACGGAGCAGATAGATTAGAATTTTGTTAACTATATTTTTGGAAAAAATTCTGTTGTAACGTGTTGTCGTCACTCAAAAAAATATTCCAAAAATGTTAATAGCATGATGATGGGGAATCTAAAAAGGTAGCAGGTATTTAACGTGACGTACCTACATATATGAATTCGTTTATGCGGGTAATTCCAAAAATAAAAATATATTGAAAAACTGATAACCTCCTCGAACTATACACATATTGAGTGAGAACACTTGTACTTTGTCCACTGTATTTATTCTATTACTGTATTTTGTAAATGTAAACGTTTGAGAATGCCTTAAGGCGAAACCGGTCAGGTTAAATAGAATAAATACAGTGGAAAAAGTACAAGTGTTCTCATATGTGTAACAATGAATTCTACCAAGTGCCATCAATCAACAGTATAAATAATATCCCCGAACTATTATTAGCAGAATGTATAAAGACGAAGACAACGATAAACTTATTTGAACATATGGAACATGGCACATAAAGAGCGAGGCCCCACTTGAATCAGTGTTAGAAATTTGAAATAAAATAAAATTATAGCAATGAGACCAATTCCTTTGAATTTCTAACAATAACTTGCTCCGTTGCGACGTATAGCGCAACGCATGAGTAGTCAGCTCATTCTTATACAGGGTGTATTTTTGAAACGGGGCAGTAAGGGCAAGTACCTTAACCGTTGCAGTTACAGCAAAACGTTCTTAAAAGACCTTCCCTAACTTTTTGGGACATTTTGAACTGCATTCACAGATTTTGTGAAAAACTTACAGTTAGCAAAAAAAATGCAAAAAGTTCAAAAAATTTTTTTTATGCCAATCGATTCTATTTCATGTGGGGATCAAAAAACTCTATGGGACCATTTTAGCTTTCAGTACTAGAAAAGACAGAAATCGCCAAAAAAGTTTCCCATACATTTCGTACGGAAATATGATAAATCAACTCGAAACTCAAAGGTCAGGTAAAATTTTGAACTTTTTTAAATAAAAAAAATCATTTAAACATTTAAGAAATTGGTTTATGAAATAAATTGCTCAAAATGATTTCCATTTTCACGAATACATAAGTCTATCCTTTTTTGCACTGAACGAATGGCGGCTAATAATGTTCTGGGATGAATATTACGTAAAATGGTCATTAATGCATCCTTGAGCTCTTGAACACTGGCGTACGTCGTCTTATACACCTCGTTTTTCACGAAGTCCCATAAAAAAAAATCAAGTGGTGTTAGATCGGGGCTACGAGGTGGCCACTGTGCCGAATAGGCGGCTCAAATTATAATCCTTAATTAATAACTCATACGAAGTTTCTCAGCTGAAACTAAGTATAACACACAGATTTTCGAATCAAATTCGAAATTTGAGGGTAAAAATTCTTTTTATTTACTTTACAGTCAATTCTACCCACTTCCTGGCCATAACAAAAAGTTAGACCATCGTAGAAATTTGTTTCTGTTGCCGAAATGTATGGGAAACGTTTTTGGCGATTTCTGTCTTTTCTAGTACTGAAAGCTAAAATGGTCCCATAGAGTTTTTTGATCTCCACATGAAATAGAATCGATTGGCATAAAAAAAATTTTTTTGAACTTTTTGCATTTTTTTTGCCAACCGTAAGTTTTTTTACAAAATCTGTGAATGCAGTTCAAAATATGTCAAAAAGTTAGGGAAGGTCTTCTAAGAACGTTTTGCTGTAACTGCAACGGTTAAGGTACTTGGCCTTACTACCCCGTTTCAAAAATACACCCTGTATAGTGTATTGCGATTTTCAACTGGTTCTGTCAATGTGGTCTACATCCTATATCATACAAAATAGCCGTGAGCTTTTTGTATGAACACCATAATAGCGTTCCTTTATTTCTTTAGCATGTATACATTCTGCTCTTCGAGTTATCAACATCCGCATGTGCGCTCTCTTCAGAGAGAAATCATCCTTATCATAATAAGATATTTTTAATAATCAAATTAATGTTTACGGAATCTCTTGACTATTCAACGTTATCTTAAGTTTATATAAGTATACAAATATTGACTTTCTCTTACACAATCTGATATTACTTAATGAAGTTTTGCAGTGTAGTTAGTGAGCTCATTGTTCGCTATTAGGCTCACAGAATCGTAAATCATTTTCTAAATTATTTATTAATATGTGTGGTTCATTGTACGTTCATTTTATTACAATAATCGTGTAGGCACAATGGTAATATTATATGAAGATACTTTTGATCAAAAAGGTAGGTTTGTAGTAAGGTACCTTCTAAATTCCGATACTTGTTTTACAAACATGCGCCTCTTTTCCATTGGTATCATCATTCCACTTGCTAGGATCGTGACCTACTCACCGTTTATAGTACTCTTAATCTGGCCTTTCTTTAAAAATGTCCTAGAACTTATTAGCATATAAGGACAGGTCAGTCTAGACTATTCACTCTCGCTTCACACTTAAATCTGCTCCGTCAATATTTTTAGTCCATCCTCTCCACGATTTGAACCATTTCTCTTCTTGTATATTTAGATCGGAAAATATGAACATCCAATATAGAACTTAAACCCGGGTAATACTCTAACCAACTGAGTTACATGAACACATCTTAGATGTTCGATTTGTCTATTTGACTTTTACGGATCTATAGAAGTTGGCAAACTATTTGCTTTAAAATTGGAACAATAATCTTGGTTACTACAACATCATATGACATCACAGCGATTCCTTATCACGCTGTTCCTCCATTCATATTTGTTTTAGGCGTCTATTTTAGGCACTGCTTGATTTGTCTCATGCTTTTGACACATTCATACGTACAATACAGGTTAGATATTACAACCAACTTTTGGTATTTTCAGACACATTTTCTCCAATCCAGGATATAAACAAAGCGTTCGAAGAATGCAAATTCGGTCGATTTCATATAAGGTTGTTATTTACGACCTTCGCTGGCTTCATCGCTTCTGTACTAGTTAACAATTCAGCATCGTACTTACTTCCAATAGCAGAATGTGACCTAGACATGAATCTCAGGCAAAAAGGATTACTTACTGCCATGCCTTTTTTTGGTAAGTGACTCATAACATAACATAACATAAACTCACGCCTCTATTCCCCGAAGGAGTAGGCAGAGGTGCTAGCACCCACATTTCGCCAGTTTAGGCAGGCTCCGTGGGGGTGGTATCCGTGGGGATGGTATCCGTGGGGATTTTTCACACGATAAAAAAAAACCGTCACGCCCCAGAGGCTGGGTTATTGGGTCATTTATTGAATTTGCATTTCCTTAATGTTTGTCAAAGTCGAGTCAACTTAACCAAATTCTGAAACAGAGGACTGGAAAAGAGAACCCGATCTCCAAATTGTAAACTTTGGATATATACCTAATAGCCAGGATGAAAGTTGGCATGAATTTGATCGATGTATTAGAGTCTGTCTTCTTTGACCCTGTTTTTTATTTTCAGGTATGATAATTAGTTCAGTGATAGGGGGTTTTTTAATCGATACTTTTGGAAGAATCTTATTTCTGAAGGTGGGCTATGGAGGATTATTTTTCTTTACATTATTGTCAGGGTGCAGTCAAACTTATGAGATGTATGCAGCTTCTAAGTTGGGGGAAGGAGTTTTGTAAGTCTTAATTTTTTTGATATTATAGATTCTAAAGTGTATATTGAAAGAGTATACCTATTGAAATTTATTTTATATGCCTTTATTTAACTTGCTCTTTAAGTATGTATGTAATTTGTTCGGGTGGAATCTAGCAACTCGATTTTGAAACAGACATCCTCATCCAATTTTGATGAAACTTTGCATACACATGTAGTTTTTAATCATCTTTTCAAATCGGAATCGACGCAACATTTAGTTCGTTAGATTATTATATCAAAAAACAGAGCGAAATTTTTTCTTCTTTCCTCTTTAGATTTCTACCAGAATGGATACAATATTGTTAGCATCAATTATTGCAAGGCTTCAAGTGTTTAACAATTGTTTGGACTTTATAATTTGTCGTAGATTGTACTGGCTTCTTTATCAACTTCTAACGAAGTTAATGATTCGATACTATCATATCATTATAGCTAACATCTGTCCGACCTTGGACAATAGTACTGTCATAATGTGTAAGTACTGTATTATCGCGACGAAGGCCTGTTGTGCCATTCATTACCTGTGATGTAACTATGAGTTGTAAATTATATAGGTGGAATTTTAACTTTTTTGTAATAATGATTATTTTATTTTTTATTTATTTATTTAAGATTTATGCACACACAAAACAAACATAATATAAAGGATGAAAAAGTTAGTACATTGGTACTGCTTATTTCTAAAAGAAATTTCTTCCAGCAGACCGGCGAGAGGAGATCGTGAAGAAAAGAAAGAGTTGTGAATGTGTGTATATGGTAAGGGGAGAGAAAAATAGTACACACACAAACTTAACATTACAATATATATACATAATATGTAGTAATAATGAATAAATAAACATATGTTATACTATATAATATATAAGTACATCATCTAATAATAAGTAACAATATATACATTATCCTACATAAACCTACATAATTATATCAAAATATACATAAACATACATAATACAATAAATAAGCAGATATTTATGCATATAGGAGAATCACCATCCCTCTTCCACTCCGCGACTTAGGGTCACAGAGTGGAAGATAGATAATGACTTCGAACTTTATTTCTAAACACAGACAATGTGTTGATAGCTCTGATATCAGATGGTAACGAGTTCCAAAGTCTAACCGCTTGCACAGTGAAGGAACAGGAGTAGAAGTCAGTTTTATGGGAGGGGAATTTAAGGAGAAAGCGAAGGCTGGATCTGCACGGGTCATCAGGAGCACGTATAAATGAGAACCGCTCCCTCAGGTAAGACGGCGCAGCAGGGTTGTACAGAATGTTGAAAAGACAACAGAGAATACGAGTGTTCCTACGCTGGCGAATAGGGAGCCACTTGAGTTCTCGGCGAAACTGCGAGACATGGTCGTACTTTCTCAGGTTGAATATGAACCGAATGCACAAGTTTTGCAATCTCTCCAACTTGTTTAAGAGTTCCTCAGTGATATCTAGAAAACAGGCATCTGCGTAGTCTATAATGGGTTGGATAAGAGTTTGGGCAAGGGAAATTTTGGTACTTAAAGGCAGAAAGCTCTGGAGACACTTTAGGGAGTGGAAGCTATAGTGTACTTTTCTGCTAACCTCATTGATGTGAGGACTCCAGGACAAGTTAGCATCAAAGAGTACTCCCAGATTCTTAGCTGTATCCGAATAGGGTATCCGAGTTCCATCCAGCGTGACAGGAGCAAGTGTGGAGAAATCGAGCTGCCTGCGCATGTGAGTGCTACCAATAATCATTGCTTTGGATTTGGTTGGATTGATACGTAGTCCGAATGATTTAGCCCAGGCACTAATGCAATCCAGCTCGTGGTTCATGGCAGATACTGCAGAGGAGGCATCAGTCACTGCAAAATGATTGTATATCTGCAAGTCATCGGCATAAAGATGGTAGCCAGATGAAATCAGTCCGGTGACAGAGTTGATGAAGATGGAGAACAGGAGAGGAGAGAGGACACCACCCTGTGGTACACCCGCAACAAGTCCACACCAGTCGGAAGACTCCTGGCCCAACTGAACGCGCTGCGACCGCCCTCGCAGATACGAATCAAACCAGGAGATAGCATTAGAGGAAACATTAATACTCTTCAATACGCCAAGTAAAATGTCAAAATCGATCGAGTTAAAAGCACTACTAAAATCTAGCAATATTAGTAAAGTTAGTTCTTTCCTCTCCAGGGCCCATCGAATATCATCAGTCACTTTAACGAGAGCCGTAGCTGTACTGTGGCCTTTACGGAATCCCGATTGGAAAGTGCTGAGGAGATTAGAGGAAGATAAAAAGATAGATAGTTGTTGGTGCACGATATGCTCGAGAACTTTTGAGAGAAACGGAAGTATGGAAATTGGCCGAAAATCGGTAACTGTAGAAGGCTTAGGAGATTTGGGTAATGGAATGATAAAAGCTGGTTTCCAGGAGTCAGGAAAGGTACCAGAGAATAGGGAATAATTGAAAATGTGAGTTATAATAGGAAGTACAGTAGGGAGAAGTGGAAGAATCATACTAGAGCAGATCTGATCAGAACCAGTCGCGGACGAGGAAATAGACCGCAGAGATTTTAGAGTTTCCGCCTCTGATACAGGCTTTAAATGAAAAGGTGGAGTCTGTGGAGTGGAGACACTAGTAAGCGCATGTAAAGTGCTCTGTTTGGTATCTGCGTCCAGTGAGACTGGTGGTAGAGAGAAGTGGTCATTTAGGGCACACAAGTCTATATCCCTGGGGTCATAGACGGGTGATTTGCCAATGCCAACAGACCTGAGAAATCTCCAGGTATCCGAGGAGTTTCGGTTGTTGAGAGAGTCATAGAAATGGCGTCGCTTTGCGTCTCTACACATACGGCTGCAGCGGTTGCGTAGGGTCTTGAATGCGAGCAAGTTTTGTTCCGATGGACTGCCTCTGTAGCGCCTTTTTGCTCTGTCCCTGCGAGCCATTAGGGTTTTAATCGAAGCATTCAGCCAGGGCGCCGGGTTGTGTCTGATCTTGACTCGTCTTAGGGGGGCGTGTTGGTCAAACAATTCTATAACCCTCGACCCGAAAATGTCCACCATTTCATTGACATCTGTCGAATTCAAAATGGGTGTCCAGTCAGTGCCACTGGCGTCACGACGTAATGCCTCTAGGTCAATACCCCTAAAATTGCGAAGACAGCGGTACTGTGCCTTACGTTTAGGAGGTCTTATCCGATAAGAGATGTATATTAGGTCGTGATATGAAAAAGGGGCAGGTAATTGGCCATGTGTATCTACGTAGTCAGAGGAGGATACTATAAGGAGATCAAGTAAGGTGGAAGGGTGGCCAGGGGGATGGTGAGTGGCAGGTAGTGGCAAAGCATTAAAGTTGTAGGAGGATAGAATGCCCATTAGTTTTCGAGACCGGCTGTCATCCTTCAATAAGCAGGTATTAAAGTCACCCATTATGACTACGTGATCATAAGAAGGAGAGTGAGAGTGGAGTAGATTCTCAAAGTTATTGAAATAATCAATATGCATATTTGGACTATAGAATACCCCGAGTAGAACCGTAGTGTGGACTAACTTAATTTCTATAAACAAGTGCTCAGATGTCTTGACAGTACAGGGAGAGGGCGATGCGCTAACAATATTGTAGGAAATGTTGGCTCGTAGGTATATGGCTACACCACCGCATCCCATTCCTATTCTATCATTTCGAACCAGAACAAAGCCGGGAAGTGAAACGAGAGTAGAGGGTATGGAGGGTTTTAAAAATGATTCTGAGACAAGTATAGCATCCACCGGGGAGTTACTAAAAGATGCCAGGAGGTCAGTATAGTGGCCAAGAAGACTCTGTGCATTGATGTGGACTAAATTAAGGTTCTTAGGATAATTAGAAAATAATGAAGTGATTCCATCGTGCAGGGTAAGAGCAGGAGAGAGAGACTCGCCATCCGCGCTAACAAAGCTATCCGTATCTGAAGAGCATGAAAAGAAACTGTTATTTATATTGTCGAAATCTTCCGGGTTATGCATAAACTATAGAATAAATATTTAAATACGTATAAATAAACTACAAGATAGATAATTTAAAAAATATACAATAATGGAGTAAGGACCTTGCGATCTCACCTACTCGCTAACCCAGTGGAGAAAAAGAAATACACATGGTAAGCAATGTGAGTCATTCGTGCTTTAACGAGAGAAAAAAAAAAAAAAACAACAAATCAAAAGTGTCAAAGTAAGAATAAAAGGAGGTAAAAAAAAAAAAAAAAAAAATGTAAAGTAGTGAAACCGGACTCCCATACACGAAAGACGTCACTTTACAGTGTAACAATAATATAATTTTAGTCTTTCTGTATTTGATAATACAGCTAAAAGCACACAATGAAAATCGAAACGATAAAAAAAAAAAAAACAATATTTTGATGCGGTCACTCATATAAATAAAATTCCAATAGCAATCATACACTTCACAATCTTATTCAATATTTGGAGTAACGAAACGCGGATGTCAGATCAGTCAATGTCAATTTGCCATATTTTCCCTGATATGACATCCACTGACATTTAATGTCAGTTCACGAACAGTAAATATAAATATTTGATAGAAATAATTATGTATGTAACTTAAATTTGAAAATTATTGAAAGTGAAGTGTAGTTTATAAAGAATAGAAGGTATTAGAACATGAAACTGTTGATAGTACTAATGAAGAGTGACGTAGGTACCCGAACATTTCGAATTCGTAGTAACAAAAGTTCGGGAAAGACCGGTAATATGATAGCACGAAAAGGACGTTGCGTTGTCTTAATCACGGCGACGGCGGGATGGCTTAACTAATCTTGTTGTAGTTTTCGCTATACTCATGGACGATGCAGCAGTATCTGGCCTCGGAGACCCATCAGGCTTGGCAGCAGCGTGGGGAAAATCCGCAATGAGGGCGTCTAATTCAGTTTTACATTCGATTTTGCGGCGAATCTTATCGGGAGTCAGAATAACAATTTTTCCCTCCACTGACCAACAATTTTTAACACTGAAGTGCTGCCTGGCTATAGTAAATACACGATGCCGCGTCTTCGTCAGAAATTCGGACAGTGTAATGCCTGTGCCCTTGAGAGACGTCTTACTATCCCACACAGTGTTGCGCTGTTCCATGCTGTGAAATCGCACAAGGACCGGGCGCGTCTTCTCACGTGCGCCACCCAGCCTATGACAGACATTGATGTGTTGCAGACCAACTTCTGGGACCTTCATCTCGGTGGAAATGATTCTGCGAACAGACTCGTGTAGATTTTCGTTTGGCTTCTCTGGTATACCGTGAAAAAGCAGCACCTTCCTCCGCATGATCGTTTCGTGCCTGTCTAGACCCAGTGAGAGAAGTTCTACCTGTGCCTTTATTTTTGACAAGGATTGCCACACGAAGTTTTTAAAATCAGTGTACTCACGTGACAGTGATGCTAGGTCAGGGGGTGCAGGCACAGCTCCAGGGGAGATTCTTTGCAGCTTCTCATCATATTCTTTCATCCGAGAGCTGAATAATTTCTCTAGTTCTTCAAGGCCACTAGCAAGTTTGAGATCCATGATAGATTGAGCACAAACAAGCGAACACTGTGTGAGAATTGTTTGAAACACTAGGTAGCAAGCGCAGGTGGGTTTTTAAGCAAAGTTGGTATGATTAAACATATATATTAATTATTTTACTAATTTTAAATTTAAATAATTAGTAGCAGCTCTTAATGTGTGTGTGTATAGTGCGACTACCCACACATGTTTTGATGTATGATTATCTTATTATGGACTGCAATTCAACCCGAGAACATTCCCAATCGAAATGTATTTAGGAATTTTCCAAAAATCTTTCTTATTGCATGTTTGCAATAAAAAAAATGTATACCAATAGTTTACGCTATGGGCTCTGTATTGACGAATCTGTCAGTCATTAAATTAAGTAGCTACAATTCAAGTGCTTCAAATACATAAATGATGAATGTTTACTCACGATAATTATTTTCTAATGTGAAGCAATTCATGGCACCAATTGCCTGAAACACACCTATATAAATACCTACCTATACATTCCATGTATACTTCTTTCTTCTGCGGTGCGTATTATGTCAGACCTACTACACATAGATTAACTTTCTCTACTTTTTTCTCAGAGTTGGAATAGCAAATACTGGTATTATGTCGATAACATCGGAATTCTGCCACCCCACAGTGCGCGATCGCGTGATATTGTGCCAATCAGCATTCGGGGCCATGGCTCAAATCATATGCCCAGCGATGGCCTGGGGTATTCTTCTACAGAATTGGGAATATAGTTTTTTTGGAGGCAGTTTTGGTGAGTATGATTGATTCCTGTAAATATTTAGACACTATGTTAGGAGATTTTAATAATCAGCCTCACTTTGGAGTTGATTCACCCGCTTACGTCAGGTGAGGTCCTAATTTATGGGGTCACCATAAGGTGTTGGAAGGTTAGACATAACATAACATAACATAAACTCACGCCTGTATTCGGCGTAGGCAGAGGTGCTAGCACTCACATTTCGCCAGTTTATGTTTAGGTCCCAATGTAATAGGTGGCGAGCCTATTGCCACTAACCGGGCACTTATAAACCTGCGATATATACACACATAACTTCGAAAAGCATCGAAAAGTCATTGGTGTGTGCCATGCTAAACCTGGGATCGAACCCGAGACCTCGTCTCAGCAGTCCATTACCCATACCACTAGGCTACCGCAGAGAAGAGAGAAGGTTAGACGACAACGCTATTTATCATGATCATCATTCATCATACACGTAATATATAAACATATATAAGTCATATAAACTGAATCAGGTATAGTTATTACTATACCTGATTCAGTTTATCAGTTCAATGTCTAAGTCTTAATTATATTTTTGTTACAGTACTTAAAACATGGAACTTCTACTTATTAGCGATGTCACTATGGTCTCTTTCGGGTTATATTTTATACTCAACATTGCCAGAAAGTCCAAAGTTCTTGGTCACTCAGCAGAAATATCTTGAAGCAAGGAATATTTTGATTAAAGTTTATACGGAAAACACTAGAAAGGCACCTGAAACTTTTCCGGTGAGAAAAACATTGTTATATCAACAACTAGCTGATGCCTGCGATTCCGTCCGTTTTTGATCCCTTTCCCATTACCTGGGCATGGCCAACCATGAGAATAATAATAATACAGGTCTTTATTGTACAGCCTCCGTGGCATGGTAGTGAACGCGGCCGCTACGCGGTTTGCATTGGTCTGGTCGTGCCTCGGAGAGCACGTTAAGCCGTCGGTCCCGGTTGCCATACGAACATCTATGGCAGTCGTTACGAGTAGTTTGGCGCTCTCAAAAGTCCAACAAACTGGTTTAACTGCAATGCTTCGATATCGCCTTTGGGTTGTAGAGGTCGGATGGCAGTCGCTTCACAGAAAATATCGATATTCAGCCAAATCCGCAGTTAGACAAGTAAAGCGGACCCCAGACAACAAGCTGAAACCTTCGAATGGGACTGGGATTAACGCAAAGATGAAGAAGAAGGTCTTTATTGTACACGAAGGATATAAAATACAATGTAATATACAAAATATGTGGTAGGTACAGATGGTGGCCGCTCTGCGAATAAAATTCCCGGCATAAAAAGTAGCCTATGCCATATGGGTGAATTTCAACATCTATGAATTTTTAGCTAATTTTGGTGATTTTTTTTATTCCTAGGTATTTAGGTAATCTCTTTCAATATTTAGCTAGAAATACATATTTAGATGCCTATTATGCTTGAATAGTCTAATTAGCCGTGGGAATTACTTGTTTATTTTATACACCTGAATTGCCAATACACCGAAATTGGTGTCTAACACCAAAATTGCATATCAACTTATTTTTATTTGTTATTTATTATTACTTATACTATTTCATTGTTTTTTTTTTTAGAATTTGGCACTTAATAGTTACGTATAACCCTTAATTTTCACCCTTTTATCACCAACTTCATTTTTATATGGCAAAACCACTTTAGTTGTTAGTAGTATCAGTGGTTCCCGGCAGAGTAGAATTTGGGCCACCCTATCTCTTTCCATGCGGTGTCGTACAAGACGACTAAAGGATAGGGCTGTTTAACATCAGACAGATATATACAGCCCAGACTCAGCCTCAGTTATAGGCTCGAGTCAACACTAGTGCCCGAAAAGATGGCAATAGGCTCACCCCCTATTGCATTACATGGGACCGAATACAATGATTGGTGAAATGTGGGTGTTAATTCACCTCTGCCTAACCCTCCGGGGATAAAGGCGTGATTATATGTATGTATGTATGTAGTATCAGTATAAAAGCAAAACATTTGATTGTTTAGAAGTAAGGATTATATTTTACTCTAATGGCGCCAATATTATCGACGAACTTATTCAAGATTGCTGGGAAAAGATTTAGGCAGTTAGTCTCAAAGTGGGAGAGGTGGTACTCGGTATGCCTAAGGATGGACGGAAGATATGCCATGGACACTTCGTAGTGGCAAGATAAGTTGGTAGTGTGATGTCTATTTCTGAACTTACAAGAGTCCTTCAACTAAGTTTCTCACGCGGTGAGCTGATGGGCATTGCGGTTCAAAAGGGTTCCAGAGGTTTACACCATCCGAGACATGTACCACGATTCTGATTCCGTTGTTCGAACCGCTGTTGGCAATATGAGAATCTTCCTTATCACTGTCGGGGTACATCTGGGATCTGTCCTTAGTCCATTCCCAATCAGCGTGGTATTTTGGTCGGATAGCATCAGACAATCACTCCATAACTGCCCATGTATGCTGTTAATATCGGTGGTGGACGCCAATAGATTGGTGCAACATGTGAGGATGTGGATGTAGGAGCTTGAGGACGGTAGAGGTCAGAAGCCTTTTGTGGAGAAGATTGAGTACCTTTTACACGATAGCAAAGTGCTAGCTGCTGGAGCAACATAAGCAGGAGTTGCGTGTCACCTACATCTTCGACTTCATCGCTTTGTTGTGTGGAGTTACGTGCAAAAGATTGCATGAGGCACTCTTGCATCCACGGTAGCTTTCATGTAAGTAAGAAAGCAGAGGAAGAAAAGCCAAATGATGTTGACAGTGGAGAGGAGGGAAGGGTGGGCAGGTTTTAACGGCGTAGGCTTGGTAGTAAAGAGTGAGGCCGCCTATCACGCCAGTAGAAGCAAGTGACGGAAAGAGCGCACGATGCTCCACCACACCGGCCTGTCCCTACTGCGGCATCAGCTGACTTCACCCAACTACTCGCCTGTCTTTTGTATGGGTAGTTCATATGCTAATGGTTAATCTGAGAGAAAATTAGGAAAGCTAAAATTAGAACAACCCTCAACAGCCAACAACCTCTTTCCCACCTAGGGAGAGAGGCGGTGCTTTCCCCATTGCCCAGGGTATACCACGTAGAGGCCACCTGACCTAGTAGCCCGTCGGACTACGTAGGAGCTTAATCAAATAACTATGAAAACAAATTTTGGTGTAAATATACAATTTAGATGATTTGTAAAACCCCACCAAATTCACCAAAATTGTTCCACCAAAATTAGTTTCACGTCTAAAAAAAATATTTATAAAGATACTATTTAGAATATAGTGGTTACATTACCAAAATTTAATACACATACTGAACCTGTACACTATACTTAAATATTAAAACATACAATGAGAATAAACCGTTTTAAATAATCAACACAAAAATTACAATATTTTTGTCCGAGGCTTATTAAACGACCTACTTACGTGTTTGGCAGAAAAACGAAAGGGGACTGGGGACAACTGGCACTGGTGCTCATTAACACCCAACTGAACGTTTCCAATGATGATAGTGTCGTCCTTATAGGTACTTTCAATACGACTCCTTCGATGATTTTATAAATCCCACCAAAATTTTACATTTGCCGCGGACGCATCTTATAAATTATTTTTAAGATAAAGTATAGTACTAAATACTACGAATGATAGTATCGAAGATAGCTAAAATAATGCCGAATCGAATTATTATTAAGTATACTCAGTAAACTAATGAAGTTTTGATTAAACTGTGATCATTCCCAAGAAAACAGGTTGTGGACGCGCCACCAAGTTTAGAATTTAGGTGAAAAGACATTTTTTACACACTCACAAAAATAGTTTCAATAATATAATTTATACGTGCATATAGAGAAAAACGACATCTTTCTTATAAAAAATAATCATTACTATATGTTAACTTTAAGGTATGATTTTCAGTCACGCCGCGAAAATTTTACGTTTGAGAAATTCACCCATATAGTATTTTCGACTATAAATCTATCCCTGTGCTGTGCTGTGCTAAATGTCAGCCAAATTCGTTAAACTGTCTGAGCATGATTAAGTAACAGACATTCAAATATCTCAGTATATAACATTTTCACATTTAAAAGTAGTAGGGAAAGATCTGTAACTTTATTGCGACATTCATTCCAATTCATATCTTTATTTATTCTTTCAGTATCCTAACTTATGGGATCAACAAATAATTGAAGAATCCAACTCGAAAGTTGTAAAAAAACACAGTTTTAAAGAATTCTGGCGTCAAGTGTCAGTAGGCCTGCGAAACACGAAGCCTATGTTGGAAAGACCACTGATTACTTATTTATTAATCATAGGAGTTATGCAACTTGTGAACGTGGGTATGTAAGTATTATCTACCTATCTGCTATTTAGTCATATACTTAAGTACTTGGTTTTAGTTTCGTCATCAAATCAAGCGTCAAGAGTACCTTTAACCAATGTGCATGTCTAATAATATACATAACATAACATAAACTCACGCCTGTATTCCCGAAGGGGTAGGCAGAGGTGCTAGCACCCACATATAGTCATAGTCCAGGTCATTTATTTTCAACATAGAACAATAAAATTGTTTCTTATTGACGAATATACAGTAATTACCTTTGAAACAAAAAAAAGGTGGTAGAAATTTGATGGCACAAATTTGTCACTAATTTCGACCGGGTTGGTACCACCGTGCACAAGTGCGAAAAACCCTCCATAGTAATCCAATTTCGGTTATAGTACAGGGGCCCAACTGGGACTAACCACCCTGGGAGGCTGCCCCACCAGGTCGCGCATAATCCCGATATGGCTCGTCGTGCCGGTTGGCGACCGGATGGGAGCCCGGCGACCATATTCGGGGGGGTACGGGGGCCCTTCCGTTCGGCGCGTCGGCTCTCGTCATGCCGTCACAATCATAGACAAAACTAATGTCCCATGTATTGTCACACGGTGCTGCGGCGACAATCACCTCTTTTTCACGCCTTCCCATCCATTCCTTTCCATTTACCATGACAGCGCACCAAAAAGATAGAGTCAGAACAGCGGCTAAGGAGTCTCCCACAACACGACTATTTGAGGTGGAGTCCACGAACATCTGTGGGCTCCATACAAACCTCAACGCCGTCCACCATCACCTGGAGACGGCGAAACCAGCAATGCTGTTTCTGACGGAGACACAAATACGCCGCCCTGACGACACGACCTACCTGCTTTACCCCGGCTATGTTATCGAGGAAAATTTCCGAGCAAAAGCCGGGGTGTGCGTGTTTGTTAGGGCGGATATTTGCTGTCGCCGTTTGCGCTGTCTAGAGGACCCATCCTTCTCCATCCTGTGGGTACACGTAGACCATGGCTCCGCGAGTCAGATCTATGTGTGCCTTTACCGCTCCCATACGGGAGATGCAGAGGTAACTCGACTCTTTGAATACCTGAGTCAGGCGGCAGATGATGCGCAGGAGCGGTTTCCGAACGCCGAATTGGTGTTTTTGGGGGACTTTAACGCCCACCACAAGATCTGGTTGGGCTCCGCCATAACAAACCATGCGGGAAGAGCCACTCACGCATTTGCCCTGGCGCATGACTTGACTCAATTGGTGCACAAGGTCACGAGGATACCAAGAGAGTCCGGCCTAGAGCCCTCTCTGCTAGACCTTCTGTTGACGAGTCGCCCGGACCAGTACAGTGTCTCGGTGAGTGCTGCTTTAGGTAACTCCGACCACTGTCTGGTCCGCTCCACCGTGCCCATTGTAGCGCCCCCACGACCCGTGCAGGGGAAGAGGCGTCTATGGCACTACTCGTCAGCGGACTGGGATGGATTGCGCGACTATTATGCGTCCATCCCGTGGGTTGAACGCTGCTTTGAGGGTAAGAACCCATCTGAGAGCGCTACTGCCGTCGCCGGTGAGATCGGTCTAGGTATGGAATACTATATCCCATACACCGATGTCACCGGAGTCCGCGGAGCGCGTCCGTGGTTCGGGCGCGAGTGCGCGGAGGCTGTTGAGCATAAACAGTTTGCGTACCGCGCCTGGGTGCGGGCGCGCGCCACGCGCGATCCCAACGTGGGTCACTTCAAGGCGGCGTACAACAGAGCCACAAAGGTCTGCAAGAGGGCATGCGTCAGAGCGGATGCCCAGCGCATAGCACGGCTGGGCCAAGAGCTAATGGCGCATCCCACGGGTAGCCGTGGCTACTGGCAACTGGCCAAAGCCGTGCAAGCCAACTTCTGCCAGCCCTCGCTGCCCCCGCTGAGCAATCCCGATGGATCTCTGGCCCATGAGCCGCAAGAGTAAGCAAATTTGCTGGTCAATCTCTTCGCGGCCAACTCCCGAGTCGATGATTGTGGTATGCAACCACGGACAATGCCCACTGGTGACCACGCAATGCCTGATATACGTATCAGGCAACGCGATGTCCGTGCAGTACTGCAATCACTCGATGTCCGGAAAGCCAGTGGTCCTGATGGTATTCCAGCGGTCGTACTTAAAAAATGTGCAGCGGAGTTATCTCCTATGCTAACGCGACTGTACCGACTGTCCTACAGTTCGGGTACAGTGCCTTCGGCTTGGAAGGAGGCGAATGTCCAGCCGATCCCCAAGAAGGGGGATCGCTCGGACCCAGCCAACTATCGACCCATAGCCGTCACCTCAGTGCTGTGCAAGGTGTTCGAGCACATAATTAACACACAGCTCATGCGCCACCTAGAGGATCACTCCTTGCTTAGTGACCGGCAATACGGTTTCAGACCGAAACGGTCAACGGGTGATCTTCTGGCGTACATGACCCACCTTTGGGGTGAGGCTATGGAGAAGCACGGTGAGTCACTGGCAATTAGTCTTGACATCGCCAAAGCTTTCGATAGGGTATGGCACAAATCGCTTCTTTCCAAGCTACCAGCCTTCGGCCTGCCTCCTAGACTGTGTAACCGGGTTGCAAGCTTCGGAGTTCTTGCAGGTAAATGCTGGCGTGCCGCAGGGTTCCGTCTTATCTCCCACTCTCTTTCTTCTGCATATCAATGACATGCTCTGTAACGGAAACATTCACTGCTATGCAGACGACAGCACCTTACATGGGAGTTATTACGCACATCCTGCGGCCAAGCAGTCTGATATCGCGGAAAAAAGGCAGCTTCTTGTCACTGACCTGGACCGGATCCTGGACCACATTTCTCAATGGGGCGCTAGAAACCTGGTCGAGTTCAATGCCAAGAAGACCCAGGCATGTGCGTTTACAGCAAAGGTATCTCCTTTCCTTCCCCTTCCCACTCTTCAGAGCACACCACTGCCACTGCAGGATCACCTCACTATCCTCGGTATGGATGTTCGCTGCAAACTGAATAACAAAAACTATATCGAGAGTATCATCAAATCAGCCTCGCGTAAACTCGGAGTCCTGAACAGAGTGAGACGTTTTTTCACGCCGGAGCAGCGGTGTCTTCTATATAAGACCCAAATTCGTTCCTGCGTGGAATACTGCTCACATCTCTGGGACGGCTCCGCAAAGTACTTATTAGATGCTCTCGACAGGTTGCAGCGACGTGCGGTCCGCATTATTGGGGATCCTGAGGTCACGAACACCCTCGAGCATTTGCAGATGCGTAGAGATGTTGCGTCTTTGGCAGTTTTCTACCGTCTCTACCATGGTGAATGTTCTGACGAGCTCTTCCAATTAGTCCCACCCTCCCCTTTCCTTCACAGGACGACACGTGCAGGGCTAAGATGTCATCCATTTACGGTGCAGAGTATACCTGCTAGAACCAAGCGTTTCAGTGATTCATTCGTTTTGCGTCGGGGATTAAAAACAAGTGGAATTTTTGTCTACCCTATCGCTAGAGTCTTGAACCTACAATGTGCTCTATAAGTGCAGTAAACGTTTCTTGAATGTATTCAGGCTACTGCGGTGAACGAGCTCAAGTTCACCAAGCATAGATTTATTACATAATCCGCGCTCGCCAAGGCCTCATATATCTCACGATTTAGGTTCAAGATACATGGCCCAAGTCAAACCCGAGAGGTGTGACTTTATCGGGTGTAAAGGGAACGTTCCCGGAGCCGAAAACCTCTAGTAGTACTCCAGGTACCCACATAATACATTGACATAAAAAATCGATTTAGTCAAAAAAAAAATTAGTTTTTTTTTTATTTTGCATTATTAATCTCCATCGTGTTTTTAAATCTAAATGAAACTGGAATTTCATAAAAAAATCAACTAGCGCCAAGCGCGTTTTTTTGTAGTGGTGTTTTTTTAATGAAGTTAACCGTTTTAATTAAACAACTTCGATATTTTTTTATGCCCATGTGTTATGTACCTAGAGTACTACTAGGGGTTTTCGGCTTCGGGAGCGTTCCTCTTACACCTGGTATGTAGATAATTATGCCAAAAGAAGAACTGAATGAATCCGCAGAAGTCATAATGACGCAATTGCCACTTATGACTTCAAAGAGTTTCAGGTTGTCTGAATTAACCGTCTAATGTGTCTGTTATTCCTTTACTTTAGATACGATGTGCTAAGGCTATGGTTCCCACAGCTGTCTACGATTGTCGAACACTACATTTTAGATGGAAGTCAAAATTTGTGCGTTTTAGTGGACAAGTATACGACCGCTGAAAAACTTAGAACTGCCAACACTACGCTGAATAGTACTGAAGTTTGCATACCGGTAAGAGTGTGGATAAAATTATCTACCTAGTCAAAACCATATAGGTATTTCTAGCCAAAAACATATAGAGGGCACTGACTGACCTCCGTTCCCCATGAGCGCGGGCCGGGGGGCGCCTCCCCATTCCGGGGGCGAGTCGGGGACACCGTTGTCCCCCCTCCCGATGAGGGCTAGACCGTAAGGGATGGCCCTGGGTCAGCCGGGGTGCGAGGTATATGTCGATGACAACCTCACCTCCGGCCTAGCATCACGACCCACAGTCGGCGTGAGGTTTTAGTCGGTTCGAGTCCGACATAACCTCCCCTTCCGGCTCCGGCAGGGGGGTATCCGAGGGGATTTCCGCACGAAAAAAAAAAGCCAAAAACATATAGAATAGGATTCCTTGTTGGTTGCCAGTGGAGTAAAATAGGATCACCCCAGCTCTTCCTGTGGGTGTCGTAAAAGGCGACTAAGGAATAGGGCTGTTCTCCATCCGACAGTAAACATACAGCTCAAGACAAAGGGCCAGCTAGACGGCAATTGGCTGGCCTATATTACGTAACACAGAACAGTTAAAGGAGGTTAGAAAGGAAATAGTTCCTAATTTGTATTAGGACGCGTGTCGCCGCTTGTCTCCCACTCTTTAACTCCACTATAAAAAATAGACCAATACGACGTGGTTTACGCACACAAATAAATCAGCACACTTAAATCAGGAGTTTGCTATTAGTTGTCACACTAATGCAAATACTGCACTGGACGTGTACTCACACACGCACAAAAGCAATAAAAATTTCTCATAGGTACATGTTACGGTGACCAAAGGTCGATTTTCGATATCGATAAAACTTCCGTAATTTTGATACTATCTGAAGTTTTGGTACACAAGTCGCGTACTTTATAGAGTAAGCTCCTTCTGCGTTAATGTTAATATTTGTACCTATGCATGAATATGGGTAATTGCATTGATCTGGTCGTGCCTCGGAGAACACGCTATGCCGTCGGTCCTGATTGCCATACGAAAACTTATAGCAGTTATTACGGGTAGTCAGGAGCCCTAAAATGTCCAACAACTCTGTCTGTCTGATTGCAATGCTTCGATATCGCCAATAAGTTGTGAAGGTCAGAGGGCAGTCGCTTCACTGAAAATATCGAAGTTCAGCCAAACCCACATTTTTTTAATATCTAGATTTATTGGAAACCTAAAATTAAATTATAAACGTGTTTTCAATATAAACGGCTGACATCAAACAAAATTTAACAATTATTATTGACTGTAATAAGCAAATGTATTTTGATTCAAATTTTACTGATAATAACAATTTGTGTACGTACTTAATATCGACACTATTTATAACGGATCATTTGGCCAACACTATCGATACGCATGGATATCGCGGCATTGCAAGCGTTGGCTCGGCACACGCGACTATCGCAAAGAACGCAATACACTGCGCGATCGCTCACGTAGTACACGATGGCACTCATGTATTGCAAGCAATGTATAATTTTGTATCAGTTTGCGATTATGTCGTTTTTGTCTACAAACTACATAATACTTTTGTAATAATTACAAATATTACTTGTATTTTAAGGTTTTTGGCCTTACCGATGAAAAGAAATCCCTTCTCGGGCTACACTACGTAGGTACTTGGCTTCTTTTCCGACACGTCATTATAGCGCAAGACGGCATAATTCTTTTTTTTTCGAGGAGCTTCTTACGTTGTCACAATAAGAGCGCGACTGTGTTTAAATTTCGGTGGAATATGAGCATTGCTCATATGTGCGGCGCGCCTTCCCCGCCCACAAGGCCCTTCTAACCTCCTTTAACTGTTCTGTGTTACGTAATAGGACTGAAAATCTTATGTAAGTGGCGAAACGTGAGTTTTCGGACGACAACGAACTTCGGAGATTACTATCGACATTGTTATTACTTTCTTCTTAGTATAATCTTAATAGGTAGGTACAATAATAGTTAGGTACAATAAAACGAACCGAGAGGATTTTGATAAGTGCAAATTACTAAAACACTATAAACCAACAAATAATAATAGGTAGGTATACATACCTAGTTACCTCCACAATAGCGGTGTGAGCGTGATTTCTAGATTGGATTATCTTATGCTGAATGACAAACCATTTCGTTACTATGCACGTTCGTAAAAGCTTAATTTGCTCTAGTTTTACGACATTTTATCTCTTTTCTCTCTGTTTTCTCACGATACAACTGCGTTTGAAACTCGATATCACTCAAATGTCTTGGGCCTATCTCTCCAAAATATAATTATCTATTTGCAGCACCTCAGCGGCACATCAACATACGTCGACAGCATCATAATAGGGCTTGTGTGCATCATCCCTTACTTCATAAGCGGTATGATAGTGAACAAAGTCGGGAAGAAGTGCCTCCTGATTATAGCTGGCATTATCTGTATTGGTGGTTTGTTGGGTATTCGATGGGCAACATCCAAGCCCATGATGGTGACCTGGTTCTCGGTGAACGTAGCGATTATGCAGGCTATGAAGAGCTTGACGCAGATGATTTTGAATGAGGTTTTTCCAACAACTATGAGGTAAGGATAACATATTTAATATAGGTAAGTACCTACTATTTATTGGCTTTGCGATGATGGCCCCAGTTGCATCAAAGGCTTTCACCTCGAAACTCCGGATCCACTTACTCATTATCCTCCATTGGATACGATACGTCGTTCGGTACGATACGGTACGGTGATGTATACGGCTTTTATACAAGCAATTTTTAAGAAGTATCAGTACTTCAGTGGTTAAGGCCTTAAGCTAGAGAGGGCCCGTGTTCGAATGGCTTCACCAAACACAAATAATTTAGCTTAGCTGAAGGTTACTAGCACCGCCAGCTAAGCTGAATTCCCGATACTAGTAATTTCGGTACAGTCCTGTGACCAGAGCCCCGTTTTAGTCAGAAAGATACCGGCTTGCAGATGGTTGGGCCCCAAAAGTTTTAGAGGCCCCAAAAGTCTTAGGTGCCCCAAAAGTCTTAGAGGCCCTAAAAGTCTTCGAATACTTAATTACTAATTTTACTATAGATAATATAGCTCACTCAGAATAAACCTACCTATTGTTTCAAAAAATCTACTGTGTGATCAGAACTTCGTTCGTCAACAGGAGTACCAGCTTGAAGGGCAACTTGGCTTGACCCCAAAAGTCTTGTTGGGGCCCCATACACAGTCAGTAGTGGCATCTGTTAGTACATAAGAGGCTTACGTATCTGTTTTCTTTTCTTCATCAGATCTGTAGCGATGTCTTTGATAATAATGACCTCTCGTATTGGCACTCTGATTGGGAACATTGGCTTCCCTATACTGCTTGATAAGGGATGCGAGGTACCGTTCTACACTATGACAGGAATGATGGTCTGTAAGTACCTATTTTTAAATATATTTTCATTTGCCTAATACTGCCGATATATGATGATAATGATGGCTCAAAAGTATTCGAACCCTCGGGCGGGCGAAACGCGATAGAATCCGTTAAAAAGTTTTGTTGTATTGAATATATTTTCATTTTTCCTACCTAAATACAATGGCGGCTTATGAGATAAAGTTATCTATTAATTATTTTGTTGCAGTTCTCATCTTCCTTACAATATTCACGCCGAAGAAGAAAGAATCTTAAATAAAGTATTTTTTTATATTTTTCATTATTGAACTTTTTATTATCTACCTAATTGTACCTAAGTACTATAAAGTGAAAACCCAGATTTGTGTTTGTCCCGTATGTACGGGAAAGACGGCATTGAACTACTATATGAAAGCAAACAGAAGGTGGGCTTCTAGCCAGATGGACTGACGTCTTAAAAGGTGGTTGGGACAGTCTGGATATGGAAGGCGGAGAGTCGGGAGCAATGGTGCACATTAGAAGAGGGACAGTCGTCACCGAATGACATATACTTACATCAAATCTCATACATTTCTGTCTGGCCAGCGAAATGCCACTTTTCTAGGGGGGCCTTTCTGTGCTGTGGCAGTTACTAGGATTTAGGATTGTAGCAAATTTTCGTTGTCATGAGTTTAAAATAACCCTGTTTCAATTGTAATAAGCGCTCACATATAATGTTGGCTCACAAAACATCATACAGGTGAATATTAGCGAGCATTCTAGCGAAACGACAATAGGTATGCCTATAATATACCATGTTATTTCGAGTTTTTTGTGCCGCGTCGAACAATTGTGTCATTATTACAACATCGTCACTCACTGCCCCCACGTCTCGCATTATTTAGGTACTAGAATGATTACGCAAATTTTTGAAGCGATGTTTTACTATATACATAGATACTTACTTGAATTGTTCTGTTGGACAAATTCAAGCTGAGCAGAACGTCCTCGAAGCTGAATGTCTTTTGAATGAGTTAGTCCACTAGTCAAAACGTCTATCGAATAATGTGACCTCAACGTGAAAACGGCCAAGGAGCAAGTCGTCTTCAATTCATGTAGGTAGTCCTTAGTGCAAACGGTCTTCAACGGAAAATAACATAAAATCATATGGAGGTTAACGCATAATGAGCTCTTTCATGCAAATGTATCTACTGTTTTTGCCACTTATGAAACCTTTTTAGATAAAATCTCTTCTACGTGCTTGAAAACTTTATTCCTAAGTAGGTATAGAAGTAATAAGATAAAGTATATTTTTCGAAAAGTTATTTTAAATTTCTTTCCGCAAATAAATATATCAGGATGTTCGGAGAAAGGCCAAGTGTTTGAAAGCCAATGACTGCAAAGAGTCGAGTGAGATAATCAGAATTTGTGCAAATTTCCCCCTACTGCCGGCAAGTTACCACACGCAGTGTTAGTCATATATTAAGCAGCATGCTGGGAATACTGAGATCATGCAGACATTTCTTGATTACTTTGAGAATCAATGGTTAAAATCAAAATCAACTATGAATATAAGCTGTTACAACGATATTTTTCGAACGAATAATCCTCTAGAAGGTTGGAATAGACGTTTTAATTCAAAAGTAAATAGGAAACCAACATTAGTAGGTACTGTTTATCGATGCCCTAAGGAAAGAAGCAAAGTGGCAGGAGATAAGATTCAATAACATTATGTTTCACGGTAGCAAGAGGCGAAAGGTGGATATCATTTTCATCCGGTACACAGAAGTAAAGAAGAAATTAGAAGAAGTGAGTATCACACCTCACGAATTTTTAAGAAGAATTACAATAATAAAAAAGATTTTAAATGTTACATATTAACTCTATTAGCTCAAGTATAAATTTTAATTAAACAGGAACATAATTTAAGCATAAATAAATAATTACATTAAATAAAATATTTTGACCCTGATTTTTAAATTATCCTAACGTTGAAACAAGCCGGTGTGAGCCCATGTTCCAATTCCATTCGTCCAGCGACACAAAATTGAGGACGTTTTGCTCTCAGTAGTTTTTACTTTGCGAACACACAAATTGAGGACGTTTTGCTCTCAGTACGTTTTACTTTGCGAACACACAAATCGAGGGCGTTTTGCTCTCAGTACGTTTTACTTTGCGAACATTAAGCAACAATAACATTTTGCTTCAAAAACTAGCAAACTATTTCAATTGTGGACGTTTTGCTCCTAGGGCATTTTATAGGTATAGCGGTTAATATGACATCAAGAACGTTTAGCTTCGAGGACCTTCTGCTCAGCACAGAAACAGATAATATGTTTCGCTACAAGTGTATGTTCGAGTCGATTCGATTGCGAATTTGAAGTAGGTATACTTTAGAATACAAACCATCAACTTCCTCCCGTGGATGCCCTGCGTGGGAGGCGCTGCCATCTCCGATGCCCAGGGTGCCCTGTGGTTCTGGACTAAGCACCCCCCTCCAATTGGTAGATACCTACTGTAAAATGTTTTAGTGACTCATTCTTATGCCGCACCACTAAGATCTGGAACTCCCTGCCAGCTCACGTGTTTCATTCTTCCTACAGTCCTGGGTCCTTTAAACGGGGCGTGAAAAGGCATCTGATGAGGCCGTCAAGCTGAGTGCCACCACTGTTAACATGGTGCATGTTTACGATGGTGACCCTCTTTCCGAGACTTTGCCTTTAGTTTAACATTAGGCGAGGTGAAGTCAAATTGACGTGTCCTTTATAAAAAAAAATTGGTAATCGAAATACGTATACAAATAAAAGACAGACATGGTAACAATATTTTATTATCTTTCATAGCCAACATTTCTAACACTGTTTACCTACTTATTTCTAAAGCAGAGCACATTGGAAATGTCTGGGGAGCACTATTAGCATGCTATTGCTGTGTGATTTGTCAATAGCGCGTTATTGTGATTCGTTAAGGGTCAATTCATTCAGAGAGACAACATATTACAAATTATTTTGAATCTTATCTACGTGAGTAATAAGTCATAGTTAAGGCAAAGGACAACGCAATTCCGCGAGGCTGAGCAAACCGCCTCGCAAGTTCTAGTAACAAATTCTAAATGCCGCCGGCTAGTCTGACTAGCCGGCGGCATTTAGAATTTGTTTAGTTTAGTTTAGTTTAGTTTAGTTTCTGTAATATGTTGTCTCTCTGAATGAATTGACCCTTAACGAATCACAATAACGCGCTATTGACAAATCACACAGCAATAGCATGCTATACCACAGAAATATTATTAGCATAGAACGGTCATGGGGACACCAGGGTCTCCACATCCCGAAGGGGGCCATCTCGAAAGAGATGGTCCTGGGTCTGCCGGGGTGCGAGAGATATGCTTTTGGCAATCTCACCTCCGGCAACCAAGGACCCAAGACGGCGTCTGTTTTGGCCGGTTCGAGTCCGACATAAACGCCTCCACCGGCTCCGTGGGGATTTATCGCACGATAAAAAAAAGGATAGAACATAGAACGGCCATGTGTGCGAAAAACGCGTGTCAACCTTTTAGACAATTCCTGTCCTATGAGACAGGAACTTTCGAACGCTTATTCAGTAACTCAGTAGGTAACTAGCTTGTAATAACATCGGTACAAAATAAATTCAATATGCCATTATGTGTTATTTTCAAATTTAGAATAAAAATGGAAGAGTGAATTTGAAAAATAGACTCTTTTTATCTCTCGTGATTATTATTTACAGTGAAAAAGTTGACACGCGTGACATGCAGGTGAACACCGCTTAGGGCCGTTCTATCGTAATGTACTGGGTGTAAGGGGAACGCTCCCGATGCCGCAACCCCCTAGTAGTACTCCAGGTATATACAGAGCACATTGGCAGAAAAATAAAATCGATATGGAGAAAAAAAAATCCAATTTTTTTTTTAATTTCTGCTTCGTGAGCGTTCCCCTTACACCCAGTATTTCTGTGAAATTTCCTCTAATACTGGTCTATTAGAGCACGGTTTTACAATGCTAAAATCGATTTACCCGAAAATCATTCATTGGTTCCAACAGTTCGTAAGAAAGTTGGTAGATAGCTCCACCGTCACCCTTAAAGACGGATATAAAGAGAAGGGAAATTTGAATTGATTCAGGTGTGGCTCAATAGCTCAGTTGGAAGAGTATTCCCCTGTAAGGGAAAGGTCGTGGGTGCAAGTCCCACTTGAGCGCTTCTTTTTCCCGATGTATTTCGAATTTAAAAAGTTAGCATAATAATTGCTATAAATATTTCATTCAAACAAATACATTTTACTAGCGTAGATCGTTGCTTGTAATTTACAGATGTACGCTAAGAAAACCAATACCGTAAAACCCTTTACCAAAACCGTAAAACGTGGCGGTTTACGTTCTAAACACGTTACCTAATATTACCTACACAATTTGCTAAAACACACATTATTTACAATATAAAAATTCGTTTACATAATTTTTCTACCTACCCGCAAATATAAAAAGAACCAAACTACACTTGTTTTTTTTTGTAAGGCGCTACACAGGACGATTTCTAATCATACTATTAAGTTTTTTGGACTGCACTCCAGCTTACTATAAAGTGGGCACACGCCACCTGATAGTAAGATTAGCTCGAGGAGGGCCAGACCGTAAGGGATGGCCCTGGGTCAGCCGGGGTGCGAGGGATATGTCGAAGACAACCTCACCTCCGGCCTAGCACCACACCCCTCAATCGGCGTGCGGTTTTAGTCGGTCCAACATAATCTCCCCTTCCGGCTCCGGCGGGGGAGGTATCCGTGGGCATTTCGCACGAAAAAAATAAAAATAAAGGACATATTTTAATCATACTGTTCTAAGTTCTATTGTTCTTTGGACTGAACCCCATCTTACCATCAGGTGAGTATACCCCGTGTGATGGTAAGATTGGCTACTAACTTATTCAACCACTAATCAAATCACTATTATATGTAATTCCTATTGATTTTATATTCCATAGTTTTTTTGCCACTTAGATGGCAAACAAGCACATGGCCCACTTGATTGAAAGTGGTAACCGATGGACGTGTGCAATAAAAGGGCGTCACACCCGTGCTGTCGACCCTGAACCTTCTAATGCCCTTCTAGGAGAACCCCATATTGTAGTGGTTAGGAAAAGTATACGCTTGGTTCTATATAAGGGAATCTACTACGTCAAGCGGGAACTCGTAGTGGGCGCCCTAACGATGGGTTTGTTGCAAGCGCACGGTCCCGCTTAACTCAGCAGAGGGTCTAACGATAAGACAACACTCACATACACAGCTTAATTTAATTCATAAGCTTACATTACGAAGTTGTGTCGTAAAAGGAAGATTTTCATATTGAATACCTGTCATATGGGTTTATTTTGTTGGAATCATAAAGTTATATGAAATACGTAATAGAGAAGCTGTTGTCTCTGCCTACCCTGAAAGGCAATAGGCGTGAATATTGCAACATGTATGTATGTATGAGTATTTCAAGTGATTAATAAATTAAAATTTGTTGAGCTACTTTTGTTGTTATGTGTACATTTATAAAGTATTTATTTAACTATACCTAACTGTATTTACCTAATTCTTTTTTTATGCCTTGTAAAAAGATTCACATGGGGATTGGAGTGGACATAAAAGTATCCAAAGGTTCACATGTGGATCCAGACTGTGCATCCTAGTAGATGGATCCCATATAGCCTCAGTGGCGTGGCGGTAGTGAACGCGACTGCTACGCAGGAGGCGCGGGTTCGAATCCCACTCAGTGCAAATATTTGTATGCATGAATATGGCTATTTGCATAGGTCTGGGTGTTTCTATGTATAATATGTATGTATTTACAACAAAAAATTATATAAGTATGTTTATCCGCATTCTAGATTCCATAACACAAGCTATAAAAGCTTACCATGGGCGTTGTGTAGAATGTTGTGGAATATTTACATAACCCCGTAGTTCGAACATTTAAAAATATACAACAAAATAAATTATTATTTGCAATATAAGAAATAAATACGCTTATATTAAATGAAAAATCTTAACCTAATCACGAGCATTTACAATAGCAATAATCAATATCTGTGACATTCATTTAAAATTCTAAAAAATATAATATCTATTAAAAAATATCATTTTGCAAAGCATGTTCTTTTAGAATCAATTTCCATTAAAAGAGAGCAGCCGGTAACAGTTTTTTGGAGCAAAATATTGCAAACAATTTTGAATCTTATCTACATGAGATAAAGTTTATAGTCATATGAAGGGGAAAGGGGCCGCGCGATCGTTCTCGCAACTATTCAATCAATTAATTAGCATACCGCAGTCCACTGCTGGACAAAAACTCTCCCAATGCTGGCAGGCTCTGGCCTACTATGCTACTTAAGCAAAGCATTATATCTAGACCATAAGTTTTAGGCTAAGTAAATGTTTGTAATTAGACAAAAAAAATGCCCGTTGAGTTTCTTGCCGGAGTCCTCTCAGGTCTGGGCCGCGTTTCGAACCGGTGGTTCATTTGCTAAACTAGTACTTAATGTTTACTTTATGTTGACGTTTTGTAAGTACCGATTTTTTTTTATATAGGACACGTCAATTTGACTTCACCTCGCCTGATGTTAAGCTAAAGGCAAAGTCTCGGAAAGAGGGTCACCATCGGAAACATGTACCATGTTAACAGTGGTGGCACTCAGCTTGACGGCCTCATTAGATGCCTTTTCACGCCCCGCTTAAAGGACCCGGGGCTGTAGGAAGAGGGAAACACGTGAGCTGGCAGGGAGTTCCAGGTCTTAATGGTGCGGCATAGGAATGTAATGGTCTATGCAGAACAAACGATTTTTGAATTTTGAACTGTTTCCACACTGGCCAGTAGGGTTGATACAGGGTTTTATTTCGAGTTTGCCTTCTCTCGCCATGATATCGCCTGCGTATTTTATCCGTTAGGCGCTTGTATTCTTTCTCCGTCTCCACAATATTCGTTGGTTCCCGGTGGAGTAGAATGCCACCTTATCTCTTCCTGTGTTGTAGAAGGCGGCTAAGGGATAGAGTTGTTCTCCATCCAACAGTAAACATACAGCCCATGACCAAGTGCCCGCTAGATGGTAATAGGCTCATCCCCTATACGTGGGACTGAAGCTCATAGTTGGCGAAATTTGGGTGTTAATACACCTCTGCCTACCTCTTCAGGCATTTACAGTCGCGAGAAAATATCTAGTGGTATGGGTAATGGACTGCTGAGACGAGGTCTCGGGTTCGATCCCAGGTTCACCATGGCACACACCAATGACTTTTCGATGCTTTTGTATTTATCGCAGGTTTATAAGTGCCCGGTTGATGGCAATAGGCTCGCCACCTATTACATTGGCACCTAACCATAAACTGGCGAAATGTGGGTGCGAGCACTTCTGCCTACCCGTTCGGGGAATACAGGCGTTAGTTTATGTTATGTTATGTGAGAAAATTCCGGCCGCTGCTCTGTCAGTGGAAATCGATCCTTGTTCTCTTCAATACTGTTGATTGATGGCGCTTGGTGGAATCTGCTACACATATTGAGTAAGAAACTTTGTACTTTTCCACTATATTTTATTTTTCACCTGACCGGTTTCGCCTCACGGCATTCTCAAAGGTATGTAAGTGTAAGGCGAAACCGGTCAGGTGAAAAATAAAATATAGTGGAAAAGTACAAAGTGTCTTACTCAATATGGGATCCTTGTTCTCTATAACAATATATTTTGAATTCTGTTCTGAGGTTTCGGGATATACTACAATATATCTAGGAGACTATAGTCTCATGGTTTGTTAGAAGCTATTGGTTGCGTATTTTTCTCATCCTGGTCTTGCTGTTTTATAAGATTCCAATAAAAACCTTTTTGTTTCTTTAGTTGGTCGTGTGTTCCCATCTAAAAAAAAATAAGACATTGTAAGTGCCAACATACAAGAAACAAATTACTCTAATCAGTAAATAAAAATCATTTCATGATTTGATCACGCCTGGCGGGTAGTCTTATAAAGATGACACGCCAGGTGTGATCCCCATGCCGGGTCGGAGATAGAATTCTGCCATTGTGTCGGACGATCATCACAACCTGTTCCCCCACACAATGTTTTTTGACCAATATCCATAGAAAAATATGTAATAATGTCCATGCAAGCTTTTTTTATTATGTTAACTATTTTTCCTGAAATTCCTTTTACATATAACGCACTTTCCCTTGTAGGGTAGGCAGAGAATATTTCCACGTGCTAAAGTAATTGATATTCAAAAGGATTAATGACAGTGTAGGAAGCTCGTGATGTATGTTAGGATAAAGTCAAATGGCGGGCTGGTCTCTGCCTACCTCGGAGGGAAATAGGCTGTGAACGTATGTATAGATATGAACATAACATTAGAAAAACTACAATTTGACAACACCAAATTAGATCAATTAGGTATTCTACTGACTATACTATGATTTTTAATTCGAGTCAGTAAAATGACATTTCCAGTGTTGCAGGTTTTTTGTCTCAAATAAATAGTGATGTGGTTGAATCGAGTTTTACAATTAAAAGATAGTCGAGATTATATTTTTTTATAAAGTCACGTCAATTTGACTTCACCTCGCCTGATGGTAAGCTAAAGGCGAAATCTCGGAAAGAGGGTCACTATTATAAACATGTACCATGTTAACAGTGGTGGCACTCAGCTTGACGGCCTCGTCAGATGCCTTTTCACTCTCCGCTTAAAGGACCCGGGACTGTAGGAAGAAGGAAACACGTGAGCTGGCAGAGGGTTCTTGATCATAATGGTGCGGCATAGGAATGAGTCATTGAAACGCTTGGTTCTAGCAGGTATATTCTGCACCGTATACGGATGGCATCATAGCCCTGCACGTGTTGTCCTGTGAAGGAAAGGAGAGGGTGGGACTTATTGGAAGAGCTCATCAGAACATTCACCATGATAGAGACAGTAGAATACTGCCAAAGACGCAACATCTCTACGCATCTGCAAAGGCTCGAGGATATTCGTCACCTCCAGCCTAGCACCACGACCCTCAGTCGGCGTGCGGTTTTAGTCGGTTCGAGTCCGACATTACCTCCCTTTCCGGCTCCGGCGGGGGAAGGTATCCACACGAAAAAAAGGTGTTAGGTTATTACAACAATAATAATATGAAGGGTTTTAGGCTATATTCTAGGAACCTGGTTGAGTTCAATGCCAAGAAAACCCAGGCATGTGCATTTACAGCAAAGGTATCTCCTTTCCTTCCCCTTCCCACTCTTCAGAGCACACCACTGCCACTGCAGGATCACCTCAATATCCTCAGTATGGATGTTCGCTGCAAAGTGCGGTCCGCATTATTGGGAATCCTGAGGTCACGAACACCCTCGAGCCTTTGCAGATGCGTAGAGATGTTGCGTCTTTGGCAGTATTCTACCGTCTCTACCATGGTGAATGTTCTGACGAGCTCTTCCAATTAGTCCCACCCTCTCCTTTCCTACACAGGACGACATGTGCAGGGCTAAGATGCCATCCATATACGGTGCAGAGTATACCAGCTAGAACCCAGCGTTTCAGTGACTCAGTCCTATGCCGCACCATTAAGACCTGGAACTCCCTGCCAGCTCACGTGTTTCCTTCTTCCTACAGTCCCGGGTCCTTTAAGCGGGGCGAGAAAAGGCATCTAACGAGGCCGTCAAGCTGAGTGCCACCACTGTTAACATGGTACATGTTTCCGATGGTGACCCTCTTTCCAAGACTTTGCCTTTGCTTAAAATCAGGCGAGGTGAAGTCAAATTGACGTGTCCTATATAAAAAAAACCATGACGACGCAACTACAGTTCATGTATGGATTGGTGGTTATGAAAAAATAACCACGAAGGCTCCGCTTAGGCTTCTAATCTATAACTATCGATGTCGAGGCGCGCAGTGTTCTCTCATATTTATCATAATAACTAATTTATCCCTTGGTCCATAACATTACATCGCATCGACAGCCTCCGTGGCGTGGCGGTAGTGAATGCGACTGCTACGCAGGAGGCGTGGGTTCGATCCCCGCTCAGTTTCAATATTTATATGTATGAATATGGCTATTTGGTTGGGTCTGAGTGTTTCTATGTATAATATAATATGTACTATATGTATTTACGAAAAAAAAATCTATGTATGTTTATCCGCATTCTAGATTCCATAACACAAGCTAGTTAAGCTATGCTTACCATGGGTCTAGATAGGGTCGTGTAGAATCTTGTGTTGTGGAATATTATTAGTATTATTACATACTAACTTTTGAAACGTTTATTCCCAGCTTTTATAATAAGATGGTAAGATCCATACTTCTCCAATAATATTGTTTAATACATATGTACCTTCGAAAAACATTGGAAAAAATGAAATGCTCAAGTGAGACTCGAACTCACGACCTTTCGCTTACAGGGCGACTGCTCTGCCAACTGAGCTATACTTGAGTCTCACTTGAGAGGTGCTCAATAGCTCAGTTGGCAGAGCAGTCGCCCTGTAAGCGAAAGGTCGTGAGTTCGAGTCTCACTTGAGCATTTCATTTTTTCCAATGTTTTTCGAACTTAACAGTTAGCATAATAAATGCTATAAAAAATTCATTCAAACATATGTACCTATTACATATTTACAATAAAACAACGCTTTCATACCTAAAAGACTAAAGAGACTAAAGAGAGAACTAAAGTATGACTAAAATATCTTAGTCTATTGATTGTCGAACATCACTATTGTAGCGGGTATCCCTTTTTTGTATCAGTGACAGTTGCACTTGTCATTTTACTGACTCGAATTAAAAATCAGACTATAGTCAAATTAGTTAATTTTTACTAAACATCAAACGGTAAGTTTTAAGGTAACTTGTATGAATTTTATGATATCATAATACTTAATAGTCAAATTATTTACTACTAGCAGTCCCGGCAAACTTCGTTTCGCCTTAGAAATTAGAATCAATTAGCTGTTGATTCTAAATAGTTTCGGCAGCGCATTCGACGAAAGACATTTTAAGACTCATTTTTGTACACCTTCGGTTACGTTGTTCAAATTTCACCAAGGATCCCTAATTTTTTTCAAAATGAAATGTAGCCTATGTCAAATTGGAAGAATGTAGCATTCTATTGGTGAAAGAATTTTTTAAATCGGCCCAGTACTTTTTGAGCCTATTCATTACAAACATACAAAAATAGGTACAAATCTTTCCTCTTTATAATATTAGTGTAGATTTATAGATAGGATGGTTGATTAAAAATAAATTAAAAACGATTAAATAAGAATCGACGCGTTTACTGATCTTTCACCATTCATAATTTAATAAGCTCGGTCAGATAATTTATATTAACTACAGGAAAATACCCAATTCCTATCACTTTTTAACAACTTACCTCGACAATGGTGCCCCTATTTAGTACCACGATCAAGTCTGCGTTCATCACGGTGGAGAGGCGATGCGCTATCACGAGCACTGTGCGGCCCTTTGCCGCCGTCTCTAGCGCCGTTTGTACGACTTTCTCACTTGCAGAGTCCAGGGCACTGGAATATTTGTATTTATTTCATTTCATTTAATACCGCATGTATAGTGTCATCTAGTAACAGCAATTTAAACTACTTCGATACTACTATAGAATTATCGATAGGCGGAGACCCGCCAGGCGTGATCACCTGGTTAATCTGCCTGCCTTTTAGAAGAACACTCTGTTTGGGTAATCCACGAGGAAATAGGCACTTAGATGGTAGATAAGCACACGGCCCACTTAATGGGAAGCGGTTACCGTGGCATATGGCCGTGTACAACATCAAGGGCGTCACACTCGTGCTGCCGACCCTATGTGCTTCTTATGCCCTTCCTGAAGAACCCCATATTTTTAATATGGTTGTCGAGAAGAACCTTTTACATCAGACACTTAATCTGAATATCGTCGTTGTCAAACCAAAATCTGCTGTGTGCATTTTTTATGATTTTAACTTTTTGAAACTTGCGACTGGATTTTGACAATTGCTACTGGTGAATGAACCAATCTATCGTATCGAAAAACATCGGAAAAAATGAAATGCTCAAGTGAGACTTGAACTCACGACCTTTCCCTTACAGGGGGAATGCTCTTCCATCTGAGCTATTGAGCCACACCTGAATCACTTGATGAATGATTCATTCATTATTTCCAACAGTTCGTAAGAATGTTGGTAGATGGCTCCACCGTCGCCCTCAAAGACCGATATAAAGAGAAGGAAAAATTGAACATTTCATTTTTCCCATGTTTTTCGAACTTTAAAAGAAGCATAATAAATGCTATAAAAAATCATTCAATCTATCGTATGATAGACCTGCAATGTGGTTATAAGTACTATATGACGCACTATGAAAACTTAATAAAATATGCTATGTGGAGCAACTAGAAATATTGCCAAATAAAATCTGCTAAGTGAAAATGCACATAGCAGATTTTGGTTTGACGATATATCGTCCCCGTAGAGCGAAAAGTCACTAAGTCGAGTTATGGCCAAAATGAGTTATAAATGTCATTAAAATCACATTTTTCTTCTCCAAATATCTGTCTAATCAAAATTTCAGAAGCTGCCTTAGTTTTTGTTTTATTAAATGTGAAAAATAATTAAGTCAACCCTTTGGAACCTGGTTCACAATGAGAGAATTCACTAATTTAGTTAATTATTGTTCACTATAGCAAACACTATGAAATTGGAAGTTAAAACGACTTTATTATTTTTTCTTATAAAGTATTGATGCATAACTAATCTTATAAGTAGTCTTAAAATCACTAAATTAAATTAGTTAATTTCGAAATCTGTAGTTTGAAACAACATCCGTAAGCGAAAATTAACTAAGTCTATTCAGTGACTGACACATTACTTTTTAAGAATTTTCAAGGTTACGCCAATGTAAAAAATCATTAAACTATTTTAGTGATTCCTTTTCTATTATGATTGGTACAATGCATTTATTACGAATAATGATTAAAAACATTTGATTATTATTCCCACAACTTCGACGCGTATCGTTACACTGTAGGTATTATTCGCTCGCGACTTAGTGAGTTTTATGCGGCCGGAGTGAAGAGCACAGTAGTTGGTGAGTTTTATTGACCGTTTGGTTAACTCATCCCACTCGATCTTATCCCGCGGGATGAGTTGTCCTAGTGCAATCATCGAATCGGACGACTCATCCCATTGATATATTTTCTTCTTTCTCTTCTTCTTGTATGGACATGAAGAAAACCGCAACCGTGTCGACAGATATGGTCTAGATTCTCTGGACTGACTGCTCTAATCTTAGCGTAATAAAGGACATAACAATTTGTGTCATACCTACCTAATGTATTGTTTTATAGGAATCTAGACGACAACGACTTCACGAGATTTTTAAAGATAGTAATTACACCTACTTACTTATTTTAACCCAATAATTATTTAGGTTGTTTTTTGGGCGTTTGGTTTATGCTTGATTTTAATAGTACTTATCAACTTACTAACTCTCATTTTTACGTTAAACATTCAACTTCCTGAGCTGAAAGTCATTGAGCAAAAATATTTGGAGAGTGGTCACTCTAATATGGAAGTTGACTCCATGCATATCATCTGCCTACCCTTATCCCAAGTTTATTTGGGAGCGGTGCAACATGTGTGTTACTTCCATTCATCTCTAGTTGCAGTCATTTCAACATATTCCCTTCTTAACCACATCATCCTTCACACAGTCCATCCACCTCCTTTTAGGTATTCCTGTCCCCTTGTAGCCTTCCACTGCCATAGCTAATACCTTCCTTACGACATTACTTTCATCCCTGCGCATTACATGTCCAAACAAGGACAAACTATTTATTTCACCGTAGCTTTTCCGTGATTGGTGCAACTTTCAAACTTCCTCTAATAAATTCACTCCTAATCTTATCCATTCTTGTCACACCACACATCCATCTCAACATTCGCATGTCAGCTACATGCAACTGTCTTTTATCCATCACGTTTACGAGCCAGCCTTCCGATCCATACAGGACAGCAGGCCGGATCATGCTCCTATAGATTTTTCCTTCAAGTCGAAGGGGCATTCGTGAATCATAAGTAGTTGCCGTAACCTGCCGCCATTTCATCCAGCCAACGTTAATCCGGTGCTTTACGGCTCGATCTAATTGTCCATCGCTCTGCAGTTGTGAACCAAGGTACCTAAAATCGGAGCAGGTTGGTATAGGGGCGCCGTCAAGCGCTATGACCGCGGGGCTAGAGAGACCGCCGAAATCGCAGAACATGTATTCGGTTTTGGTTCTGCTAATTTTCAGGCCAACACTCTCTAGCCTTTGCTGCCACTTTGCCAATCTACCCTGGACCTCGGTTCCGTCCTTCCCAACAAGGACAATGTCGTCGGCAAAAAGCATGCACCAGGGTGCCTCATCCTATATGTCTAATGTCAGTACATCCATTACTAACAGGAAGAAGTACGGACTTAAAGCCGACCCTTGGTTTAAGCCTACCGCCACACTAAAGTCATCGTTGTTACCCGCGGCCAACCGGACCCGCGTATGGGATTGCCTCTACATAGCCCGGATTAACTCTACATACTTTACTGGCACACCTTTCTCTTTCAGGGCCCATGTCGACTCCATGTATAGTGCGATAGAAAGACAGGCCAGGCATACGTCAATGTATTCAATAAATGACTGGAAGTCTATCATGGAACGTGCTCGCTCCAAAAGGCATTTTTAAGAAATTAAATGACACCTAAATGATTGACGTGAGAGCTGTTAATAGAGCTGTTATAAGGAAGGCAACAAAATTAAGTGGCTAAATATAAAGTCTTCGATTTGAAAGAAAATGCCCGGGTTTAGTTTGTAATTAGTTTATATATGCATATGATGGTCTGAAATTAGAATTTGTTTTGTTTGAATGTCAGATAAAAACTACACTTATGACTAGAAAGAGGAAAAGACAAAAGTGCAGAAGATCTAGAACTAGATTTGAAAAATTATATAATACCAGAAGCCTACTCGTCGCTAATACCAATTTCAGAGGCAAAAAAGAAAGACCTCATTAATCTATTTATCAAGGGGATAATCCCACAAGAGCTTCGTTTATGGTATGAATCTTTACCCACAAGTAAAGAAGTGATAGGATATTGGAACCTGACGTAAGAAGAGGAAGGACTCAAATGATTATTTATCGTATAGTTTTATTTTCTAATAAATTTTTTTCTATTTGATTGCACGATTAAGTAGGTACATTCATTTTTATATTTTAAATATTTTGTGTTTTTTTTGTAGTATTTCATTTAATTACGTTGATTGATTATACCATCATAGTTTCAGTTCTTTGTATTAGTATTTAAAACAACATTCAACACTTATTAAACCTTATAATTTGGTCTAGGTAGTATTCACATTAAACATGTAGCAGCAGATCTAAGGGTGAGTTCCACTTTACCTAACTCTAGTTATTATCTTCTAAATTCAATATAAACTAAACGAAAAATAACTAACTCCAGTCGACAATTAACTAACTCTTATCTAGATATTTTTTTTTTTTTTTTTTTTTTTTTTTTTATACTGGACACGTCAATTTGACTTCACCTCGCCTGATGTTAAGCTAAAGGCAAAGTCTAATTTTTCTTGTTTTTCTCGATTATACAACATTTTTTTTAAATTAATTTTCCCTTAATGCAAACTGTATTTTTTTCCCTATAAATATAGACCAGAAACGTAAAGATTAATAAAGGTAGACAAAAGCTATGACGATTTATATTTTAAAAAACTTTAAACGCTTATAACTCAAAACAAGGTTTTTCGACATAATGACTTTTCGCTCTACGGAGACGATATTATTATCACATAATTAGGAGTACTATCTCTTCAGGACTAGTCTTACCTCGTAGCTTCATCTAATATAAGCAAAGGCGGGTCCTTTAGCACAGCCCTTGCTATTGCTATCCTTTGCTTTTGTCCTCCGCTGAGCGCCATCCCTCTCTCTCCCACCATCGTGTCGTACCCGTCGGGGAATCCCGTAATGAATTCGTGTGCGTTCGCTGTCTTAGCCGCTTGATATACCTGGAGTATGTAGAGGAGAAATATATAGAGCTGGTTTCCGATGTAGTAGAATAGAGCCACTATATCTCTTCCCGTGGGTGTCGAAGAAGGCGACTAAGGGATAGGACTTTTCGACATTAGTGTCCACTTAACGGCAACCGGCTAGACCGATAATCTGTTTAGCCGCGTTTGGTCAAATACCCATTTGGTCCCATTGTCAAAAAACGTCTTGGAAAGGTTAGGTTAGAAGGCTAATGCATTAGGCCTTCGTGGTTATTTTTATATAACCACCCAGAAACCGGATAAAAAGTTCGCGATTTTTTCCTTTTGACAATTGGACCAAATGCGTATTTGACCAAACGCGACTAAACGCGAAAATCATAGCTGGGGTGTTACAGGCGTGAATACATAAAAAATTACCAACAGTTAGTGCCTGCGACTACTTGACATCATTACTAATTTGACTATAATTATTCAATGAATTTTTTATAGCATTTATTATGCTAACTTTAAAGTTCGAAAAACATCGGAAAAAATGAAATGCTCAAGTGAGACTTGAACTCACGACCTTTACCTTCCAGGGGGAATGCTCTTCCAACTGAGCTATTGAGCGACACCTTTATCAATTTAAATTTTCCTTCTCTTTATTGACTATAATTGATGGACGAGATTGGGGGCACTTGGGGATTAGACGGCAGACGAAAAAGATAAATCAAATTAAAGGCCTTTTATTCTGAGTGACAAGTCCTTTCTTAACTACGCACGTTGGTAAAAACCGACACATTGGTCCACTCATCATTCCTCTTTTCTATGTTAACCAAATTGTAATCTACCGTCTCCTCGCGTTTGAACCTCGATGTCACTCAGAAAAATACACCAGGATATCATTACCTCTGCATCAGTAGCCTCCGGCTTCCCATATCGGATGTTCTCTCGGACGCTGGTGGCGAAGAGTACGGGCTCCTGACTGATGAGGCCTATGGCTCGCCCGCGGAGCCACTCGGCGTCCATGTCCTTGATACTCACGCCATCTATTGTCACTTGGCCGGAGTTCACGTCATAGAATCTGTGAAATTTTGAACCAGAAACTCAAAAAAAATAGTAAGGAAAGAGTATGGTCTTTTGAGAATACATGTAATACTCGTATTCCGAGATGGTGATTCAGTATCACTCTTAGAACATATTTATAGCTTTTTAATATCCAACACTATTTATATGTTTTCTCCTTATTACGATTTTATTATAATATACTAGCTTTTGTCTAGATGTCGGTTATCGCGACCAAACTTAGCTTCTTTCTCATGGTCTAATCTACCCCTATACCATATTTCATCAAAATGGGTTCAGTGGTTTAGGCGTGAAAGAGTAACATACAGACAGACAGACATAGTTACTTTCGCATTTATAATATTAGTATGGATTAGCATGGATTATGTAGACAGGTATAGCTTAGAATACATACCGTTCTAACAAAGCAGCTATCGTTGATTTTCCATTTCCAGATGTGCCGACAATTGCCACTGTTTTTCCAGCTGGGATTTTTAGATTAAAGTGATCCAATACTACCTGTGAATACATCAAATTTAGCTTACCTAGTGGAATTTTTGTGTCTCTGGCTACCTCAATGGGAAAGTAATTTGTCTCTGGCTACCTCAATGGGAAAGTAATTGTATGTATGTTTGTATAAAATCATCTAAGAAGAGCTTAATAGAATATTCGTGTTTTTGTTCCCATTTAGGGCTCATCAGCATGCAGTTTTAGTCGGTTCGGTTCCGACCTACCCACCTCATCACTAGCTCCAGTTAGGTGAAGCCCAAGGAGGTTCCACATGGAAACCAAATTGATAGCAGGTGGGACCAAATTTAAATTGATGGGTTGCAATCTATATAGCCGTATTAAAAACTTTTTATACCACATAGCACACAAGCACACAGCCCACCTGTTGGAAAGTGGTTGCCATAGCCTATAGACACATTCACGCTGCCGACCCTGTAGGAGCTTTGGATGAGATAAATTTACAAACATAATGTATAAAGTATCCGGGAAAACCAAAACCCTTCCTTAGCGTCTGTTGGTTAAAAAGGTACTCACTGCGTGGGGTCTAGTAGGGTACGCGAAGACCACATCCTTGAATTCAATGTCTCCGTGAAACTCGTGGTATTTGATCACCTTTTTGCCAGATGTGTCCATTGTAGGCTCCTTATTAATGTACTGGAAATATAATATTATTGTGATTAACTACCCGCCAGTGAATACAGATTTCCTGTACTACGAAACTCGCAACGACAGCTGTCGCTCGACTCTTGTCGCGTAAGCGTGATATGTGCGAAAAGAACAGAGAAATAATCGCTAGTTATCGCAACGTAACTCAGTAATGGTCGCTTTGTTTACCTTTTTTATTTCGTCTCGTTGGCTTTACTTTAGAATGGCCTAGATTTCTTTTAACACGCTTTTATTAGCTTCACTTGTAACTATGTATATAAGATAATCTTGGAATCTTAATTTGACTCACTTCCCGGTCTTCGATTAGGATGAAATTTTGCACACGCTCTGAGTTCTGATGACAATACATGACTAGCTAAGAAACGTCATTACAAATCCAATATGGCGGCCTCCCCAAGATGGCGGACTGGCTGTTTGAAATCCACACCCATGATATGGGTATCAAATGAAAGGGTTTGCTGTCAGGAATACGAAAAAAATGGTCACGTGACTTAAATCCAATATAGCGGACGACCAAGATGGTGGACAGGCTATTTGAAATGTACCCCCATGATAATAGTATCAAATGAAAGGGTTTGGTGTCAGGAATACGAATACGAATAATTTTTAGTGCGTGCTAAAAGCTTGTTTTTTAGTTTTTTTAAACTATTATTATTATTTAGAATGATATTTTTTTATCTAGAATACGTCAATTTGACTTCACCTCGCCTGATGTTAAGCTAAAGGCAAAGTCTCGGAAAGAGGGTCACCATCGCAAACATGTACCATGTTAACAGTGGTGGCACTCAGCTTGACGGCCTCACGAGATGCCTTTTCACACCCCGCTTAAAGGACCCGGGACTGTAGGAAGAAGGAATAAGAATATGGCGTGCACCTCAAATACTCTTCCCCCGGCGCTAATTCCTTTCACAATCGCACCGAACAGTAGCGAGAGTTGCGCCACAGACCTCTGCACCGTCTGAGCGTTGACCAGGAACGCCATGACGTCACCGGCTGACATCTGCCCACTTGACATCAAGTGACCGCCGAGGAACATCGTTCCTAACACCATACTGTGAAAAAATAAATGGAATTTGATGTTATAATTTTTTTTTTCCTATGGCTTTCCCAATGATTCCGCTAAGACATTATACATACATTTTTATACAACTAACCTCCATTTCCTAAGGCAATTGCGAAAAAATGGTGAATCACTACTGTCTTTTTAATCAGATTTTCAGTCAATAGAAACAGTTGTATTGGCAAATCACGTCTCTGGATAAAATATGCAAACTACCAGTAACGATAATATTAAATAAATAAATAATAAATATTCCACAACATTCTACATAACGCTATCTAGTCCCATGGTAAGTTTTTATAGCTTGTGTTATGGAATCTAGAATATGGATAAACATACTTATATACTTTTTTTTAATAAATACATACTTACATATTATACATAGAAACACCCAGACCAATGCAAATAGCCATATTCATGCATACAAATATTTGCACTGAGCGGGAATCGAATCCGCGCCTCCTGCGTAACGGCCGCGTTCACTACCGCTAGGCCACGGAGGCTGTACAACTAACCTCAATTTTCTAAGTCAATTGCGAAAAAATTGTGAATTACTATTGTCTTTTTAATCAAATTTTCAATCAAAGAGCGAGGACTATAGAAAGAAGGAAACACGTAAGCTGGTAAGGAGTTCCAGGTGCGGTTAAGGGAATGAGTCACCGAACCGCTTGGTTTTGTTCAGTCAATACTCACCCATTGAGGAACAAGTTGGTCCCGGCCTGGAACAGCCCGATGCCGAGTCCCAGTTCCATGCCGAGTTCGGCGGCGGCGTCGCACTCGTGCGCGAAGGCCTGCGCCTCGTTCTTCTCGCCCGCGAACGCGCGCACTGTCCGCATGTTCGATATCGCTTCTTCCGCTACGAGCGTTGCTTTTTCTATCTTTTTGGAAAACAATACCGAAACATATACATAAACATATTTTTTAAGCTTAGCTTAGCAGAAATTGTGATGCCATAATGCTCCCAATTCTGTTGTTACATCTCTAAACTAAAATTTCTCTAAAAAAAATCTAATTGCATCTGTTTCTTTCATGATCAGATAAAAAGGACAGATGATTTTATTTAAGTTAAGACCTGTCAAATTAAGACAGCGCCTTGTTGGTGCGTAGTATGTAGTTAAGTCGCTGTTCGTAGATGTCGACTATAATTGAAGGGTACCGTCAAGGCGCCAACTTAATTTAACAGGTGTTCACAAAAATAAATCATCTGTCCTTTTCTATCTGATAATGAAAGAAGCAGAAAAGAAACAAAAGTTAGAAAATTTTTGTGAATTTTAAGTTTAGAGATGTAACCACAGAATTGGTAGCAATATCACTTAAAACAAACCTCAGCATAATTAAATTGGAGGAAACAAAGGCATAGTACAAAGTCTTACCTGTGTTTGAGCTTCTCTAGACAGCTTTCTAAGAAGGGACCCAATAAAAGTGCCTCCGATGACGACCGATGGGATACAGAGGAGGGTGAGCCCAGTTAGGTGCGGCGATATGATGAGTAAACTGGCAGCTGATCCAACAATCTGAAAATAGATGTAAATTTTAAAAATTATAAATGATGTAAATTAGGCCAACGAGACGAGAGAAAAAAGGTAAACAAAGCGACCATTACTGAGTTACGTTGCGATAACTAGCGATTATTTTCTCTGTCCTTGTCGCACATGTCACACGTACGCGACAATGGCCGAGCGACAGCTGTCGTTGCGTGTTTCGTAGTACAGGAAAGCTGTCAGCACAGCGGTTCTAAACTGTGAGATCCGCCAACTTATGATCAATTTCATTCCTTTCTGGAATGCGCTTGAAGTGATACGTAATAATTTTTAAATAAAAATGTTTGGAACCGCTGAAACTTTACCTTTTTCTCTCACTTCGTTGGCTTTACTTTATATCAATCAATCAATAAGCCTATTACAGTTTACTACTGGATATAGGCCTCTCCCAATGGGCGCCATCTCTATTGTTTTTTATAAAAGTTCGGGACTTCTGGAGATATTTTTGCCGATGCAGCACCCGTGAGCACGACTAGACTAAGGCATCGCACCCAAAACGTCGCCAAAAGTAACTTAGACAAAAAATATCGCGTGAGGTCTCGAACTTTTATAAAAAACCCATGAGTAGGTATATCACGCTATAGTTTAAAATTAACATGTATATGACGGACCTAGTGTGGGGCGCCCTGCGACTAAATGGAGCGACGATATACGCAGAGTGGCTGGTGGAGAGTGGAGGAGGACAGCCGAAGACCGGGCTAAGTGGCGTGTCATGGGCGAGGCCTATGTCCAGCAGTGGACTGCTGTGGGCTGATGATGACTGACCTAGTCATAATATGGTGCTAGAATTTAAATCCCGGGTGGGGCAAATTCTTAGGTATTTTGTTACAAAACATAATAATTATGTTTTAGAAGAGAATCTTCTTAACATCCCATTGATTCAGCGTGCGGGTCAACCGTCAATCTTTTTGTTGTGCAAATTCCAAGAGTTGTGACGCAGTTTATAGAATTAAGGGGCCCTTTTGGATGCTTAAGGATGCTAGGGGGTTTTTTATGTACATCAACACAAAGTTTCACTACTCGTGTTTCACTCACTATCTAGCCAACTCTGGTATGAATCTGCTCATGCGGCTTTAGATACTTATTCTAAAATAGCCCTTATTGCAGTTCTCGACAAGCCAAGGCCTTTCAAAATATTATAAAAAAGAAAAGAGAAGCCCAATGAGATATAAGATGGGAAACTATCTATTTTTACCTGTGTTATTGCTCTGAGTCCACCAGAAATGGTCTGCTTGAAAGAACTTTTAAAATCTTGAACATCAACTGTTAGCCTGTAAAGCAATTATTTGGTTATTATTGTCTAAATAATGCATACACAAAACCACTGCCCCAAGATCGCGCAATGAAAGTTATCACACTAGCTGGTTTGTATAAAACATGTTTATATTCTGTATTAGCTTTTTCCCGCGGCTCCGCCCGCGTGAATGTCGGTTATCGCGACAAAACCTAGCCTATGTCCTTTCTCAAGGTCTAATCTACCCCTAAACCAAATTTCATCAAAATCGGTTCAGTGGTTTAGGTGTGAAAGCGTAACATACAGACAGACAGACAGAGTTACTTTCGCATTTATAATATTAGTATGGATTACTAGGCAAAGCTGAGATCCAAGGCCTATAGACTAGATTAACTGGAGGCCTTGGATCTCATCCTTACCCAGAAAAAGATTTGAGAAAAAAACCAACATTGCTAATCCTACTAATATTATAAATGCGAAAGTTTGTAAGTATGGATGGATGTATGTTTGTTACTCTTTCACGCCTAAACAGCTGGAGCGATTTAAAAAAAAATTGGTATGGAGTTAGCTGACACCCTGGATTAACACATAGGTCGCGATAACCGACATCCACGCGAGTGGAGCTGCGGGCAAAAGCTAGTTTATTTATATGTAAGTTAATTCTGAATTTTCCACACCTATTAACTAGTTCACCAGTCCTCTCCTGGTCAAAGAATGCCATGTCCTGTCTGAGTATGGACTCAAACAGGTCCTGTTTCATATGACTGGCCACTTTCTCACCCACTTGAGAAAGTAAGTGGATGTAGAAGAATGTGAAGGTTGCCTGAAAATATATAAATCCAAACATTAAAGTCAGCTAGAGAGGTTAGGCACAACAGGATTTGGGTCAGGATTTTTTTGTTATATGAAGTGTAACAAAATGAACTCTCGGAACTTTGATGATGACTTTTGGAAGTCAATGACCAATGAAGGTGGTTCATAGGTAAGTTTCATAAGCCGACGCAGGCGTATCATGACTCAAGAGCTCCCAAATTCCGAACTTTTTTTTTTTTATACAGGACACGTCAATTTGACTTCACCTCGCCTGATGTTAAGCTAAAGGCAAAGTCTCGGAAAGAGGGTCACCATCGTAAACATTTACCATGTTAACAGTGGTGGCACTCAGCTTGACGGCCTCATTAGATGCCTTTTCACGCCCCGCTTAAAGGACCCGCGACTGTAGGAAGAAGGAAACACGTGAGCTGGCAGGGAATTCCAGGTCTTAGTGGTGCGGCATAGGAATGAATCACTGAAACGCTTGGTTCTAGCCGGTATACTCTGCACCGTAAATGGATGGCATCTTAGCCCTGCACGTGTCGTCCTGTGAAGGAAAGGGGAGGGTGGGACTAATTGGAAGAGCTCGTCAGAACATTCACCATGGTAGAGACGGTAGAAAACTGCCAAAGACGCAACATCTCTACGCAAAGGCAAAGGCTCGAGGGTGTTCGTGACCTCAGGATCCCCAATAATGCGGACCGCACGTCGCTGCAACCTGTCGAGATCATCTAATAAGTACTTTGCGGAGCCGTCCCAGAGATGTGAGCAGTATTCCACGCAGGAACGAATTTGGGTCTTGTATAGAAGACACCGCTGCTCCGGCGTGAAAAAACGTCTCACTCTGTTCAGGACTCCGAGTTTACGCGAGGCTGATTTGATGATACTCTCGATATAGTTTTTGTTATTCAGTTTGCAGCGAACATCCATACCGAGGATAGTGAGGTGATCCTGCAGTGGCAGTGGTGTGCTCTGAAGAGTGGGAAGGGGAAGGAAAGGAGATACCTTTGCTGTAAACGCACATGCCTGGGTCTTCTTGGCATTGAACTCGACCAGGTTCCTAGCACCCCATTGAGAAATGTGGTCCAGGATCCGGTCCAGCTCAGTGACAAGAAGCTGCCTTTTTTCCGCGATATCAGACTGCTTGGCCGCAGGATGTGCGTAATAACTCCCGTGTAAGGTACTGTCATCTGCATAGCAGTGAATGTTTCCGTTACAGAGCATGTCATTGATATGCAGAAGAAAGAGAGTGGGAGATAAGACGGAACCCTGCGGCACGCCAGCATTTACCTGCAAGAACTCCGAAGCTCGTCCATCACAAAGGACGCGAATACGGCGCCCCTGCAGGAAGCTTGCAACCCAGTTACACAGTCTAGGAGGCAGGCCAAAGGCTGGTAGCTTGGAAAGAAGCGATTTGTGCCATACCCTATCGAAAGCTTTGGCGATGTCAATACTAATTGCCAGTGACTCACCGTGCTTCTCCATAGCCTCACCCCAAAGGTGGGTCATGTACGCCAGAAGATCACCCGTTGACCGTTTCGGTCTGAAACCGTATTGCCGGTCACTAAGCAAGGAGTGATCTTCTAGGTGGCGCATGAGCTGTGTGTTAATTATGTGCTCGAACACCTTGCACAGCACTGAGGTGACGGCTATGGGTCGATAGTTGGCTGGGTCCGAGCGATCCCCCTTCTTGGGGACCGGCTGGACATTCGCCTCCTTCCAAGCCGAAGGCACTGTACCCGAACTGTAGGACAGTCGGTACAGCCGCGTCAGCATAGGAGATAACTCCGCTGCACATTTTTTAAGTACAACCGCTGGAATACCATCAGGACCACTGGCTTTCCGGACATCGAGTGATTGTAGTACTGCACGGACATCGCGTTGCCTGATACGTATATCAGGCATTGCGTGGTCACCAGTGGGCATTGTCCGTGGTTGCATACCACAATCATCGACTCGGGAGTTAGCCGCAAAGAGATTGACCAGCAAATTTGCTTTCTCTTGCGGCTCATGGGCCAGAGATCCATCGGGATAGCTCAGCGGGGGCAGCGAGGGCTGGCAGAAGTTGGCTTGCACGGCTTTGGCCAGTTGCCAGTAGCCACGGCTACCCGTGGGATGCGCCACTAGCTCTTGGCCCAGCCGTGCTATGCGCTGGGCATCCGCTCTGACGCATGCCCTCTTGCAGACCTTTGTGGCTCTGTTGTACGCCGCCTTGAAGTGACCCACGTTGGGATCGCGCGTGGCGCGCGCCCGCACCCAGGCGCGGTACGCAAACTGTTTATGCTGAATAAATCCTTTTTTGGGGCATAGTTAGCAATACTGATCACTCCCCAAAGTTCCGTGAGTTAATCTTGTTAAGTACACCTTATAATAGGACATGTCAATTCGACTTCTGCACCTCGCCTCGGTAAGCTGAAGGCGAAATTTCAGCAAAGTTACCAAAACAGACACTTATGATGTAACAATCTGATAGAGAAATACAGTTGTCAGTTACTGTCAAAAGTAGATGAACATTCAAGCTAGGGCCTTGTCTCTAAAACCTTTCATTCATTCATAAAATAAATGCAACTGAGATTAACACTGGTATTGATACGAGTATAATTACTGCTTGTTGTATAATTTGTTGTTGTAGAAATAAAAAGAAGAGCAAATATTACATGGAAGAAGTATTGGGCCATGAAAGAAATCTTCAAAGGAGACTATAACATAAATTATACTACGAGCGTTATATGATGATCCCTATGACAGTTCGTTAGCGCTTAACATTGTACTGACGTCCTATCACATCAAATCCTTTAGAGGTCCATTAAAAAGACGAAAAAATCATAATTGTGTACAATTGTAAATTATAAAAATGAATATTAAGAAATTATTACGTAATGTTCGGAAATAATAGAAAAAAACTCAATGCAAATGTACATGGTACGTGCTGCAAAAGTTACGTCGTCAAGCTGTTATCGACTAAGAAGGGACACATCGATAAACAAAATATCGATAATTTGTTGGAAATATAAAACAAATGCTTTGAGTTTGTATTTTATTTATATCAATCTGAATCTGATACAGGGTCGGATCTTCAAAATCTGAGTCTGAACTGCAGCTATCCGTGACGTTTATTATTAACGGTTGGTCAATGATATTGTCGTATTGTACATCTCGATCCCAGTCTTGTAAGCAAATTTTCTTCGTTCTTTCGACCACTTTTCGCCAATCGTCAGCTTGCGCTCAAGTGACAGCTGCTGTCACTTGAGCGCAAGCTTCTTCCAATAAAACCATCATTTTATTTGCCGTGAATGGCGGAGTTGTGTTATGCCTAGCTGCATGACCTGAAAATATTTGTACATTCAGTAATTATTTTTAGAAATATACCTATGCATATACATAATATTATATAAATAAAAAATATAGATACCTTTGATCTGCGCCCATATCAACTCGATTGCATTATATTGGCAGTGATAGGGCGGTAACCGAATTACCGTGTGTCCATTTGATTTGGCCAATTCATCCAAAAAATATGATGGGTGCGTCTGTTGTTTGTGAAAGTTCAACAGTCTAACCAACTCTTTTTTTAACATCTGACTGTCAGTTTCCACACCATTGCCGTGTAACCGCTCTATAATTTCAGCTTTTTTGTTATTGCTGCTGGGGGTTTGTTAATTTGGACTGAGTGATATGAAGCATTGTCCATTAAAATATAGTGAGGCTCATTCAAATTTTCTAATAGTTTTATAAACCATGTCTTAAAGTTTTCGAAATTCATTTCCTCGTGGTACTCCGTTGTTTTCACTGACTTAAAAGCCCACAGGCAATTCGGCACAAAACCTGTAGCTGTGCCAGCGTGGCAAATGATTAAGCGCTGGCCCTTTCCTTCAGGAGTTTTTGTGCTGGATTTCGCTGTGTCATCCGTCCATGCCTTACCTACAGTATGATTGGCGTTCAGCCATGTCTCATCAAGGTATACTACCTTCTCCCAGTTATCAATTTGTTTGATTTTGCGAAGAAAATCGCATCGTAGTAAAGCTATGGCAGTACGCTCCATTAATATTTTTCTCTTGTCACATTTTTTATAGCGGAATCCACATTTTTTCAAAACAATTCTAAGAGAAGTAGCACCGCCTTTGAAGAGTTCTGCAGCTTTTAATGAAGATAATAACTTCTGGCAGGTCGGTAGTTCACCTCGTAGGTAGTAACCATAAATACGATTGCGTATAGCATCTAAATCAAATTCATCAGGTTCTGTTATATGACATAACCTTTTCTTTTTCTTTGGTGTTAATAGTTTATTGTCCTCCATGGACGACTCCCCAAATTTTTCCTTTGTTATTCGAGAAACAGTAGCCTTTCCGATTCCTAGAGCGATCGATCTACACGATCGCGAACATTGTCAAGCGGTAACAAGGGTCCGCCATTTTGTTGTTCACGAGCAAAATAGTCTCGCAAACGAACTACAAACTCGCGAACTTCACTGTTGAGAACAGTTTTCCGCTGTATTTTCGGCATTTTACAAAACCGAAAATCAACAAACAGGTAACAGAAAATCAACAAATAACACAAAACAGCGAAAACAGAAGCAAAACTCAGCTAACAAAGAAAGACGTGGCGCATACAAGGCGGACTGACAAGACATGACATGACTGAATTAAAAAAATACGGTAGGTCTATGGCCTCCATTTAAATACTTTTCCATGTAATCCATAATTGCCAGCTAATTATGAATTCTTTAAAATTCAATTCAAAAAGAATTTTAAATTCTTTAAATTATGCAATTTGAATATAAATTAAAGTATAGTAAAATAAAATATAATAAGGCTGTTACTTTTTTATCTAGTGTTTTATGTCCATCAATGCGCGTAGTCTTTTTTTCAAAATAAATAAATATTGCTTATTATGTTGAATGACCTGGCTGAATGACATGACATTTGCCTGAAAAAACAGTATTTTATCGAAATTGTTTCGCATAACTAATACAACTGTCAGTTGAAACGTCATAGGGATCATCATTCGGCGATACCACTATACAAGAAAATAACATTTGACACCTGTCTTCTACCTTGTTTGGTTTATGGCTCACAGACTTGGACTTACACAAAGACTGTAAAAAACAAAATTCAAACCACTCAACGAGCAATGGAGAGAAGTATGCTGAGTGTTTCAAAATGGGATCGAGTAAGACACGAAAAAATTAGGCAAAGAACTAAAGTCACAAGATGCACTCATATACAGCCTCCAACAGAAGTGGAAGTGGGCAGGTCATGTCGCTCGACTCTCTGACAAGAGGTGGACCAAACGAGTCACAACCTGGCGAGGCCCATCTGGCAAACGCAATTTTGGTAGACCACATAAACGATGGGTCGACGATATTGTTGAGACAGCAGGAAAACAATGGATGTCAACAGCAAACAACAGAGAGACCCAAAGTGGGGTCCACAACATTATAAAATGAAATTTAAGAGAATTAACATTACTAATACTACTATATACGGAATTATAATACTAACAAAACTAACAAAGTAAAAATTACTGTAAATGTGGAAATAAAAGGCTTTATTATTATTATTTCTTTTATTTTAGTAAATAACATATAAATTACATTTTTAAATATATCCTTAAAAAAAATACAAAATATATTTAAAAATATAAAAAACAGTGTCCCATTATTATTATTATTATTCTCTTTATTCATTTATAAACCCTATAAATTATATTTTTAAATACATATTAAAAAAAAATCCATTTAAAAATATAAAAAATAGTATCCCACCGGCATCGGGTACAGGGACCAAGCTACCGGTGGTTAGGGCTCTAGAGAAAGGAACTTCCTCACGATGCGCGCCGTATCAAGGAGTACTGCCTTCTGCATCTGGCCCTTGACCCAACCATCCAACCCGAGCCTCTTCAGATGTTGGTCGAGGCTCTTTGCTATCAGTCCGTTGACTGATACGACTATCGGTACAATGATTGCTGAGTCAACATTCCACATGTCGACAACCTCGTGGGCCAAGTCCAAGTATTTAACTTGTTTATCTTTCTCAGCTTTCACGAGATTCTCGTCATGAGGAATGGTGACATCAACAATCAATGCTCGGCGTTCGGATCGGTCTATCACCACAATGTCAGGCTTGTTAGCTACAACAGTCCTATCAGTGATGATAGATCGATCCCAGTACAATGTGATATGGGTATTTTCTAGAACTGGCTCAGGAACATACCTATAGTACGGCACCTCAAATTCCACAAGGTTGTATTTCAGAGCAAGTCGCTGATGGATTATCCTGGCTACTTGATTATGTCTGTGCAAGTACTCGCCGTTAGCAAGACGAGAACGACGAGAAGACCTCGCGATTATGAAGGGTCTTGGCATTTAAAAAACCTCGACCCCCACATTTCCGCGGGATGTACAATCTCATGACTGACGACCGTGGGTGGTGCATTCGGAATGCAGTCAACTGAGTCCGGACTTTCCTATCGATACTATCGAGTTCAGTCTGAGTCCACTTGAGTATGCCAAAAGAGTACATCAAGAGTGGCATGACCCAACTGTTACAGGCACGCACTTTGTTACCACCTGACAAAAGACTGTTAAGTACCTTTTTCAGGCGGCCAAAGAAACGTTCCTGTAACATTTGTTTCATGTCGACCTCATTGATGCATAACGCCTGTGACATACCCAAGTATTTATAGGTCTCAGTTACGAGGAGTGATCTTAGGTTAGTGGAATCAGAGAGTTGTATACCCTCCGACTCCACCACCCGCCCTCGTTTTACATGAATGACTGCACATTTGTCCACACCAAACGCCATTTTAATAGAATTACTGAATGTTTCAGTAATCTTCAGTAAAGTTATTAATTGAGGGTTAGTGTGGGCGAATAGCTTTAAATCATCCATGTAAAAGAGGTGGGATACCATCTGACCCTCTCTTCGTAGCCTATAACCTAATCCTGAATTCACTAGTAAAGTACTAAGTGGATTCAGGGCTAAGCAGAACCAAAGGGGACTCAGACTATCCCCCTGGAAAATACCCCGCTCTATTGTTATCGGCACGCCACCACCCAAAGCCTGACGACACCCTGGATAGAAAAGAACCGTCCTCCATTGCCCCATACATAACCTTAAGAAGGTACATAGAGTTGTATTGACTTTATACAACTCCAGCACCCTCAAAAGCCACGTATGTGGCACGGAGTCAAACGCTTTCTTGTAATCTATCCAGCATGCTGTCAGATCCTTACGATTGCGGCGAGCTTGTTGGCTAATAGCCATATCAATCAGGAGGAGCTCCTTAGTACCCCGGGCCCCATTCCTACATCCATTCTGAGAGGCACACATAATAGAATTATTGTTTATATGATTGTTAATCTTAGCTCTCAGGATGGATGTAAGAAGTTTATAGACCGTTAGGAGACATGTAATCGGTCTATAATTATTGGGCTCCAGAGTACTACCAGTTTTATGGAGCAGGTGAGTAACTCCTGTCGTCATAAAAGCTGGTAGCGTCCCATTATTATTATTATTATTAGTATAATTTGTTCTATTGTGTGACCGCTTTGCACCAAATAAATGTTTCTTTCTTTCTTTCTATTGCTTGGGACCCTGAGGAGGGCCAGACCCGAGGACGGCCAGACCCTAAGGGATAGCCCTGGGTCAGCTGGGGTGCAAGGGGTCGAAGACAACTTCACCTCCGGCGTAGCACCACGACCCTTAGTCGGCGTGCGGTTTTAGTCGGTTTGAGTCCGTCATAACCTGCCCTTCCGGCTCCGGTGGGGGAGGTATCCGAGTGGAATTCCGCAGCAAAAATAAGGTATTGCTTGGGATACATGTATTGGACCTAAACTGTGTTTTATAAGCGCTGTACACATTTTTTGGTTATCTTTTGAGAATAGCATGCAATACTACTGCGGATGCGGACGGATGCTATGTGGATAAGCTCAAATTCACCAAACCTAGAATATTACAACACAATCTGCATATGCCAGGTAGGTGCTATATAATCAAAGTAAACTTACCTGTCCAATATACAATGATACAAGTTTTAAGGCAGGGAACTTGATCTCCTCAATGAAATCTGCACCAGGATTTTGTCTTAAGTTTGCTAATACATTCACTATGGTTCCCAACATCACTGGAATGTACACATTTAGAAATGCCACTGCTAATGCTGACTGTAATTAAAAAAAATTAAATATTAGAAGAGGATTGAAAAGTTTTTTTTTTTAATTTCTCCTTATTTTAGGCAGGAAAGTCTAGCTTTAAAGATTTGTTTCAGAATCTATAGTTCAGGCTGTACTGTACAGGCTTCCCTGTCGGAGAAGGTTTTTTTAGGAGGTTGAACAGGAGCCTCTCTTATAAAACCCAATAAATTCATCATTATCACCTCAGCCTTGGATGCTATCCTGATTGCATTTAAGGCTGAGATGCTCTCAGAGCTCAAGGTCCGCCTTCCTTCCTTCTTATAAAACCCAAACAACTATTCAAATGTAAATCATACCCAGACTTCAAAACTACAAGTTTGGATCCAACCAGGAACAATGATAACCCGAGTATTTTTTTTTTCGTCCTCTCTGATACCTCCCCCGCCGGAGCCGGAAGGGGAGGTTATGTCGGACTCGAACCGACTAAAACCACACGCCGACTGACCCAGGGCCAGCCCTTACGGTCTTGCCCTCCTCGGGAACACGAGTATAGCAGTGAACAGAATAGAATAGAATAGAATGTAATGAAAAAGCCATTAAAGTATACTCACAGCAACAGCAGCAACTAATAACAATTTATGAGGTTCTAAATATGAGAGAAACTTATGCCAATCAAATTTCGCACTGTCATTTTCTACATTCGGTCTTCTCTGAATTATCCTACTACTTGGCGCTGCCTTACAATATGCAGGTCCATTACTTAATATATATCTAACACCTAGGCCCAAGCTGACGCCTGTACACAGCTTCCAAGGACTACAAAGTAATAATAAGCCGGACTTTGAACTTTTTTCTGTCGAAGTTTTAACCTCAGTAAAATATCGTTTTACGACATTAGACGGCTTGTTTTTTATTATGTTTGCAAAGTAAACATTACAATTACTCGTTAGTAACCTGTAAACAATAATATATGTGAGTGGTACAGTTAAATTCCTGGTTTATTTACGATTATAAATGTTTGTATGCTCTTTTTATTTACCGTTGCCGTATAAGCAAGCATGAGGGGGTTTGCATTAACTGCCACATTTTTACAAATTTACACTTATTATGCTACTCGAATAGTAATGATTTATACATGCTTTTAGTCTTAATTAAATAAATTTTATGAATTTTGTAACGACATTGATTTAATAACCTCACTTTTTAACTCAATGTCACTGTCACAATGATGACGTAACACTAACAGTTCTGTAACATTTGCACTTTTGTTTAAAATTATTACGGTCACTTTACAAAGAAAAATATAATATTTTAGGAGTGTAAGTGATTAATTTCATTGTAATTAAATCTAAACCTTGAACATAATTATGCTTTAAGAAGTAACAATACCTTAATGATATTTTTTGAAGAAGAAATATGTTTCTGAACTAATATTTTAAACTTCGTTACACACAGAAATAGAATTACGCATAGACATCAAATTTATTATTATTCTTCTACTTTTATTTATAAAAGTCTCAAGTTGGAATTTTTCTGTATGATTCAAAGTTCAAAAACTAGTTCGACATTGATTGAGTTCAAATTTTAATTTGTATTTTTTATGTTCGATACAACCCATTTTGACTACAGTTCTTTGCTTATTTTAGCGACAAGAGATGGCGCCACATCGGCTACATTCGGGATGTAGAACTTTTTTTTTACAACAAAGATTTTGCCGCGGTATTGGCGGTATCGTATATTGTATCGTGAGATGAGCATGGAAATTAATTTTGAATTTGGCACTCAGTAGATAGGTATATTGAGGTAGTGATGATAACTCAATTTTAACTGGTACCTACCTATTACCTACCGATGCGACCGGTTCTATTCGTAAATGTGTGGTAGTAACATGGTAGTAACTATAATCGTACTTATACGGTTAGGTTAGGTACATAACATACTTGCTGTAAAGTACCCACCTCTATAACCCATCTATAGCATACCTAGGTAGGTACGCAGTAGATAGGTATATTGAGGTAGTGATGATAACTCAATTTTAACTGGTACCTACCTATTACCTACCGATGCGACCGGTTCTATTCGTAAATGTGTGGTAGTAACATGGTAGTAACTATAATCGTACTTATACGGTTAGGTTAGGTACATAACATACTTGCTGTAAAGTACCCACCTCTATAACCCATCTATAGCATACCTACCTATAGGTAATATTATATCATTCTTTAGGAAAGCTACAAAAAGTTTCACTTCGTTGGTACCTATTCTATTTGCGTACCTATCGTAACCTACCTACTATTTTTTTGCTATGTAGGTTTAGTTACACAGCCAGTCTAATATTATACCTGTATACTTAAATATTAGATAGAAATCTCCCCACTTATAACACAGCAATAAAATAAAATTGACCACACAGTTTTAAATTTCACCCCTGAGAGGCGAAGATCAAAACCGCGCCCCTATAAGTATTGCAATGTTTTAGCCCCAACTATTGGACCCCTTTTGCAACCGTAAAGCGCTGACAATAAAATGCATTGCGCGTTAAATAATGTTTAATTTGTTTGTAAATGTGGCTTTATTGTTGCTGTAATTATTTTGAAGCAGGGTCGTTTGTAAGTGAAGAGGTAGAATTTAATTTTTTATTTTTATTTATAGGATACGTCAATTTGACTTCAGCTCGCTTTATGGTAAGCTAAAGGCAAAGTCTCGGAAAGAGGGTCACCAATCACCATTATAAACATTTACCATGTTAACAATGGTGACACTCAGCTTGACGGCCTCATCAGACGCCTTTTCACGCCCCGCTCAAAGGACCCGGGACTGTAGGAAGAAGGAAACACGTGAGCTGGCAGGTATAGTGAAGTTATTTGTAATTAATTGGTTAAGTAATTGTAATTCAAGCGAAAGTTATTTCATGTCGGCCCACCTATATAATGATTTCGAGGGGTGCCCCTTTTTTCGTATAACATTTTATATCCTAATGTCGAATGGCATAAAATGTTTAGCATAATAGTCACTTCGCATACCTAATGGTCTTTTGGCATAATGGTCTTTACGCATAACGTATTCTTTGGCATAATTATCAATTTCCCTAATTGTCTTGACCATAACTTTGTTATCTATAAATTTTAAAGTCATAATAATCTTAACGCATAAATGAAACAAATACGATAAATCAAAGTATGTAATGTCATTCATTATTGATTGATTGATTAATGATTAATAATAAGGAATATTTGCAATAGCTTTGGTTTAGGTTCAATTAAAGTTAGGTAGGTTAGGTTAGGTTAGAACATGACAAACAACGCACGAGCCGAGCGAGCGAAGCGAGCGTGCCGGGGTAGCGGCCGGCGAAGTGCCAGAAGCGAATCGCACTCATCGAGTTAATTATTTTTATACAAATTTACCTGCTTCTTCAGATATATTTGTTTTCCAATCAGCAAAATAAATGGATTATGTGCGTTTAAAATGTAATTAAAATTTAAGGAGTTAAATTATGTTTAAATATCGTTATACGATAAACCATTATGCTCAATAATTTTATGGTTAAAGATGATTATGACTAAAGTAATTATGCGAATGAAATTATACGTGAAAATTTTATGCCGAAACAGCGTTATGCGAAAAGATGATTATGCTAAAACCAGTTATGCATTTCGAAATTAGGACTTTCAATTTTATGCAACCCAATATGGAACCCGATTTCCAGATAGGTATACCTACCTACCCAGAAAAGGAGCTGACGTGAACCAGGTGGGCCCTGAGCCAAGATTGCCCATAGCCCACAAAATCACGAAGGGAGTGATAGGCCACAGCATAGTTGCCGAAACAAATCGCAGATGGAAATCCTCGCCTGTCATGAGACAGTCGAAGATCTTCATAAAAAGCATGGACACGAAGAAATCAAGCCAACTGTTGAAACTCTCCAGGGGAAACATGAGGCTGGTTATAGAAGTAATAACAGGACACTGTCGACTAAACAGGCACCTGACACTTATAGGAGTGAAAACCGACCCCAAATGCCCAGAGTGCATGGAGGCCGAGGAGACCAGCCTCCACCTGCTTGCCAAATGCCCCATGTACTCAAGAGCAAGATGGGAAAACATGGGGACGGACACATTAGAAACACCAGACCTTGAGGATCTGAAGGTGGAACAGATCGTAAGATTCTGCAAAGAAACAGGTAGGTTCGACGGAGCGCCGTGATTGCCGGACGCCCCCTTGGCCTCCCCAGGGGAGGCACAGAGGATTTGGGTGAAATGGCCCACAAAGAGGGCAGATCACCCGTCCGGTCGACGGCGTCCCCCGCTGGAAGTAAGTAAGTGAGTACCTACCCAGTTAGGGTTTCAGGGAGGTACCTACCTCAAATCCTACTTTAACTAGGTATAATACCTAACTACTTACTTCAATTATCTTCGCAACGAAATCACTCCACCATCAATTCTTTTTGAACGCGCCTATTTGCATACATAAGATGCATGTTTGTAATTACCTATGCTGGGAGAGACTGGAAACTGGAAAACTGATACAAAAAAAAACGCAATTTTCCTTTACAGAGACCAAAAACTCGAAGTAATGAACCACATTAATAAATTTAAATCTCGAGGTTTTTTGAAAGCTTTAGGTAGGTACACTGGTATTGGTATAATTACCGGCATATATCTCGCCCATAAAATGTCCTCAATATGAGCAGTACGTACGCGTCTTTTGGCAGTAGATAACACAGGATGGTGGCGGAGGAGCTCATATCCACCAATCCTCTTCTTTACATGCATAGTTATAAAACAATGTCGTTTTCTCTTTCTGTCCCTATGTATACTTAGGTATATCTTTAAAACTACGCTACAGATTTTGATGCGGTTTGCTTTAATAGACAGAGTAATTCAAGAGGAAGGTTTAAATGTAGGTATAATACATGCTTAATATGTCTAGTAGAAGGTGTAGCGGGTATGGAACCTGACGCCACACGGGCGGAAAAAAATTGGCGATAAGTACGCCGGGTCAGGTAGTAGGTAGATTATTATTATATCAACGAATGATTTTTCAACCATTTTTAAACATTGATTTTTGATGACCCCGCCCGAATATTTGAATGAAATTTTTATAGCAATTATTATGCTAACTTTTAAGTTCGAAATACGTCGGGAAAATATTTTTATTTGTCTATGATCTTTTTCAAACCTACCACAGGTGTAAAACAGTAGTAAAACAGGGTCGATGTTCCGCACAGTTTACATTGATATTTTGGAAAACTGACTTCTAAGAGAGTGAAGCAGGCGTTAGAAGTTCATACAACAAGTCCGTCGTCAGTCTAGAAAAATACTCTTGGAGGCGTTAGGCGACTACCACGCAGGCGGAGCTGCGGGCGACAAGCTAGTTATATCAATAATCCGCGTGCACCAGGGGTAGGCATCGATTCTTTCGCGACTTAGGGCCAAGATACATGCCGGGAACTGTACCTTTAAAAAATCACAGATGGTCAAGTGGCGGGAACGAGCCCCGGTTTTGGCGCCAATAAAACCTTTTGTTTAACACAAGTGGCGCGTTTAAATCGCTATTATTTGTGTATCATGAGTTTTATTTGATTTTATGCCATTTTATTATTCTGTACGCGATTTTATTGAAGATAATTTTATTTTAAGGGGTTGAATAATTTTTGTAAGGATACGGGACACTTTTTTAATGCATAGCATTGGCAACCTCTGTGGCGTATGGCGTGTGGCGGTAGCGAACTCGACTGCAACCCAAGGGGCACAGGTTCAATTCTCGCTCATCGTACTTTAATATTGGTATTGGTCTGATTATTCTCGTGCCTCGGATAGTACCTACGTTAAACTGTCGGCTCGGTTGTTACGTAAACATCTAATCTATTCAAATTCAAAGTATTTATTCAAAATTGTGTAGCACTACTAAGTACAGCTTTTTGACGTCAAATTCTGCTTAAAACTAAGTTTACCACCTACTTACTGCAATCGTTACGGGTAATTGGAGCCCTGAAAAAGTTTCTAACTACTCTAAGTACAGAACTAAAGTGCATATTTTTTTTATAAATAAAATAATAACAGCATTCGACGAATATTCAAAATGAAAGGAAATATGGAAATGTGGGACTAAAAACGCCACATTGCCAGCGATTATGCTAAAAACGGGCAACTTTTGAAATTTCAGTAAGTTAATCTCAATAGATTCCTATAAAATTCGTAAAATGGTTACTTATATGAGCTGAACCACAACAATTCATTTACTAAGCATATTCTAATTTCGTGTTAATGTCGCGTAAATTAAGACAAAATGTTATCCTAATACGATTGAAATAAGGTGGCCTTTTTAGACGCAGTTGTAATTTAAATGAAAGAATATAATTATGTTTAAAACACAACAGCATAGAAAATTTCTAGCTGCACTATCTCTTCCTTTTCGTTATCGTGCAAAAAATCCCCACGGAGCCGGTGGAGGTGGTTATGTCAGACTCGAACCGAATAAAACGCCCGCCGTCTTGGGTCTTTGGTTGCCGGAGGTGAGATTGCCGAAAGCATATCTCTCGCACGCACTATCTCTTCAGGAATCAAATTTAAAGGACGGGTACTACCCCTAAAATGACATTAATAACAACAATGACTCTATTTATCTATGGTTGTTCCCACACTGACCACTGGCAATTTGGTCACCACATAAATACTGAATCATGGTTACCGTAATAAATCATTTTGCATTATTATATTGTGATTAATGACAATACATTTATTGCTTCCGTTAGTTTGAAAGAATTTCGGTAGATGTCTCCTGGGTCGGCCCAAGACTTGTGTACCTATATGAAAATTTCACTTTTCTAGAACGTACTACAAAGTGTTAAAATAATCTCAATACCAAAGTATTATGAGCAAATCAAACAGTTTTATTGATATAAATTGTATTATTATCCGAACTTAAATGTTTTTACCAGATCACAGCAATCCGTCAACAGGAAGGACAGCAAAACCGAGTAATTAAAAACATTTTGCATATATTGAACATATACATTTTCAATGTAAACCTTTGAGAATGCCGTAAGGCGAAACCGGTCAGGTGTAATATAATAAATACTGTGGAAAAAGTGCAAGTGTTCTCAATATGTGTCACAATGAATTCCACCAAGTGCCATCAAAATAATATAAACATTTTGAGCACTTTGTTCATTAACTTTCTGATGCTGACTTATACTCATAGGTAGGTACTCCACCTTGAAATCGAACCCAGAACCTTTCGATCACACACAAACATTACCGTAATTAGTCTACCGAAGATAAATGATCATCCTCAACCAACTAATCTTTACCAAACTCACCCGTTTACAGAACCCATCATAAATAATTGCCAACCCATATGCCGTCAACCGGTAGCACAATTTAAACGGCAAATATCAATAATATTCAATACCTACTAATACCCTAATTTATTGTCTGTGGTGACATCAAAATATGCCGTCGTTTACTCCCCTAGCCAGTGCCCTAATGACTAGGGCGTGATATTACGAAATTGTAAAGGATTACCGTAGTTTTATTGGTTGCATAAATAAATAATAATTTTGTCTCGTCTGTCGCGCGTCGGTGAGATTTTTGAGGTTCGACTTTTGTCCATTTTTTTAAATAAAATTTAAGAAAACATCTACCTACATGCTTATTATAGCTCAGACCACTGTCAGATTAGCACCTCGGGTCTGGGGTAAAATAAATCTATTGTCTTCTAGACTACTTTTTATTTTTTTATATCACTTATACGGCAGACAAGCGCATGGCCCACCTGATAGAAAGTGGTTGCCGCGGCCTATAGACGTGTGCAACACAAGGGGCGTTACACTTGTGCTGCTTACTTTGAAGAAACCTTCTAATGCCCTTCTTGGAGGATCCTATATTGTAGTCGCTTGGGAGAACCACGGCAGGGAGTTCATTCCACAACTAGAGCGTGCGTGGGATGAAGTTCCTTTCATACTGCACGGTGAGCACCGTTTTCGGTTGCAATGTGTGGGGATGAATTCCCTGCCTATGGCGAGCGGTACGATGATAGAATGTAGCTGTGGGCATCATGTCAAACAATTCATCTGAGCACAAACCATTATATAGGCGGTAGAACACACAGCGGTGCAAGTCCCTTCTGAGGCTGAGAGGTTCCACATCGCCTGCGAGTATGGGACTGTCGACGAGCCTCAACGCACGTCTTTGCACCGAGTCGAAGGGGTTAAGCTGGCGTGCGGGTGCTCCGGCAAAAAGGTAACAGCCGTACTTCACTGGGACTTACTTTAATTCCTTATTTAGAAGTTAATCAAATTCGACTTACAACAATTTAATTACATCAGCGTTTTAAAAAATGGGTTGTCTATCAAGAATTAAAATAATATCTAGCTAGGCCGACCACGTGCTAGACAGAGCCGAATAAAACTTAATCCTATTAGCCACACTTGTTCTGTGCAAGTGTTTAATGAATCGGATTATACAGCGTTTGATTCTTGGTTTATAGGTTGGGGCGGTAAAATGACGCTCCTTTAATTTTGATCATTTGATTTGACAAGCTTGTCTTCTATACTTCCCACCTATTCCCACCTCCACAATCTATTGGTTATGTAGGTCCTTTTTAAAATATCGAAGTTCAGAGACGTCGCGATTGAACTGGAAGAGGCGGACCCCGGACTCTAAGGTAAGGCCTTGAATGTGACAGAGAATAATGATGATTTGACATGTAGGAAAAAAAACCTTTTCCAGACGATATGCATTTCCTATAAATAAATCCACTAAAACTCCCTCCTCTGGGAATTAAACTAGTAACTTCACATTCAAACATCGCAAATACTAACGCTAAATCATTGGTGGAGCGCTGTACTTTCTTAATTATTTCCCACATAATTTAATTGTATTTCAATTTTGTAATTTAATAAACCGCTTCTATGTATCGAATAATGTTTGAATGTTGGCGCTCATTTGTTGACCACTTAGTGTTGGAGGAGGCCAATGAATGGCGCTGTGAATGGATCTGTTCGAACTATATTTTGAGAACGAAGTTTCTATGAGCGAGACTCTCAAGCACCACGGCGGATCATCTACCCGCTCGCATTTTTAGTCAGTCACTAACCCGCACCCAGCGCCGAAAGGTGTCTTTGACTCACGCGCCGCCGCACCAAAACGGAAGTTTGAGTTATTCAACTCCTCGTTTCTTTCTGTGTAATTCTATAAGTTCCTTTGGCCACATTCTCAAGTCAGTATAAGTGAAGTGGATCGGAAGAAAACGACTCACTCAAGAAAATAACCGACCGGTCGAAAATTACCTACCCACCAGCACGTGCCAGGAACCACGCCTGTCTGCAGCTGAATCCTCACGAGGTGGAACACAGGTCAGTGCCGATTCTCTTACGTTTTCGTTCATAGAAGCGGTCACATGAGTATTTCCTTTCTTACAACCTAACTGCAGTGTCATAGGAGCTTATACGCTTTGTGTGCAAACACACCACTCGGTAGGACTATATACACGTCCTACCACCATAATTTATGGTCCTTACGAGTCGGATAGGCCAGTAAATAACATATTCACGTAATTATTGGTGAATAATATTTCTTTCCTATTCATTTAATTAAAAGATTCACGTAATTTTGGTGAATTCTTTCCGCCATCTTAGTTTCATTACTTTCTTTCGCTAACAGATTTACGTAAATTATTTGGTAAATTCTGCATTTAAAACGCTAAATCTACGTAATAATTGGTAGATATTTATAATAGTTGGTGATTTACGTATTAATTGGTAAATAATCATCATTCTATTCGCATACGCGTAACTTTGTAGGTAGGTACCTATCTAGGTACGTAAGTACATAGTTACATTACTATTATTATACGCTCCGCCGTGCTACTTGCGCTATTATATAATAAGCCGTAGTACAATTTTCAATAAAAAGTAGGTATATCTAAACTGTTTGTGTTGAATTACTATTATATTATAGTAGGTACCTTACAGATAATCTTCTTGTTATATTTCAATAGGTAGGTCCTACCTATCGTTAATTTGCAAACATGTCGTCAGATCTCGAGACGAAGCTTATTCTGTTGAATCAAAAAAAGGAATTATTGTTTGCACGCATTAATCGTTGGTATAAATCGTCGAAATCAGTTGTGTGTTTTGACATAACAACGCGAGCGAATGAAGATTTTCTGTCTGAGACCGAGAACATCGATGTCGTTCGCGATAAGTTCGAGTCGATTGTAGATCAAATAAATAGCTTAAATTTATCATTACAATCCCCTGTAGAATCCGACTATTCTTGCCTTGACTCATTCGATGAATTGTATTCGAGAATAAAACGCATTAGAAATAAATTATCTACGCCCAAGGTCAAGGAGATCGCCTCACACGGGTCGATTAATTCAAACGCGTCTGTAGTGAAATTGGAAATGCTTGTTATTCCGAGTTTTGACGGACGCCCTGAAAACTGGAATACATTTTATCAGTCCTTTAAGGCCAATATTCATTCGAACACACAATTGTCTGATTCGCAACGTGTGCAATACCTATTCTCAAAATTAACCAAAGACGCATTAAAGTTCACTGCCGGTATTGTTCCGTCAAGTGAGACCTACAGTATAGTGTGGGACGCCTTGGTCAAGAAATACCAAGATAAACGCTCATTAGGTTCATATTATCTTAATAATATATTAGACTTAAAGAATTGTTCACCTAGTGTGAACTCACTTGATTCATTTATAGGTATATATTCCTCATCTATCGCCGCGCTTAAAGAGTTAGGTATAAATGATTTAACGGACTTCGTGTTTCTACAATGTGCCTTGAGGAAAATGGACACGCTAACCATCCAAGCCTTCGAACTTTCTGTTCGAGGTGTCGATATCCCTACGACACAACAGCTGATCGACTTTGTACAAGATCATGCTAAGATGATTGAACGGTCAAACCCGCGGTCTTCGTCATATGCGAAGTCGTCCACTGCTGGGACGCCACAGTCTAGTGATAGGCGTGTACAGCGTAATTCTAAGTCGTTTGTTGTCAGTGTGCCGATTAATAATAAGTCGAATGTGCCCGCCGCAGTTAACGCGCCCTGTTGTTTATGTGGCGGCCGCGACCACAGACACCTGTATAACTGCGCTCAGTTTAAAAATATGCAAAATGCAAAGGCTAGATATGAGTTTATTAAATCTAAGCGTGGTTGCGTGAATTGTCTAAGCACATTACATAATCTCTCGCAATGTAAAAGTACGTCAGTTTGTTTCTGTCAGAAAAAACATCATAAATTATTGCATTTTGAGAATAATATTAATAATTCGCACTCGCATGCGACGACTGTTGCCGCATCCCCGCCGCCCCAGTGCGACCTTGACGGTCCCACTCCTGAGTCATCGCTCGCTTCAAGCACTGTGCATTCGTATGCCTCTAGCCATAAGGGTGATATTCTCTTGGCAACCGCTCAGGTGTATGCTCGCCCTAAAGGTAGCACTGGAATTAAATCTGTAGTCAGATGTCTAATTGATAATGGCTCACAGAATAACTTAATAACATTGTCCTGTTGTCGTTTATTAAATTTACCAATAATACCAATGAGTAATTCTGTTGTCAAAGGTGTTGGCTCCATTTCGCACACGATAATAGGCTATGTGTATTTGGACATTGAATCTCGTATTTATGCAGATCATAAGTATACTATACATGCGTTAGTTATGAATAGCCTTACGGATCAATTGCCCTCGCAATTAATTAAGTGTGATAGCGAGTTAAATCTTCGCGATTTACCGCTTGCTGACTTAAGCTGGAACATTCCAGGAAACATTGATATAATATTAGGTGCACAGCTCTTCCCGTATATCTACTTAGGAAATAGAGTCGAGTGTGGCCCCAGTGCCCCTTGTGTACTGTCAACCGCGTTTGGGTATGTACTTATGGGTGATTACCCACGTAAAGTTGTTGTGCCTACAACCGCATCCTTTTCTGCGCTAGCACTAAATGATTTAGTGCAAAATTTTTGGGAACTTGAGGAAGTTCCTGTGAAGCGCCTATTGTCTCCAGAAGAAACCAAGTGCGAGAATATTTTCACATCTACTGTGACTCGCGATGACGTAGGTCATTATTCTGTTGCGCTGCCGTTCTGCAAGGATCCCTCTGAACTAGGGAACTCGCGCGGCGTCGCTCACCGCCGGTTTTTGTCGCTCGAGCGTAAACTTCGTCAATCACCAACCGTACGCGAAAATTACAATAAAGTTATTCGGGATTGTTTGGATAACGGTTGTCTTGGTCTCGTTGATGACTCTAAGTTGTCTATGGATGGTTATTACATACCACATCACGCAGTGGTTCGACATGACGAACCGATGCCGCGTATTGTGTTAGACGCGAGCGCTAAAACCCACACTTGTCTTTCGCTCAATGATATTTTACATATTGGTCCCAATTTACAGGCAGACCTGTTTTTATTATTATTAAATTTTAGGTTATTTCCTATCGCAATGAACGCTGACATGAATACTCACCGCAAATCGCTTGAGTTTGATGTTGGCAGTCATGTCGCAAAGGTTTTAGGTCTCTCGTGGGAGCCGTGTGGAGATAATTTTTATTTCACATCCACCTTGGTAGATGAGAAGTGCACTAAGAGAAATATACTCCCTATAGTTGCACGACTATTTGACGTGCTCGGGTTGGTGACACCTGTGATACTCTACGCCAAGTTGTTAATTAAGGAACTTTGGCTTAGTAAGAGTGATTGGGATGACCCTGCTCCAGAGCATATACGCTCACGCTTTTCCGCTCTCGTTCAAGAATTAAAATTGCTTGACACATTAAAAATTCCGCGATATATAGGTGTCGAAGTTGATTGCGAATCACGTCTTGTCGCATTTTGTGATGCCAGCCTGAATGGCATGGGATGTGTTATTTATGCACATTGTACCTACCCATCTGGCATTCAAACTCGCATTTTGTGTGCGAAATCAAAGGTCACTCCGACAAAGATTACTACGCTTGCTCGATTAGAGTTATGTGCTATTTTGCTTATGTCAAAGTTAATAAGAACTGTACGTGATTCGTATGCATTACGCATTCCCGTTACTGACATTTACGCCTTTTCTGATTCCACGATTGCCTTATCATGGGTTCACTCGTCACCACATCGGTGGTCGATTTTTGTTAGCAACCGGGTCGCTCAGTGTCAAGAAAACTTGAACGCTAAACATTTTTATCACGTCGCCGGAGACATTAACCCGAGTGATTGTCTATCACGCGGTATGCTCCCCTCGCAACTTTTGGCTTATGATTTGTGGTGGAACGGTCCAGCATGGATCCGCGGCCCCCCTGATGAATGGCCTATTAAGTCATTCTCTCCCGCCAACTGTTCTGACTTACCTGAGCATAAGGCAAATGTGTTGAGTGTGACATCAAAACACACAGAGTCGCCATTGTTATGTACATTAGCACAACGTGTTTCTTCTTGGCAGAAACTACTACGTATCATTACATACGTTTTAAAATTCGCACGATTTAAATTTAAGATCGAACCTCATTCTGTATCAGGATTACATCCTGTCCTTCTCCCTAAACGCGATCACGTTGTTGATCTAATAATTCAGCAGTTTCACGTTGTCAATTGTCATACTGGACCTGGACTCCTCATGTCTATCATAATATATAAAACGCGTACTGGTACTTACAAACTCGCTGTAACCAAATTGTATCCTATCCCAACGCAATAACTTACAACGCTAAATAGAATCTTAAACTTTAATTTTTAACTCAAACTTTAAACATACTTTAGATAGAATATTGTTAGTCTAAGTTGTTATTTTCGCTATGTGTATTATTATGTTATACAAATTCACTATGGGCTCTAATCAGCCAGTGTTCGCTTGTTTGTTTCGTAACGTCTTGCGACGTTCCAAAGCCGGGTGCATGGTGGAGCGCTGTACTTTCTTAATTATTTCCCACATAATTTAATTGTATTTCAATTTTGTAATTTAATAAACCGCTTCTATGTATCGAATAATGTTTGAATGTTGGCGCTCATTTGTTGACCACTTAGTGTTGGAGGAGGCCAATGAATGGCGCTGTGAATGGATCTGTTCGAACTATATTTTGAGAACGAAGTTTCTATGAGCGAGACTCTCAAGCACCACGGCGGATCATCTACCCGCTCGCATTTTTAGTCAGTCACTAACCCGCACCCAGCGCCGAAAGGTGTCTTTGACTCACGCGCCGCCGCACCAAAACGGAAGTTTGAGTTATTCAACTCCTCGTTTCTTTCTGTGTAATTCTATAAGTTCCTTTGGCCACATTCTCAAGTCAGTATAAGTGAAGTGGATCGGAAGAAAACGACTCACTCAAGAAAATAACCGACCGGTCGAAAATTACCTACCCACCAGCACGTGCCAGGAACCACGCCTGTCTGCAGCTGAATCCTCACGAGGTGGAACACAGGTCAGTGCCGATTCTCTTACGTTTTCGTTCATAGAAGCGGTCACATGAGTATTTCCTTTCTTACAACCTAACTGCAGTGTCATAGGAGCTTATACGCTTTGTGTGCAAACACACCACTCGGTAGGACTATATACACGTCCTACCACCAATCATTGTGGCAGTACTTAATAGATATTAATTGAGAGTAAAAATTAAATAAAGAACTTTCAATCTTCCATAATCAAAGTAATAGAACATTTTAGCGGCCCGTGTCATCACAGCTCATAATGACCACCCGGATTTCGACTCTTCACTTCGACTTTTATTTTACCAAACTCATTTACAGTCCACGAAAATTCTAAACCACTTTTTCACAACGACATAAGGCTCATTTTCGCATACGTTTTATTTTAATTACACAGCGTTAAGTTTGTGCTAGTTGGGTGTTCGAATCTGCCGACAGATGGCGTGAAAGGATAATACTGCCCCATAACGATGAGTATTGGTTATGATATAAATCGAATGGGTGCTTTATTGTTTGTTTGTTTGTTAAACAAAGTTCTTGATATCGTTCGGTGCTACTGGTTAGAAAATACATTCAAAAGGAGCAAAGGAATTCTTTGTTATAGCAGACAAATTGGAAGGAGAAGAAAGATACTTACCTACTTAGATATTTTTGAATTCCACAATTCCATAACATTCTACACAACGCTGTCTAGACTCATGGTAAGCTTGACTTGCTTGTGTTATGGAATCTAGAATGCGGATAAACATACCTACTTAGATACTTTTTTGTAAATAAATAAATAAATATTCCACAACATTCTACACAACGCTATGTAGACCCATGGTAAGCTTAACTAGCTTGTATTATGGAATCTAGAATGCGGATAAACATACTTAGATACTTTTTTTTGTAAATACATACATTATTATGTATAGAAACACCCAGACCAATGCAAAACCCATATTCATGAATACAAATATTTGCACTGAGCGGGGATCGAACCCGCGCCTCTTGCGTGGTAGTCGCGTTCACTACCGCCACGCCACAGAGGCTGTCGAATTAAGTGAAATGTGTAAATTAAAGTCGACAAGTTGAATTGCTATTGGCGATTGCGGTGTCCCATTTAAAAAAAAAACTCACTCAATCCATGGCATTTGCTTCTTGCCCACTGTACCTTCCCACCTGTACTATAGGGTGAATAATAAATATCTTGGACCTAAATCGCGAAATATAAAAGGCCGAGGCACGCGTCGGTTGTTCTTTATTAGACTGCTACTGGTGTTTGGAAATCAGAATATTTAAAACATCAATGTAAACTTATGAGAATGTCGAGAAGAGATCGCTTGTAGCGATAAGGCCGCCATTTGTACATTTCTTATTATGTTGTCCGTACATGTACTAAAATTTATAAGTGTACAATAAAGAATTTTCTTATCTTATCTTATCTTATCGTGAGGCAAAACCGGACAGGTTCAGAATTAAAATAAACTCAGTGGAAAAGTACAAGTGTGTTTTTCAATATGTGTTCTTTATTAATATAAAATTGATGAATTTGAACTCGTCCACTGCTTTAGCACCCCGTGCTATCTTCAAAATGCCATCCAAGTAACGTGTATTGCACGTATTTGGAGGACATTTTAAGTCAAAGATATTTCATTACCGAGGACAGGATAATGTGTGGACAACGGACAGCACTGTGGCAGTTGTCGTCAAGTAGGGTACTGAGCTTGAATCATCGACTCTATTGTGTAAAAATCATCAATACAGACAGGATCATTCGGACAGGACATAATCACAGGGCACCCATATTTAGGTAGGTTCCTATAGGTCTGTCTAGGTACATGCGTTCTTTACCAGAGCTTTCTACAGAATTTACGCACTTTATACGAAAGTCAAACTCTGTTCTTCATGTTGACTCATCCATACTTATTATTATAAATGCGAAAGTAACTCTGTCTGTCTCTCTGTCTGTCTGTCTGTATGTTACGCTTTCACGCCTAAAACACTGAACCGATTTAGATGAAATTTGGTATAGGGGTAGATTAGACCTTGAGAAAGGACATAGGTTATATTTGTTCGCAATAACCGACATCCACGCGGGCGGAGCCGCAGGCAAAAGCTAGTAATTTATAAATCACAATATTAAACATAATCCAAGATGGTATTATATAAATATTTAGACTTGTGTTCTCAACTGTCCGAATTTTAATAGATTATAGTTATTTTACGATGAGAACCTCCTTTGTCAGATAATATTGCTGGGGAGCTGTAAGCTTGGTACAGATGAGCACAGATGTTTTGTAAACAAATGCACTGCTTCAGCTTAATGAGTTTTAGAGGATGGGAGATTGTGTAATCAAAGTTTATGTTTATTTATTATAACCTTTTCTTCTTTAGCTTAACATTTTATAAGTTCACAGCCGTGCCTGCTGAAAAGTAAGCGAAACACCAGGATCCATACTAAATTACTAATATTATAAATCTGAGAGCAACACTGTCTGTCTGTCTGCATATTACGCTTTCACGCTTAAACCACTGAACCGACTTTGATGAAATATGATGTAGAGGTAGATTAGACCATGAGAAAGGACAAAGGCTATGTTTGGTGGGGATAACCGACATCCACGCAGGCGGAGCTTCGGGCAAAAGCTAGTAATGAAATAATGCCAAGGAAATCGCTATAGAATTCTTCCAAGTAGATTGAACGGGTATTTCAAATTTACTAGAATTTCTAGTTTAACATCAAAGTAGGTGATAGAGCCATAGCTGAGGCAGAAAAGTAAACGAAATATTCCATAAAAACCTTTCGAAACACAAGCTAACTACACCGGCCAGCCGGAAAAGGAATTGCTAAAGAGAGAAGGACGAGGCTCTGACATAGACTTTTCTGTCATTGTTGCTCGTGTAAGAGCGGACACCGGACTCCAAAAAGGCTCATTATAGGACACACGTAATAGCCGTTGATAATGAATATATTCTGCATTTTTTAAGAATATTAGAACCACAATTACTAATATTCCCTCTAACCCCTCCAGCTAAGCTAAATTGCTTGTGTTAGGAGTGCATACTGTAACATAGGTACCTGACGTGCTAAAAACCCGCTATATATAGTTCACGACATCTGACGACCACACTCAACATCCCAACAAACCACCCATAATTCCCACTCAGCCCTTTGACTCAAACTCGCATGAAATTCATAATAATTGAGGAACAATTAAGACTGCCGACCTTTGGTACACCTTTGAGGTAGAAGCCATTGCGTCCTATTTTACTTTGAGCGTTTAATAGAGAGTAACCTCAAAGAAAAATGTACTTTCAAACAATTACACCTACGTATGTAACTATGAGGCACTCGGTAGGGAGCTGAGTCAGGCGATAGGGGTGGGATTTGAATGTCGATGAAATATATCGACAGCTTCAACAATATTACCGTTATAAATAATATATTGAGTTGTCCTGCTTTGGAAATCTAGAGGCGTGATGAAATCCATGGTCATAAAATATGTCTGGTCAATTATTATTAGCTGTTGGAAGCACCATGATCACGGTGGAACTTGGTGCTTGCAAAAGCGCCGAAATATCGGACACTCGAAACCATACAACATGGTAAATATCCCGATCCCTCTAATAAGACACCTATAATAGTTTGAATACCTATAATGTCTGATCAATGGTATTTCAGGTATGGAAGTGCAGGGGAACCCTTGGCTTTTCAATATGTGTGATAGCCAGCCATGTGATAGCCAAATCATGATTGGGCCAGTTCATAAAGGAAGCCCTACACTTTCTTTTAATACAGCAGTATACTTGGGTGTTGCCTCACCCTCAGCTCCATAATAGAACTAGACAATGGTACTACTGGAATCACCTCTTTCTGCAGGTCATGCTCGTGACGGCTCGGCGGGGCGGGAGCGGGAGAGAACTCTCCCACCCGAGTTCCGCAGTCGGCGGCTTGGGCGCCCCCGACGTGTCTTCGCCGAAGTCCATCGGCCTCCATCGGCCGCCCCCCCCCCCCCTAAGAAGCGGGATAACACCCGAAAACCCCCCCATAGACGCGGGATAGCACCCGAACCACCCCCGAGACGAGGCCGCAATTGTAGCCGTAGGTCTGATGGGAGTCCTGGGACATCCTTCCGAGGGCTTACCCGGAGCTCCCATCCATAGGCTTCTGGGCGTTACCGTGGGGGTTTTTAGTCGGTAGGAGTCCGGCATAACATCCATGAAGGATATTCCCCCACGGTAAAAAAAAAAAAAAGTGGTGTGTAACATTTCTGATGTAACAGTATTCATAGCTCACGGTAACCGCTTGTCATTAAGTGGATCATTTGAACTTTTGGTTTTGTCACCGTGGTAGACCTTCAGCCGGAAACTCTTAGCATTCGACTAGAATAGGTACATTTGAAGTATACTGTGTATTAGTAATAGAATATAACTGCGCCATATCGCTTGGAGAATTATGCTTATTCTAGCTCTCCTGTAATTTCAGTTAATGGATCATAACACTTATGTAAACCAACATACACTTGGCTCAGTCCAACGGCCGATGTTACCGCAGCAATTGAAATAAGTTTCGATGTGCCTGTGTCTCATCAAATTTACATTATAAATGTGATCAGATGTGACACGTCACTTCACCAAAAATATCTCCGGTTGTTGTTGTCATTTGCTTCACAAAAGTGTTATTTCCCTTGTATGTTCTTTTAATTCATATGTTAGGGTGTGCGTTGTGTTTGTAAATAAATGTATTTTCTTTCTTTCTTTATTCAATATAATATACCTATCATGTCTTCTTTAATATTCATATGAGTAAGTATCGAATCATTCTTATCGACACGAACACTACCCTAACATGGCTCCGCTCGCCGCGTGGCCTTTGTGGAGTCTCTCCAATATTCGCTTTGTTACTCTGAAAAATGTACCGCACCGGTCGCATCGTTCGTATTACTTTGTCGCAAATGTTTGCCTTCATATAAATACTCGGTATTCTCTGTATTATATCCTGTTAGATGTTATACTTTTATATAAAATACTGCTCCTCTTTTGGATTAAATATTTTTTGTATTCTCTTTCTGGAAAATAGAGCACAGAAATGAATAATTGTGTAATGTAACTGTTATGTAACTTTATTGAAACAGTTTACAGGATTATAATGGCAAATTTGATTACGGAGCAGATTTCTTTTGTTAAAAACTGTTTCTTTTGATATTTTATCGATTACTACCACCAGTTTCTATGGGGAGTAACATTTTATTTAATTGTTTCTTTAATTAGATAAATTTTCTTTCATAATTTTCTTTTACGAGAAATATTTTTACCTACCTATATACCTTCTTTCGCTTGACACATTCTTACATATACACATTGATACATAACTTCGGCTAGAGAGAATTTCAGTGTAAATCTTGATTTTATTTTAAACTGGCTTTTGCACGCTCCGCCTTAATGTCGGTTATCGCAGCCAAATATAGCTTATGTTCTTTCTCAAGGTATAATCTAACCCTACACCAAATTTCATTAAAATCGGTTCAGTGGTTTAGGCGTAAAAGCGTAACAGGCAGACAGATTATTCTTAAAGAATTAATGTGTGAAGTAAGTAAGGATAGAGTCAAATGTCGGGCTGTTGTCTCTGCCTACCACGGGGTAAATAGACGTGAGCGTTGGATGGATGGATTTAATTACCAGGGAATAAACAATTAAATATTCCGCTAATAATTCAAGTTTTTGCCTATTGCGTTATTAATATCGAGCGAAAAAAACACATTTTTAGTATAGGAACCGTCATAAATAACCCAAAAAGAAGTCTTTAAACTTAAACTTAACACACAAATTCTCCAAAACATTTCTACACCAAATCCAATTTATTCCAACATTATATATACACTTACTTACACAAAAACACTCTGTAGTATCTCGCAAAGAAACATTTTTTTCCGAAAGCAATCCATTGGGTTGGCACCTAATGAATTTAGGAGGTTAATGGAATGGGACCCCTTGTCCGGCAAATGGCCGACGGACGATATTGACCGGGGATACTACTGGACATATTTCTGCTGTGTTTTTGTGTTGGGTGGTTTGATTAAGGTATGGAAGGTACACGAAGTGATATCTTAGATATTAATGTTTACGCTGACATTGATTTTAGTTGTAAAATAGTTAAAGTTGGCGGAAATCTTTAAAAAAAATCTTCTTCCGACAATATCTGTTTAAGAAATCGCAAATATCCATACTAATAATATCAATGCGAAAGTAACTCTGTCTTTCTGTCTGTCTTTATGTTACGCGTTCACGCCTAAACTATTCAACCAATTTTGATGAAATTTGGTGTTGGGGTAGATTAAAACTTGAGAAAGGACATAGGCTATATTTGGTCGCGATAACCTACATCCACGTAGGCGGAGCCGCGGGTAAAAGCTAGTAATTAATAATTTAAAAACCAAGATTAGTTGTTTAGGTTTTTCATAATTTCTTGTTAAAAATTAAAACAAGACGCATTAGTAAGGATATTCGGTATTGGCCGATAATTTCCTCGTGATCAATTTCATAAGAGCTCCATTAGGTTTGTTCCTACTAGGCGAGAAGCACAAGGAGGATATCTATCGATCTAGGATCTTTATTGCTCGATGCAGTCCCACTGTTCATCATCACCTCACCATCACCGCGAAACCAGGCGTCCAAAGCTTGCAGTCCAAAGTCAGCACTCTTATATTATTATTTTTTCAACTACCGTTTGCTAGCTCTCAGGTAAGATGGACATCTTTTTACCATATATCGAGGAAACAACTTTAGGTAGAAGGGGTAGGCCCAAGAAGTGCTGGCTTGGCGTCGTGGAGAGTGACATGCGTGCAAACGGTCTCACTACCTTGAACGCCCAAGATCGTGCGAAGTGGAGGAGGAAGAGCCGGAAGGCGGCCCCTGAGCTCTGAGGGTATCGTGGCCTCGGATGCAATCAGTACTAACGTCTTTATGTGGATGATGATGATCGAGGAAACAACTACCATAATCTCTAAAAACAAACACGCTCCCATAAATCGTAATAAAGTTCTGTACACACATACACACATATATTAATATACATGTATGACCTTCTACAGGCTTCAACACATAACACATGCCAACAAGAACATAACAGAAAGAAAACACCATATAAATAGTTATGAGCAACAAATATTGTCCATTTGATCACTAACAAAGATTCCAGTACGCGCCTTCCATATTGTAGGGTCGGAGTGAAGTCGGAGTGAAGTCGAATGGCCAGCAATGGTCGGAGGCAATCCGTAGCGTGTCCGCTGACGGCAATATCGCGATGGCCGCCGGCTCATTTAATCACGCGAAGGAATTTGCGGGACAAAACGACCTTCTTGCTACGAAAAGCTATTAAATGTGGAGAGGGAATGTGTTTTTTGTTAGTTGGAAAATTAAAATACGTTCCACTTTGGATATCTGGATGGACCTATTATCGAATTATGGGGTACAGCCTCAAGCTCAAACAGAAATACTCCAAAGATTCCAGTCTAAGATTGCTACGTATTATAACCGATGCACCTAGGTACATTACAAATGATCAGTTGCTAGACCTGAAAGTTGATACGGTTGAACGCCAAATAAGAACGTCAATAGCATCTTATGCGAAACGTTTGGAAACTTAATCTTAATCAAACTTAATTCACGCTGATACTGGATTCGTGACACTTAAAAGGGGAAACAACAAGAGATCTAATCAGTTAAGAAGAAACGGGCGCCAGTCAATGGACTGATGGCTTCACATGATTCTCCTTATATTTTTGACCACGTGCTGAATGTCTAAAAAAACTTTGGATATCTATAACGTGTACGGGGACCCGTCTATTATTTTCGTGCGGAAGTCCCCTCGGATACCTTCCCCGCCGGTGCCGGAAGGGGAGGTTATGTCGGACTCGAACCGACTAAAACCGCACGCCGACTAAGGGTCGTAGTGCTAGGCCGGAGGTGAGGTTGTTTTTGACATATCCCTCGCACCCCGGCTGACACAAGGCCATCCCTTACGGTCTGGCCCTCCTCGGGAGGGGGGACAGCGGTGTCCCCGACTCACCCTGTACGGGAACCCGTCAAGAACTTTAAGGTTAAGTCAATCCCATCTGCAAACTAGTAAAACCTACTGATTAATGTACGAGGCTCTAACTCTTTCCTCTCAGGAGGTCAGATGGCAGTCAATAAAATCCTTTAACGTCAGACAGACGATGGGAAGAAAAGTGAGAGTTGAGAGTGTATCTGAAATCGACTTGCTTCGGTTTTGTAAAGCGTTCTCTCTATCTTAGAGTACCTATCCTACTCTATTTAAGTATCTATACCTACTCCATTCGGTAAGGTACTATGGTAAACAATCTATTAGTGACTTTTTATAAAAACAAATATTAAACAAAAAATAAACTAGATCAACTAACTGTTCGATTATAGTTTTTAGTCTTTGAAATGAGTTTCAACAGAAAAAATATTATTAAACTGAGTTTTTAAATAAAACATTAAAATTCGCTAAACTAAACGTAAACAAGATTTTTTACATTTAGTTAAGTAGGTATCTAAACGAATGAAGTATAACAGTTTGATACCTATCTTCATATTATTGGATGTTATCTTCTCTTTTTCTGATTTTCTTTTTTAGTGCAAACTAAAGGTGTATCAGATGAAAACCAACTGTTTAGATTACTTGAACCCTTTTTATGACTTTATCAGCTGTTGCTCACGGCTCCGTCTGCGTGGACACGATCAAACATAGTCTATGTGTTGATCCAGTGTTTCAGTTAACTCCATACCAAATTTAATTAAAATCCAATGACTTAAGAATACATTTTGACACATTAATAGTTACTAATACTAACTCACTTTAGTTCCCGTTGTCATGACAACAATCTCGTTAGCGACATTGGCGCCCTTACATCGTATTTCATAAATATTAAATTAATTCGTGAATTGGCCATTATCCCATCAAGAGCTCTCTCCTCACTTACCTACCCTTTAGCTGATAAAAGGCGCGCGGACATTGCACGCTTATTGGACGAGTCAATAATGTACTGGTGTAGGGCCGCATGCCGGGCCTGGAGGCATACTTGTATGTATAGATAGCAATAAAGGATGTCAACGATAATGTTGGCTTGTCACCGGCCAAGCGTGATTTCCTCCTTTATCTTGGATAGAACCTTCTTGTTTATCATTTCTGTAGTGATAACTTCGTTGGGCATTTTTTGAGATGGGAAAAAATCATTGAACTTGCGACACTGTTACCGACACCGTTTGGACATGTGACACTGCTGTATTCGTGTGTATATAATATTAGGCTAGTTGCAACTTCTGTCAGCACTCTCGGAGTGCCACTGTATTGTATGAAGAGTAGGTATTTGATTCAAGCGAGGATCTCGCAGTAGGGAGGAAGCAGTCATGACTTTATCAAGGTTATACAATAGGTACAATAGGTACAATAGGTACAATAGGTACTAATCTATTTTTTTTTCTTGAAGTGAAGGGTTCCAACACAAAATATTAAATCCTCCCTGAGGGCATAATTTTTAGCAGTTACTAGTTTTGTTTGTTTTATAACACTTTAGCGGCAGATAAGCACACTGCTACGGAGCTAGACACGTGCTACACCGACACTGTTAGAATAATTTAATAGTCTTCTTGAAGAACTCCTTATTGCAGTTACTTGAAAAAACAACAGAGTTCCTAAATCTAATCACTATTTTCTAAGAAGATGGCTACATGTTACCTAGGTTTTATTATATTTATTTGAGTACAGCAATGGAAAGACATTATTATATTATTTGTATCCAAAAGTACACAAAACCACTTTTCATCAAAGAATCAAAGAATAAAAGAATCAATTTCATTTATTCAGTTTACGCACATAAAGAGCACATATGAACGTCAGAGTTTTATATTGATGAATGGAATGTCAAGAATAATAAATAAAATATGTAAATAATTTGAAAATGATTCTTTCGCTGGTTCGGTAGATTGGTTCTACTGAGAAGATACCAGCAAGAAACTCGGAGAACTCGATGGCAAGACAAGTCCAATTCAAAAGGAATTCTGTTAAAATCTGTACACAGGTTTAACGTTACTAAAGATATTACACGCCACAGAGGCTGTACAGGCTATAGAGGCCACAAAGAGAGTACAAAATACTGTAAAATCGTTTGATAAAAAATCACCAGCCATTATCGGTCACCGCAGCTCATTCTCTTGAGCACATCTTCACGCTTTCAAGTGCGTAATCCTTCAGTCTTCTCCACTATTGTGCTGCCGAGACAGAGCATTAATCCTGCCTTTTCAAGACGAGAGATATCCATCAATTGTCAACATTGAACCGGCGGTGCGGCCCCCTTGCCACCCCAGCCACCCTCCCCCCACACTCACACAGAGATAGCTGTCCAAAGAATTTAGATATGCTTTGGAATTTTACTGTAGGTTTGTGGATAACTGTCGTGGACTTCAAGAAAGGCGAGGGAATTAAAATAGGATACATATTGAGAACACTTGTAATTTTTCCACAGTATTTTTTTTTTTTTATACCACTTAGGTGGCAGACAAGCACACGGCCCACCTGATGGAAAGTGGTTACCGTGGCCTATGGACGTATGCAACACCAGGGCCGTTACACTCGCGCTGCCTACCCCGAAGAAACCTTCTAATGCCCCTCTTGAAGAACCCCATATTGTAGTCGCTTGGGAAAACCATGGCAGGGAGTTCATTCCACAGCTTGAGCGTACGTGGGATGAAGTTCCTTTCATACCGCACGGTGCGCACCGTATTCGGATGCAATGTGTGGGGATGAATTCCCTGTCTATGGCGAGTGGTGCGATGATAGAATGTAGCTGTGGGCACCATGTCAAATAATTATTCTATTTTGAACCTTGAGGAGAAATCTTACGGCATTCCCAAAGGTTTACATTTACCCAAGCTTTTCTCAATATGTGTAACAATAAATTCTACCAAGTGCCATAAATCAACAGTATAAATAGAATGATAAAAGGAGTTCTAAAAATGAATAATGGACTAATAATGGACGTGGTTACTATTAAATATAATTATACTTTAAGCGGGGCGTGAAAAGGCATCTAATGAGGCCGTCAAGCTGAGTGCCACCACTGTTAACATGGTAAATGTTTACGATGGTGGCCCTCTTTCCGAGACTTTGCCTTTAGCTTAACACCAGGCGAGGTGAAGTCAAATTGACGTGTCCTGTATTTAAAAAAAAAAAAGTACAATGAAGTCGTAGAGCTAGCAATAAGTCAAATCAATTCAAAACTAATATTACTCTGAAACTCACATATAACATAAACTCACGCCTGTATTCCCCGAAGTGGTAGGCAGAGGTGCTAGCACCCACATTTCGCCAGTTTATGTTTAGGTCCCAATGTAATAGGTGGCGAGCCTATTGCCATTAACCGGACACTTATAAACCTGCGATAAATAAACACATATCTTCGAAAAGCATCAAAAGTCATTGGTGTGTGCCATGGTAAACCAGGGATCGAACCTGAGACCTCGTTTCAGCAGTCCATTACCCATACCACTAGGCTACCGCAGATCCCTTTCAAAACCACCGCGGATACCCCGTCATCGCGGCCTGCTTCTGCTAGGGTGACAAGCGATCTTTAAGCGCTAGCAAAACCACAAGTTTCATTCATAAGTCCAGGATAACTGGTGGAATCTGCTTTATATTTAAGTAAGACGTTTTGACAAAAGTACAAGGTGTCTTACTCAACATCCTATCGCAGCCCACTGCTGAACATACGTCTCTCCTGGTGCTCGGAGGCTTTGGCCTACTGCTTTCACGCTCGCCAGACGGTTTCCTTCTCCTTGTGTGTGAACCACCGTATAAATACTATTATCTATTCTGTGGTATAAGGTTGGACCTTATGTAGGTAAGAAAATAAGTCTGACAAAACATACCGGGTTCTAACGCAAAATATATTAAATCCTCGCTAAGAGCTTTATAAATTTTAGCAGTTACTAGAAATTCTTTTATTTAAACCTCTTTAGCGACAGATAAGCACCAGCTAGTTACCGTAGCATATGGACTTGTACAACACCAGAAGAGCTACACACGTGCTGTATAAAGTTGGACCATAAGTAGGTAATAAAATAAGTCTGACGAAAAAATAATATTCACGACCAGCATAATCTTTGACAACCGCCAGTGTACGTAGCTATATGAGTGAGCTAGTGATTGTCAAAATTTGGCTTCGTAGAACAAAGCGTTATTTACCGAGCCGGGAGGGCCTTTGTGTCGGCATTACACCACTCTACATAATATTGTGAAAGTTCTCACAATACACTGTTTGCTCCAAGGTATTATGGAGCTTCGGTGAAAAATTGCGACTTGTTTCACAGAGGTGACTCGGATTAAGGTTTTGTGATTTCGATGAGGGGTTTGGTGTCGTTGAGAGGGTTTATATGTGTTTTGTGGAGGATTGAGGAACTTTCTTTACTTTCATTTGATTATTTGGGAAGTAGAAATTGGGTAGATACCTACCTACTTCTAGTAACGAGATGAGATTGTTATCTATAATCAAATTCTTCCACGTAGCTAAATCATTTTAGTCTTTAGTATGCTAAGAAGTAATTGGCTATAATACTATAATCTGATAGAACTTAAGGAGGTGTAACTTCTGCTTTTTGGAGAGGTGATCTCATTGTGTTTTTCTAAGACTTTTCGTCTGTACATAATCACATTTATAATTAAATTAAGTTACTAATGTGTATTCTAATAACAGACTGTTTTGATACTAGTTCTATCCTAATAAGTTCCAACTAACTATTATAACTCAAACCTAATAGTTTACAACTAACAATATAAATACCAAACAATGAATAAACCAAAATATTACTAAAACATTTGGTTGCAATACCCCTATTCAAGTCAACCGTCGATTTAATAACAATAAAGCCATCGCTCTCCGCTGGCAGGATACGAATTACACAGAAATTAATTGGCCGAAAACCCATCGAAACACACGTTCGGAAAGCTTGCGTTCGAAATTCAAATGAGGCGGCACGCCCCACCCCCGGCAACGCCCCGCCGCCATCTTGGATCCAAGTGGGGGCGCGGAGGGGGGCTATTAAATTATTTCATTCCACATTGGGCCGCTTGCGCTATCGGATTAAAACAATTGCCTGTGAAACCGTAAATGGATAATGAATTTTGCGAAGAAAATAATATGGTAGGAAATTTAATTTTGCTTGAAGCTCGTTCTCTTGATGTAGTTAGGTACCTATATGTCACTTTTGTGATGTTATTATGTTATTTTTTAAATGTTTTACAGGTAGAAATATGAATCTAAATGTTTTTCAGACGTTTTAAATTAGACCATAACAAGAAAAACTATTACTGATCGATACGTATCCGTTCATGAATAATTTTATTTAGCACCGTTGAAGCACGGTAGAAATAATTAAGTCTTGTTTGATTTATTGTAAACAATGCTAATTTTCTTTCACACGCGCATCATAGTGGATGTGTTAAGACAAGTAAACCTGACTCTGGTTCTTTAACTTCACGAAAAAAAAAAAGTAACTACGTAATTTTATAATTAAAATACTTATAAATAAATAAATATTTCCCAACATTCTACACAACGCTATCTAGACCCATGGTAAGCATAGCTTAACTAGCTTGTGTTATGGAATCTAGAATGCGGATAAACATACTTAAATACATTTTTTTGTAAATACATACATATATACACGGAAATACCCAGACCAGTGCAAATAGCCATATTCATGCATACAAATATTTGCACTGAGCGGGAATCGAACCCGCGCCTCCTGCGTGTCCAGTCGTGTTCACTACCACCACGCCACGGAGGCTGTCATATATACATTATGTTTTAGGATAGAAAATTCCGAGTGAACACAATATTATGTAATTTCCAATAAATTGTATGTAGGTACAAAGAAACCCAGATTTCAAATGCAGAAAATATATTGGGGTTATGTATACCTAGGTATACAGACAACTTTAGAATTAACAGTAAGTACTAGCACATTCCACAAATTTCTTTGATAAATATTCAACTTTACTTGCTGTACGGCTATGGAATGCGCTAGCTTGATCTATTATATGAGTACGTCTTCAAAAGAATGTGTAAAAAATAATTCCTAGTTTCTTATGTTTTTTTTCTCGTTGCTGCACGTTTCTTAAAATAAAAAATTAAAATAAAAAAATAAAAATAAAAAATATATACATATTTTTCTCATTAATTTTCTCTCGTATCAAATAATTTAATCAAAAGTGGATCATACTTTTGGTTAAATTATTTGTAAATAATGCGCTATCAGTGGACTTATTTAGGTAATTTGGTACAGGAGGTAGGAAATAAGGGACATGAAACCAAGTATGAGAAATCCGCAGTGATATTGCTGTCCCCACCGGTATAAATTTTGTCTCGACTTGTCGACAAGAGTGCTTAGAGCATTGAAAGACTTCCATATCGTCCATCGGCGGTCGTGTCCAGGAGGTTGCTTTTTCGGAGAGGTAGAAAGCCAGAAGATTGTGAGCACAGAAATATATTAGGATACAACGGTTTTAAGCAGTGTTTACCAGCATGTCATGCGTGTCAACTTTTGCGCTGTAAATAATAATCACGAGAAATAAGATGTGCCTCTATTTTTTAAATTTACTCCGCCATTTTAGTATACCTATGAGTTGGAAATAGCATAAGATGGCACATTGACCTTATTTTTATCGATGTTATTGCAAGCTAGTCTTAATAGTACTGAGTAAGCGTTCGAAAGTTCCTGTCTCATAGGACAGGACTTGTCTTAAAAGTTGTCACGCGTTTCCCGATTACATAGCCGTTTTATCCTAATAAAATTACTGTGGTTGTGAGTTTGTCTTAAGAAATTCTCATAGCCGCATGTGTTCGTGTGTAGTTTTCGTATTTTGGAAGAAGCAAATGTAAGATAATTTTTCCCAATCTCAAACACCTGGACTCGCCTTGGGAAACGCAGCATAAAGTCTAAAAACTAATTTCATGTCTCCACAAATAAATAACTTCTCATTCGAAGAACATGTTAGAAAACTTCCATCTTCAGTTTCAAATAAGTTCTTTCTTATATCAGATCCCGGAACATCAGTGACCCGGAACCCGGACCCGTTGAGAAGTTCTTTTCGATATTCGCTTCGCAACTTACGAAGTTGTTAGCGAAACTTGTGGCTGCGAGTGCTTCGGTTAAGCGTCGAGGAGGTGACAGTTTACAGTGGCGAACATTTGCGGTACACTCGTGTAGTGGCGGAAGTATCGCGGGATGATACTGAGAGGAAAGGTGCTCTACTTAATTACAGCTTTGAAATATCAGATGAATTTTAAAGTCTATGTAAAAACGTCCAATGCTATACTGAAATTATCCTGAAATATATAAAGGATGTTGTGACGAAAATACAATAATGGGTTATTTGACTAAGTCGTCGATTCTTCCCAATACTGCTTAATATGATAGCTTGTTCTGAAAAAATATGCCGTGCAAAATAAAATATTGCATATCTAAACTGAATCTATGACTTTTCATTAGTTGAAATTCCTAAAAAAAGTCAAAATATAAACAATCAAATTCAATTCAAATATATAACTTTTTAGATTCCTCATTAAATTTTATATAACTTTTATTTTGAACTATATACGTGTAAACGCAACGTAGACCGAGATAAATGCGATATTCTCTTGCACTCCATACATTTGCACTATGCGCTACGGAAGCGCGATTTTGTACGGAGCGTTTTCGGGCGGCGCGACAAATTGAATTTTTCAAAATCAAATATCTTGAGAACTATTTGTCGTACGAAAATTTTACTTTTACAGTTCATTATATTATAAGAAAGTGGTCATTTTTCGAAAGTAAAAAAAAATAGTTAAATAGCCTATTGTTTTTCCAGTAAAGTTCTTAACAATCAATTTTATCTGTTTAGACTCCCTCCTAGTACTATTATTTGTTCTGTCCATTCGACTAGATTACATTACTGTTGTTATTTTAATGCTTAGTAAAATGTTAGTGGTCCGTGGAAACGAATCATGCTTTGACGATAAGGAATGAGAGCCCGTACGTTTATATTGCCTATAGTTGCGGCACGTTTGCGGCAGTTTTGACACGACTGGTTTTGCTCGTTTTCTCTTTTTTGGTGTAATATTGGACAATGAACTGTTAGACGAATAAGTAAAGAGAATATGGTGAGACTAGCACAGAAGAAAATAAACTTCACACACCAAAAAAGAGAAAGATTGGTCAAGACATTCCCCCTGTAAGGGAAGGACTGCGGGTTCGAGTCCCGCCTGAGAAGATTTATTTTTCCCTATGTATTCGATTAATAAATGAACTTGTTAATTCTAATGTCACACATAGGTACAGTCAGCATCAGAAAAATGTTGACGAGTAGAGTACTCAAAATAATCTTAAAACCAAAATTTCAATATTATATTGATAATTAGAGTACTCAAAAAGTTGTAAGCATCCAGAGTAGTCAAACTATCTTAACAACCGGTCTTCCAGAAACAAGTAAGTAAGCAGAGTGTTCATTTTCATATACACAATCACGCTACTCAATGGTATCTAGTCAAACAAAGTGTTCAAAATATCTGGACAATGTCATTTAATCGCATTTTGCATCCCTTTTTTACTTATGTAGCCATCCTTTACACATGATGATGGGATGATATGAGATAGGTGTATAAGTTAGAACAGGATAGAAAATTTGTCAAATTAATGACAATTTCTTTTGTATTTTTTATAGTTGCCAGTTGTAAGCCATAAACTATCCCCTTGCATTGGTGAGAAAAGAGTATGAATACGTAAGAAATAAATACTCGTATGATGTGTAAATTACTTTAAACCTACATAAGTAGATATAAGTCCACGCGGACTAAGTCGCAGGCACAGCTAGTATTAATATAAATCATAGTATGGAATAGGGTTCCGTATTTCTCATTTTTTCTGTCGATGGAATAATTATTAAAAATAAAAAACACGACTGCTCCTGCAAAGACCGAAATAAGTTTGATAGCAGGCGGAACCTTTATCATTGGATTTATGAATTACAAATGGGTACCTCCGCCTGCTTTTTTGGTCTTTTTTATGTATTTTTTTTGTATTCTATACATTATTTGATTTCAAAAATAACAAAATCCATTAGATATAGCGCCAAAAATTCACGGTTTAGTATCGATTTATATTTCATGCACTCTTATATGTATACCTTTATTTGTGACCACTTTCAACGAAATCTTTTCAGCTTTGGTCTCTTTTCGGGTAAAAAGTAAAAATAAAATAGGTTTAACTTTAATAACTATTTCAGAGAGAAAGAAGGTGAAAATTGCGGTTTATGACGTATAAAAAAAACTTCTATTATGAATTATAATCTATTATAAAAAAACACTCTATTATGATATGTTTGTACAATAGTTTCGTATCTAACTGTACCTATTTTCAAAGAGTAGACATTTTGCGTCTATGCCATGTCGATATAGTCATAATGCGTATTAGAGAATACGAGAAGTGGATTTTTGAGTACATAGGTGTATCTTGCCTTGCAGGACCCTTTATTTTTTACGTAAGTATTCATACTCTTTTCTCACCCATTCAAGTGGATAGTTTATGGCTTAAGCAACTGGCAACTATAAAAAATACAAAAGAAATTGTCATTAATTTGACAGATTTTCTATCCTTTTCTAACTTATACATCTATCTCACATTATCCTATCATCATGTGTAAAGGATGGCTACATAATTAAAAAAGGGATGCAAAATGCGATTAAATGACATTGTCCAGATATTTTGAACACTTTGTTTGATTATACCCCGTCCATCATATTATTGTATTTTAGACAGATGAAAGTAGTGATTGCATGAAAATTTTAAATATCGATAAAGTTAAGAACCTCGATAAAAAAAAAATCGATATATGAAAATATTATGATAAATGTTATAAACGATTTCATGTGGAACTAAAATCTATTATCTTTCTAAACATAATACTAAAGTAGTACTTAGATATTTCGTGTCTGTACAGTTTACAAATGTAATAGAAAACGACTGTGGGCCATAACGCATACACTAATCTCCAAAACAAAACAACTGACTTCTAGAAGAATATTCCAGAATGCTGATTTCCTGGTATTTATTGAAGAGTTCCGTGGCCTGTCTCTGAAATCCATCATCAGATCTTTATGAAATTTAAATGGGACCATTTTGGAATAAACATCTTTCAAACAAAAAAAGAATTTTGACAATCCGTCCACAAATGACGGAGTTACAAAAAACATTTTTCCGTAAAAATCATACAAATACAAATAATTATAAACATCCGAATTGTTGTTTAGAAATCGGTTAAAAATCGCCAGTTATGTAATATTTAAATAAAAATATTTACTGTAGTCGATATCAATTGTGACATTTTCAAGTTATTATAATAAAAACACTGTCGATTGACTAACTACATCCCTAAAATTGCTTTCTGGCTGACGTGACGATGTCAATGAGAAATGACGTATTGGCGCCTAATTTTTGTTAGGATTTTCAGGTGTTGACGCTAGAACAAAGTTATACCGACCACTGTCAGTGAGCTGTCTAAAATACAATAATATAATGGACGGAGTATAGATACCATTGAGTAGCGTGATTGTGTATATGAAAATGAACACCTGCTTACTAACATGTTTCTGAAAGATCGATTGTTAAGATAGTTTGACTACTCTGGATGCTTACAACTTTTTGAGTACTCTAATTATCAATATAATATTGAAATTTTGGTTTTAAGATTATTTTGAGTACTCTACTCGTCAACATTTTTCTGATGCTGACTGTACTTATTTACGGTCTATGGTTGAAAATAAAAGCTCGGCCAAAGAACGCACTAACATTTTTCCGCTTACCACGAGAATCTTTAATTTCTTTTACTTTCATGAGAGTTATCATTGTTATCAAACATGTTATTTATACACCAGTTATATTTTTTTTGAAAAATAAATAAAAATAATTTACTTACTTATTTAGTTATTTATACTTAATGCCCGAAGTACATAGGCGGACTTCATGCCGTAGGCATTCTCTGCCAGTCTACCTATGCATAGAGTGGTGCAGAGCTAGTACGAGGTAGGCGCATATTAATGTGGGATACGTATGGTTCTATGTGGTTAATTTAAATTATAATTGCGACTGATTTGAGATATAAATGGATTACTTATTCACTCATTAAATTAATTAGCACACAACTAAAGCATCTTTCCCCACATCCCACACCCCAGGTGCGAATCGAACACGATTTAGCCATCAGTGCGCGGCGTCGTCAGTCGAGCCCCCTCTCCCCTTGTCTCTGATTCAAATTGAATCGTCGAGTTGCACTCGCTTGAACTATGTGCACGATTGGGCGGATGCGGTATCCGAGACTATGCGGCTTCTGACCGATCGATAATCGGGTGTATTCTGTAAGACAATATTTAGCTAACTAAGGTTATGTGAACACTATAAGATTTTTTCTTTTGGCGAGAAAGTGATGAAGATATCCTGAGACCGACTTATAACTTGCCCTTCGAAGCACGGAAGCGTTTGGAAGAAATATCACTAAACTGGTCACCCATCCAAAAGATAACCGTACCGGACAGTGAGTGCACCTGGCCATACCTGACTCTTTTGGCAATTTACAAATGTACGTGATCGAATATATAGAGAAAAATGAAACTTCTCGGGCGGGACTCGAACCCGCGATCTTCCCTTTACAGCGGGAATGCCTTGAGCAACTCGGCTACCGAGACACGCCCGATGTTATTCAAATTTCCCTTCTATTTTTATCTGTCTTCAAGGCGACGGTGGAGTCGTCCACCGATGTTCTTACGAACTATCCTTTACGAACTTATAAGAATACTTAGGCCCGTATTCTTGAATGATACTCAGCCTGAATCTCAACTTAACTGAGGACAGATTGTATAGACAACTAGCTGTTGCCCGCTGCTCCGCCCGCGTGGATGTCGGTCGCGACTAAACATAGCCTATGTCCTTTCTCAAGGTCTAATCTACCCCTATACCAAATTTCATCAAAATCGGTTCAGTGGTTTAGGCGTGAAAGCGTAACATACAGACAGACAGACAGACAGACATACAGAGTTACTTTCGCATTTATAATATTAGTATGGATATGTCAAACTATCAACCTGTCTATACAATCAGTCCTCAGACAAATCGTGATTCAGGCTGAGTGTCATTCTAGAATACGGGCCTTAATGCTGTAAAATTCATTCAATAGTACCTACGTGAGTTATCGCCCTGGTAGTGATTTCCCAGTTGCTTCCGATGTTGGCGCTATGGAGTTCGGATCCGGTTGTAATTTTTATTGGGATACCGTCTAGAATCTCCCAAACTAAGAGGAAACCTCGTCCGTTGTTTATCAGGCACACGGAAGAGCAAGTGACGTCAACTTGGACCTTGGCCCCTAGGATGTTTATAGGGACCTACATCTCTATTGGATATATATCCATACCAAAACCTTATAATTTTACACAGTGGCGAAAGGTAAATATTTTCAAACAGCAAGCCGGTGGAAATGTTGTAGTATAAATGTAAACATCTCTGCCACGGCTTCCCTTTGTAGAGTAAGCCGGCTAGAATCGTTTTGTAGGGAGCCCTAGCCACTGATTTTACAACGATAGCAGGCAAAAGAAATATGTTTGGCGTCACGAAAAATTTTATAAATAATATTTTACAATTTTCAAGTCTTCTCGACAAAAGCCCTTTAAAAAATGTCCCCTCGGCGGCTTCTTATTAAATGTTTGAAGCCATTCATGGAGGGTAATGGCGGGCATTTGGGTTGCAAATTAACTGGCGGATAAATTATTCATTACTCAACCATTTACTAACAGTTTTATTTGCATCTATTAAAGCAGCTTTAACAAGTCGATAACCTGGAGCCATAGCATCATCTCTTAAAAGTAATTTAATTTCAATCTTACTTTACTTTCATAGTGTGAAATCCGGAATCAGATCGTTGTTGTTCGTCGATATTTTTTTTTGTGAAAAGCGTTTGTTTGATGGCAATGGGTTTGCCCTTTATTCACGTAATAAAGGGCAAAACCCAAGACCAAAAATCTTATTTTGAGTGAAATGTTATTACAGCTCTGCTTACGCTTACAATAACGCTTTTAGATGCATGCTGGGGCTGCCGTGGCGGTGCAGTGCGTCCGGTATGTTCGCAGAGAACAAAGTCGATGACTTCTATGCTGTCATCAGAAAAACAAGGGCCGCATACATGGAACGGGTGCATGTATCGGACAATGTAATATTGAGGGCTTTATATGAAGCCAATCTGTTCTTCGCATAATATAGCTAATTATATACACTGACGGACTCATAAACTGCATCAAAGTTCAGGTTTACTCTAAAAGGTTTTTTCATAATAAGTATGCAAACTTTTTAGATTAAATTATATAAATATGGAAAGACTGGCTCTTAATCTTAAAAAAAAAATTAAATTTAAAAATAGAACTGCAGTAAAACAAATGAATATAGCCGGGAAAAGAAAATTTACTTGTAGTATCAGATTTGCGTGTTATTTATAGCAAAGTTTTAAATTGATTCTCATTGATTTTTTTTGTTTTGTCAATTGAATTATTGTTACCAGCATAATTGTTGGGTTAGTTTTTTAACACATCGAGAGTTTTTGAACCATAATATGGATACTTCGTCCGAACAAGCGGCACAAATTGTAGCATTGGTGCGGGAGGGCTTGGATCAACGAACGATTGGTAGAAATTTAAATTTAAACCAGTCTACGGTTTCTAGAATATACAGAAGGTTTGTAGAGACAGGTTCTTACAGGAGGAGACGTGGTACAGGCAGAACTCGAGCAACCACAGGTCGTGATGACCGATTTATTGTTATAACTTCCCTGCGAAATCGTTTCCTCACGTCGGTTAACATCAAAACCGAGCTTAATGAAGTGCGTGGAGTAAACGTGTGTGCACGAACAATAAGAAGAAGGTTAAAGGAAGCGGATATCACCCCTTTTAGACCAGCAAATGGTCCAAAGTTGTCTACAGCTCACAGACAAGCTCGCTTAAGATTTGCGCGTCATCACCTGAATTGGACAGAAGAGCAGTGGGCCTCTGTATTGTTCACGGACGAGTGTAGGACATGTTTATATGGTGCAGATGGTCGCAGAAGAGTCTATCGTCGACGTGGGGAGCGATATGCTCAAAGTTGCATTGAGGAGCGTGTTCCTTTTGGAGGCGGTTCATGTATGGTCTGGGGTGGCATATCGATGAACGGGCGAACAGAACTTGTGTTCATAGACATGGTCCGTCAAAACGGTAATAGAGGGGGTTTGACAGCACATCGCTACATAACAGAGATATTAGAAGATCACGTGGTGCCTTACATGGGATTCATAGGCGAAAATTTTACTTTAATGCAGGATAATGCCCGGCCGCATGCAGCTGCACAAGTTCAACATTATTGCGAAGAGGTTGGGATACGTACAATGAATTGGCCAGCACGCAGCCCGGATCTTAATCCCATCGAGCATGTTTAGGACAATTTAAAAAGAGCTGTATATGCGAGAAACCCTTCGCCCACGACAGTGGCAGCACTAAGAACAGCACTTTCAGAAGAATGGGACAATATTCCGCAAGATCTTTTAAAAACCCTTATAAAATCTATGCGGAACCGATTAGAATCCGTAATAAGGGCACGTGGGGGTAATACACCTTATTAAAACACAAATAAACCCTTGCATAAAGTTTGTGTCTATTGTTAAAACCAATTTTTTAATTAAACCAATTTTTCTTAAATTTCTGCTTTTTCTTCAAAAAAAGTCTTAAGGTCCTTTCCAGTACATAAACTTAAACTTAAAGATATGACCCTACGCTGTTTTAAAGTTCACGAACCAATCTAGAGGTTTCAATTTAAATCTGTATAGAAAGTATGCATACTTGGTTAAAATATTTATTTCAAAGTCGTCTATTACTTTGATGCAGTTTATGAGTCCGTCAGTGTAAATATTATAATGTATCATTATAAACTGACTTGTAATGTAATATGGGTCTAAATGGCCTGAAATAAATTATTTTTATTTATTTTTAGTATTTATCTCTTAGGAGACAATACAAAATGTGTGTATGTATGAAACCTGATAAAACTACAGAATAACGACATGGCTGGGAATGGTGGCGGTTTAAAAGAATGTGGATTTTTATAGTGCAGTACACTGACTATCACAGCATTTTGTTTTAAAATTCTCTGGAAACCATGGACGATATCCATACACATACTTGATATTATAAATGTGAAAGTAACTCTGTCTGTCTGTATGTTACGCTTTCACGGTTAAACCACTGAACCGATTTTGATGAAATTTGGTTTAGGAATAGATTAGACCTTGAGAAAGAACATAGGCTATGTTTGGTCGTGATAACCGACATCCACGCGGGCAGAGCCGCGGGCAAAAGTTATTTATACTATAGATGAAATTTAGACTCGACATTATATCAATAATTGAATTAAATCAATTCAACCTCGATTGTACTAAATAGGAACTCCTCGACTAGATCTACTTACTTAAAATGAGACAATATTAGGTAAGTACCTATATGTATACTCATTTTGGAACGAATTATTTTGGGCACAATTTCCATGAGAAAATCGTCTAGAAAAAGAAAACATTTTCAAATCAAAGCAAAATCGCGTGGAGACAGATTTTTTTTTCTTTTTATAAAGGACACGCCATTTGGCTTACCTCGCCTGATGGTAAGCTAGCTTAGCTGACCAACCCTGTGCTCCCCACAAACCGAAGGGGGCCATCTCGAAAGAGATGGTCCTGGGTCTGCCGGGGTGCGAGAGATATGCTTTTGGCAATCTCACCTCCGCCAACCAAGGACCCAAGACGGTGTGCGTTTTAGTCGGTTCGAGTCCGACATAACCACCTCCACCGGCTCCGTGGGGGTGGTATCCGAGGGGATTTATCGCACGATAAAAAAAAAGCTAAAGGCAAAGTCTCGGAAAGAGGGTCACCTTCGCAAACATGTACCATGTTAACCGTGGTGGCACTCTGTGTTATTAGCCGATTTCGTTATCGAAATTATGCCCAAAATATTTGATCCCAAACCACTATAAAATCAGCCGTTATACAATTGAAATTCCTACAAGCAGTTCTCTCTATATACATAACATAACATAACATAAACTCACGCCTGTATTCCACGAAGGGGTAGGCAGAGGTGCTAGCACCCACATTTCGCCAGATTATGTTTAGATCCCAATGTAATAGGTGGCGAGCCTATTGCCATTAACCGGGCACTTGTAAACCTGCGATAAATACACACATAACTTCGAAAAGCATCGAAAAGTCATTGGTGTGTGCCATGGTAAACCTGGGATCGAACCCGAGACCTCGTCTCAGCAGTCCATTACCCATACCACTAGGCTACCGCTCTATATATACTTATTGTATGTAGGTATGTACCTACTATTCAGTGTACATATCCGAGTTTGGAGTGAATTGGGAAATCGGCCCGGTGCACATCAATTATGCACGCAAGCGGACAAATCACTTAGCGGGTCGATACTGCCGACACTGCAGCGTTGCCACCCTACTGCATATAATGTATTTGTAATGGATCGTATTGGCATTATTATTTACGGTTTTTTTGGAGTGCCTTTTTTAAAGAAAGGCCCTATTTTTGCTTGTTTTTAAGAGTAAATAATTTTGTAAGTATGTTCAAAGATGTGTATGAGCTATTTATAATTTTTGACTGCGACTGAATAACCTAGTTTACGATTCTTTTTTCTAAATACATACCCTTCTATTTTAGCCTAATAGTTTGGATCGAGCTACAGAAGTAAACATAAACATAACTTGATCCACCCTGCCAACAAATTACTCACTACATCAGTACATCACACATACACACACACTCACACACACATACCGACACACCTACACACAAAGTGTCTTAAAACAAAAGCTACCAAAAAAAACTAGGTATTCCAAATTGAACGCGGACGAAGTAGCGAGCAACGGCTAGTAGGTGGGTATATAGTTTATTTTATAACCAATGCGAAAGGATAGAATATTGGATGGAATGATGTTTGTTTGTCGCGCTAAGCCGGCCCAACCAATCTGAATGCTTTCTATCTCGAGGATAGCTCTAGGTATGGAATTATGGAAACGGGATCAGTATACCACGTGGGTGAACCTTGAGAAACAGCTAGTATTGTAATAAATAAAATAGCAAATATACAGGTTGGAAGATTTTCATCCCCCTGAAGAGGATGTACTCGAAATAGGAACTGGAGAGTGGATATAGAGAATTTAAAAGGGAACATTCCTTTATTTTTAAATACTCGCTTGACATACCCTTTAATCTAACCGACTAAACCCGAAAAAATCACATCCAGTATTTTTATAGCTTCAATCCCTAGTGGCACTCATAAGAATTAAATCTATCAAACAAACTTGGTAAATCAAATGAAAGGAAATCCCTAAAATCTAAACTTATAAATTCAATTTGACTAAATAAAGCACTTTAATTCAAAGGTCTATCTGATATCGTATTAACAATAAAATTCAATATTTAAATTGCTTGTTACCTTTTCGTACGAATACTCCTACTGGTCAGCAGGGGTATTTATGTCGGACTCGAACCGACTAAAACCGTACGCCATCTTAGGTCCGGTCATCCATACTAATTTTATAAATGCGATAGTAACTCTGTCTGTCTGTCTGTATGTTACACTTTCACGCCTAAACCACTGAACGGATTTTGATGAAATTTGGTATAGGGGTAAATTAGACCATGAGAAAGGTAGCCTCCTTTCTCATGGTCTAATTTACCCGATTTGTTTGGTCGCGATAACCGACATCCACGCGGGCGGGCGGCTCCGCAAAACTAGTATGGTTATAAGGTAACCCAATAAGGAATTTTTCTCGCCATCGATCGATTGCCCAGAGTATATCGCATAGAGGTTTCCGATCAAGTATACAAAATTACTTGTTACATGCAGCTATCCAATAATTCTACATTCTAAACCAGAAACAAAGTAGGTAGGTACTCAATTTAAGAAATATGTGGTTTCAAGATATAACTTTATGGTTGACAAGGTACCTAACTGATGACTCCTTGAGTAAAAGTGATGTCTCTGTTGACATTAAATTTATTAGATTAGATTTCAGGGATTTGCTTTCATACAATTTACCATGTTTTATAAAGAGATTTGATCCTTATGACTGCTACTATCGATTGAAGTCATAAAAATACAGGATGCTATTTTTTCGGGCCTTAGTCAGTTCGATTACCGGGTGTGTCAAGCGTGTTGTCGAAAATCTTTGGAAGTAAGTAGTTTTATTTCTTTTGAATAATAAAGGAATGTTCCCTTTCAGTGAAATTTACTATCTCCAGTATTTTGTGTACTATATAATCTTCCAACCAGTATTAAACACAATGAATAAAATAGAAACGATATATAAACAGGATCAGTTTCTGTACCATAGCGAGTAGGTAACATCACTAACATCACATACAGACAACACACTACTCACTACATCAATACATTACACATACATATGCACTCACACACACATACCGATAGACCCACACACACACACCGTCTTAGAACAAAAGCTACCATTAAAAAGAAACAAAAGGCAAAGGAATTTAAGACAAACGCCAGTTATAAAGTGAACATTCTTTATAACAAAAGTGAGGCGCGGAAGAATGTGGAGTCTATTCTTTCAGCTCTATCGGATAAGACTTAATGAAATACTTTGCTGATGAAGCGGACGCTGCCAGCGGCCATTTTGAAGGATTTTTTAATTCATTCTTTTTTTTTGTTCGTTGAAGAAAATGTCTGTATGAAATTTGAGCTGTGGTGGTGGTCATTTTCAATTTTTTAAACTTTACATGTGAAGCATGTTGATATATCTTTAACCTGGTGTACGGGGTCCTGGACTGATACTGCGCTGCTCCACAGGATTCAATATTTTGGGTTCTAACATTTAGCAAATTTAGCACTGTAGATCCAGAAAATTCAACTTTTTACGAATTCAACATTTTGCGAATTCAACATTTTAGGAATTCAACGTTCTAGTCCAGAAGAACATCTTACAATCTCCAATAGCTAAATAGTAGGTAATATTAGGGACAACTGCCGATCAGTGGAGGAAGCATTAGCACTGCATATTTCCATCTTTTCAGTCCTTCAGTCGTATTAACCAATTAGTCTGAGATATCATTGGTCGAAATGATTCGAAAGAGTTCAAATCTTCAGAAGCGTACTACAAGTACTTACTGTTCCTACCATCACTACTCTTTCACTGAAAAGTGTACTCACGAAGGTGGCTGAGGTTTTATCAAGTCAATACATCGCTTTTTTTTGTTTATCGTGCGGAAATCCCCACGGATGTCTCATCTCACCCGCCGGAGCCAGAAGGGGTGGTCATGTCGGACTCGAACCGATAGATAAAAACCGCACGCCGACTAAGGCTCGTGGTGCTAGGCCGGAGGTGAGGTTGCCTTCGACATATCCCTCGCACCCCGGCTGACCCAAGGCCATCCCTTACGGTCTGGCCCACCTCGGGAGGCGGGACAACGGTGTCCCGAACTTGCCCCCGGAATAGTCAATATATAATATAATAATCATTTATTCACATAACTTTCACAGAATTCACATCACATAAACAGTTTATTTTATCTACTGCAAGAAAGTGGTAGCGGCGGCGACTGTAGTAGTATGAACTGTGTCACAGTCGCCAGCGTCCCCAATCGGGGCTGGGATGTGCAGACATTTAGATATACACTTTGCACTGACAGTTTATGACTATTTCTAGATATAGTTATTATAAATTAATTAATTTTACAATATAATAAACAAGAATAAGAAAATTTTACAAAACTCATCTCATTACTCAACTCAGTGAGTGTGTGTGTGTGTGTGTGTGTGTGTGTATGTGCGCGCGCGCACACGCGTGTGTTGTGTGTGTGTGTGTGTGTGTGAGTGTGAATGTGTGGATGAATATTAATATATAGTCAATACATCGCATACGCCAGCGAAACTTTTCCTTAACCGCTCGAATTGTATCACATACTGAATGTCAAAGTAACAAATATAAAAAACAACTAAGTCTTAATACGATTTCCATGGGAACATCACAAAGTACATGAGCAAATAGTTTAATACTTTGGCACACTAATATCCGTTGTGCAAACGAAAAACAGACGGTTTTACCAAGCTTCAATTACCATCAAAACTGTATTCGTCAACCTCTATTATTAAAGCCATAAAGTTTATTTTTGCCTGGCATTTGTTTTTTGGACTGTTGTTATATAGTTGTAGTTCCGTAGTTACATGTTGACAACTTTTTGAAGGGGGTAGGAACAAATAAAAATGTAATATTGCTTTGGAGAGAGCCACGTGCAGCGGCGAGTGATCTCTCTAATATTGAGATGGTGTTGAGATAATTAATTTTCAATTTGCCGCTAAAATAGGGGTTGGTGATGTAACAAGTGTTGTCGATGATAAAAAAATACAAGATGTTGGAGTTGGGGATAATTTTTACCTATTTTGAAATTAATGCGATGTACATTTTAAAATAACGGAAAAGAAATTTGGACTGGTGGAATTTGCTTCACATTGAATGAAAATAAATAAGGTGAAAGATAATAGTGTAGGTAATAAAAATACAAGTACTTTATGTCAGTATAGTAATCCATGTCTTTTTAAACTCTATTCAGAACCATAGTACATATGAGATGTAAATTATTCATATTAAACCCACTGATGTACAAAAAACCTTTTTTACAAAAAACCAAAAAAAAAATTTTTTGAATATCAATGATTAAACCAATGATATTTTATAAAATAAGTAGATAAGTTGTTCACGCTCTAAAATGTCAAAATGATGACCAAATGGTTACCATTTCTTCCACCAATCAGAGACACGACAGTGCGCTACCCAAAAAAACGTCTTCAATAAATTAATTAGTAGGTATTTAATATTAGGTATTATTAAATAATATTATTAAAATAAATAATACTTAATATAATTCATATAAAATAATAACATGAAGCTAAAAAAAACATATATGTAGTGTTTGCGCCATTTTTGAAAGCGGCCATGTTCTTGCATGACGTATCTACAGTTTATAAAACATCATTATTATTAAACTATTGAAATAAAACGAGTTTTAAAACTTTTGCGATTTATTCGTGGTCTGTGGTCATGGCTGCTAAAAGGTAACCAAACCACCAAATGAATTGCAAAACAAATCACAATAAAACTAGTTTTAAAACTTCAAATATACATATTTTCAATGGTTCAAAATAATTAATTTACATTAATTACAGCAAAATGGCGACGAAACCTCCATTTTGTATTCCCATTAGAGAAAGCAAAGGAAGAAACAATAATAGCATTAAGCGACACTTTTCATAGCCACGCAATAACGCTGAAGCCGCGGCGCAATTATAAATATTTCAATTAAAACCAGACAGATTCTACGGTTTTATTCTTGTGGGGCTCGTTCATATTGAGGTACTGACTTCTAACGATCTCCGTCCTTAAATATAACTTAAGTATACGGCTATGGAAGTGACTGACGTATGACATTCCAACCCCGACAAGAAAAAAAAATCGTTTATTGATTCCATTAAACCTTTTATAACACTTATGATATTGCATATCTATACACGGTTGGATAAGCCCTGACTCCCGAACTAGGTAAATGTTGACAAATCATTCACTGTCAAGGCCGTGCGCTTATGTAACGCATTGCCATTGAACATAAGACGGGCAAAATCCTTAGACGTTTTTAAAAGAATGGTTAAGGACTATTACCTATCGTCTTATGCACTATGAGAACTCACCATTATTATATGCTCTTTTACTGTTCTCTCTTCATAATGGTACTTATATACTATTCACTTATCTATTTATGTATTATAGTTTATATAGTTGTTGGTATATTTTTATAATACTGTACGTACAGCCGTATATTTACTCTATTTGTATTTCTCTCTTTCTTTTGTTCTTAATACACCTTGTATATTCGAGTTTTTCCCATAACTACACCATAATTTCTATTGTTATCACGTTACTGTCCATCCCAAGGTTGCCTGGTAGAAATCGCTTCCAGCGATAAGGCCGCCCATTGTACATTATACTGTATAGATGCGTATTATTTATATGACCTACTGTAAATCTGTTGGTGTACAATAAAGAATTATCTATCTATCTATCTATCTATCTAGGTAATCCAGGAGGTTGTGTTCTGCTGTTGCTGTATACAAATCAAGTTTCTGTTGGCTTATATGAAGTGCGAGCGAATATGGCCGAATATGGTATGTGATAGGGAATCATTGACAAAAAGAAATCTTGCGCCAGAGCATCTCCTGACTCACTTTATTTTACCAATTTGATGTTTTTAATTAATTCCTACAACTAAATAAATAGTACCAGTATTTCTGTACACTTCATAAAATACTCAATAGTAATTGAAGCATTTTGGCTACGAAGCGTAGCATTGTCTACATAATTCGTAGAGCTTACACGACCGCGTAGCCTTACAAGAAAAACCTTAAATCAATAAGTTATAGAGTTTTAAACTGCATTGTTTTTTTTTTTTTTATTTTTTATTTTAAACTTTATACACATAAATTTGTACAAAGGCGGACTTAATGCCAAAGGCATTATGTAACAGTCAACCTTAGGGTGATGCAGAGATATTTTGAGGTAGGTGCAGACAGAAGATTAACTATTTAAAATATAACATTGTACTTCCAAACTAAAGGTTTATAGATAGATAGATAGATAGATAGATTAATACTTTATTTGTACACCATTTACATAAGAATTTAAGTGCGAAATACATATTTTTTATACAATTGTTGTACAAAGGGCGGCCTTATCGCCATAATAGGCAATATCTTCCAGGCAACCTTTGGATGGACTAGAGTTACGTGTAAGAACAGGTGGTAGTTGGTGTGACTGGGAATGACAAAAATGATATATGAATACTCAAACTATATACACATATATACATATATACTCATATACGTACATATATACATCTATATAACATACATACACACATACATACATACACACATACATACATACATACATACATACATATTCAAATGTACAGCAAAGTGACATAGTGAAAAATTTAAATGTCTCTCCGGATATATAGTTATATACGTACTACAGTGACATAAAATGCTCATATAAAAGATGTTTAAAGCTTGTAATAGATTGTGCTCGTCTGATACCAACCGGCAATTCATTCCACAGACGAACCGCTTCTACGGTGAAAGATCGCCCAAAGTAATTTGTGGAATGCGTCGGCATTTTCAGTGTCAAGTTCTCCGACGACCGTAGGGACCTCGAATGTGTCTCATGTAAGAACCTAAAACGTTCTTTAAGGTAAGGGGGTGCTTTGGGGTTAAAAAGGATATTGTAAAGAAACGTTAGAATATGAGTATTCCGGCGAAGGCGAATTGGAAGCCACTTGAGTTTTATACGGTATTCGGAAACATGATCGTATTTGCGTAGGCCAAATATGAATCTTATACAGAAATTTTGAAGCCGCTCAAGTTTATCTAATTGTGCTTCTGTGAGATTTAGATAGCTGACATCGGCATAGTCGAGAATTGGTAGAAGGAGGGCCTGTGCAAGCGCAGTCTTTGTTGCCGTGGGCAGAAAGTTTCGTAACCTTCGTAAGGAGCCCCCTGAGGCAAATAGCTTGCGGCTTACCTCTTGCAGCTGGCGATCCCAGGACAACGTTTTGTCAAGGTAGATCCCCAGGTCTTTCACACAATCAGATAAAGGCACTACTGTACCTTCAAATTGTATCAGTGGCATAGCGGACCAATCTATATTAGAGATCACTCTAGGACTACCGACAACAATTAACTGACTCTTTGATGGATTAATCTTTAAGCCGTAATTTTTACTCCATTCACTAATATGCGCTAGATCCAGGTTCATTGTGTCTAGTGCCTCTGATAGCTGGTTAAGTGGGGCCTGGCTGTATATCTGTAAATCATCTGCATACAAGTGGTAGGATGAAACTAGTTTCTGGGAAATAGAATTGATAAAAATCGCGAAGAGTAGTGGGGATAAAACGCCGCCCTGCGGTACGCCAACTGTTGTATTGCACCATGAAGAGAATGACTCTTCTATGCGTATACGTTGTTGACGACCAGACAGGTAACTTTGAAACCAATCAACTGCCGTTGGAGATATGTTAATAGAGCGAAGTATACTCACCAGGACGTCGAAATCTACAGTGTTGAATGCATTGCTAAAATCCAGGAGCGAAAGAACTGTTATGTGTCCTCGATCCATGGCTAGCCTTATGTCATCTGTGATGTGTACCAAAGCAGAAACAGTGCTGTGCCCAGGTCGAAAGCCGGATTGAAATGGATTTAGTATGCTGTTTCTACTAAGGAAGGAGCTAAGTTGGGTATGGATTAGGCGCTCAAAGACTTTGGAGAGGAATGGTAGAATAGAAATAGGTCGATAATCAGAAAATGTGGAGGGCTTGGATTTTTTTGGAAGGGGAGTAATTTGCGCTTCTTTCCACGCAGATGGGAATTTGCCACAGGATATAGAGTGATTGAGTATATGACACAAGATGGGTAGGATTTGGTCGAGGATAGGGAGTATCATATTCCGACTGACACAGTCACTGCCTACTGCGCTGGATGTTATTGACGTTATGCTCTGCTTAACACCACAAACCGTAAATTGATCAAAGACAAAAGTTGGATATTGAGGAGTTGGAAGAGATGAAAGATAGTTAAGTGTGTTTGCTTTAGTTGTCCCGTCAATATTGGACGAAGATGAGAAGTGATGATTCAGTGAATCGAGATTTATATCTTTAGGAATTGAGTCATGGCGAGATTTTCCAACTCCTAGTGTTCTCAGGAACTTCCAAACCTTAGCTGGTTCTCCATTTTCCACAGAGGTATGAATATTCAGATCATTATCAATTACTGAGTTAGACCATAATGAATGAATTTTCTATAGCATTTATTATTCTAACTTTAAAATTCGAATACATCGGTTAAAATGAAATGCTCAAGTGGGAGCTGAACCCATGACCTTACCCTTTATAGACCTAATTGATAATAGGCCAAACTGAATAAACAATAGAAAAGAGGTGAAAAGAAAGCGTATGAATGCTGAACTTGAGCTCCAAAGTGTCCAATTATCTAATCTGTGCTAACACTGTGATGATGATGAGCAAGATGACAATGTATGACACACTCATAGAAAGTGGTTGAGCGGTAAAAATATTTGCTACCACATAAACAGCCACCGTGGCGTAGCGGTAGTGAACGTGGCCGCTAAACAGCAGGCGCGGGTTCAATCCCCGCTCAGTGCAAATATTTGTATGCATGTGTTAGATTAACATAGATGTGAAAGTAGAAAAGTGAATCTAACAGTGTATCTTAATTTGTCAATCTAACTATGTATATATGTATTTCTAATATGTATATCTAATATAGATATATATCTCTGTGTATTGGAATATAGATATATAACAATTAGAATATGTCAGGATCTTCCGTAGCAACCACAAATACTTTGTAGTGCTAGAGGTTCACTATGGTCCAGTTGTATATCCTAGAAACCAAGTCTAACTATTGATCTGTACTAGGGAAAAACAAATATTATACAAAGGGGAATACACGTTTAATAAAACAACAATCATGACTATATCGTTCTCTTTTATTCTTTTACACTACGTTAGTTCCCAAAAGGCTTTTATAGACAGGAAAGAACTAACAAGAAAACCTGTCTGCCTTCCAACCATGATATAGTCTTTCTATAACAATTCATAATTACAATCTAGGCTTATAACCAAACATTACTATAATAGTTACACAATATAACAATATTAAACTCTTGTATCAAAGGTTATCAGGCTTGTAGCCAGTTAATACATAATAGATCTCATCAAGTAATATCATTACAGGCACCATATCCAACCATATCGATATCATGAGGCACAATATAACACACTTTGCATAATTATATCATACCCGTGAAGAGCATGATCCAGTAATCAATATTTGGATCTACTGGACAGACCACAAAAATCATAATATCTCTATCTGCAGATGTTACCAAATTATAACAATTATAGTTCAAGAAGGTACATCTTACATACCCAACACGATATGGTAAAATAGTTATAGCATAATAATATTACACAGTAAACAGTATAAACGTATCAGAATTATATCGTACCTTACACTTCGACGCCTCGGGATCAACTGTCCAGATTTCATTCGGTGTCTCCTTTTTATATCATTTGATACGTCACATTGCATCGAATGATTTTCACCTACCCACTTATAAAAATAGTATATAAAATGGTTCTAAAATTATTGAATTAAATTTCATCGTAATATATTTATCTATAAATTGGTGACATGTCACATAATCTATACATTATAATTAATATATCTATCACATGAATATGGGTATTTGCATTGGTCTGGTCGTGCCTCAAAGAGCACGTTAAGCCATCGGTCCCGGTAGCCATACGAACATCTATGGCAGTCGTTACGGGTAGTTGGAGCCCTCAAAAGTCCAATAACTGGTCTAGCTGCAATGCTTCGATATCGCTTTTGGGTTATGGAGGTCAAATGGCAGTTGTTTCACGGGAAAAATCGTAGTTTAGCCAAATCTGCAGTTAGACTGGTAAAGCGGACCTCAGACTCCAAGCTGAAAGCTTCACATGCGACTGGCATTAATGCAAAGATGATGCAGAAGAAACAGCTTAACTCTCTGATACGTTTCCCAGTCACCGGCAAGACGGCTGAAAGAGGAACAACCCTCCGGTAGCAGTCGGCTTCCCAGTCGAACTTCGAAGCGGATGAACTTCGACCAACAACAGCTTAACGTGCTCTCTGAGGAACGGAGAGGTCTCAATATCACACTTCCTAAGAAAAACCTGGTTAATGTTGATTAACCTTCCAATGTGTTAAACCTTCGTTTACAACATGGCATAAATAGCTTACCAACTTTTAAAATTAAAACTCAGTCTCTCAATATGAACTGTACACAGGGTGTATGCAATATTCATGATTGGTGAGTTAACACTCATTACGCGGCGTCGCCCACAACTCATTATATTTCTGTTTAATGCGCGGAATCGAATTAACGATAAACAAGTTTTATACAAAGACATTTGTTGGATAATGGGTTGTAAAAACTGACTGGGTTGGGAAGATGTGGTTTTAAATATGGGGTTCTTATGGGCCTTTTCACATTACACGGTTTACGCTCGGTCGCTCTCATTCGGACTCCTGTAATGTTAGAGGACGAATATCCCCCTGGGTTCGCCACCGTGCCGTTTTGCGCCCGTATATGTGAACGAGCCCATGGAACTCTATACATAACTGCAAGACGGTTGCCTTGTCAAAACCGTGCTTATAGTGGATAGCACGGGTGACACACGGTCGCCCATACATTTGTATTAAAATGCTGATTGAATTGAGGTGAACTAATGGAAAATAAAATTGTCCGTGGTCCACCGAGGTGAACTAATGAGGTGGACCACCGTGTCGTGTGAAAGCTGTCTATATAGCTCATACATACATTTAAGAAAAATTCCATCTTGATGATGGACATCGGCTAATGATTGTTACACGGGTGATTTGGTTGCAGTGGTTTTGTTTTTGCGAGCGCATTCAAATTGTTAGATGCTCGTTGCGTTTGCTTCCTACTAGACTCTGTAGAAAAATGCGCAGGTAATTAATTAAAAAATGTACTGTACCTATAAAATGATGCGTGGCGACAGCGCTACCTAGTGGCCCCATCTGAAAACCAGCGCTGTGCATACTCAACGAAGGGTTTGCACAGCATTCAATGCTGAGATGGGGCCCTATTTGGGTTCGCACAGTGTGGAATGTTGCACCCGTAAATAATTAATGTAATATACCTACTAATTATAATTTTAATACTTACTATAATACTACCTATTTGTATGATGCATGCTGTGTGGTACTAAAATAAAATATTTTTCTTTCTTTCTTTCATTTCTACTTTACCGTATGCATGTGAAAAGGGCCTAATGAAGGGCATTAGAAGGTTCTCGGAGGGTTGACAACATGAGCGTGACGCCCCTGGAGTAGCATACCTCCGTAGGCTAAGGTAGCCACATCCCATCATACGTGTCGTGTATCCCATCATATAAATCATTTAATGCCGTGTTGGTAACCGGTGGAGTAGAATAGGACTAACCCGGCTCTTCCTGTGGGTGTCATAAAAGGCGATTACCTAAGAGATAGGGTTGTTCTCCATACAGCAAAGGGTCCACGAGACAGCACTAGGCTCGCCGCTTATTACATCGTAGTACCGAAAATCATAGGTGAAACGTAGGTGCTAATACGTCTTTAAGAGGTAAATCCTTCGAGGATTTATATACATGAGTATATGTACTTATGTATGTAAATAATAAAAAATAAAAAACCCGACTGCCACTGATTTTTTTTTTTAAAGAATATTAGAACCGAAGTTACTAATATTCCCTCTAACCCCTCCAACTAAGCTAAATTGCTTGTGCTAGGAGTGGGTTCACGTCGGGTATCGAAATAAGTTTGATAGCAGGCGGTACCCATTTGCCAATCATAAACCGAAAGAAAATTAATACACACATACATACATAGTCTCGAAAAACATTACCCTCCTTCCTTCGGCAGTCGGGTACAGTCGGGTAAAAATCTGATTTTTAAGTTCTATCGAAAGTCTGCAATCTACGAAAGACCGTGTTAAGAAAATTGTGTCTTGATTATGAAGATAATATAACAAACACATGGTTCATTAGCTGGTTCACAATGACTTGTCCATCATTGCTATCTATAGAGCATACTTTCGAGACTATACACAACCTAGAAATCGAAACCAAGGACACTATATCTAGCCGTCAGACTCGCTACTTCAGTACATCCTCAGCTTGTTTTCAAAGTAGTATCATCATCACTACATCGTTTATAGCAAAGTCGCTTTCCGCGTCCCTATGTCCCTATGTATACTTAAATCTTTAAAACTACGCAACGGATTTTGATGCGGTTTTTAATAGATAGAACAATTCTAGAGGAAGGTTTGTATCCTACTAATATTATAAATGTGAAAGTTTGTGAGAATGGATGTGTGGATGTTTGTTACTCTTTCACGCATAAACGGCTGGACCGATTTGGTTGAAATTTTGTATGTATATAGGTTATACCCTGGATTAACATATAAGCTATATATCATCACGCTACTACTCAAGGGAACGGAGCAGTGATCATTAATGTCAACAAATTCGGCTGGCATCGGCATATACCTACGCAGAAGTGATAGTGTGGTTTTTCTGTTGCTGTTTAGATAACTATATCATTGTATAAGAGGGTGCAGCGGGAACGGGATCGGACGCCACGCGGGTGGAAAATAATTGGCGGTACGAAGTTCGCCGGGTCAGCTAGTGTATAATAAATGCTTAATATAGTAGTGGGGGCAGCGGAAACGGGATCAGTTGCCACGCGGGGACGGAAGCTCGCCGGGTCAGCTAGTACTAAAAATAAAGTTCCCACATTAACCAATAATTAAGTACTTACCTTTTCGCTCAAACAAATAAATCACAATCGTCGCATAAAGCCGCTCTAAAGGCGGGCACAGACACGTGACTGGGCGACAGTGCGAATCGCAAACACCCCGGCGGCGACGCGTATTAATTACATCCTAGTGAATTGTAATATGGGCTCATCGTGTATCGTAATATGGGTTGATCGTGTTTGGTGTAGTGTTTGAAGAGTGAAGTATCGTCGATATGTTGTAGGTAATGTAAGGGATGGACAAGATTTTCAAGCAAATACGTGCTTGAATTTGGAGTTCAATCCTCTTATTATATTACTTACAATTAACCAGTTAAGGTCCCCCGACATGGCAACCGTTGAATTAAAATTTATTCATTTATTTTCAACTTTTTGGAGGTGTTTTTTGTGACGGGGGTTTTTTAAATTTTTAATTTAATTTTTATTTTATACTTTTTAAGGTGATCTACTAGTCAAGCTCTTTCATTTGATACCCATATTGGGTTAATTATAAAGAAATATGCATTCCAACATGTTGTGGCGGCGGCCATCTTGGACCGATTTTTTTCAAACATGGCTAAGAACACTCCCGCCTAATATACGTTTCAAACAAAAAAAACTACATCCAAATCGGTTCATCCGTTTGGGTGCTACGATGCCACAGACAGACACACACACACACACACACACACACACACACACACACACACACACACACACACACACACACACACACACACACACACAGACACAGACACGTCAAACTTATAACACCCCGTCGTTTTTGCGTCGGGGGTTAAAAATAGTGTCATATACCTCAATATCTGAACCTTTAAATCTATTTTTCGTCCACGTTGAAATTTTTATTAAAGTAAAAGTAAAGTATCTCTTTAATGTGTACACCAAGGAATAAGGACATGTGTTGTTTGTAGGTACATTTCAGGTAATTCAATTAGTAATTTTTAATGGATTCAATTGGAATTTATTTGGCATTATTCACGTTAACCACAGGTTTGAGTTACTTTTCAGCAGTAATAGTCCCGGCGGCGCCGGTACGTTGTTTTGTATTTTTATTATCTTTATTTTTATTATCTGACATCTGACATAAAAATAATAGAACACAAAGAAAATCTATCTTAAAGTCCAGAATAATCTAGAGATATTTTTTCCTTTTTCGCATATTCTTTCAAGGATACCCTATTTATACTTCTAAACGATAAACAACAAAGATACAGGACAAGCTAAAATTACATTCCGAAATTAACAAAACACTTTTGTAGGTAGCGAAGTGTGAATGTTTTGTGTTTGATGTCTGTCCCATGTCCTCGCGTCGTGTTCCCGACACGTGTCAATGTAATCAACTGACGCCTTTTTATCAATCGCAAACACTTATTGCGATTGACTAGCGGGATATTATTTGTAGTGAGGTTTGGACACGGCTTTATCGATGACTTTTTCTTTGACAAATTAACAATTTGTATGTATATAGTACTCAAAAGAAAATAAGGGCCACTAGTTTGTATATATTTAATTGTGCTTTAGTGAGTTCGAAGTAGTTGCACGTAGCATTAAATAAATATTATACATACTCTTTAGTCTCTGATCTCTTTCATGTCGGTGTTTTGGATTTTGCCATGGAGAAGGAAATATTCTGTCCTCCGTGGATTTTACACTCGAATTATTTAAAACTAGTTTTGCCCGCGGCTCCGCCCGCGTTGATGTTAGTTACTGCGACCAGACATAGCCTATGTACTTTCTCAAAGTCTAATCTACCCCAACACCAAATTTAATCAAAATCGGTACTGTGGTTTAGTCGTGAAAGCGTAACATACAGACAGACAGACAGAGTTACTTTCGCATTTATAATATTAGTATGGATTACTAACACATCCCTGCCTAGGCCCTTGGAGATATACACAGGTAGCAACAAGCACAGCAGTTAGTCCCCACACAAACACGGGTGACAACCTACTCCAGATGTACCGCGAGTGTGAACTGGCAGGCGTCTAATCTCTCTCGTGTGGTACTCTGAACGCTCTTCAAACTGTCATTGCACTGAATACCAGTATTTTCGTTTGAATGCAGAAAGCTTGGCGTGACGTCACCAGTGATACACGATGTTTTATGCCTACACGTGGAAGATTTAAAACTATAATGTAGGTAGAAGTTTTAGGGACATTAGGGTGTGTTTTTCACACCTGAGGGAGCCATCTACTGGAAATGGCCCTGAGTCAACCAGAGTGCGGGGGATGTTTTTGACCCTCTTAGACCAATCCGGCCCCGCCAAGGGAGTTTCCGAGGGGATGTATACACTTTCTGCACGAAAAAAAATAGGTAGGTAATTCTGGAGTCTATATAAGTTTCACTATGACGTCACAGCGTCTGGTAATAAGCAAAAGTGAAACAAAACAGTATACGTCAGCATTTGTTTATATTTGCAATATATGGAACGCGATATCAAGTTATTTTTGTTTATATTTTGTTTATACCGAAGTCAACTAAACAAATATATATTTTGTATATATTTGTTTAGTTGACTTCACCGTAGTCGACTAATGGTACATTCGACCTAGAATAAACAGGCAATATCCATACTAATATTATAAATGTGAAAGTAACTCTGTCTGTCTGTATGTAACACTTTCACGCCTAAACCACTGAACCGATTTTGATGAAATTTAGTATAGGGATAGGTTAGACCTTGAGAAAGGACATAAGCTCTGTTTGGTCGCGATAACCGACATCCACGTGGGCGGAGCCGCGGGCAAAAGCTTATATAATATAATAATATATATATTGGCCGTTTATTCTAGGAATAAACTTTACTCGCGTTTGATCGAATCGGCCCTAAATCTACTTACCATAACCAAAGTGTGCACTCAACCCGATCTAAAAATAAAATAATAACTTAGAAGTTCAACATCAATACGCTACTAGACTTATCAACTAGTCCGCATAGACGGCTATACAGATCCGGTCTATTTGCGCGTATATTGTGTGGACTCAATACTTCAGGGGGATCATGTCGCGTCTACAGTACGACCTACCAGTGTTTACAGATACGTATAGTTGTACATACTTCGTGTGTATAAAGCTAGGCAGTAGTGGATAAGGTATTGATATTGTTAGAAAATGCTTAGAAAGGTTGTGGTGCATTTTAACGCCGAAAGGCATTAATTTGAAGTCGTGGCAGATAAATATGTAGCTTAGTGTAAACTGCTTATATAAGGTGAAAGAGAGATGACATTGTGTTGTGAACCCTACTTCAGGGATTATGTCATGTCTAATGCACATCCTATCTACTTTATACAGATTTAGACAAAAACTTACGATCAGCTGACAACCGTCTTCTCCACTGTCCTACACATAGTTCTAGCCTAGTACATTCTTCTTTCCTCGTGCAAGCTATTCTACTCTGGAATGCGCTTCCTCTTGAAATCAGGATGGCCACCAACCGTGCTACGTTCAAGTACAAAGTACGTCAGCTCTACAGTGGCGTTAATGAGTGAGTGATACTTTGTCAATAAGTACCGATTTTCAGACATAAATGGAATTATATATTATGCGAGTATATATGTATATGTGTATGTATTTTATGTAAGTATTGTATATAAGTTTTATAGTGTATGTATAATGTGAGTATGTATTATTCGATATTGTATACATTAGACTGATAACCTTTCAGTACATTGTTCATTCTTCTGCTTGCACCTACCTCAATGTATCTCTGCATCACCCTAAGGTAGACTGGCAGATAATGCCTTTGGCATTAAGTCCGCCTTTGTACAACTGTGTATAAAGTTTAAAAATAAATAAATGAAAATAAATAAATATATATATATATGTCTACATACTCGCTGTGTATCTATGTCAGTATAATTATAATGGTTACAAAATATTTGGAAAAAACGAAAGCATATGTTAAATAATAAAAAACAATAGTACAAAACAATAGTTATAATAAAAAACAATATAATATTAGAAGATTTTGCATATAGGAATATTTAAATCATTAAAAAGTGTATGGTCGACTCTTCTCGTGACCAGAGGGCTGGCCTCTTTTTACCCGACTACGGCGAAGCCAAAAGGAGGGTTATGATTTTGACAGGCTATGTATGTATGTATGTATGTATGTATGTATGTTCATTTGTTCCCTCATAGCTCCTCAACTACTTCTTAGAACTGGACAAATAAGGTATCGTTACAAGCGGCTTTATCGTCCGATGGTTATAGGCTATATGACGTGTCACTCAATCTTGTGTGGCGCCCTCTAGCGCTCATAAGGTTCTGTGTTAAAAAATAAAATTGAGATAAATATGCCGTGTTTGGTATCAAATGAAAGTGCTTGATAAGCACATTTCAAATATGTATAAATTATTAGCTTTACCTTGCCCTAAAATAATATAAATAAAAAATAAAGTTTAAAACTAAAACCCGACTACTGAAAAATCACGCTCTAAAAAGTGACAAACAAGAAAATATCAAGGATAGCCGTGGTCGTATGCCACTTACTCTAACAAAACAATATATTCTAGGGAAAAGTGGCATACGACCACGGCTATCCTTGATATTTTCTTGTTTGTCACTTTTTAGAGCGTGATTTTTCGGTAGTCGGGTTTTAGTTTTATTAGGTTAGAGATTAAGCATTGCCATACAATGGCAATGCTGCCAGCCTTCTGGGAACGCTGCCACAAGAGGTATGCGATGCGGAGGAATTCTACGACGCGTTTTAATGTTAGTCTTAGTTTTAGTTTTTAATTGGTTTCTTTTATTTTTATGTGGAATTAGTAGTTTACAACTAAATCTTATCGTAATAAAATTGTATTAATGTTTAATAATTCCAGCGTAGTATATGAATCCATATTCCAATGCGCTTAACCAATTTCATTTCTAATCTCAAAATGAACACTTAGAATTTAATCCAAACACGACTTCTATAGTCCGAATAAGTACCTAAAACAAAATATCTATATTTGTCGTTATTCTCGGCATGTAAGCATCTGAGTATGGGAATCCCTCCATCTGTGATGCGCCGTAAGCTGCATCGCAAACAGAACTCTCAGCATCCCTTACAACACTGGCTACTCTTACGTCTACTGAGACTTAACTTTGTGGATTTTGATAATACCGGCATTATTATAGACGTTTTGAGCTTTACGACAATCGTATTGATCTCTAGTAGCATTTTGTTTTGGGTGATGTAACAAAATGTATGGTTATTAGGTACAATAACTTTTTACTTTTAATTTATTCTATTTTAGTTGGTCTACATTATAATTTCTAAAGTCTACACATTGAATCACAGTAACACATTGAATTAAAACTACTTTTTAACGTTGTTTCAAATCGAAACATCGGATTTAAAGTAAATAATAACAAATATATCGCGATAGAATCCGTTAAACAGTATTTCAATTAGTTTGTCTAGTTTTTTATGAACGGAGCTAAATTTTAGTTTTATTTTAATATTATACGATAACTATCATAGCAAACTTTAAACCACTGAGGTTTCTGTGGATTGCCGTGCATTATATATTGCGATTACATAATAATTATAATTTAATAAACAAATATTTCATAAAAACAAAACAACTACAACCAAATACAAAAACAAAATACAATATAATATATCGTCATTATAACAATCAGATGGGTAGATAGTTATTATAAAGGCATGCAGAAGGTAACCTTCACCTTCACACAAATATATAGATTATAGTTTTTATTGGTTATTCGTCAATCTACCCTGAAAAACCATAATCAGGACATACATAAAGATAAGATAAAATAAAAAATGCCTACATTTGTTATATATTATTATCTACAAAATGTTATAACTCCACTTAATCATACAATGTTTTGTATTGAATGGTCCAGTTGACCATAAATTTCGATTTCAAGCTTATTGTTTATCATTCAACTTCATTCAAGTATATAATTATGTTGTAATACTCACTCTCGAATGGTTTACTCATTCAGAGTAGACAAAACCCTATCTTTATTTATCAAATGATTCTATTCTACTTTTTTTTCAATACATCACTGTGTAGTTGTGCTGATCTATTCATATGGTGTCTATTATTAAATCATTCAAGTATCATGCATATATTTACAAAAAATAGTATCCATATTTTTTTTATACCGGACACGTCAATTTGACTTCACCTCACCTGATGTTAAAAGCAAAGTCTCGAAAAGAGGGTCACCATCGTAAACATGTACTATGTTAACAGTGGTGGCACTCAGCTTGACGGCCTCATTAGATGCCTTTTCACGCCCCGCTTAAAGGACCCGGGACTGTAGGAAGAAGGAAACATGTGAGCTGGCAGGGGGTTCCAGGGGGCCAACCACAACCTCTTAAAGCAGTATTATTTCAATCTTACTTCGTGTTTTGGTACCATGACCTCTTAAAGCAATATTACAATAATGTTGTTTAAATTAGCAGTTTTGGGACGTCACCCATAGTTTTCGTTCTTTTTGTTCGTTCAGCGTCAAATATGACATCCTTAATAAAGTCAATAGTTACAAACAACGATTGAAAAAACAATATTCGAGGAGTTTATCAGCTTCTAAAAGCTATGCTAATATTGCTTATTCACGAAATCGTCATCGAATGCAGTCGCGATTAAAATGAGACCCTTTCCATTACCTATATGAAATTGGTTCAATAAGCGAAAGAGACTCCCACAGAGTGATGAATAGAGTCCACACTCTTGAAAATCCCTATCTACAGAGTTCTCTGTAAAGACTAAGGTAAGCCTATATTTATATTGAATTAAGTACACGCTAATGTATTGTAATGTGTGATTGACCGCTATTAGTTTCGTAAATATGTCATGTTCTTAACATAGTTGTTTTTTTCTAGGTGTTCATTGCATTACCATTTTATAGGCAACTGAAGCGAGAGCCATAGGATAAGCTGAGTGAACAACCACGCACAAATAATAACATGCATGATGGCTATTTCAAGAGTTCAACGGTTGCTCGAAAGGCCGCATTAAGATCCAGTTATAATAATAACTATTTTACAAATATAATTGCTTTTATAAATGATTCCATGTAATACCTACTAAATAAATAATATGGTGTCTATATTAATCGAATAACCATCTTTGTACGCTTGCTTCCACCATCACACTTGCCGCGTTTCCAAGCTGGATTGCGATGGCCAGCCTCAGCACCAAAAACGATCCGGAGCGAGAGTCGATTGTAATGATGTCGATGAGGTGATGACCGTTAAGTGTAAATATCTATCAAGCTGCGAGTATCAAGCATTATTTAATTAGAATTTGAGCTATTAGAGCGGGTGGCGCGGAGATCTAGATAATAGAAGCCAACTAAAAGACAAAAGGATGTGCAGTGTGCATTTTACAAAAATGTACTCTTTGTTGTGACAAAGCCTTTTTTTATAGTGTGGAAAATCCCCACGGATTCCACTCCCACGGAGCCGGTGGAGCCGGTTATGTCGGACTCGAACCGACCAAAACGCACGCCGTCTTGGGTCCTTGATTGCCGGAGGTGAGATTGCCAAAAGCATATCTCTCGCACCCCGGCAGACCCAGGACCATTTATCCTTCTTTCGAGATGGCCCCCTTCGAGTTGTGGGGACCCTAGTGTCCCCATCTAGCCCCGGATACGGGGAGGGCACTTTGCGCCTTTGGGCACTTTGTTGTGACAGAGCATCAGTGCGCATGTCCATTTTAATGTCATCAAGTGACATCGGTTCGGTTCTCACAGCAACGATCTTAATATAATAACAACATAGCTGCACGCCTTGGCTTCGCCCCGGTGCTATGAATTACCTATATACTTTTAGATACAAATCTTTCACACAAACCTTGTCCTAAGAATACCTACCGAATAGGTATAACCAAAATAAATGGGTAGATAATGAAAATCTGTCCCATTGTGGAATGCACTAAAAATCTATCTAACCTTGGGACTCGAGAGCCTTGAATGTCGTCAAGTTCAAGCAGTATTCTTAATTCGGGTGCCACTCCGTCATACGTATCGCACTCGAAACGGTGCTATCGATGTGCTGAAATAAAACTTGACCCTAGGACCCGTTGCCTCGCACCCCTTGCACCTGTTATAATTTTATGATGTGATCATGAATGCCCAGACAATTAAAAACATATAAAATTATTACGGCTTTATATTTGCGGTAGAAAATAAAATTTTACATAAGTAGGTTCCTAGAATACAAAATTCACGTTCAAGTTCAGTTCGTTCTTCATTGTTATGAAGACATTGAATATGAATGAATTGTATTTTGTTCTTAAGTTTGCATTCTTGTCACAAAGAGGGTTCAAAACAACACTCCTACTGCGTTTACTTAGGTTTAGATGTTGAGGCATTTGAAGATTCTTTGTATCGGACACTAATTATTCCACGTTGTATAACAAAGAAATGCTTTCTTAGGTCGATGTGTTTTAATTTGCTACTTAGGATAGAGCATTTTCACATAGCTTCAATGCCACTTGGTTATCACTGAAAATCATTCACATTCATCGAACACTGGCGTCTTTCAGCAGTAGCCTTAGACGGAGAGCTCTTTCTCAGCTTCGGATAGCGACATAATAATAATTATATTCTTCATTCAGCATAAGCAGTTAACATAGTAGATGCTCGTTGCTTCGGACTCCCAGCTTACAAGTTACAACCCCGCTCTACTACTACTTTAAATAGTACATATAAAATATAAATAGATAATATTTGCATGATTTGATCAAAATGCCCAGGCAATATAAACTATAAAATTATTAATGGCTTTACAAGGCTTTACATATTATTTGCGGTTTAGGTGTAAAATAAAATGTCATAATGTCATAATGTCATAATACGTAGTACATATCTTCTAATCTGTGGTCATAATAAAATTATTTTAATGTCAGATGACAGATAGTTTTCTTTTTTTTTCTTTCAATATCCTGCCAGTTACATAAAAGAGTATTTATATCAAAAACGTTTTACAAATTACGTGAATGTTGTTCCGTTTTGTGTGAGAAAGAGATGGTGCTACACAGTATGACAGAACGTACAGCGATCTCTCTTTTCCTTGTTTGCAGGCTTGTTGCAGGCACAAAAATAACCTTACTCAAATTCGTACCATGAGCGTACAATAATGTTTTATTTTATTCCTGCTTATTGACGGAAATGAATGAACTATTTAGAAAGAGTTATGTATTCCTTGCAATAATTCATTCGCATTAGGGCTGTACTCCGGAGACAAAAAGACCGGAGCACCTCTGGAGATTTTTGCGAACAACCGGTTATCTTTCTCAAAAACTCCGGAGATTTTATATAGAGTTAAATATTCGCCTTTTTTCATGAACACTATTTTACTATATATTTTTGATTATATGATTAGATTCCATAGCGATACGATTTTATCGAAGTATATGATGTATAGATGTTCGTGCATTTATTAAAAAGTAGGTAATATATACATATAATCACGCCTATATCCCCGGAGTGTTTTGGCAGAGGCGAATTAACATCAACACCCACATTTCATCAATCATTGCATTCGGTCGGTCCACCTATTGCCGTATTCCGGTCACAAATTCGGTAATAAGTTGATTTCATTAGTCTACAAATTGGACGTTTTCATAAAGTTTTAATAAGAGGATTATGATAATAATACAATGTCTCAAATGGGTAGGCACTTAAAAAAATTACGAAACTGACTAAATATACTTCCGCGTAATCGAAGACTGTCCGGAGGTTTTTCGAAGATTTATTAAACCTAGAGACAAATCACCGGATACTGAAATCTTCCCTGGAGTCAAGCCCTACGCCTAATGTCAGTGATTTCTTTTTTAGAGACCATAGAGTTCTTTTATTCAAAAAGGATTTTTAAAAAGAAGTTTTTACTTTGAAGTAAAATACTTGTAATTTTTAGAATTGTATTTGTTTGCTTAATATCTAAGCAATTTCTATGCATTCTTCTATACAATTTATACTTGTAATTATAGGCGTTTCCCGGGATGCGAGTCTTCTCACTGGGCACCATGCTAGCTAAAAACCGGAGAAGACTGATTCGAGCGTGGGTGACGAAAATGCCTTATTGATCCACCTAATTGAAACTGCGATCCACCTAATTGAAACTGCGTGCGGTTTTAGTCGGTTTGAGTTAGATATAATGGCCGTGTTGGCCAAACAGGGAGGTATCCGTGGAACACAATAAAAAGTACTTTTAAACCGTTATAATAGTCAGCTTGACCATTTCTTGTTTAAGTTAATGTATATAAATATGGTTTACTTGCTTTTTGGGTTACGAAAATGATTTTTTGAGCAGTATTTTGCAAAACAATAATAAAAAAGTTGCTACCTAGCAACTTATTTAAAACGGCTAAATTTGACATAAAAACAATAATGTTAAATACAATACTGCTCTAAAATCTCGTCATGGTACGAATTGAATGAACTAAAATTAATTTGACGTCACAAAAGCACTAAGCAGGAATACATGACATGCACAATGTACGGTTGTGGTACGAATATAAGCAAGATTACTTTAAGCTTGACACAAAACTCTCCTGCAATAAGACTGTTTTGTAAACGGTTGTGGTAGGCCCCCAGGTCTTAGTGGTGCGGCATAGGAATGAGTCACTGAGACGCTAGTCTTAAATCATTCAAGTATCAAGCATATATTTACAAAAAAAGTATCCATAACATGCTTGATTATCCATATTCTATCCGGAGAAACCAATATTACAAATTTAGCTTAGGTTTTTTTTTTTATATATATTTCTCAACATTCTACACAACGCTATCTAGACCCATGGTAAGCATAGCTTAACTAGCTTGTGTTATGGAATCTAGAATGCGAATAAACATACTTAAATACTTTTTTTTTTTGTAAATACATACATATTATACATAGATACACCCAGACCAATGCAAATAGCCATATTCATGCATACAAATATTTGCACTGAGCGGGAATCGAACCCGCGCCTCCTGCGTGGCAGTCGCGTTCACTACCACCACGCCACGGAGGCTGTCAGGTTTAGATCGCGCAGTATAATGGGTAGTGTTGTGATTAAATTAAAATGTGTTTAAACATTAAATCCCAAAGTCCATAGCATGGCATAAGGAATTACAAATACTGCTCTAGTATGTTAAAAGAGTGTCCTTTCTCCCACGGGATTAGTTATATTGAGCTCCAACGCCTCCCTTGCAGTTGGAGCAATGCACACAAAACTGCTAAACTGTTGACTTTGTAAACTTAAAACTACAAATAAGATTTAAATGAGAGGGTGGGTGAATTAGGGTTGAGGGTGCATTAGCGGGAATATCAATAATATATGAATATGAAGTTCTTTTCAATCGATATTGTGTGTTTTTTTTTACAGATTATTAGAACCGAAGTTACTAATATTCCCTCTAACCCCTCAAACTAAGCTAAATAGCTTGTGCTAGGAGTGGGTTCACGTCAGTAGTGTAATGGCCAGGGATCAAACCCGGGACCTCTCGATCGTAAGGCCGACTCCTTAACCACTCAGCTACCGACGCTTCACTTCCACAAATATTCCGCTACCCACACCCGCTGATTGACGAAAGAGGCACTGGTGGCTTCTCCTTGGGGTTGGGGGTTTAGACGGCGGTACTGGAAATCATAGATAGGAGTAAAATGTAAAAGAGCGGTCCCGGGTTCCAATGTTCACGGGACGGCCGGTGTCTCCTGTGAGCAGATAATGGTCGTGAAGGAGGCGGCGGAACGGAAGCGGCGGATCGAGCGAGAGAGACTCGCAGGCAACTCGGGCGTTGGAGAGCTCCGGAAGGGGAGGTATCCGAGGGCATTTCCGAAGTTCAGATTTTGGACACAACCGGGTAATTCAATAACAGCAGTTCTCGAAAGCAATATTTGTTACCTTATCAGAGTTTAATAAGTAGTAGGTACTCTATAATATAAAAAAAAACAGTATAAAAACCCATGAGAAACCACTTCACACTTCACAAGTCTCATCTACAGTAACAAATAACTCCGGTAGTAAGTTTCCGCTCAATGTCATGCAATACGATATAATGCACATTATCCATGGTCCTTAACCACTGACAATCGGGAGTTTTGCGAAATGGCCGGGCAGCGTCAGATTGGGGGTTTGTGCAGCCGGGCGTTATGCAATTTGCTCCACCGGCATAATATTTATTTCATTACTTCTATTCATAGGCTGTAATCTGTGTTGCGGTTAAAGTGTGAATGTTTTTGGTAATTTTGGAAATAACTAATTTTTTATTTTTTTTCTGTCGACTTCATTATATGTTAGTATTGATTAGCAAAATTTTAATGAATTAATTAGATATTGATTGGATTAATAAATAAGATATGGTCGTTAAGAATTTATTAAATTATTGTGCGAATGCTCACATCATCCACATAAAGACGTTAGTCCTGATTGCATCCGAGGCCACGGTGCCCTCGGAGCTCAGGGTCCGCCTTCCGGCTCTTCCTCCTCCACTTCGCACGATCTTGGGCGTCCAAGGTAGTGAGACCGTTTTCACGCATGTCACCCTCCACGACGCCAAGCCAGCACTTCTTGGGCCTACCCCTTCTACCTGGACCGGGTGGGGGCGCCATTGACAGGCATATTGTGCGAATGCTATAACGGCCAATTTTTTTCGTTAGGTTGAATGCTAAGGTTTTGTAAAGCCAAATCTAGTTGTATGCCAAAGCCAAGTATGTAGAACAAAATGCAATTGAAGTGAAAAATGTTCAGCTATAAAAAAACTTGCTGATAGAATGTGGAAGGCTAACTTTTAAACTCTCACGTTTCATGATATACAATAATTATAACGGGAATTAACCGGTTAATGGCAATAGGCTCGCCACCTATTACATTGGGACCTAAACATAAACTGGTGAAATGTGGGTGCTAGCACCTCTGCCTACCCCTTCGGGGAATACAGGCGTGAGTTTATGTTATGTTATGTAACAGAAATTAGAAGCAGGTACTAATCACTGGATTTATTGCCACCATACGCAAGTCCTCTCCACCGAACGTTACTTCTATTCAAGAGCTATACGTGAAGCGATTGAAACCAAGAAGCCTAAAAATTTCAATCGGGAAGATGGGTTTAAATTATCTATAAACTGGAATTCAGTGATATACAAAACATGCAGCCTCGCTTTTCCGCGCAGTTGGATAAACAACGGACAGTTTGCTTACAGAATAGGGACACTGTGTGAGCATAGTATCTGTGAGTGTAGTATGTGACGGTACATTGCGAAAACCAAATATCGAGAATGTGTGGGTAGATGAAGAACCTACTACCTCACGGACTCGAAGACGGCGGGCGTACACTACTGAGCCAGTCAGCCTGTTACAACGGCCGGTGTAACCTGGTCGAAATGTCAGGCAAATCAAAGGTATGTACTTAGGTATACCATGAGAATGTGGATGGATCCAGTATTAGTTATAGTTCCATAAAACATGCTAATACATTTCGTATAGACCCAAGACCAAGTATTTCCTTGTCTTATAAAAAAATAATTGATAGGTAAGTTTAAAAGAATGCATAGTCCATCAAATTGAAAACTGACCGATTTCCTTAGTCTAACAGCAACACGTCAACATACGAACAGATCATAGCTTACTTCACGGGGCGTCACTATCAAGGGCTAGATTTTTCGACCCCTGTGGCGGTATTATCATATCACTATAGATAAAATCGACCTTATCACTACCAAAAATATAGTTCAAAATCCTTCGACAACAATTTGTCAACGAAGCTTCAATGCGGAACACTATTGTGAGGATAATACCGCGATCAAACGTACACCCATTGTCAACAAAGAATGCACACAATTTTGTGTCTAACTGCTTTAGAATAGAGGATATAATGCTTTGGTGGTGTTCACAACGGTTTTGAATAAGGGGTAAGTGAGATTCGTTTAATTCATGTAGACGTGCGCAGGACTCTTAATTTTGAAAGTAATATTTGTAGGGTGTATCGCGACACTTACACGGCTTGTGCTTGGCAATTTAGTTTGATTAAAACTAAAGTCTTGTTGGAATTAGGTTATTACGAAGTGCACTCATTTGTAAAATCAATATACATAAGTATTTTGAGGCAAGACAGCGCTAACTAAAACAATCTGTTCTTTGCCTAAAACAAACATGTTCTTATGGTTCTACATTTATCTCATACTAACTTTTGCCCGCGGCTCCGCCCGCGTGATGTCGGTTGTCATGGTCTACTACCCCTATACCAAATTTCATCAGAATCGGTTCAGTATTTTAGGTGTGCTTTCACACCTACACCACTGAACCGATATTATGCGAAAGTAACTCTGTCTGTATGTCTGTATGTTACGCTTTCACGCCTAAGCCACTGAACCAATTTTCATGAAATTTGGTATAGGGGTAGATTAGACCATGAGAAAGGACATAGGCTATGTTTGGTCGCGATAACCGACATCCACGCGGGCGGAGCCGCGGGCAAAAGCTAATTACTAATATTCCCCCTAACCCCTCCAGCTAAGCTAAATTGCTTGTGTTAGGTCGGTAGTTTAATGGCCAGGATCGAACCCGGGACCTTAGATTGTAAGGCCGACTCCTTAACCACTAAGCTACCGATATTACAGGTGGTTGCTAAAAAAAACCATCAAGCTCGCGTCACAACTTTATTCTCCTGTTCCTCATTGCCCTTGATTTGGTTTATTTGATTTTTACGAGAACGACTGCCGTAAGCGTCGGTAGCTTAATGGTTAAGGAGTCGGCATTACGACCGAGAGGTCCCGGGTTCGAATCCTGACCGTTACACTACTGATTTGAACTCACTCCCAGCACAAGCAATATAGCTCGGTTCTAATATTATTCTTTTTAAGAAAAAAAATCTCCCCAACCCTGCTGTCTCTTCCGTCTATCATCAGCACTCGAATCAATCAAATTAGCGTAGTCCACTGCTGGACATCGCGGCCTCTCCCAATGTGCGCCATTTCACCCGATCCTCCGCCTTCCGAATGAGCACTCAACGACTTCTAAATGGATTTTCATGTAATTTTTTACTACATCTTGGTCAGACTAAAAAGCTACCAGAGGTAGGTAGGTAGATAATGTCTTGAGTACAACCAAAAACATGACCAAACATTTAACTATCAAGAATCATAACAACCCAAAGAATAATAAATAAATATTCCACACAATTCTACACAACGCTATCTAGATTCTAGACTCATGGTAGGTTTAACTAGCTTGTGTTATGGCATCTAGAATGCGGATAAACATACTTAGATACTTTTTTTCCACCTAGACCAATGCAAATAGCCATATTCATGCATACAAATATTTGCACTGAGCGGGGATCGAACCCGCGCCTCCTGCGTGGCAGTCGCGTTGACTATCGCCACGCCACAGAGGCTGTCAATATTGGTTGGTTACTTACGTTTATGATACCGACATCCACGCGAGCGATGCCACGGGTATCAGCTAGTATAATTTACTTTTATAAATAACTCTTAAAAAACTACGTATTCTTTACATAGCGCACAACACAATATAAGGATTGTGTAAGAAGGGCTGACAGCCCTTCGGCAAATCTAATAAACATCGTTGAAAGGGATTTTTAGAAAACAATTTGCAAACAATTTGATTTCATGTGTGTCTAATAATGCCATTAAATAAGATACGATAATATATATTTGTTTTAAGATTGTTGTGCCCAACTGTACCAAAAAAAGTATATTATAGAAGAATTTGCGTATGTGAGAGTGAATGTATATGAGAGTAACTGTAAAAGTAAATATGTTTATACCAGATTACTCCGAATTCATGGTCAAAAATCGAAACATCCATGCTTAATATTATAAATGCGAAAGTAACTTTGTCTGTCTGTCTGTATGTTACGCTTGTTAGCCTAGTGGTATGGGTAATGGACTGCTGAGACGAGGTCTCGGGTTCGATCCCAGGTTTATCATGGCACACACCAATTACTTTTCGTTGTTTTTCGAAGTTATGTGTGTATTTATCGCAGGCTTATAAGTGCCCGGGTAATGGCAATAGGCTCGCCACCTATTACATTGGGACCTAAACATAAACTGGCGAAATGTGGGTGCTAGCACCTCTGCCTACCCCTTCGGGGAATACAGGCGTGAGTTTATGTTATGTTATGTTACGATTGTGATGAAATTTGGTATAGGGGTAGATTAAACCTTGAGAAAGGACATAGACTACTATGCTTGGTTGCGATACCGTCATCCGGCGGAGCCGCGAGCAAATCTAGTTGTTTGTATATGGCACCTATAAAACGTAAAAGAATATAATAAAGTTATGACAAAAATTCATGTAGGTATTATGTATTATATATTATATAGTGACCACTGACCACCACCGTTTCATAACACAACCTTCTCTGTAGTCTTGTGACGAACTCACCAGCCATATTTTTTTAATCTTCATCCTCATAGTACATTCCCAGTTGCCTCCAAAAGTTGCATTTTGTAACCCGGGGTTCGCATATTGTTTTTGATTAGTCGGTACCTATATCGGTATTTCAGTAAACGACCGCCGTACAACCCCGAGAGAAAACTCGCGCCGGAGCTTAGTCCGTTGTTTAGCAGATGCGTCGACTTGCAGGTAAGGTTGAGTCGAACTTCAAAATGGTTCTTCGAAATTGAGCTTCATAGACTAAAACTTTAATCAACATTAAATTTGTATCTTTTTTTCTTAATTATTTTTTTAAGTATACTAATTATACAATAGAAAATATTGGAAAAAGTGAATCTTCTTGGGTCTTCGCGGGTTCCAGTCCCACCTGAGAAGATACATTTTTGCCCATGTTTTCAACATCTGTAAGTAAAAAGAAATAGTAGAACTTTTAAATAAAACTTAAAATAATGCAAATTAAATTTAACACACCATTTTTAAAACCCTGTCATACATTGTACAGTCATGCACAGTAGCAACCTAAGAGCACTTAAAACTCATAGAGAGTACGACAAAAACATCTTCAAATAATAAATTCAATAAGAATCACGGTGCATGTGGTCGAGTACAATCGTGCCCACTTGAGCGCACACGTCATAATATGTAGATACATTTGTTGGGGCATAATTGATCGTAAGTATAGGGGCGCTGTATGAACACAGATGGGTAAATAGGCAGAAACGGACGGTACAGTGTGAAGAATAAAGATGTTAGTAGCAAATTACTATCACAATACTTTTTACTTTATATTTTAAAAATAATTTACTAAAAATGCTTAAGAATACATTCCATCCCAACGCTATTAATTTCAAAGTATTTAGTGTTGGGAATGAATGTATTCCTTACAATTAACAGATCCTATCGCAAGCAAGCAACTAAAATGTTAGGATCAGAATAAATAACACGCTAACACAAATCTACCATAGTAGTAGTCAAATTATTTACATGTGTAACATTAGCGTAAAATCAATTAATACTTCTTCTTACAGAAAGTCGATTGTTACTTGAAATCAAATAGGAAACGTATTGGTACATAACTATTTGATATGACATCATTCTTAAAAGTTAACTTATTAGTTGGACGGATTTACGTTACTACACGTATTTAATGAATTTGGTAAGCAGTTTTTATTTCGAATCCCCGATGTATTTCGCTACAATTTCTACTGTAATAATAGCAGCACGGATTCTACATTTAACAAAAAAATATACATTTATTTTCCTGGAATTGACATGGGACACGGTTCTCGTGAGCTCAGAACTCATACAAAATATGAAAGCGCGAATGTATATTGGAAACAAACCTATAAAAGCATTTTCTTGATTTTTAATCTAAAACTCGATTAAGGTTTAGTAGGTATAAATGTACGTTACACTTTCTGTCCAGTCTCTTTTTTGTACTCTTTGCTAAGCCCAACAAAGCGATTATGATCGACCGCGCAAAGTACCGATCAATTGTGTGCGAAACAGCCTAAACAATCACAATACATTCTTACACGTCAAATAACTGTCAAATATATCTCAGAAACAGTAGGGTGTCTTCAGTTGTTGTGAAATAGAAAGTGTTTGTTAAATCATGCTTGTGATTTCCTGCGGATAATTGGTTGTAGGTAGAATTATCCCGATTCAAATGTACCGCATCTTAATCTCTTTTATAAGGTCGTTATTATTGCGACTATTTGCAATATGTACTTGATTCTTAAATTTTTTGTCTGAGTTTTTGTCTTCGAGTTTTCTATGATCATCCTCGTAGCGATTTCTCAGTTTCGTTTCTCAGGTTCGTTTATTTTTTTATTGGTATGTCGATGGAGCGACTGGCTTCTGAGAGCAAAGCCTGTATCAGAGGCTCGTACATACACTGACTTCCTAGTGAGCTTGGTGTGAGTCCTTAAAGATGTCTGTCAGGTCACCATCACGCCTGTGCTCAGTGAACTAGCCCACCTCTTACCTTCTCATTTTGCCGTTGCTAATCAGTAAGACACATGGTAACATAGTAACTTTGAACAGCCCTACAGGACTGTTCAAAGGCTTACCATGTGGCCGAAATTTCCTTAGACGGTAGCAGATCCAATGCGGGAAACTGACGCTACCGTCTCCGATGCTCAGGCTGCACCGCGTGGATGTTTCCGACTAAGTTCCTTAATATACTTATTGACATACTTATTGAATTTGAAAGCTAGTCAGCCTCAAATGGTAGTCTAAGGTCGTGTTCAAAAACGAACCTGTGTTCTGAATCTCGATTTATTTATTTAAACTTCATGCACACATGTACTCAGGTGGACGTAATGCTAATTCTCTGCCAGTCAAACTAATAATTTATCTGAGGACAGATTGTATAGAAAGATAGACAGATTTAACAGATTGTATACAATATATTCTCAGATAAATCGAAAATTAGACAATTTTCAGCTCGTTTCATGAACCGCGAACCACTTTCATCTAGTTTTCGTTATCGTATCTCGAAACAAAGTTGTATAAGCAAATAATTTTACATAATAGGTACAAGTAAATTAATTATTTATCATTATAAAATAAAGTGTACTTCAAAGGTGATAATGGGGCTACGTTCGCGTACGACGTACAAGTTAGGACCCGCGTACAAAATTCTTCGTATAACCCGATTTTATGTAGGCACGTCTTCGACCACAAAAATAAATATACTGAAATGGCTTTGATCGACCGCATTTTTAGTACGCGTTGTACTAACAAAACTATATGTTCAATGATAACGCTGTGTCTGTTGCAAGGGATAGGCAGACGAAAATATTTCGCCAGTCATTTTCCGGCATGCAGGGGAGATGGAGTCCTAGGACACCCAATTTATATGCCCATCATCTTAGCGTTAGTGCCGGCACAGGTGCCAATCGCATTCAAGGCTCTCACTTCGGAGGTTGGGAGTACACTTTCTGGCTTTTACTTCTCCGATACACACGGTCTTATGCACCCATTTTGCTCGCATGCCATCCTCTACGCCACCAAACCAACACTTTTAGATCATCCCCACTGGTAGAGCATCCAGCAGAATAGCACCTGAGTGAATAGCTCCTAGCCATATCCACGAAGAGCACCTGTCAAGATTTTTACTACACGGTTTTTTTTTCTTTTTTTATTGTGCGCAAAATCCCTACGGATACCACCCCCACGGAGCCGGTTATGTCGGACTCGAACTGACTAAAACGCACGCCGTCTTGGGTCCTTGGTTGCCGGTGGTGAGATTGCCGAAAGCATATCTCTCTCACCCCGGCAGACCCAGGACCATCTCTTTCGAGATGGTCCCCTTCGGGTTGTGGGGACCTCTGTGTCGCCAACTAGCCCCTGGTACGGGGAGGCGCTGCTACACGGTTGTTACCGCCGACCGCTGTGTGTTAAATACTTTGGCTATCTACAGGCCGTGCCAGATCGATTGAGAATATACTTCGCAGTAAATATCGTAATAAAAGTATTGATTTTTATATAATAAAAATAAAGGTTCACGCGGGCGCCGCGTGGCGCTGCAGTCGGTTTCGATACAGTGTGGAAAATGTTTACAACCCCTAAGTAACCAGCCCTAACTGATCGAAAAGACAATTCGGTCAATAAACTTTATTGTCAATCCATTTGGCACAAGGTACTATAAAATGAAATAAATAAATATTCCAGAACATTTTACACAACGCTATCTAGACCCATGGTAAGCTTAATTAGCTTGTGCTATCTTAGATAAACATACTTAGATTTTTTATTATCGTGCGAAAAATCCCCACGGATACCACCCCCACGGAGCCGGTGAAGGCGGTTATGTGGGACTCGAACCGATTAAAACGCACGCCGTCTTGGGTCCTTGGTTGCCGGAGGTGAAATTGCCAAAAGCATATCTCTCGCATCCCGGCAGACCCAGGACCATCTCCTTCGAGATGGCCTCCTTCGGGTTATGGGGACCACTGTGTCCCCATCTTGCCCCGGTTATGGGGAGGCGCATTTTGCGCCGCCGCCGCGGCCTGTTTCTGCTAGGGTGACAGGCGGCTCCACCGGTCACCCCCAGGCCTGCGCTCATGGAGGACGGAGGTCGTTCTGCGACCTCCGACGTCCGGTTTGCCTTCGCTCTGCGCGGGCTTCTCGGGCCCGGAGTCTAGTCCGGAACCGACCGGCCACCTCCTTCTCGAGCATTACTTGCTCGCAGAAGGAAACTGCCGCACCCCAAGCGTTCGCGCATCTTACCATCGCTGTGAGCAACGTGGCGAGTGTGAGGACTCCCACCCCCAGAGCCGCCACTAGGACCCACCTCGGCGTGTCCCACGCCGGGCACTCGGTCAGCGTGTGCAGCTCTGTGTCCTCGCTCGCATCACAGTGATGGCACTCGGACGTTGGCTCCTTCCGGATCCGACACAGGTAACTCCCGAAACACCCGTGTCCGGTAATCAATCACCTGCGTCAGCCGATACGAGAGGCTGCCGTGTGGCCTCTCTAGCCACTCCTCCATGATAGGTCTTACCGACCCCCTATTACGTCGTGGGACCGAAAATCATAATTGGCGAGACATTGATGCTATACGCCTCTGCCTACCCCTTTGGGGATTTACATACAAACATACATAAAATCACGCCTGTTTCCCATAGGGGTACCGTCGGTAGGGGAAGACCTAGGCGCACATACCTAGACCAAATCGGGGAAGTTTTAGAAAAGGGGCAGGTCATAAGTGGTACCCTAAACCGACGAGCATGCATGAAAAATGTAATGAGAGTGAATGAAGCGAGAGTAGTGTGTCAGGATCTTAACAAATGCAGATCCGTGATCTCTGCCTACCCCTATGGGGATTTAAAAACGTGAGTTTACACATCTCCTTGCAAAAACACAACATACACGAATGACAGTTGTAATTTCAAAACAAACATGGCTATCTCAATTCGCACACACGTTAAACAAACTTTAATATAATTATTATTGTTGCAACAATGTTGTTAATACCCCTGTTGTAACAACTCTATGATGGTAAATATTTGGTGGGCAAATAGCGGAGAAATTGTTGATAGACCTTGTACACTATCATAAGATGTGCCTACATAGTTGCAATGTCTTTTTTAAGTTTTGTTTGTAGTCACGCAAGAACTGCACTACCGCTTTTATTCCATGCATAGGAACATTAGAAAAGTATAAATTAGTACCTACTTCCAGATGATTTTGCTTTCAAAACTGTGTCCAAATTCTTTTTATCCGAAACTCCACAACCCATTAACGAAGCAGTTAGGCCAGTTATTGAACTTTTGTTAGTAGGTAGATATTACGGTCAGTCGGTAATTACACCGAAAAGGCGGGCTAGGTAACGAAAGAGCTTAGGTCGAGCTAAAGGCAAGGCTAGAGAACGTACCTTCGCAACAAAATCAGCCTGTATATTGGCACATTGGGCCGTCTCCTTGCATAAAACTTCCCTCGCCTTAAGATCCTAAAAGTTTACTGCATTTATTATGCTATCTATACAATTCAATTACATCAGGAAAAATGAATTGCTCAGGTGGGGCTTGAAGACCTTTCCCTTACAGGGTAATGTTCTTACCAACTGAGCTACTGAGCCACACATAAACCAATACCCTTCTATTTATATCCGACTTTAAGGCGACGGTTGAGTCACTAACCAACACTCTTATGAACTATTGGAACCAATGAATGATTTTTGATTACTTCGCCCAAATGAAATATTCCCTCTTTTCTGTATAATTTCAAGGTCAATAGGCAATAGGTCAAGTTTGCAGATAAAATCACCAAAAATAATATAATTCTTAAGTGCATTTATATGACACTTCTATAAAAATAAGACGAATGAGAAAGCTCCCCCTGGTATTTAAAATCACGTCAAGAAGCAAAACAGAAAGTACCTAAAAAAATAAAAACAAATTTCTTTTCTGCAGTAAGCTCTAAAAATACAAAATAGTAAAGTGTTACCTACTATCAAAACTCGACGGCTTGTCACGAAATGTCACAATGTTTTTAAACGGGAACACTGATGTTGGCATAACATTAAATTACTTACTCGCATTGCGTACTTGTACACTTGCGGACAAAAATCTTAGAAACATTATTAATCTTCCATACCAAGTTCTTAACACAAACTTGTGCTAAGTCTTATTAAAGAAGGGATGGTTGAAATTAGTGTACAAATAGTGAATTTATATCCAAGAAGTGGTTTGGCATTTTTTTACTGCACCTTATAGACGTGGAATTTTTCACCAACATACGGGTTTCCTTCTTCCTATAATCCCGGGTCCTTGAAAGATTTGAAGACGCCTTCAAGCTGAAGGCTAACATTATTGGTATCTATAGGTAATAGTAATTTATGTAAATATGTACATTCAATTTTTTTTTTTTTTTCATACAAAACACAAATAATATTAAATGTAACACACCAAAAACCACAAAGGTTTTTAGGGTTATATATTTTTACAGAACCTACCCATATAAACATACACCCAGACAGCCTCTGTGGCATAGCGGTACCTAGTGAACGCGGCCGCTACGCAATGCTTCGATATCGCCTTTGGGTTGTGGAGATCAAATGGCAGTCGCTTCACAAAAAATATCGAGTTTTAGCCAAATCCACGGTTAGACTGGTAAAACGGCCCCAGACTCCAAGTTGAAAAGGCTTCAGATGCAACTGGGATTAACGCCAGAATGAAAAGATATACACACCCATATTACCTATAAAACCAAATTCAAATCAATTTACTTACTTTGACCAAATTGGTTTCATGATGACGCAGTAATTAATAACCATAGGACCTTGTACTTTGTGCCACAATATGAAAGTACGCTAACACATACGCTAATGAACACTGGTGTCGCATAAAAATCATATTATTAACATATTTTAGTGCTTTAGTTAACAAATTCAATTTTTACGACACAATCATCTCCATTGAATGTTTACCAATTACCTATTGAATTCAATCAATGCTTGTCTAACATAAAAAAACTAATAAAAAAACAAATGTTAGTAAAGGTAGTCGCAAATTTGAAATCAAGTATACTCTCTAACCTGTTGTACAATTAATTAATTTTATATATTATTTTAAACAATAATTACTTAATTTAATGAAGCTGAATTAAAGCACAAGAAATAGATTTCTTGTTAAAACCTCATTGACCTCTGCCTACCCCTTAGGGGATTTACAGACGTGAGTATATGGATGGATGGACCTCATTGTAAACGTGTATGGAGTGGGTTCGTCTGTGGATGGAATTTTTGGTTTGGATTCTTCAAACAATACCATGTATTTTTAGAATGTAGCTGACGAAAGGCCGAAAATTGATAAATTTCGAAATGTATGATTCATCTCATCTGTGACTTGGTAAAAAAATATTTTAGTTTACTGATATCCTATAAGTCACCGAAGGAATATATGTATATTGTGTATATTTTCCTGAGATTTTATTATTAAGTAGTAGCCCTTTGCCCGATACAGAATCCAAATTGACCTCAGAATCTGTTAACACGGGATGGGACAATTCTTACTTTTGTGGCGCGGTCAATTTCTGTTCACTGCACATATTTTTATGTAATTTATGAATATGTCCACCTATATTTTCATTGATCTGAGTATTTCTATAGGTATTAAAAATATTCACAAAAAATACTTTGGCTAATTCGCGTCTAGAGTGCATTCCTGTTATAATTATTAATTTATTAATACACTGTAAAAAATTAAACCTTTTAAATTACACTCCATTCTACATCAAGAAAGTGAACATCGTTAACACTTCTGTACTCACCAGTACACACATCTCTAAACAAACAACGTGGTTTGTTTTTCCAACGCGACGAAATTGTGTGGCCAGTTTAATTTACTTGCACAGTGCTCTTACTAGCTTTAGTGTGTTGGTTCATTGCGAAATGTGACATGTATCATCATGATATCTGCCTCTTATCACGATTTATCACTTAGTGAATCATAAAAGAATTTCGACTAGTTCCTTTTAAGTAATCATCTTCATATCATTAATTCTACTTACACTCAAAGTTTGCACTTGTGAGAGCGGGGTTCATTTTCTACTTCTTCTCTTGATTTGGCTTACCTTAGTTTTTAGGAGCGCGACTGCTCCTAGAGAAAAGCCTGCACCAAAGGCTCGTCTATCAATCAGGTTTTCAGACCTCAAGCAAATTTTCATATTCTAGCCGATACACTTGATGTATGACGAATGTGTCTCAAGCCATATATAAGCGGGCAGACAGGCCAGATGGCTAATCAAATTGATGATGTATTTTTTTAATTAGGGCACGTCTTGGACTTCACCGCACCTGATAAACTGTAGGCAAAGTCTCAGTAAAGAGGGTCACCATTACAAATATGTATTATGTTAAGAATGGTGGCACTCAGCTTGACGGCCTCATCGATTGGTATTGAAAAAGTCCAGGTTCATAACACTCGTAACTGACGGATTTGCATTTAACATTAAAGGTTTGATGGCAGTAGAGGATGCTCGGGAAGTGATATATGACCGGGGCTTTCAACTCAGAGCCCTAGACTTGAAATCTGGGATCCGCTTTACCAGAGAGAGAGAGAGAGAGCAGTTAGACACTGCGGATTTGGCTAAACTACAATATTTTCTGTGAAGTGATTGCCATCTGACCTCCACAACCTGAAGGCTACATCGAAGCATTCCAGTTATACCAGTTGTTGGACTTTTGATGGCTCCAACTACCCGTAACGACTGCCATAGATGTTAGTATGGCAACCGGGACCGACGACGGCTTAACGTGCCCTCCGAGGCATGACCAGAATAATGCGAATACCCATATTCATGCATACAAATATTTGCACTGAGCGAACCCGCGCCTCATGCGTAGCTGCCGCATTCACTACCGCTGCGGGCTATCCTTCTTTAGATTTAGTTTATGCGCCTTTTATGGAAGCGACAGTCTGTGTGTGTGTGTGTGTGTGTGTGTATACGTGTGTGTGTGTGTATGGTGTGTATGTGTGTGTGTGTGTGTGTGTGCGTGTGTGTGTGTGTGTGTGTGTGTGTGTGTGTGTGTGTGTGTGTGTGTGTGTGTGTGTGTGTGTGTGTGTGTGTGTGTGTGTGTGTGTGTGTGTGTGTGTGTGTGTGTGTGTGTAGCCTAGTGGTATGGGTAATGGACTGCTGAGACGAGGTCTCGGGTTCGATCCCAGGTTTACCATGGCACACACCAATGACGTTTCGATGCTTTTCGAAGTTATGTGTGTATTTATTGCAGGTTTATAAGTGCCCGATTAATGGCAATAGGCTCGCCACCTATTACATTGGGACCTAAACATAAACTGGCGGAATGTGGGTGCTAGCACCTCTGCCTACCCCTTCGGGAATACAGGCGTGGTGAGTTTATGTTATGTTATGTATAAGAATAACTATTATTTTATGGATGATTTACCGTTAATAAATAGTATCAATATCCGTCTAGACATTATTTATATTAGTTCAACAGTGGTGTTAATACTGTTATCGTTACACCTAATTATTTTAAACAGCTGTTTAGCAATTTAACATACTTTAGTTACACTACTATGATAGTCCGAGAGCTGGTACGATTTTTGGAGTACATGCTTGAGGCAAGCTGAAACCTTGTCATACACCTCTCCTATTATTCCCCAACACGACGGGGCTAAATCAACCTATAATTTTTTGAAAATATTAAAAAATATGTTCAAAAAACATATTAGAGGCAACATGCAATTTGTATAATGTTGTAGTTAAATGGTTAAAGAATACAAAAAAATAAGCCAGACTATTTGGTCGGGGCTTTATCATCTAAATAAATATATATACCTACTCAAAGGTGACTGACTGACTGACATGGTGATCTATCAACGCACAGCCCAAACCACTGGACGGATCGGGCTGAAATTTGGCATGCAGGTTTTTTGGAAATTCTGCTACTAAAGGGGTAAAATAAGGGATGGAAGTTTGTATGAAAGTCCGTCATTTTTCGAGCTAGATGCACTAAGTTTCATAAACCTGTGTTTTTTAATAAATAAATGAACACGTGTATCGGCGTTTTTAATAAAAATAGGTGAAAAACTTTTGTATGGAAAGTTCGTCATTTTCAAAATTAGAAGCATGAAACTTCGTACACCTACGTCTTTTGAGAAATGTTTTGTTGTGATAACCGACATCTCTCGACATCCGTATCATATGTTCAGAAGTATTAAAAAAATATATATTAAAAATGTATTTGAGTCAACTTGAAATTTTAATAGGGTACTAACCAGCCAGATCTGCACCTTCTTGTTGGGGAATAATAGGAGAAGTGTTAACGCCTAGCATGTGTGCTCAACACGGACGCACACACGCACATCCGACGAGATCGCTGCCGGGCTGCGGGGTTCGCGCGCGGCCCAACCACTTGCCCTTCAAACATCGGCGCGTGCGGCGCGTCTCTCGCTCCCGCGCGGTCCGTCACTAAATTATAAGTTAAATTAGTACATCAATATTATAATTGTCGCAATAAACCTTAAGTTCCTAAATACGGACTCTTTATTCCACGACCGAGACACACAAGCAACGCCCAGTCTTCTACATTTGGTCCTTCGAGCCGGATTTTTACAAGCAACCGGCCATAAACGAAGAACAAAGGAAACGTGCCACGTGCTGGCTCGGGACATTACGTGGATGTGGATGCCAAGAAAAGGAATCTGCAAGTCAAACACAAATTACATCTACCTATTTTGCTAAGGAATTCATTGGATTACGCACGAGTGAAGTCACAGAAGATTTGAAAAAAGAAAAAGCCACACCTATATGACGGCCATCTTTATATTACCTGAAGCGGTGGTATATTTCTGTTACTGTGAGTTCGTTCCAATCTATTTGCTTATCCCTTGATCATTCCCTATTCAAACATTAATTGCACCATTAAATGCATATCCATAATACATAGATTATATACTCATTCTTAAGGTTTGTACGAGAGTACTTCATTAATTTGTACTTTCCATTACGTACCTACCTACCGAATACTTATTGCACTATGTGCATATCCTTATATACATAGATAATGTACCCATTCTTATGGTTTTGTACGAAAGTATGTCATTAAAATTGTACTTTTCATTACGTACCTACCTACGACGGAATACCTATTGCATTATAAAATTATATTCTGTACTATTGCATTCATGACTTCATACATTAAAATGAATCAATCAGCTTAGTACATGAGTCAATCCAAAATTATTCATTTTATATTTTAATATTATTTCCCTTTCAGAGGTCCTAGTGTCAAATTGCTCGCTTTGTGTGAGGGCTGTGTTTATCTACATAGTGTTAATCGTAACAATTCAATTGCTTTCCAGCTATTCGCAAAGCACGGTGTGAATGCATGGTGGCGGTACCTACGCGTAGGTACTCGGCGCGAGGGCATTGACCGCTGCGCAAGATCAGCTGTCTTGCACCGCTCGCTACTTAGCTATACCTACGTTCGCACGGCCTATGAACATTTACCTACGCACGCTTTATCGCACCTTCACTACGCTTCATTCTTATAAACTTAAGTATCACTCCAATTTGTTTCACATTTCATTGTGCTATCATTGCCTAAACATTTAATATAAAGTGTTAATTTGTCGGTTCACAGTAAATTTAAATTCGAGACTACTCATTATGGATTTAAAAACATTAGTTAAAAAGCGAAGTACCGTTAAAAGTAAACTTACGCAATTTAAAAATTATTTGGAGCCTATAGAGAGTTGTCAAAGGCTAAGCGGACTCCAAATCAGTGAACTTAGCATTCGATTAACGAAGATAGAAGAGCTGTACACCGATTATGATACCTTTCAATCTGAGATAGAAACTCTCTCCGAAATTCCAGATGAGCAGTATGCAGATCGCGAAACGTTCGAGACTCAGTACTTCCGGACGTTGGCGGTTGCACGGGAGGTGTTGGCGCGGCACAAGAACGAGCACTTGGACAGCGCCAGCTCCGCATCGGTCACAGGTTCTAGCGCTGCTCACGGTCACGGAGGTGGGCCCAAACTGAAACTACCTACCATTAACTTACCAACCTTCTCGGGTCGATATCATGATTGGTTAGAGTTTCATGACACATTCAACTCACTTATACATTCTGATAATTCCATACCAAGTATCAATAAATTTCATTATTTGCGCGCAGCTCTGAAAGACAGTGCCGCTCTAATTATACATTCGCTCGATTTCTCAGCTGACAATTACAAGGTTGCCTGGGATCTTCTGTGCGAGCGCTTTAATAATACAAGACTCTTGGTCAATAATCATGTTCAAGGCATTTTTAATATTGAGACTTTAACCAAGGAGTCTTCCACAGCTTTGCGCAATATAATTGATACCGTAAATAAAAATCTTAGAGCTCTTAAAACACTTAAAATACCTACGGAGCATTGGGACGTGCTAGTCGTTCACATTATGTCAAGTAAACTGGATTCCGTTACCAGTCGTGAATGGGAAACTCACCGTAGTACATTAAAAGAGTTACCTACACTTGAAGATTTTAATAAGTTCTTAAGAAATCGTGCTGACCTATTGGAAACCATAGAGGAAGCTCACACTAAACGCAGGCATAGTGACGTCACACACAATCGTCACAGATCTTTAGTGGTGAGCCCCCAATCTTCGAAAGAGAAATCATTTGTGTGTCCACTATGTAAAAACAATCACGCAATTTATCGTTGCCCAAAATTCAGAACCCTTTCATTAGAAAACAGACTTTTGAAGGCCAAATCTCTCACATTATGCTTAAACTGTTTGCGCCAAGGTCACACTGTAAAAAATTGTAGATTACCGCCTTGCCGTATATGTAACAAATCACTTAATAGCTTACTACACACGCATGACTCACCTGCAGCTAACGCATCTACCTCTGCTCCTGAAAACAATATCGTTCTCTGCGCCGCTCCGCCGCCGCCGTCCTCTCAGTCGCCGGTGGCGCCACCGTCGCCGCAGACCCTACCTGAAACCATACGAGATAATGTTGCCCTATCTGCCATCAACAAAGGCTGTGTGCTGTTGTCAACAGCTTTAATTCAAGTTGACGACTGCAACGGCAAAAAACATACAATACGTGCCTTATTAGATAATGGAAGCACTTCAAGCTTCATGACTGAGAGTTTATGTACGAAACTAAACTTATCAATCGCTTCGACCGTGTCATTAGTTGAAGGGTTGAATTCTCAAACCTCGCGCTTAAATAAATGCTGTGATGTCATTATATCTTCACTCATTAATAATACATATAGAAGTAAAATCAGTTGCTACGTTGTGCCGCGCATTACACAATTGTTGCCAACTGTCCAAGTCGATTACGAATCATTAAACTTACCGAAAAACATTACTTTAGCTGATCCAACGTTCCACTACCCGTCTCAGGTGGACATGCTTCTTGGAGCGGACATCTTCTGGAGTGTACTTTGCTCTAGTAATATTTCATTAGGAAAAAACAAGCCGACGTTAAGTAAAACCAAATTCGGGTGGTTAATTTCCGGTCTTGTCCAATCAAATTATAATTTAAATACAGTCCATTGCAACCATGCTATCTTATCATATGAGAATCAGATTGATAAACAATTAGACAATTTTTTTGAATTTGAGTCTGTTTCATCCTATAAACAAACCTCACGAGGAACTAAAGCAATACAAGTTAAATACGATCACATACGGCACCGCATCCGCTCCCTACCTAGCCACTAGATGTCTGACGCAATTAGGCAAAGATTGTGATGATGAAGCGGTTGCAGAAGTCATTCAGCATGATTTCTACGTAGACGACTTAATTACAGGCTCATCATCAGAAAGGGAGTTGGTAAAAATTTGTAAAGGTGTAATTAAACAATTAAAAGCCGGTCAATTTCACTTAAGAAAATGGTACTCAAATAATCCACAAATAATAAATTAAGTAGTTAGTAACGGTGATTGCAAGGATGCTTTACTTAACTTAAGCAGTAATGAGTTCTCTAAAACGTTAGGCTTACTCTGGTCTTGTAAGGAAGACATGCTCTTATATTCGGTGGACATTAAAGAAAAAACACAGGTTACAAAACGCCATATTGTGTCCATTATCTCTCAGGTGTTTGACCCTTTAGGTTTGATAAATCCTTGTATACTTACAGCTAAAACAATTTTGCAAAAATTGTGGTCTGCCAAAATCACGTGGGACGAAGATGTTCCTAATGAGATCCACAATACCTGGAAAAGATTCATTGATTCATTATTTTATATAAACAACCTACGTATACCAAGATTTGTACTTACCGATCATCCTTTATTGATAGAAATCCATGCATTTAGCGATGCTTCTCTTCAAGCATATGCAGCATCTGTATACATAAAATCAATCTCAAATAATAACATACCTTCTGTTTACTTAGTCACTGCAAAGAGTCGAGTAGCTCCTTTAAAGCCAGCAACCGTGCCTCGGTGTGAGTTGTGTGGTGCGCTGCTGGCTGCAAGGTTGACAGAAAAGGTAAAATGCTCATTAAGATTACAAATTACAAACTGCTATTACTGGTGTGACTCCACGATAGTCTCAGGTTGGATAAAATCACCTAAATGTCATTTATTAAAGCCATTTGTATTCAATAGAATCCAAGAGATTCTTAATGTATCGGAGTCTCAGATGTGGCAGTACGTACCGACTCACTTGAACCCGGCTGATATCGGGTCACGTGGTGCAGAAGCCAAACAGTTACAAAATTGTAGCCTATGGTGGTCAGGGCCCCCATTCTTACTAGAAAATAAATCTCAGTGGCCTACTCAACCATCCACCGTCAAGGATACTGACTTGCCAGAGTTCAAAATACAGTGTCACGTATCATCAGAACAAAATGACCATTTCACCTATTATTCTGATTTCATAAAACGTTTCTCTACAATTACTAAATTACAAAGGGTCATAGCTTATGCGCAACGATTCATACATAACTATTTCAATCCCCTTAACAAACGTACAGGTCATTTAAAGGTTCATGAACTCACCTCGGCCTTAAATTCATTATGTAATTTTGCTCAGCGTCACAACTTCCAAGAAGAATATAAAAAACTTAAAAACAATAAACTTCTACCAGCCAAAAATAAATTACTAAACTTAAACCCATTTTTTGACACTAATATTAATTTAATACGAGTTGGTGGTAGGTTGTCAAATTCATATTATAATTTTGATGTTAAACATCCGATACTGCTCCACGCGTCACATTACATTACTACACTACTTTTCCATCATTATCATACCCTAACTATGCACTCTGGTCCACAGCTGCTACTAGCCACTATACGACAAAGGTATTGGGTCATCGGTGGCAGAAACCTTGCACGAAAGGTAGTACACAAATGTATTAAATGTTGCCGTTTTTCAGGGAAGACCACGCAACCTATAATGGGTGACCTCCCTGAACAGCGTTTGCACATCGATTATCCCTTCTCAAATACCGCCGTAGACTACGCTGGACCAATCATGATACTGAATCGAAAGGGTAGAGGGAGTGTACTCATTAAATCTTATTTATGCATATTTGTATGCCTAGCTATAAAAGCAGTACATATAGAACTTGTGACCGATTTGAGCAGCGAAACATTCCTATCAGCCTTAAACAGATTTATTGCTCGCAGAGGCAAGCCCGCCAACATCTTCTCGGACAACGGGACGAATTTCGTAGGCGCATGTAATGAGTTGGCCAAATTCTTTAAACAAAATTCGGACTCCATTGCCTCTAATGCATCCAAATTGTCAATTAACTTCAAATTTTCGCCTCCACATAGTCCTCACTTTAATGGCCTAGCTGAAGCTGCGGTAAAGTCTGTGAAACATCACCTGAAGCGAGTGGTGTCTTTAGCTAACTTAACTTACGAAGAGATGAACACAGTTCTTACGGAGATCGAGGCTATTTTGAACAGTAGGCCTCTTACTCCTATGTCATCAGATCCTTCAGATCTCATAGCACTTTCCCCTTCGCATTTTTTGATTGGACGAACATTCACAACAGCACCTTCCCCTCAGGTCAAGGAGAACGTCGCTATACACACCCTCTCACGTTACATGAGGATTAACCAATTAAAGACCCATTTCTGGAATAGATTCTACAAGGAATATATTTCAGAACTGCAGAAGCGTCAGAAATGGCATACACCGAAAAGAGGACTACAGCTTGGCGAGATGGTGCTGGTCAAAGATGACCGGATGCCTCCGAATCATTGGCCATTGGGGCGCGTGACAAGCGTCCACCCAGGCTCCGATGGTGTCGCCCGCGTCGCCGACGTGCTGACCACTTCGGGCACCCTACGACGGGCGTCCAACAGACTGTGTCCGCTGCCAGTGGAGGAGAACTTCGTTCCTGGGGTGGCAACATGTTAACGCCTAGCATGTGTGCTCAACACGGACGCACACACGCACATCCGACGAGATCGCTGCCGGGCTGCGGGGTTCGCGCGCGGCCCAACCACTTGCCCTTCAAACATCGGCGCGTGCGGCGCGTCTCTCGCTCCCGCGCGGTCCGTCACTAAATTATAAGTTAAATTAGTACATCAATATTATAATTGTCGCAATAAACCTTAAGTTCCTAAATACGGACTCTTTATTCCACGACCGAGACACACAAGCAACGCCCAGTCTTCTACAAGAAGTGTGTGACAAAGTTTGAGCTTGCCTCAAGCATGTACTCCAAAAATCGTACCAGCTCTCGGATTATGAGAGCAAATAAGCGAAAGGCTCTTAAGGAATGATTACCACAGTTGCCACACTTGCGACTGTACCTACTGTTAGTAAAATTGATTGGCTATGAATGACAAACTTTAGAATATTCAGTCAGCATTGCCAGCATTTCTCCTTATTTTGTACGGATATACTTCACCTCTTTTCACCTGGCGGGGGCAGTCATGTCAGACTCGAAAGACTTAAACCGCACGCCCCATCTTCGGTCTTCGGATGTCATGATGTAAGATTGCCTAAGGCATATCCCTCGCACCCCAGCAGACCCATGACCCAGGGTCGTCTCTGGTATCGAGATCGCCCTTCGGGGGTCAGCTTTGAAATACTGATTCCGTTCCTGCTAACCTATTCCTGGGATTAACTAAAAGTAGCCAATGTCCTATTTCACGATTTGTCCTATTTCAGACAAGTTATAATCTATTCCTGTGCCAAATTTTATCCAGATCCTTTCAGCAGTTTGACCATCATTGAGTAACAAACAACCAAAATTACTCAATCACGAAAGTGAATTTACTTTTTAAAGGATTCTATCGCGATACAGCCTGACGTTTCGCGTGACTAAATGACGCCCACACATCTTCAGAAACATTCACATTAAAATATTAGTAGGATATACTTACTTAGAAGGATAGGATTAGTAGGATTGAAAACAAAGCAGACGCCAGTCCCCAGACCACCCAACTCCGCGCTGTGACGTAATTCGCGTTATCATCACCCAACGCTGATAAGCCGAGAGTAATCCTGGAGCTTTCTATGTCCCGTTTACTTGATATGTTTGTTCAGACGCCTCACACGATGTGCTCTTGCGCATCTTGAGGCAGACTTCATAAGGTTGGTAATTCGTTTGTAGGCAATTGTATAAAATTGTTTAATAAAATTCCTCAGGATCTGATAGACATGCCACTTAATAAATTTAAAATTGAAGTTAAAAATTGCTTAATAAAAAAAGGTTATTATAAATTAGACGAATATTTAAATGATAAAGATCCATGGACATCCTAATCTCATCTCTTGCTCGCACTGTATAAATTTGTTATAAATAAAACCATATTAAAAAAAAGAAGGATAATCGAGTTCACTGAGTTTCTTGCTGGTATCTTCTCAGTAGAACCAACCTACCGAACCAGCGAAAGAATCATTTTCCAATGATTTATTTTATTTATTTTTAATATGACTGACATTGTACAATTCTGACGTTCATATGTGCTCTTTATGTGTCTAAATTGAATAAATGAAATTGATTCTTTGATTCTTTGACTAGTTTGTGAATGTCTTTAATACCTTTTAAAATTTCGCTTTCGGCTATAGTAATGGGAATAGCGTGGTGGTAGGAGACGCAGATTCGATTTTCTCTCAGTGTAAAACCTTAAGGAGTCGGCCTTACGATCGAAAGGTCCCGGGTTCGAATCCTAGCAATTGCTCTACCGACGTGAACCCACTCCTAACACAAGCAATTTACAATTTAACTTACCTGGAGGGGTTAGAGGGAATATTAGTGATTTCGGTTCTAATAAGCTTTATTGTAAAAATAAAAAACATTTTTAGCGCTTCTGTTTACACAAACCATTTTAATCTCAGTCTCAGCTCCATAAATTAATGGCCGCATCACTCCATAAATATATCGGAGGGATTACAGCTGTAGCAGGTATATTGCCTAAAGTCTTCCACAATAAACTTTCTTTTCTCAGTAAATAGGTAGATATTGTATGAACTTTAATCCTCATCGTCATTCTTGCGTTAGTCCCGGTCGAAGCCTTCATTTCGGAAATCGAGGTCCGCCTAAATATAATATGACATGAGTTTTTCGGTTAGGCTAAGTGCTATTAAAAAGCTTACGAAAACTTATAAAATTAAAATTTAAATGAAACCACATACATATCTACTTAGACAGGATTTGTTTCTGCTATATGTCGCGTGGTTCCCGGCAGCAAAAAAATTATCAAAATATGATTGTATCTTCTATCTATATATATATAAATCAATTTCTATTCGTTAGTCTCGCTAAAACTCGAAAACGGCTGAACGGATTTTGCGGTCTTGAAATGTTCGTGGAGGTCTAGGGAAGGTTTAAAAGGTGAGAAAAATTCGAATAATTGCCGGGAACCGTCATCCACACGGGCTGCGGGCAAAAGCTAGTAGGTAATTGATAAATAGGTCAGTTTTTATATGAGAAATTATTGTGCAGTATGTAATAGGTATTCAAAATATGAATAGTGTAACACTCACCGGGATATTTAGCAACCATGTTTTTATTTCTGTGGAGTGTCATATATTTCGGCGCTGTTTCAAGCGCTATGATTCGTGATGATGCATTCCTATGCCGCACCATTAAGACCTGGAACTCCCTGCCAGCTCACGTGTTTCCTTCTTCCTACTGTCCCAAGTCCTTTAAGCGGGGCGTGAAAAGGCATCTGATGAGGCCGTTAAGCTGAGTGCCACCATTGTTAACATGGTACATGTTTATGATGGCAACCCTCTTTCCGAGACTTTGCCTTCAGCTTACCATCAGGCGAGGTGAAGTTAAATTGACGTGTATTTTTATTTAAAAAAATATCACGATGTACTGAACTACTGACGATCGCCGAGCTTGTTATTGGGCAGACAGACTGTATCACTGTCTGTATCTACTCTCTTCCGCATTCGTTTTCTACGCGCGTTGCCACTACTACTGTACGTTCTCGCACTGAACTCGATTGCGTTTCGATATTACAATACTCACTGAATCGACTCGCACGAATTTTGAAGTTGTATGTAGGCCTTGTTGTAGAAGGAGGCGGCCGGTCGGGTCCGGACCAGACTCCGGGCCCGGGAAGCCCGTGCAGAGCGAAGGCGAACCGGACGTCGGAGGTCGCAGAACGACGTCCGTCCTCCATGAGCGCTGGCCTGGGGGTGACCGGTGGAGCCGCCTGTCACCCTAGCAGAAGCAGGCCGCGGCGGCGGCGCAAAGTGCGTCTCCCCGTAACCGGGGCTAGATGGGTACATTTTGGTCCCCACAACCCGAAGGGGGCCATCTCGAAAGAGATGGTCCTGGGTCTGTCGGGGTGCGAGAGATATGCTTTTGGCAATCTCACCTCCGGCAACCAAGGACCCAAGATGGCGTGCGTTTTAGTCGGTTCGAGTCCGACATAACCACCTCCACCGGCTCTGTGGGAGTGGTATCCGTGGGGATTTATCGCACGATAAAAAAAAACCATATACAAGGTGATTTTATAGTCGTTTTGGATAAAAAGAATGTGAGCACAGTTTCGATAGCAAAATCATCTGGAAGTAATAATTTGGTGAAATAAAAAAAAATACAATCCCCATACATTTTTCCTTTCACCCGAACATTATTCCCATTCATTATAAAAAAAAGCTTTCGCTATAGTAATACTTCCAGATGATTTTGCTATGAAACTGTGCTGTGCCCAAATTCTTTTTTTCCGAAACGACTTTATAATCACCTTGTACAGTAGAATAAAAAACAAGGTAAATATCCCGGTGAGTGTTACACTATTAATGTGAATGTGAAAATCAAATAATTCAAAATATTATTCCCAATGCAATTATTTCTTCTTTTAACCACGAATATTTATATACACGATACGTGTATAATATTAGTTATATACTAGTAGGTATCTATTAGTATACCTACCTGATATAAGAACAAGCATTATTTTATTCTTTAGTAAGTATTAAAAAAAATTGTAACACTTATACGACGGCGGCGCCGCCAGCGGCGGGGAAAACGCCGACGGAACATAAATGAAACCATGCAAAGATATGATTCACAGTATTTTTATATGTCTTCCTTAAAATATGTTGTTACACAAAATACCTACTTTTATGTTAACATTTATTACATAGTGGCTCAAATCCTGAGTTATTGTGTATTTCTACACAAAATATTGCAAAGATGTATTTGGCATTTAATATTGAGAAAATGCATTTTTAGGAAGAATTGATAGGTTAGAAATCATAAGGATGATATATTGTATTTTTGTGCAAAACTATTAAATAATACATATTTTTGGTTTATATAATATATTAAATAAAGTTATAAGTACCTAATAATTTAAAATTAAATAAAAGAAAACAAAAGAACGTCAAAAATGCTGTTGATGGAAATTTGAAATCGGAAAATCGTTAAAATGGTATAGTATGAATACATAAATAAATAACTGTTACTTCTTGCGTAACTAGGGGTGCGAGAAGTAACAGATATTTATTAATACGCAAGTAGTGATAACTGGTAGGTAATTACTAATATTATCTGTAAGTAGAACTATTTCATAATCGCAACATTGAATGCCAAATGACGATAGTTACTTAATTAGTAAATTTATAATAAAAGATTTAATATTTACATTAGGTCTTAAATACCTACTTACATTTTACACCTCGTTACTACTTTGTACATAGAATGACTAGAATTATTTATAGATCGTTCGTATCGCGATAGGTCCGTATTTTTTTATCAAACCAACAAATAATTTAAAAAATGAACATTTCAAGAAAAAGAAAAAAAAATAACAATGAATTATGACTGGTAGCAAACAACACTGATGGGGAAGTCAATTATTAATTAATTTCCATTTCCACCGCAAGAAAATTTGTTTAGAAACTTTGATTTGTATCAGCCAAAACAGATTTTGACAGATTTGAAATAAGTCTATAGTTTATATGAATTTTCGTACCGTGTACACCAGAAAAAAAAAGCAAAGATAATAATAAAATAGCATTGCAGAAAGTAATGGACAAAATTATGTAAATATTCACGTATATTGAAGAAATATTAACGATAAAAATATTGGTAACCTTCAATTATTTGGTCGATACTAAAACAAACATTCCATTTAAATATCAATCGATAAATTTACACTAGATATATAATACAATACTTATCTTACAACATCACTATACGAACACCTGATTCTCATTTAGTCGGAAACACATCAGTCAATCGGCTAGGATTATACGTGGTCCGACGGGACGTTTTAAAACGGGGATGGGCTAGAACCGTACCCGTTTAGGTACATTCATCTGGCCCAGTCGTCAGGCGGCCCATTGCTCTGGTGAAGAGGAGAAAACGCGCTTCTCCTAGGCTCGGAAGTCACTGGGCTATCCTGCGAACCGATTATGGACTCAATCGAGAATCCGTTACGTGATCTCTTACTTCTTGGCTCGGTTGTTTCGGAGACACGTGGAGGCAGAGGCACGGGTCTCAGCGTAGCTGGTGGTGGACGGGGCAGGCTCAACAGTGGCGTTGGTGGAAGATAGCACGGCAGTGGCAGTAACGGTGCATAAGCTTCTCGAGCCAGCATTGCAACTACTGCGTGAGCGTGCTGCAGCGAAGGCGCCGGCCGCTTATACCGCTTCCTCCTTCTCAAAAAGCTTCCATTATCAAACATATCTTCAGCTAAAGGGTCCAAAGTCCAGTAATTTCCTTTACCAGGATTTCCTGGTTCTCTTGGAATCTTAATAAAACAGTCATTCAAACTCAGATTGTGTCGTATAGAATTCTGCCACGCTGGAAACTTTTCTCTGTAGTATGGAAACCTAGTCATAATAAATTCGCAAATTCCACTCAACGTCAATTTTTTATGTGGTGACTGGAGGATGGCCATTGTAATAAGTGCGATGTATGAATAAGGAGGCTTGATGAGTTGGGATGAAGACTTCTGCTTCGGTTTCTTTGGCGTCGAAGGTTTGTTGTCCGTCGGGCTGGAGGCGTCGAACCTCTCGGAATCGCTGGATGCCGTTGGAAGCTCTGGTGTATCCTCGTCAACGGAAACGTAGGTGTCGTCCTGGGGATATTCTGGGTCCCTGTCGTCTCTTAGGTAGTGCGGAAGGTAGAGGCGGGGCGGCGGTCGCAAGTCAAGCGGTAGTTCGCCCTCGATGATCATATCGCGGTATTGGGCAAGATCACAATCTTCCATGCTGTACGGTCACATGTCAGAGGTGCGTGGTGGCGCGTGGCGCGGCGCGGACTGCGGCTCGGCCGGGGCGCGAGGCTCTGCCCGGCGGGGCCCCGCCCACGGCCGGCCCCGGCCCCCCACCGCCCCGGGCCTCGTTTACGTTCCACTAAACACAACAATTGTCGTTATTATTACTGTGGGTCGGAGCTTTGTGCATGAATTTCAGGCCGTCGACTAATAATTATTAGGCCGCTTCACGTCTATCGATTCGGCTTGTTGTGGTATTTATTTTTAATATCGTTCAATGGTTCTTTTGTTTTCATTTTACGATACTTTTTCAATAGTATTTTAGTACTTTTTTGTTGAGATACACTGGCTTTATAAATTAGATTTAAATAGATCCTTATCTTAATGGGTGAATATTTCCTTATCTTATGTATAGTTATACGAACATTATCATTTTCTACAATTTAAAGGAAAATCACTATAACAACTTTTTCATAATTAATTAGATACGTATCGTAAGTAAGTCCTAATTCGTAGACAGAAGCCAAGATTCTCGCTTTAATAACTTCGAAATGTTCCAAACAGTAAACATTCCCAAACAAAGATACAATAACATGCATACTGTATACCAATTCTCACAAAACCCTGAGGTAACATCCCTTTATCCGTTAAAGGAGTGCTATTGAAAAAAAAATCTCATAAAACGAATTCTAGCACTCCATTCAGGTAGATATCTTCAAATAAAACTTGCGTAAAAAATATTTCAGAAAGCGGCATGACAATGCGAGCCCGGTACTAGAAAACCCTCGTATATGTTTCCTACCATAACATTTACCCCTCGGGCGTCGAAGGAAAAGCTACACGAGGGAACGAGACAGATAAATCAACGAGAGAGACAGATAACAATACTGACCAATGGGAGCGAATATCTCATGGGGCGGAGTCCTCAAAAGCTAACATGTCAGGGCGTGGCATTAGATCCTATTATTGTCTGGCAAGGCAAATAATATTTTGCACAATGTACACATTGGGGTAAGGGGGTGTTTCAGGGGGTTGCTAATTTATTCCCAACTTCGGTTACGGCTTGTTTTTCAGCTTTGCGAGCCTGTTATTTAAATTGGACTCTGTCGGTTATTTGTATGTAGTCTGAAGGCATTGTTGCCTTTAATGAAGGAATTTTCGTGGTATTCAGTTGTAGAAATTTTGCGATACAAAGTTAGATACTGGCTTGGCTTTGTAGAATATTTTTGCTTATTTGTGTTCTTGGGAATCGCGGTTGAGTTTTGTTCGTTAGGTACTCATTTGATATTTCACTGTAGGTACCTGGTGGACGTACTTAGTGGGTTTCGTGTGATTTCGTTCACGAGATACAGGAAACTAGTTTTTTTAGCTAATTTATTAAATGAGAAAGTTTGTAGGATGGATATAATTTGGTTGTGTATTAAAGTTTATTGCTCTTTGTCATTAAAAGGCTGGACGGATCTGGATGAAAGTTAGCTCAAAGATCGAGAAATATCTTATAGGTAAGTGGATAGGCTATTTTTTATATCCGGGGAACAGTTTCCTATAGGGGCGGGAATTGGATCAGTGTTTTATTCGAGTGGAATCGCGAATAGAAATTCTATAATAATTGACATCTGAAGTAAGATGTAAGGATTACCTAAGGATAAACTAGGGTGAATTTTGAGCGTTGTAAATTTTATTTCACTTGGACGAAATAGTGGTTTCATTTGATTGATGTGATAGAAAGATCGTTCTTACCTATCGTTTCGTATAGGTTGATAAGGCGGTCGAGCATGCTATAGCAAGCTGTCGATTTTAACAAAGTGGCCTACCTTGCTGGCCATGATAGATGCTAATTCACGGATTCGGGATTGTAGCGGGTTCATATTGACTCGCATAAACTGTTTATTTCTAATATTTACTTTCAAAACTATTTGAGAACAGCAAGCTAAAGTATATATCTGAGTACTATAGGTAAGTTAAAGTTATGAATAAGACACATGTCATGAAAGTAATTAAGTAGAATTAAACCAACTCTTTAATTATCATATCGATTTTTTGAATTCTTGTCGGTTTGTCCACAAACTATTGGACGGATTTTGATGCGGCCTAACGTACGGTTTATCGATCGGTTGAGTAGAACCAGAGATAGGACCAAAAGTCACGATGATCTACATCCACGCAAGCTAAACCGCATGCATAAGCTAGTTAGGTAGTTCATTAGTAAGCCTGAACATGCCCTGGACCAAATGGAAATCATTAAACAGACTCCGGACTCGGGTCAGCCGAAGCTAGGAATGCCGGACTAGATGGGGGTACTCGGAAGAGGCGGACCTGCGTGTGAATGTGGAGTTACTCCACAAACAATGGCCCATCTGTTAACGTGTGCTAAATGCTCATACACATGTACACCGCAGGACCTTATGTGCGCCTCCGAGAACGCCATACAGGTGGCAGCACACTAGGGGAAGATAATTGGAGGGCTGAGGCGCCATCGCGATATATAGAAGAAGAAGTAAGCAGATAGATGTCTGTACATAAAGACAATACAAACATTAAATCGATACGAAACGATTTAGCAACTAACTTTTCGGAACTTCTGATAAACTTTATGAAAGTTGAAAAGTCATGGAATTCCTTAATGAAGCTCCATTACAACCCATTAGTTTTCATAATGATAACGAATCATAACTCATTTTTATTTTTATTGTTTAATTAATAAATAAGCTATTTAATATGTTTAGTATAACACATAATACGTAGGTATAGCAGAATTAAAATAAAACTAAAACTAAAATACCTATTTACAAATTAATACTAAAATATTATTAAAATGCGTCATGAAATTCCTCCGCAAGCCTTCTGGGAACGCTACCGCATGCCTCTTGCGGTAGCGTTCCCAGAAGGCTGGCTGCATTGCCACGTTGTATGGCAATAAATTAAGTAAGTAATCCACTAAAGTATCTAGTGTGTATTGCGAATTTCATAATGGACAAAACGAGACGTGGGTTTACGAGTTTGACATGCATACTAGTCAACAAGCTTCGGAATGGCGCCTTCCAACTGAACCAAAACCGAAAAAACCACGTCAAAGTCGATCAAAAGTCAAAGTCATGTTGACTGTTTTCTTTGACTATCGCGGTGTTGTGCACTCGGAATTTTTGCCGGAAGGTCAAACGGTAAATAAAGAATATTATTTGAGCGTTATGCGACGTTTAAGAGAACAAATTCGACGAAAAAGGCCAGATTGGTGGAAAGAAAATTCTTTGATTTTGCACCACCTTAATGCGCCTTCGTACAAGGCCATCATTGTGAACGAATTTTGGTCCAAACACTCAACAAATACCATCGAGCAACCACCATATTCACCAGATATGGCTCCGGCCGACTTCTTTCTTTTTCCTACACTCAAATTACCATTTCGTGGCACCCGTTTTCAATCATTAGAAGACATAAAGGAGAATTCGCGGCGGGAACTGAACTCAATTCCGGAAACAGCGTTTAAAAAATGTTTTGATGATTGGATTATTCGTTCGCGTAAGTGTATCGTTTCTGAAAGAGCATACTTTGAAGGTGATAAAATAAATTTGGATGAATAACAATTTTTTTGTTTATTATTGATTTTTTCCCGGTACTTTCTTGACAGAGAAGTACATCCATACATAATCACAAATTCACGTTTATAAATATTAGTAGCCAGTAGGATATCTAGTGTAACCTGTGTAACTGCCTCCGTGGCGTAGTGGTAGTGAACACGGCCGCTACGCAGGATATTGGTACCAATGCATCCCATATTCATTCGTAAATGCGGGTCGTAAGTCCTTTGATATTAAGTTAATATTAAGGAAAATTCCATCTTGGTGATGGACGTCGTCTGATATTTGCTACACGGGTGATGTGGTTGCAGGGATTATTGTTTTTGACACGTAGGTACCTACTTCATACCATAATTCGATTCGTATCGTACCTGCAGTACCTGCTTGCTTAATTATAGAATCGAACACTGTACCTATAAAAGGATGCGTGGCGTCAGCGCTACCTAGTGGCCCCATCTGAAAACCAGCGCTGTGCATACTCAACGCAAGGGTGTGCGTGTGCGCAGCATGAAATGCTGAGATGGGGCCCTATTTAGGTTCGCACGGTGTCTAAATATATAAAATAAATATAGTATTTGTACATTATGTTTACATAAATAATTTTAATAATATTATTTGTAACTATACACTGTGAGGACCGAAAATAAAATATTTTTCTTTCTTTCTTTCTTTTCTTTCGTAGGTATTTGTTTTGGTATGGTTTTGCCTCGGATACCACGTCACAGAATAGATAATAGTAATACCACGTTAAGCCGTCTCGGTCTCGGTTGCAATACGAACATCAATGGCAGTCGTTACAGGTAATTGGAGCGCACAAAAGTTCAAAAATTGGTCTAACTGCAATGCTTCGATAGCACCTTTGGGTTGTGAAGGTCGCCTCACGGAAAATATCGAAGTTCTTCCAAATTCGCAGTTAGACTGGTAAAGCGGACCCCAGACTCCAAGCTGAAAGAAGAAGTTCCGAATGCGACTGGGATTAACGCTAAGATGAAGAGAAGATATTATACCTAATACTTACCTCGTGTCAGGCTCGAAAATCTAGAATACCCTTCAAAACTCTAAAATTTTCCAATTGGGTATTCTACTGACTAGTCAATTTGTTACTTTTACTAAACGTCAAAAACTTGTAGGTATGAAAAAAATTTTAGTGTCGTCATATAATTTAATAGTCAAATCATTTACCACTATAGGTTGAGTGGATAAAAAAAAATTAAAACGATAAAATAAGAACCGACGCAACTTTTACCATTCTTTTACAATTCTTAATTTAATAAAACATAACATAACACAACATAAACTCACGCCTGTATTCCCCGAAGGAGTAGATAGAGGTGCTAGCACCCACATTTCGCCAGTTTATGTTTAGGTCCCAATGTAATAGGTGGCGGCGAGCCTATTGCCATTAGCCGGGCACTTATAAACCTGCGATAAATACACACATAACTTCGAAAAACATCGAAAAGTCATTGGTGTGTGCCATGGTAAACCTGGGATCGAACCCGAGACCTCGTCTCAGCAGTCCATTACCCATACCACTAGGCTACCGCAGATATTTAATAAACTCGGGTATATAAAATTAAGAATTGTATTATTGTTGAATTGAAGTATTGAATTGTGTTGTGTGGGATATTTTTTTTTTACTACAGGAGAATACCCAATTACGAAACTAATCTTAACAAACACGCTAACTCACAAATAACTTGTTGTTACAAAAGGCCGCCATTTTAAAGTAAATATTGTCCAGGTAATCCATCTTCGGCCGGTAGTCCTGCAAACATTTGAGATCTGAACAGATAAGCTGGAGGACTAAGCTGGATTACTCCGCTCGGATCATCACTTGAGCAAACTTTGCACAGGTTTAAAATGCCTCTTTGTAAACCATTTGTCTGTAAACTGAAGGAGTTTTGAAGAGACAACGATTGAATCAATTGCTTGGCAGAACAACCTTGCATCAATCTTGAATGAATTTTACAGCATTAAGTATGCTGACAATACAAATCGAATACATAGGGAAAAGCCGCCATAAAGACGGATAAATAGAAAGGAAATTTGAATCAAGTTGTTGAAGGCATGTAAGGGAAAGATCGCGGGTTCGAATCCCGCCCGAGAAGTTTCATTTTTCCTTATGTATTCGACTTGCATCAACCGTCGCCCTTAAAGACGGATATAAAGAGAAGGGAAATTTGAAGTGATTCAGGTGTGGCTCAATAGCTCAGTTGGAAGAGCATTCCCCCTGTTAGGGGATAGGTCGTGGGTTCAATCATTTTTCCATTCCATTTCCTACCATTTCATTTTTCCCGATGTATGATGATTTTAAAGTTAGTATAATAAATGCTACCTACTCAAAAGTCATTCAAACAACCTGGTTGGCTTGTATTGTGTTTGTACCGCCTCTACCATAGCATATTGTTCACGTCAAAGAAGCGGTGTGTTCTGTACAAGACACAAATTCGTTCCTGAGTGTAATAGGTACCTACAAGTGCCTCCTCGTGACACGACGGAATTTCTGTCCCAATTGAGTTGAGCAGTCCGACTGGGGAAGGAGAAAGTTCGCTACAAAATACCTTGGCTATAATAACTTCGTGTTGTGTTCCCGGCGGTGAGTAAGGTAGCCAGAGCTCACTGGAGAGTTTTTGTGCTATCAGTGGGAAGACCCAAGCCTTGTCCTGCTTTGTCTTCTGTTTTTCTCTTCTTCTTCTTCACTTCTTTCAGGGTTGACAGCACGAGCACGTTGATTATATCGCACAAGTCCATGGTAACCACTTTGCATCAGGTGGACCGTGTGTTTGTCTATGTATGTTTGTACTATGATTTTTACAACATGACAAAACTAGATTTTTCTAAATGTTATTAAAAGGACATTGTGGGGACTTTACGTACCTACTGTGAGGACACAACTGTCACAATACATGCTAAGTAAGCAAAATATTGTATCGAATGAAACGAAGACCCAGTCTCGGGCTTGTCGGGCTGTGTGTCGGTCATACACTCTAATAAATAACCTTGTTCACAATTTTAGTCTATTCATTGGTTCCACTAGTAAAAGTCCGACCCCGGGACTTCTCTTCCTAGTGTGGGATCTAGGGCTACAACTACAACCCATGTATTTCATTGATTTCATGAGACAATAAACATTATTATACTTCACAACATAATATTAGGTCCTTACATATGAAATTGGCTTTTTGTATGGGAGGAACAAAAAGTCGAATATTTTTAAATATAATATATTTAATTAATCAAAGTATGAAACCCTTTACTAAAAAAACCAGTCGGACGGGAATCAATAAAATCTGTGAAGGCGATTTGGACTGCCCCATCAGAGTTGAATTTTTTCCCTTGCAAGAAGTTGTCCAAATTTCGAAAAAAATGGTAATCTATTGGAGCAAGGTCCGGGGAGTACGGAGGATGTCTTAGACATTCCAATTGAAGCTCTTCTAATTTGGTAGCCGTCTGTTGTGCGGTGTGTGGTCTAGCGTTGTCGTGAAGCAGCAGTGGCGTGGAGCGATTGACCAGCCTAGGTTGCTTAGCCGCTAGCTTTTCCATCATTGTTTGCAATTGCTGACAATAGACATCAACCGTAATAGTCTGGCCAGATTTGAGAAAACTGTAATGAACAATACCGGCACTAGTCCACCAAACGCTCACAAGTAACTTTTTTGGGGTTAATTTTCGCTTGGGGCAGGATTTGGCTGGCTGGCCAGGATCCAACCATTGCGCTGAGCGCTTCCGATTATCGTAAAGAATCCATTTTTCATCACAGGTAATGATTCGGTTCAAAATACCTTCATTATTGTGCCGGTTCAGTAATGTAACGCAGCAGTCGACGCGCGTTTGCCGGTTTGCTTCAGTCAATTCGTGAGGTACCCACCTTTTAAGCTTTTTAATCTTCCCAATTTGCTTCAAGTGAATTAAAACAGTATTATCACTAACACCGCAGCCTGCAGCTAACTCGGACGTGGTTTGCGATGGATCCGCTTCCACAATAGCCTTCAATACTTCATTATCAACTTGGGTCTCAGGCCGTCCACGGGGCTTGTTCTGCAGGTCGAAATTTCCAGAACGAAAACGTTGGAACCAAAAACGAACTGTGTTTTCTTTTGCAACATGACCGCCATAAACATCATTCATCCTTCGAGTCGTTTCCGCAGCACTAGTGCCACGGCGGAACTCGTATTCGTAAATAATGCGATATTTTAAGTTTTCCATTTTATTTATTTATTTATTTATTTATTTTACACACATAACAGATTACAACTATTACATGAACTAGGTATGTATAAACATAAAAAGTATGAGCTAGGTTGCAATCCATTCATTTTGTAAAATGAGTGACGCAAACAGAAAAAAACAGAAGAAAAAAAACAAATGAATGACGGTCATCGAAGCACAAATACATGAGTAAATAGCTGTACAAATTTGAATTTGGAATTCCTTACCAAATAGGAGAAAATCTTGATTAAAGTGGCCAGTACGAAAAACGCCAATTTCATATATGTAAGGACCTAATATTAATTAGCCAATTAGATTTACCGCTGCAACCGTATATTATAAATTTATAATGGTCAAAATGATTTGCGGATCTGTAAGCAGTAAAATACTTACTACAATAAGTGTTATAGCGGTAAGTCAGTAAGTAATTCAAATATGCGGAGACCTATGTAATATTATACCTCTAATACCTTTAGTGATTTCAGTTAAAAGTGAGATAGGGAAATCTTTTTTAAGGGTTTTTCAATGTGTTTCGATTGTGATAGCGTTTAAAGGGTTAGCTCATTAGATGCGCACTTTTAAGCTATCCGAATGGCATAAAAATCAAATTTTAGATTTTTTATTGAGATACAGCTTTTGCGCTAAGTGAGTAAGTGAGTACTACGGTGAGTAGGGGCAAGACGGAATAGGGAATAGGATAGTCTCGTGTTTGAACGCTTGCAGAGCAGTAAATATTGAATCAAACTAAAAGTGCAAATGTAATACATAAGCAAAGAGCAAAGAGTGTATTTTTCTATGGGACTGATAAAATCATGCAGAACAGCCCCATAATAAAAAACCGGCCAAGTGCGAGTTGGACTCGCCCATGAAGGGTTCCGTAGCAGTAAGTAGAAGTTCTTTAAATGCTTTTTTTTTAATTAATTTTTGAGTTGATTGAATGAAAGGTGAAAATTGCGGATTACTTATGGCGTATTAAAAAAAACTAGTTACTAAGCAGGATATCTCGTTCAAACCAATTTTCGTTGGAAGTATGCATAGCAATGTACATTATGTATCTTATTTCAAAAGTTAGAGGGGGGGGGGGGGGGGGGTTGGGGCACATTTTTCTTCCTTGGAAATGTCTCTCGCGCAAACTATTCAGTTTAGATGAAAAAAGCGGAAGAAAGAGGAAAAGCGGAAAAAGGCAGCTTCTTGTCACTAAGCTGTACCGAATCCTGGACCACATTTCTCAATGGGGCGCTAGGAACCTGGTCGAGTTCAATGCCAAGAAGACCCAGGCATTTTTCACGACGGAGCAGCGGTGTCTTCTTTACAAGACCCAAATTCGTTCCTGCGTGGAATACTGCTCACATCTCTGGGACGGCTCCGCAAAGTACTTACTAGATGCTCTCGACAGGTTGCAGCGACGTGCGTGACCCTCGAGCCTTTGCAGATGCGTAGAGCTAGATGTTGCGTCTTTGGCAGTATTCTCTACCATGGTGAATGTTCTGACGAGCTCTTCCAATTAGTCCCACCCTCTCCTTTCCTTCACAGGACGACACGTGCAGGGCTAAGATGCCATCCATATACGGTGCACAGTATACCTGCTAGAACTAAGCGTTTCACTGACTCATTCCTATGCCGCATCACTAAGACCTGGAACTCCCTACTAGCTCACGTGTTTCCTTCTACCTACAGTCCTGGGTCCTTTAAGCGGGGCGTGAAAAGGCATCTAATGAGGCCGTCAAGCTGAGTGCCACCACTGTTAACATGGTAAATGTTTACGATGGTGACCCTCTTTCTGAGACTTTGCCTTTAGCTTAACATCAGGCGAGGTGAAGGTAAATTGACGTGTCCTGTATAAAAATCAGAAACCTCAATAGCATTCTTGAAGCCCTATCTATAGATACGCCACACGTATGGAATTGATGAAAAAAACAATTTTGACTTTCAGTTCGAAGTATGGGGACCTCCAAAAATTATTGCTTTTATTCTATTTTTGTGTGAAATTCTTAAAGCGGTTCACATAACACATCTACTTACCAAGTTCCAACAGAATAAGCCTTATAGTTTCGGAGAAAAGTGGCTGTGACATACGGACGGACAGACAGACATGACGAATCTATAAGGGTTCCGTTTTTGCCATTTGGCTACGGAACCCTAAAAAGACATGCGAAGATGTGGGAAAGATCGAAGAGCGATGGGGTAAGATGAACATAGTTTCCAAAATCAATCCAATGAATGTAAGACATTCAGTATGGTCATTCCGCCATAGGTTTTAGTGCTATAACTACTTATAACCGACTACAGTGTCAGAATTACATCATACATAACATAACATAACATAAACTCACGCCTGTATTCCCCGAAGGGGTAGGCAGAGGTGCTAGCACCCACATTTCGCCAGTTTATGTTTAGGTTAGCCTATTGCCATTAACCGGGCACTTATAAACCTGCGATAAATACACACATAACTTCGAAAAGCATCGAAAAGTCATTGGTGTGTGCCATGGTAAACCTGGCATCGAACCCGAGACCTCGTCTCAGTAGTCCATTACCCATACCACTAGGCTACCGCAGATTTTTTTTTCTTATTACATCAATTAAAAAAAAAATAACGAATTTAGAACCCAATGTTGTATTTTGAAATCTTGATCTTACCCCGGTGGGAGAAGATTGGGGTAGAGATTAGAATACTCCAATAAATTTCGTTAAAAATCACTGGAAATACCTACTAACAATCAAATTAGTCCTTTTATTATATTTATAATTAGCTAGTCATCTTGATTTTTACTTGTTATCTTGTATTCTACGTATGACTCTCTTAAAAGGGGTTACCACAGAGGATATAACATTGTAACATGTACATAATCATGCAACTTACCTCCGTAAATTTTGATGTGTTAAGACGGATAGTAAAAAGCCTAATAAAACCTAAACTACACACGATAGCTATATTTCAGTTCAATGAAATTTCTAAGAATTAAAAATAATAACTAGATATTCTGAGAAAACACTTCTATCTACGATTTTATGAAAGTTACAGATCATATGGTTAGATCGAAAGACTCGAATATTTTGCAAAAATATCGTGACGTCATAATTGACTCACTGCGCACAACCAATCGCTCCCAGCGACAAACGTTGACCAAGATGAGGGACGTAAGGACTTGGCGGATATAGCAATCTCACGTACTGCACAAAGCACACTGTAAAAGATGTTAAGGTGGGATTGATTGTCTTGTCCCTACTCACCTTACTTCTGGCAGTATTCTACTCCCAACCAACACGGCAACTTGGCACTTAAAAGTAAATTATACTCTGTGGAAATGACAGTCTGACAGCTGGAGTGACTTTGATTGACTAAATGAGGAACAGCGTGATAAGGGAACGATGTGGTATGGTAAGCAAGGGTTAATGGGTAACGCAAGGTGACCCCTCTTAGTCTTCAAAAAGGGCATTAGAAGGTTCCTACGGTCGGCAACACGAGTGACGATTGTTGCACACTTTCATTGACCATGACAATCACTTTCCATCAAGTGGGCCGTGCGCTTGTCTGCCCTTTAATTGGTATGACAAGCCACCTACCTACACTACAGGTGCGTTTACTTTTGCGAAATTCAGCGATATGAAGAAACCACCCAACAACTCATTCTGCTAATACAAACTAAACTTTTCTCATTAACATCAAATTGGATAATTCATTTTTGTTTTGTTTTCGTTATTACCAGGGCAAGAAATGCACAAAAATATTATGACATCACGAGATCAGAGTTTCGCCCGGGTGTAGCAACTGTTAACATAGCGACATCTGTGATCTGTTAACAAAAACATATGAACTAGCGACATCTGTATTTTAAGACTGACTTTACTTTAGTTACCTAAAAGTTTCAAATCGCAACTAGTATAGCTTCTGGACGCTAGATGGCAGAGCCATCGAACATGTAAGTACTAGAACATGTTAATAGATGGCGATGTTATAAATTATATCACATTTCATAAATTTAAATAATACCAATTTTAATGATAATATTCAACTTGTGGTTTGATTTTGTAATAGCTTACTTCTACGCATGTCTACGCATCTACTTCGTTAATGAATTAGTGTAAAACTTACCAATGGCCAATAAACAGTTGATTTATAGTTAGTAAGTGACCTACTGACGGAACATTAATTATTATATTTTTATTACAACTTGTACAGGTGGGTGCCCAATTTGCCCGTTATACATTATCCATTCATAATGGATACCTACATATAGTAAAAATATGTAGGTTGGTACCGATTTCTACATGTTTAATGCATACGGGTTGGCAAGTTCTAATTAATATACCTACCTACTACCTAAGAACTCAGTGATAAGTATATAGCTTATTTTTATTAATCCAGCTTATGGTTGATAGCAGACAGAACCCATTTGCTAATCATGTAACAAAAGAAAATCAATAGCCAATGGCTACTGCCTGCTTATTTCGATCTTTTAAACAGCAGTCGGGTTTTTTTTAAATAATTTATTTTATTTTAACATAAAATTTTCACTGTGTACTTTGTATTGCCATTATATGACACTCAGAAGATGAATACCTTTAATTTGAGACCACTCATTACAATCCGTCCAGCCATTAGGCCTGTTCCCCGTAACCGGGGCTAGATGTGCGAGAGATATGCTTTTGGCAATCTCACCTCCGGCAACCAAGGACCCAAGACGGCGTGCGTTTTAGTCGGTTCGAGTCCGACATAACCACCTCCACCGGCTCTGTGGGGGTGGTATCCGTGGGGATTTACCGCACGATAAAAAAAAAGCCGTTAGGCCTGTAGAGGGGAACCAAGAAAACTAACACAACATACATACGCGCGAGGCACGACTAGACTAATGCAAATATCCATATTCATGCATACAAATATTTGCACTGATCGAATCTGTGTCTCCTGTGCGTAGCGACCACACTCGCTACGGTTACGCCACTGATAGTGTCAGAAAATTTTACACATGTAAGGTGAGTGGGGGTAAGATAAAAAACGGGGAAAGATAAAAAAAAAAAAAAAATACTTAATACCAGTGAATTTTTTTAATGATGGCAATATGGTTGTGGACACCATTTTGTGCGCCGCCCCGCAGCTCAGTCTGCATCAGTCGCTAAGTGAGGGTATGCGTGTGTTATTTGTCATTTTTCCATAGGTTACATTTCCCGCGTAAAATTGAGTTTTTCAATCTTACCCCGCTCGCTGTATCTCCTTACACAGGTTATTAAGAAACATTTTGTTTTGATATTCGTAAATAGATTTGAAATGTAATATGCTCTATAATGTGGTGATTAGTATATTTCACGTATTTTAAGATTTATGGCACCTTTCAAACTTTCCCCTGCAAAATTTAATGGGGTAAGATGATAATATAAAACCTTCCATCTTACCCCGTTTATGAATCTCGTACAAAAGGTTAGGGGTTCTCAATCTGAAATACACGGTGGTATCCCTTCCATAACATCGTATCAAAAACTTATATCATGAAATTAGTACATAATTCTAGACTCTCTAGTGTGAACCGCTAGTCGGCTTAAAAAAAGCCAGATGCTCTCTACATTAGTGCAATACCTACATGATTAAGATGTGCTAATGTATACAGCTGATTTTTTAAGCAGATGAATAAATTCTAGGTGTCTAGAATTATGTACCTACTGAATCCATGGTTAAAGTTTTCACTCTGATGTCCTTTAATTTATTTCTATTCTAATCATCCGAAAACCACTGTGGTCACTTATTTAAACAAATTAGGGATACCTACTGTTAGGGTCTTGTGCTCTAATAATTTCCTTTGGTAGGGAAATAAATAACCACAATTTGTCTCGATGGTCGTCGCAAGCGCAGCTGCTGTGCATGAGGTCTTGGGTTCGATGCCCAGGTCAGACTGTGTTTTTGATTTCCCATTAGGAATCTCTCTCTATGAGCCGGGAATCTGGATTAATGTACGGATTATCTCCTATACTTACACAATAGCTGGCAAAATATTAGGTTACTATACTCCTCTGGTTTGTGTGGTGAAGTCCGTACATTGCCTCACAAACCAGAACATTTTTTTATAGACCAGTGTCTAGACAAAATTAATGCCATTGATCAACACGAGTTAGAACAGTCATGCATGAGCATGATTATCTAATTCTTTTAATATCCATAACATGTTGAGAACCCCTGACTGCCACCCGTTTCAACGGGGTAAGATCGATATATTTTATTTGAAAAATATTTTTTTCTTGCATTTAGAATGCGATTTTTGTATATAACTGATTTTCAAGATATTAAGGTTATTGAAGCAGAAGGTTTATTGATCACCACACAAGCATAATGACCATGAATACGATTTCAGTCACTTTTTCAATCTTACCCCTTCAGCGTTTCATCTTTCCCCTACATATTTTTTTTCTTAATACCAATTTTACTAACGTTTTTTTTTCATAAAATTTTGTTTCAAAAAGATTGCTGTCAATATTATAGAAACAAGTTGACTATACTTTTTTACCCAAAACATCATTTTATACATTTGACTTAAATCCCTTTGTTTCACAACAGTTTCAAATCAACACTGTTTATCTGATCAAAAATCCATTCCGACTTACCCCCACTTACCTTACATTTTTAACCCCCGATGCAAATAGACTGGTGTTATAAGTTTGATGTGTCTATCTGCGGCATCATAGCTTCCGAACGGATGAAGCGATTTCAATTTAGTTTTTTTTTTTATTAAAACTGACTTATGGGCGAGTGTTCTTAGCAGAGGCGGCAGAGACTATGGGCGGACTGGGCGACCGCCCACAGCCTCGCAGAGCGAAGGGCCTCGCCTCATAGCCAAAATATCGAGATACCTAAGTGGAATTAGACCAAATGAACATAGAAAGAGCAAACAAGAATGAGAACCAAGAAATACAAATCTTGTAGATAAGTAGGTACGTGTTTTCGTTTGTCGTAGTGGATAATATAGGTGAAACAATGACGAAATGCAAGAATTCAATATAGTTAGCACTGAAATGGCTCTTGCCTCCAGAGTCCATGATTGGGTTCGGGTAAGGAGACTCGCTGTTTGGAGATCGTACTGTACCCCTTAAAAACTATGATGGCTATCGTCCGCTGTGAACAAATTATTACGTCCAAACGATTTTGCTATCAAACTATGTCCAAAATCTTTTTTTACGAAACGCCTATATTCTCTGGGTGTTTGATAAATGTTAGAGATTTTTATCGAATTTTAGTTAATTTTGACACAACAGAATTAACACCGGTCATGACATGACTCATAAATAAATCGATATCTTATATTGAATGACGCGTGTCAGGCATTTGTCTGTGGTAGTGGTCAAATGATATCCTGGGGGCGGATAAGAGCTTGCAATTACTGATCTAGTGACTCAATATATATGGAAACCCTGGAGGTCACGTGCAGTTGCTGCTGCGTGCTCCGTAGTGCACGATGGCCTTCAGGGCAATCATGGGGTACTATATCCTTTGACGTGGCAGGTTTCCTCGCCAGATCGCTACCGAGGATCCAGCCCTTTCGGAGGTTTCTTGTACCGAAAGGAGGCGCGAAAGTGGTAACACTAACATGAGCCTGGAGAAGTCCGCGCCGTGAGGCCCCAGCTGCGTAAGGACATGGTAGTGGGAGCTACGACTTGGGCAGGGGTACGCTGTAATAGCGGCGGTTAAATCCACCTTGGGGAAGTGGGTAGAGAAGCCACACGGCAGCCTTTTGTACCAGCTGACACAGGTGATCAGGTGGGAGACGCCGAGGCGGGAGCTTGTGACGGCCCTAAGAGTGGAAGTTCTCTCGCTCGCCGCTTTACTCACGGCGATAATAAAATGGGCAAGTGCGTGGGCTGGTGCCGTCTACTTTGTGAGTAAGTATAATGTTCAAGAAGGAGACGGCGGTGCGGGACCGCGGAGGACACACACGGCCCGCGATGAGCGGAGGTGCCTCGGGTTTTGGAAGTAGCACAACAACCTCCGTCCTCCATAAGCTCTAACCGGTGGCGGTGGCGGGTGAGGCCGTCTGTTACCGTAGCAGAAGCAGGCCGAGGCGGTGGCTAGATGGAAACTCCGTGGATTCCACGCCTTTGGCTCAGACTAAAAGAATAACAAAGACGGAACGCACACAACTCGCGTGGAAAGCCACCGAAAGTAATACTAAAGTAGTACCATTTCGCTCGCACTCGTTTTCCGACACAATCACCCCTTAGACGGAGTGGGGGGATATTACGTGAAGATTTTGTGCACATTAAAAAAGGGCCTCACGAAATGTACCTTGCCCACATTAAGTTTAGGTCTTGCGCCGCCACTGCTGCACTGGTTCTTTGACATATTTAATGAAAATCCGTTTAGTCGTTTAACAGTTAAAGTGGGGATGAGGAGTGTCGAGGGTTTCCAATGAAAAAACAGGGATTAAGCTCGTAAAACTTGTGCTGCTCCGTAGCGTAGCGTAGCATTGTGTTGATAGGTAGTAAACCCACCTACGTAAGTAGTAGTCCGGTCAACCGGACTAGCAACCGGACAACTGAGACTAAAGGACAAAAACAGATCTACGGAGTACGAAAGTAGATGCAGACATGTAGTAGGCATGTCTATATCTACTGACTTGAAAAATTAAATCATTATTTGAAATGTTTATTATTATAGGTTAGATATTTTAATGTCTACTATCAAACTGTCATAGAATACAATAATCAAATATTTATATTATTCTGTGATAGTAGGTAGAATAAATGGTACCTACAATATGTGGTAGTGTAGGGCCACCCCTCATCGTCGTCCTAGTAGAAACAGGCCCGAGATGGTGGCACGAGTCTCGTGCGCGCCCCTCTGAACGAAAACTCCCAAATCGGCAAAACCACATCGCTCATTTGGTGCAACAATGGCGTAATTACACTTTTAGAAATTTTACAGGAGATGCAGTTAAAGATTCGGTTTAAAGGTATGGCATTTTGGCGAGACTTATTACGATTGTAGTGGTTTTTAAAGTAAGTTTAATATGTGTAGTTTCTATTATAGTCCAAATCTACACTGTACATTGTAGATAACCTAGGTTAAAGACAAAAATAAGACAAGGTACCTGTAAATATGCCACTGTTGCTTCAGAATTTCAATATAAAAATAATGCATTCGTTAGGAAATTTTGCATTTGTGACAAAATAAAACTAAATAATTAAATATAATCAACATAAACATTTATTTATGAATGTTTAATAAAATAAACCTAAGAAAAACAACCGCGTATTCACTAGGCATGAACTTAATTAAGATTAAATTGAAAACTTCTTATTACTAACATCTAAAAATCATCTAGGTAATATTTTTTAAGTTATAATATCATCAGTGATATGCTCTCTAACGGTAGCATTCATTGCTATGCAGACGACAGCACCTTACACAGGAGTTATTACGCACATCCTGTGGCCAAGCAGTCTGATATCGCGGAAAAAAGGCTGCTTCTTGTCACTGAGCTTGACCGGATCCTGGACCACATTTCTCAATGGGGCGCTAGGAACCTGGTCGAGTTCAATGCCAAGAAGACCCAGGCATGTGCGTTTACAGCAAAGGTATCTCCTTTCCTTCCCCTTCCCACTCTTCAGAGCACACCATTGCCACTGCAGGATCACCTCAATACCCTCGGAACGAATGTTCGCTGCAAACTGAATAAAAAAAACTATATCGAGAGTATCATCAAATCAGCCTTCCGTAAACTTGGAGTCCTGAACAGAGTGAGACGTTTTTTTACGCCGGAGCAGCGGTGTCGTCTATACATGACCCAAATTCGTTCCTGCGTGGAATACTGCTCACATCTCTGGGACGGCTCCGCAAAGTACTTAATAGATGCTCTTGACAGGTTGCAACGACGTGCGGTCCGCATTATTGGGAATCCCTGAGGTCACGAACACCCTCGAGCCTTTGCAGATGCGTAGAGATGTTGCGTCTTCGGCAGTATTGTACCGTCTCTACCATGGTGAATGTTTTGACGAGCTCTTCCAATTAGTCCCACCTTCTCCTTTCCTACACAGGACGACACGTGCAGGGCTAAGATGCCATCCATATACGGTGCAGAGTATACCAGCTAGAACCAAGCGTTTCAGTGACTCATTCCTATGCCGCACCATTAAGACCTGGAACTCCCTGCCAGCTCACGTGTTTCCTTCTTCCTACAGTCCCGGGTCCTTTAAGCGGGGCGTGAAAAGGCATCTAATGAAGCCGTCAAGCTGAGTGCCACCACTGTTAACATGGTACATGTTTCCAATGATGACCCTCTTTCCGAAACTTTGCCTTTGCTTAACATCAGGCGAGGAGAAGTCAAATTGACGTGTCCTATATAGAAAAAAAAAAAATCTTGTTTGCGGGAATTTCTCTTTTTGAAGTATACGCTGGAACCAAATTTATATCTTCTATAGCCTTAGTTATTCGTTGACTACCTACTAGATCTTTGTTTCTTTTTTTTTATTTTAGCTTCACTCCAGTCATCGTCGAATTTAAGTTTGTACTTATATACTGCATCATTGTCTTTAGTGAATTCTATTACTTTGAGATCTGATACTTTTATGGTGTTACCTCCCACATCTTTGACAGTTGTTTCACCAAGAAAATACTTTACTTTGATAAACATTGACGTAATTACGAAATTCTGTCATAGTTTTACCAAGAACATACACATGTTTGGAACTACAACGCCGCAATTGCTAAATTACGGCATTGTTGCACCAAAAATTATGTGATGAAATGTCATAAACACCTTAATGTCGTTGTTGCTCCCAAACACAACCACAGTTAGCGGGGCGCCCCGCGCAACTGGCTATACAGACGTTGTAGCAACAGAAATGGCGCCATTTTACTCAATTCTACAACGACACTAGCGCTACCTCGCGGCAAATTACCACAAATTCAATTATGTCGATGTTTCTCCCGATGTAAATAGTCTTTCCGCACATTTTGACATTATAAAACTTGTTTTAAAAAAAGTGTAATTACGCCATTGTTGCACCAAATGAGCGACATGTGTTATGACAGGCTCTCAAAGTCTACCAGAGTTATATATACATAGTCTCGAAAAACATTGCCTGGCGCAAGTCATGTGCGCCTCCCCGAGGCGGGAGCGGTAATTACTAATAATAAAATACTCGTAAGTACATTGCAGATCTCATTGATGCGCCCTAAAGTGAAACTATGCTAAGCTAAGCCAGCTGTTATACCCTAATTGTAGGTTACTAGCACAAAAGTAGAATAATTACAATGATTGACGTGATTATTTATACAAACAAAAATTAACTGCAATTACAGCGAGAGCCCAAAGGGGAGAGTAATGGGAACAATAAACTAGAACGACCATTAATTTGAGAGTCATGCGTGTAGTACCGACACTATGTCTACTTGCTGTTGCCGGCGGCTCTGCCTGCGTGAATGCCGGTTTTTGCGACCAAATATAACCTTTCCCAAGCCTCTAATATTTGATCTGTGTACCAAATGTCAACTTTCATCCCTTATTTTTAACCCGTAATCGCGAAAAAAGGTTGCTTATGTCCTTTTTAAAGTTCTAGTCACCATGTCACTGTAATTACATCAAGATAGGTTCAGTGGATTAGGCTTGAAAATGTAACGGACAGCACAGTGGACAGACAGGGTTACTTCTTCTTATAAATAACTAGCTTTTGCCCGCGGCTCCGCCCGCGTGGATGTCGGTTATCGCGACCAAACATAGCCTATGTCCTTTCTCAAGGTCTAACCTATCCCTATACCAAATTTCATCAAAATCGGTTCAGTGGTTTAGGCGTGAAAGCGTAACATATAGACAGACAGAGTTACTTTCGCATTTAGGTATAATATTATATTATAGATAGATTATCTTAGTCACACATAATAGCTATATAAGTTAAATTGGGTATTCTACTGACTATTGCAATTAGTTACTGTTTATTATACGTCAAACCGACAAGTTATAGGCGTAGACAGAGAAACATAAACGTAGTGTATTCAAAGTCTATGTTATAACTTAGGTATAAGGTAACTTAGATAAAAACACGATTCACCTGACCGATTCATAGCTATTCACCTAAACAAGAGATAGCCCCTGGGTCAACCGGGGTGTAAGGGAAATGTCTTGTTGAGCTACCTTACATTCCTGAGTTTAGAACCTGAGTCAGGGTGGCTTTAGTCGGTTGGAGTTTGGAGTCCGACGTAACCCTCTAGCATGCAGGTGTGGAGGTGTCCGTGGGGATTTCGTTTGACGAGAAGGACAGATAGGAATGAAAAAGATGTTATGCTCAGCACGCCTGATCCTCAGTTTATTGTGAGTCGAGTTGATGAGTGAAAAATAATTCGGGGCAACTCGACAACGAGTGGCGAGTTAACGAAAAAGTCTTTATTGTATAGCACATGTGTATGTATAGGTAGGTAAGTATTGCGCCACTTAAACAGATTTTTTGAATTCTTTAATTATGTAAGTAGTTACTTAAACATATTTATTTTATTTTATTTAACTACAGAAACTAGGTACAAGTAGATATTTATGGAGGCAATGGTTTAAGTATAGGTAGGTACCTATACTGTACGTAGGTACAGTAGTATTTAACCAGTACCTACCTACTAAATTATAACTGAATTTACCCGTTAGTTTTTATGTTCCCCATAATAACTTATCTAAATAGACACAAAATATCGTGTAAGGCTTTAAATAAATAATAATAAATCCACAGGTGTTGTGTGTGTAGCTACCGATTTCTACGGGAGCGGCATTCCTTCGCTTTCGAAAAAAAAGGATTAAAAAGTTTAAAGACCCTTTTGTCGCATCCAATCTTCGTTCGGGAATAAAATTTTACGCTAGATAAATAATAAACTATTGTATGTACCAACCTACCTACCTATAAAGTCTATAGGTATATATAGGTAGGTACAGTCCCAATAACATAGTGGGTAGTGTTTAGTTACATAATTATATCAAAACTAGCTGAAAATGCAATATTAAACTCATTTAACTAAGAAAAAATAAAAATCGATAGCGATAGAAAACTTTAATACGAAGCCGGTTGCCGGTTGTTGTCAATATCAACAATAAACGACATGCGTGAATAGAGAAGCGAGCCCTGCGAACGTCTGTTTGTTTCCGAACGCCAGTCTGCGAGCGCATGCGCCCGATGTTTGACGTCTGCTGACTGTCAAAGTTTCATTTATCGTTTTGACATTGTTTCGTAATATCGTAGTTAAAGTGCAGTGTTTTTATTATTTTATTGTTAAAGTTTGATAATCAATAAGTTAAAATGGAAAGGAATGATCGTAAAACGAACTCTCGTAACCACACTATTACAATGGACTGTAAAGATACAAAGTTTATCATGCGAAAAATAATTTTGGATTTCGTCGTCCTATTTTGTGGTAAGTTCTTTATTTTTAACAAATTTATTTGTTATTATATACTACTCTTTTTACTGCACTTTAAAATTACCATGTAAACTTACATAGCAGGTTGAAACTAATTATTTATTAGACTTAATGTGATAAACTGAAAAAATGACAATGTTTTCAATGTAATCAAATACTTTAAACTGCTTACAATTTAAATATTTTCATGACCTGACATCACTCGAATTAAAAATTCAGCGGATACAAGATACCTGTACCTATCATAAAAGCACAGTTACACTACGTTATACAAACGTAATTATCTTATCACTCTAAATAACAAAACTGAACAATTATAGGTACTTAACATAAATGTATTTCTATTTACAATTTAATTTTTTGTAGACACTATGAATTTGAGTCATGGCAGCAATTAGGAAATTATTAGGATCTCATTATGGTAATGATTATAATAAATCATTAATTTCCAATTAGATTTAAGAAGCTTTCATTAATTCTACTTGAACAATTTTAATTTAATAGTTCATGTGTGTTTAGAATATTATATTGGGAAAGTGAGTTCAATTTCATTTAAATATAGAATATAGTAAAAGAATGAAAGATTTCTTAAGAAAGCTTATTGAAAATATTTTTATATAGATATAGATTTCTAATGATTCAATGATAGGTTTCTTTTGATTCTGTTCTTTTGTTTCTTTTCATCTGATTGATTACATCATTGTAAATTTAACTGAATGAAATGTTACCTAAGATGATGAAATGATAAATTCCATTATTATCAAGCTATCGGTACTATCTAAACGCTGGTTTTGGCACTTATCTATAGTTCTATTCGCTATAGTAGATCAAAATGTTTTGAGATATTAATACTTTATTTCTTTTTTTTTTCATTAAGTTATTCAATTATACTTAAATAAATAATTATTATTTAATTCTTTCGTACACACAAGAACAAACACACAGATTGAAACAGTTGTACAGAGACCTTATAAGATTTGATTAATATATTTAATAAAAAGTAATGTAGTTATGAAGTGACCAACAAAAATTTTAATCTTTTAGTTTTTTGTGTTATATGATTTAGTAAAGATATACTTAAAGTGTATAGGCAATAATTGCAACATCTCCCTGTATTTGTAGTAACAACACCTAGCATCATACTTAACTGCATCCCTGACTTTTGCTTCTGAGCCTGGGATCTGCTTACTACTCTGCCTACTCTAGTTTTGATTACCATCAAACCTACCATCCCTGAGAGGCTTGCAGGTAACTTTACCTGAAAGCCAGTCCACCTTCGTCTCTAAGATCATAGTAGGCTCTCATGCAATTAAAACTATAACATTATATTCCTTATGTATATGATAATTTATTACTCAGCCCAACATTTATTAGTTTGTTATGAATCTACCCCGATACCAAGTTTTATCAAAATTGATTCAGTGGTTAAGTTGTGAAAGTGTAAAATACAGACAGAATTAGGGACTTTCATTTGTAATATTAGTATGGATTATTTACATTTAGCCCGTATTCTAGGATTACATTCAGTGTGAACGGCGATTGATCTGAAAACATACTGTAGGTATAGACAGATTGATTGATTTGACATATTGCTATACAATCTGTCCTGAGACAAATCGAGATTCAGGCTGAGTGTCATTCTAGAAAACGGACCTTAGTCCGACGTTTCGGCTACTTTTCAACAGCCATAGAATCCGTTAAAAACATTAATATTCGCGTAAAACTCCGATAGTATCATTTTTTTATTTTTTTTCATCGTGCGATAGATCCCCACGGATACCACCCCCACGAAACCGGTGGAGGTGGTTATGTCGGACTCGAACCGACTAAAACGCACGCCCTCTTGGGTCCTTGGTTGCCGGAGGTGAGATTGCCAAAAGCATATCTCTCGCACCTCGGCAGAACCAGGACCGATAGTATCATGATGACAACATCGTTATGTTTTAATGGTAGTATAATATCTATTCTCACGATCAATTTCTTACAATGACAAAGAAAAAACAAAACACAAAAGAAATCATTACCGTTTCAAACTCTGTTTCATGTAAACAAACACTGTTTCACCATTCAGTAATAAGGACTGATATAACAAAGTTTACTGACACATTAACATGCTACACTGAGTTGCATGTCTTACTGACACAAGGCTTTCATTGATGGCCACCAGCATTCCCATTCATACACTGCACTTACTTGGAAATATTCCGTTACTTGCTGTTGCCCCCGACTTCGCTCGCGTAAAGTTTTGATACTGTAACCGCAAGCTGGGAGAACCTATTCCGATTAATCCATACTAATATTATAAATGCGAAAGTAACTCTGTCTGTCTGTCTCTCTGTATGTTACGCTTTCACGCCAAGACCACTGAACCGATTTTGATGAAATTCGGTATAGGGGTAGGTTAGACCATGAGAAAGTACATAGGCTATGTTTGGTCGCGATAACCGACATCCACGCGGGCGGAGCCGCGGGCAAAAGCTAGTTGTCTATAATCCCTCTGTTCAATATCCCCATTTTTTTTTCGGTTCTAAAATAGCTTTTTTTACGCTATAAGATAAGATAAGATAAGATAACTTTTTATTTTATAAAGAGTGACGAAAATTACTACAACTATGAGATTATACCGCAGTTATGAAATTACCGTATGTATACACAACAGAGACAATATCCCCACTTCTGTGCTAGGCGCTATTGTTAATAGGGTTCGAGGGTAAGTAATTTTTCCCACCTATTCTTGGAATAAAAAGTTGAATATGTCTTATTCCAGATTATAATCTATCCCTGTACCAAATTTTAGCCATATCCGTTCAGCCGTTAGAGCGTGATTGAGTAAAAAACATATTCGCTAACTTTCACGTTTTTAATATTGAACTAGCTGACCCGGTGAACTTCCTTCCGCAAAATTTTTTCCACCCGTGTGGCGCCAGATCCCGTTCCCGTTGCACCCTCTTCTATATTAAGCATGTATATAGTAGCATGTAATAAGCATGCATGTATGTATAAACATATAAACCTTCCTCTTGAATTACTCTATCTATCAAAAAAACCGCTTCAAAATCCGTAGCGTAGTTTTAAAGATATAAGCATACATAGTGGACGGACAGACGCGGCAAGCGACTTTTCTTTATACTATGTAGTGATGTTTGTGAAGTGGGAAGATTTTTACACGCATTTGTCTGTAAACTATAAGCGAACCTAGGCTCCAAAATGCTAACTTTACCCTTTGGACACTACTGTGAAGTAGATTTGAGGATATACGTATCTATCTATGCCATCTCTGTGCCAAATTTCATCCAGATTCGTTTAGCTGTTTTTACGTGATTGTTTTAAAATGTAACAATGTCACCAATCCTCACAAGTACCGTCGACGTGCTAGCTACTTTTAGCATTTTTTATCTGTGGTTTTGCAACGAAATCAATGCCCCGGCGCATCTCAAGACTATCAACGAGTTATCACATTCGCGGGTTTTTATCATATACTAACTTTTGCCCGCAGCTCCGCCCGCGTAGATGTCGGTTCCTGGCAATTATTCGAATTTGTCTCGCCGTAAAAACCATCCTTGAACTTCAACGAACATTAAAAAAAAAAGAATTGGCTAAATTGGTCCAACCGTTGTTGAGTAATGCGCTTACCAACACATTTAGCGATTCAGTTTTATATTATAGATTGTTCGATTGAGTTTGAAATATTTTGGGTTTATTCGGGTCTAACCAAGATCATTGGAGTTCGAACTGCAATCCGGTATACTCGTACCTGCTGATTGATAGACGAGGCTCTTTGTTGTTAGACGACTCTCGCTCCCTGTCTTTTACTCTGGAGCCACTGTCAAATCGAAATTGTAGAGGATCTCGGGCTCCAAAATGTAAGCTTTGGTAGCAGCCGGGACTAACGTTGTGAAATTATGATGATTGTTAAAAAACTCACCTGATAAAGTAAAGTATCTCTTTATTGTGTACACCAAGGATAAAAATCATGTGTTATTAGTAGGTTCCTTGCAGGTATAGACAACAGTCGGCCTTATCGCACAGTGGCAATCTCTTACAGGCAACCTTTGGATGGATACAGAGATAGAAACCATGTTTGGGTAGCATGGTGCCTACAATGGTGATACCTACAATGCAGTGTGTTGAACTGATCACGAACTTTTTAAACTAGCATGTCTACTGTCTATTAAAAGTGGAAATCTTAAAAGAAGCGGGCAATAAACTTACATTCACTTTCAATCACTCAAAGGTCTTGATCGTGAAGTGAACTATGTAACCAGTTACGAAACTTTCAGTATCGGTTGTTCGGTATTCGTCTGTCCATTTGGATCCACTGGGGAGTTTATTAGGACATCCCCTGTTCCCAATCACTATAAATACAAACATAGAAACTACTTCATCGTGAGACCGATCGTGAAATCAACAGCATTTACCGGTTCCCTTGCTGGAGCTGGGTTCATAACGCCTCGCAGGATGTGAACAGTGTTTCTGTCCGCCAACAAAGTGGCAGGTAATTGGCTCGCTGTCAAAACATCCTACGCACCGAGCTGTCAGATTAAACGTATCCGTTAAGTAGGCATTCGCGTATGACAGGCGGGATGAGGATACCACCGTATCGTGTTTGTAAAATAAAAAAATAAGGAGTTCCATTTTTGAATTACATTTCGTCTTGGTATGCTTTTGTGTTGTCTTTTGAAGCTTAAATTGATATTATTTGTCTCTTTTTTTAAAGAAAATGTGGCGGTTGGAATGGATTGCGGAAGTCAGTGGTAAAAAAAAATGGTCAAAGACTAAGAGCGTGGAAAACTAGAATGTTAGCCAATTAATTGTATAGAAAATTAGGAAAGTTTCACGGTTACTGTATTAATATTAATGTACAGACATTCTTCATTTTTCAAAAGTTTATTCTGAATGAATTTATACCTAAATTTGTACACCCACGACTCCGCCCCAAAATTTGCGATTTCGGAATCGCGAATTTTGGTCATATCTCCGGTCGCATATATAAAAGTGAAAATAATATAAAAATCCGGTGTGGAGTTTCACATAGCTTTTTCATTCCCTATGTAGTTAGGTTTGGTTAGAATTACTCATGGTATAAGAGCATTATTTTTGTGTTATATGGTATTTTGAACACAATGCTGTATACAGTTATTATGTAAGAGCTCGTATGCAGATTAATTAATTATCTTGGCTGCTTCAGAATGCTTTGGTAACCCTTTGTCGCTAATAATAAAAAAAAAGAATCGTTGCCTATGAAATGAATTCGTAAAGCAGGGCTTAAATCTTGTAAGCTGGTTTTGTGGTCGACATGTGTCACCTTCTTATTAAAAATATTGAATGGAAGAACTCATGTAAAAATAGATAAATCTCTACGATGATGACAGTAGGTACAATTTTTTGAACCGTTTACTTCTATTCTTGTTTAGGTATTTCTGAATCGAATAGATACTTAATCTTTGCCCTTGTCTTGTTTATATAGGGTGTATTTTTGAAACGGGGCAGTAAGGGCAAGTACCTTAACCGTTGCAGTTACAGCAAAACGTTCTTAAAAGACCTTCCCTAACTTTTTGGGACATTTTGAACTGCATTCACAGATTTTGTAAAAAACTTACAGTTAGCAAAAAAAATGCAAAAAGTTCAAAACATTTTTTTTGATGCCAATCGATTCTATTTCATGTGGGGATCAAAAAACTCTATCGGACCATTTTAGCTTTCAGTACTAGAAAAGACAGAAATCGCCAAAAACGTTTCCCATACATTTCGTACGGAAATATGATAAATGAACTCGAAACTCATAGGTCAGGTAAAATTTTGAACTTTTTAAATAAAAAAAAAAACATTTAAACATTTAAGAAATTGGTTTATGAAATAAATTGCTCAAAATGATTTCCATTTTCACGAATACATAAGTCTATCCTTTTTTGCACTGAACGAATGGCGGCTAAGCTCTTGCATGCCAGGTTTTAGAGCATTATGAATTGTAAATGAAATTTTTATAATTAAGTATGTTGCTACTCTGCCGCATTGGGTTTGACTGTAATGACATAGTATGTATGAAATAAATAAAAAATAGGTACTTTACTGCGTTCCAAAAAAAAAAAACAGTTTTTTGCTGTATATTCAAGAGCAATGCTCACACATGAAATTTCAAAAAATACTTCTTGATAAGAGATGTCTAGAAGCGACTGCCACGCAGGAGGTGCGGGTTCGATTCCCGCTCAGTGCAAATATTTGTATGCATGAATATGGCTATTTGCGTTGGTCTGGGTGTTTCTATGTATAATATGTATGTATTTACAAAAAAAAAAGTATATAAGTATGTTTATCCGCATTCTAGATTCCATAACACAAGCTATAAAAGCTTACCATGGGTCTAGATAGCATTGTGTAGAATGTTGTGGAATATTTATTTATTATTATTTATTATTTACTGTGTAAATGTACAAAAATGCTGCTTTGGTGCAATTGCTACTTTAGTGTGTGACCCCCTTATGTAATCATTGCGTCCACGCATACGTGACGCGCACGCAGCCTATCTGCGCCCGCGCCGGCCTTCATTCCACAATACTCGTATGCAAAATGTATTTGGCAGTCGGCCTTCCGCACCTAAATGAATTGACGCTTTGTCCTCAAGCAATGGCAGTGATATCAGTACCGTATTCTTTAACAAATTAAAATGGCGAATGCATTTCGCTTATCGTGTTGTTTTATTTCACAATTCATACTTATCTTAACTGATTACTGGAAATGCTAATTCTAGGTATTACTGCAACAAGATGTTCCTTGTACAGTTTCATCTTGTTAAATTGCCATTACAGTAATAAATTATAGTCAACCTGAGACCAGTTCTAGACGGGTAGATATTTGTAATGATCGTACGTATGACGAAACGTACATAAGTGCCTAACATATTTAGTAAATAGTGCTTAAAACTCACTTTACCAACTCTCAAGTTTTCAATTTATTTGCAATGCATTTGTGCAAATCTTTATGATTATTGATTGATTATATACCTATTTACAGGTCTGTGAAGTACTAGTTTTTGAAATTTTCATCTGTTACTGGTGAAGCTACTTAATCTATGATAATATATTGCTATCCCTTTGATAATATATTTCATCCTAATATATTCCTATCTCTAATAGGTACGTGTTAAGCTTCTAAATTAAACACAATAAATTTAAAACTATAATTTGTGTAGTAATTTATTTTTATCTTAAATCTTGAGCTTTTCGATTTGTGAATTATACTTTTGGTCTTAAGTGTATAACAGGTCTTAGTTCAGCTTGTTCTGCAAATTATTTCAACAAATACCATGTTAATAGTAGCTGTCTAAATGCATCAACTCACAGACCATTGCGTGGGACTGTACATGTATTGCTCGGGACATACATCTTGGAGCTAAAATGTGCTCTATAAGCGCAGTACACGTTTCTTGGATATATTTCGAGGGTAAAACGGGGTGCTATGGCGATGGACAAACTCAGATTCACCAAGCATATTAGACTACTAGCTATTGCCCGCGGCTCCGCCCGCGTGGATGTCGGTTATCGCGACCAAACATAGCCTATGTCCTTTCTCATGGTCTAATCTACCCCTATGCCAAATTTCATCAAAATCGGTTCAGTGGTTTAGGCGTGAAAGCGTAACATACAGACAGACAGACAGACAAACAGAGTTACTTTCGCATTTATAATATTAGTATGGATTGTAAAACAATCCACTCGCGCCACGGCCCCTTTTCTCTCACGATTTAGGCCCAAGAAAGATGTTCCGAGGTATACAACTCGAAACCTGAACGAAAGAGCTGCTCCTAGGTATATAATTTACTACAAACGTCAATTTATTTATTCCAATAACTGTTATTGTAGATAACGATACTTAATTATGCAAAGTACGGCGATTATGTTCGCTAAGTTGCTGGAAAATGCGTAAATATAATTCGAGGGGAATATCATTCATTCCGGTTATAAAATCCACTGGTCTGTGAGAACCTTCTGGTACTATCTCGCCGAGGGCTCTATTACAGTGAAACAGTTATCCGGACGGGTGACCTGTACTTCAGTGTGGGCCATTTGAACCATATTCCCTGTTATTTCCCTAGTGAGAATGGGTGGTGTCCGACAATTTTTCGTCCGTTTCCGGCAAAAGCTTACGATCTTTTCCACGTTCAGATACCCAAGCTCTATGTCTATTGTGTCCGTCCCCATAATTTCCCATCCTTTCAGTGAGTACATGGGACATTCGGCCAGCAGGTGGAAGCAGTTATGTTGGAGTCGAATGGGTCTAACTAGCAGTTGTGCCCCAATCCGGTACATCCCCAAACGGGACGCACTCACAGTGAAATAGTTTGTAAATCCGCTACGCCCCGGATCGAGACACCTCTATTCCAAAACATCTATATTTTGTATTAGTCATTAGAGCAAGTACCTACTGTCGAAAACAAAAGTGCCCCCGTCATGCAATTTTTTGTTCGTAGAGGTGGTATTACCTAAGTATTGCAGTAGACTAGCTAGATGCTCCCTGTAGCAGGTCTCTAGTAATGTAGGATTAAATTGTTCCCGTCATAGCAGATACCGTCCACTCATTTGCCGTTTAAATCTTTACTCTATTTTTTCTCCCTTTTCATAACTTTCATACATACATATAATCACGGTAGGGTTAGGCAGAGGTGAATTTACAACCAAATCTCACCTAGGGGTCAGCCTATTTTTTTGTTGACTCAAAACTCAGCCTTGCATCTGAGACTGAGTCTGGGCATACAATTTTCAATAGGAAGCTATCTGGAACCGAAGCTATCAAACAATTAAGTTACATTAATTACATAACTAAACCTATCGGAACATAATAATTATTGTCATCGGTTAGCTATTAGCATACAGTCCACGTGCGCAAGCGCATATCACTGCACCGCAGGTGTCTGCGCATTGAGTGCAACGATTTTACTTTTTAAATACGTAAAGAAAAAGTTACATTATGTATACTTACACACCTGTTTGCAATTAGCCATCGTAGGGTATCAGTGAATTTCTCCGAAAGTGCACGTTAATGTTGCCGAGTCGTACTCGAGACTTAAGTACGTACTTAACACGTTTAAGTGGTGGTGGTATTGCAACCGTACCGGCTTTGCGGTATCTCAAACGTGCTGGGTTAACAATATTTAGGCGGTGTTTCCTTTTTGAAGCTTCGGCAAAGAGTATGTAAAATCTGCAGAATGTATACAAGTTTTGTACCTACGGCAGATAATCCTCTCTTTGGTTTGTTACATTAACTAAACCAGCAACAATCTGTAGCTGGTTTCGGTGACAGATTGCTTTCCTAATCATTTTTTTTAGGAAATTTATAACTTTGAAAGGTAATAGACACAGGTGTCACAGCGGCTTCGGTACTATGCAAATGCATACCCCGCATTGCGGTCTGTAATAATTTTATCATTTATGTAACATATACTTACGAGTATATCGAACTTGAAATAGTTTTTATGAGGCTGAATCAACGTTTAATGTCTTTTTTTGACGAAAAGGTGATTAGGATCCGTAATTTTATTACATTTTTTATATCACTTGTGAGCCAGTCCATATTAATATTATAAATGCGAAAGTAGCTCTGTCTGTTACTGTTTCCCGCTTAAACCACTAAACTGACCTTGATGAAATTTGGCACAGAGATACACTAGAGGTTGGGAAAAGACATAGGCTAACTTTTAATTAAAAAAAAAGGGGTTAACAGTTGTTTAAATAGGATATGAAAGTTTTTATAAAAGTCCACCATTTTTGAAGATTACCTGTAAAATTTGTTACACAGCTAGATTAGAGCTTTATAAAAGGAAAAGGACATAAGCTATGTTTGGTCGCGATAACCAAGCGGGCGGGGCCGCAAACAACAGCTAGTATCTGATAATTTAGACGAGAGAATCGTAATATTCTGTCCGAATTAATTCGATAGGCTGTGGTTTCATATTCCAACCACAAACAATCCATATGAATATGAATGTGTGGTAGAATTTGTAGAACAATTGCTGCCGTGATACGAATACGCGGTTTCGATTGAAATCCATTCGCTTGTTCAATATTTTATATGTGAAGGTTACCGGTATGGAGTGGCATATTGATATTAAACTTCGTTATAATTACAGCTGTAGTATTAAATGTAACAAAACCGTTCGGAATGAAAATACTGGGGGCCAACCACAACCTCTTAAAGCAGTATTATTTCAATCGTACTTCGTGTTTTGGTACCATGACCTCTTAAAGCAATATTACAATAATGTTGTTTAAATTAGCAGTTTTGGGACGTCACCCATAGTTTTCGTTCTTTTTGTTCGTTCAGCGTCAAATATGACATCCTTTATAAAGTCAATAGTTACAAAAAACTATTGAAGAAACATAATTCGAGGAGTTTATCAGCTTCTAAAAGCTGTGCTAATATTGCTTATTCACGAAATCGTCGTCGAATGCAGTCACGATAAAAGTGAGACCCTTTCCATTTATGAAATTGGTTCATTAAGCGAAAGAGACTCCCACAGAGTGATGAATAGAGTCCACACTGTTGAAAATCCCTAGAAAATCTACAGAATTCTCTATAAAGACTAAGGTAAGCACATATTTATATTGAATTAAGTACACGCTAATGTATTGTAATGTGTGATTGACCACTATTAGTTTCGTAAATATATCATGTTCTTAACATAGTTGTTTTTTTTCTAGGTGTTCATTGCATTACCATTTTATAGGCAACTGATGCGAGAGCCATAGGATAAGCTGAGTGAACAACCACGCACAAATAATAACATGCATGATGGCTATTCAAGAGTTCAACGGTTGCTCGAAAGGCCGCATTAAGATCCAGTTATAATGATAACTATTTTACAAATATAATTGATGATCAAACGAACTTCTGGAAGTGAAGTTTGATCGATATTATATGAGTTGCTTCATCCGAGGATATAATGATTAACCACGTAGTCCTTTTATTCTACAAGGCATAATCGCACGCTTTTTAGAGAGAATCGAATAATCGATTCCCTATACTTTTTTATTTTTGTATATGGTATACTTACCCCGTCACTATCGTCCGACCGCTTCTAGCTCATTTCTTTAGAGATAAGTCTCAATAAAGATGCCTATTCTGTTCCTATCATTGGGCACGTGGTGGGTGGGTGTTTTATATCCTCGGATGAAGCAACTCATATAATATCGATCAAACTTCACTTCCAGAAGTTCGTTTGATCATCAATTATATTTCGTTGCTTCATCCTTCGGATATAATGATTAACCACGTAGATGTTTAGAGATTAGCGGTTATCAAACCTGGGTAAATGTATTATGTTTGTAAGATAAATAATACAATGTTTACAAAAGGCAATCTTTATTTAATTCAGTAAATGAACATAATATCACTGATTTAGAATTAATCAAAGATAAATCAACAACAAGTTAACATTTGGAAATAAACTAATGTAACCAGTATTAACAGAAAGTAATGTTCATTCTATTACTAATACTAAATAGACCCAAAATCACGTCAAGTTTTCCTGATCCACAACGGAACATAATATAGATTGAGCAAAAGCTCCGTCCGTATTTATCGGACGGTTGTAAAATCTGGCGAATGTTAACGATGTATTCGTCCAACCCGCTGTCTTATGTATAGTATTTAGGTCTACCCCTGCAGAGACGGCGGCTGATGTGGACGCGTGGCGCGTGCTATGAGCGCCGAACGTCTTCACATCAACGCCACTTTCAATCAAAACCTGTCTCAACCATCTGCTAATGGTTTGAGACGTGGCCTTATTGTGTGGTTTTTTGAAGGTAAGTAGGAGGCTATCTGTACTTGCTGGTCTCAAACCTGCAGTAACTGTCAAATAGTCTTTTATGGCTGTAGCCGGGCAAATCTTTAGGTTTTCTTTGTAGAATGGGAGGTTTAAAACCGGTTGTTCGCGCCCAGCCGCTGATGTTTTAATAACATCAGTTATTGAAATTTTTAACCCAGAAAAAGATTGAACTATATTGGAAATTTTTATAAGTGATAGGGTCTGCACCCTCTGACCCGTGCATAAGGCTAGCAAAATTTATAATTTTTTGGTAATTTTCTCTAAAGGTAGCGAACTGTTTGGGTGCCAACTAGAAACCAAATTGAGTACTATTTGTGGGTCCCAGGTGTTGCAGTATTTCGGTCTTGGTGGATTTTGCCTATATATTCCCCTTAGTAAACGCTTAACGAGATCGTCTGAACCTATATTATTCCCTAAGAGTAACGATAGGGCAGATCGATGACAATTAACAGAGCCGTATGATGCGCCCTTATTGAAAATGTCTACTAAGAACGTTATCACGGACGTTACTGAAGGGCTGTATACTTCTATGCCATTTTGAGAACAAAACTGCCACCATAGCCTGTATGAGACTTCGTACTGTTTCATGGTATTTGGGGAAATCGAAGCTAAAATTAAATCTAGTGCTATCGAAGGAGTGTTTCGTTTGGCGAAAGCCGTCCTGAGAGCGTTGCGGCCGCCAGGATAAGACGATTGGACAACGGATGGTGCGACCTGAAACGGGAACGTAAAAGATCTCGGTTAGGTGTAAAATAAATGATTTCTGAAACGACCATTCTTTTGAGCAGTGGAAACCATGGTTGACCCGGCCAATAAGGGAAAACTAATATGCCCGTTGCCGAGTTGTCCAAGATTTTTCGTAAACATTTGAGTATTATCGCAAAAGGAGGGAACGCGTAAAAGAAATAAGGATGCCAGTTCACTGTGAAGGCATCGACAGTTAACGCATCTGGATCCGGTTTCCACGAGATGTACGAGGGACATTTGGCATTGGTTCGGGTGGCGAATAAATCGATGTCGGGCTGACCGAGTTTCTCAACTATAATTCGAAACGCCTTGTCCGACAGTTCCCACTCGGTATCCACGTTGATCTTCCTAGACTCTGCATCAGCTTGTACATTATCTCGAGTATTAATGTAGGAAGCGAATAGAAAGATATTGCGTTGTTCGCACCACTGCCAAATTTCCCTTGTGAGAGTATTCAGGTGTGGAAACTGAATTCCTCCCATCCGGTTTATATAGCTTAAAGCCGTTGTATTATCAACGCGTAGCAATATATTACAGTTAGACATGCTTTTTGCAAAACACTTCAGTCCCATGAAAACCGCTAGCAGTTCTAAGTAGTTTATATGAAACGACAATTCGTCGTCTTTCCAATTGCCATTCACTCCTGAACCATTGCAATAAGCCCCCCAACCGCTTCTGGAAGCATCTGTGAATATTTCTACTGCGTAATATTGATCTGTTCTCATAAAATTATTCGCGGTTGTAATATTTGTTTCCCACCATTGTAAATCCGGTAATATAGAATTATCTAATTTTATTTTAGTCTCATAGGATTGATACTTCTGAAGAGCTAAGAACTTTTGGCGTTCTAAACCTTTTGTATAGAGCCATCCGTACTTGATAGCTGGACATGCAGCTATTAATACGCCAATTAATCGAGAAAACTCTCTAATTGTGCACCTAGGGAGCTTGGAGTACTTTTTTACTAGCTGTAATATGTTGCCACGTTTGTCCGATGGTAAATTCAAGGATAAGTCAACGCTGTTAAATATGAATCCTAGGAATTTACAAGATGTTTGAGGTTCTAAGACGCTTTTTTTGTAATTCACAATAAACCCCAGACATTCCAGAAGGCTTAAAGTCTCTTTTACGTTTTGGTGGCATTCTAAATACGTGTCGCCGATGCAAAGTAGGTCATCTAAGTAGATGACTGATTTGTGGCCATTACTCCTAAGATGGTTAGTGACTTCTCTCATAATTTTGGTGAAAACGCAAGGTGCAACCGAGAGACCATAGGGCATGGCGTTGAACTGATAAGCATTATCGTCATTGTTGTCAAAGACAAAACGTAAATATTTGCGGTGTTTTTCAGCTACTGGTATCAAAAGATACGCTTCTTTTAGATCTATGGTTGCTAAAAAACCCCCCTTTGGAATTAGTCTTGCTGCAGTTCTGTGGTCCTCCATTTTAAAATGTAAATTGTCTACGTATTTGTTAAGTGATTTGAGGTTAAGAATGAACCTTTTGCCACCGTTAGCTTTGGGAGCTAAGAATATATTAGATATAAAATCATTTTCAGAACGGCTGCAGACTGCTACGGCCCCTAGATTTAATAGTTCTTGTATAGCAAGATACATGTCGGATTTTTCCTCATGGGATAGTGTATTATTGGGAATATAGGTTTGTTCGACGTTACACTTAAACGGAATAGTAAGACCCTCAGAAATCCATTTAAGTACCGTTGGATTATCGGTAATCCTACGCCAACATTTATAAAAATATTGAATTCGGCCGGCGTGTACCTCTATGGATGTTGGTTGGCAACACGATGCCTGGGCTGGGTCGAGGCTGGCGTTTTCGCCGGTGGAGCTGGTGGAGCACTCCTGCGGCTTGCTGGAAAGGTCTTCTTCGACCCCCCTCGCCCCCCCCTGCTCGACGATGGGTAACGAGGAGGGCCCCTCCAGTTTCCCTGCAACCGGAACTGGCTAGTCGATGGTTGAGGTACTGATGAGATCGTTGACTTAACAGCTGGAGCAGATTTCTTGATTTGAAGGCTTTGTTTCTCTATCGCTCTTGATGCCTTTATCTTTTCGGGAAGTTTGCTGCCAAAAAGCATGTCGTCTCTGTCTATTTCTTGAATAATGGTCAAGAATGATTTGTCTAACCCGGGAGTAAGGTACTTTTTTCGGGCTTCTGTTTCTACGAAATGAAGATCACACAATAGTCGACAGCTGTCACTCAAGTGTTTCACGGCTGTGAGTCTATCTTTGTCACTTTCGAGCAAAAGCTCTAATCCTTTATTGAGGGCAGTAATCCCCGCGCCTAACTGCTGCTGAACGCTCTCAATTTTTTTATCGCGGTATCGGGCTGAATCCGATACAGCGGCCAGGATTTCTGGGTTTAATTTAGGCGCTTGCAGCAGGGGACAGTTTTCAGGTACTGGATTCAGCTTGAGTAATTTATCTTTAAGGTCTTTATCTATGCCCTTTTTCAGAATAGGTATCCATAGAAGTGACAAATTTTCATGTAATTTAGGTCCAAACTTGGGAACGTCCTCGACGGCCTCGCCTAAGGCTGCGAGAACATCTGGATTCAGCTCCTTCGCTGTGATAAGTTCAGGTTCGAGATCGGCACTATTAGTGCAATTTTGTTCACTATCGACGTTCACAGATGGTGAACTAAACTCCTCAATGGTATTCATTGGATTATCTTGTTCAATTTCTAAAACAAATAAAAATGATTTTATTGATTTTATTGAGGAGAATATTTAATAGTAGTACTCGTATATGCCGTGTGTTAACACGCGGTTAACCTCGTGGCTTTAAAAGTCGTCTCCATTTAAAGGAAGCATGCTACTTAGATGACCAGCCCATATTATAAGTTGACTCATAATTGAGTCGGGTACACCAACGTGTTAACACACGGTTAACCTCTCGGTATAATATGCAACGCTGTGTTGGCACTCGGACAACCTCTGCGTGCTATTTTGTAATTGGAAATTTAATCACTAGGATATCACTAACACTTTGCACTAAGTTATAATAAGAACTCACCTGAATTATTTTCATCTGACGAGTCGGATTCAATAATCCGTTGAAGTTTGCGTCGTTCTTTATCCTCCAATCTTCGTATTTTACGTTGATAACGTTCAATTTTATCGTTATGCTTTCTTTTAGGCATGATTGTAAAAATATCAATACTTTGCGGGTATTCCGAGCTAACTTCGCGGACGACTTTGAGCGCGCGCGCACTCTGCCTCGCACGAAAAAAGAATGAGCTAGAAGCGGTCGGACGATAGTGACGGGGTAAGTATACCATATACAAAAATAAAAAAGTATAGGGAATCGATTATTCGATTCTCTCTAAAAAGCGTGCGATTATGCCTTGTAGAATAAAAGGACTACGTGGTTAATCATTATATCCGAAGGATGAAGCAACGAAATATAATTGCTTTTATAAATAATTTCATGTAATATCTACTAAATAAATAATATGGTGTCTATATTAATCAAATAACCATCTTTGTACGCTTGCTTCCACCATCACACTTGCCGCGTTTCCAAGCTGGATTGCGATGGCCAGCCTCAGCACCAAGAACGATCCGGAGCGCGAGTCAATTGTAATGATGTCGATGAGGTGATTACCGCTCAGTGTAAATATCTATCAAGCTACGCGTGTCAAGCATACCACCCCCACGGAGCCGGTGGAGGTGGTTATGTCGGACTCGAACCGGCCGTCTTGGGTCCTTGGTTGCCGGAGGTGAGATTAGCAAAAGCATAATCTCTCGCACCCCGGCAGACCCAGGACCATCTCTTTCGAGATGGCCCCCTTCGGGTTGTGGGGACCCTAGTTTCCCCATCTAGCCCCGGGTACGGGGAGGGCACTTTGCGCACTTTTAGATACAAATCTTTCACACAAACCTTGTCCTAAGAATACTGAATAGATATAACCAAAATAAATAGGTAGGTAATGAAAATCTGTCCCATTGTGGAATGCTCTAAAAAGCTCTATCTAACCTTGGGACTCGAGAGTCTTGAATGTCGTCAAGTTCAAAAGCAGTAGGTATTCCTAATTTGGGTGTCAACTCCGTGCAACATCATACGTATTGCACTCGAGTCGGTGCTATCGATGTCCTAATTCTAAATACAAAACTTGCCCCTAGGACCCGGTGCCTCGCACCCCTTGCACCTGTTATAATTGTATGATGTGATCATGAATGCCCAGATAATTAAAACATAAAATTATTACGGCTTTATATTTGTGGTAGAAAATAAAATTTTACATAATAAGGTACCTACAATACCAAATTCACGATTGTTATGTCAGAGAAGACATTGAATATGAATGAATTGTATTTTCTTCTTATGTTTGCATGCTTGTCACAAAGAGGGTTCAAAACAACACTCCTCCTTACAATGATTAAGCGTTTACTTAGGTTTAGATGTTGAGGCCCTGGTAGGTATTTGAAGTTTCTTTGTATCGCACACTAATTATTCCATGTTGTATAATAAAGAAGTGCTTTCTCAGGTCGATGTGTTTTAATTTGCTACTTAGGATAGCATTTTCACATAGCTTCAATGCCACTTGGTTATCACTGAAAATCATTCACATTCATCAAACACTGCTGTCATGTCTTTCAGCAGTAGCCTTCGATGGAGAGCTCTTTCACAGCTTCGGATAGCGACATTATAATAATTATATTCTTCATTCATCATAAGCAGTTGACATAGTAGATGCTCTTTGCTTCGGACTCCCAGCTTACAAGTTACAACCCCGCTCTGCTAGCACTTTAAATAGTACATATAAAATATAAATAGGTAATATTTGCATGATTTGATCATAAATGCCCAGGCAATTTAAACTAAATTATTAATGGCTTTACATATATTATTATTTGCGGTGTAGGTGTAAAATAAAATGTCATAATAAAATTATTTTAATGTCAGATGACAGATAGTTTTCTTTTTTTTTTTCAATATTCTGCCAGTTACTTAAAAGAGTATTTATATCAAAAACGTTTTACAAATTACGTGAATGTTGCTCCATTGTGTGTGAGAAAGAGATGGCGCTATACAGTATGACAGAACGTATAGCGATCTCTCTTTTCCGTCTTTGCAGGCACAAAAATAACCTTACTCAAATTCTTACCATGAGCGTACAATAATGTTTTATTTTATTCCTGCTAATTGACGGAAATGAATGAACTATTTAGAAAGAGTTATGTATTCCTTGCAATAATTCATTCGCATTAGGGGTGTGCTCCGGAGACAAAAAAACTGGAGCACCTCTGGAGATTTTTGCGAACAACCGGTTATCTTTCTCATAAACTCCGGAGATTTTATATAAAGTTAAATATTCGCCTTTTTTCATGAACACTATTTTACTATATATTTTTGATGATATAATTAGATTCCATAGCGATACGATTTTATCGAAGTAGATATATGACGTATAGATGTTCGTGCATTTATTAAAAAGTAGGTAATATATACATATAATCACGCCTATATCCCCGGAGTGTTGGTCAGAGGCGAATTAACATCAACACCCACATTTCATCAATCATTGCATTCGGTCGGTCTACCTATTGCCGTATTCCGGGCACAAAGTCGGTAAAAAGTTGATTTCATTAGTGTACAAATTGGACGTTTTCATAATGATTTAATAAGAGGATTATGATAATAATAGTAATACAATGTCTCAATTGGGTAGGTACTTAAAAAAATTACGAATATGACTAAATAGGTATAACTTCCGCGTAATCGAAGAATGTCCGGAGGCTTTCCGAAGATTTATTAAACCTAGAGAAAAATCACCGGATACTGAAATCTTCCCTGGAGTCAAGCCCTACGCCTAATGTCAGTGATTTCTTTTTTTGTAGACCATAGAGTTTTTT